>JAYXSF010000034.1:2836879-4255319 GCA_037356135.1 Talaromyces sp. F31
AGGCTACAGAGAATGGATATGATGTAGTAGTTAGATTACTGCTTAAAAAAGGAGCAGAGCTAGAAATAAAGAATAATAATAGTTAGATACAATTTTTATAGGCTATAGCGAATAGACATGAGATAGTAATTAAGCTATTACTTAAGAAAGATACAGAGCTAGAGTTAAAAGATAATAATAGTTAAACGCTATTATTATAAACTACAGAGAATAGGTATAATATAATATTTAAATTACTATTTAAAAAAAGAGTAGAGCTAGAGATAAAGAATCATAATAATTAAATATAATTTTTATAGGCTGCAGTGAATAGATATAAGATAATGGTCAAGCTACTACTTGAGAAAGGTGCAGAGCTAGAGTCGAAAGATAATAATGGTCGGACACCATTGTCATGGGCTGCAGAGAATGGGTATGATGTGGTGGTTAGGTTACTGCTTAAGAAAGAAGCAGAGCTGGAGACGAAGGATAATAATGGTCGGACGCAATTTTCATGGGCTGCAAAGAAAGGGCACCATGCGTTGCTGTTGTTTGAGAAACTAAAGGCAAGGGATAATATTTAGTTCTACACAGTACCCGACACGAAGCGGAGACTGTTGTTTGGCTTATCCACCTAGCCTATAGAGACGAGCTAATCAATATAATGAGTTGATACCTGATTAGTAACTAGGTAGTCTTTAGAACTAGCTAATGGGCTAATGTAGGGCATATATGTACCCGAAATTTCAATCCCAAAGAGGCATATATTGAACAACCATGGGCTCCAAAGAATGGGCACAAGGCAGTGGTGGAGCTGCTACAGAGAACAAAAGCCTATGATTTTTAGTGCGAAAGATATTACTTATGTATCATACTCTTTATGTTTCAGTAGCTTATATAAAGAGAGTCGGTCCTAGGGGAGCTAAGTGGACTGGGCGGGGAGAACCAGTGTTCAAAAGTGTCAAGCTGATTTTGCAAGGCACTGTAGATGAACGGGGAGTGGTGAAAACTCGATCCGGCTACAAATTAATGCAGTATGAGACGAATTTGAATATTCACATTGACCTGAAGAAATTTCAATAATGACGAAACGACGTAATTCTCGGCTTTGAGCGAAAAGCATCTCCTGATAATGGAGCCCCGGCTGTATTTCGTCAGTTTTTCGGGGCCATCCTCGCTTTCCGATTGGTGGAGGCCGGACCTCGGACTATACTACATATTAGACTGAAGAAATAGAGATTTCTATGTGCTGTTTTCCAGACTAAATATTTTCATACCTAAGAATTCAAGACTGATCTTTTCCTACTGAAGAAAGTGCCCTTTCTCAGTGTAGCGGCAAAATAAGGGTCTGCGGAAGTGTCAATTGGGGCTTGGGCTGGACCATATCAAAGCCGTGAGTTTTTCCTTTCTTATTTTAAAGCTTCTTTTTCTCCGATATCGAAAATGTAACTGGTCGTGTGCGCATTTCCAGTCCTCGTTCCGGGTAGCCATAGATGGCACCTCGGATACGTTTACAGTTTAAAATGGATCTCTCATTTTCCCTATTTATATGACATTGACCTCGGCAGCTCCGAATACATGGACCTTTCGCAGCTTCGTGATCATGACAGCTAACTAATCCTTTCGAAATAAAAGTTCTTTCTCTACCGATACGATGCTGCGAGATATCATTATAATCGGCTCCGGTCTTTCCGGTCTCTCTGCGGCACTCGCATTCTCTCATTATCTCACACCACATATACCCAACCTACGAGTCACCATATTCGAATTGCATCCAGTGCCATCAACATCCGGAGGTGCTCTCAGTCTTTCACCTGTTGCGCTAAGACATTTTGATCATCTGGGCATCTTAGATGAGTTGGAAGAGTACGGTCCAGAGTCAGGAGTCGACGTCGATGCAGTTGAAATCTTTTCTTCGCGAACGGGCAAGCCGATATCTAACCTAGACTTCAGCGGGAAAAACGGATTAGGATACGGTGATGTGGAGACCGGCAAAAGGTACAAGGCTCGTCGAGTCATGAGGATTAATTTGTCGCTGGCTATGATGGCAGCGGCCGAGAAGAGAGGGAACATCAAAATGGTGTTTGGGAAGAAATTCCTCAATGCAGTCCAACTAGAAGATGAAGACCGGATTGAAGTCCATTTTCAGGATGGGTCGCGAGCAACGGGTCATTTGCTGTTAGGTTGTGACGGTGTTTGGTCTGCCACACGCAGAAAATTCATTGATCCAGGCCGAGATGCTAAATATTCTGGATTTTCACTCGTGCAAGGAACAGTGAAAACGTCGAGTTTGAAAGTCAAACCCCATTTCCGAAACTCCTCGATGAACTTATCGAAAAATGGAGCACTACTCATTACATTTCACGAGAAACAGCACCAGGAGATTTTCACGTCTGCCATGGTGGAATGTCGGGAGGAATCAGTCAAAGATCATACTGAAATGGATGAGTGGAACCGGGATATGATCAATGATTCTCTGAGGCACGAAATTTCTAGTCGCTTCAAAGATTCGGTTATTCCTTTCGTTCGAGAAGTTGCTACTTCGCCAGAGGTCGATTGGATGATGTATCCTATATACCAAGTTCCTCTCGGAGGGAAGTGGTACGCTAAACGGGCCATCTTACTAGGAGATGCCGCACATGCTGTGAGTGCCATAAACGCTTTCCTTTCTTCGCACAATTTACTGACAGAGTTAGATGCTTCCCCGTGACGAATCCGCTGCATATGCCATCGACGATACCATCCTTCTCGCCCGTATCATCTCCAACCACATAGACTACCCCCTTGAAACAAGTTTCCAAATCTACGACTCCCTTCGCCGAACAGATATCGCCCACGCCTTCAAAGACTCAGCCAAGCTCTGGCAAAGACGCAACACAGATGCCGGCCCCATCGAGACATGGTTCCGCGAACGTTTAATTCCATTCCAAATCAAGCACGAACTGGTCTCACGCAAGGCTGCCTTTGAGTACGATGCTAGCAAAGCCGCTATTCCGAGCTTGTCGAGGACTTCGACTCCACTGAGCAGTTCGAGGCCTGATTCAAAGAGTGGTTCGTCATCATTTTCGCATGATACCATTCCTTCGAGCGGCAGCAGTAGTAGTCATAACACCCACTTGCGGACATCCAGCAGTTGTGGGCAAGCGGAGATGACCAGGCTGATGAGTGATTTGGTGGTTAATGAGGAATGATCTCAAATATGTTTTAGATAAAGATTTAGAAAGAGATTTAGATAGAGATTTAGATAAAGATCTAGATGGATACCTTTACAGTGTTGACCAGGTATGCGGGAATTTTGGCAACAAAAACGATTTAATATTAATTAATTTCCAACTTCAAACATCTTCATACGTAGTCATTTACCAGCTCATAGAAGCTTAACTTTTGCTACTAGGAAGGCGATAATACTGCTTAGCCATTGGTCTACATGAAAGAATGAATTGGGGATGCTTATATATTTAACAAATCCGTTTGATTAAAGAGCTATCGTAATCGGAACAGACATGCCGAAAAGAATGATGATCGAACACACATAACACCAATACAATGCAACGCTAAATATCAAAAATGTACATGACAGTTGTTATACAAAAGTATGATATGCTTTTCAGGCTATCGCTGTACTTGGCCCCTTACTCAATGGTGATCCGGCGAGCAGCAGGCTCCTCCACCACTTTCTTCGGTACTGTGATCGACAGAACACCATTCTTCAGACTGGCTTTGACGGCCTCTTGGTTGATTGGGGCTGGGAAGGAGAAAGTGCG
Source organism: Talaromyces sp. F31 (assembly GCA_037356135.1). Lineage (NCBI taxonomy): Eukaryota > Fungi > Ascomycota > Eurotiomycetes > Eurotiales > Trichocomaceae > Talaromyces > Talaromyces sp. F31. The sequence continues at coordinate 2,840,623 of JAYXSF010000034.1, forward strand.
ACTGAACTCTCCAACGGAGCGCTCAGTGACCCAATAGCGTTCATTGCCGGTATTCTCCGTCTTGGCTGGGCTGGAGGTTTCAGCGGTTTGAGCAACAGCCTTGGTGGTTTCCGCGCCTTCCGTTGCTGATGTCTCAGTCGGGTTTTGAGTTGATGCCGAGTCAACAGTGTTAGATTCGGCGCCGGCTCCAGTCATAGTCACATCCTCGGCATCTGAGGAAGGATTGCTTGAAGAAAAGTTGCGTTCCGTTCGTCCCTTGATTTGCAATGTACTCTCATCAAGGAACTCGATTTGAAGTGCCTCCTTCTCAATTCCAGGTAGGTCTCCGTCTAGTTGATACGCTTCCGTGGTCTCTTTGATATCAAACTTCGGCGCGAAAGTTGAGGTCATACTGCGGCTAAAATCGGAGAAGGAGTCGTCGAACCGACGAGTGACGTGGTCGGTGTAATCATCTAGGAAACGGAAGAGTGATGAGAACTCGCCGGATGGCCCGCTCCTGTTTGAGAAGAATGGAGATGGAGGGAAGAAGCGTGGCATAAGGGACATGGAGCGAGCAGGACTCAGAGTACGATAGGTGTTGGACAGCCGGCGAGAGGCGGCCGATCGAGGAACAACCCGTGCACTGCGGTGGATCATGTTGTTTGAATTTATTGAGCGTTGAAGTGTTATATTTGAAATGCTGTGTTGCTAGATTATTGATTATATTGCTGTTTGGTTCTGATGAATGATAGATTGAAGGGTGGGTTGGATGAGGGCTTATATAGCCCTAACAGGCCTAGCGCGGATTGTTCTAGAAACGACGAGATGCTGCCACCATCATCTCGCGACCATCAAGAATGAACACAACAAAACTTCGCACAATTCGGTGACACGTGAAGAATGGAGAAGAAGAATCTAGCTACTTCAATGACATTGTGTCAATGGTGACGTCTTTGTTGATGTTGTTGCTGTTGTCGTCGATGTCAGTGCGGGTGGCGATGTTACTGCAAGTACATTCTACCATGATCCATGGGAACGTTTTCAAAGTCTCACATGATCTGAAAACCTTTCAAATTAAGTATAGATTAGATGCAAAGTAGAAAAATATAGCAAATTAGAGATCATAATATTCCTCGTGTTATACCCGTCCAGTCCACGCCACAAGCTTCTATGACCGGTAAATCACCATGCGCCAGCCGCAAAATCCACAACCTGCACCTTATCAATTAAACTCTTTGCCCTTTGCGAAAATAAGAGATGCGCCGGATCCGTTCTGACATAGTAGTCTCTGTCTTCGGTATTATTGAATTCGTGTATGAAGATATGTGTCAAGCCGTTCTAGTACACTAGGAATCAGAGCTTCCGTCTATACACAATAGATGCCCCGCGCAACAGACATACCTGTAAGCCTTCGATTGAATTTTCGCGTCCACCTTTTGAGGAAATAATATATGGCCTGGACGTGCCTGGATGCAGACACTGGTTTTTCAAGTCAAGCATGTGGATGATAATCTGTGAAGACCGCTCGTCAGTGACCAGCCTGATGATAGCTATCCTTTCCCCGCGTTTGATGGTTAGCTTACCGGTTGAATTTCTTTGGGGGTGGCGTCATCCTTGAACTTGATCATAACCACATGACTGACTGGCATCGTGAGTGAAGAACGTATTAATTTTTATATTGTCGATTACTATTGTAGTATGTCATCTGTGTCCAGTACATAGATAGCAGCGCGAACAACAATCCGCGGGCGATAAGAGTGAGGGGAAGAGTTGGCCTGGCCTGAGGCTGATAGACAGACCCACTATATTCCTGTTACGGCTGGTACGCTCTCTATTAAGCTTATCTTATCGTGTACTGTCACTCACTACGTAGGCTCAACGGAATCTCCCGTCGAGAATTGCATGCTGCAACTCCCAGAGGATCTGCTTTTTAGTCGGAATATATGGAACTATCGACTGTCACTTTCCTAAATAGGAAATTCGTCTTCGTGAGCCCACGACTAATCGGAATTATACGGTAACGTTACCGTAATCAATCAAAACGACACGGAATGAACCAATGAGAAGCAACAAAACAGAAAACGATCGCCGGTGCCAAGTACCCGCCCTGGCACTTGCCTTTTGGATGCCATTCAAGTAACATCACACAGTTGCTAGCGCGCTCGAGGATGTTACCTTTCTCCTCTTCTTGATCAACTCTCAGTCAACCGCGTTCTTTTTGATAGTCTTTCGATGTATATATACATGACAGCAGCAAATTTCCTTGATGTCTCTTTGTCATCAACGGCTGGAGCAGAAACACCATGCGGTGCATTCCATCGATAGCGGTCATCGTCACGGCCATTCTTGCCGTCGGGCATGCTGCAAGTCCCCCTCCGGCGATTGTGTCTTTGCCCGGCCAGACGTCCAAGATTCCTGGATGGAGTCTGCAATCGGTTCTTCACGCATCGAATGACTATACAGGCCTTTCAAGACCCGGTGCCAATGTAGCCAATTGGTATAGAGTAGGCCCTCGCACAACGGCGATGGCGGGACTCATTGAGAGTGGCGTATACAGTGACAGCAACCTGTGGTTTTCGGATAACCTCAAAGAGATTGTCGACCGTTCGGTTTTCAATGCCCCATGGATCTATCGTGAAGAATTTACAGTTGAACCCTCAGCAGGGCAGCACTATTTCCTCGTTACCCATGGAATAACCTCCAAGGCCGACATTTGGCTCAATGGCAAACAGCTTGCAGATAAAGATTTTCAAGAGGGTTCCTATGGGGGTCACAAATATGAAGTCACTCCATACCTACAGTCTGGTGTAAATGCAATTCTCATTCAAGCATACGAGACGGATTACTTACTAGATTCGGCAATGGGCTTTGTCGACTGGAATCCATACTCTCCTGACAACGGAACTGGAGTGTGGCGTGATGTTGAGATATCTCAAACGGGACCCGTTTCTCTTGCGCCAATCCGATTCATACACGACTGGACGCCGGGAAAGACATCAACAAAAGTCACCATCAAAGTGAATGCGACCAATCTCGAGAGTCGTACTGTCGATGGAACGCTTACCGGCAAAATCGTACTCGGGAGCCAGCAACTAGCCCTCACAGAGGCTTTCACCCTTGCGGCGCATGAAGAAAGAACCATTGCAATGACTGGACAGCTTCAAGATCCAGAAATCTGGTGGCCATGGCTTTGGGGTGATCAGCCTCTGTACAACGTCACAGTAACAACCCTTGTGAACAATGAAATTTCAGACATTGCCGAGCCACGCCGAGTGGGCATCCGCTACGTCGAGTCTGGACTCAACGAATATGGAGACCGGACGTTTAGCATCAATGGTCTTCGTTTTATTCCACTTGGAGGAGGCTATAGTCCAGATATGTTCATGCGTTGGGACACAGAATATGTGCGAAAAAAGTTCGAGTTGATGATTGATATGGGAATGAACACTGTGCGACTTGAAGGCAAACAAGAACACCCGGAACTGTTTGAACTCGCAGATGGAATGGGCCTCATGATCATGCCTGGGTGGGAATGTTGTGACTGGTGGGAGGGATGGACTGTAAGTTTTATAATCTCTATAAGATTGAATTTCTACAGAGTTACTAATTGCCGTGATATTAGTACAACACCGATGTCCCGGAGTATGTCCGCTTCACCGATCATGATTATTGGGTTGCAAATTATTCAATGCTCCATGAAGCTTCCATGATGCAGACCCATCCTAGTGTCCTTGCATTTCTGGTGGGCTCAGACTACTGGCCCAACGACAGAGCTGCATCAATCTACTTAGACGCTTTGAAGTCTTGGGATTGGCCGAACCCTATCATAGCATCGGCGGGTGAGTTGGGGTTTCCAGATGCTCTAGGATCCTCAGGGATGAAAATGGATGGACCCTATGATTATGTTCCACCTAATTATTGGTATGGAGGTCAAGTGGGAGCGGCCTTTGGCTTTGGATCAGAAGAAGGACCTGGCGTTGGCACTCCAGAAATTCGTAGTCTAAAAAAGTTTCTATCGGAGGACGATTTGAACGATCTTTGGACACAACCCGACAAAGGTTTGTTTCACATGTCTAGTAATGTCTCGTCATTCTATAATCGATCCATCTATAACAATGCTTTGTGGAATCGATATGGCCTGCCGAAAAGTTTGGAAGATTACCTCCTCAAGGCCCAGATGATGGATTTTGAAGCAACTCGCGCCGAATTCGAAGGGTTTACATCGCTTCAGGATGCCTCTCGACCTTCAACCGGAGTGTAAGTCTTAGCGAACCATTATTGAAATGCCCCCAACATAATGAAATCACGACTGAATTTTCCATGAAGGATCTATTGGATGATGAATAGTGCCTGGCCAAATCTCCACTGGCAACTTTTCGATTACTATCTGAACCCTGCTGGGTCTTATTTCGGATCCAAGGTTGGAGTCCGCCCAGAACACATATCTTTCAGTTATGACAATGGCACTGTTTATCTCATCAACCGGCTGAACTTTCTTGGAAAAGGGGAAAGCGCCTCCCGCTGGGTGACTATTGATCTCATTGATACAGCTGGTAAAAGTCTGCATCATCAAAGACTTCAATTACATACTAGGCCCAATCACTCCCAAGAGATTGCTAATATTGCTCAAGCAATCAGCAAAATCAAGGACGTGGGGTTCTTGCGCCTTATACTGTCGTCTGACTCCAATAATGAGGTGGTACAGAGTCGAAATGTATACTGGCTTTCTTCTCAGAATGATGTACTCGATTGGGACGATTCAAACTGGTTTTATACTCCTATTTCTACATACGCCGATTATTCTTCCTTGCAGAATCTGCCTGAAGCCAATATTGCGACGACCGTGAAACAAAACTCTTCGAGTGTATCAACGACGACACTCCAGGTGCACCTAGAGAACAAGTCTACTGATACCCCAGCGTTCTTTATCCGTCTGGTTCTTGTTGACTCAAACACGAACGACAGCATCGACCCTCCCTTTTGGTCGGACAACTATGTGACTCTGTTTCCAAAAGAGTCTCTTGACTTGACAGTAAGGTTCAACTCGTCGCTGTCTGCTAGCCCAGCCATTGAAGTGTCAGGTAGCAACGTTAAACAGCATGTCATCACCGTATGATGGGCATACCATGCATTTTTAAAAAGCCAAGTAGCACTCAGTTTCCTGAATAGAGACATTTAAATGCATTAAGCGCAACATCAAACACAAAATACGTTTTGCTTGTATTCTACCCACAAGTTGCGATATTCGTACCTAAAATTACTGTAATCAGTTAGCGTGCTTAGATTAGTGGTAAGATCAATATAGCTTCAGACGCCGACTAGTCAGGATTGGGTTAGGCGACGTATTTAGTTGCAAACATAGAACGATAACCAACCCGACTGTCTATCCATCCTCCGCTCGACTCTCAGCTCGCAGATCGACACCATCCTGAGGCATGGCCACAACGAGTGATAGCCAGCCCAGTGCTCCCAAGCCTGGACTCGGAGATTTAGAAAAGGAGCTAGTGTGTTCGGTATGTATTTCGAATCCCGGAGAATTCTTTGCTGTTTGTTTCTCTGTTATCTTGTCGATATGGTGGGGAAGACGGGTGGGTAACTGTATTCCGCTCTTTCGCTAACAACGCGATTCCCTGGATAGATCTGTACCGAACTTTTGTATCAGCCCCTGACTCTGCTCGATTGCCTTCATACGTTTTGCGGTTCGTGTCTCAAAGAATGGTTCTCATGGCAAGCGATTCGGTCGCGATCGTCCGGTTCAGCGTCACGATTCACGTGCCCGGCATGTCGAGCTGCTGTCCGTGCAACGAGACCGAATGCGACGGTGACGACGCTGTTGGAGATGGTTTTGGTGGCGAACCCGGAGCGAGATAGGACGGCGGAAGAAAAAGAAGAAATTGCGAAGAAATATAAACCGGGTGATCAGGTGCTGGTTTCGCCTGGTGGATCGGACGCTGAATCTGACGGCGATGGACGATTGCTAGCGGAAGGTACGAATAGTCGGAGAAGAAGGGTTTCGACGAGTCATTCGGGGGATGATCGTCGGCAAAGAAGTGCGGATAATCGGGACCACCATCATCACAATGTTGCTAGGCATGCGGCTCGAACGGGAGCTATCGTTGGGAACAATATTGAATCCACACGACGGATCGAGCATCAGTCAAGTTTGCGATCATTGCTAAGTGCGTCGGATGTCGAAGATAATACTCAAGAGGAAATTGTTCGCCTGATAATGGAGGAGGGCTTGTTAGACGGTATCGATCTGAGCGGTCTGGACCAGAGTCAAGAAGAAGAACTTAGTGATCGACTTGTACAGATATTCCTCAGCAGACATCCTGATCGATCTCGTCAACCGCGGAGGAGCAGTGATCAGGCAGAAAGCGCAAGAACACCGGAAAATCGTCGGTCTAGATCGCAGACACTGCAAAGCCAGCCTCAGAGTTCGATTCCTGCTGAAAATTCCTCTCGACATCCGCCTGTGTCTCGGCCGCATCTCCTAGGGGTATCCTCTGATCCACATAATCACCGACGAAGAGCTTCTGATGAGACTCGACGGCGCAGGACGTCGCCAACCCCAGTAGCTCCTGCGTCTACGTCTGAGACTGCTTTGAGACCGGCATTGCGCTCATCTAGCGATATCTCGAGCCAAAGACCCCGTGCTTCTCCATCGAGGCCGAGAACCAGAGAATCTTCGGCGGCTTCTGTGACTAGACGCTCGACCGAGCCTGAAGGACGTGCCTCTGACCTATGGGCTGGAATCACAGGGTCGCAGCAAAATCTTGCCTCTAGGCAGGTAGTAGCATCTCAGCTAACGAACAGCCCGTCTACAACTACGCCTACCGACCGCAGTTTCTCAGCTTCCGCTACCTCCTTACCAGGAGTCTCAACAAACGATACTCAGCCCCCTACCAGCAATGTGCAGTCATCGAGTCGTCGTAATACGGCAACACGGTCTGGACCAGTAAGGCAGGCCAATAGAGTCCCATCTACGCACTACCCCGAACCCTCCATATCTTGCGAACGATGCGGCAAGAAGGATATTCAGTACGAATTACATAAGCGATGTTTGAAGTGCAAAGATGGAAATTATCACGTATGTCTGCATTGCTATCGTGTCGACCGGGGCTGCCCACATTATTACGGGGTGGGCAGTATTGGCGAGATGAACTTCAACAAAGTCCATCATCCTGCTCTTCGATCAGCCGTTGAAATGCCCCATGTCATGAAATCGCAGCGTTATCGACGGCCCAAGGAAGCCTCAGCACGGGGTACATCTGATGGGAAGCAGATGACGAACGATAACCCATCTAGCAGGTTGCAGGAGGGGATGTTCTGCGATGTATGCCATTCTGCCGCCAATGGATGTTTCTGGCAATGTGACGAGTGCAATGAATCAGAATGGGGCTATTGTCGACGCTGCGTAAACCAGGGACGCTGTTGCAACCATCCGTTGTTACCAATTCGCCGTATATCATCCGAATCCCCGACACCCTCTCCAACCGACGTTCATCCACTGGGGCCTGTCACTGCCCCAACACCAACGCAAAAAGCACTACCGGGAGGCGCAACATTTCAAGTCTTGTCATTCTCAACAGAATGCGATATTTGCAAATACCCCATCGCGCCGTCGTCAACTCGATTCCACTGTCTACAATGCAACGAAGGCGACTACGATGTATGCACAAATTGCTACCTGAAATCAGTCGTATCCGGCAAAATCAGCAAGGAAAACGGCCACAGCGGCTGGCGTCGTTGTCTCAAGGGTCATCGAATGATCGTGATAGGCTACGAAGACCACGAAAAGGGACAGCGACGAGTCATTGTTCGCGATATAGTAGGCGGCTACACCCTCAAGGACGAACACGTCAACAATCAGCCCGCAGCATCGTCGTCGTCGGGATCCGTCGCGTCTCCAGAATTCGGTACGGGGGACTGGTCGTGGAAAGAAGGCAACACAAAACGCAAAAAGGCCGGCCGCGCGCGGACCGCACTAGACTCGAGTCCATCATCATCTCCTTCTTCGCAAACGCCAGCTCCAACAACATCAACCGCAGCCTCAGCCGACCGTCGCAGTGCAGCCACAATCCCACCGGATGGCGGCTATGGACTGGTCCTTGGCGCAAACTGGTCGTATTTCGCCGAGGAATCCTGTACGGATGAATTGTCGTTCCCACGCGGAGCGGAAATTACGGAAGCAGAGAACATAAATGATGAGTGGTATTGGGGTTATTATGCGGGTAAGACAGGGCTGTTTCCTGGGGCATATTGTTCGTTGGTCCGGGAGGTTACTTGATTCATGAATGAGAGATGAGGGTATGAGATTGAAGATATTATGAGTTATGACTGAGTATGAGATGAATGCATGTTCGTTTTCTGTCTGCATGATCATTTGAGGCGTGGTTTGTGTACTTATGAAGCATTTACGTTATGAAAAATGCACCAATCTCAAGCCATCATCATTCTCAATACACCGCAATAAACTATTAGTCTATCAACGGATAGAAGCTCGAATCGGTGGTCGGGTGAAAATAAGATACTATATACAAATAAATTAAGAAAAAAGGGGTATTCAGACATCTTATAACACACCGGGAAAGACAGTCAGAGTAGTGAAAAGTAAGCCTGCCCCCGAAAATAACCCATATGCAGAAGAGAAATCAATAACCCAACAAAGCCAACATCAACTTCTGATAATCACCGCTAACTTCCCCCTTCACCCGCGAATGCAAGTCGCGCTTATAAAAATGTTGATAGGCTTTCTTGACCTGGTCGAGATGCTGCTTGTTCCAGTGCAAGCGCACTATTCTAGTGACCAGCATGAAATCTTTCGTTCCGGGGCCGGCCATGGCCTCTTCCAAAAGAGCTGCGTCGCGGTGCGCGGGATCGGTGGCTGTACGCAACATGTGAATCAACACGGCTTTCATATGTCCCGAAAACTGGCTTGCGATGTGTTTCTCGAGTTCAACGTGGTAGCGTTCGTGGAACTTGTGCGCAATAGCCCGCAATTCGGTGTCGGAGCTCTGCGCGAAAATGACACAGACTTCAGCGACGTTGTTCATGATTCGCCCCGCTGTTGAGCCGTGGATACTCTTAACTTCATTCTCGATAGCTGCCGGGTTGAGGGGTGTTGATTCTTCATGACGAGTTGCAGAAATAATGCGCTTGAAGAGGTTCTTTGTCTCGGCGGATAGATCATCTTCGACATCCTTCTCAAGACTGCGGTTGAATTTGCGCTGGTATGCGTTTTTGATTTCGCGGATATCGGCATTTGAGCGTCCCACCAGCACGTCGGTTAGTAGCCATTCCTTTGTGCCGAGACCCTTAACGGCTTCGCGCACGAGTTCAGCATCGTGGTTCAATGGGCCTTCGATGACGGCCAATAAGCCCTGCTCGAGATAGCCGCTCGTCTCACTCTTGACGTCCTTGTACAAATCGCGGTTGATGTGTCGGGTGTATGTTTCTCGGACAGCGGCGACTTGGAGAGGGTCGAGGGGGGCGAGGACACGAATCAGAGTGGCTTCATCGGTACCGAATCCCTTCATGGCTTTGCGCAACGAGTCGGCTTGAGGCTTGAAGTCGCCTGGCGCGGTCTGGCCTGGGATGTATCCAAATGAAGGCTGAGCGGGTGGTCCGAGTGGGGGTGCGCCGTATCCGGGCTGGGCAGGAGGGGTACCGTAAGGACCTGGGGGAGCAGGATGGCCGTATGGACCTGGAGGTCCTGGTGGTGGCGCGCCATATCCTCCTTGTTGAGGCGGGAATGCGCCTTGGTGTGGAGGAGGGTAGGCTCCGTGTTGTGGGTAACCCTGACCAGGAGGAGGTGGTCCAGGAGGATAACCGCCGTATTGACCGGGAGGAGGACCGCCAGGAGGAGGATAGTGGCCTTGCTGTGGAGGAGGGTAATATCCTGCCTGGGGAGGGGCGCCTGGAGGAGCGCCTGGTGGAGGATGTCCGTAAACCTGCTGAGGATAGGGAGAGTGTCCTTGAGGAGGATAGCCAGCTGGAGGCTCTGAATGTCAACGTCAGTATGTAGTGGTAATTGGAGATGTCGAGAGGATACTTACGAGGTGGGGGTCTATTGTAGGACATGTCTCAATGTATGTGTTTGAATGTGTGTGTCGGTGAATGTAAAGAAATACGATTCTCAATGGAGTATAATTGTGCAGAACGACCACAGGCTCGATGGAGACAGAGAGATGGAGGAGTTCTTAATTATAAAGGCATCTAAGGCAACATCTAAGGCAACACCCCGCCAGGACTCATTCCCGAAAAGGTTTAGTCGTGGTTCCTCAGGTGCAAGACGACAGTGCGTCATAACAGACTGAAAGCCAATAAGAAGCTACCAATTGAAAAAAAGCGGGCCAGGTCCAACAAGGCTGAGCTTCAAGGCGTTCTTGGCGGGGGGCTATCCATGAGCCACCGTGGCGCAGCATCAACATTCCTGTAACTACTAAGTGTGAGAGGGCAGTTTTGTATGTGATTACCGGGTCCCGGGTGGTGCATTGACCCGTGAAATACATTAAATACTACCTATCGAACATGTATACATTGGCAATGATACTTAATATACCCTTCCCGCGAACATTTGATAAGACAAGCTGGTACTACGAACGATCGATCTGTGCAAACTGCCAAGACGTGGGGGCAGCAACTACGCTCTCTTCTTTTCCACCGACAGAGACAGAACTTCCGCATTGACAAATGCACCCTTCAACTCCTTGTACGCCTCGAACAAGACCCAAAACGGAATGAAAACCCAGAGCATATTGAAAAAGACAAGATACAACCACAAGAACACCGGATTGCTCCCATCCAACTGTGAATTCGCGCTCAGCCATTCAGGCGCAAAAGTCATGAAACCGCCGTAGAGTTCACCTGTTGCGACCGCAGAAGCAACGAGCCAGAGCTTTCCCTTGGTTGCGCCGAGTTGCTGGGCATCGGCTTTGGAAGAGTTTTTGTTGCTGGCGATTTTGAAGAGCAGGTAGCAGATGTAGATCGATGCGGGACCAACCAGGAAAACAGTTAGAAGCTCGAGTGAGATGACAGTGGTATCAGCAGTAGCCCAGCGATGGTCGGCTTTGGCGTACTCCTGCCACAGACGCGCGCTGGGTCCGGTTCCGAACTTTGCGCCGTACACGCGATCTTTGCGACCGAGAAAGTAAGAAGGGCGATCTTTGCTCAGAAGAGTGTCAGCAGGGCTGATGATATCGATGTAGCTGAAAAAGCATTCGTAAAGAAATGAGCCTTCGATGAAGACATGGGTGAGCGCGTCGTAAGCGTGCCACATGAACAGGGCACGGTTTCGGAGTTGATTTGATGGAATTAAAGACGTTCCCAGGCCATATGCAATTGGCATAAAGGAGAGTGCGAATCCAATGGAGAGGAGTGTTGGTGTGTCGAGAACGAAACCCGAATTTAGATCCGCCATGGTTGCGTTTATTCTTTGTTACCCCTTTTTTCGGTTGCTCTTGTCAGCTAAAAGCTTAAATTCTTCGAGACTCAGAATCGGTCAACTGCTTTCGCGCGTTATTAATGACGCAGAATAGCACTGTGGGTCGAAGCAAAGAGCGGCGATGGCAGAAAGGTTTCGCAATGTGAACAAAGCAGACGACAGACGAAAGGAAATTGGAGAAAGCGGAGAAATGCTAAGAGCTGAAGAGTGGGCCTTAGGCTCAGGCAGCAAGGCACCAACTCCCCAGAAATCGCGAACTACTATTTTAGGAAACATTACATCAACCAATTGCATCATAATCTGTTCTGTAAGTCTTCGTATTGTATTCGTTCAAGTCATAAGTCATCGAGGTATAACACAGTAATACAACAACATAAGTTAAGCACAATTAGTACTGCCACAGATATCAAATCCGCCTTCTCCAAATTCCTTGCCAGACGCAGAATTTCAGAGATTATAACCTGGATGATTCAAAGCCCAGCTTCACCGAAAATAAATGTCTTGCCAGCAAGACTGTGCCAGCGGCGTCATCGACAGGTAAGAAAACGTAGAATAGAATTGAATATGTCGCGATGGACGTGAAACGGTCCGAAAGATAGACTAGCTGTCCCTCTCGTTGTGTCCTTTCAGTTTTTCAATGCCGTCTCTTAGCGTGTTGCGGACGCTAAAGCCGCCGAACAGCCAGTCATTGGAATGTCTGCCGTAGTGGTTGATTGTTCCGCTGTATCTCTTGTAGCTATCGCTTCTTGGTCGTTCTGAAGAATCAATTGAGCTACTCGATGCATCCCGATGGCCCATAGTGGGGCGTTGCGAGTGAGGAGATGTAGGCGACATTCCGGCTGGCGAGTAGGCCCGATCGACGGACGATGGTGATATAGGCGATGTAGATGCCGCAGAAGAAGGTTGCAGAGGTGGGGGACTGCGCCTGCGCTTCTTGTCCGCTGTCGGAGAAGACGAACGAGGAAGAGGGGAGCGCGAGCGGATACGGGTCAAGATTCTAGAGGATGTTTCTTCGATGTTGTCGAGAGACAGGAATCGTCTGTGATGAGATTTCGTGCTTGGAGGAGGCGATGAGGAATCCGAGGACAAACTGCTGGACGGGGAAAGACCGTCAAGCTTCGGTGCTGGTGCGTCGGAGTCGATGGGCAGGGAGTCTGGCATTTCCCTCCAACAATGATACTGATATAAGCAGGCTGACTTTTGCTTGTGTCAATTCCGTATTGGTACACGAGTACGTGGGGATGATCGGTAAAAGTTTTCAAGTGATCTCAGAAGCTGATTTTTGAACTTTACAACAGCGGACTGCTCGTATTTAAGATTTTTGTTCTTATTGCGTCTTTCAAACCACGGGCCACAGAACCGAGTACCCGGCATCAGACAAACGTCGCCGATCAATCGCAGGAATGTTTGTAGCCAATCGCCCAATCAGCACGACAGATTGCCCAATGAAATGAGGGCACGGCTATCGCCCTGTGGCTCAAAGGGCATAGCGGCCTCCAGTAGTATGTCTTTAGCCTCGTTAGTTTAGCTACGTAACTTATTCCGTTGACACTACTGCATTGTGCCCCGCTGGGCCGTCGTGATGAGTCGGTGACTGTCTCACTCACAGGCCACTGATTTCTGCACTTCCGAGGCCCGTTGCACGCATTTTGGCCTGGAGAGCCCTACACACTCCCTCAACTCACCGCTTGGGATCGAACGCCAAGGCTTGCCAACGCATACTACACATGCAGTGTGTGCAGGGGGGTGATCCGTATGGACTGTGACACTCAGTCACATACAATCCACGGGGTACTCCGTACGGTGTTTGTTCTGAAGAGCCTCCTCCCTCGTATCTTCCTTCGGAGTCGGCACGGAGACTCATGTGACTCACCATGTACATTTGTTTATTGTTTATTGTTTATTGTTCCACGCAGACTCCATTACAAATCATAACCCTAAGAAGACAATTATTCTTGGACATCCCCTCTGGCAGACATTAACAGTGATTATCTGGTCATTGACAGAGACCCAACTTGCCTAGGAATGATGCAAAAAATACGAAAATAGACTATGTGAGACCGTCCCCATACTCTGCTACCACTCGCGGGATGTCATAATGATGCTGCCTGAGGCTTTCAGCTGAGGCGGGGCACCGACCCGTAGCGGGGCTATCCCAACCAATAGTGCTTACTTATAAGGCTAGCGCAATCTGCTGTTTACATAATATGTCCTTCTAGCGGTCTTCTAGAAGGCCGCCAGAATTCGCGGAGATTGTGCCGTCGCTGCTTCCTTCCGATTTATCCGTGCATACTATGTAGACTTTCCTACGTACATATATAGTGGTATGCCAGGGCATCCGTCTCATTGGTCTCTACTATGTTCTTCCAAGGTCATGCTGATAGTTGTTCATGTGACCGGGTGCCTGGCGGATCATCTGGCGACATTCCGGATGACGCCCGATTGATAGTGAGTGATTTATCCTACAGGGTTACAAGACTAGTGTGTATGTTGCGAGAATATCGGCTGTCTAACTTAGAATGGAAACAGTGCTATGAATTTTGGCATGGAGAAAGCATTTATCTATTCGCACGGGCGTCCTTGGAATGCCCAGCACCGGAATATGACAGGGCGAACCATGCCCCCGGTACAAAGCGACCTCATTCCTTGCTCGTATTCAAATCCACAGGGATAAGCGCAAGAGATCTGGAATCGACATGACCGGAGAATATGTCCGGACTTGACAAGATTGAGTAGTCTTTGTCACTAACACCTAAAGACGATCACTTTATCCCGTAATCTCCTCGTGTTCTGCCATACCGCGTCACGAGCTAAACGATGATGCTACCAATTCTAAATTTCCAAGTTATTCCTCTGCCAATGTCCACAGCCCCGGATTAGGCTCTCTCCACGCCCGCGGCTGCTCAGAGTGACATCTTCGATGCCGTCTTTCCGGACGCAGCATCCATTCATTGGGATCGGGTATTGATAGTGATATCCTCGCTTCATCTGCCGAGGGTTGTTTTGGCGACAAAGATGGCGCACTTGGGCTCGCCAATTTCGCGACATATCGTGCCTTGATCTCGTGGCTCTTCTTATCAGTGGGACCAACACGTCTCAAGTGTGAAGTCCAAGATCCAGCCAGGTACTGAAAAGTGTGTAGCGGAAGGAAAAAGTGCCTCGCTTTTTCCAGATGTGGCCATAAAAAACGGCGCATGATCGCGATTGGGGCTTCATTCGCCTGGGTGATTGAGGATACTATAATTTCTTCTGTAGCACCGTCTTCGTCCTTGTTTGCTTCTGCTAATCTCTGTCTCCGCTCTTGTCTTCGCCGCTTGTGTTCTGCTCGTCGTTCTCGACGCTGTCGTCGCAATTCACGTTTCTCGATCTTAGAATCTAGTATTCCCGCAGAAGACAGAATGACATCTTCTTCTGAGGAACTGTACAATGACAGTGTCGGGCCGAAAGGTTGGTCAAACGCTGTGAATCGTTTGGTGGACCTCTGTGGGTTTGAGGTGGAAAGCGATGAGTCAATTTTTCGCGGATTGTATCGCAACTCCTCAGCTCTTGCGCCAGAGGCAGAGCCACTGAATGGCCATGAGTAGTGTCGACGGACAGGCATGATGTGAGTATTTTCTGGAGTTGGATCCTATGTATTGCGATCAAGCAAGGGTATTCAGACTTTCACGCTTTATCCAGACACTGTGTCAAAATATGACATAGATCTCAAAGACGAAATTATAATTTCATCTCCATGAATGCCCCGAGCGAGTCCATATATTTCTATATGTTGACGATACCGATAAGTAACCAAAGTCCTAACTCCGGTAACGACTGGAAGTGTAAATAATGTTAACAAAGTAAAATGGCTAACGTCTGTAGAATATTTAAGAAAGAAATGAAATATTCTAGGTTGCGACAAAACTCGCAGGTACATTAAACAAGCAGCATGCCGTATAGCCCATCGGACCAATAAGCCACGTGCATACAGCACGCGTTGAATGCCTACTGAGATCAGAGCAACATGGGGCTCTCGGTGTCTGTTGCGCTAGGGCATACCCCTCCTCAGATGATCATTCCGATACGTCCGGTAGACGGTCACGTTCTTCATACATGGTAGTTGAAATTTATTAACTTTGTTGAAGAATTTTGATATGGATACGGCATATATGAAAATAGTTTTGAATTCAGACGGCTTCAAGGGCTATGTCATTGGCCAGTAATGGCTACCTCCATGATCGTACGGCTAAGCTGTGGCTAGAGACAGATACAAACTTGAAACAGGAGTTCACATAAAGAGCGAAATGGACCAATTCCCACACTTATAAACACATATCATGGTGTGAAACCTAGGCAAGGTCTCCGGACTAGTCTTGGGCGTGGCGACTCTCCAAAGCCCCGTATCAATGAGACAACGCGTGCATTGTAAGAGCATATCCTCTGGACAAACTCGTCCCAGAAACCATTGAACGGGAGGCTTCCATCATATGCACACTAGACAATAATGGCATTCCGATGGTTTTTATATCCATCGTATGCAAATTCAAAGAGCAGAAATTCTATGATAAGACACGGATGGGTCAAGTGATCTCAGCAAGCAGAAATTTGTTTCACTTACCATCAAAAGATACCTTCTTGTTATCGTCGAGATCCAATGACTCGAAAACTTCTTTAATCTCATCGTCAGTCGCTTTTGGAATACTTTTCTTCACACCTGCCTTGAGTTCATCAAAGCTAATGTAAACTATATTGATCAAGAAAGCTTAATCTGGTTTTATCATGTATTCCGATTTCTTGTGGTAGGTCCGCATACGATTTTTATCAGTGTCCTAAATGAGACTTAAAAAGATCAACTCTTCCAGAAGCCGGATAAATTCAAGGTCTTTGTTCGAAAAAAATGTCCTACCTGTTCTTTAAAGATTGCGTGACTGCCTCGGATGAATTCAATAGAGTAGTAGACATTCTAATACAGATTTAGTATTAGCCCTATATCATTGAAAATTTCGAATCGCCTGGAGTAGGAAGTTCACCTTGTCCGTGTCCTCGGGGACTTTAGCTGGCTTTGGTTTAGATGCGGACATCGTGAAGGGTCTGATAGAATGAAAGCGTGAAATATGAGTCTAATATAAAGTGTAGTACTTAAGGATTTATTTCTGAATTAAATTAAAGGATTGTATGAGATACGGGGAAGTTCTTAAATATTTCAGCCCTGAGCAGAGAGAGCCACTCTTGCACCCTTTTCACTGAATGATCAATTTTAGATTCTCAGCTTACGACGTCTACTCTCTTTCTGTACGTTGAAGTGCATAAAAAGTGATAGATCCCTTTCTTGGTGAGTGACTAGTCATAACTACAAGCCTACTCTTTGAATGACTACTACGTAGTAGCAGGCTTATGCAGATCAGGACGACTCACTTCAAACAGCTTGAATTGACAGCATAAAAATCTAAACTAATATTATGATATATCTCAAATGCTACGACGATCGGGCATGATTGTGCATTAGTCCAGCTCCTGCATGCAGATCATGGCACCAATCTGCTACTACATATGTAGATATCGAAAACTCCGTATACTAGGTTACAGTAAAGCCTTTCCAAGCCGTGCATGACACTAAGCTATAGATGATGAGTAATAGAAAAAGCAAAAGATAGCCAGCCAATTCATGAAATGTTCTGAGAGTAAGCTGCAATGGAAATCGCTCCCTACTTTTCATGACCGGGGAAAAAAGACTCTTATCCCTGATCCTTGAATCGCTGCCCGACGGAAGATTAAGCAATTATAATAATCTGTACAATATAACACATTTCAGGGGTGGGCCATCTGGTAATCATATGTAAAATTGCTCTTTCATATATCTTAGAATTATAATAACAACTTGTATATTAATTTTTAGATGTAGTTTATTCACAAAGGGAAAGGGAGACAGGTGGAGCAGCTGATGATGTCTTGAACGACTAACTCATGCATTAATACGATCGAGTCACATCGCTTGTACTTCCACTCGGTGATTCTGCAATGTATGATGACACTATTTTCCGTCAGAATCGTAACTGTGAAGCCTATCCGATCCGAGAGCTAAACTTTGAAATCTGTAGGTGAAAGGATTCCCCAGACCTGTCTGGCTGTACAATGGAATGTTTCTCGTTTTATATAACAAGATGTCGATAGTCAATCCAGCTGATCTAGAACCAAGTATCTAAGTACGTTGCCATTTAACCAACGTACCGTCAAACATGACCAAGACTCTACTTACACGACGTGCGTGGCAAAGACCAACTTGTACGCGGATCGGCCAGTTGATAGACTTATTGCTCGACGTTACACAAGACATCATCCGCTTCTCCACCTGTCTCCGTTTCCCTCTCGGCCTTCTGCTCTTTTGCCTGCAGCGGATCCTCTCCATTTTCGATGCGTTCCTCAGATGTTAGCGCCATGTGCGCAATGAGCGACCTATAAGCAGGGAACAGACGACTCACCACAGATTAAACGCTAAAGGAGCTGAAGAGTCCATAATATCAATTGAGGTCTATAATGTATGCGCCACCTCCAATGTCAATGCCGGGATTAACGGCGTCGATCAGTGCCGGAATGGTAGGTCTGACAGCTGCTGCCAACGCAGTAAATACAGCTAATTAATTCCGTGCCAGTATGCGTACTGGCTGTGAGGCTTGTAAAGTCCGGGATATTCACCCCAACTGTGGAACTTGTGTAACTCAATTAGCAAACCGAATTAGATTGGCTCTTGCTTGGGCAAACCCCAGCCTTCTACAGTGCATTTGCGCTGTAACACGGCTTTTGCGGTAGCAACATTTTCCTTGACTCTGCGACGTACCATTGAACCAACCGATCTGGTTTATTTGAGTGATAAGAGCACCTAACTTGATGCTACAAGTTAGATAGATAGCTGGGTGCATCTGGCCACATTGTCCTGAGTGGGTCCGAGTTAGGGCTAACTTGTCACGATTAGGCCGCTTTGGGTACGGTGTACCGATAAGACATGCACAATAGTTGCTTGAAGCTCGATGCAGTATTTCATTTATTGGAATAGTATTATAGGTGGATTTCTGTGCAGTAGAAGTGTTTTTATTCAAATAAGCACAGCAAGCTATAACAATTGACATTTACATAATTCGATGGTCGACACTAAAGGGGTTCATACAGATGATGCGCGGCATCACACATGTCTAAAGATATAATGGGAGTACATCTACTAAGATATTCAAGGTATTTGAAACGAATATTCTTGGCTAGATCCTGCAGATGTGGGATTCAAACCGTAACAGCGAAAGAATATTTCCTCAGCCACTATGCTCACTCCACATGCACCGCAGATGACAATAATAGCCCTAAGTACACCCTCACTTTGCTACGTGAACCATCTAGGCTCTTATATTAGCCGTGTGTAGCTGAATTGATGAATGTGAATTAGTATAAGCATTTTTGAACACCAAGGTTGTCCGATGGACGACTAAATCGATTTTGTACGCTGATACATGTTCAAGGTCAATGTACCTGTATTGCATCAAAAATCCATTATTAGGGCCAGCCTATATTTGATCTATGTAAACTTATTCTCCGGTACCAGCCTTGAATTGACAAATAAGATAATACAGCGCACGTGGTATGAGAAAGGAATGGACGGATCGGAAAATCAAATCCAGTCGAGGTAAGAAAAAAGAGCATATGCCCATTTGTAGATCCTGGGGTCATGTAACAAGCAGGCATCTTGTCAAAGTCTGCTCGCCGAAGTGATTAAAAGGTATAACCCCAGATTATAGCCGATTTTGAAATTTCTGCTCATGCCCAAGCAAGAAAATTCGGCCTCGTTCGGCCAGAATAAATTCTTTTTCCTCTTGGCCTATATTTCTATTGTTAGCATAACTTTCCACCACTAGATTGAAGATATGCTTACTTGGCTTGATAGCAGAGTCTAAAATGTTCCCAGTGACAGTGAAAGGTCTTGACTCTATCACTTCTGGTGGTAGATCCCTGCCATTCTTCTTCAATATCATTGTCATGCGAATCTGAAATTGGCCGTATTCGTTAAAGCAGTTATCTGGATAGAAAGCAACTAAACATGATCGTCTGGCTTGTATGCCATGGTTCTGTGTGTGTCCAGGTATATCTTGGCCGCTTTTCTTGAAGATAACATCTTCGCTACCATACTTGAACCCTTCACAGAAACAGGTGACTTGCGAGCCGTGGGTTAGATCCGGGTCCCTCCAGGCCAGTTCTACAAAGAGAGGGTATGGCCAGCTTCGAATTTGGACTTGCTCCGGGGCGTCCACTTTCAGTGTCACCTCAATAGGCACGGGATTTCCGTTCGTAGAAGGCTGGGCCTCTGTTGTCGGAGGCCATATTTCAGAGTCTGACATTTTGTGTATTTTAACTTTGTACTAACAGAAGAAATTGATAAAATCGTACAAGGTAGTATTTAGGCATAAAAGAAGGAGGGGGATTTGTACCTTTTTTATGTACAGCTTTGAGTCAAATCCTTCGGAGTCATGAAGGAGATTGCAGTCTTCTATGAATCAACTCGACTCAAGGTTAGGTGACACAATCAGTCCCGTCTGTTCATGTACTTCTGAAGATGTGGAGACGAGGATAAACTAATGTCTGCCCTCATCCAAACTACTTGATCACTCTACAACAAAGGCGTGGAGCTCGCCTGGTCGGTACATGTATGTCTCAACTTTTCAAATTATAAGATATGGCTATCAATTTGCAGTCGTAATATCGCAGTCCATCTGTTTCTATGTGATGTTTTGAGAGAGTCTTGTAAAACATTCGGTTTGCCCCTTGCCTTCATTGAACGTAATCAACTCCAGCTATAATGATTTATTTGGTGGGGGGGGACCCTTATTCAATGGAAGTGTTAGCTTCTCAAATTCTGACTAAATTATTATATGCTTAAGAGATCTATAGAACACATGTCGTTCTACCGGCCCATTCGGGTCTCCTGCAAAATTGAAAACTTTAGATCTGGGTATCGAAGGAAAATGCGGCCCGGATAGGCTCGAATATGAGAAAAAAAAATGAAAGATGTCCCGAAGCCCACCCAAGGACAATATTTCCAATCCTATAGCTCCGGAGAAATCAATACTGCAGGCAGTCACTTCGAATTGGCCTCGATCTTTGCCATAGAATCGCCATACATCGCCTTCAACCTGCCATCCGCTTCCATAGCTTGCTTGATGAGTTTTATCTGGTTATCATCTGAGCATGAGACATTAGCATAAGACATAATGACAAACATTTGGAGTTCTGACCCAAGTGAATGTTGGAATTATCAAAGTTGGCCTCGACCTCGAAAGGTTTCGACTCAACCACAATGTGTCGTACTAGCTCAGAATTTGAGTAGTATACGTCATAAGAAGTCCTGAGCTGATAACTACCAGCAAGCTCCGGCGCCTTAATATCTTCAAGAACCAGTTTTCCTGTATCAATAGGGCCAAAACCCTCCCCTACGACCGGATATTGCTCAATGAGAAAGCATTGTCCGGTGGTGTTCGCACCGTTTTGGACCTTAAGGGATAGTAGTATGACTGTTACCTGTTCATAAGACATCCCAACTCCGGAGTACTGGCCTTGGGTCTGAGGGCCTTCAATAATGATGGGATATGGCATGAGCCCTGGACCGCACTTATCTGGACAGGGAACTGCAAATCGCCAACCTTTCTCTGTCCCTACATGACTCAATTTCTCGCTAGCCATGTTCGATATTTCGGCGAGGCGCTTTTAATATTCGGCTAGAGGCTGGAGTCTCAGCACAAGTACAGTGTGAATAATGGAGAACAAAATGGATTGAGTTTTTTGCTCCTCTCACAGTTGTAGAGACTTTAATAACTTTTGTCTTTTGCACGGTAGTTGAATTAGAAGAGAAGTCGAATGCGTCTTCGAGTAGAGAAGTGTTTGGGGAGGCGGGAATTCATGCTTTTTAAGCTTAGGATCTATCATTAATCGATCAGTTTGATTCGTACGAGATGGCTGCAAACTTGATGACTAGTACTTATGTCGAGTCACAAAGTGAGAATGGATGAAGTATGAGGTCTATTGAGTATCCACCCAAGAAGAGCGATGATCGGATGATGGTTCAGGCCCATTCACATTGTACTTTAATGTTGACTCTCAAAGTCTTCTACTGTGAACTTATGCCTCATGCGTACATCCTGGCTACAACACAAATATCTATATCAAGGAAATTTACATCTCCCATACTCAAGTAAAATGAGACCTTTTTTTACCTGTGAAATTAGATGGAAATGCACCAAAGGAACAAAACAGCCTCATGCAGCGTGTCTAAAGCCTGTGATAACCGTGCAAAAGAGATCAATAAACCGGCAGACTTTAGTCCGTTTAGAATCCTTTCGAGCCAGAAGTCAGCGCGTCAGTGGTCCTCATGTGTTCAGAAGGCTTTGCAAAGGAAATGGGGACAGGTTGAGGAGGAGATCAAAATGAATAGCTACCTCTAGTTTCTGCAAGCCAGACAGGACATCGGACTAGTAGCGGAAATATATGGATATTTGTTAGGGCCCAGTAAGACTTGGGTGACAGCTCTGTGATATTACAGCGCGCTGTCATCTGGCGAACAAGTTGATACATGTATAATCAATACGAGATTGAATAGACGACGGATTTCTATAACATGATAGTGAGGAAATAGGTAAGACCATAGATAAGACTGTAATAGTGCCTTTCATATATGACACACATCCACCACTAATATCGTAAGTACGTAGGATGGTTCGTAGGCTCAATGGAGATTCGTGCCCTAGATTTGTACGTGAGCGCGTGTTAACTAGATTGGGGGGTTAGGGGGCTTCGCGCCCCAAATTCGACACCAGAATGAACTGCAATAACATTTACGAGTACATAACGCATATTGTGCTTAATCACCGTCCTTAAGCTAATCTTGGCGGAAACGAAGCACCGATACCCATACGGTGACTCTGTCGAATTGATTGTCGGAGTAATCCCAGATGGATATGTCACTCTTGCGAACTCTTTGTTCTATTGCTTTCCGAACAAATATCCCAGGTTAGGGCACGTTGAAATATTGGCTAAGCGTTCGCTTTCAAGTGTTTCATATTCCGTGGTGCATTCTCGTCCAACCTAGCAAGCAACAAAGAACCTGGTTTCTAGGATCAGTATGGGAATCGTAAATGGTAGTAATATTATCATTCGATGGATAGTTGGGTCGTACATAAGAGTCATAAAATTGTAACAGATGATTCCACCCAATAGTACACCGCACTCGCTGACTGAATAAGCCGTATCGGATCATGGACAGAATCATACCTGAATCACTGTCTGATAATCAATCTTTGCTGAAATATCGACCTTGATATTCGCCGCCCCATCACAGACATTCTTGGAATGTCATAGAACTTTGACACGTTTACGTACGCAAATACTGGCCTAACTATATCAGTTGACAGTGACTCCGTAACTTGTAGTCACACTGATGACTATGTGTGTTTGATGACTGAGTTTGCACATGTGGTTGATCCTGTATATAAGCATGGATCATACCATCAATCAAGACACTTGTCTTTACCACACTCGAGTTCCATCTTGTCCTAACCCCCGTTATCTTGCTATTAGAAATCGCCTTCCAGATATGTCCAACATGATTAGCACACAAGGGTGTGAATGGCTGATCTACCAATGCCATGGACCCAGGTTGCCGCACCTAGATATGGAAGGTTGGTTTTTTTCCGTCGCTCCCCCAGAAAAATGTAAAGTTGGCTCTTTTCCATATCCTTTCGTAGTTCAGGGGCCCATACCCCAAGGAGGGCTTTCGGCAGATGGGAAGACGTGCATTATTTTGTATGCGTTACTTCGCCTTGATCCCACCGCAGGGGCATTGGAAGGAGCGGATTCCGTTCAGAAGATAAATGGGCTCGGACCATTCGGGATACCGGGGGTTACTTTTTGTCATGCCCGCCCGGGGACGATAAAACCAGGCACATATACGATTCAGTGTCTGTTTTGTGTACGGGACGAAAGAAATGGCGAGATTATAAAACGTGCGGCGGCTTGCTCAAATCGCTTCGAGATGCTTCAAGATTACGATAATACCAGTATCCAACGAAGTAAGAGAACAGTCAGTCCAACCACCTGGTTATGCTAATTCTTATGACATAGGTAATGAAGAAAATATAGAAATTGGCAAAATAATTTCACGAGGATGGGCGAGTGACTATAGTGAGCATGACTTTTATCATTATCTCAAACCGATCCCAGATGACTGTCTTCTTTGTCGATAACCCCTCTTTCACTCTTTCTGTCTTCTATTGCTATGAAGTTTTCTTTCTCATACTCTATGAAAAATCCAGAACAATAGACCAGGTGTCTATTCTCGGGATTTTTTGTCTTGGTTTCGTGATTCGGGAATACCATCTTCTGGCTTGGATTATCCGTCCATTCCTTTTTCATACTATTTGTAATAGTATTCATGTATTAAAAGACTGAAAGGGTCCAAATTATAAGGTATGATGAATAAAATAATCATTATCTAGGGCCCGAAGCCGCAGTAGCAGCAAATAGTGGTTTATTGTAAGAGCCTGGTGACGGGTTCTTACCTGGTAATTGCCTAGTAATTAGGAAATGCGTTCTGTAAGCCCATTGCTATATTATAAACTAGTGATGCCTTAATAGAACCCAAAAACATTAAAACTAGTTGCCATAGCACGAATATAAAATGAGATCTCGTCATATTACAAGTTCGGAATCTTATGGTATTTATACGGAAGGCTTGCAAGGCTTCATCTAATGCGCCAGGCGCCTTCCTAATTAGATATTTTGTAAATCTAATCCTACGTACGAGGCCTCATCTAGCTTCTAGAATGAATTTTTCTCGCAGACATGCGGTGATAATAAAGCCTCGCATCGAGTCACATGGGAATGATGATAGAACCAGATCAAGGCTTTTGAAAGTGTTTTTCTCCATCCGAAGAATCTGTAAACGAAGAGTTCATGATCAGCAACATATGCTGTCAATCAGATAACTCCTTCCTGAACGTCACGTTCCCGCCTTCCTCGAACCGCTATGTCGATGACTGCAGAAGACAGAAAGGCTCATGATTCTATCTCTATTCATGTTTGACAGTTATCCTCTTTATCATTATGGTGACATTCTAGACTCAGGTGCATTAGAATATGGCACCGTTGCCCTTTCCAGAACCGCAGTCTAGGCCACCCATTCCTCCTACCTCAGTCAAGTCGGCAGCATCAGCGGCGTTCCATCAATTGGGTCGTCTCCGAGTTCTCGTGTACATCTTACTTGGCACATCTGCCGCGTTCGGTTTCGGGTTCCTGATCTGGAAGCTTGGATCGCTATTTCGTCAATTCACGCTAGGAAGAATCCTCAGAGAACGAAAGCCGGTCGAAATGCGATACATCAAGTCATGGTATGGCTGGATTCCGCAGGATCGATACAACACCAGAAAGCTGAAGTGGAAGGGTCTATATTCAGACTTCAAGGACTGGTTTTCGTGGGATGATAGTGATGACTACAGTAAGCTCTGGTGGGATTCGGATCACGGAGGAGACCAGATCCGTCGCAGAAGTAGACCTGCTTCATTGAGATCACGGTTCAGGCGAACTTTGTCAGTGAATCGGAAGTCGGACCAGATTGTTGTAAATCCTGTCACCACGCAACAAGAAATGCCCCAGGCTCTCACTGCCGTCAACGCCTATCATTTATCACATCAACCTTCATCCGCATACCTCACATACCCGCTTTGCCTGAAACCTATCCATCAGATAGTGACTATCGATCACGGTCCTGGCATGTCTATCCCGATAGTCGATAGCGTGCTTCCGAAAAGATTCCGGCAACACACTTCCTTTGAATCTCAGGTATCAATGGCGAAGTCTCTCACTCGTTCTATGGTTTGCACGACTCGACAATTGAACTATTTCCGAATATGGGCGACACGATTAGAATTGGGGAGTCTGCAATCAATTCTGCCGCATCAATCGGGAACCTTAGGACGACCAGGAAGTCCGTTGATTAGAATGCACAGCAGCAGCGACTCTAGTCGGCAGACAGACCTTGAGAAAATAATGGACTCTCGAATATCGCCATTTCCTGAACACGCTGTTGATGAGAAGGACCTCCCCAGAAATATACAACTCGAACACTCCAATCCGAGGAGTCCTACAGGCAACTTGCAGCCGAAGTCTACACAGCTTCACCTTGACCAAGTCGCGCCCTTTTCTGGAACACTTGCAGAAAAAAAGTCCAATATCGTAGATGTTGAATGGCGCTTTGTGGATACACTGGATAGACATCTTGAGTGGGTAGATAATGAGTGTCGGCCTGGCCAACGTGGCTTCAAGTTTCCCATACTACCAAAGAACTGGATCAACAAGGGGAAATGGCTCGTTTACACCAACCCCTGCGGTGCGTCGGTTGAATACATGCGACGGTACGCACAATGTGATTTTGGGACAAGCGATCTTGAGGAAATTGACCGTCAGAAAGGGGTGACCACAGCTCACCGAAGGAGAGTGCGCGCCGAATCAATTGAGTCGTGGAGAGCTGCTATCAATAAAGCACGCGGACAACACGGTATGGCCAGAGTGTGTTCAGCTGAAATATTCACGAGTTCGACGGAAGATACTCCCGACGCAGTCATTGACCCAGCAAACTGGATACTTCGTCGACCACCGCAAGGATTCGAGATGCCGAGCAGGCAGAAAACCGCGTATTGGTATGGTGGAATTGGTGAATGGGCGAAACTTGAGGAGTGGCAGGCAGTTGATGGATTCAATCATGACTCCACTGCTTTCAGAAAGAAACGAATGGATGTTTTTGTAAGTTGATTAGAGGCTCAAAGAGCTTTTTTACGCAACCATGCCGAAATCATTTGTTCATGATGATGTTCCTTTTTCCTGCGAGCCCACATGAAGGATTGCCTCGTATTCTTATTCGTGCATGGAATACCACAAAATATTACTTTGTCTATTTAGATGATAGTAAGTGCTGATTAGAAGATGAATAAAGTTGTTGGCAAAAAAGCAGCCTTGCATAAATTTCTTTTTGCTAACCTGTCCCTTATTATCATATTCAACGCCCGAGACGATTCCAACTAAAAAAATGCTTAAAAGTGACATGGATGCAGCTTGATGGTGGTGTTCATCAAAGTCAATAATATACAGTAGTGTATGTTCGAGTACAATGACAATCGAGGTCCGGCGAACCGTCCAAAACACCTGGGTATTAGATCCTCTTTGCCATAACCTTGGGAAACAATCGGTGTGGTATGCGATTGATATGCGTAGTCCAAATAATTCTGATGTGGTCGCAGCTTAGAAACCAGGAGGGTTGACACGTTGACTGACCCTCGTCCACTTGGGCAATTCTGCAACAAACATATATCAGACACCATCGCTCTCCCACAATTGCTTCTTTACAGCAAAGTTCTCTGATGGTAGAAACTTACTGTGAATACCCTTGCGATAATTCTTTTCCTTTCGGTCGTATATCGAGTATTTGTCCTTTGGCAACATTTCCTCCTCCCGTGGCATCTCGGCGTACCATCGCTCCACTGCTTTCACTTGAGGAAGTCCATTGCGTTCGAGGGCTGCAGCGACTGTGTCAACTACGTTATCGACTGCGCGGAGACGTTTGCGTTGACGAAATTTTTGGCGACTGGAGAGGCGCCATGGGATTTTCCTGTGAATGTAGAAGGTTTTTGTTAGCTGTGCTTTCTCCTGGAGTGGGTCTGCGATGAAGTGTTAAGGCGAGAAGAGAAAATTACCATAGCAGACCTCCTAACAGAGGAGAAGTAACTTTAAACATTGCGATTGGCGGTGGAAGCTGCACAGTCAACACCTCTGAGAAGATCGTGAAGTCTCGGAATCTCCAGCGAAGCCAGAGAAGCCGCGGAGGACGAATGGTGGCCCGTGCGCGCATCCACGAGTCACGGGCTCCAATCGTCAGTGGCCAGTTCGAAGATCCCGCAAGTCAGGTCAACAATTCTTTCCTTCCTTTGATTCAGTCGCAGTCGCTCCTTTCTCTTCTCTTTCTCTTCGGATTTGTTTAATTATCTTTTTTTTTTGTATGTAAATGCTCTGAATTGTTCTTGAATTGGGGATCTAGCCCACTCGTGCGTGAACTGGGCGCCCAACCAGCTATACCATCATGTCCTTAGGAGCAACAACCGACCGGCCTTCTGCCTGGTGGCGGGCCTGCTCGTCACTGACAATGTTCGAGATTGGCGCGCTGTGCAGGGGCTTTTTGCTGGGATTGAGTAAACTGGAGGTTAATGGCCTGGAGAAGTTTACGGAATTACTGGACTCCCGCCGAGATCCTTCAAAAAGAACGAGAGGATTAATTACAGGTTGGTTTCTAGACTGTTTTTGCCATGATGTCAAGACTAATTGCTTGATTCGCGAGTAGTATCCAATCATATTAGCGTGTACGTACGTGCAACAACACTACAATCGACGATTGCAACATGTCGCTGATATTGAAACCAGTATGGATGACCCTTTGATGTGGGGAGCTTTGCCTTTTAAATACCACTTCAACCTTCCTTCCTACAACCGACGATGGGGATTTGGAAGTCATGATATTTGCTGGGCGACTCGGTAAGACCAGAACTTACAATTCGGTTTGCAGCGATGTGACTGACTGGTTTGAAGTGCCGGAGCAGCCTTCTTCACACTAGGACAGGTTCTGCCAACGCACCGTCTTGCCTACTCACCCTACGGCGGTTTATTCCAACCGACAATGACCCAGGGAATCCGGCTTCTTTCGAAAGGACCATTCCCCGCCGATCCTCATTCTGCAAAAATCGAGCGCCAACACTGGAGTCTCCAAAATGTTTGCGTCGATCCGTTCTCCGATCTTCCCACTGCGTACACGACCACTGGCGAGGATTCGATTATAGCTCCCTCATCATATGCGTGCAATTCGTACTCGTGGATCCATATCTTCCCTGAAGGAATGATACACCAGTCTCCGAAGAAAGTCATGCGTTACTTCAAATGGGGTGTATCGCGACTTATCCTGGAGTCGTCTGAATGTCCCGATGTGGTCCCGATATGGATAGAAGGCACAGACGAAGTCATGCATGAAGATCGCACATTTCCACGCTTCTTACCTCGACTTTTCAAGCGTATTAGCATTACATTTGGTGACAAAGCCGACACGGAAGCTGTGTTTGGAGACTTGCGACAACGATGGCAAAAACTAAAAGAAAAAGCGGCGAAACGAAACGCATCTGTGGCACAATTACCACTTGGTGTTTTGAATGAGGAATTAATGTTCGGAGAAGAAGCTGTGGAGCTACGAAAAGAGTGCACCAGCCGAGTTCGCCAGCTCGTAGTTGAGTTAAGGCGGTCGAGAGGTCTTTCAGATGAGGATCCCAAGGCGAGTCTCGCGCAAACTTGGGCACAAGAAGGTCCGAAGAGGGCGGGTAAAATGCTCGATGATTCTTGGGTGCGGGACACTTGAGGGAGAAATGTATAATATAGATTACGTCTTCGGTCACAGCTAGAAATAGGCCTACATATTATTCGATTCCTAATTGGCACTGTAAAATAAAGTCATATCACGAAGTAACCCAATATGGAAGGTGGCGGCGAGATTATAGAGCTAGCGTTGAGGCTGCGCGGTTACTGACTTCTTCTCTTATTGCAAGAACTATCTTTCTTCCTTCTGCCCACACGCCCATCCTACGAAGACTTGTTGTCCTTCATGCCCAAAAAGCACAACAAGTACCCCTCTATTAAACCGGCTAGTACTGTTCATCCCTCGTTAGAATCTTCAAACACCAAGCGACAGTATGGCAGCGCCTCACGGTCAACCGCTGACAACCAGTCGGTAAATGACCTCATCCAACATCTTCGCCGGACCCAGGCCACTTCCCCCAACGATGGACCTTCGAATACCTCTCGAACTGTGACGCAGCGGACCCTTCATCCGTCGCTCAGGAATATACTTGATGTTCCAGAGACGCCGCCACCACGACCGCGGTCAAATGCGCGGCTGGTGGGCGGGCGGTTCTTTCGTCGAACTCCCGGCCCTCCGCCACCGTCCAGTTGGCTACAAAATCAGGCAGCATCGAATGAGAGCGGGGATCGGAATCAAGGCGTCTCGGTAGGCCATGATCAAGTACTTTACCGACTTGAACGATTACCGGGGTCGCAGTTTCCGCCGAAAGATAGCTTGCAACATGCTGTGATGAAGTCAATGGCGATTAACTGGGCATGGCATCTAGAGTATGATAATGAATTCCTTATGGAAATCCCAAGTCGCCTCAAGCTCCTCATATTGAGTTACATTGCTATCCATGCCTCGAGATCAGACAGTCTGTCTCTGACACACACCCTCGATTTCCTTTTCGCACCGCCAGAAGCATCTGCAGCCGAAGTCGGGTATGTTACTCGCTTGGATCTGAGTGGCGCTATCGGGAACTGGATTAGCATGAAGATCCTGAGCAAGCAGCTACTACTCAGCCGCAAAGAAACAAATGCTCCGGTCATGAAGAGCGAAAAGATCATTCCTGCCTCATGGGACGATAGTGAAGGTTCGATAGTGGACGATGAACTTGAAGCGCATTCGCTATCATCACCACAGTCGCCTCTTTTCAAGATACCATATCAAGTTCTCCGGTTCCCTAATTTAAGATACCTGTCGTTTGCTCATCCCAGGCGCACAACAGCTAGCTGGGGCTCACTTCTTAATCTACTCTCACACATTTCTACGCTCACACACCTGTCTTTGGCTCACTGGCCACTTCCAACACTTACCCCAAATCTTATAAATGAGAGAATTACACATCCAACCATGAGATCCCTCTCGTTCGCCGCCGGTGGTACGGATACTTACAGCGCCGATGAAAATAATTGGATTGAAGCTGTCAACATCTTACGAAGATTATCTCGTGCGACGTATTGTCTCAAATGGCTGGATTTGGAAGGATGTGGCGAATGGTTTGAAGCTCTTAGCTGGGACGGGCGTACTTTGCACGATGATGAACCATTCCAGACCCTGTCGTCAGCATGGAATTCATCATGGCGAGACGTTGAGTGGATCGGCCTTGGTCCTGGCTGGATACCATCGCAGAAGGTGGATGTAGATGATTCGGGTGCTTCACTCCTTCCGCTTGCGGCCTCTAGACACTCACCGGCATCTCAGCGGCAACATGGACTAGCGAGAAATCCAGACGATGATCTAACCTCCGTTCTTACGGAGCAAGATCTGCGAGACGCCGCGATCGCGCGCGAAAAGCAGCGTCGAGTCAATGAGTGGAAAGCATATGAGGCAACTCTAAGCAAGGCTCGTCGAGTTGAGAAACATATCCATCGTGTACGTCGCGAAGGCGGTGGGAAATGGATACAATTCTCTTTTGGCGGGGAGGGAGTTGAGGAACGAATTATCCTAGAGAAGGCATTGGCCAAAATAAATTCATGACAAACCTCTGTAATTTAAGACTTGAAACGAAGAGCTACTGTGAATGAATGCATGAACACCGGTTCCATTTCCTATATACAATTAACCATCCAAATACTTTTATACCTAATCCGCATCATGATCTAATCTACTTCTTCCTCCCCTTCGCATTGAACGTCTTGAGCGGATCAGACTTTTTCCCAGCGCCCGCCTTTCTTCCTTTGGCTCTATTCCTCTCCCTCGCCTTCCGGATTCTATTCTCATTCGTCTTCCCAATCCCCACGTGTCGTTGCGAACCGTCAGCCATAAGGCCCTGTTTGCCCTTTGACGGCATCAGATAATCTGGAACATGCTTGAGATGAGGCTGTATGCGAACTGCGCGGATTTCGCCGTCGTGTCGCAAATGTCGCAGTTCGTCGGGATTTTCTTCGAAATGGCGACGCAGTTTCTCGGATTTGATGAGTTCCTCTCTGATTTCGCGGGCACGCGCTTCTTGGATTGCGAGTCGAGTGACGGCGCGTAGAGCGTCGGTCATACGGTAGCGGAAGGATTCGACCTGTTTCATTTCAAAGTGGTAGGGCTTGACTTCATGGCCGAGTTTGGCCTGGCGTTTGATGATCTTGGCGAGCACGGCTTCGTCGTGTTTGGCTGTTGGGTAGCTGGTGGGTTTGTGTTTTCCGAATTCGTCCTTTGGGACGACGAAGGAGAGTGCCATGCCTGTCTTGCCGGCGCGGCCTGTACGGCCGATACGGTGAGTGTAGGATTTGGAGGTTGTGGGGAGATCGAAGTTTAGGACGCAGGCGACGTTCTGGAAGTCAATTCCGCGCGAGATACCGTAATCTTTTTGTTTGCCGGACAGTTTTTGCTTCTTGTTGCTTTTGGTCTGCGTGTTTCCGGCTGGGACCTCATCGTCACTGGATTCTTCGAGTTCAGCTTCGGCGTCCTCGCCATTCTCATTGTTGTCGGCATCTGCGATTGCAGCTGTCTTTTTGATCTTTTTCGTGCCGAGGACTTCTTGGTCATCGGCAGCAATGATGATATCGTATACACCCTTGTTGAATTCCTGAACAACGTGAATACGCGAATTGGCCGGAAGTTCCGAGTTGAGAACACAGCTCTTGATACCGAACTGTTCCAAAAAGAGTTTGAGACGGTAGCAACGATCAATATCTCCAACAAAGATGATGCATTTGCCCTTCACGAGCTGTAGTTTGAAGATAACGTATGTGAGGAGGAACTTCTCGTCTTCAGCGCAACGGACAGCGAATTGACTAATACCGCCGCTTTCATCTTCGGATTCGGTCAATTTGAGAATCACAGGGTTCCGACAGAACAAGCCTTTCAACGTGTCGACTTCAGATGTAAGAGTTGCGCTCATCAAAAATGTCTGAACTCCTCGAGGAACGGCTTTAGCCAATGCGTTGATATCATCTTCGTAACCATATGAAAGCACCAAATCGGCCTCGTCAATCACTAATTGAGTGAGATGGTCCAGAGACAAAGCGGAGTTGTTCACGTTAGAGACGACCCGTGCCGGGGTGGAGATGACAATGTCGGGAACATCGGCGAGCATGGCACGTTGGACCGAGTCAGACACCTTTTGGGTCAAGTTGACGGAGCGAATATCTTTTCCGCAGAATGAGGAGAAGGATGCGATGACTCGTTGGACTTGCTCAGAGAGTTCTCTAGTGGGGACTAGAATAAGAGCAGAGGTTGCTTTCAAGGAGGGGTCATTCTATCAACGGAAACAAGTCAGTTTTAATTCTTCGCTCCGTGAGCTTAGATTATACCGCACCGATTTCGTCTGCAATATCGATTGCAACACCGGAAGAACATATGCCGCAGTCTTACCCGACCCCGTCTTAGCCCTCGCTGATCACGATCAGTTAGCACAAACTCGCACAAATCCAATTGGCATCCAAGACATAGTACCTAGTATATCCTTTCCTTCAAGAGCCAAAGGTATAGCCTTGGACTGAACGAGAGTCGGTTTCGAGAAGTTTTCCTTTACCAGCGCTTGGCGTAAGCGCGGGTCGAGAGCGAGGTTTTCGAATGTGGTTTGCGATTCATTATCTCCTTCAGTGGCATCTGTCGAGGGGACATCGTTTGCATCTAGCTTGCGCTTCATCTTTGCTTATTCAAATCAAATCCTGTCAAGGCTATTGCTGCAACCAGTAATAGCTGCCGATGTTTTCACTCGATAAGAAGAAAATTATTTTTGAAGCTTACAGAACTTATCCGG
Organism: Talaromyces sp. F31; assembly: GCA_037356135.1. NCBI lineage: Eukaryota > Fungi > Ascomycota > Eurotiomycetes > Eurotiales > Trichocomaceae > Talaromyces > Talaromyces sp. F31. Next base: position 2,873,683 of record JAYXSF010000034.1, read on the forward strand.
CCCGCCACATTTTCCGCTTCACCGCCTACGACCCACCGACTCCACTTCTCTACTTCATCCAAACATTTCAATTTCTTACCATCGTAAAGTATTCATCATGAGATTCGTATTTAGGGACATTCAATCTGGGTGCAATCACAAACAAGGAGCAAACAAAGAAAAAACGTATTGTTCATCTTGTTTCAGTCATTCTGTCGTATACCTGAAGCTTTGCTTTGCAAAGTCGTTCCGTTGGATAAATGCGTCCTGAGCAATTTCGCCGAAATCATAAATCAAAGAATATAAACAAGTCACTAATCAAGCGCGTGGGATATCGTATCGTTGCATGCAAATCTTCGTTATCAAAAGGATACAGAATATTGTAAGGAAAGAAAATAGTTCGAATAATCGATGCATGGCTATCGAGTTGATATCCGTGAGAAAGTCTGCGGACCAGCCACAGGAGTGCGAGATGATCTCACCTACGGATATCGAAGCGCATCGAACCTCTCATTCACATAAGCATAAAATGTGGGCATGGAAGCACTGGAAATCCCGCCGATGTGGCAGATCTTGATATTGTGCTGGATGGTATGTAAGTCTCCGAAATTCACACGAGACATATAATCAAGCCTCTCTGCAGGTGAATCAAGGGTGACAGCCAGTGGATCTCGGTCTAGTTGTGGCTCCCTGGGGGACATGCGTGGCCCTTCTCCTGCTTCATCGTACAGAACCGCGTGGCTTTCGACATGAATGCCATGTTTGGCTAATCCTTGCCCACCATAGGTGTATATACCTCTGGATCAGCCAAGGTTGACTGATTAGCGCTTCATCCACTGAATGAGCTTTCAGAGTCGGGCATGCTTACACACAGGTCGAACTGTTACTGCCCGGCATAGTCGATAATACAATCATGCGACGCGGAGAGCAAAAGTATCTGTTGCCGTGCCCATCAGTGATGATCTCACTGTTGCCACTCCTAGTCCCCTCTGTTTGACCGGCATTCTCAACCCAGCGCATGAGGAAAATCTAAACAATTAGCCTCCAGCCTCGATATGAGAATAATCAAAGAATACGGAAGTCACTCACCCTGCCTGGCTGAAAATAGTCATTCGACATCCTAGTCCACACTATACGATACTAAGTTACTAATCCATCTACTACGCTTTCATTGCTACGTACCCCTTTCTAGAGAGGAACGGTGCCTATGTCTGCGACCGGAGTGGGTTCGGGGAATCGCCTCTGGTGTCAAATATTGGTTGTTGGGTAGCTGGCTACTCTGTTGATACCACATCCGCTCATTGGAATCAGCCGTTGGCGACAACTGTTGCGAAGGCACCATGCCAGCAAAATGTGACTCAGTCATACCATTTGAGGACCTGTGACCCCATGGCTCCCTGTCGTCATCGTCTGGATTCGGCGTTGGGTTTGGAGGTGGCTCGGAGCCAGCATTATTGCTAGTCAAATCAGCTGAATTCCAATCGACCAATGAACTCGAGTCACATACCGATTGCCATATTCGGGCCCGAAGTTGTACCTGTATGGCTGTTGATTGGGGTAATATTGGTAGCCTATGACTTGCGATGGTCAGATATCAGTCACGTCAATATTTCACCTGTTCACAGGAATATCGGCGTATGATAGGGTGTGTTTGGGAGTAAGGTACCATATTGATGGCCGTGGTGAGCCATATTCAATCGCCACCTATGTATCTAGGTAATAAATGCTACCGCCTGAGGTCAGGTAGCAGGGCCCATGTACTTTCGATATTGGTAACATATACAAGCATATACCCGCTCTGGATGCGTACAACAGTCGGACCTGTATTGACAATGCAATTGTGCACTCCACAAATGCGCCAGATAAGATGCCCCATCCTTGGTGATACATCATTTCCTTGCTCATATATCCCGAACGACGGGAATGAGGCTCAATTGACAGATACCAAGACACCATCTTATATGCTGTGTACTCACTCACCCGCCTTGATGCCTGATATCTCACAGTGAATGCAAGGCTCCACCAATGAGGTTCTTGGTAAGCAGCACCGAGCTGTACGAAATCCGCTAAATCTGCCAGAAATACTTGGACGAGTAGATGTGCAGCGATGACACGCTGCAAGATATGCGGCAGATGGTGTCATCTCGCGTCCTGGACGAAACGACCGATAGCAGCGTTGCAGGAGGACTTTGTGATAGGGTGCATAATTGGGGGAGGGGAGGGAGGGGGGTGGATAAGACTCGGAACAATCGGTATTGGGGAGCAAGATGGGAATGAGGAGAAGAAGAGAAAGGCCTTCCTAATCGGGAAGGGCGTTGGACTAGTTGTCCGCGTGCGCCAATGCAGCCTGAGGAAGCCACGGCGTAAATTTCGTTTCGGGCTGGGACTTATGCCCGTAAGTCCCGTACGTAGTATTGGGATTGTGACCGTAACATGGTAATGCACAATGCTGATCAGCTGACTTTCTCTGTAATTTAACATCCTGTCTGCCCTTATCAGGTTGGAAGCTATGACCTCTTTTTCACGTGCTGGATCAATGTTATTTCATGCAGCATTGATGCACACCGTCGCTAAAATGTTCTAATTCTTTTCTGGCACACTAAGCTCGGAAGAAACGAGCAACAATATCGATCTGATATCGAAACAACGACGATGGGTACATTACGAAGATGCCAGAGTATGCCGCTCGGCTTTCAGACCAGGGATGAACGCCGCGAAAGGCACTGTTCATTATCCCATACCAAGCCAAAAAGAAGAGCAGAAAGTATACGTCTCGCATCTCATCGTCCGGCTAATCTGCAGATGGACCAGTCGCCGGCCGCGGAGAAGCCCCTCAAACCGATCGAGCCAATATCGCCGCTATCACTAGGGAGTCAGCAGGCAGCAATTGGTCTCAATATCTACCATGAAATCTCAACAGGATGGAAGTCCTTGGATCAATTTGGACAAACGACTATGCATCGCATAAAGGACTTCAGCGTGAAGAAAAATATAGCGGAAAATGGTGGCCTCCAGGATCAATTGCATCAGGGAGGACGTCTCCTAGACAATGACTTCGTACATTCGGATCTACCTCGGGGAATATCAGAGGCTATTCAAACAGTGATGAGAGACCAACAGAAAGTCTCTGGTATGCGAGTCCAGCTCGCCGAACTGCGTTCTGATCTCGACAAGAAAAGGACTGCTCAAATATATCAATGGGCAGATACGTTACAACGAATAAAATCAATGTTGAGCAGTGCATCGTTAGAAAAGACTACGTCAGACTCTGTAACACTACAACTACAGTCCCTTGAAACGATAAACCAGCGCTCCGATGACTACTTACTTCGTGAAAACGAGCATCAAACCTTTCAACGTCGATTAGAAGCAGAAGAGAATTCATTGCAACAAAAACAGGCACATGTAGCAGAAATGCTACAAGGCCTTTCCAGGAAGGATCATGCTACCGAGTCGGATGTGACTTTGCCTTACCGCGGTGTCGATCAAAGAACTCGAGATTCGTGGGCAATGAGCGATAACGGTTCGGATACTGTGGGCACGATAAACGCTCCGTTGGAACTACATCCACTAGTCGAAAAGTATCTCTTTGAAATAGGAGAAGTCCGGATGTATCAAGAACGGCTCGGCGAACTCTTGCTTGAACACGCCGAAATAAGCGGACGAGAGGCTTCATTAGCTCTTGTAAACAAGTCTCTTGACGAAGGCTCTCGATATTTTCTTGACAATTTCAAGTCGCTACGGCTCGAGCTAGAGGAGATAATATCACGAGGAATGAGTACTGCTGCATCAATACGTGAACAGTGCAAGAAAGAGGGCCTATCCCTTCCGACAGAGCCACAACAGGGACTCGAAACAGAACTGGATCTTGATATCAAAGAAGGTCTTCCTCAGGATAGAGACCTTTTATGGCACTCTGAGCTAGACGAAACTTTCCATTTTTTCGAACTGGCACAAGCCAAAGATTTCAGTATATTCAAATTCATCGACGGATGGATATTGCATCAGTTGAGGCACTCCACGTCTCAGATTTATCGATACAAGTCGAACCCATGGCTTCAAGACCTAAATATGGATGGGGACGAGCTCAGCGAATGGGCGATGAAATTGTGGTTTCGGGATTATATGTCGAAAGTGGACATTAGAAGGTAGTAGTAAGGCAAAGCCATGGTTGTTGTAGCCGAAACATACACAAGGAACCAGCCAAGGCACAGTGAAACATAATGGGGAACTTATGGATTCCATTTTCGGTTTTATTATTTTTTTTAAGTGAGTGGATTAGGGTTCCAGAACAAAGACTGCCTAAATAGGTTCAGACATGGAATATTTCTCGATTAGGCAAAGCTTAGATCGACTTAGGGTTTAGGCACACAAGATCCGGACGACGAGAGCGACTCTTACGATTCGATTTAATGTGGTTTCAAGACGCTATTCATGCATGACCTGGGACTACTCTTAAAACGTATCAATATCTCGTCTTATGGATATACGTATACAGAGCTCGAGACTGGATTGTCACCTCGGAGATGGATGTGGTCTTATTGAAACTATTCATGTCTAACATACTCATTATTCACAATAAGTTTGTTTCATCTCGACATCCTGTCCATCCAAACTGTGCCTGGCATCTAGCTCATTGGCCAGCCATCATCACATTCCATGCCCACTCTAGTATAGACTAACCCGTTAGTATACCAAATGCGGCATCAACGCATCTCAAAAGGGTAACAAGAAAATAAACTTTTGGGCACTTCCCAAAAGCCCGAAATAACAAAGAGAATGAAAGGAGTAGTCTTTTGCATCAAATTAACTGCTAGTGGTATCAAGAAACTCGCATATCGAACGGCATCTATAGGTGCCGCCAAAAAAAAAAAATCAATACAATAAAGCAAATAGTGGTAAGAGTAGGCATTTCAAATCATGTTCGAGTCATGCCTTTCTCTGGTTAGTCGATACTTTGAACTGTCTCGCATTTTTGAATCGGAAATCCTCGTATCACCACTCGTAGTCGAATCCTTCCGCGAAGAGCCAGTCCGCCGTCGGAACTTACCATCATCTGAATCCGGGCTTGGGATAGGATACAACGTCCCCGGTGGAGAAGCCGGTAAGCCCGACGCGCGGCGGAAATGTTGCATCTCTTCTTGTAGTTGCGTTACTTGATTCTCTAGCGCTTTTCGGGCTGTTTGTTCGCGGCGGACGAGCGTTACGAGGGCACTGTATTGCTCGATGGAGATTCCGTGGAGGTTCATGGAGGACCAGGAATTGTTTTGCCAGGGTGGTGGTTGTTGGGAGTAGATCATGTTGGGTCGTAGAGTTGCGGTGCTGATGGGGCGATCTTCGCCGCCGCCAAAGGAGGCGGAGCTTTGGGTTGTGGCCTCGCTGACAATTGATGCTGCGTCGTTGGGAGATCTCGGGGCCGGATGTGGCGATAAAGACGCCTTCCTGGGTTCTGGGGAGCTCACTGGAGGCTTGGAGAAGACGTTGTTGTCGGTACCTTGGATTTTTGAGATTGCAAATTCCAGATCCATGAGCTTAACTTCGATTGTTGTTAGTCGCTGTTCCACCGTTGCATCGGGGTCAGCCATGCTGGCGATCAAACTCTCGATTTGGAATGGCGCTGACGTAGAGACATCTTGTAACGGAAGGCTATCATCATTGGCGCTTTTGGGTTTCTCAAATTCTGGCAATGAGTCTATCCTTGGTTTGTGTTGGCCGCTGTCACTAGGTTGGACCTCTCTGATCTCGTCGCCCTCGTCCATTTCAAGTACACTCGTTCTCCAGAATTTGATCTCGTCACTGCGTCGCCGCCATTGGATTGGGGACATCCTATGATGTCGCACAAGGTCTCTGAGTGCATCTGCACTTCGCGATCGTCGGTGTGCTCTGAAGCTTGGCTGCGATTTGGTGTCTTCGTGATCTTCCTGGTGTTCACGGTCTTCATGGCTCTCAATGACCACACTCACTGGCCGAGTACTTGTAGGAGAAAGGTTCGAATAAATTGAACCCTTGGTATCATCGTCCTCGGTGAGAATAAGACTTGGTAGGGTTGCCCTACGTCTGACGGTATGAGCGGGTATTTCAATTCTGTTATCCTGAGCACTGGCGATATGATCCGACGATGCAGACGATAGGTGACTGGTTGGAGCAGAGTGTTTGCGCTTGGATACAGATCCTCTACTGCTGGAATCTGACTGGTGCGCTGTCTCAAATAGTATCCGGTTTGGCCCGGTAGGTGTAGCCATAGGCTGATGCCTCACCGTGGACGGGCTCTCACTTTCTTCTTCGCCGTCCAAATTGCTATGTCGCTTCATACCAAACAATTTCCTCATCACGACTTTCAAAGTGCTGCCCCGACGTCGATGCGAAAAAGGGTCCTGCGATGGAGGCGAAGAAAGCGAAGCTTGTGGATGATGCGATAGTGCTCTGCCATATGGCCTCGCTTGGGAACCGTTCAGCGATGGATGAGATTCGCGAAAAGTGCGGATTGGTAGGGCAGTTATTTGTTGATCCGGTGTAACTAGCAACCTGGGGCCCGGTCCTGTTTCTCCTCCACTCTGAATAGACTTTTGTAAGGTAGTATCCATCTTCCCGCGGTGTAGCCCCCTCAGTAAAAAATTGAATTCTTCAAAATATATCTGAACGAAGGCGTCGATATGAACTAAAAAGCCACCATATCGTTTGCAATTATATCATAGCAACGTGTGGTTTCGATGGCGTCAAATTTTAAAGGTGTAGCTGTGAGCAGTGTAAAGCGTGTTCGTAATTTTGGAAGCTCGACGGATAACGAATGAGTCGCCGAAGTGAAGAATCGAAGTGAAGTTTCGAAGTGAAGAATGTCAACTATGTTGTGGCTGATCGTGCCGCCTGAATTCGCATCGAGCGTGTGAAGGGGAAGGACTGTAAGAACTTCATGTCTAAAAAGAACGTTTCGCCATGTCCGATCTTGTTATCCGCCTTCGAAGTTCGAGTGGAAGAAAGTCGATCGCAGGTGCAAGGGAGTGTGAGCAGAATAATGGCAGGTTGAAAACGAATGGCTTTGAGCTTCCTCTTACTAAAAGCTGCACTATGTAAGCAATAGATTAGGACATTTCATGCCGAGAGATAGAACGAAAGAACTCGACTCCACGTCAAACATTGCTTGATGCAGAATCCACGGCCCACGGAAGACTCAGAATCCGGTGTATTTGTCGGTGCACAAGTAGTCTATCTGCAACGGTTGGACCCTGCGCTGTGTGTCGCCGTGCCATCGCTCTATCCGGCCAGGGGCTGCGAGTGGGTAGTTCGTGCTGCAGGGGTAGACACGACGAAACAGCTCCAACTCTGCCGAGCCCACAGTGGCTCGCCGCTCTACTATGTACAAACTATGAGTAGTACGCTGCTAGCATGCCAGCCGAGGAAACTACTCGTAGTACGTGTAAACCTGTTTTGAGTTAGCCAGGCGACAGGTAGTCAGGTGTCTGTGCGTATGATGAAGCTTCGTCGCTGAATACCCACGAGGACTTCGTTGAGACATCTCACTGGTGACACGGTCAGGAACACGGACGAAAGAAGACGACCAGAAAGCCATCCCCCATCAGCGTAATCGATAAACCTGCTCTCACCAAAACAAACTTGGAAGCGATCGTGGCTTCCCTGCTCATAGTAATCTGGGCGTTATCGACTAGAAGCGCTGAGCGCTGAAGAAGGAAAGAACTCGGTTCCTGAAAGTACGAACAATGGGGGCCTTAGGCTTGCGTGGGGTGGAGCACGGGACGGAGCGGATGGGACTCGATAAGGCCAGCAGCCAATAGAAAACACCTGCCTGATAATGATGGACCAATCACAATTTTCTGCCCGACAATTATTGACCACATGGTCCACTATGGAGACCTTCACTCCGTAAGCGGTCTAGCGGGTGTCATGATGAGACGCCAGCGTGGCCCAGACGAGATGGCCCGTCCATGTTTGATCCTTCACCGTCCCTCTCCCACCGACTACGGACTATGTAGTATATGCCACCTCGCTATGGCTTATACTATGTAGCAGATATCGGAGAATATATATTATGTCACATATGGTTCAGCATTCTGATACTTTCCAACGCCGGCTTCGCTATGAAACTGTCGTGTGGAGATGTAGCCGAAGGGCAATCTGTCGGGCTACGTAGCCGACAACAAGGGGCCAATGACCATAAGAGCTAGTCTCCAGAACAACCACGTCGTTGTCTTTGTTGTCTGTGTTGTCGCTGACTTTGCATTTTGATGCTTGCCTGACTCGATAATTCACTGTTCGAGAAGCCTTGGATATCCCGTATCGGCGTTCAAGACATAGTCTGCGGCAATCGCTCGGACTAAACCCGATCTAATCGAGCCATTAAGCATAAATCTCTCAATATAACGCATCTAGCATCTACTTGATACGACAAAGGTTTGCATGCACGTATTATATGACATAAAATAGTCTTGCGTGCAGAATCTGAAACGCCCGGTACCGAGACAATGCCACGAGTCAGTCGATCCGCCCTAGTACTCGTATGGATGCACATCGTGCACATCGCATGCCTAGTAGCACGAATAGATTCGACAGCTGAAAATTCCAGCATTTCGAATCTACATGCATCTTGACTGGGAATGCTCACGCCGCCGCATGCACAGAAGCATCCTCGAATGATCCGTGCAGGACAACGGTCAGCTGAAGTGAGATCTGAGTCCTTGCAGCCTCGCTCGACGCCCGAGACACTTATCAGTTATCAGCATGCATGACATTGACATTGATAGGTGGTGTGGATTGTTGGAGACGGGGCACGAGCTACGATACACGGCCTAGATGCGGGGTCAAAGGATTCGATGTGCACTTGCCCACGCAATCACAGCGCGAAAAGTGTCCATGGCTGACATCGTGTTTGACCAATTTGTGCAGGCCGTATCTGTCCATCAGGAATGTCGATGAGGTGCATGAGCCAAACATATATCATCCTGGATCCTAGTCGCTTTTGATTATAGAAAAGTGTCTGCTTCAGTCCGGGTGCTGCTGCAGTCATGCATATATTCTACCTACACGCAGTAGCGCGTGTATAACACTGATACATACATACGTACTCACATGGATTACTGTGCCAACTGCCGGTGGCGTCTTTGAACTGCTATCCAAAAGCAGATCTTGGTCAACCTGATCTTTAGGGTTACACAGCTCGTGTGCTACTGGGTGGTCGGGTGAATAATGCGGTCTTCATGTTTCTATACTCGAATCATAGTGCTAATATACATAAGAAAACGATACCAATAGATTACAGCGACTCAAAAGTGGCCGAATTGATTCCAGCTCCCCTTCCATATGTCGAGTGGTTTGAGGGTCCGTGTGAGAAGTTGAGATTCGAAGAGAGTGAAACAGTGCTCTTGATGCTCCACTCACATTTCGATACCCTAAACAAAAATGCACCGTGGTTTCGAAGCCGAGCCATGCTTCCACTGATAGGCGGATCGTTGTGTGCAACTGGAAGCAAAATCCAACAGTTGTCGTCATCCTAGTATGTGGGATGAAGTTGGCTCCTCTCTGCTGACGTGGAACGTGCTCTCTTCCTGGATTGTCGTCGTCTCGCAGCCCTGAAACATCATGTATCTTGTTCCAACACCCATCAACAAGTCCGGCAATATCTCGTCCACGACGAAATATCATCGTCGTCATAAGCATACCGCATCAGATCAATCAGCTCCTGTCGTCCCGAACTCCTCGCATGTTCACTGAAAGATCGCAGTCGATTCTCTCCATGCCTCCTGCTATATCTATAATCCCTCTCCTGTTCCCTCGGGTATCTTCCCTCGTAGTAATCGTCCACATCCTCGTCTATGTGGTAATAATTGTCATACCTTGACCGTCGCGCCTCTCGCACAACGGCCGGTATCCGTTCAATAGGCATTTCAAGTCTCCTGCGGCTCGATGATATCGTCGTTGTTGATATAGGCGCCATCCTCGTCGTCAATGCAGCCGCTTCGCCGACCCCAAACGCATCGCGGCGACGAAGGCGCCTATTCTCATATGCAGGCGGACACGGTGGGTATCTCGAGGAACTGGCATTCGACGGCGAGAGATCGTTATGTGATGAGTAATAGGTATTCGAGGACTTGGTTCTTCGGCTCCTGCTGCTGCTACTATTGCTACTGCCGGAGGTAGGTGATGATGATGATGAGGTTGTGTAGGCCGTTGAGTAAGACGCCAGTGATCCCACGCCGATGATGGGTTGACCGATTAGAGACCGGTGGGGTCTGGTTGGGGGGACAATGTACATAACCATTTTCGAGGGTCTATAGTACACATTGCGATAGTGTAAGTAGTGTAAGCTGACGCTGGAGTAGTAAATGGTGACTGAGGCTTCAAACGTTAGGATATTGCTTAAATATGAATTGATGCCAGAAGATGCCGGCACGAGTTTGGAAAATAAGCGCAATAAAGAATTTGAGCTTACAAAATATTGTCTCTCGTCATCTTTTGTTTATGAGTCTGTTGATGTCAATATCAAACTCGTGACTTGCCGCGGTGACTATCCACCTATCATATGATTCGCATTTTTGTTTCGTTGACCATGTCATGAGTGAAGAGCAGTCTATATTTAATTATCGATGTCTTCCTCGAGTTCAAAATGATACATGACCGGGGTCAGTTGCGGGTTTCAAGCATTTGGTGCTTAGCCAGGTAGGAGGCTATTCCACCACTTTTTGCGAGCTGCTGCTCTCCTGGTAAGGATGCTCATAGTCAGGCTCACTGGGTAAAGGTTTCCACGGATCTGCTCACTTAATCACTGGATCTGTTCACGAGCCAGTAAATCATGTCAATCCTAGAACAGAGCCGTACGCATAATTTCGAGTTCGGGTTGGGAGAATGGTGTGGGATGCGGAATGTGGGAATAGCTTCACCTCTTGCGGACTCAAAGTGCTATGATGAACAAATAGATTAGAGAGTTCGACTCTTTCAATTTGCATTTTATAAACTACATATGTCATTTCTGGGCTGCCTGGCCGATTGTGCGACCTGGTCAATCTCAAATCGCATTCCGAGGGTGACCGGACGAGTCATGCAAGTCGTTCTCGAGATTATCATCTATCATGACTCCCCCACTATTATATAAATCGCCTTGGGGAAACAAATAAAGCTTCTGCTCAAGTAACACAAACGCCATCGAGAAAATGGCTTGGTATTCTCGGAGATTAGGGCTACCTACTACAGACACCGCTCTGAAAGCTGTAAGACGGGACGAGTTTCTCTTCGCTAGATTTGAGAATGAAAGGATTCAGAATACGTCCATTTCTCATGAAAAGAATAATAAATCGAGAGAGAAAAAAAATCTACGTTGACTTCTGTGTACTCATAACGATCTGAGGGTCTCCTGAGATACGAATGTCGATTTTACTGAGAGAGAAAGAGGAGAAAACATATCAAAGCACTGGCAGGGCGAGAGAGAGCGGGGCGCAACTCAGCAAACAAAATGTGACCAATACCCTCCAATCATGATCCTGAGGACCTATTGACATCGTTGTCACGCCTTTCCGTTTGTCAAATTGACGTTTGTGCCTAGGCAAAGTCATATAACGCATCCCTTTCTCTGCACCAGCCTCTTTCAATGGGCAAGCTGGGCACAGACATGTGACTCGATAGGACTAGTAGGAAAGGGCAAACGAGAATGATGCTGATTGTTTTTGATTCATTTTGAATAAGCACGGTTGCCGCCTATTTCAATATGCAGAAAGCATCAGTGATTGTTGAACATATTCTGTCTTATATCAATAGAAGCACGCATTGTCTCTATCATTGGCTTTTATCTATTGGTACTGGTATTTAGCGCCGAAATATTGGGTATAAAAGCGATCCTGGGATCCCTCCAGACCTCTATGTGCATTGCATATTTCAAACCTGCAAACCTCTTCGTTCATAAGAAAGCTATCCTCAACTTCGCTACGCAACAACAACATCACGGTGGGCGCAGGCGAGCACATCAACTTTACGAGTACCGTCAGGAACCCCTGATTCCATGTTGAGAAGAAGAGAAAAGAAAGCAAGAAGGCCAAGAAGCTGGCCTTCAAAAAGCCAGAAGGACTAGTAAGTTAGTATCATTTGCGTTCAGTTGGATGAAGCTGATGTATGCTCTTCGTATGGAAGAGGGGGAAGTCAGGACGCTGACCGTTCGCAACAGTCACAGAAACTGAATCAGAGTTTTTCCCGACTTTCTTCAGACAGCTGTGTCATTTACAGCACCAAAACGCCTCTCCATTCTCTATCCGCGAGCACAGCTTAGTGATTGAGTACCAAATCATTCTTCTGAATTAGTACCGCAATAATTATGCGTCATCAGAATTAGCCGATCTTGCTGCCTCGGACAGAGACGTGCCTGGTTGTCTAGGTTTTCATGAATTTGATTTCAGCAATCTAGTATAATTCGCTAGCATCAGGATATCGCAAGTCTGCATGTTCTTCTAGGAATGCCATCCAGTCTTTCAAGAACTTGCTACCTCTAGAATTTGTGTTAAAAAGTTTCCACAGGCACCTTCACACAAAGACTCTGAAAGAAACTTACTTGCTGATGGTCTCAGAGTCTCCGCAAACACAGAGATGTCTTTTCGGTCGTGTCATAGCCACTGTACCATGAATTATCAGTTACAGTTCAATCAATAGAAGTTCAGAAGACGATCACACCATTAAGTCGACGTTTCTCTCCTAAGAATCCAACTTCATGTTTCTCATTACTGCGCACCAAACTGACAACAATCGCCTCCTTTTCACGGCCTTGAAAACCATCCACACTTCCAATTTCGATGCCTGGATACTTTTCCCTCAGTGACTGCGCAATGAGAGCAACTTGAGCATTATACGGTGTGACAACGGCAATATCCTCTGGTCGAACACCTGCATCAATCAGACCCTCGACATGTCGAATAGCTATTCTAGCTTCCATTTCGTTGCTCTTACTCTCACTGAGTAGACCTCCTTTTATTGTGGTATCTTCATCTTCGGCTTTCTCAAGAAATTCGCCGCCTTGGGTATCTATAAATACCAAGGGCTCTTTCGTGTCGTCTGTTTCTTCAACACCGTACGGTAGATCTTTCAGTATACGGTCTTTAACAGAGTCTGCCGCAATAAGTTTCCCTTCGTACAGCTCGTTAGAGGGGAACTGCATGATTTTCTCGTGCATTCGGTATTGCGTAGTAAGCATGCGCTTTATGGATGGTCCGTGAAGAGCAAGCAGTCGGTCAAACATGGTTTTCTCAAGCGATACACCCTTAAGAGACTCCGAAGACTCTTTTTCGGCTTCTTTTGCTTTTGATTTGCCCACCTTCTTTGAGTCCATGTTTAACGACTTTATCGTGGGTGGTAGCTGTAGGTGGTCGCCTGCAAGTACAGCTCGCGAGGCTGTCAATAGCGGAATCCAGCACTGTGCTTCTAGGGCTTGACTGGCCTCATCGATGATGACGACGTCGAATTTCTGGTTTTTCAGTTGATGGCCCCCAGCACCATGCAGCGTAGCGAGCACCACTTTACTCCCAGTCACGAGATTTTCGACACATTTTGATTCTCGTTCACGAAACTCTTTCCGCAACTCCTTCAAATCTCCATAAATTTCTCTCCTTTCCCGCCCATTTCTTGTCTTTCGAATACTTGCTTGCTTCTCATCAATCTCTTTGCGCACATCTCGTACAATCTCTGCAGCTTCTGATGTTTGGGTGAGGACTTCCAGCGAGTGTTCCAGTACTGAAGGCAGAAGTCGAGCTGGGTGCCCGACTCGCACAATTGGGACTTTGTGCGGCGTGAGACGTTCAAGGATATTGTCGACGGAAACATTTGAAGGTCCGCAAACGAGTATCCTCATATTCCGACGAGTCATTTGTAAAATGAGTTCAATCAGCGTGTGCGTCTTTCCAGTACCGGGAGGCCCATGTATCAATGCGATCTCCTTGGATGCAAGTGCGAACCGAATAGCTTCCTTCTGCGAGTCATTTAGGGTCGGGTCGATGAAATCCAGAGCGCCGATGGCGTCGTAGTCGGGCGACGATGGGGTTGTATGCCCAAAGAGGACTCGCATAAAGTATGTATGTTCTGACTCGGCCATCTTTTCCATCTTCTCCATTGTCTGGTTCAGTCTTCTATGCGTGACATCGTTCGCTAGTTTGACTCTTTTACGCCAGTCAGTAACCGCCATACCTATGCTCAACAGACGGTGCAAACATACAACCAGAGTTTCTTTCCCCAGAGCTCATCAACCGACTCCTCCTCCGCTTTCGCATTTGCGCCTCCACCGCTCTGCCCGAAAGCCACCGATAGCCCCTTCTCGGATGCTTTAATAACCACACCTTCTGCACCATTCTGTTTATTCCCTCCCGCTTCTTTACCCTCTTTGCCGCCTTTCCTGCCCGAAGATATTTCAAGTACCCGAACGACATCCCCAACTCTTATACCATGTGCACCAAAACGCGCCCTTCCATCGCTATCTTCGGTCGATTCGGTAGCATATGCTGCGTCCGCCCCGAATTCGCCGACTATCCTTCCACCCATGCCCGTTCGGCATTGTTCTAGAACAATCCCAGTCAATGCATATCCGGTTGCCTGTAAGGTTCGTCGAGTCGATGGGGAAACGGTGGTTGTTGAGCTAGTCGCAAGAGCGGATGATAGTTTTTCGGCTTCGTGTTCTTTTTGCAGGAGTTTGCGTTGGGCGTCTGCAAACTGGGAGATAGGAATGGGTGTAGGTGACATAATTCAAGATATTACTGCAGCGACCGGCCGCATAGCTCAAAGGTATTGTTCTTTGATGAGCTGCGTCAGTTGCTGATAGAAAACATATTTTGGAGAGTTCCCCGCACGTCGGAAACAATCCCCGCAATCAAGCTCCCGTTGCCTGAGGCACCCGAAGAACTCCACTACAGATCTGTGCCCAGCGAGTACATCATATATCTAGTGGATATATGGGGGTCAAATTTGGCGGGTTGTAACGCGCGTTACACCATATTAATATGGTCAGCTACAAGTCATCATGTATGAGAGATTAAAAGCGAAAATCGATATTCAAACGCTTTCTTATGAGTATTTCTAGCTAAGTGGCATCCTCGAGACAGATACAACCCTCAATTGCGTTAATCACCCCTTCCTCTGATAGTATGCAGGTCTCTCTCCTTCGAAGTGGTCGAAAAGTGAAAGCAGCTTCTCACGAATTTCAAGCTTTAATGGGTCTCTCAAGGACTCATTGTCGACCGTTAAATTTATTGAAGCACGCCCAAACGCCTCTTTCAGGAGTTCTACTAGACGTTCGTATTTTTTCACAGAACTAGTGAGGTAATCATCCACCAACTTGATGTGTAGATGGCGAACGTGCCCAATATGCCTTTTCGGAAAGCCAAGAGATACGTATGGTCTTTGACAATTGCAGAAACTGAAAAGCTCCACCGTATTGAACTTGAACTCGTTCCGGGAATAAAATATCAAGCCGCCGAGTGCGTGCATATATTTATTGGTCCGAAAAACCGACACTGGCGACATGTCCACGCGGTTGTCGGCTTTGAACATGTGACGAACTGTCGCCGAGTGCCTCCGTAGACAAGAGCACGATGTGAGTCCTGTAAGGATCTTCCGATGTTGAAGAAATGAGCACATACAACATGAATGGCTCTGCCACATTTCTCCATAGCCTAGACGTTGTTCTGGGTTTGAACAGACCCAGGAGCATTTACCTCTGAATATCACTTGATCGGTGACCAAGACATAATGCAAGATTATCATCTGGATCTCTATCGGCAATTCCATGAAGCGAAAGGGTCCCGCCCATTCAAATCTCACCTCACGGACAAATTGTTCCGATAGCTGGGCATAGCGACGTGACGTGTCTTTACCTTGCCTTTGCGATGCGGAGCTGAATAATACATTACATGTTGTAAGCCCTCTGAGGTTGCTAATTGCTTTACTGACCGTGATCGCCCTTGCATTTTCGACAGATCTCGGGTGACACTCTAGGCCAAACCGTATCAAACTGCCTTTGAGATGTTTGCCAAAATAGTCACAGAAATAATACCAACCACCCAAGTATTCAGATACTTGTTGTCCTACTAAGAAGGATAACTTCAAATGCAAGCTCTTTAATTCCCTGTTCAGCGGTGGCATAGAGTCGAAACCGCGCAATGTCTGGTCAAGTGCATCAACATCTTCAGCGTTCTTTATTTCAAAATGAAAGCAGCCCTCCTGAAGAATTGTTTTCAGAGTTATGAATCTTGCCATTCGCGAGACCTCGAGCATCGAGAAATTGAATATGTGATTGTCACAAAACTCGTCGTTAAATTTGGAGATTTTTTGAAGAGCACATGTCACCATATTTGCTGATTTTGTCGTGTGATTTTGTGAAGCTTCTTGATGGTTGATTCTGCTGGAAGATCTTAGGTTTTCGCGGGTGATCGGTACAAGTGCAATATGGCACGGACATATAACTCCTGCGTAGCGGAATATCTTCTTCCATATCTGATAGGGGAGTCCTAAAAAGGAGATGCTATCGTCGTTGGTCGGTCTACTCTTCAAGACCGGCCCTGCGTCCTCAATAGAGGAGGTACTGTTTTCATTTCTTCCGGGAATGATTAGACTTGATTTATCAGATTTGTTCAAAGATGAACCGCTCCGAAGAAGCATAACCCCTGTAGTAGACATATTGTTTGTTGTAGGCAAAGTTGTGCATAAGTTTCCGGAGCTGAGAAGTAAATCAAAATATTTTCGGCTTCTGAAGTTCAAATTTAGGCAGACATGACTTTTAAATGTAAATGTTAAATTTACGTATTGTATGATGTAGAACCATGAATAATGGTCCGATAGCATGACATGGTTGTAGTCTGGCAAACGGTGTGTGCGAGGATTATGATTGAATCTACGGCTAAATCTTACGTATATTTACAAAATCGAGAAGCTAAGAGGACCAAAAAAATTGTATCATGCGAACTATACAGCCTCAATCTTCACTTTGGCCTCTTCTTTCACTTCCCTCTTTGTCTTGACTACCATGCCTCTAATCTCGCTCTTACACAGTCCTGTGCCTGCAAGGTCGCATTCACCACACTTCCTTCCCACAGGAAGACAGG
This sequence comes from Talaromyces sp. F31, assembly GCA_037356135.1. NCBI lineage: Eukaryota > Fungi > Ascomycota > Eurotiomycetes > Eurotiales > Trichocomaceae > Talaromyces > Talaromyces sp. F31. Next base: position 2,890,734 of record JAYXSF010000034.1, read on the forward strand.
CTGTTTGCCCCAAACCAACCAACAACTTATTGATCTCATGCCACTTATCCCTAGGAAGCCATGACTGCAAAGCCAAACGAGTCTCTTCCGGGTTCTTCGTGACATGCCAACCCCACATATTCGTGATGCGATGGACATGAACATCGACACCGATACCCAAGTGTTTACCCCATGCAGCGCTCATGCAAAGATAGGCCATCTTGGGGCCCACACCGGGTAGTTTCATCAATTCCTCAGGTGTTGGAGGAATATCAGAATCGTACTGGTCGCGTAGGATCTCAGCAGCCTGTTTGATGTATTTTGTTTTGTTGTTGTGGAAGCCGACCGCCCAGATTATTTGATTCAGTCGCTCTGGTGAGACTGCGATAATATTTTGAACAGTCAAGGTGCTACCTTGCTTTTTACTGTCGAGCTTGATATCATCTGTGTCGTCATATTCTTCTTTCTTGATGAAGTTTTTTGACGGTGACACGGTTGTCGAAGTCTGCTCCGCCTCTTGGCCAAGTTCAGTATGCAAACGCTGCATAACGACAGCGGTCACTGTATCTTTCGTCTGAGATGACAACATAAGTGCAACAAGAGTATGAAATCGTTGTTCTTTGGGCGGTGATGTGCGCCAATGGAGATCGGCGCAACCCATGGTATCTACTGGAGCAGTCGGGTTTGCTGCTCTCATTTTCTTGACAATGTCATACATAGTCTCCCAATTTGACGGTGGCTGGATTTCGACGGAGCCATCTTCACGTTTGATTTTCTTCGCTGGTTGTCGCCGCTGCTTAGAGCTAGTGTTTTTGGCCTTTGTAGCCGTGATCTCAGTTTTGATAGTGACTTCCTTCTTGATCCGCTTTGTGGTGGAGACTGAGCTGATATTAGTTGTTGGTGTATCTGATATTCGTTTGCGTTTTTTGGCAAGAGGTTCTAGAAGATCTTCAATGTCTTCTGTGTTTGCAGATGATAGAGAAGAGTCACCGCTCGGCTCTGCAGCTACTTGATTGTCGGAATACGAGAAATTGCGCAGGGCAGACGCAGCTAAAGAGCTGCGCGTTCGTCGCTTTGGAGGCGACAGTGCGTGAACCAGTTTCGCCGTTTCTTGCGACACCCGCGATGTCCTCATCTTGATATATATATCCTTGTTCTTGATCAATTTTGATAAAGTTCAAAGAACATGACTTCGCCCCTTGCGCGGAAATGTCCAAGATGATAGCTTAATCCTGAATAGGTCTAGCCTGGAAACAAGTTCTGACCAATGATCGTCCGGCTGATGTTAAGCGGAATTAGGGTAATTAGGGTTAGTAAACGAACAGCAATCTTCATTGTTTTTTGAGTATATACACACTGTGGCGCAGATAGATTCGTGTCACGTAAATAAATACTAAAAATATGTACAGTTTTCAAGCAGAAAATTACAGAAAGTTGAATCATCTCGGCATCGTCTCCGCTGATTGAGGAGAATTACTCATCCGATTCCGATGATTCGACAAACGTGTATAATATGGACTTGGATTGCTACTTTGCTCAGCGCAATTCCTGTTAGTCCAGCCGTTCTGTTCTGGTATTTGATTCTGCTGTTGCCTCGCCGAAAAAGTTGCTGTCCCTTGAGATGGAAGCTGGTATTCATCACCACCTCCAAGCTGAAGACCATAAACATCCGCCTCTGAGTCCATAAAGGGAGCAAAGTTCTGCTGAAATGATAGTGGCAATGGAGGGAAAGCTAGAGTGAGCGAAGGATCAAAAGTATTTGCTCCATCAGGACTTTGATAATCTCCATACTGCTGATATATTTGATGATGATGATGATGGGGCTGATTCATGGCTATTGTCGATGATTTTGTTGTTGGTCCTGTTGTATGCATGGCTGGCTCTTCATCTTCATGCTCCGTGGTCTCTGAGTAGACAGTCTGACGAATGTCCAGACTAGATTTTGCCTTTGGAGAAATATTATTGTCCTTGGCTTGAACGAGCCGTTTGGCAAATGCCGAGGCTAGGTTCTCGGTCCCTGTATCATTGAAGTCTCGTGGGCCTTTCCATCGAGCGGATATTTCAAACAAATTGGCAATGAGCGTATCCAGAGCCGGTGCGATTACAGGGTTTGCATTATTGTATCTCGAGGAATGCGTCAAGAGCATTCGACCAGCAATGAAAAGACAAAATGAAAATTGTGGACTGACGAAAATCGGCGAATGAAGAAGAAACTGCTGCCCGATAGTAGAAATTTCAGACGCCGCCTCAATACATGTCTCTGCCGAAGATGAAGATGGGAGCTTGACTGGCGATAATTTCCAGTGTAATGGTGGGTATGCTATCGCTTGATGAAGAAGGATCACAGCTGCATTATGAGTGATATGGGCAAGCGTCAGGTTCGGGTCCATGATTCCATCCGCATTCAGAGTAGATGCTTCGCGCCATTTGGAGGGGAGAAATAACTTCCACCTATGCAATCAAAGGTTAATTCTGCCGTATGTGTACAAGTAATTGATAGTCAAACTTACTGGACTAGCCGAAGATCTAGCTCCTTGAATCGCATTAGCCAAAGCTGAGCCTTCTCGTTGTCACGCACATCCAAAGGCTGACGGACAAAGAAGTTTGATACCAAAGAGAGAGACTCGGTTGCTTCTATACAGTATGCAAACCCTCCAATCGAGTCTTGCTCTGCAGGGTGTGTCATAGCCGGACTTTCCACAAACAATGAACGATGAGGCGTTGTCGCTTCTTTTGTATCAGAAATTCCAAGATATGACGGTGTAACCTCATTCTCACGTTCCCATAATGCCCCTTCGCATGGCAATCGCCGTTTGACATCCGCGCTGGTAAGGCTGACATTCCACCCGGTCGACAGACTACAAAATCGATCCATTAAAAACACAGTCCAGAAGACGCGCCGACGCTCCTCAACCTCGACCCAGCATGTCGAGGGTCGCAAAAACGCCATTCGCCGAATAAGTGCCTCGCCGGCTTGGTTTCGTTCCCTGAGGTCGTCTTCTTCGACACTGAGTTGTAATTGTTCCACTGTTCGTGCCATGCTACCGACAATAGACCATGAGGATGGGCCACGTCCACGAGCTATCTGTAAAATGATTTAGCTTGGGAAAACAGCTTAGAAGTTTCAGCAAACGTACCGTGTCGAATGCAATTATAACCAGCGCCTGCAAACTCTGGACGGAAAACGATTCCATGCTGCACAGAACAACATTTTGTCGACTAGTCTCGGCTGTTTTTGCTTTTGTCTCATCATCACCAAGTCGCGGATCCTGCAGAAATCGGATTCCAACCGCAATGATTGCATGCAGTATATGAACAGCTTTCTGTCTACCTTCCGGGTGCTGAATTTGATCCCGGAATCTGCGAACGTGAAGAATAGGAATCCAATGATGGATATTCTGGAAATAGAATTCAACGAAAATTATCAAAAGCTCGGAGTCGATGATGTCGCTAGCAGTCATGTATTGCGAACCATCGTGTTCGACTTCCTGAACAGATAGCGATAGATCTCTGCGCAGTCTCTTTGCAGGTGGCGGCTGTGACATGTCGACAGATGCGGAAAGCTTTCCAATGGCGAAGCTACTATCACCACGACGATGGGTACTTGCTAAATCGAGTAGAGAGTTCTTTAGTTGATCGCGACGGTCTCGAAGATCCGTCCCATTGAAATCAAGGCCATTGCCCGCCGCAGACGGAACACCAGGAAATTCGAAATTGGGATGCAGCGTCTGCCACATCTGTTTCCACAACATCTCCTGGCCAAGAAACATATCTTCCAAAGTCTCAATTCTGCGGGAAAGATTGTCAATGACACCTGCGCGAAGTCCCGGCTTGAGTCGTCTGCCATCGTATATGCAAGGCGTATCGAGTTTCATGCACTGAGAACAGGGCTGTTCTCGGCTGCAACGTGCCTTTTTGCGACGACATGCTTGACATGCGGGGATGTCGTCGTCTGATTTCAATGAGTCGATTTGTGGTCGTCGGCTTTGCTGCTCGGTGGAGCCGCTGTCGTTATTGTTACTGTTTGACTTGGTACCCATCGTGGAGACTGCGCATTATAAATGCATGCATATGCAGAGGTAGTTGAAGTAAGTAAAATCCGGGGAAGACAAGGGGAACGGAAACTTAATGAGTATACTGTTCCTCGATCCCGCGATGCGGACAATTTCTTCCCCGCATAGGATGAAATCCGGGGTCCGGAGGCCGGGCGAACGGCCGGAGTGGAATCCGGTGTGCATACCGTGTGAGATCACTCTATTACTATGCATTTTACCCTCTGATATTCATTGCTTGCTTCTGTTCATGCTACCTAAAGATTTACTGAGAATTTATAAAGGCACACAAAGTCTGGTTAAATTACTGTATTTTACACTGCATAACTTACGCCGCGCACAAACACCCAAGATAGGTCGGAGAACTAGTAACAAGAGTCAATTGGGCACATTTAGCTGCAGAGAAAGAAAATAGAACAACTAGTAAGGTATCTAAATCTCCAGTGGTGGCCCCAATCTCCTAGTAACTAAAATGGATTTAATAGACATACTAGAAGATAATTAGCTCAGTGTACTTATAACACGATCTTTACAGATGGAGATGTCGACTTACTCTGAAATTGGGATTTTCCTTATCCGTCATATCCATAAAGGCATACTCATGAGTATCCTCCATTGTAGACTGCACTGAAGAATCGTTGGTTTCCTTCAGCCTATTACGACGAACGAGAACCCATCGCAGAACAAGTAGGACAACATTAAGTAGGCCGTAGAGACAGAAGTGGGCAGTGAATCCCTTTTCGTATCGAGGGGCATCAGATGATTGGAAAACCTAGGAAATATCGTGGAATTAGCGGTTGCCCAAAGTCCTGAGACATTCGGATGAGAGTGGGAGGAAGTACCTGTGGTGCAGCAGCATTCCCTGCCGACCAAGCAATAAATGTAATTGCTAGGGTAGTAGACTTTTTTGTTTGGCCAGCTACATTGCGAGATACTAATGAAAATAGCATGGGGCCCATGGACCAGATGAACTGTGTGCAGTAAAAAGCAATCAATAGACCGACTCTGGTTGATGCTGTTGGCTTGATCGAGTATATGATTGCCGTGCCAATGATGGGAGGTCTATTATAATGAGTAATAAAGTTAGCACTTCGATACCTCAAACATCTCAAATCTTAGCAACCGGGAAACTCATACAATGTCCACAGATGCATTACCAATACCGTCTGTTTAGTTTTCGTGGCTAGTGAGGCTGAGCCTAACATTACAGCAATAACGACGCCGCCCTGGGCAATGTTGAGAAGCTGTGTTTGAAGTGTAGTAAATCCGAAACTCTTGATGATGATGTTTGAGAAAGTTCCCAACCCGCCGAGAATAAGAGTACTTGTAACCTGCACTCCGACATAGAGCCAGATTGCAGGGTCCGAGAAGGCCTCCAAAAGCTGATATTTTTTGTAGACTTTGTTCTGGATACCGGTTTCGTTTGCTCGCACTCGTTCGACCATCAAGCGCTTTTCATCCTCGTTGAAGCACTTGGCTTTCATCGGGCTGTCCGGAACGTACCAGGCAAGGAAAATAGCCCAGGCGACTGTGGCTATGCCGAGAACGAGGAAAAGTAGTTGCCATGAATAAATGTGGTGGCCGACGTAATGGCTTGTTCCCCATGCGAGAACGCCGCCAACCTAAAGTTCGTAAGACACAATCATCATGGAAATATACAGAAGGATCATAATACCATCAACTGTAGCCCGGTCACTATGTAGGATTAGCGTTTAAGTGAAACCAACGAAACTCGAGGATTCCAACTTACTGCAATTCCAGAACGCAAGGAGCATCAACTGCTCTTGTCGTGTGTACCACATGGAAGTCATTTGGACAAAGATTGGCTGGACACAGGACTCAAGCACGCTATACAACAGTCAACACCACAAAGCCGATTTAAATATACTTCAAGAATAAAAAGACGAACCCAAGCAAGAATCGGACAACCATCAAGGAGGGAAAGTTTGTAGCTGCCGCACTGCACTGAAGAGGAGTTAATATCCAAGAATGTGTTCTGACCGAGAAGCCTGGAGGAAGAACTTACTGAAATAACTACACCCCAAAGGAAGACACTACAACCGTCAGTCTCGCATGCTCGTTCTTTATTGATTCCAAAACTCACTTTGCCGCCAAATATTTGCCAACCGGCAACTTCTGAATGAGCACATTGGTAGGGTATTCTCCAAGGAGAATTCCGATGTACAGAATCGTTCCTAACCAGTTGTAGTCATTGCTGGTTAGGTGAGCATCCTTCTGGATGCCCATGATTGAGCTGAAACCAAGTGTGCCCTTGTCAAGAGACTGACAAAAATATGTCTTTGACGGCATTAGTCTGCTGTTCAAAAGAAGTTGATCATCAAATGCTTACCCCAGTCATAGCGAGCAAAATTCGCCCGTTAATCTTCCAGAATAGGCGTCGGTTGGTGGCCGGGTCAATGAAGACGGGTGGACCATTCGCGTATTCAGCGGTCTCCTGGTCGACACCGTACTTGGACATGGCCTCACGCTTCTCGGTATTCAGAATAGTCTCGTTGTGTTCAGAGACTCTGGACTTGTTCTGAATTTCGATGTCGTCCATCTTAGTCGGGGCTAATGAATAAACAGGGATTACCCAAAGTAGAAGACAAGTTCTAGTCAAGACGTCTTTTCCCGGAAATAATTCAGAGCAACATCCCTGTTTAAGTACTGATAGAGAAGCATCGTATGAGGGGAAAATTGCAGCACGAACTCAATAATTCGTAAGAGTCATCGCTTGTGGAGACAATCTGGGGAGCTCACAGCTGGTTTCCCCGCTACAATCTGTGTTGGCTAGGAAGTTGGAGTTTGCCCTCTGTTAATAGGAATTACCTCCGGCATTTCCTCCGCCTCCGGCCAATTGCCCCCATAATGTCCATGTGGCTTGATTCAACCAACGATGAAGATTATTGTTTGATTATAAACTTTACTAGCACCGGTAAAGACTCCGATACTTGGTCCGGTGCTAGTTCTGTCTAAAAACTTTCATTTGTATGATATCTGCCCTAACCCTAAGGGTAACGCCTGAACGCTGTATCCATCTACTCATTTCTTTTGAAAGAATCCGCCCTGTTCTGATTAGCAGGAGCTTTATGCTCCATATTCAGATTCACGAACAACCCCCGAATTTTCCAACTTGTGGGGAAAGGTCAATTTTTGAACTTGACATCAGCCTCTATTCTGCTGTCGGGATAGCCTGACCTAGTGCTAATCCCTTCCATTAACTTACACATAAATGTGAAAAGTGTAGGAATGGTGTATCTATCAAATAGACGTACGATTCTACTGTAACTACCCAAGATATCTACTAATTGTGTCGTCCAACTCAAATGAATTTCACAAAGATAGATCATTCACATCAACCAATCCCATCTCTAGCAACATGTTGCCCAACAACATAAAGTAATAATCAGCATATACCAGCCCATGATCAGACCACCGTCTGGGCGCAAACTCGTAGTTGTTGATCGTGGCACCGGTAAGAATTGTCTCAGCAAGTTTACTCGTAGAATGGCCATTAGCAAAGCCTCTTTGTGAGTTCTCAGACGTTACTGTTAGGATTCCAGGCTGCTGTTGTTCTTTGGATAAGTCTTCGGGATACGTCGGCACTGTTGATGCCGATTTATCGACATTGAATTGAGGGGTTGACGGGGTCATGTAATTCGCAACTACCCCATTGACAATCCGCAATGCAGCATCAAGATAGTGATGTGCCGCGATCTGTTCCTCCATATGTCTGAGAGCCTTGTACAGTAGCACTAGACCGCAGCACGTCACCATCGCAGCCGAAGTATCTCTTGGGCTTTCCTCGTTGATTGGCGCATCAAAGTCCCAGTACGGTACGTTGTCCTCTGGTAGTTTGCTAATAAACAAATCCGCAAGTTTGCGGGCCGTAGCAAGGAAGGATGGATCTTGCGTCCAGCCATAGGTCTGCATGAACCCCAGTATACCCCAACTCTGACCACGAGCCCAGCAGCTCTCATCACTGAATCCTTGGTTTGTGAACTTGGATTTGGGGAGCCCCGTCTCGACTTCAAAGTTGACAACATGATAGGTCGTATTATCAGGACGGATATGATGTTTCTGGCTCGTTTTGGCATGAGCGATTGCGATTTCTCTCAAGGAGATGTCTCCCGTGTGCTTAGCAGCCCAAAAGAGAATGTCGAGGTTCAGCATGTTGTCAATAATGACGAGGAATTCCTTGGATGGATCATCGTATGAGTACCGTTTTGTGTAGCACAGGTCCCAAGAACGGAGCGACTGCACGCGAGCGTCGAAACGGCTGGCGAGCGAGTACGCTGCTAGAACTAAACTGCTGTATGCCTGCGAGTCTTGATGCAAGCTCCATGCTTTCATAGCCCAGGGGGCAATCATGAAACCTAAATCATGGGTATTCTTCAAAATTGCGTTTTGATGCAAATTAACCGTCCACCATTGACATAAATGCTGAAGCTGCAACGGATGCGGTTTGGCACCGGGTTTTGCAGGAGACGAAAATCGAACTTGGCGTTCTAAGAGGAGGTAAAGCGACCCGGGGAAAAAACCGGAGGTCCAAAAATCAAGTGTGCGGTAGATGTACTGAAAATCCTTCTTGTCCGTGTACTCGGGGTACAAAGTTGGCGGCTCAACACTGCCTAATGCTTTCTGAGCGACGTTCCAAAGTTTGGCAGCCACAGACTCGGAGAACAGGGCGTGAATTAAGGCTTGCGACAAAGGTTTCGTTTTTGACCTTTTCTGTCGTGTTTTGCTGTGTTGTTGGGCATTATCTTGATGCGCTGAGCCGTTGATGGTGGGAGGTTTCACCAGAGTCTCTTCCAAAGGCCTCTTCGAGGGGACGCCGATGCTGGGAGCCATAATTGCGCAGAAGAACTAAGTCTTGTTATGGAAATGAACCATTGGGAGCGTTCACGAGCATCTCGGGGTTGAATTTGTACTTTTGCGGCGAAGGCATACGGACTACCCTTTCGGATGTCGGGACAACGGCCGGGGAGTAATCCGTCATGTCTCCGGAATCCTACTCACAGCTCAACGATCTTCAAAATAAGCCAAGATAAAATAAATTGCGAATCCAACTATTTGTCGTATGAAGAGTCTTCATAGACCAAATCTGGAGGTGTAACCGGAGATATAGGACTTAAAGACAAGGTTATTGCTCAGGCAATCTGTTGGGCTCGTTCTTTCTGCTGGTAGCTCTCACGGGGCGCTTGGTTTTACGGATGTTTTGGTTGTCTTCTCGCCAAAAACCAAACTTGTACAACTATATACACGATTTAAAGTAAACATGGTGAAGAAAAGGTGTCTAGATGAACAACTTTGTTGAGCAATTTTGAGTTAGGGCTATATCCACGGCATGTGATTTCTCCAGAAGGATTAGCGCGACACGGGGAAGGGACCCACTCGAGCTTGTTGTCCAACCTCGGCCTGTCTTCTTCTCTTCTGGTCATCTTGTTTTGAGATGCCTCTACATATTTCATTTACACGCTGTACATATTGCATTGTAGTTTGCTCGTGATATATTCGCGCCGCTGAATATACACTTGCCTTGAGACCGTGCTTTGTCTCTACATATCGATTTCGGAGTCAACAACTGCATACCCGCATTCCACAGTCCTCGTGGACTTGTCAGACTCGCAACATGGCGTCATCACGATCCACGACAACTCGTCTCTTGAAAGAACTACAAGACTATACTAGCAATCCAAACGAAGCTTTACTCCATCTTGGACCGATTAATGACGAGGATCTACTGCACTGGGAGGCAGTGCTAAAGGGCGTCAACGGGACGCCATATGAAGGTAATCACCCACCAATGCTCTCGGCACGGAGTCTTAAATCGACTGCTGACTGTTTGAAACACAGGCGGCCTCTGGCAACTCCACATCGAAATACCGACCAACTACCCTCTCTCCCCGCCCACCATCCGCTTCAAAACGCGCATTTCCCACCCAAACATCAGCTTCACCACAGGCGAGATATGTCTCACTCTCTTGACGACTGAACACTGGAGTCCCGTGTACACACTTTCCACAACGCTATCGGCAATTCATCAGCTGTTGACAGACCCGAGACCGGATTCGCCGCTCAATGTAGATGTGGCGGCGTTGTTGAGGGATGGAGATGTCGCGGGGTGGGAGAGTATTGTACGGTATTGGACGGAGGAGGAGAGGTGGCAGGGTCCGCCTGGGAACGCGAAGCCTGCTGCGAGATGATTTCGTTAATAGGCCTGCATTTGACTCTTTTTTTATGACGGAATACGACTTATATATATCCTTTTCACGCGATTAATTGATTAAGTTTGATTCAAATTATTCACAAAATTTGTTATGGATCTTATTCAATCCGATTCCCCGTTGCTATTGCAGTCTATGTAGTATATCAACTGTGAGTATGTAAGGAGTGTGGTATTATATGATCGCCAATATCGACTTCTGGCAGATCACGTTATCATCATTAAGGAGAGACATTAGTCATAAGACGTGAGTTCGTGTAAGGATTGTAAATGCGAGATGCAGTCGCTGGCTGGAAAAACATGGAGCTGAAATCAGAGATGCAACAACATAAACGCCGATGAGATGCAAACAGTAATCGATAACATGACGATATCACACGAAATGTTCGTCAAGAAAACGCTAGAAAGAAATGGCAAAAGCAGCCGCTCCAGCAAGCATGACACACATGCCCATGGCGACTCCACGAGAAGGAGAAGCAGCACCACCAGTCTGCAAGTGAGCGGTTGAAGATGCGCTGGTCGTGGAGGTGCCGGTCGTGTCAGCGGCGCCTGTGGCGACGACGACCGTGACGGCAGTTACGGTGCTGAGGCTGCCGTTGGGAAGGGTGGTGGTTGACTGGTAGGTGGATGTTCGGAATGATGTGGTTGATGCATGTGTGCTTGTTGTAGATGCGAATGTTGTTGACGGGGCGGAAGTCAATGTAGTGGAGGTTGTTGATGTTGAAGAAGAAGAAGAAGACAACGAAGCAGGCTCTGAAGTTGTTGCTGCTGCTGTTGTTGCTGCTGCTGCTGTTGTTGCTGGGGGCTCAGATGAAGATGAGGTAGAAGTTGAGCTAGATGAAGTGCTGGCAGGCGGCTCGGTTGATGTCGAGGTCGTGGTCACTACAGAAGGTGGAAGCGATGTTGAGGTTGCACTGCTGATGGATGAAGTTGTTGTCGGAGCCACCGATGTTGGTTCAGCAGTAGTTGTTGGGGCAGCAGACGTAGGCAAAATGGACGTGGCAGCTGCAGTGGTTATGGTAGCTGCAGCGACGGAAGTGAAGCTGGAATTGCCACTGCCACCGTCTTGACGTTTCACCAACAGCACAACATCTGGAAGATTGGCAGTGTTGCTTTCGAAGGCAAGCACATTGGCGGCAGCCAGAAGAGAGAGGCCGAAGATGAGTCTCATATTGACTTGTCGCGTGATGAGGCTGTGGTAATTGATGTGGTGGAGAGTCGAGCCAGACGTGGTAGAAGAGAAGAGAAGATGATTACAGGGAAAATAGACAGAATAAATAAGAGATAAGAAGGTGAGGTAGTACGCAGTTGGCCGTTGATGCTCGAACCGGATTTAGGGTGGAGCTCTGAGATGAGACCCACCGAGACTTTTTCTTTTCTTCTTCTTCTTCAGCAACAAAATGTCGATGATCTTATACCATCAGTTTGATGATTTCTCTTGATTATTCGTGATATACGGAGTATGCTATGATTACGGTTCGTTGATTTGATGCGCTGAATGACTCTGAAGTCTGAGCTGGAATGACTGGAAGAAGTACAGCCACTCGTTGCTAAATATCGGACGCTTCGTAAACAGCCCACACGCCGCATACGCTAATCACCAGCCAGCTCCATCCGGCGTGCGTCAGTCTGCGATCGCTCCCACGAATGAACTTTGTTGCTGCTCTCGTATTTCAATCTCAATGGCTACCAAATGTGCTGTACAACCTCTGGAAGGCTGTTTGTTGTTACGTACTGAATCGGGTCAGAGCCCGTTCCACGGTTCCACGCCCAGCATCTGGGAAAACATCAACAGCGCAAAGACAAATACACAGTGTAAGACATCCGAGACTCTCAACGTCATGAGTGTCCACTCTCGACTCTTCGCAGAATCGATAGTACGTATCGCTTCTCCATATTGGTAATGGTCTGCGTTTGCAGTGACGCAAATAGATTGGGTGTCTTGCTCCGAGACAATTCCTCTGACCCATGCTGAGTGCTTGCTGAGCCACCGCGGGCATGCACAGCAAAAGCTTACCATTCTGACGCCTTAAGTATGGCTGCTTCTCCAAGTCAACTCGAAAAAAGCAAATATCAAGAAATAATGTCGCGCTAGTTTTAGTTAACCAGCAACAGCCCACTTGGGTATTAATAGGCTGCCAGGCTAAGACAATTAGGATAGAGCTAAAAGGTCATTGCGGCGATCGAGACACGGCTTTAATCATTTCGACAGCAGCACGGCGCCATTGGGAATGGAAATCGCTTCCCAAGCTGATTTGAGGTTCTTCACAAAATGCAATGACAATTGAATTCCATTAGACATGGGGCAGTCTTTCAACATACGAATTAATTGTCCTTAACAGCCAGCAGGACGCACTATTCCACGACCTCGGTAGATTGTTAGGAATCGAAACTCGGGTTTAACCCTAAGGGTTAGGGCGAAGTAGATACTGCCTCAAAAACATCCGACACGTTTCCGGACTTAATGAATGTCTCACATCCGATACAAGTACTAGGACTTCAGACACTACCTATCGATCATTGAAGTTGATCTAGGTAGGTGAACTCACTCTAGGCACTGTATGATCATGCTAGCAAAACACGATTTCATGCACGTATTCAACACCTTCGCAACCGACACGGCCAATCATACAGAGCGGCAGTAAACTGCGTCTCGAACCTCCAATTCTTTTTGCTTGAGATTTTAGTCTTGCAATTATGTTGCTCGAAATGCTCCAAATTCTGGCCGGTATATTTATTGAAGCCTGCTCCCCACACTGTTCGTGTAAGATTAATCCGTCGCGTGGCTGTCTGGAGAAAGACCTACGTGTAACAAGCAAAAGTCCATCTTTTGTGCGCGTTCTGGATCGACCCAACGCTCTATATTGTAGTCACTGATTGGTGAGGTATAGCGCCTTTTCATGATGATGGCCAGTATACCTAGGTAGTAATTGCCACAGCTACTATCGATGTTGAAATGGGGTATGTTAAATATGACCCTAAGGGTTAGGGCCAAACACATCGATCAAATTACAGAGACATATCAAAATACCGAAACGAATCCAATCACGTACATAGAAGCGCAAACCCACTTCTGAATTTCTTACTCAAACCAAATTTGCGGTGCGGAGGGCGCACACTGTGTCTGACTAAAGTCGATCTATGCAAATAACAGTAGGTTGATCAGCACGGTTTGACAGGCGATCGCCAGGCCCATTTCACCTCGATAAGGGTTAATTAAGGTTGTTATCGTCGCCGTGATTGGCTGTCATGACGTCACCCCACATTATAGCTCCTCGGCCTATTTATCCAAAGCTCTCCCTTCGTTCTCTTCTCAATTTACCCAGCATTGTCCCATATACAACACATCAAAATGGCTTCACTGTGGAACTACCTGTCCCTGCCCAGCGCATTCTTCACCTCGCCGGTCGCTGCGATCCTCACTCCAGTGGCTGCAGGCGCACTGGTTGGATACACGACAACTTCTGGTGAGTATTTCAGACGTTTTACGGAAGGACAGATACTAACTCTTCAATTCTCTCAGTCAGCGACACTCAGTCCATATACAAAGCCCTACGCCAACCCCCTCTCTATCCCCCCGGTTGGGTCTTCGGCCCTGTCTGGACAATGCTCTACAGCGCCATGGGCTATGCCAGCTACCGCGCCACCGTCGCCGGCCTCTCGTCACCTTCTCCCGCGATCCGCGAACTAGCGTACAGCTCGCAAACACTTTACACAATTCAATTAGCCACCAATCTCATTTGGATGCCCCTTTTTTTCGGATTGCGCAAACCCTTGACTGCACTGGCGGACATTCTAGTCGTGGGGGGAAGTGTGTTGGCGTTGGCGAATAATTATCGCAAGATTGATGATGTTTCTTTCTGGCTGTTGGTGCCTTACCTGGGCTGGTTGGGGTTTGCGACGTACTTGAATTTCGGGGTGGGATATTTGAATGATTGGGATATCACGGATGAGAAGATTGGTCGCTCGAAGAGAAAGTAATATAGCATTCACCAGTAATTAAACGATGTACATCATGTGTTGTACAAGGGAAGGGCTCGTGCCATTTCATCTTTCTTAGATTATACGGATAATCTCTATTTCCTTTTTTCCTTTGATCAGGGCAGCATTATCAATAAATTAAAATTGTTTCATTTCCCTGATAATTACACGAACGACTTAGAGACATCAACGGAGCGATTTTATGAAACTCTGTTAGTACTACAGACATGTCTATCTCATCTTCCAGGGGTCCTTGCCGCCTTGAACTTTCAAATTGCAAGCAGCAAGTCTTCGCAAATCGTTACACCGGAATACATTGATTTGATAATACACACCACTATTACACTTATATCAGGGGCATGAAATGAGAATGTGACACCTCCAGGGCACATGGAAAAAGTCGCAAAGACAAACGGCGAGTCTCAGAATTATGTTACAAGGACTATACATGCAATTCGAGGCATTTCTAAATCACAAACTTGGAGAACAAAGATTGTTTGTGTGGCTTGATGCCATTATCTCCGGTAATTAGGGCTACGGTATAGAATTTGTCATTGGGTTCTTCATTTATACCAATTTCGGCGAAGCTGGCGTACTACATTTCGGCAGATTTTGGATGGTACATTTTTGACCCGTGCGCTGTCCAATCTTCACCCTCACCTGCAAGATATCTCGCATTCTGTTTGATATCTTTGTTTGACTTTTGAACAAAGGCTTCGAAGGAGGAGTCGATAACATGGCTAGACCTTGAGGAGACCACTGAGCGCGTGAAATACCTCACTGCAAGGCGTGTTTCTGCCAATTAGGGCAAGCCAACCGTTGTAGATACAAATGGATGCTATCACCAAGGAAATTATCGGGGCGTTCCGTATACCCTACATAGACATGTCAGACAAGAGTGAATTATGCCTGAAGACTACGCTAAGTTCTTCTATAAAATGATCATGGCTTTCCCTCATCTTGATATTCTTTCTTGTAGGGCATCTCTGGCTCAAATGCTTTATTGAAGACAGTGTGTTTTCCTAAGTTGACTCTGATTCACCATGCAGCTATTTACAAGAATCCTGCTAGCCTTTTCTGGCTTGTTAGTTGTCAATGCAGCCCCCAACAATGTTGAAAAGCGTGATGGTAACTACCGGTCTGTGGCATACTATGTGGACTGGGTGAGTAAACGTAAACAAATATATGATCTCTGCTGAATACGAACAGGCCGTCTACGGTCGAAATTTCCATGTTCAGGACTTGCATGACATGGTGCCATCTCTGACACACATACTGTACTCATTTGCCAGTCTCGACGAGAGGACTGGCGAAGTCCTCCTTGGTGATAACTATGCCGACATCCAAAAGACGTACCCTGGCGATCCAGCGTACGACAATGGACATAATGTCTACGGCTGTGTCAAGCAATTGTACCTCTTGAAGAAAGCAAACCGAAACTTGAAAGTGTTGTTGTCTGTTGGTGGTTATTCATGGTCGTCTCGGTTTGCAGGCGCAACCAGCACCGAGGCAAACCGTGCCAATTTCGTGAGAACTGCTGTTGTATTTGTGCAGGATCTTGGGTTCGATGGTATTGATATTGATTGGGAGGTAAGTGCTATCTTTAGGATACATCAATTGTGGCTGATCTCGTAGTATCCGGCCAACTACACCGAGGCGAACAATTATGTGACCCTTCTCAAAGAACTTCGTACTGTAAGTACTTGACTGGCTTTCCCGAACGCTGGCTGACACAAGTAGGGCTTGGACAACTATGCTGCTGCACACACACCTGGTTATCACTACCTGCTTAGTGCGTCTGTACCTGCGGGGCCCTCCCACTATGAAATATTGCATATCTCTGCTATGAATCAGTACTTGGACATGTGGAATCTCATGGCATACGACTACAGCGGCAGTGTAAGTATTTCAACCCATTTATTGACTCAAAACTAACGTGTTTAGTGGGACCCCATTACAGGCATGGATGCGAACGTGTACCAAAAAACAGCATATACAAACTCGACTCCATTCAACACCGATCAAGCCATTACTTACTACACCGGGAACGGCGCTTCTGCAAGTAAGATCAACTTGGGATTACCGCTGTATGGACGAGCCTTCCAAAACACAGATGGGCCTGGTACGGCCTACTCTGGCGTCGGGCCGGGTTCATGGCAGGATGGGATCTGGGACTACAAGGCGCTTCCACAGCCTGGCGGAACGTTGTATCATGAGGACTCGTCGGTCTCCGCGTGGACTTATGACCATGCGCAGCGTTATATGGTTAGCTACGATACTCCTGCCATTGTCCAGACCAAAGCGAATTATATCAAGTCAAAGGGTCTCGGTGGAGGAGCGTTTTGGGAGAGCAGTGGTGACAAGACTGGATCGGATAGCTTGGTTCATACAGTAGGTGATGTTTCGTGACTTTCTCTGATGTGGACTAACGTCAAATTAGCTCGTCAATGCACTCGGAGGAAACGGCGTACTTCAACGTGCCAATAACGAGCTCAACTACCCAGCTTCTCAGTATGACAACCTAAGAAAGGGGATGCAGTAGATGGCGGACAGGGAGATTCGCGTACACCTAACAATTAGGTGCTGGGGAGTTTTCACTACATTTATGAGCGAGCCCAACACATTTTCATGGTACCAACATGCAACACTTTCTCCTTGTCAACTAAATACAAGAAATGTAACCAACATGACAGACTGTGGCGTCCCACAGATAGAAAAATGAACCAACCGAAATAGGCATTTGTGTCGACATCTAAACATAAATAGACCGAATTGTATACTCCCTACGAAGTAGATAATTTCCTAATCTGCGGTCTAAGGACTGATAATACATTTTCCATTTCTCCAAGTCTCGCATCTCGTCCTGCATTCAGTATCTCGAGTTATTCAACCCCGGATCTCTGTACAATCATGAGAAGACAGGCACCCTGCACACCAATACAATCTGTATAGTGTTCCTTATTCCATACTAGCTGCAGGTGATTTTAATCAAATTCGCTTAGGAGACTGGCAAGTCTCCTTCTGATGCTTTTATGTTCCCCTTTCCCGGTTTCAGCTGCATCTCAGGAATAGGTTTTGACCTGACAATAATCTAGCCGGCCTTCTCGCCTTCGCTCAAGGGTTGTACACATTCAACCGTTTGCTAGCCAGCTTCTTGATGATGTCCAAGCCCTTAAGCCACGATACGTGCTCTTTGTGTCTTTTCTCGGCTATATCGTTTTCATTATTGCACCTCTTCCGGCACCGCATCCATTGCTCTTCTCATTATTGTGCTTTGCTTTGACTCTGCGAATGTTTCCACCGTCGGATGCTGATTTAAAGACAGTGCTGCTACGCTACTATTCCTCCTGAAATAGCAGCAACGAGGATCGAAAATATTGTTTGGCGATCAAACCGCGAGACTCATGGAGTTATCGTAAGTTGTTCCTGACTTCTAGCTGTATCCAGGACGGATTGAGTGCTCGTGTGAATATGCTGAAGCTCACAATATCAAGAGTGTTGAGGGAAAAGCTGAATAAGCTCGTTATTCCAGGCTGTATCTGATGTTGGATTGTCTGTCGGAGGTGTTGTGTTTGTATACACAAAGTGAATAAGTACATGCCATGAACGTCGAGAATAAAGTACAGCATTAGCACTTGAGCATGCATTCTCAAGCATCAGAAACGACTACCGCTTCAAAGATATTATATCAGCGAGCTTCAAACTGCCCTTTTCTCCCCATCCTGCAACACCTGATTGTATTTCTGGTCGTACACGTACATACCAACTCCAAGCTCGTCTATCCAGTTCTTCTGCCGAAAGCGTCGATGCCCACGACGAGAATAGTGTATCCAGCGCCTGAAGTAAGAGACCGAGACATCTCTCCCTCTCCGCGGTTGAGTCTGCAGTTTTCTTTTTTGATTTATTTGCACTCTCGTCGTTGTTCTCTCTGAAAAGCGTAAAAGACTTGAGCAAATATGACCTCGCTGATTCCGGCGTGTGCACCGGGAGGGTCGACATCGTCTGGTTTCTAGCACGGCCCGCTGTCATACCAGCGCTCCCAATACTATCGTTTCTCCTTAAAGCCTCAAGATCGAGACCCCATAGTGGCGGCAGACCCGTGCCCACCTTCTCCTCAGCATCATCCCCTTCTTCACCTTTCCTCCCAGGCCCGCCTTCAGCTGGATCATAATCCCACCTCTTCAGCACTGCAATCTCCCTTCCCAAAACCCTGACCTTCGGCTGCCCCTCTTCTAATTTCCGATCCTTCTCATCCCCATGATCAGCAGAGGAGGCAGGCTCGATACCCAAACTGATCGCTTTACTTCTACTATTCGCGCTGACAACTGCTTGGCCGAGACTGAGTCTGCTAGACATGGGTTGTTCCGGCATGGTATATTTGAGCACCGCAACTGCAAAGGCGAGAACAAGTGGTGCGCGGTTAGTCTTAAGGATGGTTCCGGCGAGAGTTTCTTCAGGCTCAGAGGCAAGGTGGAGAGAAAGGGAAGATTCTATTTCGTAAGGCGTACGATGTTCACGTTCAAGATCATTGGAAAGTTTTGCCTTTTTGGGTGTTGATGTCGTTGTTGATGAAGACTTGTCGTCCAAAGCGGACGACGCGCCTCGCTTTTGAGCACCACCTTTTGTCACCCGTTTCGCGGCATTGAGTACTTGTTTAGCAACTTTGCCATCTTTGAATATTAACTGTAATGTATCCAAATTTGATTTTGATATGTCTTCAACACTGTACGATTGTCAGTCATACTAATGAGAGTTGGGTTTGCGGCTACTAGTTAGGAGGGAACATACCTCTGAAGCCCAGCCTCTTGGAGTTCCTTGATCTTGCCCATGGCAGATGCGAGCGGCACCTTGGCATCCTGTGAGAGGAAGCGCAGTAATGCTTGAAGTTGAGCTGCCATTTTATTCAGCTTGGATATATTCCAGGCATAAGTTTTATTATTGTTGTATCAAGGAGGCAGAAGTTTGGAACTTTAGCTCAAAGCTCGTAGATCGATGTATCGAGGGGGATCGGAAGGTTATGTCATCCATGGATTACTAACAGATTCTGACCACGAGTGTAATAGGAAAAATCGATGAATTGATGTGATAGGATTAATGTAAAATCATCATCTGAATCCTGTACTATATAGATCTATTATATATTGTGTATGACAGATACAATGGGTTTACCAAAGGATAAGACTGACATCTAAGTAATTACGTGAGAATCCACAAGATAAGCTTTTTCTTTTCCAACCTTGAATGGCTCTGAAGAATTGATACAAGGGCTATTTTAAACATAATCATGAAGAAGATAAACATCGACGACCGCACCATGAATCGGAATCATACTTCGTTTCTCTCCAAGCTTTTTTTGAGGAGTTTCTCATGTACTATACTAAACGGACTTCGGAGAATAAATCAAGCAACAGTTTCTTCAGTGTCGATTGATCCGTCAGACTTGTGCTTGCCATCGGCCTGAGCGGCCAATTGCTCGATGATCTGATCAGTCGTTGGCTCGGGATCTGTCGACACGACTCGCGTGTCTATTGATTCTGACGGTTGATCAACGGAATGCTTCGGTGATACGTGCTCGCTCGTTTGGGCGTCCTCGTGGTGTTCTACAGTTTCAGTCTTTGCGGGCTCGTGGATCTCCGGTTCTTGCTCAACGCTCTTTTCTGGCGAGATGACAACCGGATCTGCGTCTTCACCAGCCATGTTCTTCGCGATAGGAGGAGCCATGGCCGTTTGATCTGACTCAATGTCGGCGTCTGGAGCTTGAGGCTTGATTTCGACGATAGGTTCCTTCTTCTCGGGCAACCCGACTGTCAGATTTCCATCAACGCCAAGTTCCCAAACATTCCAAGCATCCATAATGCGAATTTCTGGAATAGATGGCAGTCTTTGTTCTGATGATGAACTGGCAGCTGGCTTTCTCCTGGCTGGACCACGGGCACGACCTTTGCGAGCATCAGCAAGTGGCGCTTTCTCCTCTGCGGCTTCCTCTTCCTTCTTCTCAGGCGCGGGCTTTGGTGCTTGAGGTCCCAATTGAAGTCGAGAATTCAAATCGGACAAGAAATTTGCTTTAACACCAGCAATCTTGCCGACGTTGGGTCGCGCAGGAATTATGGGTTTGTTTCTGTTGATTGGAGGTGCTGCGGCATCACCAGAACCTGGCTTAGAAGGGCGAGCAGGAATTTGAGGTTTAGGACGATCTGGAATAACGGGTGCTTTCTTCTCATCGGTCGAACCATCAAACGGTTTTACGACCTTTGCAGGTCGAGGAGGAACGCTAGGTCGAGACGGAATACCTGGTGCTTTGGCCTTATCAGGGCTCGTTTCATCTGTTTCGGAAGGTTCGATCGTTGTCATAAGTTGGTGACTTTCCGGCGCATCTTCCCAGATGTCTCGACTTGGGAACCGGTGCTTCACGGTGTCGGGTCTTGCTTGGCGACCTTGAGTACCTTGGCCCTGTAATATATGAGAGGCGACCTTATGTGAATCAATCTGGTCTGCTTGACGTTTGCGTTGCGCTTCCGCTTCTGGGGTTTCGAAATTGAGTTTGGATTGATCTTCGGGTAAGTCTGGAGTGGACACACTGGCATGTAATTGAAGACTATCCGGGGTATCCTCCCAGATATCTTGACTAGGGAAACGGTGTTTCAAGAGTTCGGTACGCTTCTGGAAACGCTCTGCTGCCGACAAAGGTTTGCCCGATTTCTCATCTTCTGGGAATAGTGGTTCATACTCTTCCACATCTTCCAAAGGTGTGTGTACATCATCGTGCTCTTCGCCACGAGAGCTCCAGCGGGTAAGACCAGCAGGAGCACCGTGCAGACTTGTAGGGCGACTGTTTGGCGCGCTGGGAGTCCGGCTTCGTACTCGTTCGAGGTCATGGTAATCTGTGCTTGCTCGTCTGGGGGACACGGCAGGGTGGAGGTAAGCGGAGCCTGGGCGAGACTCGTCGGCTGCGAGAATAGGCTCATCGTCGTCAACAGCCTCATCATAATCGTTGACTGGTGGCTCTGGTGTACGGGCGAAGCCATCAGGGTGATGTAAAGAATGATATGGCTCGTCGACATGAATAACCCGGCCACCATCACTGCTTGCAGTTGACATTGCGCTCTTAGTTCGTGTCAATTCGGAGGCTGCAAATGTAGAATGGCGAAGAGGAGACTCCACAGCGGGTTGGGTATCTTGGCGAGTGAGCTCATCAGTTGCGATATAGCCCACCTCTTCGGCGGGAGTTCCAGCGAAAGCTGGCGATGTGCCTAGATCGCATGTTAGCAAAACCAAACTCGCTGCATTTGGTGTGAAAACACTGCAAACTTACCAACACTGGTATCAGTATCAGAACTCTTGACCAAGCGGTTGAGATCGTCGCTACTGAGCGCCCAGGCGGATCGCTCAGCAATGGCTGGACCGTACTGACCCTGCGCTTCACGAGCTAGCTCGTCAGGGTGCTTGTCATACCAGGCCTTCTCAAATTTGTCGGCCGCGTGAACACCATGGCCATGAAGACCGTAGCTGCCAGGTGGGAGGAGAACGTCGCGACCACTACGGGTGCGGTGATGATGGCGGCTGACACGTTGACCGGAGGCTGATCCGCTTCGGGGGGGTGCGGGGGAAGGAGCTTGCACGTCACCGGCATTGGCAAGCATGGGCACACGCTGACCGATCTCGGGAATTCCATGCTCTTCCTCAAACTGCATGGATTGACGGCGAGTACTCGATGCAGTGGACTCGGCACGCGAACCACTGGGTTTTGAATGTATGGAACGACTGCGCTGATCGTGTTCTTCCAAGGCTGGCGAAGAAGACTTGCCAAAACCAGCGGCGGCAGCTTGATCCGAATCGGTACGAGTAACAGCTTGTACTCTGGCCTTTGCGCTCGAAGTGGGCAAAGATGGCTTGGGCGCGTGTAGCTTCAAATCACTACCCACGTTTCTAGTTTCGGCGGGTTCGCTGTTCAGCTCCTCGTATTCGATACCCTCCTCGCCAAGAGATGGAATAGTCACGCTAGGAGGGCGAGCTGGGAGGTCGTTCGACGTTGTGCGCGAGAGTCCGGGAGGACCGTTCAATGGCGACGGTGCGTAGCTGTCTCTGCCTGGAGATACGGAGCGATCCAGGCGGCGATTAATCGGACGAGGAGGTATCGAAGGAAGATCAGCACCTAGAGTGCGGGGAGACCTGGCCGGACGAGGCGGTATCACCGGAGCTGACGGAGCAGACATGGTGGGTTGATGCTATAAAAAAGTGTAGGAAGCCGTGGTGGGCAATGACGCACGCAATCGACAATAGGTGGGCTGTACGTATTCCCGTCAGTTCGAATGAAACGGGCACAAAAATGGCAAAAGCAGAGGTGATGAATTGAATGCAAATGGCTTGGAAACTATTCCAGAATGGTTCCGTGAATATAGTCAAAGTGAAGAGTTTGAGCGCGAGGCAACTCCGGTACGTAGAAGGCAGTCTGGCTCTTTCCACGCTTAACCGGATCTAGCCGACGATGACGATGACACGGAACAAAAAGAGCACGACGAGAGAAAGAAAAGATGAACATAAATGGTTCAGGGACAACAAGTCAAATAAATGTGTTCGTGAGTTATTTTCTGGTTACGGGCCTGGCCCCCTACCCCTCGACGGCGGTGGTTCCTCTTTCTGAAAATAACCTTTGCAAGGGTCTGTCGAGGCCAGAATGATATGCAAGTAAAGCGACAGACGCTTATCGGAGGCCCAATCAGTAGGAGGATGTTCACCGCCTGGAGACGACTTTTGCACAACGAGCCCAGCTGACTTGAGAAATGGGGGAGGAAAATCTTTTCAGGTCACAGTGAAAGAGGGATTGCAATTGAAGGGTCATTAAATGTGTTAATGGAATATCGACTTACCTTGGTTGTGTTGACGATAGCAGCTGCTGCGACGGAATGAAGGCGAGCTGCTATTGGACGGAAGGACCGAGTACCGAATGCAGATAGCTTTGTGAGTTCGGGGGGCCCGACTGGGGACAACTTGAAATCGCAAATAGAATGGGAACGGTGATGGCGAGTATGTTCACGAATGGTGGTGGTATGTTGCAGAAGAAGAATTGAAGAAGGCAGAGTGGGAAGGAAAGGCTCTAATTGCATATAAGAACAGACGGTGATGTAGTTAAAGCGAGAATCCTGTCTTGTCTGGGCCTGGGTCTATTTGACTGGACAAGTCTAACGTATTTCGGCATACGGCCAATCTTACCGTTATTACGTGCTTGCCGGCCCACTTGGTCCTTTTGTATGCAGTCGTGTGACTCGTGTGACGCGCCTTGACGTGTGGACTGGTACCAGACCGTAACGTAACCAGCAGCTGACCAAGACTGCCTGTGTGATTGGCGGGCTGCTTACAACGAGTGGTGAGTCAAGGGTGGGCCGGCCCTGATACGACACTCTCCGAGTCTGCTATCTAGGTTGTTGTATGGACTGCCATATCTACAGCCAAACTGTACTTATCTATATTACCTATCATCGCTATCTCTCACTCAGTTTTGAGTGATCTGGTATCAATCCGCGGACAAGTGGCACAGCTTTCGAAGAAAAAGGAGCAAAAATAGAAAATGCCTCAGGGGGCTGAGCTGAGCCACTTGAGTGGATGGGCACAGAATACCGGCTATTCTTTCTATGGACTAGCTGTATTGTGCATACCAGATGGTACCAAATGACTCGATCATCTCTCTCGTGCCTCCCCTTGAGCACACGACGCTTCGAGTCGCATCGTCAGGTTTCTGGTTTACCATGGATCGTGTTCTCATAAACATCACGTGGCACGTTATCTCATATAATCCGCTCAGCGTCAGGCTGTCGAGTACTTTGCTTTTGCATGTTCAACACAGAGACCGGCTAGACTCATCCGTTACAAAGAAAAACCACACCCTATCGAAACAACAACGAGGATCTGGATGGATGTCTCGCCTCGACTAACCAAACAATACGTCGACATCAAGCACACGGACAACCGCCAAGAGGAATCCCTGTACATGTCAAAACGTGGACATATCAGTATGCAACTTCCGCTACCAGCTAAACAGACACGATACAGATTCAAACCGTCACATCATCTCAATCCGTTTCGACTTTGTTAGATCTACTGGACAGGAGTGTATCGAATACCTACAGTCTAGTAGCCTAGGTACGTTGACTGCTGGCTGGACGTCCGCCAGTGACGGTGGACCTCGCCACTGTATCGTACGTCGTGTATGCATACAATGCCATACATCGAACACTGGAATAGTTACAAGGTCCTCGTTTCGTGCAGGAATTTATGTATACCTCGAGCTCTTCTACCCACACTCCCGCTTTGATATCAACCGCACGTACAGTGTCATGTGTGCGCATCATCAAAATGACTTGTCAGTTTACTGTTTCGACCCCAAGATCTCACAGATTAATTAGTAGTAAAGTTTTACCCCTCGCAAGTTGGTGGCAGGCAATAAGATCCCGAAGTATGAAGGTTTTTCCCCCACACTTTTCATACTTGGTTACATAATCCACAGGTCTGACCTCATACCCGAGTTCGTTGTTCTCCTCTCCATACGTGGTTTATCTACTAGCCAAGGCACTTTTCAAATAGAAGCCAATTGGCATAGACAATGATCATTAGCATCGTCCCCCGCTGTTGTGGTCAAAAGATTTGCATGTATGCCCCGCGTATGTATGTATGTCTGTCATGTATCGTACATGTAACGTTCCGAACAGAGTATCCGATGACGTAGAGCGATCTGCTGCTGCCATTGATCAATCAATTCGCTCAGTCGGTTTACTTGAGGGAAATACTATGTCGAAAGCCTCAAAACTTGGGGGATATGCGTGATTTATATTTCCTGTGGCCCGTTCTATAACACTGATCTCCAGGTTGCCTATTGACTGATATAAAAGCCGCATTCTTAGTGTGGCCATTTCGAGTGGGTCTTGATTCGTTGGATATTCTTTTCCCTCCTTTCCGAAAACGTGCTCGAAGTTCTTTTTGTTGTACAAGGAGCTAAGGATCGTTGGATGTGATAATGGCCTTAGCTTAGAGTAGTTCACAATGCAGATGTCATTGTTTTACTCCATTGATGCTGAACTTATGTTGCGCCTTGCGAGGCTTTACAAGGAAACTGCGCCCCGGGCACACGACAGGCAAGAACCGTTTGTACATGTATTCAGAGCTTGAAAGGCAACAAAGAACTTGAAATTGTCACGTGCCATTGTGTATATATAATCTGAGATTTGCTATTCTCCCTGGCTTCTTATCTTGCCTCTCACCACGCGTCTGACGTTGTTTTTCCATCTTCGTTGTCACGTTTTTTATATCTTTTCCTAGCCTACAGGCTACGCACTACCTAGTCATCTTTGCTAGCTACATACTAATCATATTAAATCATCATATATGATGCTTTCCGGTCTAGCTGGTCATCCAACAAAAGCCCTTTACGATTTTCGCGGGTATCGTCTTCCTTGAAGCTTTGTGAACACGGCATACTTGCCTCTCAGAAACATGAGAGATGGAAGCAGCACTTTGAAAACTTCGGGAAGACCCCTTGGCATACCCTGTACTCGTTGCCAGCCAACTCACTAGTGTCATCTCATGTAACCACCTCCATCCTTTCATCACCATCACTGCTAGGACGAGCTGGTTTCCTCCGCACCTCAACGAAGCACCAGCACTGCAACATGTCATTGAGGAAACACGACAACGAGCTGAACGAACAGTCTGACGGATCGAAATAAGGGATCAGGTCGGGCCAGGCCTGAATATTAGACTAGAAAACGACCCAAAAACATGGCTATAAAACCTACGAAAAGTCTACCTCTGACGGGGCCCGGTTTCTGGTGCAGCGGTCTGTTTTCTGTTTGGCCATTAAGAAAGGGATAAACCCGCGTTCGTTCCACTGAACACAGGCTTTCAATTTCGAGGGGAGACTTATCCAAGCCGACGCCTGATTTTTCTATCTCTCCTGTTGGACAAAGAGTACGTCGGTCTATTCAACTGACTACATAAATTGGACGAGCGTGGAGCTTTTCCTCCGTGGACAAGAGTGATGAAGGATAATAGCCAATTTACGGCCAACGTGTTTCATTCAGTTATGAAGTACGTCCTTTGCTGGGCTGTCCCAGCGTTCAAGGTTCCCGCTCCAGGATCCTGAGACCAGACTTTGGGCTGAAGGCTTACGGGATGCTTTTCATGATCCTTGAGACTCCAGAGAATCTAAGATCCGCAGGTACTATAAAATGCAGATAAAGAAATGAAGAGAAGCAGGCCGCAAAGCACAGCGTGATCAGGGAATTCAGCGTTGGCAGAAGTGGTACGCAGAAGGCAAGGAGGTCGTTGTCGAACGTTATAAGAGGAGGTGCTACTACCAATTCTTCGAGAAGCAATCTGAAAACAGCTGCCAAGATCTTCGTCAAGGTCATATGGCACGCTGTTCCACATATTGCAGAGACTCTCTGGTGGAGGAAGCACGCGCCTACGTAAGTTCCCATTCAGTGCTGTTCAGCTACCACCCTCGAATACTGACAAATTATGGCAACCACCAAGACCAAGAAGCTGCACTCTTACTAGATGATCTAGTATGGTATGATTTAGCTAGCGATGATGATCGTGATGTATGCCGTGAGACTGAGAGAATTTTCAAAAATACATATAGCCGCGTGATATGCCAGCTTTTGTCGACTCTGCAGAGAAAAATGAAACGACGGCATTCAACTGCACAAACCGTTTTATGTCTATCTGGAACGCTGTTCTCCAGACCACCTTCAACTTCTTTGGGCCCGTTTTCAGCGAGGACACATTCATGTCGGCGTTCAACGACCCTCATGCAATCCTCGAGGCAAAGCCCCATGGACAATATGGGGCGCGACCACAGAGGTAGCTAAATTCATTCATAACACTGAACTCCGCCGTTTGCCGATGATTCGGACCCAAGCGGTCCGCCGCGAGCTAAACCAGGAAGCCAGGTTGTTTGGAGCTATATTCACCTATCGTCAGCTAAAACTGCGCTATATAGCGCACAACAGAGCCGCCGATGACGCTCTGACAACTCGAGAACACACCAAGCTGATGTGCTAAGCGAGGTACGATTTTCCTAATTTGAATATCCACAGGAAGCGATGCTAACACGGTATACAGGGCGACCTGCTATTAGTCGAAACTGCCCTTCGGCAGTATACGGATTACCTGAACAGCGTTGGGATCGTCGAGGTCGATCCTTTCGACTTCGAAAATCTTGATCTTTTTCGTGTTTCCTCTGTGCTCCGCTTTATCGACACGACGCGAATCAGTCATGAGCAACCCGAGGCGACTTCCAACCCCCTACCCCAACCCGACCCTTTTGTCGAAAGGGCTTGCTTTCAACCGCAAATGATGCCATTAGCCACGCATGGGAGACGCAAACGTGACCACCATAGACAGACAA
This sequence comes from Talaromyces sp. F31, assembly GCA_037356135.1. Classification (NCBI taxonomy): domain Eukaryota; kingdom Fungi; phylum Ascomycota; class Eurotiomycetes; order Eurotiales; family Trichocomaceae; genus Talaromyces; species Talaromyces sp. F31. The sequence goes on from JAYXSF010000034.1 coordinate 2,918,374, forward strand.
GTCTTTAAAACCTTGACAACTTTGCCGCATTTTTCCTCGATACTCCTTTTCACACGCCAGTTCAACAGTCTCACCAACAAGAGGCCAGAAGGTAAACCAAGTACGAGGCTAATCATCGCGACCTCCCTTTTCTACCTCAGCATAAATCCGGTCAAAATCTTCTCTTTTGTTTCCTTAGAAGGCTCACCCCAAAGCCCGAAGATGTCACCAACCTATTTGCCTCATCGGAAGAGCCACCAACAGATACCGGGATGGTCTTATTCACACTGGACATGCTCGATTACTGAATTTTTTGAATATGAAAATTGTTTGCTTTTCTTAGACCAGAAGTAATGGTTGATGAAATGTTATCTTCTACTGGACTGGCACTACCAATACAATTCTAGACAGTAATCTAATGATAAACACAGTGCATTCCTAGTTCAATCGTTCAATTAATTCGAGAAACCTCCGTTTCGACTGCCTGCCAAAATGCCCAGTACTCTTTAATTGGGGCACCCCCTGTCTAGTTTTGTTGGTCTAATGCTTTGATGAAATCTCCGAAACGATTCCTGAAGACCGAGACGTTACGCCGTGCATTCATCCCGCTACCTAATATAGCTCGACATCGCGTTTCACGTTCCCAGTATGGACAGCAGCATTTCCGAGCTTGATGAAATCCCTATCACTGTCCTCGATTTTGTTTAAGACATCGCGTCGCAGATCTTCGCGGAGTAAAGCATGATCCCTCTCCATACGAGTCCAGAAACATCCACGTTCATTGGTGTGTAAATTATCCTCCTGGAGAGTGTCATCATTGGCCGCGTTCTGGAGTGTTATTTGCATTAAGTCAATCAATAATTTCACTCGCAATATAGGTGTGTAGCTTGCCATTGTAAAAGCCCTCGGAATGAAGATGCTATGGTTCCCATGCGTGATCTATTTCGTAAATTCCGGACCGTTATGGTCGAAGACAGAATAATGAACACTCTGTACAGAATCCGCAAGATGTAACTTATTCTTCTGATTGAAGTAGTACTCAGGAGAAATTCTCTGTTTCTAAAATCATCCCAGCGAGGTGAGACCATTGGACGACTAATGAAGTGCTCGACTCTAGCACCTAACGAACGAGAATATGGCACTTTGGGAGCCTTTGCTTTCGTATTAAAATCATAGAGTATATCTTGATAAGTAAGTAGCAACCATACAAAACTCCAAAAGGATGAAAAAGACACTAGTACACTTGCATGCTTGGCCGGTAAATAGCCAAACGGAATCCTCATGAGCACGTCGGATACACTTCGTAACACGGGTCGATCGACAACAGTTAAGAGATAGGGGGAAGGAATTTTTGATCAGGTATAGATAAAACAACCAGGGGAAACACTCAGAACCAGCCCCGTAAGTAGACATTTCTGAACCGAATCATTTGTTTCGGCAACAACACGAAGACAGTGGGAAGACATTACACAATCATCTGCGCAATACCCTGTCCACCGAGAGTCTTACTTCCAATGAACTCCTGGTTTCTGACGCCAGCAAGCAAGTAGCAAAGACCGGCAATCAACAAAAACACGGCAGCAGCAATCAAACTTGATGCGCCAGTGACGAGACTGACCCATTGCACAGCGCTCATACCAATGTAGATCAGGGCACGCATGTAGTTGCTAGTGAAGCGGCGGATGAAGTCGTCGAATTTTGAGGAGGTGGGACATATCCGAAGGAGGAAGGGCACTTCGATGAAGACGATGATGAATGCGCAGATTCTAATTACCGGAGTCAGAATCATGGCCATCCAATGGTACAGAAAATAGATATGATCGACTTACAGACACACTATACTAAACGGAATACGACCAATAGGCGCAAAGATGTTGGCGATACCTAGCGCAAAGCATAGGAAGATGCAAATCACGCCGCACCTGTATTCGTAAGTTAGATCTATGTATAGAGATAGGTTGAGATTTGTCGCAATCCAATCGGACGTCAAGCAAATGAGAAGACTAACCATTGTCCATAAATGCCTATAGTAGAAACCACGTTAGTACGATTTCCTATTCAATCCGGCTGACAGATGGGGAGTCATACTGAAATTGCGTGTGCGGAATTCCTCAGCGAGAGTCATCTCGACGATATGGTAGTCGGATTGTAACGACGTAAAAACAGGTTATCCAGGAGTGAGTAAATATATGCTGGAGACGATGGATTCGAGTTATCAATATTCGTTGCTGAATTTGTTGACTTGTCGAGGCCCAGACTTCCACAGTTTCGTTCCGACAGGTGCAGAGGCGTTTGTATGAACAATGGACGATGGGGTCACAGCAATCAAGCTTCACAGGAACCAAAATAGAGTGTAACCGAAGCAGACAAGATTCCTGATCTGATACTCCTGATATATGAGACGCAATACTCGTATATTGACAGCAGTAGTAATTGATGATCGACGGGAATAACAACGTGGACGGTATAAGCTGATCGGAGCTAGTGAAGCTCTGTAGTTGAATGAAGACGATGTGTGTCAGTGATCAATCAATAATCGCAATTCTTTTTCAGCGTATCGCTACGTACCTCTATGAAACTAGTGTAGTGTGAAGATTGGAGGGTAAATGAGGTTGAAAGACGTTGGGAAGGTGCTCAGAGACAGAGCTAGCTGAAATTAATTGATTGTTTTGCCTGAGGACGGATGTTACGGATGTCGCGGTGTGATTGGTTCAACGCTACAGCCGTTGGAGAATGGATTTGCGCCTTTCCTCTTCTTGTCGCTTTAATTAAACAGAAATGAATTTCAGCTCTTTATTTAGATGCTTCGGAGGCATACGTGGTTCATAGGCTTATCTAGGAGGCAACAAATTTCAGAATACGGCAGCCTGGCCGAGCATAAGGCCACCCGGAACGAGGTCTTTAGAAACGCGCCGCATCGTTGTCCGGTTCATGTTGCTTCGCTCACTTATGAGTATTAGTATTCGTCTTTGCATAGCCTCAAAATGGATCGTTGAGAACCCATCTATACTCCTTGTCTACAGCGTGGTACTATTGTCAACATCTCAAGTCTGTTTCAGATCGCTTGAAAAGGAGTCATTGGTATGGTGTGTTTTGTTCTATGACACAGTCAAAATATCTTCCGTCGCTTATCCTCCAAATACATAGCCAGCCACGTTAAATTCATTGCTCCCTCATCGCGTTAACTTCTATGCGCCGTAGACGAGACGGAAAACGTCGTTGTAGACAAAGTAGCTGCCTTGTCCGTCGGGGAGGAGCTGGAATGCTTGGGTGTAGTTCATGGGCTTTTGTTCCTCGTCAACCTATATCACCGCAATAGTCAGAACCAAACCAGACAGCCATCGAGACTATGCGCGCATACCAAAAGGGCACCGGTAACGAGGACGAGAATACCGCCATTTTCGTTGCTGGGCTGAGCATCGAGGGTTGCGACCTGATGTTGGACCTTCTGGAAGGGGAGATCCTAAAGCAAAGAAAAATATGGTCAGAATCTAATATAACACTGTTCTCCGAAACATATACTTACATTCAACTTTGCAATGATGGCCTGTGTTCCAAGTTTGGCATCATTCTCAAATGTGAGCATAGAATGGTCGCGCTATGAAGATACCCAAATGTAAGCGTACGCTCAGATCAAGAATCGAGTTGTAGCGGCTTACGTATAGTGCGGCGAGGTTGCTACGACCCTCGTCAAAGGTCTTGTAGTAGAACTGGACGAACTGTTCTGTTTGCGGTAGTCGGGTTAGGAGGAGGGGTACAAAATAAGTCGCAAACACTGCGACGATGGTAGATTCATGACAGGAAGGACGAGAACGTACGAGCAATGGTGTTGAAGTCTATAGATTTATTAGCGACCGGCTGCAGAAGAATAGATGCAGTATAATAAAAGATTGAAGAGGCAGTGTAATCATCGCGCAATCGCGTCTTCAAGCAGCAGAAAAAGAAACGTAATTCTGTGGTACTTACCGGCCATTGTGAGGATTGATCGACAGATCGAGTATGCACAGATAAACAAGAAATGAAGTGGAAGAGCGCAAGCTACAGTAATCGGGGTCAATCGCGGAGAGCAACTTTTGTTGTTCTTCTTTTAAAGGAAGGAGGGGTGTTGTGGGCCTGAGGTTCTCAATTCGGGTGGGGTCCTTCCTATACGGAGTAGGGCGATCATGCTGTTTACATCGGGTATGCTTCTACCTTCTATCTTCTACTTTCTACAAACTTCTCCGGGATAACCCTGACTAGATATCAATTGATCTTATTGACAGTATACATTTCATCCATTCATATACAGCACGAGCCTAATTGTTGTCATCGTCGGAATCAGCAAACATGTCCTCTGCCTTCGGCCGTGGCTTTCGCGCTCGCCCGACTGGCGTGGTCTCTTCGGATTTGCGGGTTGACTCTGAGGTCTGGTCGGGCTGCTCTTTCTTCTCTTGAGTTTCTGGCACATCAAAATCCATGTCTAGAGGCTGTCCATCTTGCTCGTCCCCTTCAAGATCACTGTCTTCCATTGGGACGCCGTCAATATCACTCATTGGCTCGCCGTCCTGGTCATCATCGTGATCTGGCACGGCAACAGAGTGCTCAGGTACCGGTACCTGGCTTGGATCGAATCTTCCACCAGCAGGTGCATCCTCATCCACAGTTTTCCATCGACTCTTGCCCTTATTACCGGCAGCAGACTGGGTTTGCTCAGCTTCGGCTTTCTTTTTCTCCTCCATTTCTTTCTCTGTCAAAGGCGGATTCTCAAACTTCTGAATGAAATGATCATGGGCCGACTGCGGGAAAACGCTCCAGCCTTCCCAAATATGCAGAATAGCATTGACGCTGCGCTTCCATTTTTCCGCCTTAAGCCGACCCCAGCCCAAGTCTTTTTCTAAGCGGCCCAGATGCTCAAAAACTTTGTATGACCGGAATGCGGACTCAAATAGTTGCCTGTATCGCCAAGCATGACGCACACCACTGGTCGATGACGACGAAAAGATATCTGATATCACATAAAGACCAACAAGCTTTGCAGCTGATGTATCCTCGACGGTTCTGCCAGAAGCGGCCGGTCCAGCGTCAGCCTTATCCCCAGAGGCAGCAGCCGCGTTCGCTTCGCTTTCTCTAAGGGCACTTCGTACTTGTTCCCGGTCTGGGTTGGCTCGCGAATATGCAAACGGGCGAAGTACATTTTTCACAAGCATTTCAACTACTTCTTCTGCTCCTGCACTGGCATGTTCAATAGCGAAAGATGTCACTCGAGCCACGTCACCTCGTCGTAATCTAGTGTTTGCTGTAGGAAGTCGAGCAAGTAGATGTGTCAATTTCGCCTTCTGCAATGGATCCATGTAGCCCATGCCATCCTGTCCTCCAGTTGACTCTTCTGCTGCATGCCGCCTCTTTGACTCTTCATTATCGGAGCCTTCTTCATCCGATGAGTTATACTCCTCGTCAGATACGAATTCGTCGAGCGTGGTAGCATATTCGAAGCGAATCGGCAATTCCTGGCTGACCCAACTAGCACCTCCTTCAAATATTATCGAAGTTGGACCATTATTCCTCCCATGCCTGCCGCGACCGGCATTTGCGCTCGTGAGTACATCCCAAAGTTTCCATCTATACCAAACACCACCAACACTACGGGCATCCCATATCCAAGCCCACTTCTCCTCTCGCTGTACCTCTGCTCGGCTCATCAACAACGCTTCAAATTCAGGTCCGTATTTCAATAGATTTTCGAGGGTTTTGTGAATCAGTCGCAATTGCTTCAAGTCTGAAGGTGGTTTAACTTCTATCTCCGCTGTCGACGCAGGCTTTCCATATTGCGATCCATACGAAGCCGGGGGTGCGAATCCGCCGCGATGAGGACCGGTCGGCGGTGCTCGATTGAGTCTGCCGATGGGGGCTTGACTGACGGATTTCGCACCAAAAGGCAATGAGCTCTTAAAGGAAGTACCCACGGTCACGGGAATGCCCGAATGAATAGCTGCGGATGACAAGTGACGCGAAATTGATAAATTATAACCCCATCCTAGATATTTGCCTTGTAAAGCACTAACAGCAGCATCAATATCAGAAGCTGCTGTTTCCTGCGCCAAAGTCACAATGGCGGAGAAAGATCTGCGCTCCATAGAAGGCTGGGCCGGCGGAGGTATAATCTTGACAGCATCTACTGTAAGATTTCCCGGAATCAAAGCCTTGATGACAGCCGGTGATGAGCCTGGAGGCAGCGAAGAGAGATAGACCGTAGGCTTCGCAACAGCTCTTTCTGCTTCTTTATCCTCCACAACTCTATCCACTTCGTCATCAGAAGCGCGAAAGCCGGCTGGCGCATCATTATCATCGTAGCCAAATATACCATGACTTCCCGTTTCTCTATTATTTCGTTCGCGATAGAACCCATCGTATGTTCGTTTTCGTCCAAAAGACGGCGCCGGACCTAAACTTCCAGGGCCGCTGTTGCGAGCAGACGATGCACTAGTAAAGTGACGCTTTGGCGGAGGACCACCTAGACTTCCAGGGCCCGAGGGCCCGCTAGACCTGAAATTCGACGATGCCCTCCTACTGCCACTATCTCCTCCATCATCGTCAAACGACTTGACGAAATCTTCGTAAACGGCAGCAGTTTCGGCTTTCTCGCGAGCGCGTTTTGCTTCTGCTTCGGCCTTCTGGCGCTCGAAGAGGGATCGTTTTGGTGGTGCTGATAGTTTCGTCGAAATATCGGGAAAAGCTTTAGCTTTCGCGTCGTTTGGCATGGTTGCGGATGGGCAACATTGGCCCTGAAAATACAGAGGCCAGCTGCCTTGTTGATAAGATGGTTCTGTTGTTTAGTACGAGGTTGAATGAGTGACGGACGGTAGCTTAACGGTCCAATACTCTAATGCCTGAGGCAGAAGATCTATGGAAGCTAGCCGAGTTTGTCTTAGCCTCACCTACAGCTCTAACTCTTACAACAGAGCGAGATGTTGACTTTGTTTTCACACCTCTATAGTATGATTCAATGCTTTCTTTTACTATTTTGTGTCTGCTTAAGTTGGTTTAATGATAGGCTTCTAACGCTAGGTCTAACGGGCTTGGTCTGCTTATCTATTTCCTTCTACTTTGTTGTGTCCAGACATCTATTGTATTACCTTTAGATGATTATTAGAGGCAAGATATAACGCTGTTTTGTGAGCTCTAAGGGCTAGGGTTCATTTAGGATTTGGTTGTATTATTGTAAAGCAGTTAATAGTATTTTGGGCATCTAGAAGGATGTGAATAGGCCCTAGAAGGTGTCTATCTAGTGCCTATTTAAGTGCTGATGCTACTGCTACTAGTTCTTTATTAAAAATATCATATTGTGTGGTCCCTAGGCGCTGTTAGCATGCTTCTCTAAGCGCTGTCTCGGTGTCGGTTACCCGGATCGACCCTGGGAAAGCCTCCCGTGCTTGTTCCGATGTCCGTTTAATTCTCCTGAACGGGTCTCAGACCACAAATATACAATGCATTCAAGATTTATGCACTATTGCCTATTCCTCAAATTGAAAGTCACAGCCGATTCCAGAGCGAATCCGCCACATTGAAGCATCCAACCCTTGGCTTGCAGACTCAACTCCATACAATGAGGAGCTCTCGCAACGCGAGCATGCACGACTTTTGGACTACTGGTAAAGCCAGCAGCAAATGCAGCAACAGAATCACTAGCGGAGTTGAACCAAGGGTCAACCTCATTCAAGGCATAGAAGACTGGGACGATAACCTTCCCGCTTTCTCTACGCCAGTACAACCGCCACAACTGACCAACATCTTTGAGCTCGGCCAAAGGAGCTGGATGGTTGAGCTGCTCGGTCAATTGTAAGATGTCAGGGCTGATGAGCAGATCTGCTGGATCTTTGTCTGCGGTATAGTCCAGCATAAGGAAGTCCTTCTTGGTCCTCTCAAAGGTGATATATTGTGTCCTCTCTAATAGTTGGGACGGTCTCTGTTCCTTTTTATCTTTATTACTATTTGACGTATGGTCATGAGACTGAGATTCTGGATCTTGATGCGGAACACAGCCGATGCCAGATACCATTAAGCCCGATAAAGGGTATGTTGGATTTTTTTGGGTAGCATGACAAGCTGCAGTCTGGATGGCCACCATACCACCAACAGAATGTCCCAAAATCACAACACTCGAAGCCCCGGACTTTGACCCGAAATCATTCCATATCCGTGGTATAACGCTGTTGTTGATATACTCGGCTTGTCGCTGTGTTGGGGTTGGGGCATCAGTGCCGCCTAGCACGTTCTGACCAGGTACCTCCGTGCTTCCACCATAACCTGGTCGATCGATTGACACGATGGGAATGTCGAAGGCATTTGCAAGTAGAGACCAGGAGTAATCGGCATTTGCGTCAAAATATTTTGAGTCGTAACCGGCGCCATGTATGCATATGAGCAATGGTCTGGTAAATTTTTCAGATGTTGGCTGATCCACTTGAGGCAGACAATGTCTGCCAGTGATTCTTTGATCGCTTGTTATATCGATACTGAACGTCTCCATAATGAGTGCAATTATCCGATGTCGCCAATAAGTGTTTCAACGAGAACTTGAATATTCGCAATGTGCAAACACAAGATGGGCGGAAGGCTTTTTATACCCTGATAGTATGAAGTCTGTGGAAATAAGTTTAGGGACTACTAGCTGTAATCCAAATTCACACGAACTGGGTTGAAGCCATGAAGCTTATGTCCGTCCAGATTTTGAACACCCGGTCATTCTGAAGAGCTGAGCGGAGCGGAGTTAGCTATTTTCTACTTAAAGCTGATCAGGAGAAATTAACTATCCAATGATGGAAGCCCAGGCCAACCTGACTCTACATGCCTATATTAGCGAAGGATTTCTTTTTTAGGTACGAGTGTTTCTGCTTGAGCTTGGAAAAGGTGCTCTCTTCTCCAGTGCAGAAGGGATTCATGATTCTGATCGAATATATTTTCAATTTGGATTTCCATCTATGTAGAGATTGAAGAGACTTACCTAAATGTTGTTGCATGGTGCATGTAGGCACCAGAGATATCATTAGGGAAATATTTATTACGGACTTAACTGGAATCCTTCAATTGTTCAATATTAGATTGCACTGATTGGGCGGACTTAAGAACCATAACAGACCAACAAAAGGAGTAAGGGTGATACTCCATAATCGTCAGAGGCAACGATGAATAACTAATCTGATAGTAAGCCATTATTCAATGGTACTTGGATGACCTCAGCCTTCGTAAATTGTTTAGGGTTACTGAGTTCCAACTACTTTGCTGCCTGAGGTGTCAATCCGCGAAACTAGAACATTCTGCGGGATGTTGCCTTGATGCCTGAAGATTACTAATTGCGGCCTTTCTGAAAGCGGTTAGACTGCAAGTCGCTGGCTAGGCATTTCAAAGCTCTCATCGAAGCCTTGGGTCATCTTCACCACTATCTCATCGCCATACCTCTCAGTTCTCTCACATATCTGATCAGCGAGATATGTCTGAGACGAGCAAGACAATAACCAGGCCTCGCTGAGTTGGAAAAGTGCGCCACTACCATTTCGCGTTCTTTTTTGCTTCGCTGTTACGGTCGTGGCGCCGCCTGTCCTTCGTTGTTCGCTGGATTGCCACTTACCCTTCGCTCAGTTCTCGCCGGACGCCTTTCTATAGAAGTCTAGCGATATCTTCCTAGGAGCCAGACGAAGAATTCGGGACACATTTGAATATGGCGACAACTACGGCGCCTGCTGGGGCAGCAGCAGCAGCGAAATGGGAAAAGAACCTGTCAGCGCACGTCATCTGTCCTGAATGCAAAGAATTCCCTCCGAATCTCGAATTCCCCGGATCCCATGAAACTGTTTGCGGCTCGTGTGGGTTAGTTCTGGCCGATCGTGAAATCGATGTACACTCCGAGTGGCGAACGTTCTCCAACGATGACCAGAACAACGACGATCCGTCGCGTGTCGGTGAAACTTCCAATATCTTGTTGAACGGCAATCAGCTCGAGACGAGTATTGCAGGTGGAGCGACTGGTGCTGCTCGGCAGTTGTATCGTGCTCAGAATAAGCTCTCGAATGAAAAGAACAACAAAGCGCTCATGGCTGCTTACAAGGAGATTGGCGCCTTGTGCGACGGTTTTAACATTCAAAAGATCGTTGCAGATACCGCTAAGTATCTGTTCAAGATTGTGGATGACCACAAGGCTTTCAAGGGAAAATCTCAGGACGTGATTATCGCTGGCTGTATATTTATTGCTTGCAGGCAATGCCAGGCTCCCAGAACTTTTTCCGAAATTTTTGCAGTGACCAAAGTATCACGGAAGGAGATTGGAAGAATCTACAAGTCCCTTGAAAAGTTTTTCACGGCACAGAACATCGAACGTACGGCTATAGTTGGATCTGATGCGGGCTTCAAACAAACCTCCTCAACCAAACCGAGTGATCTTTGTGAACGTTTTGGTTCATTCTTGGGCTTGGATTATCGCACATGGCATGCGGCAGCCGATCTGTCCGATATTGTCACGAAAGCTGGAGATCTTGCAGGTCGTTCACCACTTTCGATCGTGGCTGCCTGTCTCTACATGGTCTCTCACCTTGCCGGCGTACCCAAGTCGGCAAAGGAGATCTCAGCTGTCGTTGGTGTGAGCGATGGAACTATTCGTGGTGCATACAAACAACTCTATGCTGAGAAGGATCGCCTGATCACCGATGAATTTGTCGCTAAGGCGAACGGAGACAGAGCCAATCTACCGCAGAGCTAGTGGCTCGTTGTGGTCTTCTATTATTCGATTGCTGATATATCATTTATGTGCGCGAGCGTTGAGACATGTTCTGCTTCAAGAATTGCATTTCTCAGCTCCCTTGTCGAATGAAGGGGAGTTTATAAAATGAAAGTTGCATATCGCTTGTCTGATAGTTAAATCGTGGTAGGCTTTGGTCACCAAAAGATTGTATAGAGCTAGATCGCATACCAATATGAATATAGTCAATCAAAGGTATCATCACCAAAGCAATTGAATCGAATAGAAAATGGAATAAAAATAAATATGCAACATGAGGAGTACTTCAACATGTAGTGAAGCTAGCTGCATATAATTTATACTCGGATGATCACGGGGTGACTAAGCCATCCATGCCAAGACCTAGCCATCCGTGAGTGGACAAGTCAAAAGTTCCTTCAAACAATCCGAGCCCGAAAGGAACCTCTTCTCATCGACGACCACACTTCCTTTTCCTCTCTACAACCCAAGTCATCTTTCTTCAACTGTCGCGATGTTGTCTCACTCTGTCCGAGCTTCTGTAAGTTGAGGTCTGTCGATGGTGGAATTCATTGGCATCGCTAATGCGTCGGAATTGCGTACAGCGCTCGCTCCTCACCCGGGTCAACCGTCAGTCCGTTGGTGTTTCGTACCGCACTTTCATGACCACCGCCACTCGCCGAGGTATGATGAACCCTCAATTGCTCTAGCATCTCCTGTCAGACGGCAACACTCGCTTGAAACCGCCGCCTAGATCATGGCATGCGATAGCCCCCATGTAAACGGAACAGATAATCTAACATCCAAAACAATAGCCGACCCCGTCCAGGACCTCTACCTCCGCGAACTCCGCGCCTACAAGCCTAAGCCCACCAAAGCAGGCGAGGCCGAAGCTCACGTTCAGAAATTCACCGCTCCCAAACCCCCTCCATCCCCCGAGGAGTCCAGCCTCGCCGGCGATTTGCAGGCGTACGAGACCCAGACTGTTGAGGTTGAGGGTCAGGCCGTTGCGGGTGAGGAAGCGCCCAAGGATGAGAGCTGGTTCGAGGAGGATGAGGAGGAGGCTCACCCTGCTGCTCACTAAATTGCCTTTACCGATCGATCGATTGATATATAAATTCGAGAAGGCGGGTGGAGTGTGTACGAAATGGGTGTGAATGCGAGAGGATGAAGTATTGTGTCTCTTGCAGGGTTTTCATCATACGAAAACTATTGTGGGATGGCGGATGGAATATCCGAGGTATATTGGTGATACCTAAAACTACTGGCCTGCACTTTGCATGAACCATCAGAATGGGCTTACAGAGTCGTGGCTGGGTTCCTTTACTGTTTTCTTTTGTGGTATTTGTCAGACCTTGGAGCAATGTAAATTAAGAAATATGACCGCTTCAAACTTTCATCTATCTTTTGTGACATCTTGAAAGTAATGATCTAATACCTCGGTAGGATAGGTGCTCGGATTGGGTCCTGCAGTAGGGGAGGCTGGGTATGTATGGTTCAGGTACCGACATCTGGAAGTATCAATCTCCTACCTATCCCCATAAGTCAGATCATACATTACCTCGTTATATAGGTCCAACTGATAGTTCCAGTCTACTTAAGACCATGGTCGATTGACTGAGCAGCAGAGTACATAGGTCTATCTCAGTCCAAAGTAAGTCGTTAACAGGAAACTGGTACCTGACATCGACAAATTGGTGTGCGACATACCGATCGTGTAGTGCATGGATCTTCGAGTCCTATTTTATATATCCCGTGCACACAAGCTACAACGCCTTATGCACAAGTAGCATTGATATGACGTGAACTCCTTGCTTCTAGAAGGGTGTTGTAATTGTCTGACCGATCGAATACAAACAACACATACCTAAGAATTTCATTGCATGTTTGACTTCATACATATATAAATGACATGGGTCGAATAATCGGCAAAGGAAATACGTACTTAGGTACGCAAACAGATACGCTATGACAGGTGATATGTCTCATCTGACGCGTCTGCCAACCCCTATGTACCTTGGTGCTGGTCCCGGTATGTAGGTCGACGGGTAATGCATTAATATGCTTTGCGAATAGTGTGCCAATAGACTCTCTAGTGGTCTCAACAACCAAATCAATCCAACAAGCGCGAAGGACCCATAATGATGGATCAGTGTTGTCGTATGTCGTAAGCTCTGCGCGCCCCCTAAGTCCATCTGGCATTCGTCTCCACCGTCCATGCCACGCGTTGCAGGCACTAACAGGTCAGTATGATTTTCAATGATTCATTATTGAACCTTCCTTGATAACCCTGTAAACGCGGCTCATTCTCAAACTCAAATGTCTTTTACGGAGTACGATTCCAATACGGAGCAGAGTCAAGCCATTTTTCTTCGCTTGGCTGAGACTAATCGAGGACATGGTAGCGAGGCTGAAAGCCACAGAGTCCATTTGGGATTTGGGCCGGATCGGGGCTTTATGACTCCGCCCTTTCGGTAAATAATGGTCGCAATGTTTACAGTTCATACGTGGTTGGATACTCGAGTATCTGAGTCGTCGCAGCATAACTGCGGACAATTGTCAGCGCATAAATTGTGTATGGGCGACTTGATAGTGCTTCGGTGTTCGGATGGCGTCTTTAGACTCAAGCCCTTACGCACGGCACTTAAGAGGCTAGCTCAGAGCTCTAGTTTAGTAGGGCGCCGAGTGGGCCATCGTGACGAATACATTGGATGAGATGACATCCGTCCTGACCGTAACTGAGATTGGCGTGTTACATAAGTATTTCAATGCTTCATGAATCGCACACTCTTTGCACGGCTGCCCGTATGGTGTGCTTCTCCAGACTCCAGCAGTTTGCAAACCAAGAGCCCAGGTTATTTTTCTATGTGCTGAATAAGGTGCAGCGTGGCGTCAGACGTGGCAGTTGAGCTGAGGATCATCATGTACAGTTCTGTACATGTTAAGCGATGGCAGGGCTGTGCTCAAGGCATACCGGAAGCTAAGCCCGGCGTTTGCAGAGAACATATCATCGAAAGGAAATAGACAGGATGAAGATCTCATCCGAATCCCGCACTCTGTAAAATCAAACCACTGGCCCATCGATCGGTTCGTTAAGAGTCACTAGTCGGAGTGTCGTGGTTGGAGTGGTTGATCGGGGTAGCATCATATAACGTTACTACGTTGTCAGCAGCTAGCAGTTCCATGTTCAGCGAGTTTGCGAGGGAGATTGTTTTCTCCTTCTCTTTTGTATCTGATAGTTCGAAACCATAGACATCAATAGCCGCGATTATATGAGTATCGCGTGTTCTGGAATAAGAAAATAAGTTATCCACCTGGTGGGATCCCTGCCTGGTTTTTTTTCCGCTGGGGAGTCTTTGTATGTACCCGCCTTCATTCCAACTTGCGTCCTGCCTTCTTTCCCTGCCTGCCCTGACCACCTCCTTTTACTAGCTTTCGTTCTTAATCTTTTTCATCTTCTTCACTCGTTCACTCCAACTATCGTCGATACTATCGCTTTGTGGTTCTCTTTTGTCGTTGCATTCTATTAATACATGCTACTACCTGAAAGCCGATCCTGCCGCGTCTTGAAACTTGACTAATGAAATGATCGTGCCGCTGACGATTGATTGATTAATCTAATCACCTGTCTCGATAGCCCTCGTTTCAACCTCATTACCCCTCGCAATTTAACACTCACGCCATTTTCCTGCCTTGTTTACTTGGTGGATCGCCTTGTTGACAGCGTATTCCTACATCGCCATTTCCATCCGATTTATTGCGTTCATTACCGAGAATTGCATTTACTAGCGACCAAGCTATTGGTCCTAAAACACCTCACTCTATAGCTTTAGCCAGTCTCACAACGGAAAAGAAAGAATTCGGCTTTTCCGCTCGAGCAATGTGTATGATCTGAGCTTGTGTGGCTTGATCTGTGGTTCCTGGAGAGCTGGTCTCTCCGGACTGGTTTGACTCGTCACTACAATAAACATAACCCCGACTACCAGCAATGGCATTGAAAGTGGACAGAATTCCGGCCCAACCTTTCCCTCCATTTCAACAAGAACAACACGATGCGCCAGTTCCGCAGGACGTCAAGTCCCCGACTCTCCTCCATAGGGCAGCAAGCTTCGAGTCTACAAACGAAGACGATGTCCAAGATACTCCCGTCTCACCCGGCGTAAAGAGAAACTTCTCTGATACCAGTCTGTCCTCTAAAAACGAATCGTCGACCGTCAAAGAGAACTTTGCTGCTGGAAAGGATATACTGCGTCGAGTTACACTCCGTCCGTCGAGTAAGCCCAAGACCTTGACCCGCCGCACATCGACCAACGAAAGTCTTGCAACTGCCAATTCGGTTTCTGGAGTAGATAATGCAGCACCGAGAGAACGGTCAGGGAGCTTGATTGAGGAGAATAAAGACAAGCCAAGTCAAGATTTGACACCAGAGATTGTTGTGAGACCGTCCAAGTCTCGATCAGTTTCTGGGAAGATTGCTACATTTGCACGTGTCTCATGGATGTCAAGCTCTCGCTCACCATCGCCAGCCCGTGATGTAAAAAGAGGAGCATCGTCTTCGCGAGAGCAGTCTCCAACCCCCAGAAGTCACCCTGCATCCACAAACGGGCTGTCTTTAAGTAGCGAAACTAAGGAACCCCGGCAAAATGTTAATGACGATACGCAATCTAAAAGGCCAACTTCGAGTAAAAGATCGCGCCGACCATTGAGTACTTTTGTTCCGAGAAGCAAATCTGCCGACCCGCCTTCCCCATCACTTCGAAGCAGGAAATCAGTTGACCAACTAGGAGCGCGTGGACCCGAACTACCTCCTCTTCCTAATCCTCCAGTTCCCTCTTCACTGCCCGCTTTAGAGCCTGGTCGAAAAAAGGACGAGCTCTGGAATGTTTTCAGAGGTCTTGAGGCAGATCTTCAGAAATTCCACGCCAAATCTACCAATCTGAAGGCAAATGTAGTACGGTCGTCATTGCTTCCTTTTCTCCAACGATATGCATCGCATCCGTCGTTCCACGAGCTCCGGCCCGAGGACCTTGATCGGCGGGTCAATATCCTGAACAAGTGGTGGACTTCATTATTGGGGCTTTTGCATGGTAAACACAATCAGTCAGTGTCTGGCACAGATCGACCAGTATTCTTGGAAGCGCTTTCAGGTATTATGATGCGCAAGGAGTGGAGAATCCCATATCAGCCTCAGAATTTTTCCGCCCATACCTCCAATTCTTCGATAGAGTCAACCTCCTCGGATTTTTTGGCGGAATCGATATTCCATAATGTGCGCAATATCTTCAACCAGAATCTCCTCTCTCAGATGTCCTTCGTAGTGGAAAGAATGTCCCTACGGCATGCGCCAGCTAGCTTGGTGTCTTTCTGTGGGAAAGCATGTGCTTATGCGTTCTACTTCTGCCCAGGCGTTGCCGATATGTTGGTGCGGCTATGGAATACTCCCTCGGATGCGTTTCGTCGGCTGCTTGCAGATCCATTGGGATACAAAGGACTAGGGGGTAGAGCCATCGCGCAGAATCTTGCTGCTAGGTTCCCGCTCCCCGTACGACCCTTAGCCTTCTGCTCTCATATTGCGCTATCTAGATACCTACGGCAACCGCTGATTTTACCATTGAGCGCGACACAAATCCCATGGCATGGACCGTGGGTGTCACGCTGGTGTGGACGGGACAGTGATCTCTTTTACGTTTTCGTCAAGTACTTTCATACTCTCAATTGTGACTTTATACCCCCAGAGACAGATACGTCGCATCAATTATTCGCCCCTGGGATGTTGTCTGTGCAAGGACATCTTTTGATGGTGCTAGAGGATACGCTATACCGACAATCTTCTCCACAAGCACCAGAAAATCCATTTGTGCCAAGCTCTGTGACTTTTGACGATTTCATTGAAGGGCCCAATGCTGCCATGTCAACAATGCATATAGGTATGGCAAATTGTCACCGGTCGATGGCAGAGAATCGATTGATTATACTCTTGCGCGATTTCCTTTCGGAGTCGTCGCCAGATTCCGCCCCAGCTCGGAGAATGTACATCGATTCCTTTATGCGCGTATTGAAAACAGCAGCTCGCAAGACATCGCTTTTCAACCACAACGCCTGTCTTGTTTTGTGTGATTTTGTCGAAGAGACTGCTCCATTAATTGACCGATACGCTCGGAAAATCAAAGAAGACATCTTCCATTGGCCATTTTGGCTTGATGTTTGCAAGCAAATGACGCTCAGTCAGAATTCAATGACTGAGGTTCGTTTGTTCTCTTTCTTGTTTTCCATGTGGAAACCATGGACCTCGAACAAGGAGCGATACTTCAACTTATGTTCTCAATTTTTGCTACATGACGACTATTTTTATACATACTTTAGCCATTGGAACCCAATGGTTCGAGCGTATTTTCAGCGGCTCATTTGTTGGAGGGTGGCTCGTTTCAGCGCCAACCCTACTCCAGTGGAATCGTACGTATACCCTGAAAAATTCGATTCTTAAATGAATCTAAACAATGACTAATGATTTGATAGAGATGTCTATGAGATGCTTATGGACAAATTAGAACAAGTTTGGGCGTTCTATTTGACATACAATCTGAGAGCTAAAAAGGAAATGCTTCCGCTATTGGATGCAGCGGCCGGCAGTCCAGCTCCTGCTCGACGACTATTGATTATTCGCTCTGACAACCAGCAACCATCTCCCAGCAGCCCTTTCATGTCTTTCGACAGACTGAGCACGCCATCATTCGACCAAGGCGCATATAAGTCCCACGGGACACTCAAGTTTGATGTCAACGGCGTGCCTTCAGATTCGGATTCTTCGTCCGCGCCTAAACGACGGTGGAATATACTGAAGAGTGTATTTGGAACAACAGCAAATCCAAAGCCTGGAGAGGTTACGCCTCCAGGGAGCGTGTCCGATGAAAACGAAATCAATCCCATCGACAGTCTCATGAAGAAGCAGGAAGAGAACGGCAACCATATGACAGAAGAAGATGATAGTATATACGAATCTCAACCGCCTCATCAACCGTACAATTTCAAATTTTCCCTGGAGTGGTATCAGCACCCACACAAGAATCACAATCTGCAACACAAACCTCTCAAGCCGAGACCTCTTTTCGAGCCAAGCCTCCCGCGAAAGACCCTGTATCATGTTCAACATCAGCGATCAGCCAAAGCTTTAAGGCACTCGACAACAACGACAGAAGAGTCGATTGATCCTCGTCGGGACGCTGACGCATCGACAACCAGCACTCGGAACTCATACGCAACGACGAAGACATCCGTCGACGAGGAAACAGATTCAACCATTTTTGCACATATAGAAGATAGCAAAATCCTACGTGACGAGCGTAAAGTGTCCAGTAAATACGCAGGACGAGCCCTGGCAGAATGGGCTGCGATTATTACCGAATTCGATAACTTTTTTGACCGGCGTCTCAAGGAAGGTGTCCCGAGCGATGAACTCGTCGAAACACCTACACTGAGTGTGGAAAACCTCAAGAAGTGATTTACCCACCATTTTGTCTTTCTTTCTCATATTCTTTCATATCTGTCATTATATTTTGAGCATGTGCATTTGTCTCAGTAACAAGCACGTTCGCGATAGCATATCATATCTAGGCGTTTGGCTGATTTTCTTTTGTGTCTTGCGGGGATTAACCTAATTTCCTCACTTGTGTCAATCATTTTGTCACTTATCCATGGGGTGGATCAATCATTCTTATGCTGTCAATTCAATTTGTTGAGATCGAAGTACTTTCGTGCTGCCTTCCAACCGTAGTCTCGATTAGGCCTGCTAAATACATGCACGGAGGTAAGTTCCTAGATGCGGTTCAACTTACGTAGACTAACATGAAACCAAGCTACCCACTTTCTTAGTCTCCTGAATACAATTCAACAGCAGGTTCGCGGTCTCTCAAAATATCAACGCTCCGCCGCCTGCTCAACTGTCATTCGGTATCCTCAGCCATGGACTTCGGCTGCTACATCTATGTCAAAAAATGACTACCTCTCCTCTCTTCTCCGTCAAGAAATATCAAAAATACAAAAGGAAAATGGTAGGTCGAGCCCGAAAAGGTTATTCCAAAGGGGGGCTTACCTAGCAATTTGTTCTTCAGGACAAACCGGATCTACACCGAAGTGAGGGATAGGTTGAGTGTATATATGCTTGACACGCCGAATAATCTTACAGTTGAAACTTATTTTTCGTGTCCGAGGACCAGGGCGTCGAAGAATGTTTTGACGGCAGAGGGGAAAGCCCTGTTGAAGGTGCAGGCGGAGTGTCAGGTTGAGGGGTATCCGATGCATGGCGAGATTCTCCTGTCAATTTATTGGAAATCTTTTGGTAATAGATTGAGATTTGAAGGCACTGTCACTGTTCTATTGAGCAATTTGCAAGCTGCAAGTGTTGTACACGAAGGAAACCATCAACGCGGAGGCTTCAGCCAGGTACAATAATGAAAGAACCTTGACCGTTCCATTTTTGCTACCTACATGCGTTGCTTCCTCATTTGCTGGTTTGATACTTCTTTACACGTTAGCAAACATCATCTGGTCTATTTAGTGTTGCAATGGATACGGTCTTCTACTGCATCGGATTGTTGCAAAATGCTGCCCCTAAATCCTGTAGTGACCACAGCCTCATATATTTGGCAACATGAACACCTCGGGAGCCAATAGTAGCCTCATATTCGTGCGTATTTCCATCAGGGATAGCCTGACGTACCTTTATTTTTATTCAGGTATAATTAAGAATGCGTCCTTCCGTATGGGCTTGTCACGTCAACGAGGCTGACGGACTGCAGTTTCCTGCACGAAGGAGGGGTGCTTTCTACCTCTCTTCTTTTATAGTTCTTCTCTTTCTTCTACATGAATTAAAAGCCAGACCTTCCGGGTAGTGATTGTCGCTGATTTTGAATCTCGAATCTTTGTGGCCATGGCGGATATCGCGCAGGGCGAGTATTTTGCACTGGGGAACTTTCCATGCTTTCTTGCTGACTCTGACAGACCATCAAAACCCACCTATTACAGACACAAGTCATTATCAAAGCACCCTTAATCCTACCGAAGCTATTGAAGAAGCGACATTGGACGACAATCTTGCGGCAGTGGAGAGAACTCTTGATACTACTCCAGATGTCCTCGAAACCGTGTTTGACTATACACTTCCCGGTGACGAGGGTTACATTAAAGGAATGACTCCATTAATGCTTGCGATTACGTTAGATAGGCATGGAATCACCAATTTTCTTTTAGAAAAAGGGGCCAATTGTCTTGCTACAGCTTCAAAGAAGGGAGGAATATCGGTACACATAGATACTTTCTCTCTTGCTATCTCCAAGGACAATGTCGAAGTCGCCAAGATCATCTTCCACAAATGAGGTACTGAGCTCCTGGAATCGCGCAATGACCTGGGTGAAACCGCTCTATTCGTGGCAGCTCGCAATGAAGCAGCTTTAGCGGTTCAGTTCCTAGTTGACAATGGAGCGGACATGAAAGCTCGAAACAACTTTGGTGATACACCAATTCACATTGCTTCTAAGTTTGACAGTAGGGAAGTTGTGAAACGGATTTACAAGGTGGGAGGCGCAGATACTATAGAATTAAGAGGCCACCACGAAATGACACCGCTTCTGACCGCAGCTATTAATGACAGCACCGAGGTTATTGAATTTTTACTCGACCAAGGGGTGGATATCTTAGCTCGAAACAAGCACAACGATACTGCACTTCATCTTGCATCGATGGTAAAGAGCAAAGAAGTAGCCAAACTCTTGGTGGAAAAACAGCCAGATCTCTTAGATCTGCAGAACGTATGGGGAGAAACTGCTCTATCAATCGCGGTGGAAAAGGATGATTCTCAATTTGTTACATATTTACAAAAGAAAGGAGCAAACATCGAGGTCGTGGATTCCTGGGGACATACAGCGCTGCTTAATGCCGCTTACTCTGCAAGTGAAGGCCGCTGGGTTCTGGAAGACCTGTTAATGGCTGGTGCGGACCTAACAAAGACGACCCCTGATGGAAAAAATGCATTGCACATAATCTTTTGCAAGAGGAGTGCCGAGGTTGTTGATTCTATACTTAATACCCATCAAGTCATTTGAAAACAGCAATTGCTGCCATAGATGATAACGGCTATACTCCTTTATGTTATTCTGTCTTGACGAACGACTATGATGTCATTTTCAGTTTGTTGGAATGCGAAGTGTACTTCCCCAAGTCGCCCGCTGAGGATGATGTCTATATCGCTTCGTATGTCGAAACGTATATGATCCATGAATGGTTATTACACTGGTTCAAGGACCTCTCTGAAGTGAATGAGGATGAACGAGAAGAATACGGAGAGGAAAATGATTCTACTCAGAATGAGTTGAGGCCTCGTGAAACCAAGCATCAGCTTAACGCAACAATATACTGGGCATTCTTGAACAACAAAGAAAGTCTGGTTGAACTGGCAATGAACCGAGAACAGGATATGCTACCAGACCAAGGAGGGAGTCGAAGAGGAATAACATGGTTGCATGTGCTAGCACTTGGTGGACATGTAAACCTACTAGAAAGAATTTATGACTGGAGCGAGGATATCATGGCTGAGTCAATCAAAAGAATTACACCGTTGCATCTTGCAGTCAGGCAGGGACATTACAATATGATATGGAATTTTTTGGACTGCCTGGAGAATGAAAACTCAGATCACAGCAACCCATCTACTATAGGACCACAGAAAGTGCTGCAAGCCATCGTTCAAGGAACTGAAGAGGGTGATAATTTGATTTCGCTTGCTGCTGCAAGAAAAGGGAGTTGCGAACACGTCAGAATTGAGCGCTCTCTTTGGGACAAACTATTCGAGATAATCGAAGGTGATGATGAATTCTTTAATTTGCCCCACACTGAAGAGGCAGAGCTCGTAATGGGAGTTGCTGCTTGGAGGCATACGACAGGAGAAAAACAACACTTCGAAAAGCTCATGGGCCTCGTATACCAAAAAGGAAAATGCAAGCAGTCTCATCATAGTCCATTGCAAATGACTGTATGTTACAGTTTCCCGGTGGCACTCTGGTGGTTACTTTCCAGTGGTATGTATTCTGGCGAGAATCACATCAGAGAGGGTGAAACTATCATGAGGACTTGGGAATCATCAGAGCCAGATGAAGAAAAAATAGCTCATAGAGTACTAATTGAAGAACTTCTGAAAAACCCTCCTCCGATCCGACCACCTCTAAACGATGACCGACGCCAACCACTCTTTCAGTTCGAGCGTCCTGAGAATGACTGGCAGAAGGGAACGGTGCTGAACCTTTCCCTCACAACTCAACGTGAGTTGATCTTTAAACCCAAGCGGGCCACCATGGTCGACATCATATATAACAAGGGACCTGAGTGTATTATGAGGAATGATGGATATATTGTTCGAAGACTTTAAGGGGAGGCTTTCATTTGGGAAAGAGTATCCAGATGAAGAACAATCTGAAACTGAAGAATCTAATGAGAATCATTCCCAAATGACAGATGAAGAAAATACTCGTGATGTACCCATTAGGTTGGAGAGAGATATCAGGAAGCAGCACCGAAACGGAGACGCCTCGGATTCCGTGTCTCGTGAGCAACAAAGCCGGTTTAGGTGGATTCATATTCCAGTGAACAATGTAAGTTTTTTCCAAAGAAGTCCATGAATCCTGTAATTGACGCGAAGATACCACCTAGCTGCGTTATGTTGAGGTAACAGCCCTTTCCCTTATGGAGAAAACCCGACTAAGATCGATTAGGAGCTCATGATCCGAATTTCACAGGAAAACAAAAGGGATAATGGTTTTCACTGTCTTTTGGCTGCCTTTGTTGCAAAGAGCTGGATTGAGCTTCCCGCTGGGGGACACAATCACTACATGAAACCGGATTGTCAGGTGAGTGCATGTACTTAAAATTGACAGTGATATCCTCGGCTTGAGAGTGGAAGTATCTAACACGAATCAAACAACCTTGGAAGTCGTATTTGATTGAAAACGATACAATATTTAGAACCGAGATTCTGGCTGGTGTGATTGAAGCGCCGGCTCCCAATACATTCAAGTGTGCTTTCCCTGGACGCAAGGCTGGTGGCAACTGGATTGCCAGGCATCGAGTCAAAGGATTTGGTGGTGCGCATAGCGGCAGACATCTTTACAATATGATGGGCGGCAATGTTACTGAAGTTGACTACTTCTTCATGGAGAAGCTCAACTCAAACGTGCCTATTGAGCAAGACACGACCGTCGTTCAACTACCTAGCACCGAAAGCGCTGACAGCAGTGTCACTTTGTACATACCGGCCAAAGAATCAGAGATTCTTGACTGCGCACTGGACTTCTTACCTTGGACTCCTCTTTCCTGGTCCGCTCATCGGGGCCTGCGTGATGTGTTAGTTGCCTTCGCCAAAGAACGAATGGACCTGCACCGAGAAACGCTAGCCACAACTATACGCTCTGCAGTAGCAAACTGGCCCGAAAGGCTTGACGCTAGGGGCTGGAATCCGTGTTTCGTAAGAGAAAACATGGCTGATATGGCGGCCAGCGCTGTCCTGGCTGGAAGCGGGAATTCCGGGACGTGGTGTGAATCGTCACAGATATAGCTTTGCTGTGGTGGGAACACTCGGGAAGGATAGCGGATCTGGACGCGACGGCGTTTTGGAGGACTCCGGGATCATGGACAAAGTCGTCTAGTCTGGAGTCGATGGCTGTTATTGCGCTGGTGAAGTGCTTTGTGATGGAGTGGAGTAATGAGTTGGATTATCAGATGTATCATGATCTGCCGATGGAACTGTTCCTCGGCTAATATTACCATGCAATAATTTTTATGTAAAAGTGGAGGTATGGAGGCTTCAGTCTGTTCGGGGATTGACGTACCTAGATGGAAAGGTCTAAGATGTATCAATCTGCTCTATGTAAGCCTTATTGAAACAAAAATACATGAAACAAGGTATCAGCGTAGCATGTTCGTAGTTATACAACACTGGAAAGATACCTTTATATACCTTTTCAAAGAAAGAAGCAGACTTTTCATAGAATGACATGGTATATATTGTTCAATGTTATTACACGTGTGACCAACAAAACCCGAATGAACAAGACATTCATAGAAAGCCACAAAAGCCTCATACAAAATTCCCACAACGCCAAACAAAAACTCGCCCAAATATATAAAACATAAGAATCGAAACATTACATCATCTGATTACTGCATCGCGATCCCTTTTCTCCCCCTTTTCCCTTTGCCACCATCACCATTACCATTATTATTATTTTTAGATCTTGACCCTTCTCTTCGATGCCATGCATCCTGCGGCATAATCCAGCCTCGGACTCTCTTTGCCTCCCGCTTCTCGCCTAATTGTGGCTCTGGGATCCATTTATCTTTTGGTTCGGGGAGGATGCGTTGACGACTTAGAGCGCCGGGGCCACCGACGTTCAAATGGCCTGAGGGTTGGGAGGGGAGAGGCATTGATTTGGAGAGCATGAGTAGGAAGTAGAGGGCCAGAGTGGCTGTTAGAGGGACTCCCCCGAGACCGTTCTCGCCGGAGCTATCGTCTTGGTGATGTGACGAGAGGGAGGATAGACTGCTGCTTCGGCTGTGGGTGGAGCGACCATCGCCGTAAGATGAAGAAGCAGATGAATGAGGGGGTGTACATGATCGTCTTCGTGAGCTCTGGTCGGTACATCTACTAGCGTGGTTTGAGGAGGATTCTTTGGTGGCGATGGGCGAGGAGAGCTCCAAGTATCCGAAATAAGGCACGTCGTCGCCATCATCGCAGCCAGCGCGGACGCATACAAGCTCGATTTCAGATATTATGAAGCCGTAGCGGCAGGAATGCTCGCGCATGCAGCGCTGTAGATGTGCAAGACCACGGAGGTACTCGACGCGGCGATGAGGGGGCTCGTTGCGCATGCCTGTGTTCCAGCGATCGAAGCTCTTAACAATACCAACAACACGTCCGCGTCGAACACCCGACGATGTAACGTCGGTGTCAGATGCGTAATTAGCCAGAAAATGAGGGCCATTTGCTCCCCGACTACTGGAAGAATTGGCATCTGGCGAGACGTATAACCTCATATGATCCGAGCCCTGGGAAACTCGTAACGCAGCATTGATGCGTGGCGCGTAGATATCGCCAACAAGATTGATGAGTGCGTTCTCGCTCTCAGGTGTCAAGCGCGAGGACGCAATCAAGGGTTGAGGGGTGAGATGGCTCGGAATTGGAGTTTTGAGTAGCTGGGTCAGACCATTGATATCGTTGAATGTGTTCAAGGAGAACGAGGACCAACTGCGGAGTTGGCGGATATCCCACCAAAAGTAATCATTCAGACCGCGCGTGGGACCGTAGTTGACTGTGCGTACTAGGTTGACGGCTGGCGTGGTGTTGGTTAGGTAGGTAAGTAATGTAGTCGAAGAGGCGGGTGATGGAAGGGGGGGAGCGAGAAAGCCAACAGGAGACGGTTGTGCGCTTTGAACCCTGAGATAGTCATAGTTTTGAGGAGACGGTAAGGCGCTGTAGGCTGCACGTTGTGTTGGAAGCTGCACGGGGCATGGGACCTGCACGGATGGGACTTGACGGTTGTATGCGGGAAAGACAAAGGAGGAAGGGTCCACGGGACTAATGGGGGATGCCTCAGATTGAGACACGTATTTGGGAAGTTGTCTATAAGTCGGATACCCATATCGGGATAGAGTCACTTCATCAATGCTAGAAGTAGACCCAGACCGAGAATGGCCGGTAGAGGGCATACTTTTGCGCTTGTTGGAGGCAGAAGTTGTCAATGCGATTGGAGACGACAATCCAGAGGAAATCATACCCGGATGTGTTGAAGCAGGCGAGATTGGGGATATCAAGCCTCCACAATCCGCAGCAGCGGAAGCATCAATCACATTCCTCGACAATGCCGAAGGTCTGGCAGTCGGGTAGGGCATATAACCCGGAGGATTGCGGGTACTTGACAGCACTCGTCGATGACGACGTGGACCGACAGAAGAGACCGGCTCGAGAACAACATCCTGAGTCCTGATCTTGGGAAGGAGTTGGGGTCCATGTTGGTAATTTGGGGATGTTGATGTGCGGGGAGTGGTGATGTTGGTCATGATGGACTCTGGTGAGGAGTCATGGGAATGCACTGAGGAGCCGGATGTATTGCGGCTATGGGCACTGCCTGGACCAGTACCTGGTCCTAAGCCTATGAGATGCATCCTAGCCACGCCGGGTGGTGTTGTTGGTAGATAGTAGGAGTCTTCTAGAGACATGTTTACCTAGTGGCAGGTTAGTCGTGTTCATGTATCATGTTGAGAGTACGCACCTGTACAATAAGATGAGAAGACCGGCTTCGTTAGGTACTGATTGTCAGAGATGGTATCAACGACAGCTAGGTATGAAGTTGATAATACATAAGATCTTCCAGAGATAGATGACTGATAGTAGCAATAGACAATGATCAAAGAACGAGTGGATGCAATCAATGATCTTGACAATGCATGGGAAAGAGAAGAAGAAGCTATTCGACCTGTGGAATTGTTGTCATGTTTAAATGTCAAACGATGAGGTGAATATCAACAACAATTCAATCCACAAATTTCCAAACAGAGAAACCTGAAACACCAACCCTTGATGGATTGAGGATCTCAGGAGGCTCCATCATGAAATCTGGCATGAGTAGCATGGAGTATCATGTTTGAAAATCCATGGGGAAAGGCACCGCGATCCATTCACGAACAGGTACCTCACGTTGAAGAACGACGCGCGAAACATCACGATAGACTTCTATGCGCGTCGAGGATGCTAAATCTGGAAGTTTTCACGTTTCAAGTGCTCAGATCTGGTTTAGCCTTGTTATTCTCCCGATCTGTTTCTATTATCAGTAACATGATTGACATGCTTCTTCTGGAGAAGATACTATTAATAACATTTGGGTGCGTAGGGCTTGAGATTCGGGGGAGTAGGCAGGGCGCTAGAGGGTTTGGCAGATGTGTCTATTTTTGTCTATTTTGTTGCGAAATCAAACGCTCAATTCCAGCGGCAAGAGGGCATGTCGGTTATGCTGTAGAAAAAAGCGTCAGTTTTTGCAGTGTACAGACGTAGCATCAGATCATCGAGTTTGAGTTTGTTTGGGGAAGCGCCAACACAATTAGCAGGAGGTTTCGGAGTTATACTGATACTGTATGTAAGCGCCCTCTTGCCCTGTTCGTCCACTAGTTTTTCCCCTTTGCTCCAATCAGAGTACTCATCTCGACAGTTTCAGAATTCCCTGTTTCTATTTTGATGCCAGCCGCCAGGAATCCGGGACCAGACCATAGTCACAGTACGCGCCCGGTGCCCATCACGGCGCTACGAGCCCTCACTGGTTGGCTGCTTCGAAGTCGCTGGCCTATGAGAGAGCTGAGACTCTTTCGATACTAGTGTCGCGATGGGAAAAATACAGCAAACCCTCCACAGTAATTGGCTCCGCAGAAAATAGACCGTGCAGGCCCGCCAAAAGAAAAGAAAGCGAGGAAAGGAATCAATCAGCGTACGACAAAGCTTCGGTCCCTAGGCACTCGGAAACCATACCGAGGGGCTCGCGCTAAGGCAGCCTTAATCAAGCTGACGCACAATCCTTACTGCGAACACTGCGGTATTGCAATTCGATTGGCGGGGTGTGTTTCGTTTCAGTGTTTCATCTTTTTGGTGATGCTTGAACAATCGCGACTACGACACGTGAGTCACAATCTAAAACGAGTGACCACATACGAGACTACTACGCGCAGTTGATAGAGGTCGGAGTTTCGGCGTTTGGGAAAAAGGGATTCTGTCGGTCTGAAGAGATAGAAAACCCATAATTAGTGGTATTGTATTAATATAGTCTATTCAACCTGTCATGCATATATACTTGAACAAAGAAAACCATTGCAACCCATAACACTTGACCCAAACAAACACTGTTGCACCAACAGGTACGAAATTTTGATTCTGCTCTTGATCCAAACTTCAATTCATTAATTCGTGGAACCACATAGTGTTCATAGTTTAATTATGCCTTGATGGCATACTTGCGACGGAACATGTCGTCGACATCGGTCAAGTAGTAAGTACCGGGGAAGAGGTTCTCGGCGTTACCAGCGGGCTTGAAGTTTTTCTTCAAATGGGCGTGTTCACGAAGGAGGCAGAGAGCATCGTAGTCAGAAGGAGGAACAACACGGCGGGACTCAAGACGGTTGCGGAGGTCAAGATTCTTGGCCATGGTGGAAGTGTCACCAACGACCTTGAAGCTGAAGATGGAGCTGGCAAGACCACTGCCGTAGCTGAAAATGGCAACCCGCTTGGGCTTAGAGGTGTCGAAGGTAACGTTTGAGATAAGACTGACCAGTCCTCCGTAAACACTGGCGGTGTACATGTTTCCGCACTGAGTGGCAACCTCGATAGAAGGCTGGACGCGCTCGTTGAAGCGCTTCTTGGCCAAACCCATGAAAGTCTTTTCTACAACCTTGTCGGTCAATGACTTTTCATAGTCAATTTCGGCAACCTCGGCGGGGACCTCAGCAAAGGTAGGGTGGGATGGGTTGGTGAGGTAATCATTGTATAGCATGCGCGCATACGACTTAGACACGAGCTTGCAGTTAGGGGCATGGAAAAGAACATGGTCAAATCGGTCCAAAGGAACCTGTTCCTCGGAAATGACGCCATTGACACCAAACTTCTCTTGCAAAGTCTTCTCACGAGCATTATAAGCCTTGTAGCACTCATCAACAGCCTGAGTATAGCATCTGTTGGAGAAATGACCGTCGACATAGGGGTACTCGCTGGTCAAGTCGGGCTTGTAGAAATCGTAGACGTGGCTGATGTAGCTGGCGCGGAGACCAGGCTCAAATACGATAGGAGCATCGGGACCAATGACCATGGCGACACATCCGGCTCCACCAGTAGGACGAGCTGCGCCCTTGGCGTACAAAGCAATATCACCGCAGACGACGATAGCGTCACGGCCATCCCAGGCAGACGACTCGACCCAGTTGATGCTGTTGAAGATGGCGTTGGTGCCTCCGTAGCAAGCGTTGACAGTGTCGACACCCTCAATGTTGGTGTTACCAGACTCCTCGAAAAGTTGCATGAGAACGGACTTGACAGACTTGGACTTATCCAAGAGAGTCTCGGTTCCGACTTCTAGTCGGCCGATGGACTTGGGGTCGATGTTGTATTTGCGCAAGAGGGAGGAGAGGGCGGTAAGGGAGAGAGAGTAGATATCTAGGAAATGAAACATTAGCCTTGAACATCAGCGAGAAAGGAGGACTGAAGAATACACACCTTCAAGATCGTCACAGAAGCTCATTTTAGTCTGGCCGAGACCAATGGTGTATTTTCCGGTGGAAACGCCATCGAATTTCTCTAACTCGGCTTGGTCAACGCACTAGTGGAATTGATTAGTACATCGCAGCAGAGATTGTAGAGCACAAGAGCGTACCTGGCTGGGAAAGTAGATTTCAATGGCCTTGATGCCAATGTTCTGAGGTCGAGCAGCCATTTTGTATATGTTGTGTATCTGGGTGATGTGGTGATAGTGGCGGGCACACGATCTATCGAGGGGAAAGTGGTTTTCTAGAAGTAACTAGACGTAGAAATGAGCAACGGTCCAGAGAATGAGCGATAGGCAGAAGATATAGCAGGAGGAAAAAAGGGGCGAAAGTGAGAAATGTTGAGAATGAGATCAAAAAGATGGAGGGGACTTTGCGGCGGTGGATCGATTGGAGTGGGTGGGTTCCCGATGTCCAAGAAGGCAGGAGCCACCCACGGAACCGCCAGCGGTGCCTGCCAAGGGTGAAAGACTTACTTACTCTCTCAGAGTGGTGTTTTCTTGTGAAATATTTGGCAAGGGTTTGGTCGATTGCGAGCCAAGTGGGAAGAAAACGGAGGGATTAAATAGCTACTGGCCGCCCCCCAGCCTAGCCCTTTTCTGGCAGGCTCGATTGCTTTAGGCGACACAATTCAATCAATTCACTAGCCGTTCGACGTAAGGTGACATGATATGGATCATCGAATCCTACGTCTGTTTCCAATAGGACGTACTATGTAGTTACTAGTCTACTGTGGTTCTTTGATCGTATGCTCATATTATTTTTCCGGAGTCCGTTGGAGGCGAATCTTTCTGGAGATATGCAAGCATCAGCCAATCACCAGCGCCGATGGCTCCAGCG
This sequence comes from Talaromyces sp. F31, assembly GCA_037356135.1. Classification (NCBI taxonomy): domain Eukaryota; kingdom Fungi; phylum Ascomycota; class Eurotiomycetes; order Eurotiales; family Trichocomaceae; genus Talaromyces; species Talaromyces sp. F31. The sequence continues at coordinate 2,948,255 of JAYXSF010000034.1, forward strand.
ACCCACTTGAGCTATAGCGGAGGGCCTGAAGCTACGCCTCAGTGGGAATAGTGCATTGGGTGTTTGGCGTTGCCGAGGGGTCGCATTGTCAGGCATCCACGCCCGTTCCCTCAGCAAAACACGGTGTGGCCTGAGGCACTCTGTCCTGTGCCTGGTCTAGCTCTGGCCATGAGCTTGTCTTCCTGAGCCCTCGTGCCTGAAGCTATACAATTCGCAGTCGTGAGAAGTATCGAATGCCTCTATCCTCTCTGCGTGAAAGCTTTGCACGTCGGAGAATGTAGGATCCATCCAAACAATTACGGCAACAAATGTCGGTGAAGTTCTGACCAAAACCCCTTTTGTCCGAAACTCGCTCTATTTGCCAGTCTCTCGTCTGCGTCGTAGTTTTCATCCTGAAGTCGGCAGTACCGAGTGTGCGTCGTAGAATCTATCATTCTCGGGAGGTGTGTTTTTGGCTTCGGCCCCGCCAATCACAGTGCAGCAGCCTGCTCGCCCACTTTCCAATGTCATGTCAACGGCTCAATGCATGCATACGTATAACATTGGCACTTAATTGTCGATAATGGCACTCATCATATGTACAACGCATCGTCGCAGTCCATCTTGTCTATTAGGTGGCCATCGAAGAGTTCAAGAACCAGGCCCGCTCGCTCCCTGATCTTATCAGTCCCATCTCGATGGCCCTGTTGATGAGGTCTAGCAACCCTTGCTCCTCCTTCCATGAGCTACCACAATTCAATCTTTGGGAAAGTCGCAAGAACATGAACGATACGAAAACATCGTCCTTTCCTCACCGTCTTCAAGGTGGCAGCAGAATCTCGTAGTGGTAGGTCGTCCAATGGCGGCCAGCCAAGCCACCTGCCCCCGCTCTCACGTGCAAGATGGACTGCGCCACACTCAAACGGTGCTAGCCTCAGCCAAGACCAATCGGGAAGTCGCTATCCGCGCACTTGCCGTATCTCCGTCTCAGCTATCCTCAGGGACGACAGATTTACTGTATCACCATCACTCCAACAAATGTCTCATCATCACGCTGTCCATCATCGCATTCGCATTTGCTTAGCGTAATTAGAGCTCATTTTTTTTTTTGGTGTGTCGCCCGCTCAGTCACTCGCTCGCTCGCTCGCTGGTCGACAGCCTCGATGTGTCTTCCATCCATACCTTCGTTTACCAGATCATGATTTCGAATGCTTCGATCCATATAATTCCTGTCGATACACCCGCGTAGAGCTACTAGCTCTTCGCTCGCACATAAGGAGACATGGTGGACGAAAAAGTTCGCTATGAGGAGTTGCCCATTCCGACATACGAAGAAGCCACCGCATCACAGTCCGGATCCTCGCATCTAGGACCCGAACACTCAAGCGATGACTTAGAGAGGCAGGGCCTTCTACAAAATGAGGAATCCAGTGATAGCCTACCCAACCGGTCGCATACAACCCGTAATGGAGGCTATCAACAGCCGACCGTGGAGTCTGCCCGCTCCAGTATCGACTACCTCGCCTCTTCAGCTTCAGGTTCCGCTCGCCAGTCGGAAGAGGATCTACGGCGCGAGATCCATCAGATGGACGTCGATGATTCCGGCTCATCATCTCGAACTCGTCGCCCTCTATTCAGTCGACGATTTTCAAAACACTTCTCAAATCCTTTTTCCAACTTGACCAAAACCCTGTCATCGATACAGCTACCTTTTAGAAACGCCTTTCCCCGCTTTCAGCTCCCCTGGCGATTTTGGCGAGTGCAGATTAACGAAGACGGATTTGCTTGCATACTGTTTCTCCGGCTCTTTGGTCTTTTCATTCTCGTTTTTCTCATCTACCTCGTATTTGTTTCCGACATCTTCGCCGTCGGCAGTCGGTTCAACATGGGACAATCATATACTGCAGCATCTGTCGAGAGTTTTGTTCAGAGTCACATCAACGAAACCAACATTGCCAACAACCTTCAGAAAGCGACTCAGTTTGCGCATATAGCAGGAACAGAGGGCAGTTATGTGCTTGCGGAATGGATTGAACAAGAGTTTATAAATGCAGGATTGGAGGATGTTGAGATGGAGGAATTTCAAGTATACTTGAACTATCCACGGTCTGACGGTCGCCGTGTTGCCATTGTCGACCCGCCGGAGTTAGCATGGGAAGCTGCAATTGACGAGCCGCAAATTTATAATGATCCAAGGCGACAACAGACACTTGTCTTCCATGGCCATTCCAAGTCTGGGAATGTTACTGGTCCATTAATTTACGCTAATTACGGATCTCAGGACGACTTCAAACGACTTTCAGATAGCGGCATCTCTGTTCAGGGTGCGATTGTATTAGTTCGATACTACGGTACCCAGGGTGACCGTGCACTTAAAATTAAGGCAGCAGAACTTGCAGGTGCATCCGGATGTATCATATATTCTGACCCCGCAGAGGATGGATTTATCAAAGGACCAGCCTACCCTGATGGTCGCTATATGCCAAGTCTCGGCGTTCAGCGCGGAGGCGTGAGCTTGATGTCTTGGGTTGTTGGAGATGTTCTATCTCCGGGATTCGCGTCAACACCAAATGAGAAGAACAGACTATCGCCAGAAGATAGTCCGGGTTTGGTTAAAATACCAAGTATTCCGCTCTCATGGCGCGATGCACAACGCTTATTACAGGTTCTCAAGGGCCATGGGTCGAAGGTACCAGCAGACTGGGTGGGCGGAGTACCCGACATCTCTGAGTGGTGGACTGGTGATCTATCTTCACCAAAGGTCAACTTGATGAATCTACAAGATGAGGTCGAACGGCAGCCGATCTACAATGTTCTAGGTCGCATCACGGGGCTGGAGCAACCAGAACGGAAGATTATCGTTGGCAATCACCGGGATTCTTGGTGCTTTGGTGGAGTCGACCCGGGTAGCGGTACGGCTACTTTTCTTGAAATTGTCCGCATTTTCGGAGAGATGAGAAGCGTTGGATGGCGGCCTCTCCGAACCATCGAATTTGCGAGCTGGGATGGCGAAGAATATAACCTGATTGGTTCCACAGAACATGTCGAGAATGATATAGACAGACTTCGAGCTAACGGTTTTGCATACCTCAATGTCGATGTCGGCGTTAGCGGTAATTCATTTGAGGCTGCCGGGTCACCAGTTTTTCAGCGACTCCTGAACACAGCTATGGGCCGCGTTGGGGATGAGGCAACTAATAAAACACTCAAAGAGATTTGGGACGAACAAGGAAAACGACTGGAAGGGTTAGGCGCTGGCAGTGACTACGTCGCTTTTCAGGATATAGCCGGAACTTCTAGTCTCGACTTTGGGTTTGGCGGAGCGCCATTCCCTTATCATAGCTGTTACGAGAACTACGAGTGGATGGCTAAATTTGGAGATCCGGATTTCCAATATCATAGAATGTTGGGCGAACTGTGGGGGTTATTGCTCTTGGAGCTCGCAGATAGCCCTATTCTTCCTTTTGACCTGGAAGCATACTCTACTGAGTTCAGGGGCTACATCGATAACCTCCAAGAGTATGCGGTATCCAAAGGTGTCCCGCTAAAGACTGCGCCAGATACGCCCCAAGCGAGAACCGAGACCGTCGATCTCAAACCTCTATATGATGCGTCGGAAGTTTTCAAGACGAATGCTGCCAATTTCCAGGCATGGGAGCAAGTCTGGTATAGCGCCGTATATGGATCGGGCGGATTCGAGAGCAACATCATGGGAGCCCGGCGTATCGACCACAACAACCGCTTAGCTAAATTTGAGACTAACCTATTGGACTTGTCTCAAGGTGGTGGTGTAAGTTTTTCCGTCCTTGACATCGAAACCGTACTAATGTGAGAAAAAGGTGCCCAACCGAACCCAGTTCAAGCACGTTCTGTTTGCACCCCAGACTTGGTCCGGATACGACGAGGCCTTCTTCCCAGCTATCCGCGATGCTATCGACGCCGGAGATTGGAATGCGACCCAACTCTGGGTCAATCGTGTTGCTGACATTGTTACGCAAGCGAGTGTAAATCTGAACATATAATCCATACTCTCTCTGCCTCTCTCTTTCCTATAATTCATTGTATATGGCTTCGTCATGATTTCGATTCCCAGGACTACAACTGCCATCCCCGTTTTGTGCCCTCCCTGTGTTATTATACTTTATCTACATACTCATTGCGTCGACCATCGCGAAATCCTCTTTTCATTTATCCTTTCTCGTCTTTTTTGGATATCCGTATATAGATACTGCTACCTACTAAGGACAAATTGTCCATTATATGCATATCTTTTTGATCTCGTCTAACGAATTATCCATAGCACTAGAGATGTTTTTGGCTTATGTTCCACGTTCGTGGCCTGCCTACCCTATGTACACATATCTCAGGCACAATATTTAGAACTTGCAAGTCAACTGTTAACAGTACCAATCTATCTTGGTTATGGAGTTTATTGGCCGTACCGGACATGTTTTTTGATTCGCGCGATTGCATCGAGTTGGAGTACATTCGGCCCCTTCCATATGATCGACTCTACATGGAGCTGGCGAATCCCATCTACCCTTCAAGTAATCTTCCCATGTTTGAAACCGATTGGCATATTATTCGTGCCCGAATCCCCTCGTTGGTCGATTGCAAAGGGAAGAGACGAAGAGGCGCGGAGGTTCCTCACCAAGCACTATGCAAAAAGCTATACAGATCATGCCTTTGGAAGAACTTAAGACGAATGTTCCTCAAAAATAAACACCTGCATTGGATTCAATGGAATATGCCATCCATACATAAAATTGATTTGCGTCTTTTGAGTGTAACGTGCTTTGTCGATCATTCGGCATGGACGGCTTTCCGAAAGTGGTAAAAAGCCCTAAGTTTCGGGGCTGTCGGTCGATTCGGGTGGTATATAAGCTTGATGTCGTAGATCTGACGGAAAAGCTTCATAAATGAATTTTGTATCGAGCTTAAAGATATTTCTAAAGTGTAGTACTGCATCTGACAGTCGGCTTCAGGTCTTATAAATTCAACTTTGACAGAGTGCTAGTGCAAGCCACTCAAGCCACCAAGCCACCAGATCGTGATATTTGTTCGGGATCGATTAGAATGACATTTTGCTTCGATATAACCTGAAAAGCCCTGAGACTAAGAATAGCGTACATGCCATGATTGTTAAGATGTAACCAAAACAGATGCTAACACTGGTGAGGTGGTATGCACTAAATCAATCCTTCCGAGAGCACGAAACATACAGAAGCAATACCGGGGCTTAATTGGCCACAATTCGAGTTAATCGCGATGCCTTAATTCTGATTCTCCACTGATTGTCCAGACGCCAATTCGTGAAAAGGATAAAGTCGAAACTACGAAAACGCTAGACTGTAAGACTTGATATTTGGTGTATGCAGGAACCGAATTCAGTTGGCCAATGATATTGGTCATTGGGGCTTTGGCTTGTGAGTCCTAATAACTAGACCGGATGCCCTGGAACGATTCACCTGATTCATTTGAGTTGGATCTTGTGGAATAGAAGTATCAAGCGCTTCTGTTCCTGTTGATCATGAAGACTTTTTGTAACTTTGTTGTTGGCCGCTAGTGTGCTCTGTGTCGACTACATACTGCTCATCATAGTAAGCGTAGCGGCTGATTCAATTGCTGGAAGCATGTTGTTACCACACAAGCCGATCTTGTCAGCATAATCGAGACATTTACGCTTTGTAATGTGGCATGTGATTGCCTTTGTCTGCGCACTTTTTAATTATATCACCCAGGTATAAATGGATAACGGGCCAAATTGCCGACTATATTTGTATGTGCAGTCAATCCGAACGTCCTACAGTGCCCTTTTTCCGTGTAGCGGCAACAGCCTGCTGGTACACCGGAAATTAATTGTATTTTTTTCAATGAGGATATTGGATAATCCTTCGATTTGGCGGTAATTTCCCTCTTTGAGTAGCTATCTAGTGGTGTCATTGTACCTGTCAAGCAACACGAGATCATCAGATGTCGATCAACATCGTCGAAGTTGTACGAGGGACAAGAATGGTACATATATACAAGCCTGATTGCATGAATTTGTACTATTCAATGAGTCCTGACATCTATCTTGGCGATTTCAACTTCTATGTAGGATTATAGACGAAGTCACACTCCGCAAGATTCCTGCGATAACCTGTTCTCTTTAAGGCTTTGTGCTTTGGTACTTCTCACGGCCGCTGGACAACCATATAAGCAATTTATTGAACATTACAAGGCGTCCACGGATTTTCCAATCTAACATGTCAACCTTGGAAGATATTCAAAGAGTTACTTTGTCGTGAAATGATGGCTTGATCCGCTCTTAGGGCTAATACGCACGACCGTATCAATTACACCCAAGTATTACCACACTGTCGGATCGGCATCGCAGTATCATCAACGTACACTTGATACATATAGAGTTTGTACAATTATATTCCAAATATACGAGTATGTTGATAAAGGCCAAATTTAGCAACAAGAACATAAAGCAACAAAGCCCCCGACTAATCTCCGGAATACCTGCCCGGTCTCTCTACGTAATCAGCCAATCTGGGTTCAGCATACAAAAATGAGCCGTTCAGGGTTTCATATCGAAATTAGTTTGGAAACTTATTTACCAGGATAAATATTTATGCTTTTCATCTGCAACGTCGTCTATGGACTACATCCTCGTGCCCTGAAACTTTCTTTACCTAACCAGGTACTAGCCTCATCCAAGCTTTAGGTCCACTTGTTACACACTTCGTTAGTTTGGTCCCCATATGACAGTCCATTGCTACCCTGAGCAGGGGCCGTTTTGCACCACGTCCCATGAAATTGTTTTACTTGTCTGACTGCAGCAGAGTCGAAAACCAAAAAAGACCCCAAGGGAGGACTTGATAGCTCTTTCAAGTATGATTAAGTATGATAGAGCCAATTAGATAGGTTGACCTCGATCATCTAGACTTGTTTAGCCTGCTCCAAACCCGTTACCTGGTATCTTCGAATCTCCCGTTGTCCTTCATCTACTGGTACGTATTCATAGTTCGGCTCTGTCATTTCAGCCTGAAGGATTTCCGTTACAATGCCAGGTCGGCCAGGAAGAGGGGACGCTGGGGCAGGGAAACATGATGCATTAGCTGCTATTTGTTACTGTCGATCTTGTCACCCCATACCGTACCAGATAGTGTATCGAAAGGCGTGATAGGAAGCTGACCGAAGTTAAAAAATAAATAAGGGACTGTCTTTTCCTTTACAGAGTTCCATACCCGTAGACATCTCACTGTCAAGCCCTGTGAGAGTGTTTGAGATACACGGTTGTCGATTGTGCAAATTTCATTCCTTCAGTTTGCACTCTTCATTCTTTTGAAATTCAAGGTGTTCGATACATTTATTGCTATTTTTTTTCTCTCCCTTGACTGTGAGAGCAAGTCCTTCTTTCTAAAACACCTCTGCCAATCATTTTTGACCTCGACGACAATGCTTGGTTTAAGCAAATATGCCGTGATTCTGGCCACTGCTTTAAGTGCCATTGAACTAACGATCGCTCGCCCAACAGAACTTCACCCCGGAGGTGCGTCTGATTTGATCATCAACGCCCAGGACACAGTCAACGGAACAATCTCTGCATCAGCCAGCAAGTCCCAGAGTGTTACTGCAACGAACGGCACCTCATTGACGCTCACCATCACTAATAACATCGCCGGCTCAGTGAACTGCTACATTAACGGTCAAGACCCAAGCCAGAATAATGCTCCGGTTATACTGACCCCAGACTTCTCTTGGTACTATCCTTCAGCACCAAGCACCGCTGATGGTATCCCTGCACCTATATCCGAGACCATTGCCATTCCGCTCGGCGCTCAGGGTGAAAGCACCACCATCACGATCCCCAGCTATGTTATATCTGCTCGTGTCTGGTTCGCTGTCGGCGAACTCCAATTCTTCACTGTTGGTAACGCTGACGGCACTTTCTCGATTGTCCAGCCTTCTCAGAGTAATCCTGCTGATCCCAGTGCTGGCGTCAACTGGGGCTTTATTGAATTCACTTACACAGCCGATGGCGGTATTTATGCCAACATCAGCTACGTCGACTTTGTCGGTCTGCCTCTCGGAATGTCCCTGACAGATACCTCTGGAGGCGTTCAAACCGCTCTTGGCCTCACTTCAGATGCTGTGACTAGCGTCTGCAATGATTTAAAGACTCAGGCTGCCACCGATGGTCTACCATGGGATGCACTCTGTCAAACCATCAACGGCACCGTTATGCGCGTCCTTTCACCAAACGACTACATGGCTGCCAATGCCTCCAGCGGCTTCGAGACCTACTTTGACGACTACGTCAACGAAGTTTGGTCCAACTACACCAGCAGCACACTCACCATCAATACCCAAAACGATGCCGGAAACGTGTCCTGCATCGTCAGCGGCGACACCCTCGAATGCGATGGCGACGGTATCAACTACAGCAAACCTTCCACCGCAGACATCTTTGGCTGTAACTCAGGCCCCTTCGTGACCAATCCCTCGGACACCGCTGTCCATCAAGCTGCTGTTCCTCGTCTCTGTGCTGCTTTCAATCGTGGTACGTTATTGCTCACCGGTGGTGATGTGCAGCCCAGTCTTGGAGCGGATTCGTACTACACCACTGCCCCCTCAAACTACTACTCGGCTATTGTGCACAAGTACGAGCTTGATGGAAAGGGTTATGCGTTTGCTTATGACGACGTTAATCCATCTGGTGATGATGAGAATGCCTCTGGTACTGTCTCGTCTGCCAACCCGTCGGTGTTGAGTGTTACTGTTGGTGGAGCTAGTACTTAGACTGAGATACTTTGTGTCTCAATTCACTCAAACTCAAGGCTTTATTTATTTTTCTATACTTTGCATATCTCCAGATCATGGGTTTTGGCTATTTGATTGTTGATATTTTCAAGGATACCCGGCATTATACTCTCGCTTTTATGACCCCAATGCTAGGGCAGTCAAGTTCGCTGCTTGTACATATTTGAATTAATACATAAATCAGGTTATTTATCTATATCATCGTATATTATGCTTATAAAGACCTATTTGTCACAAAGTATTGAGAAACTAAAGGGAACGTCATGGGCTAGATCTTGATGTAATTAGGGCAACCCGCCGTCCCAATCCGGCAATACTAGGGTAGTGTGTCGAGTAGACATTTCTCAGGATACATCCGGCAAAAGACAATAGCAAACAGCATACTCTCATAGCACGTATGAAACTACACTTATAGACGGTATTTTCGCATCGATCCTCATTTTCTACTCCGGAACAAACAGTCGTACTCACAAGGTACTCGTGAGCTTATCACCATGATATCAGATGATTCAACTGAAATTGACCATAAGGTACTCAGAAGATCGTGATGAGTACCTTCGGTTCAATTTATTGTCTAGGGATCTTTGAGGCTTGTAAATAGCAGCATACTTGCCATTAAAAACGACCATGAATTCTCCGGCATCTCTCACTCGATTCTCGCTCTACCACCAGCACTCAATGAAACTACAGCCCAAATGACCACACACGCCGAAGTATACGACATAATCATAATCGGCGCCGGCCCCTGCGGGCTGGCTGTCGCAGCGCGTCTGCGCGAAGAAACGCCATCCGCCATGTTCACCGACGAAGAACACCAGCGATACCACTGGATCAAAAAGCACCAGGGCAAAATGAGTCTTGCGCGCGCCAGAACGAGGCGGTTACATGGTACGCCACTCGCTGCATCTACATATACAAAACCTAACAATTGTTGTTGTGGTGAAAATGATCGCGGTGGGCAATACTCGACTCTCGTACTCGATAATTCAGGCAGTCAGTGGATGGCACGCTGGAACCGCGCATTTAAGGCGTTGAAGATTGACCATCTGCGATCCCCGATGTTCTTCCATGTTGATCCAGCGGATCGAGATGGAATGTTGGCTTATACGCGCGAGACGGGACGCGAAAAGGAATTGTATGAACTTTCGGGGTGTGTTGGGCAGGAGTTGAGTAAACATAAGAGGAAGAAGATTCGTAATTTATCTAGGTATGTATATTGTTTTGACCTTCAGAAAGAATGGATACTGATGTTATGGAATAATAGATTTCCGCGTGAAGCAGAAATCAACGAGCGAGATCGAAAAGATTACTTTACGCCTTCGACGGAGTTGTTCGCGGATTACTGCGAGTCGATCATTGCGCGGTACGGGCTGGACGATGACTCGGCTCGGATCGAGCGGTCGGAAGTTTGTGATATCAAGTTCGACGAAGTGGAGGGGTCGAAGGATACAAATAAGTTGTTTACGATAGTGACAACGCGCGGGCAGTTATTCCACAGTAGAGCAGTGGTACTCGCCGTGGGACCTGGCTTGACCAGGTTGATGCCATGGAATCTGTCCCCTAAAGAAGAGATTGGAGCATGCCACAGCTCCGAAGTAGGTGTGAAATTTCCGAGCCCAACTCTTGCACGAAAGATTGAGAATCGGGAGACGACTCATGTAGTCGTCGTAGGCGGCGGATTATCATCTGCCCAGCTCGCCGACATGGCCATACGTAGAGGTGTCACTAAAGTCTGGCATCTCATTCGTGGAGACATGAAGATCAAACACTTCGACGTTAGTCTGAACTGGGTAGGCAAGTTTAAGAATTATGACAAAGCTGTATTTTGGTCGGCGGATGACGATCAAGGTGAGACGACTGGCCCCTTTGTGTTGTTATTGAGCATGGAATGACGATTTTAGAACGCTTTGAAATGATACAAACTGCACGAAATGGGGGTAGTATAACACCGCACTACCAGAAGATCCTGAAACAATACACCGCCAAAAGCCGGTTGTCAATACACACCCAAACCGTCATTACGAGCAAAACATTTGACACCGAGACTCACACCTGGAAGATTACTACAGATCCGCCTATCGAAAACTTCCCCGAGCAAATTGATTACGTTTGTTTCGCAACAGGCATGAAGGTCGACGTCAATGAGATGAATCTCCTTCAATCAATGAATCGTGACTACCCCATCGAAAGCATAAATGGCTTGCCATGTCTGACCGACGATCTTATGTGGAGATCCGATGTTCCGCTATTCGTTACAGGACGTCTTGCCTCCTTGCGCCTGGGTCCAGCAGCGCCGAACCTAGAAGGCGCTCGTCTTGGGGCTGAGAGGATTGCGTGGGCGTTACAGGATGTGCTGGGGGAACAGTCGGATGTTGATTTTTGTAGTCGTGAGGGGAAGAGGCTGCAGAAGGCATTTTGTGGATTGGGGAATCGGTATGAGAGTCTGACTCAGTATTGAGAGGCAGATGTTTGACTCAATGAGGCCATCTCAACATTAGATGTATGTAGATGTACACATGGCCGTCCAATCACAGAGAATGAATTAGTCAGCCCCACGTTAGTATCAGTGCCTACAAAATTCGTTATTCGCCTACAATACATTTTTCCACATTTTTTGATTAATGCCACAACATATATTTTCTATTTTAAATTGGCTTTATTTAACAAGAACAACTCTGAATCGTACAATTATAAACTCACAATAAGCCCATATCAGGCTCATACATGGCCTCGAATATATACTCAAATATGAGCGCAAACATGAACGCAGATACGCGCTCTAAAGGTAGATACGCACTCTAAAAGATCAATACGCGCTCTTAAAGATAGATACGCACTCGAAAAGATCAATACGCTAAGCGCTTTAGTAAACAAAGATGAAAAAGCAATGAGGGCTAGAAATGTCTACCCAATTTAGTATCACTTTTCTTAAATATACGCGCTGTAGCGCTCAGTATTACTTTTTGATCATGTATACGCGTGCATATTCAAGGCCATACTCAGGGCTAGATATGGGCTTACTATATATTTGTGAATATATCAGTTTCATACATATTAATTGAAAGTTATGCTCATTTAGTAAAATTAAAAAGAGAGAAGAAACCGAGTTGTGGCAATTGCTACTAGTTGTGGAGAGATGTACAAATTGTAAAATACGTTAGGGTCGATATAAGCACGGGTAGTACGGCGTGGCGTGCGGAGATGCTTATCGATACCGCCAGTGAGGGGGGAATTAGTTATCTTCCTCCATATATCTGAGTCTTGTTCCTCGTGGTAAATTATTAGAATCAGAACCAGAAAGTAATTTTGGACCATATAAATCTATCTATTTATATCACCTTTTTGATAAAATGGCCATCAGCACCCTGCCAACAACAAACAGCACAAAACAGCTTAGATTCCTGGTAATCGGTTCCGGCTCGCGAGGCCACCGCTACGCCGAAGCCGTCACAGAAAGCACCTCAGCCCTTATCCACGCTGTAGCTGAACCGCGGCCCTGGAACAGACAAGAATTCGGGGAGCGCTTCATCTGGGGCGCCAACAACAAGCCAAGCAACGGACAAGAATTCACCGACTGGCGAGACTGGCTGAAATGGGAACACGAGCGTCGACAGGCCCTTGCTAATGGCCAACAAAACGTCCCCCTGGGCGTTGACGGTGTCTTCGTCTGCGCCCTAGACGAAATGCACGTTGAAATCATGTGTGCAATCGCACCTTTGAATCTACACGTCCTGTGCGAAAAGCCACTCGCAACATCTCTGGCCGACTGTCTCTCCATCTACCGCGCTTTTGTGCCTGACCACAAGAGGGACGTCGGTCCCTCTAAAGTATTCTCAATCGGACACGTCCTGCGCTACAGTCCACACAACATACGCCTCCGGCAACTCCTCCATGAAGAACGCGTAATCGGCGATGTGGTCTCCGTCGAACACGTCGAGCCCGTCGGCTACTGGCACTTTGCGCACAGCTATGTACGCGGAAACTGGCGACGGGAGACGCCCGCTGGTGTTGGGTCGTTGCTCACAAAGTCATGCCACGACATCGATTTCTTGGTATGGTTGCTCTCCTCTCCACCACCGGGATCGCCAAAGGATATGCCACCGCATGAACCACGCACGATATCGTCAACAGGCCGATTGACGCAGTTCATTGGCAAGCGAAAACCGAAAGAGGCAGGCGATGCAACGAATTGTCTCTCGTGCCCGATGGAGCGGAAATGCAATTATAGCTCTGTGCGGCTGTATAAGGAGAGGCAACTCGACAAGAGCATTACGGACTGGCCGGTGCATATTGTCTGTCCGGATATTGAGGATACGTTCAAGGTGGCTGGAGCAGATGCGGCGGAGAAATTGTTAATGACTGCTCTAGCCGAGGACTACGATAAGAGTTCCACCCCCGACGAGGAAATCAAGTCGCGGTCGTGGTATGGCCGCTGTGTGTGGGAGTCGGATAACAATGTCTGTGACGACCAATTTGTGACTATCACCTGGGACGATGAAGGACCATCATCCACAAGCGAAGGAAAGTATACCCCCCGAACATCCAAGACGGCATCATTGCACATGATAGCACCCACCGAGAAACAATGCGAGCGCCGTGGTCGCATATACGGCACAGAAGGCGAAATCGAATACGATAGTCGCACAATTAAATACTTTTCCTTTGCCACGAATGAATTTACCACCGTTGAAATCCCAAAAGCGAAAAATCCAAAGGAGGAGCAGGCGCATGGAGGCGGGGATTGGGGACTGACGAGGATGTTTATTGGTGCTGTACAGGCTGTTGAAGAGCGTGGGTGGGATGTTAGGGATGCGCAAAGGGAGTTTATTGGGTGTACATTGGAAGAGGCCGTCAGGAGTCATGCTGTTGTTTTTGCGGCGGAGGAAGCGCGACGAGAAGAAAAGGTTATTAGATGGCAGGATTGGTGGGATCAGCACTTGAAGTCTCTTGTATGAGAAACAGAATGTACTGACTGAACGGATACTCGTGTTTTCCATTAGATGCACTATGGATACTAATCATGATTACTAGAAAGAATCGCTAAGCTAAATACATCATCGTGCTAAGACCAACCATACTAACGATTAGGTCTTGACATCAGGCTCATCACGTCCAACATACTGCTTCAACTTGAGCAGCTCAGTGGCCAGTTTGATGTTATCCGCAAGGTACTCCTGTGTCTGTACAGAGTACTTGCTGGCATCGGATTCGTGCTTCTCAATGTAGAGACGAATGGTGGCACCGCTGCTGCCAGTACCAGACAGACGAACCACAATTCGGCTGCCATCGTCAAATTTGACGTATAGACCTTGGTTTTTGCTGACGCTTCCGTCGAGATCAGTGTACGAGAAGTTGCCGGCATCAATGACCTTGCGGCCAGAGACGTCTGAGCCGACAAACGAATCTTTGTTGTCAATTAATTTGCTTAGATCAGCAATAACCTTGTTGGCACCGTCACTGTCAACCTTCTCGTAATCGTAGCGAGTGAAGAAAGTACGGCCATAAGTCTTCCAGAAATCGTTCTGAATAGAAGCGATGCTAGGTGTTTCGTTAGGCTTTTGCTTAGCAACACCGGCGATAATGTTCAGCCACGCGACAACAGCCCAGACACCATCCTTCTCACGGATGTGATTGCTACCAGTTCCGAAACTCTCTTCACCGCAGATAGAAATCTTCTTGTTGTCGAAAAGAGCGCAGAAGAATTTCCATCCAGTGGGGACCTCATAAGATTCAAGACCTTGGGCATTGGCAACCAAATCGACGGCACCAGAGGTTGGCATGGAACGAGCCAAACCATACACACCCTGGTCACGGAAGTATGGGATGAGCTTGGCGTGGTGAGCAATGATGGCCAAGCTGTCTCCAGGAGAAACAAAGCTGTTGGCACCGTAGATCATGTTGCGGTCACCGTCGCCATCACTGGCGGCACCGAATTGAATGCCATTCTTGTCAACCGCTTCCACCAAGTCATGGGCGTAGACCAAGTTGGGGTCAGGGTGACCACCGCCAAAGTCGGATTTGGGCTCGCAGTGCTGGGTGCTCGATGCGGGAAGACCCAATTCCTTCTGGAAGATGCGGACACCGTAAGGCCCAGTGACACCATGCATACCGTCGAACAGGACTTTGAAGTCCTTATGGGTGTTAAGGAAGTCACGGATAAGATCAAAGTCGAAAATCTCCTTCATAAAGTCGACGTAGTCGGTGACCGAGTCGACAATTTCTACTTCGAGGGAACCATAGCTGCGGGTGCCGATCTGAGTGATATCAATGTCTGGAATCTGGGCAATTTTGTAGGAAGTCAAAGTCTTCGAGGTCTCGTAGATCTTGTTGGTAACGCTTTCGGGAGCGGGGGCGCCATTGGCAAGGTTGTACTTGATACCGAAATCCTCGGTGGGACCTGCTAGCTCAGTACCTCAGTTACACCATATCACCGGGGAATCACTTACCACCAGGGTTGTGGCTGGCCGTGAGCAAGATACCACCAGTAGCTTTCCTCTTGCGGATAAGGTGGCTAGCAGCTGGGGTACTGAGGATGCCGTTCTGGCCGATCAACAGCTTCTTGACACCATATGCAGCACCAATCTTTGCAATGGTTTGTACGACCTCTGAGTTGTGGTAGCGACCGTCACCGCCAATAACGAGGAAGGAACCCTCAACACCTTCGGGGATGGAGAGGAGGATGCTAGTGACGAAGGACTCGGAGTAGTTGGGCTGCTGGAAGACGACCACCTTCTTACGGAGACCAGAACTGTGGATGTCAATGATCGATCACTTTGTACGGTGGAATTGTTTGACGACTTACGTGCCAGGCTTCTGGTCCTGGAAAGGGGTCAGGGACACCGTCTGGACCGACATGGTGATGCGGGTCAGTTGAAGTCGGATAAGGAATCCGCAGTTTGCAATTGAATGGCGATGGGGATAAGTAGAGAAGCTTGATGGCAGATGGTATGATAGATGTGATACCGAGCCAGAAAAAAAATGATCTCTCACGGACAAGTAGAGAAAAGCAAGAAAGCAGGTGATGGCGGGGATGGCAAGAAGGAGGGAGGCGCGCTGCTAGTTGAGCTAGTGAGGGGCTTGTGTCATAGTGACTGCCAACTGTACATGGGAGGGAGCTCTTGCTGCCCCGCCATCAACTTTTATGTGCCACGATGGCTGACTTACTCTGCCAATTGGACCTTTTACATACAACTAACTGCCTTACACATTGTCACAGATGTTGCAATCGAATACACAATTGTTTGATATCTATTGTATCGGGTTGTTGTTCTTGTAAAATCGACTCTTGCGGTAAACAAATATCAGCCACCCACTGAGAGTGGGCCACATTCAGAGTCCAGACCGCTGTCGGAATTCTCACCGTACAATCTGTCTGAAGCTATTTTGCTTGGAGAAGCTATTCGGCGCTTAGCCCAGCAGCATATATAGTCATGTGGTTTGCTGTACGCAATAGGAGACTGATCAGAGTAAACTGCACCGTGATACCTGTGATAGCCATTATGTGGGCCAATCATTTCCCATCAAAGAGTTTCGAGCGATAGTACTTCATTTCTTCAATACTCTCAAGAATATCATCCCTCGCCAGATGCACTTCCCGCTTCGGCGGTGCTGCGCTGAGCAGCTCATCGCTTCCCCAACGTCTGACAGCCTCCTTGATTGTACTAACATCCAGCAGGCGATAATGTAACCATTCAAGTATCGGTGAATACGGCGGCTTCGCTAAAAAAGCTCGATCGGCATGAATACTGTTCCCCGCGAGCAACGCAGTCCGTGGCTCAGGGACGTATCGTTTGATGTAAGTTAGTAATTGACTCGATGCGGTCGCCGCGTCTGTAGTGGAGGCAAGCACGGCTTGCGTAAGTCCCGATTTGCCATGTGTGTCGATGCACCATTGTGACATGGCATCTAGCTTAGACTTGGGTTGGTGGACCACAATTTCGAAGCCATTGGGCTCGAGGATCTGGAGTTGCGCGTCGGTTATGAAGCAGCAGATTTGGAGGATTTGGTCGGTTTCGGGATCGAGACCTGTCATCTAGCAGACGTCAATTATTGTACTTTCCATTTTCGCGCTGTGCTAAAGTTCGCGATGACAGACCTCACAGTCAACCCATACTAGCGGAGCTGTTGAGCGTTGTAGGGCCATGTTGTGTTGAAGTCGGACTTGGGGGAAGGTGAATAGAAAAGGCCGATATTTCTCGGGCCGTAGTCGTGGCCTGAGTGCCTGAGGCTTCAAAATACCCAGGCGCGTCATCGCGACGCCGCTCGTCGATTGATATGTTCAACTACACGACTTCATCCGCGATTGGTCTCTACTAAAAGATGGCTCAATTATGCTTTTTGTCTGAGCTGGCAAGATGCGTGTTATGGTAATGAAGCTCGCCGAATTATCCGCAGCGGCAGACACACTACAGCCTCGACCGGCCCGAAAGCGGCAGCTGCTTGTGCATAAAGACCGATTCACCATGCCTAGCAATCAATACTATGGATATGCTGACTATGTAATAAGACTACTGGTGTTATAATTGAGAAGAATTTATCGTCGATGATATGACTCCTAAGACTGAGGACAAGCCAGAAGGCGTGACCAGGAAACTGTGCCAATGGATCCAAGATATCAATCTAGAAGATGTGCCAGAGGATGTGCGCCTTCGAGCCAGATATCTTATCCTAGACGGTCTAGCATGTGCTATTGTTGGATCTCGTCTGCCATGGACAGAAACTGCAGCGCAAACGGTCTTTGCCATGGAGCCGATGGGGAACTGCAAGGTTTGGGGTTACAATGATAAAGTTAGTCGATATGACCGAGATTAGGTATGCATACAAACTAATATGATCGCAGGCTGTCACACCTCTATCAGCTGCACTCCTAAACAGCACTGCCATTCAAGCATTCGAGCTTGATGACTGGCACTTGTCTGCCCCTTTACATTCAAACTCCATCATTCTGCCAGCTCTCTTCGCCGCTGCACGCCAGCAAGCAAGGTCCACCTCTACAAAAGTCAGCGGCACGAAATTTCTTCTTTCAGTCATAGTTGGCTTCGAGACTGGGCCAAGAGTCGGACTTGGTCTCTACGGCGCACACATGCTCACGCGTGGATGGCATTCAGGCGCCGTATTCGGCCCTTCAGCCTCCGCCGCTGCTGTAAGCAAACTCTTGGATCTTTCTACAGATGCCATTGAGGATGCATTAGGTATCGCTTGCACGCAAGCCGGCGGATTAATGTCTGCTCAATTTGGGAGCGACGTGAAACGCATGCAACATGGATTTGCGGCACGCAATGGTCTATTTGCCGCATTGTTGGCTCAAAATGGTTATCGAGGAATCAAGAATGTCTATGAAGAAGGATATGGAGGATATCTGGCCGTGTTCGGACAGGGCTCTGGTAAAGAACCACCTTATCTGCCAGAGGAAATCTGCAAGGAGTTGGGAGAGACGTGGCAATCGCACCTCATCAGAGTGAAGCATCATTCCTCAATGGCCGGGACGCACTGCACGATTGATTGTGTGCAGGCACTGAAGGAAAAACATGCAGACAAACTTTCCAATCTCGACGCAATTGCCAGTATTCGCATCGGAATGACAGAGGCTGCATTCAATCACGGCGGCTTCGATGTGAAGAAACCCGTGGCCACGACCGGCGCGCAGATGAGTGCTGCATATACCGCGGCTGTACAGCTTGTGGATGGTCAAGTGCTGCCCAATCAATTCAGGGCCAACCAGCTCGAAAGAGATATTGTCTGGGATTTGATTGGCAAAACAGAATGCTTCCATGATCTTGATCTAGGCGAGGATCGGTATACGCAGCGCGTCACTATCACGCTCAAGGATGGCACCGAGATGAGTGAGACGCTTGATAACCCTCGAAGTGTCTCGCCAGGTTTGTCGAACGAAGAAATACTTGAGAAGTGGAGAAGACTTACACAAGGTATTATCGATGAGAAGACGCGAGATCGAATTCAGCAGTTGGTGCTGGACATAGAGGCCTTGGAAGATGTGAACATCGTTGATGATCTTATGAGTACATCAGTGTCAAATCTGCTGCTTAGTTAATTGACCATTCTCGCTAAGCTGGGAAACAAAGCAGGTGACTCTTACTTGATAAAGACCTGAAGAGTCCTAACATTTGTGACGATTGCGCCGCAATTACTCAAGCTTCATGGTTCTTCAATCGAAGACGCTGTCAAACTTTAGTACACTCACCCATAGCTTGCTGCAAAGGATTGTGTATGTACTGGCGGTCTCTGTGGAAATTGACGAAAAGGACCATGAGATTTTTTAAAAAAATGATTTGATCACGCATCGTCAACATCAGGGTTCAGGTGTAACCTCTATCTCTTACTTCCCAAGCCATGTAAGCCACCAGAACCTTATTTGAATTTATGATGATTCCTAGAAGAGGGGGAAGTTTTTTGCGATTATCGTACCAAGATTACAGTTTCTAATTAATATATACTGGTCTCTTCGTTTCTTACTCAAGCATGAATTTAGGGGGCTAACACACACCCATAACGTAAATTACCCGGAGGTCACCGTCTATGCCTGTACTAACACCTTCACAGGCAGCAGACGCATTGCATGTCTTTTTACTTGGATAAAGAATCTGTTAGAAATTCACATGAGACGACCATATAAAGGCTAACATGATATGGCTCTCAATTTCACCCAATGACAGTCGATAGATCCGGCTCCATAGTTTCATGGGCTTACCCCAGACTTCTTTTTTAAAATTGCGATAACTTGTAAATGGTTCCACAGTGATATCCGACTGCAAAAATTTCTGTGATGCCCCGTGACTGTCGTTTGATTTGCGAGTTTCAGTCCATTTCTGCTCCGAGTTACTCTTTTGAAGACCAACCGGTACAGTGTCTTTGCCAGTGGGCCGAGTACTAAAGTGCCACAAGGCCGGAAAGAAGAGCCGCATTCTGTGGCACAAGATAGGTTCTCGGCAGGACGTTTTACACAGATCCTTGAATCCTTTGTATTCAGATGAGCAGAATATAGACGGAAAGTTCCAAGTCAAAGAACGCATGTCGCCAAGCCAAGAAGGGTCCCGACAAGTGAGGTTGCATAGCCGGCCCGCGACAGCAACAATCATTCGGTTAGCCGTATCTGTAACCATCGCCGGTTGCGTACAAGACTTCAAGGCATGGCTTATAGAACTGACAGCTAAACGAGTAAAGTCAGTCTGGGGTCGACCGCGTGATTTACAAAAACCTTGGAGAAATCATGGAGGGCCCGCCGAGACTTATCTCGAAAGGAAGAACCCTTCTGTTGCATGGCCGTCCGAATAACGCCGACTATGGACTAGTTCAACTATCGCAGCTTCTTGGAGAGGCATATTGGCCAATTACCATGATGAGTTTCACGATTCAGAGGCTGTTGGCTCCATTTCTCAATGATTTTGTGCAGGTGACCACGCAACTGTGTAGCACGTACATACGAACCCTCAGAGCTTTGCACGGAGTATCCCATGTCAATGGGTGGGTCGTTTTGGACATGTCTTCTTGATGTGTGAAAGCGCATGACTTTTCTTGAATATGTTCGAGCATATATAATGTAGGGCCCCCTCCTTCTTTTGTCCATTGCAGCTTTCTCTCCTAGATTCAACAAAGTTTCTGAAAATCGTAACTCTCAAGAAGTTCTTCCATCGAACTTCAGTGCACCAAGAGTCATCAGTCAGTGCTTGCTCTGTGTACTCTGCCACTTAGGTACCACAATGTCGCACACAGGTCCTCAAGACGAGGTCCATGGCGTTGGAACAGCTCTATACGAGGCTGTTTCTGGAGTGAAGGCCGTGAATGCGGAGAAGATTGCAGACAGGTTTGTCTCAGTGCATTCATAGCTTGCTAGACAGATTTTCTAAAGATTCTATAGCTCCGTCGCATCTGACTCCGAGCAGGGTCATTTCGAGCGAGTCAACTTGAACAACAATGTCTCTGCTAAGTATGTCCATATCCTATTTGCCAATTGAACGCGCTCTAAGAATAACTAGAATTAAAAATCCTCTCGCTGACCTCTCACAATACCATGTCATTCGCGATGTCACCGAGTTCGCCGAAATTCATGGGTTGACTGACATCGCCCCAGTGTTGCAGCGAGGTGCTCTTGTCGCCCGTGATCCAGCCAATTACGCCAGCGTCGAAGGCTTAACTGAGGATGAGTCTTTGGCTATTCAGGACGAAGTTCTTCACAAGTGGAAACAGCCCGCGGCTCTCTACTTTACCATCATCCTTTGCTCGATTGGTGCTGCCGTTCAGTGAGTTTCATGTCCCGTCTTGTCCGAGCTCAGTGCTAACATACTGCAGAGGTTGGGATCAAGAGGGTTCCAACGGAGCCAATTTGTCTTTCCCTGATGCCCTCGGAATTCCTGAATCGGGCCCCGATGCTGCTCGTAACCTGTGGCTTGTGGGTGTCGTTAACTCGTGAGTATCACGTTCCTCGAAACCCGGTAGCTTATCTAATTGATTTAATGCTCCGTACATTGGCGCTGCCTGTATCGGCTGCTGGTTGTCCGACCCCATGAACCGCCTCCTCGCTCGTCGGGGCACCATCTTCCTCTCTGCTATCTTTTGTGTTCTCGCGCCCATCGGTGGTGCCGTCGCTCAGACTTGGCCTCAACTCTTCATTACTCGTATCCTTCTCGGAATTGGCATGGGCTTGAAAGCCTCTACCATCCCCATCTTCTGCGCAGAGAATACCCCTGCTAGTATCCGAGGTGGTCTTGTCATGTCATGGCAACTCTGGACTGCGTTTGGCATCTTCCTCGGTTGCACTGCTAACCTAGCTTTGATGAACACGGGAAATATCTCATGGCGTCTGCAGTTGGGTTCTGCTTTCATTCCTGCTATCCCCTTGTTGATTGGAGTCTACTTCTGCCCCGAGTCTCCTCGTTGGCATATTCGTAACGGCAATATGCGCAAGGCATACGAGTCCCTGCTTCGTCTTCGCAACCACGAAATCCAGGCCGCGCGTGATCTTTACTATATCTACGCTCAGATTCAGGTTGAGAATGAGATCATCAGCACCAGCAACTACCTCACCCGCGCGATTGAATTATTCACCATTCCTCGTGTCCGCCGCGCCACTTTGGCTTCTTTCGTGGTCATGATCGCCCAGCAGATGTGCGGCATCAACATTGTCGCGTTCTATTCTACCTCTATTTTCTCCAAAGCCGGAGCTAGCGCCGTGTCATCTAACTGGGCCTCTTGGGGTTTCGGTCTCGTCAACTTCGTCTTTGCTTTTCCGGCTATTTTCACCATTGACACCTATGGTCGTCGGGCGTTGCTTTTGTTTACCTTCCCCAACATGGCCTGGACTCTTCTTACAGCTGGTTTGTGTTTCTTGTTGCCGGATGGCAGTACCAAGCAGTTGGCTGCTGTCGCCTTGTTTGTGTACTTGTTCGCTGCCTTTTACTCCCCCGGTGAAGGTCCAGTACCCTTCACATACTCGGCCGAAGTGTTCCCTCTCTCGCACCGAGAGGTCGGTATGTCCTGGGCCGTGGCCACTTGTTTGGGCTGGGCGGCCGTCTTGTCCATCACTTTCCCCCGTATGCTTGATGCAATGACCCCAACTGGCGCCTTCGGCTTCTACGCCGGTCTCAACATTACCGCTTTTGTGATGATTTTCCTGTGGGTGCCCGAGACCAAGCAGCGCACTTTGGAGGAGTTGGATTACATCTTCGCTGTGCCCACTCGTCGCCACATGAGCTACCAGATCAAGACTGCGCTACCTTACTGGTTCAAGCGATACATCTTGCGCCAGAATGTTAAGCTCGAACCGCTTTACCACTTTGACCACGTTGCTGAGGAGGTTGTTGGGGTGACTAAGTAGATGTTGGATCGACTCATATTTGATGGTTTGATGAAGTGATTGTTGGATGATCGAATGCCCTGATGGTTTGGAGTATTTTCCATTTAATTTGATTTTCTCCTTTTTAAGTCGATAGAGTAGTGAATACCAAATACAGATACTAATAATGACACGGGGGAGTATTTTGTCGCAATGCAGTAACCCTAATCGTAAATCATGTGAGGAGCATCCCCATGTGACGAACGTTTGAATCGCACGTGTACACAGATCTGTGAGAATTTCCAAATGACGTATCCATGAGCAGATGAACGTCAAACATTTTCTCCTTTGTGTACTTTGGTTCAGGCAGACTTGGGAAAGTTAAAAACAAGAATGAAAATGAAGCAGCATCACGTGCCCCCTTTAAGGCAATCTGTGACCGCCTTTGTGGTCCACCAACAAATCCACCACAAACTGGAGAAACAAAACAATCGAAGCTCTTACTGTCCAACAAAATCACTTCTTGTCGCTGTGTCCCTGTGCACACTCTCCTTTTTAGAATTCTATCTGCCCTCTTTTCAGAACTTTATATCTACCTTCCCTACAGTCCTACTTTCACAAATCATCCACAAACTCATACAACTACAGCTTCTGGCAGTACTCTGATTAGCAGCATCTCGTCATCAGCCCGGCTGTCCAGCCCACCCCGCTCAAATGGAGGCATGACTTGAGCCAGTGACATTCTCACTGGTACATGTTGTGTTTCTGATCTGAGTTCTCCGATCTGCTGGGAATAGTTGATTTTTCCTTTGGATTGTGTACATAACACTCTGACGCTGTCTGGCGCAGCTTGATTCGACCCGATTTCGATTTGATTCCTGCTCTTGTGGCGTGAACTCTTTCTTTCACCTCGAGGTACCATCATACGGAGTTCCGCGAGCGAAGCCGACTTAGACACTTGTACGGAGGAGTTTCTTCTTGCATGATCCGGATAGACCATAAATTCGGTTAACTTGTCTTCTGGTGGTTTACTTCGATCTTCATCTGTTCCCCGCCTTCCTTCCCCCCCTATACTTAATCATCGACAGTCATTTCAGCACCACTTCACCTAAGAATTCGCCGCCATGCCTTGCTTCAAAGGGCTGGCAGTCAGTATCCATACCCCGGATGGCCCCATACCGGAATTCTCTGTGCAACGTCAGTCCCGCCAGTCCCGGATCGCTTGCTATATTCCCGTTCCAGCACCCAAGATTACTGAGTCCGGAAAAGCTCAACCGTCGACATTTGCCGTGTCGATTACGCTTCTGAATGCCGGACAGAGTGTTCCATATTCGACACCCAAACCGACGCCTGACAATCCGAACCCGAAGCCACAACTCGTCGGCGTAAGCGAGACGGACGAAAAGGGACAGACACATTGGATAAATCCTTACCTGCCACTGACAGGATCCGTCAATGAAACGGTTGCCGCTTATATCTACTTCGACGGACGACAGAAGGAAGAAGTTGCTACACTATTGCGTCGCGGAGAGGAGACATGGGTTAATTCCCGATGGGTCAGCGTTCCTGACTCAGAAGGCGGAGGCCTCGCTGAACGAGAGTTCTTGTTCCGAGAGGTGGGTCTCGAGAGATGGTTGAACGGATTGGACCTAGAAGGCAAGGATGCCGCAGCCAAGATTGAACGACGCAGACAAAAGATGGAGAAACGGAGATTGCTTAAAGAAGCGCAAGACAATGGTGACATGGATATGGAGGGCGAATCTTCTACGAAACGGGATAAAGGTATTATGCGATATGGCGCCGATGCCAAAGCTCCTCTTGAGAATCTTTCGGATGAAGAGTTCTCGTCTGATTCTGACGATGATCCAATTCCTGAATCCGCGGGTCAGATCAAAGTTGCATTGTTCCGAGTGTTGGCATCTGGGGAGATTCGACGGGGAGAGTACTCACCGCAATTTGATGCACACGATGACGATGAAGAAGGAGGACAGGGAGGTGACGGAAATGCGGATGTTGATCATACGACTAGCTTTGCGAAGCCTAAGACGCTCGATCCTACGACAATCAGTACGCAGACCGTTACTGGTATCGATCCTACTGATAAGCCGTATGCTGTGTTTACTTTTATGTACCGTGGCGAACGTAAGTCTGCCTATTCAGCTGCATCTTGCTTATGCGTATACTAACTTGCACAGGTCAACTGCAGAAGATGGGCATTCTAAAATCGAAAGTGGTCGAAGAGACTCCTGCAAAGAGAAAGTCAACTGATTTCTCTAAACTTGCGCCCCTCAAACCTGGTGGTGCTGTCGGATTTGTGGGCTATCGCGAAGGCGACAAAGCCGGTTCTTCAAAAACGGGAAAGAAGTCGAAGAAGGGCAGCGAGAGCGACATGGACAGCGATGAGGATGAGGATGAGAAAGATCCTGTTACAGCGAAGGCCGACGAAGATGAGAGCAATGATGCTACTCACCTTTCTCCTGATGACTTGCGTAGACAGGGAGATTTGGCCGAGGGTGTCAGGAAGATTAAGGTATGTTCACAAACGGAATACGGCCTTGATTTAGATGCTGATGACAGTCTAGTTGAAACGTCAACATTCAATGGATCCCATGGGAGACAGCACCTCTAACGCCAACACACCTGCATCAGTAGTCACGCCCCCAGCAGCCATAAATGAATCATCCACACCACCACATGCCTCCGCATCCGCCCCAGCTCCGGTGGATGCAAATATTAACGACCCCCCAAGCAGTCTTCCAGAAAACCTAAACAGTGCCGATTATGTAGGCAGCCCAATGAAAAAGGCACGCGCAAGCGTCTCTACAACCGACGAAGACGGTCTACGAAAGCGCCTCGGGTCAAATCTCGCCAACAACATCAGCGAAATACTCGGCGGTGAAAAAACAGACTCCCCAACCACATTCGGAGGATCTGGAAGTCATTTCGGTGGCAGCATCAACCCAACAGCAACCCCGGCACAGCCTATCAACACACAACAAGCTTCACAAGACGAAGACGAGGAACTTTAACTCGTCGAGATTTCTTCGCCCTTGTCAAACCACTCGCTCATGATTTTTCTTGCTTAAACTTTTCCAATATTCAGCATGCTCCCATCCTGATCCTCAACGGCCTCATTACCTGATCTTATTTAATACAGGATCTGTCTCTTGCATGATACCTCTTTTTTTTCAACTCAGCGAACCGGCAAGCTTGCTTACCTTAGCTTTGAGTTGTGTTCCTATTTTTTACCTTCTTCTGTATGTGTGAGACAGCTACATGGGAGGGTGCTGTGTCAACTTTTAGTGACTTTGCTATCGTAAAGATCCGACATGAGACAGATGAATTGATCGACTTTGCTAATCTTAACTTTTACATGTAGACATGTTCTATTTGTTAAGTAACGACAAAGCATTGTTATCTAGGTATATTATTGCTGCTATATACATATTGCGTTCAAGGGGCTACATTTGATTAGACTGCATGCCCCCATCGCCATTTCCTCCCCAATAAGCCATGTCGGGCACGAATCCGCCGCCGGAGTCGTCGACGTTCCAATCGAACCATGGCATCTCCATACGCTGCATTTGAGCGTCCATATATGTCGTTTGATGGTGTATATTATTGTTCCTGTTTGTGTCGCTGTTGGGTAAAGGTGTCATTATGTCTGGTTGTGAAGCTTGTAGATGCGTTGAGGAATGGTGCTGCTCGTATATTACTGTTGTTTGGTGGAGTTGTGATGTATGGTGCGGGTGAGAATGATGCGGTAGCGCAGAGATGAGCGGTATCTTCTGTTGTTGCCGTAGCTGCTGGTGCATGCTAGTATACGACGCCGACATCGATGGAGGCGGCGAGATTTTATGGCCTTGCCATCTCTCTCCTCTGCTCTGCTGGTGGTGGTAGTGATACGCTGGTTTTGTGTCTCGCGCATCTGCGACATTTACGTTTAGGACAGGTAACTGTTGCTTCCCCAGATGACTCCTGATGATCTCAATACTCCTTTTGATCCCTGGCGTCTGTTTGAGTTCTGTCTCTAACATGCGCAGCGTAACGACTAGTCTATCAGCGGCCTTTTCGGCTAGGTTTCTGTCATCGTGATGAATCAGTCGCACGTCTATGGTTGCCGCCGTATAGACGCAATACGAAACGAGGTAGGTTTGGTATTGGAAGTTGAAGAGGCGGCCGTATGCACGAAATATTTCGTTTACGTCAGCTGCTTGTTCGGTGCAGACCACTTGAGCTCTGAGCGCCAAAGGGTGATCGCGGAGATGGGTGTTCCAGCGCCAGATGAAGAAGGGGCGGAATATTAGAATGAGCATGGTGTAATAGAGGATGCTGCGTTCCAATTTTAGTATGATGGTACAAGGTTTGAAGGACAAGGACCTACTTGAGAGACATGATGTGAGGCGGAATACAAATAGTCAGATCGGAAGCGACTTCTATCCGGAGACAATCTGGGAGCGTGCGGTGGAAGTTGTGTAGTTTTCTTTCGAGATCGAATATTGCTTCCGGCTTGATGTTTTGTGGCGTCCCTGAGTGTCCGTTATATACTGTCTTATAGCATTCGTTTATAGTCTGATTTGATCAGCACTCATTTCTCTTGGCAGAATAAATGGATAACAAACCTCCCCCAAGTTGCAAAAGTATTGAAATGTCAATGTACCATGACACTTTGTATGTGGGAACGGCTTGTCGGTTTGGCGTATCTGAGGGGGTTGCCATTGCTCTTCATCATCGCATGTGTCGACTTAAGTACTGTCAGCATATGTACACACTTGGGACATTTGTGGAAGTTATACATAAAGTGGAAGAAGGAAATGGCAACTCGGGGAGTGATGGAGGCCGGCCTAAGCAAAGGCTGATAGATCTTCAAATAATCAGCATCATTTTGACGATATGAGCACAGTTGCATACTTGTCCCATGCATAGCAGGAAAGGTACAGTCGTTTCCTGACTTCGAGATCATCAGGCTCGTATTCTTTCATGGCACCTCTTCCTTTTCGCAAATGAAGGCCCAGATCCGTAATCATTCTAATCGCCTATTCAGTGTAAGCCCAAAACCATCAAAGATAGGACATCAAGCACGTACCATGCCAGTGTAGAGCCAACCCTCGCTGCTAAGTCCCACGGCACATTGGCGACCACCGAGAATCAGCAATCCCTGAATAGTCGGTATCTTTGGTTTACTCTCACTAATTTCATCAAGTAATAACAACATGGCTCTTTTCATGAAAAACTCGCCTTTGTCGAACGGCTTGAATCGTGGATCATCTTCGGGCATGTGTCGCATGGCATGAGCAAACATGACATTCAAAAGAAACAGAGAGAAATAGGGACCGCCGATGGCCATATCACGGAAGAAGCCTGTAGTCGGTGTTAGTATTTTCTTTATACAATACCCAAATGTAGGTGCACACATCGACGATATACGTATTGGTGTAGTGGACCCTGCCACGCCCAATACACCTCAAGGAGCCTGGAACATAACGATGCATCAACATCTGTATACTTGGGTATGTTCTCGTGTGCTTGATTTTCCCAAGATGCCTGCCAGCGGGAATTAGATAAGTGCCATTTTCGGTGGTAGTCCTCAAATTCCGAGTACTCTCGTTCAGTCATCGTATCTATCACATGTGCAGGATGCTCATTATCCTCAGATAGAGTATGGAACCTGGACGTCGCACCAAAGTATTGTTGCTTTTTTAGTCAGTAATTTAGCCCGCTTCGTTGTTGATGGATTTGCTCACCCTTCCATTCTCGTCAATATTGTACTCTACACTCCCCCCATACGACACCGACAATCCCACATGAGGCTCGTCAGACTCCAAAAACGCCGATGAACCCGGCGACGGTGACGACGACCTCTGCTCCAACTCGGCCACCAAAACCGCAAGCCGGGATTGTCTCGAGTCCGAGTCCAAAATCGACAACTCCTTGATCACACTCTCCAACTCCTGAATCCGAATCTTGGATTTCCGTAGCTCATCAGCAAGATAGCCAATAAAAGCGGGGTTGTCTCTGTAAATGCAGGATTCTTTGGATTTATTGCAGTTGATACATGCTGGCTTATTGCCGTCACATTTGATTTTCTTGCGCCTACAGCTCAGACATGCGAAGCCATATTTGCGGCCTTTGGCACGGGTTGCGACTGGATTCGCGGTGTCGGGGCTGCCCATGATGTGATAAGACTATCATTGACGTATGAAGCTTTAGAGAAGTCAAAATCCGAAGGCTGATGAGGTGGCTATCGACTGATCCGGACAGGCTATTCTATGCCTGTCGTTCTCATGGTGGTTCAAGATGGTGAGGGGATAACGGAGAAGGAAATGTCGAATTGATGTGCATAAAACTGGCTGCTAAGTACTTAGTGTGACTTAGTGGTAGTCAGAGCTGCTTAGTGGTGGCCTGCTAAGACGAAGTACTTGCTTGTTTAGGGCTAGACCATAGCAGCCTTAAGCACTAACATGCCATTTGCGGAGAGCGAGCAATGCGGGGGCATTTGCTGTTTTCAGCCAGTTAGGGTTCATTTCTTCTATATTGATCAGCTACTGTATAACGACTGCATTAGTCTATCCAGGTGACGGTTTTCGTCACTAGAAACTCCTTCAGTCCTTCTTCGCTGTTGAATCGTCCCCATCCGCTGTTCTTTACTCCACCATGCGGAAGCGCCGCTTCATCGTGAACAGTCATGCTGTTGATATGCACGGCTCCCGACTGGATTTTCTTCGCTATTGCCAGTCCCTTACGAAGATCTTCAGTGAATACCGATGCCGACAGCCCGTAGTCGCCTTCGTTGGCGAGTTCGATTGCTTCATCATCACTTGTGACAACCATGTATGCGGCAATGGTAGCAAAAGACTCTTCCTTCCAAATACTCATGTCTCGACTTACATTCCCTAGGATCACTGGGGGCATACTAACTCTTGATGCAACTGAGTCTGGCTGAGAGGTGGTGGCATTGTTGAACGCTCCATGAATGACTTCTGCGCCTGCTGCGAGAGCACTGGTGATTATCCCAGTGACACGCGCCTTTGAAGACATGCTGACCAACGTAGGCGGTGCTGCGGATGTATTCTCGTCAAGGAGCCTTTCGACAGTGCTCTTGAATTTTTCCGCGATAGCGGAGTGTAATATTATGCGGTCAGTCGCCATGCATGTCTGTCCTGACTGTAGAAGAGTTAGCCATAGATCCGCCCGGCTTCTCACAAATTCTACCTACATTTACAAGAATTGCACCCATCAACACAGCCAGAGCAGCGGTCTCCAAATTGGCATCCTCACAGACAATCGCACTATTTTTACCTCCTAGTTCCATCAAGCACGGCTTGAGATGCTGTCCACAAAAAGCAGCGACTTTTCGACCAACAGCCGTGCTGCCAGTGAAATTGACCTTCCGAATTGCTGAATGCTCTATCATGACATTTACCACAGCAGCCGCATCTTCAGCCCTGGTTGAAATCAAGTTGAAGCAACCAGCAGGAAGCCCAGCCTCGATAAATGCACGTAGTAGAGCGTGGTAGCATCGAGGCGAATACTCAGATGACTTGATCACAGTTGTATTTCCTCCTGCCAAAGCAGACGCTGCGGCACGGACGCCAAATACATATGGCGCATTCCTAGATCTGGTTACTATACGAAACATTGGTACAATGGTTCGACATGCTTACCAGGGAACTATACCCAAGATCACTCCCATGGGTTCTCGATATATGATTGCGCTCTGCCCTTCCGTTTCAACTACTGGAACACTACCACAGATTGCAGTAATCCTCGAAGCAATATCGCGCAACATGCTAATTGCTAGGGGAACGATAAAACCAGTCGAAGAAGGGACATCAGCTCCCATCTCTGTCTGCATGAATTTACCATTTTCTTCAAGCCGTGACTCAAGTATATCAGCGGCTTTGAGTAGTATATCTCTCCTTCTCGTGGGCTTGGTGTTTGCCCACGCTGGGAATGCCTTTTGAGCGGATACCACAGCGCGAACAGCGTCAGCGGGGGTGGCTGATGCAGCTGTCCAACAGACTTGGTTCGTGTAAGGACTGATCACCTCAAAAGTGCTTTCACCAGTCTCTTCACGGCCATCAATAATTAGAGGAACATTGTAGGGAGTAGTGCCAGCTGTTTGGGGTACTCGAGACATGATGGTCGCCACGATTGAGGGGTTAGAGATTTGACAGAACAAACAAAGAAAACAGAAGACAAGTCATACTTATAAACCTTTGAGACATGTTCCCCGATACAATCGCGTGATAAGAGATAGGATAAAATGCAAAACCAAATAACAGGTGTTACAATTTACTGCATAGAAATGTCACCATAACGAAGCACCTCTATGTACCCGTGTGCATAAGCAGACTGGTGGCGCAGGGCTAGTTATTGCAGTAGGCTGTGACAAGTCAGCACATACTGCAGTACATATCTATACCAAAAGAAGGTGGAGGACGTATTCGATACCTGTTTTAATATAAAAGGTCCTAAAATAGTTAGTAGTTCTCGTAAACGTCTCGTTAGAACGATTTATATTAGATTAATATCCCGTTATTACCTGGGTAACCTCCTCGTATTCCTATGTTACAACGCACCGCCCGTTCCCTAGGTAGTTTATCACTTTATTGTATTTTCGTTATGCAGTACAATCTGTCTCAAATGAATTGGAGGAACGGCTTCTTTTCACCCCATGATTTGATTGTCTCAGAATACTAAATAGAGCTACTCTAGTACTACCGATAAATGTACATTCACGTACCATTGAGCAACAGTATTAAATCCATCTAACTTTACTTATTGAGAAGAATTGTTTTGACGCCATCTGGTGGTGGAACGATCTCCCAAGAAATTTTTCCCCATGGGACTTCAGTCCTTCTTTTTTGGCTTCGTGATACTTTGCATTCGCAATATGCGTCAATTGAAGTTCAAGCGGTAGTCGCTTGTTTTCACTGTACTCTGT
The DNA here is from genome assembly GCA_037356135.1 of Talaromyces sp. F31. Taxonomy (NCBI): domain Eukaryota; kingdom Fungi; phylum Ascomycota; class Eurotiomycetes; order Eurotiales; family Trichocomaceae; genus Talaromyces; species Talaromyces sp. F31. The sequence continues at coordinate 2,979,784 of JAYXSF010000034.1, forward strand.
CAGACCGAATTTGAAACGTCTATGACTATCCTCAGCCACCTGTTTGTTGACTCTATTATCGTCGATGCCTGTGTTCGCAATGTTTTCCATTTCCAATGGATCGATCCCCTTTGGCATCAATGGTGGATTCCTCGGTGTGTCTTTTGCGGTTCTTGATTCTTTCGAGACGTTGAGGTTGCGCCGGCCGGTGTAGCTGTGGATCTCATAATTCTCGCAGAGATTCTGTTCGCCTTGGCTATTCAGCTCCAACCGCCGAACAGCCCAGATTCAAATGTACCGTCAGATCGGCGGTAGTTGCAGCCCTCAATGCTGTTCTTTCCTTGTGCTTTGACACACTGGTAGCAAGCATATTTCCTCCCCGTTACAGTTCAGCTTTCTTCTTCGGCAACGTACACATTCGTCATCAGATGGTTCTCCTTCTGCTAAGAGACTCACGGAGGAGAAGGTCTCGGAACCGGTGTGTTGGGGACGTGGTACATTTTAGAAAGCAAACCACCCTGAACTTCATAGGTGCAAGTTGTTTTGCGGTTGATACATTTTTACGGGATTGTCCACGGTCACACAGCTTTCCAATGCGACAGCTGCCGCACTGATAGCAGGAAGGCAGATGATCCAATCCTTATGGCCGGCATGATAGACGCAGAATAATGGTGTCAAATCTTACCCGGACTCCCTTCGTCGCACGCCATTCTTTTCTCAGCGCATCGGCGACACTTCTCAGCTAGATCAGTGTGAGAAAAAGAACGTGTCCCGCTCTGAAAACATGAGGATCGAAAGTTAGGTTTATATAGACCTTTTAGTGGGATTATCGGTGAGCTATGACGAGAGTTAACGAATACGTAAGCTGTAGAGATCCAAATATAGGTATATGTGTTCTAAGTTGGGCTGTAGGGATTGATGTAGTTGATTTCTTCGGCGTATTAGATATCCTGACTATCTAAAACGTCACCTGGGTGCAGACAATAAGGTATATTGGATATAAGAACGTTGTGGCAAACGCTCGCCACGCCGTGATGACGTGGTGTTTAATTTAATGCGGAAATTATAGCCGCGAGGCTCTCAGCAGCTTGGTCGCAGCAGTCGACCAGTGTGTGTTGTAAAGGGCAAGGTAAGCTACCATCGAGATGATGAGCAGCCGGCTGAGCGCGCGAGTCGCTCGCCTACGGCGACCTTGAGCAGTTAACGAGACGTTCCAGTCCGACCAGCGAGGATATAAAAACTCTCAAACCTGCCAGACCATACTGTATCTGTAGTCGTGCCAGTTAGTCATCAAATAACCACTATCTCAAAAAGTGATGCTTACGGGTAGTTGACGGAATTGTGACCATCCTTCGAGATGTACCAGCTTGAACAGCCTCCAGTATTCCATACCAGCTTCTCCAGCGCCGACTGGATTTGTTGATTATATAGAAATTGGGCCTCTCTCTTCACTTCGATTCGTGATGCATCCTTCCGAAGTAGTGGGAGCATGAGCTGAATAGCGTGCCCGATTTGGTTTTCCAAACCTAAGATGACGCTTGAATGACCAGAAAAAGAGTTGGGGCCGAAGAGTACGAACAGATTTGGGAACCCGTCCATGGCAGTCCCTTTGTACATTTGAGGGCCTCCCCTCTTTTCAAAAAGAGACGTCAGGGTCTCGTTTTCTAATCCAACAATCTCTAGAGGGTGAAACCACCGGTTGACTTGGAATCCATTTGCTAAAATAATTACATCGCAAGGAATCTCCCGTTCTGATATGTCAGCTTCTGATGTATGTGTCTTTTCAGATGGTCCAAGCACCACTGAGGTGGCATTTACGCGTTGGCCTGAGTGTAGTAAGTTCAAAGCGAGGATCAGCAAGACTTGATAGCCAGTCAGTGTCATAAACTCTACGTTTGCAACCGGAATCGTATCGAGGGGTAAGAATCTGATGATACTAAATCACGAATATTAGAATCACTTCACGTTGGCTTATCTTTCACTGCAGACCTACTTTTTCCGGTGCCATTTTCTGCAGGTGCGACAGCAAGTTTGTCTCCAATTCCTTTCGGGCCTTCCGGCTAGCTGTTGACGTGCCAAAATAGACAAATTCGGAATCTATAATTCCGGCAATGATTTTTTTCATCAGATTCATAGATCCTGGGACACTCTTGAAGACTATACGCCACCAGTCAAATCCCACAGGAGGTTCTGGTCTCGGGACGATCCATGGTGGTTCCCGCATAATTTGGGTGACTTTCTTGGGGCGCTTTTCAGCCAGAACTTTTGGCACTATTTGTGCAGCGCTGCATCCCGCGCCAATGATGAGTACACTCTTGTCAGATAGGTCAACGTTTAAATTCCATCTGGCAGAGTGATACATGTCCCCTATGAACTGCTCCTTGCCCGGAACATCGGACGGCCAACCGTTTGGCTCCACTAGTCCGCCGACGGCGCTCACGAGTGATTTGCACCTGATCATTTCCGTTGAGATGTAGACGTACTCAGCACCGTTGGCATCAATCAATCTTTGGCGTTCTACGGCCGAATGGTCTCCCATCCCTGGAGCAAGGTGGCGCACAGTGATCTCCCACTCGTCCCTGACGACATCCCAACGACAGAGCGCCACGTCAGAGTTGAGCTGTATCTTGTCGATGATTTGGTACTTTTCAACTACGGATTGCTAATAACGTAATATTTCCTCTCCGCTGGGGAAGAATGATGACCAATTGGGGTTTTGGCAGAAAGAAAACGAGTAGAATATCGCTGGGCTGGCAAGGTGCGTCGCATACAATCAGTTTTAAATATCCACACGGGGAATAATACAGACAATTTACTGAGCAGACTCACATGTCACAGGCCACTCCAGGATATCTGTTTATCCACCAGGTGCCACCAATGCCAGATTGGCGCTCCAAGACGCGGAATTGATCAAACCCGAGCTTCTTTTTCAGTTGGCATGCCATTCCAATTCCTCCCATACCAGCCCCGATTATCACCACCGTGTAGAAGGTAGTGGTTGGAGATCCATAGCCGGCCGGTTTAGAGGTTGAGAGCATTGAATCCAATGTTGTTTGTTGTCCGCGAGTTGGAGAATAAGACTGGGTTGGAAGCTTGCTTAAGTATTTCATTTGAACCTGTGGGCCATCGTGGATGATATAGTTTCCACCCAGGCTTGCGTTCGCCTCGCATGAAAGCCAAACGTCCCATCAAACTGCACAGGATTCCGCAATCGCCATGCTGCAAAGAACAATAGACAAGACTCCGACATGGCTGATGCAAACTAGCGTTATCTTATCTTGCCGCTAGCTGGCATTTTTAAGCCGCAACCATGTGCGGAGACTCGGGTCTCTCGGCACAATGAGTGGAGGTATACTAATTCTAGGCCAAACTGTGTTCCGACAAGTACATTCACTAACAACTAGCTAGTAACGTACCTCTCTGTATACTCTGAAGACTACGAAGACACGTCTCTACTACATAGAAGAGTTTTCCTCTCTAGATACATTCAAGGTGCATTTCTACAGCTAAATGTACTACGATAGATGATCCTAGATTCCAGCAAACCTTCCAATACCATGTGGTTTTTCATTACTATAATGCTAAGCACGATGAAATGCTATTACCGGTAATGACCGTAGTGTGAATAAGCATCAGTATATCTGCAACCCTTAGACTGTAGCCTTGTCGCCCAATATCTCAGCAACCTCGTGAGCAACCCTCTGGCCTGCTCTGATGGCACCCTCCATGTACCCTTTCCACTCGTAGGCCGTCTCGCCTCCGCCAAAGTGTATGCTCCCAAAGGCCTCCCTCATAGTGACTCCGTACTTCTTGAGTAGGCCAGGCCCTAGAGCGGAAGTTGGGGCGCCGCCCAAATACTCCTCCTTGGTCCACTCCACCATGTTTATCTCCTTCACATCTCTAGCTTTGGCAGCCAGCGCAGGATCGCCCACAAGTGTAGCCAAGTGTTCAACTACCGCCTCCTCACGCTCCAGTTCTCCTAGCTTATGCCACTCGGCAGCGGGAGTGCCGGCAATGAAGATGGCGAGGCTGTACTGTTTCTTTGATTCATCGCTAATCTCCCAACTAAAGCAAACCGGTCCAATGACGGATTCGAATTTACCAACTAGGCCAGCCTCCCGCCACCAGGGTGAGGAGTAAGTCAGTATGACTTTAGCGTATATGCCCGGTTTGGTTCGTGTAACTAGTGCTCTCTTTGCGGCGGGCAATGGTGGTGTAAACTGAATATTGGTGTAGGTGTTTGTCGGGATAGCAACGATGGTCTTTTTAGCTTTGTATGTAGCACCGGAACCAGTCTTCATATGTACCTCATTGTCGCCTGCTTGGCGTATATACTCAACGGGGCTATTGAGCATCACGCTTCCGACTGGCAGACTACTCGCCAATGCATCTGTAATGGAAGAGGTCCCTACGTTGGCATTAACATCTCATACTCCAGATACGAACGGATGCAGAGATGCACGGATTCAACAAACCTGTCTTTATTTTCAACGACTGAGCGCCATCTTCTCCCTCGCTAGCAAAGCTCATGTATCCACCGCACGAATTGATGTAGTCCAATAAGTAGTGTGCACCAACTTCTTGGGGTTCACGGCCGACGAGGGCGGAGCACATCAAGCGGCAGGTGGCCCTGACAGAAGGATTGTCCCAGAGACCCTTGGAGGCTACCCATTGTGCCATGGTCACGTCTTCGTCTTCTGGGAACCCAAAGGAACGGATATCGACGCTTGCTGCCGCCTCATCGACTGCCAGGAGAAAATTCTGCACATACTCCACGTTTTCCTAGCCTCGAAATTAGTACTTTCTTCAGACGTATCAGGATAGCACGGACGAGCGGATCCGCCTTACTTTGTGCTCTTGATTGGAGTCGCATCTGTAGATTTTGCCTTCAAAGTCCTGATAAACCTGGTCGCCTTCGGTGTATTGCTCTGCAGTTTCGAGTCCAAACTTTTGCACAAGAGCGTAAATGGCCGGCTGAGTCTTTTTATTGATCCATGTAGCGCCGAGTTCGATCACGGTGTCAGCATTCGTGGCGAGGCGCTGCGTTCGGCTGCGACCGCCAACACGATGTTTAGCCTCAAGGACAATAACAGAGAATCCGGCCTGATGCAACTCAAATGCTGCCGTAAGGCCCGAGAATCCACCCCCGATGACAACAACATCTGTTTCAATCGGTGACGCTGGCCCTGAAATTATAGTCGGGTTCATCGGTTTGTGAATCATGTCGTTCTCGATGCTCCACGGCCGAGATGCACCACCGGTGGAAGCAATAGCCTCTACCTCGAATTTTGCCTCAGGATACGACAACTTGGGCACAGGCACCAACGTGGTAAGCGGGCGATGGACCACGCCATAATTCTCGCTTAACAGTCCGACGACAGACCCAACAAGGTCGTTCCCTTGCTCCAGATCCCAGTCGGTGACGTAGAATCGAAGATGAGTTATATCACGAGAAGATGCGCCTGCAGCCTTCAGGATAAGATCGAGATTGGTCAATGCCTGTTGCACTTGTTCGGCCAAGGTTAACGGCCATGAGCCGTCTGCCCGTTGTCCAATCTGGCCCGAGGTACGGATAGTTCGTGTCGAACCCTCGACGATAACTCCGTGAGAGTACCATTGAGGGTCGACCAACCCCTTAGAGGTTACAAATGTGATACTTGAGTGAGAATCTTGGGGTGCCATAATGAATTGAGGGAAGAATAGACTTCGAATTAAGTGGTTCTAGATAGGTTGATCCAAGCCATCATCTTGCTGGTGATCCGGGAAAGCTCCCTATCATATATACTCCAGCGTGTCACAAATACAACCGCGATTGTGAGAAAACACATCTCCAACGGTGCGTTTGGAGACTGATGAAGCCAACACAAGCCTGGGTTATGCTTATCCGGCTATCTACGCGGACTATCTAGCCGACCTAGGGTACTGTTGGATCTTAAAGGGAATTCGCCACAAGTTAAAAGTAGTACATCTTTTTAAATTAGTGGGATTCCAACAGGTACCAGTGCCGCCAAGCTCGCGACCTCAGCTGCATCTTTAGTGCTATTTAGTTAGCGGAGTAGTACAGAATATGAGAATTTAGCTAATCCTCTAGGCTCTAACATCTGGAACGTGGACCAGTCAAAACCGCACAAGTACCATGGCGAGAATCTACATGCGCTGCTTTCTGTGTGCGCGCTGGTTGTCGGGATTCCGACGGCAATACTCCTGAGATCAGTTTGGCTTCTGTAGATTGGGATTGACAGTCCGCAAAAGTCAAGATATCATACATATTTTTTGCTACACTAATAATGTTTAACCACACCGATATCTGCCGCAAAATCACGTCTCAGCATCGACGTCCGTATCGCAAAATGCTTAGGATAGAGGTATGTGTCTGTCGTACCTCTCCATTATCAGCCGTAACCCATACGGGCCATACGCTCGTGGATCATCGTCGTTCCACACTAGCTGCAGCAAATCACACAGCTGGAACAAGTTCTCCATGTCGAAGCCGGCTGCTTGGATGCTACGTATGAGATTCTCCCTCTGGACTCCATCGATCAAGCAAGACCCAGCTACGACACCGGGCCAAAGCAATATAGTCCTGAACCTCGCGTCAGTTATGCAACTTGTATACGCCATGATCATTTCAACGTGGTCCTGGATGGCACGTTGGCTCTCTGCATCTGGCCTCTGTGAACCACTCACAGACGTAACAAATAAATGTGTAGCCCGTGTCGAATCGCTTCGGCAGCCAATATAATTTGGTCTTGCTCGGTAGGTGGAGGAGTTAAGGTCCAGTTTGTGATTCTCTCCTTGAGATCTTCGTAATCTGTATGGGCTCTCAGGCGTGGGAGCCAATGGTTCTGTGGGACACTTTCCATTGCAAGGCAATCTACGCCTAGTCGTGTTACCTGAGGTATTAATTCAAATAGACCATGACAGCCGGAAAACATAATGCCGAAAGTCGAGTAGTTTTTCAGTGCGTCTAAACAGGTGAGAGGCGCATCATACAACTGGCCCTGTCTTCCCACCATTTCGTGGCATGAAAATGAATTGACGATACATAAGTATGAGTACAGCTCTATGCTGAATCCGAAGGAATCATTGTTGGTATCGCCCCCCAGCGGTTGTGAGAGCAGCCGCTTAATCAACTCTCCGCTTGCGTGCAAATGTTGTAGCAGAATTCTCGTCTCATTCCCTGATATTGCCTGGAAATTCTTCAGCTCTCGAAGTCATAGATGGATCCTGGATATAAGCTGATTACAATCCTCGTAATAGCATAACAGAAGTAACACCAGAAGAATCCTGACCTGGCTTGCGGTGTTGGTACCGTCAAACTTTTGCAGCTCGCTCCGTAGACCCGATATCGTTTTCTGGTAATGCAATGCGGTGGCATGCTGAGTGTCCATCCCATTACCTCCCGTTCCTAGAGACATGCGGGTTTGTTTAGAGGCAAGGTGCGTGCCGCTGAGTGCAAGAACGACATTCATGAGGAGATCATCGCTATACGCGAGGGGTACTACGAGCGTGACAAAGGTCGACTTGGAGAAGGGTGCTGTGGACAGTAAGCCAGCCGTGTGCTCCAGATAATGCCAAAGGAGATGTGCGGATGTTGACGTGGATATGGCACCTGTTCCAAGGTTCCATTGTTCGCGCAGCGAGTCTCGGAAATCCTGGACAGACAACAGTTGCTCCATGTTCTCTCTTTGAAGTGGTTGGTCTATTGTAGCCAATGCTTGCTCGGATGGATCCGTACTACTAGATGACTGTGATACTATTTGGCGGCGTTCTGGCCAAGTACAAACTAGGTGCCTCCGACAGCACGCTAGGCAGCGTGGAGTTGTTTCGTCACACTTCTTCTTTCGAGCGCGGCAAGATAAGCATCCTGTTTTAGATCGCGGATAGTTGCGCCGTGGCTTTGAGTAATTGTATGATTTCCTCCCCTGCGCCGTCCTGGCCACCTCGTCAACAGCCTCGGATGGGTCATGGCGTTCCGCGAGTGTCGACATTGTATCTGGACATTGTCAGTGTGATGATTGGAGGATGGGTGGCATGATGAGAGCGAGAGTTCTCAATAGCTATGGGATGGAGAATCGTCAGAAGCTAAGACTAGAGAAAAATCGCTGTGTCATAAGCGGTAACAGTCTCCGCGACTGAGGGGTACTGGCACAGACAGGGCGCTTACACTCGTTGGACTTGCATGACCGGGACAACAGTGCGCTCCATTCAGACCAGGTAGGGAACACCAAAATAAATCACAGTAGTATCCGTGCCGCTAGCGCACACCTACCGTAACCGGCATGTATTCAAGTGTGTCTAAAAGAATGAAAATAACTGGCACAGGTCTGCCATACATAAAACAGTGCAACGTTGTGCCAGCTAATTTGGTAAGGGCCTTGGCAAATTCTTATACCGAGGACAGCGAGCTGTCTGATGAGAGCAGCCGAGTGGATTTATGCGCTCTAATTAGCATCCGGGATAGCCGTAGAGGAAACCTTTCAACACTCGAGGTGAGACATAAAAGTGCACTCTAGGAGAAACTATACACAGGGAAGGACCATATACACACGCGAGAGTGTACGGCACGTTACTTGCCTCAATGGAGCCTACGCTGCCATTGTAAAAAGTTTCTGCTTTCCAGGACGGTTTCCACGCAAAACTTGTTGGGTGTTGCGTCTCATATACTTTGGGATTGAGCTACATGCCGATGAAATTTGTCGCATTGAAAGAGAAGTTTTCCTCCAGAGCCTGTTGGCCCTGGAAGATGATAGGGATCATATTCACCTTGTAGACCTCCTCCCATGATTATGGCAGCTTGGACATCACCAGTTGATGTGGGTATTTATGATGAACATTCGACAATCAACATGGGCCTCGGCCAAGACGACATTCATCTGAGCACTGCTATTAACCTAACACTGGGACATTGAAGGATTTTAGCACAGCTATACGGATTGGCTTGAAGGGTCGGATAGCCATTGTCGCCTTCTCTCAAACTCATTTCATTCATTTCTTGTATGCAGGGCTAATAGCCATTACATTAAGCTTCTAAGGGAAAAGATCTAATTGAAAATTTTTATTGCGGATGGTGACTCTGGTTGACAACGACCCGAAAGCCCGACTGATCGTTTTCAAATGATGAAAAATGTTTTGTTCCAGCGCGCACAGAGAAAGTAGTGCATGTACATAGATATTAAACAGGTTACTAATGCAGTTGTGGCTAGGGCATTTCTTAGATATCAGAGCCTGGAGAATTAGCTAAATTATTATGCACTATATTACTGTACTAACTAGGTAGCGCTAAAGACAGAGAGCTATCCTGCGGGTAGATAATGTGAGTAAATAGATATGTAACTAGTAGCGCGTAGATTGTAGATCTTTTACTATTTTAAAGCAGCTAGGCTGTCTCTTGTACAGTCTATTACAGATGCTATTAGAGCTCAAATGTTATTCCCCTGGACATTTTTCAACTTTTGCCTGGTGCGGTGCCCAGGTAAGCTGCATTATGCACGCACCTTAAAAGGCACTTATATCAGCCGTAATATCCTCTACGGCACCCAAAGTATCATGTTCCTCATCCAAGTGAGATTTCTATTATTGCGAATTTTCCAGGCCGGATTGTATTCTTAAAAGGACAAAAAAAGGAGAAATGGGAACGCCATCAAACTCGCACGAATTAGAACAGGTGGAGCGACCAGCTTGCAGGCTCTATAGACGTCGTTTTTTCGGCATGGTTGAGCTGATGCTCTTAAACTTTGTTGTAAGCTGGAATGTGCGTTGCTCATAACATACCCCTGAGATACGCATATGCTGACGGCAGGCAGTGGTTGGCCTTCTCGACTATCTCTACTACGACATCACAGTCCTATGATGTGTCTGAAAGCACCATCAACTGGATGAGCACCGGTTTCATGTTTGCATTTTGCATTGCAAGCCCGTAAATACTTGCACCGCTTCCTTCCCAAATATGCTAGTTTCCTGATTGTCCATAGGGTTGCCGTCTGGACATTGAAGCATGGCGGTCCGAGAGCAGGAACTATCACCACAGCCGTTCTAATCATCGTCGGCAATTGGATTCGTTATGCTGGTAGTAAGGCCAACGGAAGCATATACGGAGTTTCCTTGTTTGGTCAACTAATCATTGGGTTGTCCCAACCGTTCTGCTTATGCGTTGCGACTAGTTACAGTGATCTTTGGTTTTCAGATCGCCAACGAACATCGGCCACAGCTTTGATCTCGCTTGCCAACCCGCTTGGTGGTGCTGTGGGCCAGATAGTCGCCTCTGTTATCGCTACCGAGCCATCAGATATCCCAAAGTTGGTCCTATATATTTCCATTATTGTGAGTTTGCATTTGATCTGATGAAGTATAATGTACATGTATCTAACGAAAGATAATGGATACAGTCTAGCGTAGCATCGATCCCAGCCTTCTTTGTGCCTGCTCGACCGCCGACCCCAGCCAGCCTCGCACCGTCTCCTCGGGACATCTCGGACTTTGCAGAATTGAAAAAGATATTGAAGACTGTGGAATTCTGGTTGATTGTAGTTGCTTTCTCCGTATACGTTGGAACATTTAGTAGTATATCATCACTACTGAATCAGGTCATCGCTCCTTATGGGTTTTCTGAATTGGAAGCTGGGGTTGCTGGTGTCATACTCATCGTAGCAGGGCTGGTAATCGCTGCCATCACATCGCCCTGGATCGATCGTTACAAAAAATACCTGGGAACGATTCGAGTGTTTACGCCAGTTATGGCTTTTTCTTACGTTGGCCTGATATTTGCTCCGCAGAGTATTGCAGCGTTCTACGTTGTCATGATACTCCTAGGCGCTACTTCATTCGCCCTTCTCCCCATCTTCTTAGAACTCCTCGTCGAGCTGACGTACCCAAACTCTCCCGAAATGGGCAATACATTTTGTTGGCTTGGTGGGCAACTTATTGGCGCATGCATTCTACTCATCCAAACCGCCCTCCGAGCTGGACCTGCTGCAAATCCTCCATTCCACATGCGCAATTCTCTCATATTCTCTGCTGTCATATCCATGGTTGCAATGCCACTGCCGATGTCACTTGGTTTATGGAGGCGTCTTGATCTTCGCCGTCAAGGTGCCGAGAAAATGAGCAGGGATGCACCTAGTACTCACGAAAGCAACTTACGCCAAGGGAGCATGGCTGCTTAGCTATAGTGTTTGTTTAATCCATGCTGTTGGAATCGTGACACCGAAGACAATAAAGTGGCCACTAAATTGATGTAGGAGATGTGAGTTGCTTAATGGAACTAACGGGCTTTGCTGGAATATCACGATGATAGTAAAAAAAGGGGAAAAAAGAACGAGGAACCAGCTCCTCAGCTCTTGCAAGCAATATCCTGACTGCCTCCTATAGAAAATAACGAGGACGCTACCGTAAGGTATAATTGGCTAAGTCGGCGTGTTAGGTTTGGGATGTTGTATACTATTACACGGAACTTGCAGGTTTATGAGAAGATAGTTGCTCTCCCAGTTTCGGAGCATGATATGGTTGAGGATTCGGTATTGCAGATTGCAGTCTGAGGTTACGCTGTCTTTAGGGGCAGGGGGGGGGGGATGGGGGATGAATTGTGTCTTTTTATGTATAGTATATAGGTACGTAGAGTATATGTGTATGTTAAAGTAAGTACACCTATCTTCCTATAGTTGCAATATCAGACTGAAATTTACAAAGGACGAGGGGTCTTACGACTCGGTGATTGCGTATTCCGAATCCATGTCGACCGCATCCATAGTAGATTCCGGAGTCTTACATTGAATTAATTATGAAGTCGATCAATATCTCCAAGGCACTCTCTAAATACTGCCACCACCGAATGCCTAGATACGCTTGTATCGGACATAAAATCGATACCTGTTCCCGCATGATGTCGAAGCGCTCCACAGTACCTTGTTCCCACGGTCGGCAAATGGTACATTTCCAAGCTAGAGCTGGCTCAAAGAACATGTTGGTGATGATGTCTTCCGGTTTTAGATGGTACAAAGTCTGAATGCGCTCATTTGTCAGGATACCAGCTTTCTTGACACGTTCATATGCATCCTCGAGAATTTCTCGATTCCAGACCAGAAATCCTCCAACTTGTAACCATAACCAAGCATGGGATTGGTGGTCAAAATGCTGAATTCCGAGGACATGTTGTGTTGCCAGTTCAACGCTTCACACCGCTTCAGCAAGTAATGAAAGAATTAAAAAGGTATTTGCTCGAACAATGTAATGTTCAGTAAACCACATTTTGTTGCTTAGCCAAGGTTATTATCGGACGAGCGGAAAAGTGTACATGAAGGACTGCCTAGGCAGAGCCCCGCCCAGCATTAGATCGCAGAACGCGTAACTTCATCCGCCGGTCAGCAGCTGTAAATGTCAAAGACACAAAAAAAAAGCTTCTATTGCGGCCATTCGATTCCCGACGGACGTCTCTCCGATTCTACTTTCCGCCGACATTCTTCGGAGAGATAGGTGCGTAGTGGCGGGATCAAGTGAAAATGGGCGAGCGTGATACTCCAGGAACACAGCAGCACGCACCATTACTTACAATCAAGGTGCCAAAGTCTGAAAACAGTACCGCAATCTCGTCAAAACCCAAAACTCATTTCCAAGACAGATCGCACTTTTCAGCCAGAGATAGCGTGGAGCATATCTGGAAGGGGCTTGATTTGCCCGCAAATTCTCTGAAATCTTTGCAAACCACAGGAGGCGGACTGGGCTTGCCTTCATCCTTTAAGATTGGGCATATTGCTCAAGCTTCAATTGGTCTGTCTGCTCTATTGGCTGCTTTGATATACGGGCATAGGAAAAAAGCTCCGACTCCCAAAGTAACAATTCCGCTGCAACATGCGGCCATTGAATTCAAATCAGAGAGATTGTATAAAATAGCAGGCGCATCTATTTCTGACCCTTGGGGCCCTATTGGAGGTTTACACAAGACTATTGACGGATATGTGCGAGTGCATGACAATTTTCCCAATCATCGAGATAATGCCATAGAACTTCTGGGCTGCTCCCCCAACGCTGACCGGAAAGAAGTCGCTGCAGCAATTGCGCCATGGCGCGCCATCGACCTTGAGTCTGCAGCCTCTGATTCTAATAGCATCATCACCGCGTTAAGAAGTTACTCGGAATGGGATTTACTGCCACAAGCCCGTGCGATCACTGATTTGCCTATTCAGCTTCGCAAATTGTGCGATGGACCTGTGGGGTTGCCTAAGGAGATGCTGAATGCGAACCCTGACAAGTGCCTTCGTGGTTTACGTGTTCTAGAATTATCAAGAGTGATTGCGGCTCCATTATCAGGAAGAGTTTTGGCTGCTCATGGTGCAGATGTACTCTGGGTGACCAGTCCAAAGCTGCCGGATATACCGGCTGTCGATCGAGACTTTGGTCGGGGAAAGAGAACAATTCAACTAGACCTGAACGATGAAAAGGACACCCTTGCCTTCCATGGGCTTCTTGACAAGGCTCATGTCTTCACGCAGGGGTACAGACCCGGAAGTCTTGCGGCAAAGGGATTCACATCGGAGGCACTTGTGGATACTTTCAAAGATCGGAACATCATCTGCGCTAATTTGTCTGCGTATGGACCCGACGGACCTTGGAAGAATAAGCGAGGTTTTGACTCTATTGTCCAAACTTGTTCGGGTATGAACGTTTCGGAAGCGGAACATTATGGTGCTGGTGAGGTTGCTCGGCCAACATGTTGCCAGGCATTAGATCATGCAGCGGGGTATTTCATTGCGGCTGGTATTATGGCGGCACTGTACAAACAAGCGACAGAAGGTGGCTCTTGGGAAGTCAATGTCTCGCTCGCTGGGGCTATGAAATATCTACGGTCACTGGGACAATATGAGGGACGTAGTGGGTTTGATACCAAGGACTACACATGTACAGAGGATGTGCCGCCAGAATATCTCGAGACGAGAGAAACGGGATTTGGCGAAATGACTGCAGTGCGACATTCAGCTTCTATCGAAGGCGTCCAGGTGGGATGGGATATTATGCCGAAGCCATTGGGTTCTGATGAGAAGAAGTTTTTGTAAATACAATCAAAGCTATTAGACCGTAGGAACTCTCCAAGATGTTTGAACACAAAAATGATTTTGCAGAACTACGGGAGAGATAATTTATCATGAATGGCTGACTTCCAGCTTACGCCGCATTGTGCCTTGCGCGATCCCTCGGCCCTGTGACTGTAAAATCATGTCTAGGGCTAGCTCCACATAATAGGCAACACAGGTTGGGCCAGCCAGCCATACTATCTGGAAGATGAGACAAGAGCTAGGTTAGGAGACTCTTACTATCTATTGTCATAGCATTGGATAGAATTCTAAAGAAATCAAAACAATCGAAGACCGGTAACCATCCTGATTTGACGGTTCATGCGGTTGCCGCCATAGGGAGCAGGGACTTTGCGGCACGGTGTCAGGCTAATGCAAGAATCAAACAAACACTGTCACAAATAGCAAGGATGGATGTTAATGGGTGTCGCGTCTTACGGCGCAGTACACAAACGCACTGCAAGCATTTGCGAGTAGTTGATACTTAAAACAAGGGCTGCCTTATGAGAAGTCGAGGCATAACTTGTCGCATTCAAAAATCTTACCAACAGAAAGTATTCTCGATACTGAGGATTGTCCACGACGGCTCGAATAGTTTATGGAATGGATGAACACGAAGCACCCGAAGATTCTAACCGAGCAAAACGAAGGAAGTACAGGGATACGTATCATGATGAACAGAAACAACGTCTCGGAAACCTTGCAGAACGCAGGGCCAAATTCCGTGGCATTCTCGATGCCCTCATAGTACCTAGCAATGTCCATATGGATTCATTCAGTGGAACAGAGCACGAGATCCAAGTCGGATGGATATCAGCCTTGCCTTTCCATTTATGGTGTATGAGGCCAAAGGATGGAGTGGTGACTGTCGTGTTGCAAGGCGACAAGCATGCAGTGCTGCGGCATATTACCTTGATATGCTGGATGAATTGGCTCGACAACCTGGACCGTTCGGGAGTCCCAGGCCCTATCAGACGAACACAAGCCTTAATTATCAAGTCTTTGCATTAACCTCATTTAGAGCTTACTAGCATCTCCTCGTGGGATATAGGCGTCCACGTCTCGCAATGGAGCATGCCGGTGTGCCCGGGATGAGCGAAAATGTTTATGTCAGTGGCCCCGCTGCTCTATTTATCAAGAAGTATATCATCATTTCAATAAAGAAAGCTGACATTTCTTATAGATATTCCAGAAATTATGGAGTGGCCATGTCACCAACAAGGAAAAAGCATATCAGCTACTTGATCTTATCGACCAGATCCATCTTTGGGCAGTAACTGATTATCGCACTTTCGTACTGGAACATCTACGTCCCTGGCACAAATTGTGTCAAGATAATTATCTCTTGGAGTGGCACTCCATATATGACACTGGACAGGATAAGAAGAGAAAACGCACAAATAACGAACCGGAAACTTTGAATGCACCAGCCTGGGTCAGCGACATGGATGACCAGAGCAGGCGGAAATTCCAGTCCCTTGCGAAGCTATCCTTAGAAAAGGCCCTTAAGAAAAACGGGCTGATAAAGGGAAAAGCAGTGTCTCTGAATCAAAACAGGAATCCCTGGTTCTGCGTGATGGATGGTTGTACATCCACCTTTGATTCTGATGTCGAATTACTGAATCATCTAATGCTGGGTCATGGTATGGATGACAGATCTTTGGCAAATATTACATGGGATTTGAAAAGAGATTATATTAAGAAAGGGATTCGAGCTAGACACAAGCAAGGTATAATGGCAACAGGCCGGCGCTGTTTCCCCCTCCTAAGGCGTTTTGTATTTGGTGGCGGTGGTGAGGATGAAAAAGAAACAAATTTCGTCTTCGAGGACGTGTTTGTATATCATCGAATGAGATCAAATGATGAAAACGACCCAATCTAGAAACTGAGGAGATAAACGTTCATAGCATTTGAGATACATTATAGGCGACGGATGACCAATACTTGTCAGAGTCGTTCGCAACTTTTCTTCGACATCATTTCTCTATCTGAAGCCTACTGCCTGTCACCGAATTTTCACTTTTTGTACCGATATCACCAACTTTGGAAGATATCAACAAGTCTCTTACAGTCAACGCAATTTTTCCTGCCCAAATTTTTCACTTGTGTGAATCTATATTTCAACTTCGGTTTCAACTTCGCAGTACGTAGTATTGATGTTATATCTTCATGCCAAGCGTGTTAATACTTTCATAAGGTTAACTTGTGGTCCTTGCTTGGGTATAAAAAGGAGCTGCTCACATAGTTGCTGGCTTGGTGATATTTTGCACCAGTATTGATCATTAACGGACTTCAAACTCTCCTGCAATCTACAGTCTATTCAAGTACTCTGTAAATACGAAACTAAATACTCCGTATTGCTAAATACTATAAAATTCGAAGATCTTATTGACCTCCGGGTAACATCAACCGAATATGGAATTTCATTCCTGGCTAACTATGTCAACCTCTAAGCTCCCCAAAAACTTTCTTCACACTTTCGCAAGGTAGCATTCATGCAATTCATATGCACTGACAAGCCCAATCTTTAACAGTCTACTTAAGTGGACTCCTTCAGAAAGATCTCCACCAAGAAGTAAAGACCTCGAGGGGATATCAGTTTCTGGCACGATGCCGGAAGCGTCCAACGTCCCGTAGCCCCCAATCGCTATCCACTTACTGTGGAGCAACGCGTATGTTCGAATTTTAGTTCTTCGTGCAAGGACCAAGTCCCTAGTGACGACTGTTGAAATTATCTCTCTGATTCACCGAATTTGATGTGAATGTCGAACTCCGCAGCAGCGCCATGTTTGATACATAGACGCAGGGTATAGAGCGTCAATATGGAGGAAAAATTCGAGAAGGGCGGTGCTCTCGAATACGTTGAAAATGGCATACAACACCCTTATACGGAAGCTGAGAAGCAAAAAGTTGTGCGCAAATTGGATGCTCATCTGCTTCCGTTCTGCTTTTTGCTTTACACATTTTCTGTTCTTGATGTGAGTTCCCATCTCCATCATCACGCTAAAGAAGCGGTAATAGTTCCGATGCTAAATCACACAAGCGATCAAATCTAGGTAATGCAAAGACCATCGGTCTTGCAAAGGATATCGACATTTCCGGAAACAAGTACTCATGGCTGGGGACCATATTTTACATTGCATATATCATCTTCCAATTCTCCACGCTGGGCTGGAAGATCTTCAAGCCTCACCAATGGGTCTCGGCGGCGGTTGTCTTCTGGGGCCTTGTTAGTACCCTACAAGCCACCGTAACGAGCTGGGGTGGGTTGATGGCCTGTCGATTCTTTCTTGGATGGGCTGAAACAATGTTTGGTCCCGGTGTGCCTCTCTACTTTTCATTCTTCTATCCCCGGGAAATGCTAGGGTTACGATTTGGTATTTTCTTGTCCGGAGCTGCGTTGGCGAACGTTTATGGAAACTTGTTGGCCTATGGACTAGGGCAGGCTCATTCGAGCATCAGTTCTTGGAAGTTTTTGTTTATCATTGAAGGTGTTCCAACTGTGCTGTTGGCTGTTGCAACCTACTTCTTCCTGCCGGACTCGCCAACGACAGCGAAATTCCTCAACGAAAGGGAAAGAGAGGTTGCACGACAGATTGCCACTTCTCAGCCAGATGACCACGAACATGAAGGACTTCAACTAAGTCAAGTCGGAGAAGCATTCAAGGAATACAAAAGTATAAACTTTTTTAAACAATATGCCTTTAAACATGTGCTGATGACGACGTCCAGATTATCTATTCGCAATAATGAACTTCAGTAACAACGTCAGCTTTGCCTCTCTGCCTCTGTTCCTCCCTACAATTGTCTCAGAAATGGGTTCCTTTACAACGGTCGAATCAAACGGCCTACTCGCCCCTCCCTACTTCTTATGCTTTCTTCTCATCATCGCCATCAGTATCCTTTCCGATAGGGTTCGTCTACGTGGACCGTTTGCTGCTTTCTTCGCCTTTCTTTCCGCGGTCGGTTTTATTCTTCTCGGTGCTACGACGTCGGTGACGTCGAGGTATGTTGGAACGTTCTTTGCAGTCCTTATTTTCGTAACGACGTCCATCGTTCTCATTTGGAATGCAAACACCAATTCTACCAGCTCGAAGAGGGCCGGTGGACTATGGATTATCATGACAGTAGGACAGTGTGGCCCTCTTTTGGGAACAAATGTTTTCCCTTCCAACCAATCACCGCTATACCGTGAAGGATCGTGGATTTGCTGCGCGTTTGCATTTTTGTCTGGCGTAACAGCATTAGTGCTAAGCTTCTGCTTGTGGCGGGAGAATGAGAAAATGGATCGTCTGCATGGTCCTTTAAAGGAATTGGATCCGGTCGAGCGTCCGCAGAATGATGGGATTCCGAGGTTCCGTTATATCATCTGAGTTGATGTTGATTCAAATCACGAGGCGTATTTTAGCATGATTTAGTGCATTTACTGTGAAGGTATTCTGAGCTATACATATTGACTTCTACAGCTGCGATCTTAATTTACAACTTATTGGCTGTCCAATGCTATCGCTCGTACCATAGTCTAAACTTTAAGTAAAATGCAAGTCTAGGAGCTTTTTGCTTGAATTGTAGCATTGGAAACAAAGAATCATCAGAAAACGCCCCCGAATTGTAGACTCTAGGACTTAGGGCTATAACCCCATGTCAGGTATCCGGACATCTAATTGCTATCAGCGTCATTGGAAGATGTCCCGGGACACTTAATCCCCTCATCAACTTCACTCTTTGACAGAATCACCTAACATCGAGCATCAACAACCAATTAATGCATGCTAGTGGGCAACTTTTAATTATCGAGCTCACGGGTCCTCTTTCTAATCAAAGATGTCTTCACCTGATAATTTCAGATTACGGAGAAAAGTTGGACAGGTGCGTTTTCAGTTGTTCAGAAGAAAATATAAAAGCAAATCCCGCGCAATGTCATTCGAGATTCATGTTAACATAATGATAGCTCTTTGCAGTCGGCTTTCATGGTTATACTCCAAGCTCTGAAATCAAAACACTGATAAGAGATTACGGACTGGGTGCTATCATCTTGTTCAGAAGGAATATCCAGGATGCTGCTCAACTTCAGGTAAACATCACCTTTACACTCCTCTAAGTATAACCAGATCCAAATTCTACGAACAGTTACCTGGAGTTTGAAAACAGTACTAAAAAAGTCAATCTCAACTAGGCCCTGGCACTTGCCCTACAGCAAGAAGCCAAAGAAGCAGGCCACGAACATCCCCTCTTCATCGGCATTGACCAAGAGAATGGTCTAGTAACAAGAATCACACCCCCAACCGCTGCCCAGCAACCAGGACAAATGACACTCGGCGCTACCCAATCAAATGCTAATGCATACGACGTTGGAAAATGCACTGGGGAAATGCTCAGCTTCTTCGGCATAAACATGAACTACGCGCCAGACTGCGATATCAATTCCGAGCCTCTGAATCCCGTGATTGGCGTCCGAAGCCCGGGGGACGACCCCAACTTTGTCGCTAGAATCGCAAGTGCGACTGCGCGTGGTCTTCGAGAGAGTGGCGTTGTGCCTACGGTGAAGCATTTTCCGGGCCATGGAGATACAGCTGTTGATTCACATCATGGACTTCCTGTTGTCAAAAAGTCCCGAAGTGAACTTGAGAGATGTGAGTTGATCCCATTTAGAAGAGCGGTGGCCGAGGGTATTGAGGCTGTCATGACGGCCCATATCGCTCTGCCCAAGATAACGAGTGGGCAAAAGTCAGAGGATCTACCAGCAACTCTTTCCTCGGAGGCGTTGGGCATTCTACGAAATGACATGAAATATGATGGCATCATTATAACTGATTGTCTAGAAATGGATGGTATTCGTAAAACTTATGGGACCGTCGAAGGAGCTTTGATGTCTCTGAAAGCGGGGAGCGATAGTGTGATGATTTGCCACACATACGATGTACAAGTGAAGTCCATTGAGCGAGTCGTTGAAGCAGTACAGTCAGGAGAATTGCCAGAGTCTCGAATTAATGAATCTTTGCGCCGGATCACATCTCTAAAAGAAAAGTACCTGGGTTGGGAACATGCGTTGCGCTCTGCAGATGAGTCATGGCTAGATGACTTACAGGCGATGAACCAACGACACCAACAGATTGCAGAAAGGGTATACTCGCAATCGACGACCGTGGTCAGAAACAGCCTGGGAGTCTTGCCAATAACGAAATCCGTCTCGAATGTATTGTTGCTCACACCAGGAGGAAAGATTCCAGCCGGAGGTGCAGTCGACGATGGTGGTCCCAAGCACAAAACCTACATCGACGTAATCCGAGAGGTTATAGGAAATTCGACTTCATATATAGCACAAGTCGATTACCCGGATGCAGAAGAGCTCTTGGAGGAGCGCTGGAGGATGATTGAGAATGATGACAATATTGTCATTCTGGTGACCAGAAATGCACAAGAGGCAGAGGGACAGAGAAGCTTTGCTCTGGAAGTAGCCAAACGCCGCAAAGATGTGGTTGTAATTGCTACGTGTAGCCCTTATGACTTTCTTGATGATGAGAAATCGATACAGACTTATGTTGCTACATATGAAGCAACCGTGGAGGCCTTCAAATCTGCCATTGACGTGATCTTTGGCAGAGCACCAGCAAGGGGGATGTTACCAGTCGCCTCAACCTCAAACAAGCAACGAGATCCCAACTACAAAATCCTATCTCTATGTGAATCTCGAAAAGGTCCAATGATTGAGGGCATACTGAAAGTTTGGAGCGCGGCATTCCCTAACTATGTGCTACCAGCCGAGAATTTAAGTATAGTCATCGACCAACCTCACGGACACCATTTCATTGCTCAAGACACACAAACCGCCACAATCATAGGATTTTGTCTATCTTATACCTCCCAAAACCAGGGTCAAACCTCCGCCGAAATCGCTGTCATTGCAGTGGACCCCACCAAACAGCATATGGGCATTGGCACCGAACTCCTATCCGCAACTAGAGAGTATCTCTACGAAAATCACGGATGCAAGAATGCTTCGCTGAGGAGTTATTTTCCTCGTTTCTGGCCTGGTTTGCCAGCTGATTTGGCGCCGGAAAATGAGCAGTTCTTTGTGCACCGTGGATTTCGATTACGTCGTGGCGGGGATGCGGATCTTTATCAGGATATTAGGGAGTTTGCCTCCCCGCAGCAATATATCAACAAAGCCCTTGCGGCTGGTGTGACTTACAAGGCAATAGAGACTACTGAGGAGTTTGAGGATTGTCTTATTGGACAGAAACGGAATTTTTCTAATTACACGGTATGTCGATTTCATGCCCCGTATCTGAAAAATTGAGTAGACTAACAGAAAACACAACCAGGGCTGGGTCGAAACGTACATCTCTCTCCCCCCTTCCAGGCACCCATCAAGTATAATGGCAGCGTTCGATAAACATACTGGCACGCAAATCGCATGGACTCTCATGCTTTCCCCAGACGACGACTTCGTAGCTCAAAACTGGGCTTTTCCTCCCTTAGCAAGTGACAGTCTATCTCTCAAGACGGGGATCATAGGTTGTGTGGGCGTAGATGAACTGCACAGGAGCAGAGGTGTTGGTCTGGCGTTATTGTGTCATGCTATAGAGGATATGAAGAAGAGAGGTGTTGA
Organism: Talaromyces sp. F31; assembly: GCA_037356135.1. Lineage (NCBI taxonomy): Eukaryota > Fungi > Ascomycota > Eurotiomycetes > Eurotiales > Trichocomaceae > Talaromyces > Talaromyces sp. F31. The sequence continues at coordinate 3,001,441 of JAYXSF010000034.1, forward strand.
GGCTGTTTTCATTGATTCGACGGATAAAGTGGATTGGTATGGGAAGGTGGGATTTGGGAGGTGGAAGGAGTATATACATGCTGAGATTTAAATCTCTCTGAAGTTAGAGGGGATCTAAAAAACCTCGGAACTTAATGTATTGATTTCAATATTTTAAGATCAGCTGACCAGTGATGCCACCCCAGCATGTGGCTTTAAGTGGGAGCAGAAGTGGCCAGACAACAAAGGGATTAAAAAGAGTTAAGACAATACATGTATGATTCTCTAAATATAAGAGTTGTGAATAAGGCAAACCAGCGGATGGTTTATTATAACCTGACACTGAAGTGAGCCTTTTACAGTTTTTCGATGCACATGATGTTCCTATGTAAAGTTGCCTACATACAAAAGACATTGATACTATCACTGCAATGAAGATAAAAGAGATCGGTTTCCTATAAAACACTTGCATTACCACCATCCTCAACATGTCAGATCTAAATATCTAAATCCATACAGCTATCCAATTAATCCACGAATCCTCTCTAACCCTATTTCTCCTCTAGTATGCTTCCAACAAATACACAGAGAAAGATTAGAGCTGTTCCAGAAAGCTCCGAAGACCTTCAGTCTGCGAATATCACAAAGATGGCCCACACGACGTCCAATGAGACTCGCTTTGTAGCAGCTGGAGCTGAAGTACCAAAAGCAGAAAATAGACAGGTACGAGAAACCAATACAGAATCTGTGGCTGAGAAGGCCAAGCCTCAACGCACAAGATCACGCCCTCTCGGACCACGTCCACCGCCATCCGAACTAATACGAACACCAACTCGGCGCGAGACCCAAGCCCACGATAGTCAACGACGGGAGCAAGAAGATGACAAATTCCAACGACCGATACGGCGCCCATCTGGACCACGAGACCTAGCACGACGACCGACAACAGCACTCAACGCACGAGAATCCCACGGCGCCGTGAATATTACAGATATGTCTCATTGCACCGAAAATTTCTATGAGCGTCACGTCCCCTTCGATATTGGGACAAATAATAACAACATATCTCAAGATAGGGAGAGTGAGGTAAACCCTGTGAGTCGGTTCGATTGGACTTCGACCGAGTCCGATGGTAGGCGGGGACGAGCGTTTGTCAACAAACAGAAACGTGGTTGGAAGAAGAGGTGGGGGAATCTCAGAAAAAAGCTGAAGGGTCAGAGGGCTAAGGTAGTGAGGTCGATCAAGGCGGCTGGATTTATTTTCAAGGGGATAGGTGGACGTCGACCGTGATGTTATTTTGATAAGAAACTTTATTCTGAAAGGCCAGAGCTAAGTTAAGTAGATATTGCCGAAGATCTATTTTCCGAGATAGCTCACTTTGAATGAGTAGTATGGTGTGGCCGAATTCAATATCGCTCAATGAACCTTTGTGGTTGGTGGGCCTATTTTTTAAGATCAGGTAAATCTCACCACCTGTGTCTCAACATATCTCCAGTACCTTTCGGCACACATAACTCTCAATGCCTTTCCTTTCCACTCCATTAGCGAAAAACTCATACCAAATGCCCATGACAAAATCGCAACGGCAATGAACGTCTTTTGAAGACCTTGTGCACCAATCCAGGGAGTAATAGCATAGTTGAAAGCAAAGCTAAGTGTGTTTCGACAGAGAATGACCGAAACAATCGTTTCACCAGAGAGTTCCTTGAAACAATCGACGGCATAAGCAAGTGCATAAGCACCGCCGGAAACATTACAATAACCGCATAGAAGACCACCAAGAAGGATGACTGCCCAATGGACCCGATGGTAGGCACCTAGGCCCCAGATCAGGAGACCTGCGGGCATCAGAATGCAGTAAATCACTAGTCCCCAAAGACGTTGCTCAGGCTCACGGAGACCTCCGTTCCGTGATGCTAATCGCAAAGTCAACCAGTCGGCAACGGGGCCGGAGAGGACGCCTGCAACAGTAGCGCCAATTAATGGCGCAACGTATGAGAGACCGACAATAGCAGCAGAGAAATCATAGGGTGCCGCGGACAGGATAGACGAAGTGGTTGCATTGTACACATTGTACCTGTCAGGGATGTCAATTTTTTTTGTCACGACTGAGTCATTAAGCAGGGGTGAAGCATACCAAGCCAAGGCAAATCCATACATAAAGCCAGCCCACATGATGTTGGGGAACTGGAAGAAAATCAGGATCGGGCGATACGCGATCCGAATAATCTGCGAGAACGAGTTTCCGTTATAGGACCAGAGCTTCATTTTCTGGAAGAAAGTTTTTTCCTTGTAGTAGCCCGCAGTCACATCAGACTGCTGAAAAGTCCGTGTGCCATCCTCATCAGGAAGCTCATTCACTTTCTCGCCTTCAATGCTTGTACGCGTATACATGGATTCCTCATACAGAAAAAAGGCAAGTATGAAATTGAGTGCTAGGATCAGAGCAGCCCAGTGCTGTACCCAGTGCCACCCATAAGTATCATTCATGAATCCTGCGATGAGAGGAGCAATAAAATTGCTGGCACAGAGCACAAACATGTACCATCCGATAAAAGCACCTCGTTCATGGGCGAAAAATACATCTGGAATACAGATCTGGGGCAGTACCTCGACTGGAGCGCAGGCCAAGCCATACAAGCATCGTGCCGCAGCCCACGCCGGATATTGGTCAATCCACGCCGTCCACTCGGATATGGCGACGCAGAAGAGCAAGCTCAACAGAATAATAGGACGTCGGCCAAAAGTCAGTGCAAGTGGTTGCCAAATGATATTGGTCCATCCTGCCATAAGAAAAAGGTATCCGGTACCGTTGTTAAGCTGGGCTATACTAATACCCGTTTCCTTCGAGATGGGAGTGAAGACCGAGTACACTGACGTACCTCCGATACCCGTAGTGAATACATAGAACAAGAGCAAAGTCACGTTCAACCATTTTCGTGTCTTGGACCAATTCAATGGGTCGTCGGGGTCTGCTGAGGGTTTTGGAACGAGAATGATTTTGTCTGATCGCTCAGTGACTAGATGCACCGTACCGGGAGGAAGCATCGTGTTGGGATTTTCAGTCGGATTGTACTCCATGGTGAAGTTTGTACCGACCATTGTACTTATTAGTCCCTTTTCTGCCCTCTTTGGTCCCTATAACTTTCCGTTCTTTGATGCAATGAGCCATCAACGGACGGAAAGACGGCTCAGAGGTTCATATACCGATCCCATCAAGACAACCGTTCCCTTTTTCGTTCGAATTGTATTTTTTCTTCCGGTGCTCATAACCTTGGAAGTCGCGGCACAATACAATAGTCGCGGTCAATAACGTACATGGATAATTGCAAACCTGACCAGGATTGCATGCGCAGTCAGGGATAATCGAGCGGTCGTCTGACACTGATTTGCAGTTGCCGGCAGAGTCGAATCATGCCGCACAGAGAAGTCGGAAAAGATAAGCTTAGCCTTTTTGGAGAAATGTGGGCCGCGGGCAAAAAGAGCCCGAAAGAGTCTAGCACAAAGCGTCAAAAGACAGGGGTTCAGCAGCCCTTCGAGCACTGATTGGCGCTGCGACCGAGTTCAACCACGTATTGCGCCGGGCCGCCTACACGGGCTGCCCCGCCTTGCCCAAGGTTAACAAACGTCCTTATCTGCCGTGCTTTCCGCTGTCTGATCTCTTGCTTTGTCTGCATGCCTTCCCGATTCCTTCCTTTGTCTCCCCCATGCTGTTTTCTGGTTGTGTTAGTAACAGATCAGTCAGTCGCTCAATATACGTTTCGGAGTCGACAAACCGTTCTTTCTTTGCAATATCGTTTCCTTTCGGCTTATTCTCTTATTCCGAGTCAGAAAACAGCTCATCGGCGAGTAGACACGGCATGAAATGACTTCTCACACGGTGCTATTCTCAACTCATCTGATCTTGGAGAAGGTCTAGGATGCGTCTTATGCCTCTGAGACAGGTCGCCTGTTGATGCACCCATTTTCGCTGCACCGTCGTTCGCCAGACGATGGGGGCCAAGATCGCCGGCAAGAGAAAGGGAAAACCTCGAGGGATCCGTAGGGACAGGGACTGCCAAAGCTGCAAGACTCGAGGCATTAAATGTGATTTGAATCGTCCACGGTGTCAACCATGTGTGCAGTCTGGGCTGCCGTGTGGCGGGTATCCTCAGAGGGTAGTCTGGGCTACAGACACGAATTTCGGGCAAAGACGACCTCGCGAAAAAGTCGCAACGCCAGTTACGTCGCACGAATCGCAGTCACCATCAGATAGCTCTAAATCGAATGCGAACGGCAACAAACCGCCAACACCGATCGCGGCAACTTTGCAAATGCATGACCGATACACGACTGTGAACCAATATAGTTTCATCAAGCGTCTGGCCGCATTCTATGAGCAGATCAAAGACGCCAACACGCAAGCAAGTGGTGGATTTTTGGCACCAGAAGCCATAGAATTGGTATCACGGATATGGGACTTTATCCGAGTTAGAATGAAAGGACAAACCGTATCGAACGTCTCAACAGATAGGCAATCGGTGGATGAAGTGCAGTCTCATGTCGACGCGCTCATGAGGTTGACGGAAGCCATTGATAAGGCTCATCCCATTGCGCTGTTTGGTATAGCGACATTTGCTTTTTTCGAAGTATGCGATGGCTCGTTTGGAGAATGGCAGTGCCATTTGAACGGGGCGCGGTCATTACTCGATTTTCACTGCCATAACAAGGCTGATCTTGATCGGCTGTCGCGTGAACTCACTGGATTAAATGAGATCGTTGCGCATCTGGTATGGTTCGACACAATGGGCGCCATCATTCGGGGCAGTAACGGGTTAATTTTTGACGACTGGCATCGCGAAACCTTGAGCGAAGAGTTTTTCGCCAATGTCGGATGTCCGGTTGACACTTTCCACCTGTTTGTGACCCTAGCCAAGGCTGGGAACCACATAAATACTCTAGATCTCAGTTTTGAAGCCCTCGATCAGCTGCTGCTGAGAGCTGAACCTGGATCTAGCGACATGACACTCGTCGAGAATGCATGGCGGTGTACAGCTGCCATCGCCATTATCAGTCGGATAGGTGATGTAGGGTCGTTGTCGCGACGCAAAGCGCTGTCGACCGCGGTTGATCAAGCATGCAGAGTGATTGCCATCATGCCACCCACCTCCGGGATATATATACACCTGGCAGCGACAGCCTACCTAGCTGGTATGCACGCCACACACCCCCGACAATGCGAGATTGTACGAGCTTATTGGCGCCACTGCCGTGCTTCCGATTTCCCACGATACCCAGACGGACAAGCCAAGTGTGAGGCGAAATGGCGAGCAGAGGGACTGGCATGAGCGAACTTGATGAGTATACGAATTGGATAGTAGAAATTTGACATATATAGGGCACACGCATACCTTTGATACCCGCATTTTCATAGTCAGTTAGCTAGCAGGCACGATAATACATTGCTCTGAATTCCGGCGAGTGTCGTTACTTGTAGCAGTGCGGCGAGTAAGCGCAGGCCATTGGAGTGCACCAGTAGCGTAATTAGCAGAGGCAAGAAGCCGAGCGACTCAGTGACTAAACTGTCTCTGGACGACGATGCATGAGTAGTTCGCATATTTCCTTTCTGAATTGATCGAGGTGAAGGTTTAGCGAGCGACGGAGGATGATCTTATTGGGGGTCGCCCTCCATCGTGACGGAAGGCGCGCACCTTCCTCGCTTGCCAACTCAGGAAGGTAATCTACAGTCGCTCCTTCCTCGCTGGCTACTGCCGAATGCGGTCACCAGATTGGCTCCTTCCGTCGTCTGTTTCGCGATAGGTTTTTCCTTTCCTTCTCGCCTGCTTCCTAGCTATGCCGAACTGGCACCGATTCTGATTAAACTTCATGATAAACAAAGATGCTCGTCCCTTTGGCGTTGATATCATCGCCGGTATTTATTATTAATCCTCCTATCTTTGACCCACCATGAATTCACCTGTTTGCCTCGCACGGCATATATTTAATGGCATGCCGGGCTACCTTCAGCGTGTCTAGGGCTTACTTCTCCAGAATTCATCATCACACGATATGTCTACTGCAATGATAGCTACAATAACCCCAGTACCATATCAGGAACGCGCGGGCATCAAACAGTCATTACAGGCATCACTGATTCCCGCAGAATGGCGTCTGGCTTCCATCCCACCGGTTGACGAGGTTGCCGATGCGCTGGAGTACATTCGAAAAAGCAATTTGCTATCAGCGCGGGAACTGAGTATCACGGAGACGTTTGATGTCAGTGTACTGCTGCACAAATTGGCTAGTGGTAAACTATCGTCTCTAGAGGTTACCAAAGCCTTTGCGAAACGAGCGATGCTGGCCCACCAGTTGACGAACTGTTGCACCGAGATCTTTTTGGGAGACGCATTTGAGCAAGCTAGGCAATTGGACGACTACCTTGAACAAACCGGGGAGATAATAGGGCCTTTACATGGCCTACCTGTCTCGATCAAAGATGTTTTCAATGTAAAAGGAGTAGATTCGTGCATTGGTCGGTCAATTTCTTTTCAGGACAATCTTCAATCGTGCTAACATCTTGATGTAGGCTGGGTAGGCCTCACAAATAAGCCGGCGATCCAAGACGGAAACGCCGCGGCAACACTTCGTCGGCTTGGTGCGGTTCTTTATGTCAAAACCAATGTTCCACAATCAATGATGGTATATTACTCTTCAGCCTTTTGCGTCCGTACGGTCACAGCTTACTGATGTGAGCAGATGTCTGACTCCTATAACCATGTCTTTGGCCAATCCGTGTCTGCGCTCAACCGAAACCTCATTTCCGGCGGCAGCTCAGGAGGTGAAGGATCTCTCGTGAGTGCGCGGGGTAGTATTTTGGGTATAGGTACAGATCTGGGCGGATCGATCAGAATCCCAGCCAATCTATGTGGAATGTATGGTCTTTCACCTAGTACAGGCAGACAACCGTATGAAAGGAGCGGGTAAGTCGTGATCCTTTTGTGTCTGGTGTAATTTTGCTTATGCTGATTCAACTAGCCTCCGACAAGATATCGTTCGTTCAGTGGCAGGCCCAATGGCAATGAGTTTGTCAACGATTGAAAAATACATGGAAGCCTTACCGGCGGCGAGGCCGTGGGAGATTGACCACCAAGTCACGCCGATTCCATGGCGAACGGAACTCTGCACGACAACAAAACGGCTGAGAATTGGATATGTTGTCGACGACGGCGTCGTAAAAGTGCAGCCGCCTGTTGCTAGGGCGGTAGAAGAGGTCGCACAGGCTTTGAGAGAGGCCGGCCATGAAGGTTTGGCGATTGTTTACTGTAAGAGATGAATACGTATAAGCTGACACATATTCAGTGTTTGAATGGGATGCTTCGAGCCATGCTTATGCATACCAACTCTGGGAAAAGGCTATCCTCTCCGATGGCGGCGAAGCGTGTCGCATCTTGTGTGAATTAAGTGGCGAGCCATTGATTGAGGGCATGCTTGTAGGGAAACCCCATAACATGCTGACTACATCACAAACGCATAAAGTATGTTCACTTTACCCTAATTTAATGAGGAAGATCTAATGAATACAGCTTATATCCGATAAATACACGTACGAAACGCAATACCTGCAACGATGGACATCTGCCAGTCTTGACGCTCTCATCATGCCAATCACACCTTGGGTAGGATACAAGCCCCAAACCTGGGTAAAGAGCCATCAATATGTGGGATATACATCAATCTGGAACCTATTAGATTACCCCGCTCTGGCCGTCCCGGTAACCAAGGCAGATCGGACCAAGGATGATCCTAGTGTGGATAAGGAATGGAGGATGCACCAACCAAGGAACAAGAGCGATGAGTTCAATCATCAGCAATGTTAGTTTGTTGCACCAAGAGAATGAGAGAAAGACTTGCTGACTTGAATAGATGACGTTGACCTCGTAAACGGAGCCCCTGTTGGTGTCCAGATCATAACTCCCAAATTGCAAGAGGAGAAGTGTATTGGAGTTGCGAAAGTGGTTGAACAATCACTTGCTGCGCAACGAATCGCAGAAAGGACCCAACGGGCAAGACTATAGAACATGATATTGGATGTTGATTGGAACAGGAGGTTATGACCTCTTTAAGCATCGTAAAGCGTTTAGCGGATCTGGTTAATGCATGTTTCAAATCCCTGTGCAAATACGGAGAGTCGACGTACCTATCCTATGTAGCTGTATACCTAAATGAATACAACTATTACACTTCTAGAATCGCATTGGAGGACTGCACCTAGATAATAAGAAGCGCAGAAGATTTCAGCTGACAAGAAACTCCATTTTGAATTCGGCTAAACGTAGTATGACGACGAAGTATAAAAACATCACAGCAAAGCAGCAACCGCAGCAGCAACGACCGGCGCAGCCGTGATCATTGAACCCACAACACCCGTCGCAGCAACCGCACCACCCGTCTTCGTCGCCTCGGGGGCCGTGAACGAACTCAGTCCCGCTGTCACGGTCAACTGATCATATGAATCCGAGATCGGCGCACTCGCATACGTCGCACTCGTCGAAGTCGAAGACGACCATGCCGACCCTTCTATGGACCCGGATATGCCTACACTCATCGTACAGCTGGCCGACAGCGTGGAAGATTTGAGACTGCATTGGTACGACTCGGTAACAGTCAAATCGTAGCTTGTCACCTTTCCTGATGTGGATGCGATGTAAACGGCTGTGACGCTGACGGTGGCAGGTCCCTGTACGATGGTCCAGGAACTGGGGTAGTCGCAGTCAGTCTTGGGCGCACCGTTGACGCAGCCAACGTGGTAAGTTGCGGCTTCGGTGTTGATGGCTGCGAGACTGGCGGCGGTGCTGGTGTAGCCGCCGTACGAGGGGACTGTGACATCCCAGTTGGGCGCGAAGAAGCCGATTATTGTGCTGGAGGAGTCGGCTTGGACGCCGAGGGCAGTCAAAGCCGCGGCAAGGATGAGGGAGGTGCGCATGTTGATTATAATTCTTCGTTGGCTGTCGTCGAGTCTGTGGAAGAGCGCAAAAAGGAAAGATTTTTTTTTTAAAATGGCGACCAGCCCCTATTTATACCTACGCGCCCTCATCAAGGCAGACGACTACGTTCGTTCCTTCGCCTGCAAATCAAGGCTCAAAGAGGGACCTCAAAAATTGGTGGCTTGTGATGATGTTCGCCATTGGCCGAATATAGCGCTAAAAGCAGACAAGCTCTTGGAGTCTGGACGCGACAAGTTTATCGTAGTAGCGGTTCTGGACGTGCTAAGCCGGAAAGATCGCGGGATCCGAGAGCTGAGAGCCGCAACATTGCAATAGTGCGGATTTAGAGTGGATGGTGCGGAGTTTGGGATGAAAAAGCGTGTGTCGGTTGATTTAGATGATCTACACAAAGACCATGTGATATTCACACACATAGGGTACAGATCTCGGAGCTTTTCCAATAATATTCTCATAGAACAATACGCATGTCGAAACACCAGGTTCACCAAACAAAAACAAAACAGCCATCCAAGGTAAAGCTTCTGCTTCCCATTCGAGCTCCACCGTCTCACAACTCGATCTGTATCCTTTCCTCTTCCGACATCTCAACTGCGACAACAATCTCGGGATGTTGGTTGGGTGTGACAAAAGAAAATTAGTATCCAAGATGCGTTTAAAAACATTAGACGGGAGTGAACCAAACATTCCTAGGCCCTGTTAAAAATGAATTAGCAATCGGTTCAGCCACATGACTCAAAGTGATCATATAGAAAGAGCAGCAGCGGACTTACGCCCCCGATGATCCGTGAATCTCCTACCGGCAACGACATATCTCTGCGGGATCCGATGCAAAAACAGCGCTTCATACTTTGCTCTATGGAACGCTTTGTCCTCGATCCAAAATCCAAGTTCCCTTTTCAACCTATTCACAGTCTTCCACATCCTCCAACCTTCATTATCATCTTCAGGTACGCGAATCTCCCAAAGGATTACATCCTGCATCCCCGCCCTCATTCGGCGCCGTGCCTCCCACACGGCAGTCTCATAATCCAAATCCACAGAAACGAAATGCGTTCGGTCCCTGTTGTTCCAATCTAAATGGCGTATGATTGCATCTATGAGTCTTCTTTTCTCTGTCCGTGCATTTGGCCCTGGAACCAAGTTGACTCGTGAACGAGTAATTCCAGCTGCGAATCCGTACCGGGGACGATATGGGTCAGCCGAAGAACCATCAGTCACCCTGAAAAAACGCTGTTCCATCCCGATTTGCAAGTAAACCTCTGTAGGTGTGTATGAAAGTAAATAAAATGCAGCCAACGGACTGAAAGTTAGAAGAGAAAGTCATATCGAAGTATGGACCTCTTTATATGTAGAGGTTGCGTGCATAGTTCGCCTTTGATACTCAGTATCAGCGCTGACACGCGTAACTTGAAGACGCGACCGAGGGAGCCAAGCCGATAACTTCACAGTCAGCTCGCACAAGCCTCGCGCGCAGGACGTGGCATGCGCTTATTGGTTGCTGCGAGTAGGCCATCATGTGATATCGTGTGTGTTTCGCGTCAATGAACAATCTGGATTGGATATACTGGTGATAGCCCTGCAAGACAGAGCAAAAGGAGGCTAGCTGGAATGCCATTTCTAACGAATCTGAGTCGTACAACGAAGCGGCCGGTCTCACATAGAAGCTCGTTTCGGTGGATGCTCTAGTTGTCGAGCGGCCTGGTAGGGGTCCGAATAGGCAGGCTATAACACTACGCACCTAGGTAGTAGGGTCCTAGTATGTAGAGAAGATTCAATGCTATTTCCGGATAAAATGAATATCAAAATGCGCTTGCTCCAATGCTCGAATTGAAAATAAAAATAAAGGGTCTTGAGAGCGTAAAATCAAACGGCAGTATCATCCAGAAAGTAAGCAGATAATGAAAATAGTGGGAATAGAACTGGAATCATAACGGCAAAAAAAAAAAGTCACCACTCAGCATGATCAAAGGTTTGTCCAACGTGTGATGATAATCTACATAACAATACAATCGCCACCTTGCTGCTGTTGTTGCGCGACCGCTGATCGCGACACGCGCGTCTTCTGCATACGGCCGCTTCCCTTTTTGAGTTCTTCGAGGCGCTCGCGGGCTTTGTTGAAGTTTTGCGCTAGATAATGTCAGCTTTTGTTGGAAGAGGAAAAGAAACAGATAAAACATACAAGCAGCTCGCCAGTACCACCGTTGCGCATCCTCCAGGTTCGATGGAACACCAATTCCAACTTCGGTGAAATATCCCATGGCATACTCAGCCTTCGCCAATCCTGCAGCTGCCGCTTTGCGAGCCCATAGGTAGGCTTCGGTATCGCTTTGTTGGAGGATTCCATCCGCACCGGTCAGGTACCATCCACTCAGTGCGAGTTCAGATTGATGCTCACCCTGGGCGGCAGCGCGAGTGTACCATATAATGCTCATACGCGCATCGATCGGCAGCCCCATAAGGCCCTGTTCGTATGCAGCGCCTAGGCGGTATTGTGAGAATTTGTAGCCAAGTTCAGCGGCTTGCGTGAACAATTCCCTAGCATAAGCCTCGTCTCGAATGATAAAATCGGATTGAGCTGTACTCTCGTACATAAGTCCCAATTCGTGTAAAGCGTGAGGGTTCTCTTCATCTGCCCCATCAGCTGCGCGTTTCAACCATGTTACAGCTTCGCGAGGGTTCTTTTGCTGCCCAAGCAATCCCTTTAAAAGAATAATGCCCATTTTGTACATTGCAGGTGTGTTTCCAAGTGCTGCCGCACGTCGGTACCATTGTACAGCCTTCAAAGCATCCCTTCTCGTGCCACCCCCTTCTTCTTGACCAAGTTCACAGCACACCGCTGTTCGATACGCCGCCTCGGCGTGGCCCGCTTTGGCAGCTGACTGATACAGTTGGAAAGCCTCTTTTGGATCAGCCTGCAGTCCTAAACCCCCATGTCCATAGCTGTCTGCCATGTAGAACATGGCATCCGGAAAGGCATCATTAACCAGTCTCTTCACGATCTTATATGCATCATGAATGTATTTGTCCTTATTTCTGGCGCGAGTCTTTGGGTCGACTTTGCCTTCATCGCCGATCAGCCGCGTCGAGGCTTCAACGTACTTCTTTGCAAGTCTCAGTGCAGTCTTGAAGTCGTCAGGATTGCGTCGAACGATTATCTGTAGCCTTTCAAGCTCAGTCTGCGTGATGGGTGGAGACGTTGGCCGGCCGGTAGGGCCCCCTGGAGGCGGCGCAGATGGCACTGATTGTGGTGCATCATTTTGTGGAGGTGGCCCTCCATATTGTCGGACTGGTGCCGGTCGATCTCCAGTCGCTTGGTCCCAACCAGCCCGATAGGGCGATGGATGAACAGGAAGAGCGTCCGGATTTTGAGATTCTGGACTGCCGATAGGGTGTGCGTTATATGATCCCATAGATGGAGTTCTTTGTGAGCCGTCGAAGTTACCATTATGACCATTATGCATGCCATCGCCTGGCAAGTCAAATTGAAAACCGGCATCCGCAAACTGATTCGTTTGTTCTGTTGGTGCCGTAGGTTTGTAGGGTGCGTATGCACCGCCAGGATTTCTCTCCGAGGACAAGGAATTCTCAAAACTTTCGTTGCGGCGGTGCACAGGCTCAGACGCTGGCATGGCATCAAAGTTCGGCATATCTAGCTCGTCGTCGTCCTCTTCTTTGATCACCCCTGCGCCCACTCCCGTTCCGGGTACTTCCCCTCCCTCTTCCTCATCTTGTTCTGCAAAGTAGTCCGCAAATACATTGTGGTGTACATAGGTACTAAACGTTTTGTATTTCAGCTCGTCACCATGTGACGAATTGGGTGCCAGCAGATTACTTGCTGCAACGGACTCTGGTTCTGCGTACTCTGCAGAGGGTTCCGCATATGTACTTTGACCGGGGTATTTCGGCGATCGTAAAGGAGGGGTGTATGGCGAACTTGAGTTCGGTGTGGTCATGCTCCTTTGGGGTATATTGATAGGCGGAGGTGCGTTTCCCATCGTATATGATCGTTGAGGAGGGGCAAAGCCATAATCGCTACCCGGCTGACTTGGGTCTGAATAATAGGATTCGCCGTTGGGTGGTCCCCTAGGCGCGCGAGACGAATTTGACGTATGTGGCCGAGTTGGTGGTGAGGCAATGCTCATGTCGCCCATCTGCCGCGCTAATCCCTGCTCATCTGATCCTCTACGTTGCGACGGAGGCCCGCTTGGTGGGTACCCGTATGGATTGCCCGGAGGTGGTCGGCGTTGAGGCGGAGGTCGGCCCATATGAGCACCTCGAGGTGGTGGTCCGCGACTACCAGAGGGCAGGCCTCTTCCTGCGCCTGGAGGCGGTACTTTTCCATATCCTCCTGGTCCGCTAGCCCCTCGGGATCGACTTGAGGATCCGGGTGGTGGGCCACCAGGCCCTTCATAAGCTCCACGAGAAGGAGGTGGACGTGGCCTTGGTTGTCCTGGACGTGATCCTCCGCCATAGTCAGGACCTCCTCCACCATAACCATCATATCCAGGCCCACCTTGGCCATAACCTCCAGGTGCCTGCGATCGAGAGCCCGGTGCGGAGGGAGGACCTCTCGGAGGAGGCATTCGTTGCTGGGGGTATGCCATGTCGCTGGCTTTACCAATGACGCACTGTTAATTTCCTGTCACTGCCGTTGTTTGCTCGTTCGTGGTAATTCATCGATAACGTTGCGCTTGGATTGGAAGTGCGAGGCACGAACGAACGAGTGAATTCGCGACAAAGCAAGTCGAGAGGCCGTTAAATGCAAAAATAATGCGATGCGAAGATAAATCTAGTCAACTATCACAAAGCCGAATGTTAGCCGAGCTAAGGCAGACGAGGGATGAAACGGGGGTCAGCCATATCAATGCTGTTGAATTTACAGCCAGGGGCGCTACGAGACCGCGGCGGTGTCACACGAACCGCAAGAGGTCTCGCGGGCACGAGGTATGACATGAAAAACGATGGATTTAGGGGACGACAAACATTTGCAGAGAGAAGACTATTGACAACGAATGACTGCCGTGGATTTTCGTAGTGATATGGTCGACAACCTTTACCTTGATGCAGAGGGGTTGTTCAATGTTGGCCCAAACGACCCCGGGTCTCAGCGACAAGGTTAAGAATAGATGGAAACGGCGCTGGCAGTCATAAAAGCTGAAGTCGCAACTTCCACTACGGACGAAGTGTCAGAGTGTTGGAAAAAAAAATCGAGCTGAGTCTGGCGGCTTGTGATAGACCCATGCCCCCATGAAGAGGAGCAAAGTCGGCCTCGCTCGTCTTGGGGCTTGGAATGGCTTTGAAGCAGAAGTTTGGTTCCTGGTAAAATACGGGGAGATGATACCCGTATCTTACCGAGCCTAATTCACTATATTCTACTATCATTGGCTTACTTGTACTCGGTAGTCCACCCTGTAACGGGCTAGCCGTAATGTATCATCAGTCCGTTTACACAGAATCATTTCACGTATCGACAAGACGCCTCGGTACCAAAGGCTGAAAGGATCTCCCGCATAATGGCCCTGTAACGGTCCATGTTACTGTATTACGTGCGTACGCAACATCCATGAATGACGTCTTGCATCTAGACCAATTGCCCGCCTTGGTTTGCCTGGTTGAAGTTGCCCTCCACCCCAGAAAAATTATATTTGCTTCACTATTATTCTAGACTTACCTCTCTGCTTACTACGAAAGTCCATGCGCAGTAACTGAGTGGGGATGTTTTTGCAGGATTGAAAGCCAGCGACTAAAAAAGCATCCAAGGACAAAGAATATTCATGCGACGCAGTGGAAGGCGAGACGATCCGACTAGATGGAAGAGCAGCATGGGATCGCCACCTGTTCATCATACTACAAAGTATGAAGACGACCGTCGCGCACGAGAGTTGTTCCACTATTTTCAACCAGACAACCCGGCTCTGCTTCCCGCTGGCCCTCGCGACGCTGGATCGACGAACCCCCCCTCAAGCCCGACGAAAGCAAGCCCGAATTTGGTTTTGACTGCCCTTACGCAGCTGGCCGCTATCAAGTTAGGCGTACAGCGCGCTATCATCAGGTATATAGTCCGCTCCAAACAAGCATTGCCGTCTGTTGCGACCGTTCACAGTAGATTGAGGCTTATCTGAGAGTATATTTACCGAGATGTTCGGTTCGCAATAACGAACATGACTTGATTCTAATTCATCTGCCTTCGTTTCCGTTCTGGCTTTCCATGTCGGCTAAACCGTGATTCAGTTTAATCGATCGAGAAACACTGTACGTGGTAGCCGAAGCGTCCAAATCGCTCAACTTGGGTAACAACGAGGTATATGCGGATGATGGCGACGGGCTATGGATGGGCTGTTCTCACGGCCCCGTAGCTGGAACGCTTTGCGAGGTAAGCGACCGTCTGCAGTCTCCTCGAGACTTTATGCAAACATCAGATGGTGTGCCACTGGCATTGCTGATTCATTCCATAGAAAACGATCACGTTGAAGCCCACACCAGAAGAGAGATACCCATTATTCGTTGTCGATGACCTACGCCAACACCCAATTTATAATAATATACCATGCGTCTGTGGTCCACCCTTCTTTCGTTATTATGCCGGTACCCCCTTGACGACGTCCAACGGAATCACTATCGGCAGTCTGTACGTGATTGACCCGCGCCCTGACATTACGTTGACTCCGTCGCATGTCGAATCGTTAGGCACTATAGCGGATGCGGTGATGGAGTATCTGGAAACGTCACGACAGTCCCTAGAAAGCCATCGTTTAGCCAAAGTTCTTTCGGGACTCAATTCATTTGTTCAAGGAGATGATGGAGAGGATTCCCCAATAGCTGCAGTAAAACATGATAGCCTATCGGACCGGGCTTCATCCCACGTGTCCAGTCCACAGGAATCACCGAAAATGGAGGCTCACAATTTCAATCTTCACGCAACGAGTGACACCTCATCAATGCGATCCACAAGCCCGGAGCACAACGCGGATGTTACTGACATCATGCTCGATCGTCCCCATAGCCCCAAGTCAAGCAACCCCGAGGTGTCGGTTCCGTTATCTGCCAAGCGCAGAGCAAAAAAGACTCGTTCGACCTTTCAACGCGCTGCAAACCTTATGAGGGAGAGCCTGGACTTAGGCCAGGAGGGTGGCGTTCTTATTCTTGACTCCAGCGAGCACCTGGAGTCAGATTCCCCAGATGATTTAGATCGAGATAAAGAGCGCAAATTAGCAAGTGTTTGCGCGTTGTCTGCCCAAGGATCTTTCGAAGTTCCTTCGACATCTTCGCATTCGCCTATTACCCCACAATTAGACCTATATTTTGTACGCCGAATGGTGCGTCGTTATCCTCGCGGTGGCCTTTGGTACTTCTATCAGGATGGGACGGCCTTTTCATCAGACGACGATGCAGTCAGCTCCGGGAGTGAAATTGCTGTCTCAAACTCAACAACTCGATCCCAACAGTCTGTACACCCCCAGTCATTCGGAACTCTACGCGAAAAGGATTTACAAACTTTGAGGAAATGCTTTCCACGCGCAACTAGAATCGTCTTCGCACCTCTTTGGGATTCTTTCAATTCTCGATGGTTTGGAGGTTGTTTCGGATGGAGCGCTGTGGAGACACGCGTCTTCAGTGCGCATGTCGAACTGGGTGGTGTCTTTGGATTTGGCTCGTCTTTGATGGTGGAACATAGTCGTGCGCAGAGTCAAGAATCTGATAAGAAGAAGGGTGACTTCATTAGTAGTATCTCGTAAGTGAAGATTCATATCTCGTGATTTCTTCGCTGCAAAATGACTAACAGTATGAAGGCACGAATTGCGAAGTCCTTTACATGGTATTCTAGCGGCTACGGATTTTTTATCGGAGCACGTTGACTCCAAATTTGCAAAGAGCTTGCTGGATACAGTTCGCGCCTGTGGTCAAACGCTTTTGGATACATTCGAGCAAATTCTTGATTACTCCAAGATCAACTCTCTTGATATGAGGCGCCAGTTATACTCGTCTCGAGTGCGTGAACGTGGGCGCAACGAAAAATCTCGAATTGAGTCGCTTAGATTACTCAAGGTTGTCCACGTTGCGGCAGTCATCGAGGACGTGATCGAAAGTGTCTACTCGGGACACATCTTCTCCAACACCTTAGCGTCCGGGGTATGGCAATTGGAACCTGGCGATGAACATAACCAGAGTTCAGATGGCTGTAATATCAGTCCAATCGACATATTGATCGATGTTGCTCCACATCGCTGGGAGTTTATGATAGAACCTGGTGCTCTACGACGTATCGTCATGAACGTCTTTGGAAACGCGCTCAAGTACACCCGAGAGGGCTCCGTGTCTGTGAGAGTAGATCTCCAAAAGAGGAGCGCGGGCGCGGATTCTACCTCGTCAGATAACTCAGAACCGGAAGTACTCGTATTGACAGTTTCTGACACAGGAAAAGGCATCTCAAGCGAATACCTTCATAGCAATATCTTCACTCCATTCTCTCAGGAAGATACTCTGTCACCCGGGACCGGACTTGGCCTTTCACTGGTCCGCAATATTCTTCGGTCACTCAACGGTACCATCAAAATTAAGAGTCAGGTTGGCGCAGGGACTGTGGTTAAAATATCCTTGCCACTTACCCGTCCACAGCGTCGGGAAACTCCAAGTCCAACATCTTTTCCCAGCAGCAATTTCTTGCTTCGTGGATCGAGTGATGTAGTGGAGAGACTGAAGACTGAGATGAGATGGAAAACTCTAAGTTTGCTACCCGGCGGAGAAAATCACGATCCTTGCTCGCTTCATATCATTCGAGACTATTTAACAGATTGGTTTGCACTTCGATTGCAGAACTGGGATTCTACGGTCCCAAGTGATTTGATTTTGGTAAGGGAGACTGAGTTGGAAAGACTACCTAAAACTTTGGGTCAGTCTTTGGTTCTTGTCTTGTGCCAAAGAGGCCCTGGACTCCGCTCAATTAGAGATGGAGCTTCGGGCTTGGCTTCAAGATTGATACAGATAACTCTTCCATGTGGTCCTTATCGGTTAGCGCGAATACTCATGGAAGCCATTGAAAGTGTGAATCGGGAGACAACCCCTACGTTGAACCAGCTTTCACGAGATCTTTCCCAGGTAGTTCTACATGAGAGCAATCGGCAGCAGGACACTCAACCTACCTCCAGAATCCGTACACCCAACATCTCTGATAAAGTCGAGCCAAGTGTTTCAAAGTTTTATTCCGTGACTCTGACACATGTTTCCAATTCCGTACAAGGATCGGAAATCGCTGTCAAAAAAGGCCCGGAAACTGGCATTCGGATCCTTCTGGTGGAAGATAATCCTATCAACATGGCCCTTCTCAAGAAGTTCGTGAATCGCAAGTTGCCCCAGGTATTGCACACCGCCGTCAATGGGAAGATTGCAGTGGAACGAGTACAGCAGACGACAGAGGGCTATCACTATATCTTTATGGGTAGGTCACGCCGTCTCAGTAATATTATGTGGCACTAGCTAATTTCTCGATAGACATGAGCATGCCTGTAATGGATGGCTTTGAAGCAACACAGGCTATCCGATCTATTGAGCGCATTCGAGGCACGACTCATCCCGCTACAATAATTGCACTCACCGGTCTGGGGTCTAGTGAACACCTTGCGAAAGCCTTTGCGGCGGGCATTAATGTGTTTCTCACCAAACCGTTTTCCTTTAATGATATTGCACGACTAATGGATGAACGAAATATACACGCTAATTGATCATCTGCTTAAAAGCCTCGCTTGACAGTATGATGCTCGACGATTTATTTGATTTTTTGGGTACATAGACACAGTATCGTGTTGCATGCTTTGGCCAGTCTAAGCCAAGCCCGCTGAGCTGGAAGTAAGTATGTCTTCTCAGTCTAGTGGGATTGTAATAAGAGTCTGATAGGCCTTTCTGGAGATTTTGAATTGTATGTTAGATTTTAATTCCCATGTACATCAACTACTTAGATAATGGCGAGATTGGAAGAGAAGCCGGCCTGGTGTTTCATAAGATGTTGCCGATTTACTACAGCCCTAGAAACATTGTGTAGTTGTTTTCATTGAAACAGCGCACACTTGCTCATGATCCAGGTTTTTATAGCGCTTGAAGTGTTTTGCAATACCTAGGTACCCAAAAAAGGCCTAACGCACCTTTTTTCCTACAATTTTTCAAGATGGGAATAGCCTCACATCTTGGTATGAATTCCTGCTGGTTTCACTCTACGTATCAATTTATGTCTACAAATTGCTGTGCAAGTGAGGAAAGTATTTCCAGCTGTCCTCTCTTCTAGATAGATAGGCAGTCAGTCATCAACTCGAAGTTATTCAAGCATACTGTAGGTATATTATTTTTCTCGTCGGCCACAGCTGCTTACGTAAGATTAGCCTTGAGTTTGTAGCATTAGGGGAAGATAAGATAAGGAACCATCAACAACGCATCCATCAACCTCAGTTCACCATGATTTCATCAGTATAGACATTACCTAGGTATATCAATTGTACATCCTTTTGTGCACATAGAAAAAAGCGGTATATACATGGGCACTTGCTCTTTCCATCAGTGATCGCATTCCCAGTGGGCGCCTTCCTTACTGGCAGACAAGATGGCCGACTCCAAATATCAGCCAGTGCCACGCCATGACACTCTCGACTCATTATCGCAATCCAATTCTACCCTGCAGCATCAGATCCAACATAACTTAGATCCTGCTGATGTATCTGATCTCTCATCCCACGACACCGACGACGAAAATGACATGATGGACCTCGACGAAGAGGGCGGCGGAGACGAGACCGTCATGGCCCCTTTGAATCGTCGAGCAAGCAGAAGCAGCGGTAGCAGCAAAAAGCGCCAAAAACTTTCGAGTAGACGCTCACTAACGAACTCCAAGTTTCGTGGATGGTTGTCTCTGCTCACCAAGTCTATTGTTCGACATCGTCTTGCGCTCGTTGCAGCGGCGGGTCTTATTTTTATTTTCTTGCCTTTGATTGCTTATCAGCGCAGTATTAGGAACTTCTTTTGGGCGGATCAGGTTTATGTACGTCCTCTTTACTTTCTATCCACAAAGAATATAGTCATATTGACAGAGATAGGAATCTCCGCCGTGGTATCCGTCGCCGAGGGGCGGGACGTCGGAGACGTGGGCGCATAGCTATCAAAAAGCGAAGACGATGGTGCAGAATATGACTTTGCTGGAGAAGGTCAATGTCACGACTGGGGTGGGTTGGTCGATGGGGTTGTGCGTCGGCAACACAGGTGTGTTTGACTCTGCGTTCTGCTCATGAACGCTGTATTGATAGATACTGATAGGACCCGCGATGGATGCTGGATTTCCTTCCCTCTGCCTACAAGATGGCCCCCTGGGTATTCGTTTCGCCGACCATATCACTGCCTTCCCAGCTGGTTTGACAACTGCTGCAACTTGGAATCGCTCACTGATCGAAGCACGCGGCTATCTACTCGGCACAGAGGCTCGGGGAAAGGGTGTGAATGTGCTTCTAGGCCCGTCTATGGGTCCCCTAGGGATTGCTCCGGCTGGTGGTCGGAACTGGGAAGGCTTCTCTCCCGATCCTGTTCTCAGTGCAGTCGCAGCTGCGGATACTATCCGAGGTATTCAGCGGACTGGAGTGATGGCGACAGCGAAACATTTCGTCATGAACGAACAGGAACACTTCCGCCAGGGCTGGGAGTGGATCTTACCAGATGCGATGTCCTCGAATATTGATGACCGGGCTCTGCACGAGGTATTTATTTGGCCTTTTGCTGAGAGTATTCGTGCAAATGTTGCCAGCGTCATGTGCTCGTATCAGATGGTCAATAATTCATATGCTTGTGGCAATAGCAAGCTTTTGAATGGTATTTTGAAGGATGAGTTGGGGTTTCAAGGCTTTGTTCAATCAGACTGGCTTGCACAGCGGTCAGGAGTGATCAGCGCTCTTGCGGGACTCGATATGTCCATGCCCGGTGACGGCGCCACGTGGGCGGATGGAAAGTCTTTCTGGGGCAAGCAGTTGACAATTGCAGTGCTCAACGGCACAATGCCTATGGAACGTCTCAACGATATGGTGACGCGCATTGTAGCGGCGTGGTATCATTTGGGACAGAACGAGCCGGGCGATAATCCAACATCTCCCAACTTTTCCTCGTGGACTAACGAGGAGAATGGCCATTTATTCGAAGGGTCAGGTGATCCATCCACTGGCAAAGTCAATCACTTTATTGATGTGCAAGGCAGCGGTGAGAATGCTCATAGTGTTACAGCTCGACGGGTTGCCGCGGAGGGAACTGTGATTGTGAAGAACGAAGACGATACTCTTCCTTTAAGTCCACAAGGGCCTAGCTCTTCTGGCAAACCATACCGCGTTGGTGTGTTTGGAGAAGACGCTGGTCCAGGCAAAGGTCCGAATTTTTGCGTTGATCGAAGCTGCAATCAGGGTACTTTGGCGTCTGGTTGGGGAAGTGGTGCTGTGGAGTTTCCGTATCTGGTTACACCAATCGATGCACTGAAACAGTCTTTTGATGAGACAGAAGTGGAATTCCAAGGATATCCAACCGACAAATACGAAGACAAGGACCTGGATAATCACGACCTCTGCATTGTGTTTGCCAATTCGGATTCTGGCGAAGGATACCTCAGATGGGACGATGTAAGTGCAGACCGGAACAATTTATTTCTCCAGAAGCAGGGTGATGGACATATCCAACGAGTTGCGAACAACTGTGGTGGAGAGGATGGAGTCACTATCGTCGTAATTCATGCTGTCGGTCCTGTGGTTGTAGAGGCTTGGATCGAACACCCACGTATCAAAGCCGTTGTTCTTGCCCACCTTCCAGGTGAAGAAAGCGGAAACGCGCTGGCAGATGTCTTGTTTGGTAGGGTTGACGGTGGACGACTTCCTTATACTATCGGCAAAAGCCTGGAAGACTACGGTCCGAGTGCGCAGATACTCTACTTTCCAAACGCGTTGGTACCGCAAGTCAACTACACGGATGGGTTGTTTATTGACTATCGACATTTTGACAAACACAACATTACTCCACGATATGAGTTTGGCTATGGCCTGTCTTTTACGACCTTTGAATATTCAGATCTTGTCATTTCTCCGGTCAGAGAGAAGTCACCTTTGCCATCGCCTCGGCCAAAGGCTCCTGTTTCTCCGCCTGAATACAGTGGGCAGACACCAGACGCGAGGTCTGCATTATTCCCTCCGGGTTTCCGAGCATTAAACAAATACATTTACCCATACCTTTCTGATCTATCCGAGATCAAACAGAGACACTTTGATTTCCCCAAGGGCTACAAGGAAAAGTACACACTATCTCCTGCCGGCGGAGGGGAGGGCGGCAATCCATCTTTGTACGAGACGTTCGTCGTGGTCACTGTCAACATCACCAACACGGGTACTCGCACAGGGCAAGAAGTGGTGCAATTGTATGTCTCGTTTCCGAATGACGTCAAAGACGAAGATGTCACTTTTAGCGATTATATTGAATTTCCTGTGCGGGTTCTACGCGGATTCGACAAGGTGGAATTGGCACCGGGCGAGACAACAAAGGTCGAGCTCGCATTAACTCGCAAGGATCTGAGTTATTGGAGCACTCGGCGGCAGAATTGGGTGATGCCGGTAACGGGGGAATTTACGATTGCACTTGGCAATAGTTCACGGACGATGATTCTCGAGGGACGTTATTAGCTACATATCCATAAGTCAATAGAAAGAAGTCTTGACCATATTATACTTGGCAACCGTCGGAGTGGGAAAATAAGTTCCTCCCGGGGAGTTTGACTCTTTCGACCCTGCTTGCCGGACTAATTCCGAAGCGGCCTAGCCTCGGCCTAGCAATATGTCTGCATGAAGTCTAGCGTCATCGGAGGTTGGCGCCTTAGGCCAACACAGGTCTAGCGTGCCTCAGTCAGCAACCCGTGATTGGCGCAGCTCACGTGGCGTCTCGCAAACCTTGGAAGTTGTACCTTCAACTCCGTAGTAACGACAGGTTCTAGACTCAGACTTCCGCCATAATCCTCTGCACTCCAGACTCTCCCCAATGGAGCTGAGGAAATTGCATTTGACAGCACCCTGTCCCCATTTCCAACCAATCGTCTGTGCCTGACAGAGGGAGTGCCGGTTTTTTCCTCCTCTTTGCCTCTGACACGCGCAGGACAGATAAAACTGGGCAGAACCAACTTTATCGCTCGTACTGCTACCACGACGTGCCCTCAACCTCTCCGTTCCTTGCGATACTGTTATTGCTAATACCATGTCGTGCTTGGCGTGACAGTCATCATTGCAGCTGAAGTGAAGGCCATTCATTCCATTCGTTTTAGTTTTTTTTCAGTTTTTGGTTCTCCATCTCTTTCTATCGCTACTTTTGTTACTCCGTATTTTCGCACTGCTTTCCGACGTCGGATCGGGCGATCACTGATCACCTCCCACATTTTCTGCCTATTTTGTTCAACCTATTAGGACGATCTGACCATAGAAAGGCATGTATCGATAAGTAGGTGGGCATTGACTTTTCTACTTTGGCTTTTGGATATTCAAAAGTCGAGCGCATGAGGATCCCGATCGGGTTGCAGCTGGGGCTGCTGGTGCTTCTCACCTCGTTGGTGGGATTGATGATCATCTCGATTGCGACGGTGAGTTTTATCAGCATAACGGATTGGTGCGAAGACTAACAGACGTACCAGTGGGTGAATAATTACAACTTTGTGACGGGAGTCAAGTATGCGACACGAGTCCTGAAATCATGAATCGGCCTTGATGTACTAACAATCAACAGATCCCAAGGCCTCGTCCTCGCCGCCTCCCTCAAGGCTGGCCAAGTCGCCTCCAACATCGCCCTCATCGAAGCCAACTGCCAAACCGTCACAACCCGTATACTGATTCAAACCGCTCTACGCCGATTCTATCAAGGAAATCAAACAGACGCGAATTGGGTCACAGCCATCTCCGACGTGCAATCCGCCCTGGGCACTGGTGGCTATGTCTCGCTATACCAGGCCATAATTTATTCGCGGAATGAGGGCGGGGATCAAAACGGATTGTTGAACGTGACGACTACTTCGTTGACAGAGGATATTGTGCTTCCCTATACCTACGAAAATGGCACAGTAAGTATTCCAACCTCCGTACTGGTCAACATGTTGCTGATCGACGCAGTCCGTTGTACTTGGTGACCCCGGTCTGGGATACCCCCCATCCCTCTATCCAAACCTGACATATGTCGTCGACGATGGCGTGGATCCGACCACTGCGACAAGCGCTCAAGCCACGGCGTACGCTTTCCCTGATTTTCCGATCAATACTACGTCCGCTTTGTTGCTCGGACCGTTATATGTCAACTCCAGCTTTACGATGATCTCGATCACATTACCGATTATAAATAATACGTCTAATACGGATATTCTGGGATATATGACGTAAGTTTTTCGCTTAAGAATTCAGCCATATAAGCTGACTGTAGTAGGGTTATCGCGAGTGCCGCAAGTCTACAATCTACTCTTGCCGACAACAACGGACTTGATTCATCCGCTTCGGTCATGCTTGTCGGTCCAGCGACGGCGGATAACATGTTCACCGGAGACGCAAGAGCAGCAACACGCACCAGCCCAGATACCAATAAAACTGCGCTTCAACAAGCTCAAGCCCGTTATGTCTTTACACCAACGCTTGTGTCCGGTTTTGAGGACCGACACAGCGAATATCGCGCTACAGAATCCCCGTTCCCACTCGCGGATTATCCAACCGTTCTCGACGCGCTTCAGACCCCGAGGTCGACTTTTGACAATTCTTCAAGCGATCTCGATACTACTAACGAGCAAGGCTACCGCGTTGCTGTGGGTGTTGCCAGGCCGCAGTCAACACTGGTAGATTGGGTGCTCGTGATTGAAGAAACGCACACGCAAGCCTTTGCGCCGGTGTCGCAGCTACGCAAAATCATCCTTGCATGTGTGTTTGGTACGGCTGGGTTTATTGCGATTGCGATTGTTCCATTGGCGCATTACAGTGTGACGCCGATTAGGAAACTCAAGGCAGCAACGGAAAAATCGATCCACCCATCACCGTATCATCATCATGATGATACTCACGAGGGTGCGGTTTTGGAAACTTTGAATGCACAAAATGAAAAACGGGGCGGCATACTTGGAGGATTTTCGAAGATCATGCGTGGTCGATGGGGACTATCACAAGGCACTGCAAGCGAAGATGGTCGATCAAAGGCATTTAAAGTCCCCGGCAAAGTCAAAGAATCGAAGCACATCGTCACCGACGAGCTTACGGAATTGACCAGCACATTCAACGAAATGGCAGACGAATTGATGATCCAGTATAACAGACTAGAAGAACGCGTGGCGGAAAGAACGCGCGAGCTTGAAATAAGTAAAAAGGCCGCTGAGACGGCAAACGAGAGCAAAACTCTGTTTATTGCGAATATTTCGCATGAGTTGAAGACGCCACTAAACGGAATTCTAGGCATGTGCGCTGTTTGCATGGGCGAAGACGATTTGCCGAGGATTAAGAAGTCTCTCAAAGTGGTGTACAAGTCTGGCGATTTGCTGCTGCACTTGTTGAACGATTTGTTGACATTCAGTAAGAATGAGATTGATTCTGCTATTC
Organism: Talaromyces sp. F31; assembly: GCA_037356135.1. NCBI lineage: Eukaryota > Fungi > Ascomycota > Eurotiomycetes > Eurotiales > Trichocomaceae > Talaromyces > Talaromyces sp. F31. The sequence goes on from JAYXSF010000034.1 coordinate 3,027,008, forward strand.
GTCTCGACGAGAAGGAGTTCAGTCTAGCGGAAATCAAGTCCCAAATCTTGACCATTTTCGAGAAGCAGGTCATGGAAAAGCATGTCCATTTCACGGTCAAATTTATCGGCACACCGGCTGCAGCCGAAACCATCATTATCAATGACGAGAAGCATGCACTTACCATGGCTTCGCCGTCGACTTCGCATGCACATGGTCCACCAGGCACAGCCCGGATGAAGGATATGATTCTATGGGGTGATCAGCATCGTATTCTGCAGGTGCTTATCAATCTAGTCAGCAACAGTCTCAAATTCACGCCAGAAGGTGGTCGTGTCGAAGTTCGCATCAAATGTTTGGGCGATTACGAAAAGCCAGAGGGTAGTACCAAAGTTTCCTTCGACTCGAGGTCTAATTCGCAAATGAGGTCGAGAACCCCGTCGTTCCAGTCTACTCAAATTGGTGGAAGTGTCGCTGGCAGCACTTTTGACCACCACTTTCGCGAACGAGAAATGCTTCTCAACTATCGAACATTGGCGTTCAGCTTTGAAGTCGAAGATACGGGTCCCGGTATCCCGCCGCATTTACAACAACGAGTCTTTGAGCCTTTCATGCAAGGTGATTTGGGTTTGAATCGCAAGTATGGAGGTACAGGTCTCGGTCTGAGCATTTGTTCGCAGTTGTCGCGTCTTATGGGCGGTACCATCCATCTCGACAGTACAGTGGGCAAGGGATCGACTTTCAAAGTCGATATTCCATTGAAGTTTTTGAAAGAGATGGCACCTAGTACACGCAGTTCCAGTACAGCTGGCTCACGCCCGCCAAGTGATATCATTTCTCTTGACGATGCTGCGAATATCAACCGAACATCAGGCGCCAACAGTCCCGTCGTGAAACCCGTCGAAACTCAAGACTTACAGCCTCGCCTAGTTGGTTTAAGCCAACCCTTCTTTGCAGCCGCACCTCCATCATCCCCCCCTATGAACAACACTATCACCACCGTCAACACTCCTAACAACTCATCATCCGACACAAAACGCCATGTCCAGCTCAAATCCACGCTGTCGTCATCATCAGACACAAGCACAAGCGGAAAAATACGCGTCCTTGTCGCCGAAGACAACGCCGTGAATCAAGAAGTCGTCCTCCGCATGCTCAAACTCGAGGATATCTACGACGTCACCGTCGCCAAGGACGGACAAGAAGCCTACGACACAGTGAAAGCGACCATGTCTGAAGGGAATAAGTTTGACCTGATTTTCATGGATATTCAAATGCCGAACCTCGATGGACTGGAGAGTACGAGGCTAATTAGACAGATGGGTTATTCCGCGCCCATCGTGGCGCTCAGCGCGTTTGCGGAGGAGAGTAATATCAAAGACTGCATAGAGAGTGGCATGGACATGTTTCTGAGTAAACCGATCCGCCGGCCAGCTCTGAAGCAAGTGTTGAAAAAGTTTGCAACGATTGTCGAGGAGGAAGATGGCGAGGATTCTTGATCTCACATTCCTTGATTTCTTTTCTGTTTTCTTTCTTTTTCTTGGTCACATCACTGCATGGCACTGCGTTTCCCCCTTTTCTTTTGGTTCCGGTAAATGCATGCGAGGATGGTGGATGGCGTTTGTATGGAGTCTGGTATTGGATATTGACCGACTGGCTCACTACCATTTTTGAATGGATGGTATTTTGTGTATTTATTATAATTGCTGTATATGACCGCAATCTGTATCAATCTGTATTGGTAACATAATCATTCTGCCACGTTATACGCCCACTTGGATCTGTAGTGTTCAACGTTCAACAAGACAGCACAAGACATGGTCGATGTGAATACGTATACTCGAAACTGGAATAAAGAATAAAACGAGCAAAATGCAGGAAATAAACATATTCTAGAGTATAAGTACAGTTAAGCCGCGATATCCGTTGACCACGCCTCTTCATCTCGTGATGGACAGCGCCTCCAACCATTCATCTCATCGCCGATTGATCATCCATGTCATTGGCAATGGCGTCTCTAAATCTGCATATCAGGCGGCTCCATTCGGTTTGTGTATATGACTGTATCGCATCGCATTGCTTCGCTCGGGAGACTAAAACTCATACAAAACTATTCATTAAAGAGTCTGCTTCACGAGCGTCGTGATCTTCTCTTCGATCTCCTTATCCGTCAAGCCTGTTGCATCAATCGGATTAGCATTTCCTTCGCTTTCGTAGACATTGCGGTATGCGTACCAGATAGTAATTCCTGCTTCTCCTTTCCGAACTCTATATTTCCACTGCACATTAGCTGCTTCTCTCTCCCCCATGGTCATTCACCTCAAGAAGGCAAGATGAGAGAAACGCACCATATCGAGCAAAAACCCTCGGCTCAGTCCCCGACGCCTCGCGGATCAGGATTGGGACGTATGGGTTATTCTTCTTCATGGTGGGGTATGCGCGGTTCAGGAATGATCTGTCATGCACCCAATTGCCCAAAGGTTAGCGGTGTGTCACCGAGCAGAGGGAGGGTTTGGGGACGTACCGCGTGGCATCGCTGTGGGATGAGGTCTGGCAGAAGAGGAACCGGAGTTCTTTAAGAGATTTGTTGAAGGCGTATTTTGCGGACATTTTCTCCTCACTTTATCTTTGTCGTTCGAAAGGAATCGGCGGGAGTCAGGGTCAATTGATTGTCGATTGCAGCGGAGCTTCTCAACCGTCTCTAATGATGTTGATGAGGTTGCGAAGTGAAGTTTGCGCTTCGACCAATCACAGAGGGTGTGATTACATCAGCGCGTTTAACGCCGTAGTCTCCGAAAAATGACCAATAAGCGGCGGCAAACAGCTGGGGGGCCGATGCCGGTGAGAATTGGCAGCGGACTGAGGACTCTCCATCGGATTCATTCTCTCTACTTACCCTACATCAACACCATCAGAAGGGTTCTGGATAGTATCGTTCAGGCACATAGTAATTGTGTCAATCTCTCCACTCTTTCCGCATACTTTGAGAGAGAGCGTCCGAGCCAGCCACCGCCGGAGAACACCTTTCCGACAAACCCCGACCTCACAAAACCCGTCATCATATCGCAAAATAACATTACAAGACAGAGAAAATGTCATCATCCCGCGTCGGTCTACGCTTCCTCGCGAACTCGCGCGCTGCGTTCCGTACCTTTCGCCAAAATGTGAGCAACGGCAAGGGCTTCCGATTCTCGAGCACGGAGGCCAGCGCTGCGGGCGCCGCGGAGTCACAGAATGCTTTTCAGAGGATGTGGAATAGTCCGGTTGGATTCAAGACTGTTCATTTCTGGTATTTCTTTTCCTTTCGTTCTTAAGTAGAGGACTGCCGAGGCTAACGGGATTGGTGGCAGGGCTCCTGTTATGAAAGTATGATCACAATGCTTCGTTAACGTCGTGATGGATAGTCATTCTGATATTTGGTTCCATAGTGGTCCCTCGTCATCGCAGGTATTTCCGACCTCGCGCGTCCCGCCGAAAAGCTCTCCTTGACGCAGAACCTCGCTCTCGTCGCAACCGGCACAATATGGACTCGATGGTGTTTCGTCATCACCCCTAAGAACATGCTGTACGTCCCTTCCCTTTGCTTCTCTCCTTGACCCTCTTTGGTAGAGGTATACTGACTGCTCAGCCTTGCTGCTGTCAACTTCTTCCTCGCCTTGACCGGAACCGCACAATTGACCAGAATCTTCCTCTGGCGCCGAAGCCAGGAGGGCTCGACCAAGGAAGCTGCCAAGGATTTGGCTGCTGATACCGTCGAAAGTGCGAAACTCGTTACTGAAAGTGCAAAGGGGGCTGTCAAGGCTGTTGAGGAGAAGGTCAAGTCCTCTTGATTTAGCTGTTTTATAGATTTTTGTCAAGATAAGATAGGAAGAGAGTCGAAGCATCTTTGTGTAATACAAGGGCGGTCGTTATAGGAATCTATATCTTCTTTATACCAAGTCTTTCGTATTTATACAGGACTAAAGCTAGGCACCAAAAACAGTATAGCATATACACGATGTTTCAAAAGCGGCCAAAACTTGAAAGGAATGTGTCAAACCAACATTGAATCATCGTCTGGGTTCTCGCGGAGCATCTCTCCATCTGCATCAGATTCACTCTCCGGCAGTTGCGCAGCTACTCTGCCTTGCATTAATGGCGAACACCCGTGAACAGCCTCGAATCCGTCACAGACCTCCTCCAGTCGATCCGGCATTGCATCCTCGATCATGCGAACAACGATATTATCAAGCATAATGTGCTGCTGCGGCGTGATAAGCGTCGACTCTGTGAGAACGCTTGCAGCAGTATCAGAATCACTCCTTTTGTCGTCATCCTCGTCTTCATCATCTGTATGACTTGCAGAAGCACCGATCAACGCCATCTCCGATGCCCTTATGAGCATGACCTGCTTCATATAGACATGCATCCAATACGTCTCTTTCGCAATCTGCTCCGTAAAGCGCGTGTGACGTTCCAGCGACTCCCACAGCTCGCGAACCTCATCCGCTCTGCTCGATAGCATCTCGTCATGCAAATTAACTCTCCCCGAGAACTCGGAATACCACATCCCCAGTCGAAAGATGTCCCGCTGCATAACATCGATCATCTCCTGCTGTGCCCTTATCTTACGTGCCTGGGCGCTTAAGGTGCGAGCTTGGGCGGAGACGATGTGGCGGGTGTTGTTGATTATGGAGGTTTGGTTGTTCAGGTGTCGAGTCAAGGTCTGTAGTTCGTCGCGTAGACGATTTGTGGCTGTGACCAGGTAGTCGCTTTTCTCGAGAAGGCGGTCGTGGTGCTTGAGAGTCTTGCGGTCGAGGTCGAGGAGACGTTCTTCAAGACCTTGGAGGTCATTCTGGTCGACTGTGGAGAGGTTGGGTGGGAGGTCTTCAGCGAGCATGATGTACGGCGTAATAATGCTGATTCTCGATATACTCTGCACAGGCCAAGTTAGCATGTCAGCTCGAGTGATAGATCCGGATGGCCTACGGGTCATTTGTGATAGTTTTGGGGATATTCATGCGATGTAACATTGAAGTGAGTCATAACCAAGATATATAGGGAGGTCTTGTGTGACGAAGAAAGGTCATAGGTGTGGTGAAGATGAGATGAGTTGCCCTCAGGGGGTTTATGTCAAGGAAGGAGCACGAGTCAGTGCCTTCTCATTGTAAAAGAGTCACGGGAGAGAATTGGATCAAGAATATATATTGTACATAGACATGTATAAGAAAAGAAAAGAAACCTCAAATCTCGCTAAGTACAGACACGACTACAGGATCGATCATGGTATCAAAGCCTCGAAGACAGGACATCTAGATATACTGCCAAGCAGGAACATCCCCCGTGAAAGCAGGCGCAGCAGCGTCAAATCCCAAACAATCCCCAACATTACCAGTCGGGACCGACGCATTCTGAATAGCGGCAAAGACCTGCCACTTGGTAGGATTGGCAGCATCATCGGGACATGCCATGAAGCCCGAAGCACCGAAAGCGCTTGTCGAGTATGTGCCGAATTGTGTACCGGGGGTAAAAGTGAACGGTCCTAGGGAAGAGCCCTCGGGGATATTGGCTGAATGAGCCTGGGTGAAAGCGAGGGCACCAGAGGGGTCGACATAGACCTGCTGGCCGCCTGGAACTTCGACGTCCTTGATGTGTGTTAGCACAACAACTAACTTTAGGGGGTAAGGGGGAGGCTTACCAAGGCATTAGTATTGGCCCAAACGGTTTCCGTGCCATTAGGGCATGGGTTGACGACCTCCGAGGGACAGTAGGTGGCAGTCGGAACGCCAATCCAGAATTTTTCGCCCGCAGCGTTGACGGGTTGGAAATGGATAGGTGATGCAGAGCGGAGAGCGATTATTGAAAAGGGTCCTGTAGAGTCATCGCGTTTCTGTGAGGTTGGAAGCGCCATTGCACTTGCAGCAAGCACGGCAGGAGTGATGATTGAAATGAACTTCATTTTGAGGGTGATTTGCGATTGAAGTTATTGATCAGGAAAGTTGACTGTTTAACAGCGATTGGCTTCGGAAAGAAGGATGTTCTTATAGACGAGATGGTTGTGATGTTGATGTGATAATGACTAGTAGACTGCAAGGTAATTAGGGCTTTTTATACACATCAACCCATCACGTAGCATCATTCATTCCAAGACATACAATTCTTAGCCTACGTAATCCGAGTTCTTCGAGAAGTGCCCAAAGAACCATGAGTGAGACATACAGGATATACAACTAAGACATCGTCAAGGATCGGCAGAACATCTCCACCTCTAATTCCGAGTTTTCCACTCTACCCAATAAATGCCCTATATCTCGAAATTCTAACAAGCTCACCAATAGGAGATTTCGCCTTTGTAAAAACTCAAAATTTACTAGCATCTGCAAACAGCCTAGGCAGAATCACGGGCTGCTGAAAAGAAAACGTAACATAAGGAGAGGAAGGAGAAAGAAAACAAGTTCTTGTGTGATAGGCAAGAGGAACCAGAGGGTTCTGACAACACTCTACTTTACAATTATTAGATATCATATAGCTAAATATTGGAACTACCAAGTAGACGAGAAAGTTGCGCGCATTGTAGGCGATCTAGTATGGTCTGATATAGCAAACGAGGATGATCATCATAGATCAACGCCACGATATTTAACTCAACATATAACTGGAGTGAACACTATGTACAATACTGAAACATTGAGGATATACAATTAGCTCTATCCATATCAGGGCTTTGCCCAGCTCGAAAGTATTTATGAGGTCAGCTGATACGCCGAAAAAGGAAACTATGAGGAGCCGCAGCGCCTGCGCTCACCAATCCGATGTTAGCGCAGAGGTCACTCAAGGACATTCGTTTTCCTTCGTCTTTCTTCTCTACGCTTGCCCAGGTGATAGTACCAATAAATGAGCACATCTGGTTATTACTGGATAAAGGTTGGTGGCACCTTCCATGAGCATAGTAGACTTTCAGGAGAAAAAAGTTTCCAAGGCTTGGCTGACTTTACTTTGTGTACAAACTTCATTCATCATATGTATACAATAGTTTTACTGGTCTTTCGAGGAAACTGGTATATCCAAAGCCTACCTTGATGTCGCCTGTTCACCAAGGTTGTATTCTATATGGACAACCCTAACTCCAAATAAGAGCTCCTTAGCCATCTAAAAGATAGTGAATTGAGGGAATATAAGGTATTTTGCCAATAATATTCTGAGAGTGCCAGCAACGGAGTGAACCTCAATCCTATCATGAGAACTTACGCTACCGTATAGGATATTCTAACATAAATTCCCTTTGAGAATAATCGAACATATCTACCTGTATAAAAGCAATGCTGAGAAAAGTCTGTGCATTTTTCTATCTCGTTACTTTCCTTAAGTCTTCCCAGGCCAAAAATGCCTTTTTGAAAGACATGGCTCGTTCAGATTTGGGGCCCTGGTTAATAAAATGGACGGCGTCATGTGCGAGACCGGAATATCTCCATGTCTCAGCAACGTCGCAATTTATCAATTATTAGATTATTCTTTAGGCTTAGGTCCACCATTTTGGTCATATGTTCTGGTGAGACAAAGTTCTGAGAAAATTTCTTTGTAGGTAAGACATTGACTCTGCTGATCATTGCACATACCGCTGTTGACTGTCATCTAAGCTCTTCGGGTCGTATCATTGATGTCGAAAGGGATCGTACGGTAGGTAATATACTGATGTGATGACTGACAGAGGGATTGTACGGCTTGGTGGTGGTTTATTGGCTCATTAAGTTAAGAGCCTTCGTTGTCCGTGACACTGGTCAATTGGTGGGAAATATTGCATCTATTTTTTTTTTCTGATGAGGTTCCAAATCCATGTTTATATAGATATTTTGGCAGGATGAGCTGAAAATACCAGACTTGAGGCCGCAAAGCTCTAAGGAAAACGGCCATAACACCTCATGTCGAAATCTAGTTGCATTGGGGTTCATATGCTGATGATGGCTTGGGGTTTCCGAATTGTCTGACGTCAATCCGTTTCGACTGTCATTTGGGCTGTCATTCTCTAACATAAAATAAGTCCGTCCAACATATTCCTTCTATGTGAGGCCCATCGTTGGAGGAAATGTCTTCGAAAAAGGCTGGACTGGATCATCTGGAGTACCACAATCCGGTCGATGATACCCATTGATCCATTGAAAAGACTTGGTCGTGTTGAGGATGGTCTGTTGGGTGGTAAGAGGACTATGCGTGGGCATCTAGGAAAGAATCAATGATGCTAGTCGATCAACTTTGGAGTCTTAGGTCTCACATGTCTTTGATATCCAAGCGATCCGCGTGGAAGACTTCAAGTGCCATACCTCGATGGTATCACGCAATCCCATATGCAGTGAAAGATTAAGATTAGAAGTATCAGTTGATGGAAGGCGCCTAGTCACATTCAACGTTTATTTGACTTGTATCTTGAAACCAAGTGGAATGAGGCACCACAATCGAGATCACTTGATGGTATTGCGCAACCCTGCAGTCACGGATACTGGGAAATGTGTAGTATTCGGACGTTCGCGGAGATCAAAGCCTGTGGAAATTGAGGGCTAAATCCCAGAGTAACCGATTAATGGTGAAAGTGAAGCGATTCCTGTACACCAGGAAGGACACTGAAGGACTCTTCGGATGTTCACCTCACTTATTGTACAGATTACATGCTCACCAATAAGCTCCTGGCAGAGAGGAGCGTGATCGTGATGGAGGAAGGTCAGAACGACTTTTCCCTGTGTATCCCTCTAGATGTGTCTCTTTTGGGGATCTTGTGTTTCTTCAGATACGATCGCCTGACTATTTTTGAGGTGACTATACCACGCTAGAAAGACATTGAGTATGGTGAAGAAAGTCAGTGACAAGTTTCGTCCAAATAGAGGGGAGACTAAATAGAAGTAGAAGCACTCTGTGCCACCACAGCCGAGATGCATAATGCCAAATTGGAAACCCCGTATAAAAACCACAGGATTGGAGACTTAGTGGTAGTGTAGGGTATGACAAGCCCTACATTTTCAAGAAATTGATTGACGGCCTCAATCAGCTTGCTGAAGATGACGGCAAGAAATACTATGCTCAAGACGTCTATTTAAACTGAGAAGTTTCCTAATGTCTCCAGATGCTCATCAACCATCAACACAAACTTTCCAACTCACTGCACTACACTTTGCACTCCACTCGATTCTATATAATCCCGTTATCCGTGATCTCTTCCAACAATGGCTGCTGTACCTACTGTCTCTGGAATCAACCCTACCACTGGACCGACCTCGGGTGGTACTCCGTTATTGATTGTTGGTACCAACCTATCTGGAGCCACTTCAGTGACCTTTGGTACTGGCACTAGCTCTGTGACGGTAACGCCATCAAGCAGTACTGCAACGACAGTCTCTGTTACCACTCCTGTATGGCCATTTGCTCCGGGGGCGGCAAGAGTGGCTGTTACTACCCCAGGTGGTATTAGTTCTCAGCCAGTCCTTTTCAACTATCAAAGTATTACTGCGCCCGTACTTTCCTCTCTAACTCCGAATAATGGCCCTGTGACTGGTGGGAATGTGACAACGATTACTGGTACTGGTCTGTTATATACGACTAATGTGAGCTTCACACAGGGCACCACTACTGTGAATGCTCCTAGCTTTGCTATTCTATCCAACACCCAAATCGCTGTTGTGGTGCCCCCAGCTCCTGTTGGTGCAGGTCCAGCATCCGTCAATGTCATAAACGGAGCAGGTACCAGTGCTACACCTCTAACATATACCTATAATCCTGCGAGAGCTCTACCTGTAGTCATTAGTGCTGTCCCTAATACCGGTCCTGCTGCTGGAGGGAATTCAATCTTGTTGACAGGAACTGGTTTTACATTCGCCACACAGGTCAATTTTGGCACTACTCCTGCCCTCAGCTTCACAGTGACCAATGATACATCTATCACGGCAATCGCGCCCCCTGGAAGTGGTACAGTGACTATTACAGTAACTGGTCCGTCTGGTACTGGTCCTGGGGTCCCATATACGTACAATCCCGCCCCTCTACCTGCAATTAATTCTCTGACCCCAGCCTCGGGGCCAGTTGCAGGCGGAAATACTGTCACTATCACAGGCACGGGTCTCAATACTGTTAATGCTGTTTCGTTTGGCAGTGTTCCAGCTACCTCTTTTGTCATTCTGTCACCTACAGCTATCAACGCCACTGCGCCACCTGGAACCGGCCCTGGTCCTGTTAATTTGACCGTGACCTCTGGCACTTTTGTCAGTCCTCCTGTCACCTACACCTATATTGCGCTGCCAACACCAACGTCTATCTTCCCAACTGCAGGTGTGATATCTGGTGGTACTCCTGCTGCTATAACTGGCACTGGCTTGGCAGGAACGACAAGTGTCCTTTTTGGATCAACTCCTGCTGTTATTACTGGTGTTGTCGATGATTCTGAAGTTGACTTCACCATACCTGCACATGCTGTTGGCACGGTCCCAGTCACCGTGATTGCTCCAGGTGGCACAGATAGTTCATTGACCTTCAGTTTCCAGCCACCACCAGTCATCACTTCTAGCAGTCCCACCCAGGGACCGGCGTCAGGTGGCACAACGGTGAATATCAACGGAGCCGGGTTGATAAACGCGACTGGAGTTTTCTTTGGAGGAAACCCAGCAGCCTCCTTTACTGTGGTATCTGATAACCTCATAACCGCCGTCTCTCCTCCCGGAACCGGTGCAGTATCTGTTACCGTCAACACTCCGGTTGCCTTCAGTAATGGGTCTCTTTTTCAATATGTCGCTGCGCCAACTCTCACTGCCATAAATCCAACAAGTGGGCCTAGATCAGGAGGCAACAACGTCACCCTTACAGGAAGCGGATTAACAGGCACACAAAATGTTTTCTTCGGTGGGTTGCCAGCCAGTTTTGTTGTTCTGGATGACAACACAATCACCGCCGTAGCGCCTCCGATTGGAACTGCTGGTCCCATACCGGTGACTGTACAAAACGCTGGCGGTACCAGCGCAGGTCTAACATACACTACTACTTAATTTGAAAGCCCTAATTATCGGAGAAGCCGTATTCTTGGGTTGTTGGAGGTGGTATTGGCAATTTAATTGCCTATTTTCATCTGTCTTTATGACAACATCGACCTTTGACAGCTATTGCTCTACCTGTTCATTTTCCACTTCTTCTTTCGATATTTTCTCTTTGCTGTTAGCGATCTTCAACAGTCGTCGCTGTTTTCATTTTGATCCATATTTTAGTTTTGACTTGACACGAGCAAGCTTCAACAGCTACCTACTGCTTTAAGCGGTCAATCGTCTATACTCCTTCTGAAATTTTCTCCTTCACGTTAGCGATCTTCAACAGTCATTACTGTCTTCATTTTGATCTATATTTCAGTTTTGATTTGACACTAGCAAGCTCCAACAGCTATAGTTATCTGAAACTCTACTATTATCGCAACATTCATTCCCAGTGCCATCTATCAATCCCTAGGTATGTTGCAATTTACTCCAGGGAAAAGCACCTCCATATGTAGGTGTCACAGGCTGAACCCGCCTAATGCTCACTATCAGGGCAGGGAAATAGGTGACTTCTAATAATCTTCTTTCACACCCAGGGTTGCCGTATATCGTATGATTTGGTGAACTATATGGCACTGGGCAGGTAGGTGCTGTAGCGCAAGCATTAGGTTTTGCCGAAATCCGGCATACCGGTATAGCGCTGTTGTCAGTATCAGTTAGGGCTTCGCCCAAACAAGACATCATAGCACTAGTTATATCCATAATCTCTACCGATGGTGAGCATACTGCTGGAATAACTACAGGATGATGAGCATTTCAAAGAAGGTCATTATATATGGCAATCTGAGTCCCAACCAGGTTCATGCGCTCGTACTCTAAGACCTCCTCGCCTAGTTCAACAGAAAACCTCGACATTCAAAGCAAGCAGAGAAATAGCTCGCCAACTGCAAATATTGGCTCACAAGACCACTTGCAACGGGGGAAAAGTGGAAAGCAGCTAACATTATTGGATTATGCTAAAGACCTCGATTGACTTATTGGCAAATTAAGAATACGAACAAACACCAAATATCCAAGATACACTTACAGATAATAGAAATGACATCCTCTACAAGACGAACAAAGTTTAATCAGCCAACAGTAAACATGAGACGAACGATGAAGGGCCTATCAAGGATGGCACAGTTTCCGCACTTGATGAACTGCAATATCCCACGGAGATCATGCCGAAACATCTCTATGTGATTGTGGGCATGTCAATCACACGTGTCTTGACATGTCTCTGTGTGTGGTTTCTAAGCTAGAGTGTTGCCACTTTAGCCAGAGCTTTCAATATGTGCCGAAATTAGACGAAATAGTACAAATCTTATCACAAGCATAAGAGTTTGACGGTCCGAATCCATCACAACCCCCTCAGACTCTTCTATTACTTATCCCAGAGGGACCTACAGTAGACTATCGGGTGAGTATAAAAATAAAAAGCCTTGCCTTGGGTATTCTTAATCCAGCTGATCGTATCGAGCAGCAGAGTTTCACGAGCTGGGATACTATGGACATTGAGTACCACATCACAGTCATACCATGAGGTTACATACTCCTGGTAAGATGTTTCACTCATGACCGCTTGTGCGATATCTCAAAGTCCAGAATTGTGCCTTCTTCTGGACTCTGAGTCTCAACAGGGAACAGCCCCCTATAATGAAATCAACTTGTTTTGATATGTGGATGTCCCCTGATTCAGAGAACTATAATAGCAGTACTAATACTTGTCTCCTTCGCTCGAGTTGAGCGCTGGAAAGTGGTAGTATGGCGGGACTATCAGCTTATGTCAATTCCTCAAAATAAATATCTGCTGAGGATACGATGGATGTAACATGATCTTTGCATCGTCTCGGGAATGGGGATTTCCTATTTCGGATTGAGCCCTAAGTTTCCATCGCGGGGGCACTATTCATAAAGTTCGAAGTCAATATCATGATGGAGTCACCAGTCGTGTTCGTACTTGTTAGGTCCTAAAATTCTTGAAGAACAAAGTAATGCAAAAGGAAAGCATATCCAACATAGATACTCACTACGCGCGTAGTTTTCGAGCTATGTACGTATAATGCGATATCCAGCAAAGGCTTATTCTCCACATGAAACCAGCAATTTCCTAGTCGTACCCTTCCTTGACACACAAATGAGTCGGAAATGGGACGAATCTTCCCAATTTTCACGTGTATATGATACTGAAGAAAATGTTCCTATTTTCGATGTTTTCTTCGCGTTGTTTGCTGCATAAATGAAGATTTTTGGCCGTTGCGGATATGTATGTTCAAGCGTATGAGCGATGCCCGCTGGGGGGGAGCTTTGGCACATCTGATCGAGCATTACACTGACACGGCATCAAGTGCAAGAGATATATACACACCGGGCCAATTTATATCCCTCTCGTCTCCAAGTCCTGGTTCTGAGCTGTGAGTGAGTCAAGAGTATGAGATTCGTAACCATATAATACATTTTGACATAGAAATACACAATTCAGAAATTTGTCTTCTGATGCCCCAAGAATAAACTTCCTATTCCGAGATTTATTTTATCACTTCTCCCCCTGCAGCTCCTTCCGCATCGCCTCCCTCTGTATCCGCTCTTCCTCTTTTGATCGTGCCGATGCTGAGGCCGTCGGAGATGTCGTAGGCGCTTGTCCCTTAAGTCTTGCGGCTTCTTCTTCTTTGACAGCGAACCAGACTACCATAAATTAGCTTGAATTTTCCTCACTCTTCTCCTCCATCCTATAGATGGAAGATCGAGGGACGTACTCGATTTATCAGACTTGGACCACTCCTTCAACTTATTCACATACTCATTGTACTCCTTCTCCTGACGATCGCGGTTCTCGAGAGCGGCCTTTTTAAGGTCGGGGCTGTATCTCTGTGTTCATACTTAGTTATCGTCCGGCTGTGATGGGGTTGTTGGGACGATGGGAGCTTACGCTGAAAAGTTCCTCGTCTGAGGGGCGGATTGACTGGACGAGGAGCGGTCCTCCGACGGCGACGATGGTGCCTCTGTAGAAAACCGAGTGGGCGATTAGTTAATGTCGTCTTCTTCGTCTTGTTTGTAAGCTGGTGGTACTAGGAACTTACGCCACGAGCATCTTGACCCATTTCCCTGTGGACATCTTGTCGATGTAACTATCGGATTGCTCTGCTTCCCTGTAGCTATCCTTTTTCAATAATTGGTTGCTTTCGGTTGCAATTGACTCAAACAGTCCTGCTGTTCTGGGTGTGAATTACGAGCAGGTGGTTTGGTGAAGTCATTCCGCGCGGAGAAGAATGATTAATCAGCCACATCTCCGATCCGTGAACTGTGGCGCAGCATAATTGATGTGTGGCTAGGCTCTGGCATATTGTTCGATTTCCATGGTGGCTTGGTGAGTATAGGCATAATGATTTTTAAATTGAAATCTACTTGAATTAGAGCTTCGAAGGCACAGTTTGAGAAGCAAGAAAAATTGGTATATGCGGCTACCTGCGTAGTAACAATACACTGACAGCAACTTCATTTAACGGTATCACGGGTGTGGAAAAATATGCGAACTATGTATTATTGTAATGGGAATCAACAATGTCCACTATCAACGAAAAGAGAATAAGAGAACAAAAGAATAAACGCCGTCCTAGTCTATATGAATAAGCAAACCATGCATCGATACCTCTATCATGAAACAATGTATCTTTCATCAAGAATCGTCACAAAAAAAAAACTTGCAAAACAGAAAATAATATTTTATTGACACCAACAGAAAGTTTACTCCTCATCGTCAGTATCGACAGGCTTGGGCGTACCCTTTGGTGAATTGAGCCACTCGATATGACGGAGTCGACGACGAGCTTCGCGCTCCTTCATTTGCGCGCGGGTAAGCTTCTTCTTCTTCCTGGCCTTGAATTTCAGCTCGCCGGTATCTTCCGCACCGGAGTTGACGGCTGATGGTGCGGCGCTGGACACGACAGAGCTGGACACGGTACTGGGAACAGTGCTGTTGGGTGCAGGCGAGCCGGGCTGGCTATCTTCGAATCGGTCCGCCGCCACGGCTGTGCTGGTGCGGTGGGTGACGCGACCGTCGGCAATGTGGATTTGCTCAGGGCACAAGGCGCCGACGAACTCTTCGTTGTGGGAAATCATGACTACACCACCCTTGTAGTCGCGGATGGCGACGGCTAAACCTCCGAGGGAGTCACGGTCCAAGAAGTTAGTAGGCTCGTCTAGAACCAACAAGTGAGGGTTGTTCCACATGGCACCGGCCAAAACGACCTTGACTTTTTGACCTCCAGACAAGCCAGAGATCTGGTTGTGGTTGGCAATCTCCGGATCCAGACCAACGTCTTCAAAGTGCTTGGCAATGACCTTGGGCTCGAGGATTCGGTAACCGAGACCTTCGCGAGATGCTTCATGATCATCGAATTCTTGCACCAATTTAGAGAAACCCAACTCGGTCAATGTCTCGCGGGAAATCATGGTGTTGAATTTGGGGAGCAGCCCAACCCATTTGACTTCATACTGGAACGACTTCTTCCACTTCTGTCGACCCATAAGAGCTTCGATGCGTCGTGGGCCTTGGCCATTACCAAGGTCAACAGGCTTCTCCATCTGCTCACGTTCTTCAGGGGTCAAAATACGAGTCTGCTTGAGGTACACTTCGCGATCGTCACCGTTGGCATATCGCCATTGCAGGTACTGATTGGGTGTCTTTTCGAGATGCATCTCGACGTGCTCAAGCGCGTGCTGCTTGATGTATCCAATACGAAGATTAGGGTGTTTCTCAACACGACCAGTCTGAGGCACAGTCTCTCCGGTCAAGAGCTTGATAAAGGTTGACTTTCCGGCACCATTGCCTCCAATGATAGCGGTACGAGAAGAGAGAGACAGTGTGATGTTGGCATCTGTAATGGAAGGCTTGCTGGCTCCTGGGTATGTGTATGTACAGTTGGTCATACGAAGGATAGCTTTGGTCTGTGACTTGATACCAGTCAGGATACCGGGAGCTGGGAACTTGAATTGAACGTTGGATGCGGACAAAGTGTAGTAACTCTTGCCTTCTGGCTTGACTTTGACAAAGTCTGCAAGATTACCCTTATAGCACACGAGCTTTTTGCTCTCGTAATGGTAGATATCCGTGCAGACCTCATCCAAGAATCCAGAGTCGTGACTGACGATCAAACTGGTGATGTCAGTGTGAGCTTTGAGGTATTCTTGTAACCATTTGACATTGGCAACATCGAGATGGTTAGTAGGTTCGTCGAGCAAGAGAACATCAGCCTTCATGAGCATGGCACGGGCGAGAGCGAGCTTCATTTTCCAACCACCAGAGAGTGATCCGACCTTCTGCGATTGACGTCCTTCAGGACCAGCGGTGAAGCCGAACTCGCTCAACACAGTCGAAATTTCTTCCTTGCTGACATTTTGAAGTTCAGGGTCATGAGCGCAGTATTCGAGAATGCTCAATTCGGCGCTTTCACCTTGGTTGTGCTCGACGAAGCAAGTACGGAGAACCTCCTTGGGCGGGAACCCCTCAAGCTTTCCATTGGCGATACTGCGCATTAGTGTGGATTTACCCGCACCGTTGCGACCACAGAGACCATAACGATGCCCTTTCAACAGGCGGAGGTTGGTGTGAGACAACAGAAGCATACCACCGTAAGCGAGGGAAAAGTCTGCGTTGACTATCTCGACCTCACCATCATCTTCCTGGACAGGAGCGCCGAATCTGCGGTGGTCTTCCTCAACGAAATGTTCCTGGACTTCAGAAGCAATGGCGTGGTTTTGTCCATCTTGAACTAAGGTGGCGAGATAAGGCCCAACACATTCGGTAATGCGATCAAGCATTCTGACGTTGATATCCTCGCGGACCATATCCGCAATGTAAGATTTGACGATATCGAAGAATTTGGCCTCTCCTGGCTGGGTTGGTCCTCCGTGAGCGACAATCTTAGAGTCGAGGACTTTCAACACATCGTCAGAGGTAGTCTTGACGACGGCTCCGTCCGCGACATTTCCATTATCATCACCCATAGCTTTCTTGATAACGCTTAAGGCCCTGTTGGCGAGTTCACGCACCTCGGGAAGTGAAGCACGAGTCTCCACGGCCTGAACACCAGGTTTAAGCTTGGGAAGGAAAGTTCTGGCTTCTGTGGGGTCGTGGACGAGTTTTGTCAAATTCTCTACGACCACAACGGTTTGACGGAGTACTTCCTGGGAAGTTGTGGGAGTGTTAAGTGATCGTTCCAAAAGAGGTGTCAAAAGGGCGAGAACTGGCGAAGTAACAATGGCAACGAAGGTGGTCTGGGAAAGAGCATGGATTGTCTTTTGCAAGCTCTCCGAGGAGGGCTTCTCCATAGCGGTAATGAGCAATGGAATACGGGGTATAACGTCTTCATTAGTGATGAGGGTGGTAACAGCCGTCATTGTCTTGACTGCTTGCTTGGCCACTTCGTTTTTCAAATCGTGCATGCCAGCTTCGACTACGGGAATGACGTCCTTCAAAGTGTTACCCATCGCCTCACGAAGCAGATCCTTCTGTCGCTCTTCATCTTTGGTACCGGTGCCAATCTTGGCTTTGTTGGCCATTTTCTCCAACAAGGCATAAGCGCCCACTGCGCCCTGCCATTTACCGGAGCTTTTGCCAAGGTATCGGAGGACCGCTGGAAGGAGAGCGTTGACGAGGGACTCGGGCTTCAAACCGGCGAAAAGCGCATCGACGGCGTATTGAGCGGCCTCACGAACGACGGCTCCTTTGTCGGCTAGAGCATCCAAAGCAATGTTCAAAATGCCACCATCTTGAATAAGAAATATCACCTCACTGAGGGGATCTTTTCGGGGAAACAGCTCGAACAAAGCACCGAGGATAAGCATGGCGCTCTCTCTTTTTGCCCCATCTTTCTTATCGGCTGCGGCTTTTTTTATTTGAGGAATAATATTGTAGGCGATGATTCCGCGATATCCGATGGAATTGATGAAGAGATTTGTAAGGGCGTAAGAAGCGTCAAGCGACTCTTGCGAAGTTTTGGCGGAGAAGATAGTATGGACGAGGGAGGTAACCTCGTCCTCGGTCGGAGGGACAGAGGAAGGGGTTTTGGAGACTGCAATCGGCATGGAAGACATCTCGGGGGAAGAAATATGAGGCATTCTATAATATGAAAAAAAAAAAAAAATGTGTGGGTATATTTGAAGGGTATCAGGTCGTGAAGTGATCGTTGTCGAGGATGCCCGAAACCCTGTCGGCAATTGCCTGCCTGTAGTATATATGTACAAAACCGAAAAGACTAAGGAGCAAAAAAAGAAGGGAAAAGAATAGATGTCTGAGTATTAAAGCCCTAGAAGAAGGCTTGACTCAAGCTTCTGTCCGATATAACGGAGAAAGGAGGAAGCAGGAGAGAAAAGGGTAGGGAAGAGATTAGGAAGAAAAAAAATAACAGAGGCAACGCGGGGCTGACCCAAGAACTTTTTTCTCTCAATCTTCTATCTTAGCGGCCCATGTGAAAATCTGTGGCGGTGACGGCCCAATCAGCGTCTGTGCTGGGCCTGGCTTACCAATCCATTGGCTGGCAGTGTTTGGTAGTGGGGTTTATGTATAAGGAACTTCAGATAGACATATTACTATATACTGATACTGAGTACCAGGTACTGAATGCTGAATGAGATTGATACCGCCTCGCTTCTAATGCATACAGGTAAACGACTATTTTAGAAAGTACATCATATTCGAAATGCTTAGAATCCTGTCGATTTGTTAGCCAGTGCAGATCGCATCTTGCGGAGCCCTACATACCTGTTTCGGTGTTGCCTTCACCCATACTCTTGCTGCTGCTGCTGCCACTTTGGATCGATCCAAGGATACCATCCATATAAGAAGCGCCACTCCATTTCTGATGCGTGAGTACATCTACGCCAAGTTCCTTCTCGCGCGATTGGACGAGTCGAACGTAGGCAAGCATTCCGTCATCTTTGAAGGCGCGCGAGAGCTCAGTGGTGATAGTGGCGTTGGTGTGAAGACCAGCGAGGGAGATCAGCTGGAGAACGAAACTAAACAAAAGTCAGGGAGATCAGTCGAAAGTATGCAGCAATTCTTACCCATGCTTGGCAATGTCCCAAATGAACGATTTCAAGGTCGCCTCAGTGAATCCCTGAGCCATCCAGTTGAATGATGGACTCAGATTGTAAACGAACTTCTTGCCTGGGAAATATTCATGAACGTTGGCGGCAAGCGTAGCGGCGTTCTCAACATTGGCGTCTCCGGTTTCAACCCAAAGAAGGTCAGCATAAGGAGCAAACTCCTTGGCACGTTTAGTCGCAGCAGGGAAGCCGGCCTTGTAATGATAGAAGCCTTCACGAGTTCGAGGGACATCGCACGACCAGACAACAGGCTTATCAGTAAGGGTGTTGGCAAGATCGCGGCGCTTGGTCATGGAGAGGTCAGGGTTGGCCTTGACCTGTTTCCAGTATGTGTTGATAGCATCTTGAGATGCGCCCTGAGCTTTCAGATGGGCATCAACAGCTAGAATTGTTAGACCTTGGATATGCGGAATGTGAGGGTGAGATAGGCTTACCCTCGTCAAGCGTGACAAGCTTATGGCTCTTCACCCACTTGCTCTCAAAAGCGTCAATCTCCGCACCAGAAACACCTTCCGCTTCCATAGCCTGAAGAGTCTCAGACAGCGGTTCGACATCTTCAGTAACACCAAGGATAAATTCGTGATCGCGGACATCGACCGCGCTGCTGATGAGTTTTCCACTTTCTGCATCTGATCGAGCAATAACAAGCGTCTCTGTACCCATTAAATCCCACTGGAAGCGAGCAGCGACCAAACGGTTGATGTGCTCACCAACCGGCACAAGGACTTTGCCAGCCAGATGACCGCATTTCTTTCCGCCGTGTAATTGATCTTCAAAATGTACAGCGGCGGCACCCTTTTCAGCAAAGAGCTTGGCAAGCTTGATTACGGCGGAAAGGCCTCCATGACCCATATCACCGTCGGCAACAATGGGGCGCAGGTAGTCCACATATTCAGTCTTGGCTCGTTGTTCAGGACTTAATTTCCGTCGCGCGTCCCAGTGTTTTCTGTCATGTAATTGCTGTGCCTTGAACAGTCTCTCCACTTGGTTTGGTACGGTATTGTAGGGATAGTCGCCAAAATCCGGGGACACCTCGTTGGTCGTTGTCAAGAGTGAAGAACATGCCCAGCCAGAAATATACAAAATTTCCTGGTTTGGGGCTTGTTGTGTCATTTGCGCGGGATCGATGGCGCCCACTGGAAACGTCAGTCTCTACATTTGTCTGATAAGACAAAAAATCTTACTTGTATGGACTGGTTTGCCTTCTGCAGCACGTTCGTTTAACAGATTGAACAACTTCCTCGCCATTATTGAGCTGGGATATGTCTGTTGTAGCGCACCACGCTTGCTGACGATATCCGCCGCACTGTATGGACGTTTGATCCCCTCATAACGAGGAGTCTTCCACCACGCCTCTACTTCCTTCACTTGTTCTTCAAACAAAGCATCTTCAGCATCGCCTGCTTTTTCCGTCGTGGAAAGTAGTTGAAAAGAGTCTGAAGGAAGCGCTGTGGAGACCGGGGGAATGACGGGCGGTAACGATGAGGACATTCGGATAAAGCTGTATACCGGAGCTCTGGAAGTAACAATTGCTGGACGGAAAGGCCGTCGAGGCAGTCGACGCGCGACGCTACGAATCATGATAAAAATGGAATAATAGCTGGTGTCAGATGGTATGTCTGCTGTATCAGATTATTTTGAGGTAGAGGCGGTGTTGTGGTGTAGGGCTTATTTGGCTCCGCGCGTGGCGGGTGTTAAAATGTTGAAGCGGAATCGGATGTAAGGTGCCCCACCGGTGGGAAATCTATCGAAGGACGTACCAGCACAGAGGTCTGGTGCTATAATAGCTCAGACTGACTAGTGAGCATGGTCTGTCTCATCTAGAACATGGACGTACTACGTAAAAACGTATGATAGAAACCAGCGATAGTCGGTCCGGCGGGTGAGATAATGCCAATTCCGCAGATGCCGTTTGATGCGCGGAACGTGGAAGGAAGGAGGGACCTCGGCTCTCCGCGTCCAACCGACGGGGTAACGGCGCGGAATCTGCTGTATGCACGCTGTAATGTGACAATACACCAATACACGCCTTGCCCGGCCACCGTTTGTTGTTGAGGTGACGTCTCAGCTTCTTCTGCACACCATTATTTCTTTTTTTTTTTTTCGTCTAGCACGAGCACGGCCTGTCTCTACACATCGTCTCCTTTGTTCCACCACTTTCAGTCACTGTGCCTAGATCGTGACTGAACTTCATTTTCAACTTCTTCTGAGCCTCTCAACCCCGGATTACCACACCATACCCCGCACCCCCAGATAAGCTGGTATCTCACCATCAGCATGTTGTCACCATTCAAAACAGCTCGCTATGGCTGGAAACTGGCTCAGGTATGTGGACGGTGTTATTGAGAGAACTACTCGTCATGTTCTAAATCATTGATATGTGATATAGACTTCCTCCCGCCCCTTGATTGTATCTACTCGCGGCTATGCCACAGCCGAACCAGATCTCAAATCGACCCTCAAAGAAGTCATTCCAGAGAAGCGAGAACTCCTCAAGCAAGTCAAGGCTCGTGGAGATGAAGTCATTGGAAATGTGACAATCTCCAGCGTCATTGGAGGCATGCGTGGTCTCAAAGCCATGGTCTGGGAAGGCTCCGTCCTTGATGCCAACGAAGGGATCCGCTTCCACGGTCGTACCATCAAAGATTGCCAGAAGGAACTCCCCAAGGGCACCTCAGGCACAGAGATGCTTCCTGAAGCCATGTTCTGGCTTTTGTTGACCGGAAAAATCCCATCTACCACACAGATCCGCGCCTTTTCTCGCGAATTAGCTGAGAAATCGTATCTCCCTCAGCACATTTTGGACCTTTTCAAGTCTTTCCCCAAGGACATGCACCCAATGACTCAGCTCTCTGTTGCCGTTGGAGCTCTTAATACTGAGTCTAAATTCGCCAAGGCTTATGAGAAGGGTCTTCCTAAGGCTGATTACTGGGAGCCCACTTTCGATGACAGCATCTCGTTGTTGGCCAAGATTCCTCGTGTCGCTGCGCTAGTCTTCCGCCCTAACGAAATTGACGCTGTTGCCAATCAGAAGCTTGACGTGAATCAAGATTGGTCGTACAACTTTGCCGAACTTCTCGGAAAGGGCGGGAAGGAGAATGAAGATTTCCACGATCTGCTCCGTTTGTACCTTGCACTCCACGGTGACCACGAGGGTGGCAACGTATCTGCTCACGCGACTCATCTTGTTGGAAGCGCTCTTAGCGACCCCTTCCTCAGCTACAGCGCTGGTCTGCTAGGTCTCGCTGGTCCTCTTCACGGTCTTGCCGCCCAAGAGGTGCTCCGCTGGATCCTGGCCATGCAGGATGACATTGGCACCAAATTCACCGACAAGGATGTAGAGGACTACCTCTGGAGCACTCTCAAGTCTGGCCGTGTCGTTCCTGGTTATGGACATGGCGTATTGCGTAAACCCGATCCTCGTTTCGAGGCTCTTATGGACTTCGCTTCTACTCGTCCTGACGTGCTCGCCAACCCCGTGTTCCAACTTGTCAAGAAGAATTCTGAGATTGCCCCGGGCGTGTTGACCCAGCATGGAAAGGTGTGTCCTCTAACCCCTTCAGCCGAAACCTCTGTTACTTGATATACTAACGATAAATAGACCAAGAACCCCCATCCTAACGTCGACGCCGCCTCTGGTGTCCTGTTCCACCACTATGGCTTCCAGCAGCCCCTCTACTACACTGTGACATTTGGTGTGAGCCGCGCATTGGGCCCTCTCGCTCAACTCATCTGGAGCCGAGCATTGGGATTGCCCATTGAGCGTCCCAAGTCCATCAACCTTCTGGGTCTCGTTGGAAAATAAGTCCAAGTTTCGGTAGAATTCGTTACGAGGATATAGACCTTCTGTGCTGGCCATGTGAAATCTGTGAAAAGCGAGCTTGAGCATGTGTAAGACTTGATGATTTGCCATTTTCTGTTTGTTTTGACTCTCGAATAGCCTCTCAGCTCTTCTAGTCACGTTAAATACCATAGACAATTGATTAAACTATCATTTACACCCGTAAGGAACAGCTACGGCATTGATTCTATTTCTAGCATCGGTTTTAGTAAACCTGGCAGATCACAACTTCGCCTCTCTCGACACAAGTGAATCCCACTCTTTCTGCCCAAATTCAACATATTCGTCTGCCCCCGGCACCAACCACATCAACCGATCATCCGCGCCCTCCGCTTCCTTCGTCCCTTTAAGCGCAGGATCGACTCCTTCCTGTCTTAGGGGCACTTTATTCTGTTTGTTATTGTGCATATGTCTCAATCCGTTCTGGATCCTCAAAAACACAGGTACCGCATATCGCGGCAATTGTGAGCGCACGAATCGCGTGAAATCTTTCCAGTCAAACTCCTTTTCGGTAACCGCGAGGTCTAACGCAGCACATCCAGCTCTTCCTTCGTGGTTGGGAACTAGGACTCCATAGACATTCGCCTCCGTCACCCCGGGATACCGACCAATCGTCTCCGCCACCTCTGCCGTAGAGACATTCTCACTCTTCCAGCGGAACGTATCACCCAACCGATCCATGAAGTACCACCTCCCATCATTCAAACGCCTTAACGCATCGCCAGACCTGTAATACAAATCCCCTTTCTTAAAGACATCCTGCGCAAACTTCTTGTTTGTCGCAGCATCATTCTCCCAATACCCCTGAAAAGCAGCTTTATTCGGAATCGCAACGAGTATCTCACCACCTTCTTCATAGGATTGACGTTTCGCAAATCCCGTCTTCGGGTCACGCCAAATATCGCCTGTCTCGTAGTCAATGGCGACGGGGATGTATACATTGTGCGTCAGCAGTCGCAGCAGAGCGCCATGATGACCGACTGCACCGGCACTGAAGGGGCCACGATTGACATTCATCAAACCCAGCATTCCCTCCGAACTATTGAAAAACTCATTGATCTCCTGCACGCCAAATCTCTGCTGAAACTTCTCCCATACATCTGGCCGCAGCCCATTACCCAGCATCCCGTAGAGTTTGTGATCTTTGTCTCTTGGCGAAGGGGGGTTGTTGAGGAGGTATCGCACCGTTTCACCGACGTATATAAACCATGTAGACTCGGAGTCGCGCACATCGTTCCAGAAATTGCTCGTACTGAATTTACGTCCGATTGCGACGCTCGTGCCGCTCACGAGTCGTGCAAGAGTCCAGACGGCGCCTGTGCCGTGGTATAGCGGCATGCAGCAGTACCATCGATCATCCGTGGGCTTTACGACGCTTGCGCCGGCATAGAACCGGCTAGTCGTGAATGCGCATCCCTTGGGTAGACCGGTTGTGCCGGAGGTGTAGATCAGCATTAGTGGGAATGATTCCTTGACGTTAAGTCTATATTTCTCATCTGGAGTTGTTGTTGGGAAGCTGGTAGTTGCTTTGCGCATGACCTCGCTGAGCGACAGGATCGTGATACCCAACTCATTCTCGAGATTCGGCCGCACCGCCTCAATTCTCTCACGACAAGAAGCATCATCATCGACGACCACAAACTTCGCTTTCGGCACTTTTATGCAGTGTAGTAGTCCATCCCCGTTCAGGTTATAGTTGATCCCAGCGGGCGCAGCTCCAATACTCATAAGCGCAAGCCATATGAACAGGAACTCGGGGCTGTTCATCAAATACACAGCCACCAGCTCACCGGGCCGAACACCAATAGACAGAAAGTAGTTTCCGAGTTGAGACACGATTTCGAGGGATTCGCGGTATGTGTAGGTGCGTTCGCGGGACCAGATTGCGGTCTTGTCGGGGAGGGCGAGAGCGGTGTTTTCAAAGAGGAAGAAGTTGCTTAGACGGCCGTTGGCCACTGTCATCAATTAGCTTGTACTCTCCGCTTTTCATTGTATGATGAGAGAGAAGGGGGGATGTACCGGCTCGTTTTACAGATCTCTCGCCCGATTTCACATTCCAGACGGCGCTTACATCCTTGGTGATGTGCCATTTGGCATTCACATAGGCCGCAGCAGTCGCCGTACCTGCGACTGCCGCAGCAACTAAAGGTGCTGATACTGTGTAGGAGGTTAGTTAGGATATTCTTGAGATTGAATGACCGGGTAGTGTTGTTTCGGTTCGGGGTAGCTTACTTTGGTCCATTTTCGAATCGTCTGTGCGAGATGAGGTTGATATATGAGTGCGTATTCAGTGTATGAATTTATTATTGTATCTCAACCGGCATAGAGCAGACAACACTTCCAATCAACAACACCAAGGTCGCTCTCAAGTTGTCAAGGTGAAAACAGACGAAACAGCGGGGACGACACAGGACGAGAACAGGCTAGCTATTTTCCGATAATACCGGACGCCCTCTCAACAAGATTATGAATTCTTGCATAAGTCAAATTGTTCGTCTGACGAGAGCTGCTATTCCGGGGGTTAGTGCTAAAGAGCGGAGTAGCATCCCCGCACCGCCGAGCGATAGACTTTGGGCTTTTGACTTTTGAGACAAAAAGCCGAGGCTAGTCTACGCCCCCCGGTTTTTGGTTGGTAGAAGTCATAGTATGGATGACTCTGTATGATGAGGGATAAGTTATGTCTTTTATCGATTATACGATGTATATGGATACAGAGTTGATTGTTGATCAACCGTTCATTTGCAAAGCTGACCTGGAGTGATGATGCGAGAAATCAGGGCTAACAAAATTGCCTGATTAGGAAATTGTTCCAGCTCTTGAGCATCTCGCTGATTGAGCTTACTATGCACAGGAGACATGAATATATCTCGCGTCTCGGATCTCGCTTTGAGAACTTGATTGCGAAAGGCCAAAATAAAATTAAATGAAATCTATTTGACACCATCTATCAATCGAGGGCAAGCTCCAATCTACAATCCGTTGGGGGAAAAGATGCCTCGGCATTTCCGCTCCGGCTATGCTTTGTACCTACGTCAATCGCTTATAGGCCAAGTAAATTCAAACACAACACCAGCTCCATGACACAAGACCTTCAACTGGTTAAAGCGACTCCGCAACTCCCGCGCCGAAACATGTACGTGCTCCCCGCCATCCCTCAGCGGCAACGACTTGATCCAGTCATCCACAATCTGTTCTGCGGCGCAGCGAATCCGCTGTTTGGCCTCGAGTTTGTCGTCGTCTGTCCACAAGTCGTGGCGGCAACGAATGCGTGAGATGATGTCGAAACATGCTAGAATCGCGGAAGGCGCGATGTCGACGTAGTCGATTGCGCTGATGCGGTTGCCGTAGAACATTTTGAAGCTGTCGCGGGCTGCGTGATCACCTGATATGTAGCGCAAAGCTGCGGCATCTTGGTAAAAAGACAAGCCATGGATACTGAATGAACCAATTCTATAGCGCGCGCCGATGAGTTTTTCGGCGTGCGCGAGGCGGCGTTTGAGGTTGAGTAGATCTTTCTTGTGAGAGGAGAGACTGCTGTCTTGTTGCGCTGCTTTGTTGATGAGGGACGTCACTTGTTGGTGGAAACTTTCAATGGAGAATCCAGAGTCGTGGGAGCGAGGGCTGGTGAGGTCCTGGCTATGGGAAGCGGTATGCCGAAGAGGGGAGTTGTATGCGCTTTCTGAGCCTAGGCGTGCTCGTTCGACGGGTGTGGGTACGGTTGTTGTAGAGTGGCTGCTGAGATGGGAGAAGCGCATGCTTGGTGCTTGGTTCTGGACGATAGATTTTTGCTCGTTGTTTATGATCTGTCTGTTCATAGTATCGGCCAGCTCGTCTATACGGAACTGCATGGATAGCTGGCGCGTGGCAAGTGCTTCGGTCAGGGATTGAAGGTCTTGATTGTTCAGACCGTCTGCTGCTTCACTCGACTGCGGCTCATCCTTGGAGATTTGAGATTGAACTTGATCGAGTCTAGTCTCGAGTCTGTCAACACGAGACTGGAAGACTTCATCTTTAAACTGTTCTTGTTCGCGTACAGCATCCTCAAGCGCATCAACTCTGGTATTCAACGATGGTATCAATTCAACCTCTGTTTCCATATTACAAGCGCACTTCTGTCGAATCTCCAGAAATGATGTAAGTCTGCTATTCAACTTCTCAACCATCTCACTCAAACGACGCTGTTCTTGTGCTTGCTTCTTTGCCTGCTCATTCTGTGATATGAGTATTTTATTGATCTCGTCGTTTTGTTTCCGTACTATCTGCGCGAGAAGTTTGACGATGTTGTCTTCACTCAAATCTGCATCTTCGAGATCGGGCAGGTTTTGGGATACATTCTCGTCTTGCTCGTCGCGTGGGTGTGTGGATGTCATTGTTGACCTGATGTAGCAGTCTTGATCGCATCTGGTAAGTATTGAAGGTAAAATTATGATGACTTGGTATGACGCGTAGAGTGGAAGACACAAAGTTTCAAAATTCAGACGAGGCCGAGGGACAACAAAGGATGTCTCCAAAAAGATTCAAACATGCGTCGTATTTGCCAATTTCTTTCTAGATCTCGTCTCTTTCAACTTTCGTATCGAGTACCTCAGTCATCTTCGGTAAGTTCAATATAAGTGGATTATTCTTCAGTCGACTAATTTGTAGCGGCTTGGGGGAACTGGGAGGAGGTTTGATACATTCACTGATGGATTGCATTCGGAGCTTTTTTTTAGTTTCCTTGTATCACATATATGCCGATGTAGGTACATAGTAAGATGAATTTGATGTCAAATAGTAAAGCACTAGGAATATAATATGTACTCCATATGTTTTCAGAAACTACCTATTGATATTATCCGTAGGTATACTACATTTGGGTATTTTGAAAAGGACTGTCCTTATTCTAGTTCTATCTATCGCACAAAATTTGACCACAATGGAATTCAAGTTCCATTTTGTCCAGTCTAAAGGGTTTCGAGAGCATTGAATTTATTATGTCTAGTACATCCAACATTAGACAATATCGCGCGGTTAAGTATGCCGGATACAGTACAGACTCTGAAGATCAATGTATCGACTGAAGCAATAGGACAATGGGATGCCTGCTATCAATCATAGACCACCGTAATAGCCCTGACCATTGCCTAAATAGATGATCAAAGCGAACAGGAATGGCTTCATGTCAGTTTGAATACGTAGACACATTTATGTTAGTTCGTCCGCTTTCCCTCACTTCATTTTTTGGGGCAATTAATGTCCGAGAAAGAAACTAAGCGCCGCTATACAAAGAAGGATTTAGTCCGTACCTAGAGTTGAAAGTGTAAGGCCATCCTAGTTGCATGTATTCTAGCCACATAAAAGCACAAAATCCAAAAACCCAATGTATGCCTAACTCATAAGGCATGAATATTCAAGGGTCATGGATCTACAGATCTATGTGCATCCAGCCAATCAGATTGCTCAATCAACAGATCTTTAGCCAAGATGGAGAGATCCGCACTAACCCAAAAGCGGCCATGCAGCCTCAGCTGCTCCACCAGTTCTTTTGTCTCTTTCTACACTTCGTCCTCTGTACATATCTATCTATATCCTGTGAGGTACATAATTTATACAACATGGTTGAAGAAAAAGAAGCCGAATCTCAATCGCAGACGCGCTACCTCATCCGCCAGCCATTGGCACTCCAATGGTTCGACAACGGGAAGCTTGTCAAACGATGCGAGCAAGAGCGACAAGCTGGTACATCTCCTCGTTAATAGGGTTACAGACGCATACTGATTGATGTGACAGGCCGCTTCGAACTCTTCCTCGATTTGTTGTACGTTGCAATTCTCGCAAACTTCGCCGAAAGTCTTGCCGAGGACGTCACGGGCGTCAAGCTCGTCAAATACATTGTACCTCCTCCTCGTGGCTTTTCCTCCGCATTCTCTGGCTAACCTGTAGAATAAAGTTGATACTCGCCCCCTCATGGCACGTCTGGTCCGACCTCCGGGAACTCATGAACAGTTTCTACAATGACGACCTCCTGCAACGCATCCTGATCCTCTGGATCATGGCCGTGCTGATCGTCTACGGCAACAACGCGACCCTCGTCGACGAAGATATCTCCGCCATGCGCTCCACCGTTGGCGCCTACATGGTTGCGCGCATGACCGCCAACCTGGCACATCTGTTCTACTCATTTAGCAGCTACCACCACCGCGCGCAACAACGGCTATGGTTCGTCATGTCGAGCGTCGCGTTGTGTATCTACATTCCGCTTTATTTCGAGAGCGTCTCGCTCCGCAATAAGATTGCTGTTGCTGCTGTTGCCGAAGTGCTGGAAGAATCAATCTGGATGTTCTGCTACTCCCCGCTCGCGAAAAAGATGCTTCGCGCCCGGTACACGACAGCCGTCGACATTGCGCACGAAATCGACCGATTCGCCGCATTCTACATTATCGCACTTGGCGAATTTCTGTATACGATCATCGTCGGCTCGCCTGCAGCAGTCGGATTCAATCTTTCCCTCCTGAGAGCGGTGTGGACACTCATAATTGCTTTCTGTCTCAATTGGATGTATGTCCATAACGACTGCGCGATCGATTATACGCATCCGATCAGACACAGTGTAGGAAGGGCGTTTACGTGGGTTTCGCTGCATTTGCCGCTCATTGCAAGTTTGTTGGCTGGCGGACATGTCGCGGCTGCTAGCGCCAAATCTAACGATAGTACCACCACTACTACTGATAGTAGCAGTAGCAGCAGCAGCAGCAGCGAGAAAAGAGCAACTAGCGAAGGACAAAGCCAACCCTTTGACGATGGCGAGCGCTGGCTCCTCTGTGCCAGTCTTGGCGTAGGCCTATTCGTGCTCTACGCCATGGCGTTGCTGTACTCCTCCAACGACGGCGATTGCCAGCTTCTACTCCCAAAACATTTCCGAATCATTATGCGGCCTGTCGTCGGGTTGATATTGGTGTTACTTCCACTTGCAAAATCGTTGAACTTGACGGAGACGCTCTCCGTAATCATGGCGTTGGTGGTGTTTTGCCTTATTTGGGAGAATGTGTCAAGTTTGCAGCGTGGAGCGAAGTTTTGGGAGGCTTGGAGGGATACGGGGTATCCAGAAGGTGGGAACAGGGCGCATAAACATTAAAATGCGGCTGGTGAGGATAGGGAGGTGAATGCTGAATTGGGACGGACTTCTGAGGGGATGGAGAGTGCTGGAGGTGAGAACGGCGTGAAGGGATAAAGTTGGCTTTTGAATATACATACTACTATCATATAATACTGAGATACCCATATATATCTAATGAACCGTTTTCATCGCTCTACTAGTTCTATAACACAAACATACATGTAGTCGACTAATTGACTATT
The DNA here is from genome assembly GCA_037356135.1 of Talaromyces sp. F31. Taxonomy (NCBI): domain Eukaryota; kingdom Fungi; phylum Ascomycota; class Eurotiomycetes; order Eurotiales; family Trichocomaceae; genus Talaromyces; species Talaromyces sp. F31. Next base: position 3,057,293 of record JAYXSF010000034.1, read on the forward strand.
GGCTGTAAGGCGCAACAATAGAATCCGTCACATAAAGGTCAACATATTTATCCACATCCGTATTCTCAAGCTCCTTCTGATTCCAGCCGAGCTCAAGCAAGTGCTTGACACGCGCAGCATCGAAATGAGCCTCGATGTGGCGCTTATACTTGGCAAAGATTTCAGGCTTGGCTTCTTCGCGGCGGAACTTGTGGCCCAAAGGTGCTTCAACGACGATTTCGTCGAGAACGGTGCCGTCGTTGAGGGTTACGGTGAGCGCGTTGGGGATTGTGCGCTTGGAGGGGTCGTGGTAGTCCTTGGTGAATTGGGGGTCTTCGACGCACTTGATGCGTTTGCGGAGGTCTTCGAGGAGTTCGGAGGTCGCGGCTTCGGAGCCGTCGGCATAGTCTTGGGCTGTCAAGCGGTTGAAGACGAGCATGGTTGCGACCATGTACTGTGCCGCATTAGTAATACTTCAAAATTTCCCTCAAGACGGTGGACAAACCTGGACACAGTGGTCACGGTCGGCAAAGTTGTCCATGGCCTTAAATTGCTTGTCAATAATGCGGATGCAAGCCTCGTGGGTGCGGTTGGTGATCTCCTTGATGTCTTTGGCGGTCTTGCCAAGCTCAGCGAGCTTCTTGTTGACGGTCTGCGCACATTCAATGGCGGTCTGGGAGTGGAACTCGGCTACATGTCATTAGCTTTGCACGATACAGTTGTACAGGAAGGCGTACCTGGATATGAAACCTTGAAGAGAACGTTCTCCATGACATAGCTGCCATAAGGACGTTGGAACTCAAACTTCTTGCCCTTGAAGAGATTGTCGTAGAAACCCCAGACAGGGGCGTTCAAAACAGTAGGAACACCGCCCTCACCCTTAAGAACCTTGAGCACAAGGTTGACAGCACGCTGGCAAGCGTCACCAGCAGCCCAAGACTTCCTGGACATGGTGTTTGGCGAGTGACGGTATGTACGCAGACTCTGACCATCAACCCAAGCCTGAGTAATAGCATCGGCAGTCTTCTTCTCATCCAGACCCAATAACTTGGACGTAACAGCGGCAGTCGCAACCTTGACAAGCACAACATGGTCCAAGCCAACCTTGTTGAACGAGTTCTCCAACGCGAGCACACCCTGAATCTCATGCGCCTTGATCATAGCTTCCAAGACATCACGAACCTTCAAGATCTTGCCCTGTCCAATGTTCCCACCGGCTCGGTTTGTGCGAGAAATCCAGTCGGCAACGGCAAGGATACCACCCAAGTTGTCGGAAGGATGTCCCCATTCAGCAGCGAGCCAGCAGTCATTGTAATCGAGCCATCGGATCATGGCACCGATGTTGAAAGCACCATTGACGGGGTCGAGTTGATATGGTGTTCCTGGTACTCTGGTACCGTTGGGGACCACTGTGCCGTCCACAACGGGACCGAGCAGTTTGGTGCACTCATTGAAGCGGAGGGCCTCTAGACCGCATCCAAGGGTATCCAAAAAGACGAGACGGGCAGTGTCGAACTGTCAATGTCAGTTTCAATTTTTTTGTTTCGTCGAAGAGGAGACGTACTGCAAGTTCAGAGTCAACTTTGTAATTGTGGATATAATCAGCCATATCCTTAATCTCGGGATCATATTCCCGCTCGAGCACGGGGGCAACTTGCAAAGGCGACATTGTCGAGAATTTGGAAATCTGACGGCTCAAAGTAGACGATTTGGCGAGTGTGCTGGTACGCAGAGCGCTGGGTGTAGAAGTCAAAGATCGCGACAGGGCGGGGACCTGAGAGATGCGGGAGGAAAGGGCCACAGTGCGGGGAGCCCGATGGCCGATGGCAGACGTCCTTCGGAGAGCTGCTGCACCCGCCGACATGATTGTCTTTTTTAAAAGGGAATCGTGTGGGTGGGAGGAAGTAAACGACTAATGTCGTTGAGCAATTCAATGGATAGATATAGTGCTGAAATCGGAGTAAAAAACAGCCTAACAGAATGAAAAGAAGAAAAGGTGAAAGGAGGAGTTGTTGACCGAGGCTGGGCGAGGAAGCTCCTTCTCTCCGTCAGCTTGACGTTTCTTGTGTATTTCTGCCGTAATTTACTGTATTATTGTCCACTAAGTTAAGTGTCTTACCAGCCGACCACCGGCCGAGGCCGTGTAGCCGCGGCCAACCGAAACATACCGTTACATACCAGGAACGTTTGCCCGTCTGATGCTACTTGAACAGTAAAGTTACAGTCATATATCTCAATTAGCCCCGAGTAATATCTCAAGATTTGAAAAAACTCAATTGACCTTTTCTATGCAAAATACAAACATAAAAGGAGAGCCCTAAGCTCGTTGTAAAACATGTGGGCAATGTGGGGAGAGCATGAGTACGATAACGTATTTTTCACCTGATAGCTCCCCCGAGATTACCTATGCAGATCCTCCGAATATCGGAAAATTCAACCAAAATTCAACCAAATGCCTTGGAAGTTGAAGCTCTTCCTATCCCTGAGCCTCGTATGCACAATGGACCAAGCGAAGAAGAGATTTTCCGATCGGTTACAGTAGAAATGAGTGCATGAATGATGCGGTCTCGGAATCGAATTGAACCGACCATGAAACCGCGACGTGTTAACATAGGAATCAAGACCACCTCAATCAATGACAATCGGCTCACTGTACTCTGTGTACTCCTTTTCATCCGTCTCCTGAAGTGACTCAATAGTAGCCCGATAAATGACCTCTGCAAGACGAGGTGGAACGGAGTTACCGATTTGCTTCTTTGCGTAAGCCGTTGGAAACTTAAATTGTACCGGAAAAGTCTGCAAACAAGCGAGTTCACGTATGGTAAATGGCCTGAGACCACTGGGATGGTAGTTTCCCTCTCCGCCACCACATGTTATCGTCTTGGCAAGTGTATTGTCGTCGTAGGGAACACGGGTTCTGCCATCTTGAAAAGCAATATTCTCAGGATCGTGATTATCAGCGAGACGAGGAATGTTGTTAATAGCTTCTCTGATGGTGACATAAGGTAATGCGTCCGGTCCGTGAGTAGGAGCTGGGAACGCAGGTAACTTTTCACCTGGTCTAAAGTTACGTAAGTATAGATTTGACGTATGTATGATGGGAGCTCACCCGGCTGCGATGATAAAAAGACGACGTCTCAATTGTGGAACTCCATATTTAGCACACGGTATAGTCTTGCTATGGATTGAATACCCAAGTTCCAAGAAATCTTGAATCATTCGAAGAAAGGTTTCTTTGTGCCTTGATGGTACACCGAATGTCTCTTCGATTGTGTGTATTCTTGGTCTGACCTTTTCGACCATGTTGAACGCACTGAAGATCAGAGATGAATTCTCTTCGTCTCTCTCTTGATTGTACGACCTCGTATGGGCAGGGCTAAATGGTTGACACGGCGGCGAGCTATGGGAAATGTCGACTTGTGTATCATCCTGCAGAGAAAGCCAACTATAAAAGTCTGCATGATAGCATGACGAGTGAGGAAAATTCCTACTCCAAGTCTGGCACGCAGCTGCATCCATGTCAATTCCATACTTGACCCGAAGTCCAGCTTTCCAAGCGCCGACAGATACTCCCCCGGCACCACAGAAAGCATCCCCAAAAGAATATTGTCTTTGCAGTTTCAACGATTTTTCCGCCATTTCACGCTGGTCTTTGAAGAATTTAGATATGTCGACTGCTTCCGTGCCGAATGGAGTTGTCTTCCCTCTCCATTTCTGGCGTATAACGCTGGCAGGAGTTCTAGCTTGATGGTCGGCCTCCTCAAACGAAAGGTATCGAATAATCCATTCTCCTTTTTCTGCAGTCTTCTGCCAGACCAATCGACATACATACGAGATATATGCTTGTCTAAAATGGAATCGCCATGGATGATTCGTGAGCAAGATGTTGACAATATCCACAACAGCAGAAACAGGGACCTCTTTTTCAAGGTGCAGCTTTCCCTCGGCGTCCTTTTCCACCAACCAGCATAGTTCCATTTTTTTCTGAGGAAAGGGGCTGTCCATGTCCGTCAACCTTTTGAAGTATAAGCCTCGAAGGTATATGTCGCCGTTGACCAATCGGAAGATTTGCACAATCCTCATGAGATGATCACCAGTCAACTCGACCGCCATCCCAGGAACAAGTCCGTTGTATTCTTTAAGCACAACGGTCGCGGGATGCTCGGCAGCTGGATCTGCTTTGTTGGTGTCAGTGTCCCACCTCTCCAACAAACTCTGCAGCTGGTCATCATCAAGATAATCATCGTCATCAAAGTGCCCTATCTCCAACGGATCAACGATCGAACCGGTTTCCGTATCAGACGAAAGTTCTGCATCATCGTCAAAGGTAAGGTCAATATGCTCGACGTTCTTAATAGGTCGACCGTTTCTCCTTGTAGTCGGTTGAATCCGTCCCTGCTGTACGACGATATTCTGATTGAGGGTCGCGGAGATGTTGATTACAGGTCCCGAAGACCGACGCTTGCGTTGCTGGATGCCTGTTACCATGTCGATCTTTCTTTTTTCACGGATCATGGTGATGTCCGTCAAGCTATCTGACATATTGCCTTGTGACTAACCGGAATCAGTAGATAGATCTGGAGGAAAGAAAATAAATGTGTTATCTAGAATGTAAACTCACAATCGAGGAACAAAAATGGGATTGTGAACTTAGTGAAGGGACACCGCAAATGAGCTATGACAGCTATCTAAAATGCAGATGATGGTTGCTGCAGAATAGATGTGAATATCCAAGACTGTAAGTGAAATAATTAGCCAAAAAAATGATTCACCCACAGAGCATTGTCTGAGAATCCAACAAAGCCATCTGCAAGTGTAGATATGAAGAAAAAGTAAACTTACTGTAAAAGGCATTCAAGGCGACAAAGAATAGTGAATAAATTCACAAAATTGCGAATGCGAAGACTGAGACAACATGAGGTTAATATGATGACAATGATGGAAAGGAGTTATCTTGTGAGAAGACTTACTGATAGGAACTAAAGAGCCCAAGGGTGTAGTGAGCTGGCAGATGTTTTAAACGAAGAAGTCAAAAGAGAGACAAGCTGGAAGGTATCCAAGATGCAAGCCAAAGCGAAGGATGTTGGGTGAGTGATAAACGAAAGTAAAAAGAGATGTGGGTTTTCATAAATCCAGAGTGAGGCATGCAGAAGCTGAGAAGGACATTGCTCAGAAATGAGAGAAACTAGAAGCTCTATTCAGTCTAGTCATCAATTGGTAATAGGCGTTCAATATTTGAGAAGTAGAGACGAAGAAGAGCTCAGGTGATGAGTCCGATGTTCAAACAAAGAGAAGTCTATCCAATGTTGTAGACTTGATAAATGCGCTGTGCAGGCATTCAGGGGGGCTGATGTGGATTTGAAGAAAATTTGACACCAAGTCCTCTGTTTTCGTTCGTCATCTTCGCGGTTATTGATGGTCGGATGATTGTTCGAGGTAGAGTAATGGACAGTCTGGCTAGATAAGTGAGAATGTTCCTTCTACCACGGACAGGGTTCCGTGTTATTCAGGTAGCGGGGATCTGGGACCTGAGGCAGCACTCACATATCATTCAAGGCATCAGCCCGGAATCGTAGGTAACAGACCGTGTATATGTAGCGCGAGCTTCCCATTCTACCTCTTATTTTCTAGCTACTTTAACCCTCTACAAGAACGGATAAACGCACAACATCTATACAAACCTTATACAACCGCGATAGCACGAAAACATGATGACTACCAATATCGATACAACGTTCCTCATCATGTCCGACTCACACGGCCAACAACTACTTTCAAGACCTCCAGCAGAACACATCGACGTCGCCATCCACTGCGGCGATCTCACACAAGAATCAGAACTTGACGAGTTCCAAACCACAATCCAGTACCTCCGACATCTCGACGCAGACTTAAAGCTCGTCATTGCCGGAAACCACGACTTCACCCTAGACGTCCCGACGTTTGAAAGAAACATCGCAAACTTGCGGCTGTCTCTAGACCCGGAACTAGTGCAAAAAACCTTCGGCGATTATGGTGAAGTCAGAGATTCCTGCTTGAAAGTGCCAAGGACGCTAATATACTACTATTGGATGAGGGCTCGTACGAATTCAAGCTTCGAAATGGCGCGCTGCTCAGAGTATATGCAAGCCCTTATACGCCGTCGTGTGGTGAGAGTGTGCCAGGTAGTATTGATTGGGGGTTTCAATATGACCCAAACGAAGGTCATCAGTGTGATATTCCACAGAATGTCGACGTGGTTATTACTCATGGACCTCCGGAGGGAGTCTTAGATTATACAGCATCGCAGCAGAGAGCTGGCTGTCCGCATCTGTTTCAGGCCATTCATCAAGCACGGCCACGCCTACATTGCTTCGGGCATGTCCATAGGGGCTGGGGAGGATTACTGGCGACATGGAAGAATGGAGCATCGGATCGGGTTCCCTCTCATTTTGAGCACATTGATCGTGCGAGATCGAGTGTCTTGAGTAACATTTCAATGTTAAATGACGAACGGCAAAATAGGGACCTGAGTTGTTTCTCGGCTAACTGCGACTTCTCTACACAAGAGCCACAGACGTTATTTATCAATGCGGCACTCCAGGGGATCTCCGATGTGGATCAAGTTCCGTGGATTACAAAAATTCCGCTTCCAGGTGTACAGACTTGAGGTGCTACTCTATCAATGTTGAACACTCGAAAATTGAATTGAAAATCGGTGGATCATGGATTGCATGTATTCTAGGGAGTCCAAACGTTTCTAATTGTCTCGCAGTTCTTTCGTATAGACCTGTATGCACTTGAATTAGCACAGAGATTCAATAGAATGAAAGTATCGTTATTAGGCATCAAATGAGTAGATTGAGTCAGTCCAATGTTTGTCCGCAATGTTGTTCGGAAGTCTAACATCTAAAAAAATTGGTGTTCATCATGAAGAAGGGGAGGGGAATAGCGTGGTTATTAGTACCTTTGGAATATTTTTCTGATCACTTCCACCAACAACAAATACGGCGAGACGTGTTGCAGTACCGCATAAGTTGTCGATCATGAAAGTGACAACTGTAAAACGTGAAGCTTGAAAAATCGAAGCTAAAAATTGTTGACGGAGAATAATTTGTCCGGGTCTTGTTTACGCCTTGCTGTTTGTGGCTTAGTGCGTATATATACGTTGCTCCACGCGTAGACTAAGAGCTTCGTTCCTTTCCACTGGATTTTCCTACGATCCATACAATCAAGATCTATAAGTAAAATGCCCACAAAGTCTATCTTTGCTAGGCACGAATATGATGAAAAATGATCAACTCAAAGTGATGACTTCTCATTCCATTGGTAGCTACGTATTGCTAACAATCAATTTTTACCGACATTCAACTATTTGACTCTCCACCTCATTGCTTTGCTGTCGGAATTCGATCGACAAGTGGATATAACAGAAAAGGCTCTGCCTCACTTTTGAGTGTCAAAAGACCGGGCTAATAGGCCAGGTCACTATAAGCCTCTCCATTGGAGCTAGGGGCTCGACCCAGGTACACAAATGCAGATTGCACGGGTCAATGGACATCGTTTGATCTACGCTGCTCCGAATGGGGTCGTCGATACTAATATCGTTCGTCTAGCTGGCGCTAGTATTTGCAAGGCCCGGGAATGGCGCCGACTCGCTGGTAGTCTGTGGTGTCCATGTGCGATCTAAACTGGTCGCCGTGAATGAGCGAAAGAACCGTCTGTTTGCACTAATTACTTTTGTAAACATGAGATGCTGATCATGGCCCTCGACGGAACCGACCTGCACGGCCTCGAAGAGATTGTACATCGAGTCGCTCAGGACCACCGTTGCTAATGAGCCAAAGTTCCCTTGAAAACTAGCCATGGGCATACTGACGCGGTAAATTTTGCTGTTGTCCCCGGCAAAGAATAAGTACATGTTTTTGGAGTCACCTATTATGGCAGTGTCGAGAGGCGCTCCGCTAGACAAGGATCCGGAGAAGAGTGGCTGTGGCATGACCATCCATTCGTATTTATAGGGTGAAGGGACGTCTTTTTGCAGAACAAAAGAGCGGACCACTCGTAGGCGAGCACTCATATGTCCTAGGGACTGAAGTAGAAGAGACTAGGTGTCAGAGCTCCCATCGTGTGCTGGGTTGCGGAGGTCATTAACGACCAGTCCGAGAAGATGGCAAGGTTCAAGGGGCGATAGCTTTATGTGCTATTAACATCTAATGCGTACACGAGGCGTTGACCGCTGTGTGATACGTGGCTGAAATCTCTCAAAGCGATGAGCCCAGATGCAGGTTTGGCGAGCCGGTTGGTTTCCAGTTGCATGTTGACGGGAGAGCACATGAGTTCGTTCGAGTTTCATCGTTAGGCATTAATTATACAGGTTCATTAAGAGAAATGTTATTTGAGAAAAATCGGCGACACATCAATAATGTTTCAGACCCTTGAGGCTTGAGAGGCTCGTATTAAATATAGTGAAACCACCCCATCGGGAAATTTGCTCAATGACTGATCTACCTGAACCACAGTATTTGTTGTTCGAGAGTACAAACACGAATATTTACTCAATTACTGGCATTTTCGTTTCGCTGTCACTAGATTTTCATCGGTATGGTATGTAAATTGTAGAGATCAATAGGACGGCACAGGCATCGATATTGGAAGGGGTCATGGATCGAGGTACGGCTATTACATCATGGTCGCTGTACCCCTTTTAAGCATAACTTAGCCCGGCGACAATTCGTTCTTCCTCATCCATTCCTCCTCTATCCAGAGTGCTTCGCACCTAGAAATTCAAAATTCTCTCAATAAGAGCGCTTCCGTTTCGTATTACTCTGAGTTACCCCAAAATGCGGGTAACTCGCTCCATGACGTCCACGACGACGTCCGACAAGCCTGCAGCACCTGCAAAAGCAACGAAAGCAACATCAAAGAACAAGAGTCAAGAATCGACATCCTCAAGACTTGATTCCTCCTTCCCAGGATCAAAATCGACTAATGCATCGAGGAAAAGAAGGAAGTCTGCTATTCATGAGGTTAATATTAATGCACTTCCACACAATCTTGGCAAGCCCGCCTCACAAATCATTCGGGACGCACTGGACGGTCCGCAGGATATCAAGACCGAGACAGCATCTCAACCTCTAACAAAACGAATCAAACAAGAAAATGGGTCACAAGTAGCTAAAACAGAAAATGATGGCCTCACCAAAAAGATTAAAAAGGACGCTGCCAAGTACGGCCTAACACCCGGGGTCAGTCCATTCCCGGATTTTCCACATCCCACAGCCCAGGAATGCGAGGAAGTCAATCGACTTTTATCAAGTGTGCATGGAGAAGTCAAAGTTCCGACCAAAGTGCCTCAGCCATCACTCACAGTAACTGGATGTGGCGAAGTACCCTCAGTACTAGACGCGTTGATCCGCACTGTCCTCAGCGGTGCCACTACAGGCGCCAACTCTGCACGATCATTCAAAGGTCTCGTCGACAGATTCGGCATCCTTGAAAGTGGTATCGGAAAGGGGAGCGTGGACTGGAACGCAGTGCGCATTGCGCCTGTTAAAGAAGTGTTTGAGGCGATGAAAAGCGGTGGTCTGGCGACTACTAAGAGCAAATACATCAAGGAGATTTTGAATATGGTCTATGAAGAGAATCTAGCTCGTAAGGCGGCACATTTGAAATCGGAAGAGAACCCCGGGGCCTCCGGGCCAGTTGGTGCAGACCACGAGTCCAAGGCGCAGAAAGAAGTTGAGATCGCACTAACAGACGAGAATGTGTTGTCTCTGGACTGGATTCATGCACTGGACAAGGAAGAGGCAATGCTTGAACTCATCAAATACCCCGGCATCGGACCCAAAACCGCCGCTTGCGTGGTGCTATTCTGCCTCCAGCGCCCTTGTTTCGCAGTCGATACACATATTTTTCGTATATGTAGATGGCTAGGCTGGCTGCCATCGTCAGACACGAGAAAGGTCACCGAAATTATGGCTTTTAGTCATTTGGAAGTTAGGATCCCGGATCATTTGAAGTATGCATTGCATCAATTGTTGATCAGGCATGGGAAGACTTGTCCGCGGTGCAGGGCGATTACGGGGGAGAAGAGTGAGGGCTGGGAGAAGGGGTGTGTTATTGACCATCTTGTAAAGAGGACCGGAAAGAGAAAGGGTGGTTTTTAGAATATTGGCCGGGTGGGTCAAAGGATTCTTCATAGTTGAAAGAGGTTATGTATCTGTACTAGACTGCCATCATGCATCTCATCGCTTGTCATACTGTTCGCTAACGATGATCTCCCTTGTATCTTCTTCATCATTACTTCCGACGTCTGAAGATGCGTCACTTGCCGTCTTTTTAGTCTCCCTGTATCATATTAGTTCCGTGTCATCATTCAACAAGATGATCATCTCACCTTCTATGCAAAACAAGCGAAGTAATAAACCCAATCAACAACAATGACAAGAACGTAAACGTCACAGGCCATCCCTTCTTCCATCGCGGAGCACCATAAGGACCAGCCGTGGGAAATATGAGGAGCGGCACCCAGATCTGGAACGAATAGCCGATTGTCATCATGGAGCCCTATCTTTGTTAGTCCAGATCTATAAAACAGGATGCAGGTCAGCATACCAATATCAGCGCACGTTCCTCGGAGTCTTTCTTGACAACACTATTCACGGTTGAATAAAGAATTGGACTTAGACAGCCGGTCAGGCCGAAGAGATACCACGCAACAAATCTTCTCAAATGTCAGCCATTTTCCAAGCAGTTAGTTTTATCAAGGGGGGAAACACGTACTTCAGTCCAGTAGGAATATTCCATATAATCATGCACAGAGTCGAAAACAAACAGCAAATGCTAGCAATACCGAATATCGCCCACGAAGGATACACCGCTGCAAGTGTCGTTCCCAGCCACGAGGCTACAATCTGAACGCCATATGTCACCGTGGGCAGTTTGTTGATTTGTTCCACCGAGTATTTGCCCTCGGCCTTGAGCCAGAGGTTCATATAGCTGAATGGATAGGAAGAAATAATCATGCAACTGTTCTGGTTAGTAGCCTTCCATGGAAACAGCAAAGAAATGGGGGACCTACATGTAGCAGAACACAAAAATCCAAATATGCCACCTCTTCACTGTCCTCTTAAAGACATCCAAATCCAACTTCCCGGGCCTTTGAATCTTAAATCTCTTCAACCTCTCCTTGGCCAACGCAATATCATCATTGGTCAGATAAAACGGCTTTGGCGAATCTGGTATACCGGGAAACACGAAATAGCCAAGGATTGCAACAGGGATGGTGAATATACCGTCAATAATGAAAAGCCAGCGCCAGCCGGGCATGCCGCCGACGCCGGAGAGGTTGGTGTATGCGGCTGCTTGGAGGTAGCCGCTTACCATACTCCCCAACGGGTTGCAGATGAACCACATGCCGGCGCGTTTGAAGAGTTCGGGGCCGGAGTACCATGATCCTGTCGTCGATAATCAGCTACGTGCGTGCTTTGATTGTGGTGTTGAGAGGACTTACCGAGAATGAAATGCGTCCCGGCAAAGACGGGGGCTTCAAGCATACCGACTAGGAAGCGGAGTGCATATAGTTGATTTACATTTGTTACTCGGCTCTGCGCAAAGGTGCAGATACCCCAGAGGACTTCAAGGGTGGGGAGTAACCAGCGAGCACTACCGAATTCATAAGTATTTAGAAAGGGAAAAATAAATGAAGACGTACAGCTTCGGTCGAGATAGTAAGAGCAGACCAGGTACTTGGAACACGACGTATGCAGTATAGTAGCATACATTGAAGTAATTCAGCTGGTTGCCGTTGAGGCTAAAGTCTTCTTTGAGGCCGCTGACGTAGGCATTGCTGATATTTGTCTGGTCTGTTGTTTTTAATTTGTTTGATCTGGTATAAGAGCAATGTGAAAGTCGTACCTAAATACTTCACAAAGACTATGAGAATTAGCCTTGTCTGTATAAAAAGGAAGAACAAAGAAGACTTACAGCAGAGACACGCAAATACCAAAATCGATACATCTAGCTTGAACAATAACCTAGAGAGAAATCATCTTAGCATTGTATTTGCTTTCTGAATGTGGCAAAAAAACTTACTTTCTCTCATGAGAAGGATACTCGGCTGGATACCAATTGAAGATCTCTTTGATCACTCCGAAGAGTGTCAGCTTAGACTGTTTTGGTTTGATTTCAGACATGATCTAGGGATCTTATCGAATTTCTCCTTGTGATCTTAACAAAGAGGAGAACCCGACATCTCGTGTTCTTCATATAGAGCGGGACATACACAGACTTTGCATAAACAGACATGTTGCGTGTTATCATAGCATATCGCGTCATTTTTTGGTGGAGGTTTATATGCACATTATAGCCTAGAGCTGATAGACGGATGCAAGTATAACCGCCAATATCTTCCGATAGTTTTCAGTGATAACATATGTTTGCGCGACACAAGATACACCAAACTGATACAATTAATTCCACTTCTTAAAATTCTTTGTGTCTGGCCAGATGGTGTGCTTTTCGATACCAAAGCGTGCTTTAACTCGATACTCAATGTCGTCCGTACGTAAATCCGCCTCTCTACTTTCAACATTTTAGGGTTCTCGGAGGGTTTTCGGGGGGTTTTCAAGCTTATCGGCAGTCCTCCGAACCAAATTGCCATATGGGGGTAAGTTTAATTCAGTGATGTTTTGACACGAAACCCTAAGCCGCTATAATCTCAGATGACATGCAGATTGCGTGCTTCATGGCCTATTAGCTTCAGGTCAATATTTTGGAGCATATGAGTACATGGAGGTGAGGGGTAAAAATATCCGGACAGGCCGAGAGATCAGATATTTATGTATAAAGGACGCATGCAGTGTTTACTCCTTAACTGTGGATTATCTCTCAGAGAACGGTAAATTGAAGTTGTAGTCAAAAACCGAATCAATCCACAGTATGCCGGACACATCGCTTGAGAAGTACGACCACGTCCCGGTCACGAAAGAAAATCGTGGGTTCTCGAGGACATACCTACGAGCTAGACGATTACTAACAAAACTTTCGATTACAGTCGACTGGGCTGAACTCATCACCCTTGATTTGAGCCTGTATGGTCAACCCGGTGGTAAAGAGCAGCTCGTCAAACAGCTTGATCACGCGGTACAACATGTCGGTCCGTCTCCTCCTCATGGTTCTCAAAAAAGAGGAATGCTGATAGCGCAATAGGCTTCTTCTATGTCAAAAACTTCAACATCAGCCAGGAAGAGGTCGACTTTCAATTCGCTCTAGGACGAGAGTTTTACGGTCTCCCTCTGGAGGAGAAGCTCAAATTCCATAATGCCGACGACCTCGCCAGAGGGGAGTACAATGGTTACAGACCTGCTGGACATCGCATGTAAGTCTTTCTGTCTATCGATAGATGGATTGAACGTGACTGACTCTGTAGCCTCGGAAATGGTATTCGAGACAACGTCCAAGTGTACAACATTCCCAAGTTTGACGGATATCACCACAGGGCACAGCCTGAAGTGCTCCAGAAACACATTACCGAGATCGAGGCTTTCAGTCGCGTATGTAACCCGAGCGTATTAACAATAGTTTTCAATACTAAATATAAATCAGAAATGCCACACAGAAGTGGTCGAAAAGCTCCTCCGCCTCTTTGCTATCCTCCTTGAACTCCCCGACGAAGATCAACTCGTGCGTGACCACCAGTACGACATCCAAGGAGAAGATCACCTCCGTTATATGCATTACGCCGCACGCAGCGCCGAGGATAACAAAAAAGTGGGCGAACTATACTCGCCGGGACACACTGACCTGGGAACCATAACCCTACTCTTCCGACAACCCGTTGCTGCGCTTCAAATCCTCAACTCGGAGGGTCAATGGAAATGGGTTCGTCCGCAGGATGGCACTATTACGATTAATACCTGTGACGCTCTTACTGCGCTTACAGGTGGGTTCGTAAAGTCTAGTATTCATCGTGTGCATGCTCCGCCACAGGATCAGGCTCATTTTGATCGTCTGGGAGTTTTGTACTTCGCTCGGTACGTCCGCCACTCTTATGGAACAGGTCAACCATAGCTAACGTATCAAAGACCCAATAACCATGTAGTCCTAGATCCAATTCAGAACAGCCCCGTTCTCAACCGTCTGGGTCTCACCAAGAATGCATTTACAGAACTAGGTCAACATCTCACCACCGAGCAATGGGTCAAAGTCCGACAGACACAACAACAAAGACGAAATCGCGATGTGAAGGTCACGGATGATGGAAAGTATACTTATAAGCCAAAGGATTTGGAAATTATTCCTGGTTTGCAGGCTGTTGTTTATAATTAGGGTATATTCAGTGGTGATATGTAAAGACAACTATTATTTTGATCATCATCAACGTTCCAGCCATCTGGTATGAATACTCCAGGTGCATCTATCCAGGTATCCACGGTTGGGGTATGGTATTTAACAATGTCATTGTTTTTATCGTCACTTTACTTTTATAAATAAACCAAACATGACCAAAGTCATAAAACAAAAAATTCCATCGCAAACAACAAATGTAGACTCCCCGACTCAATGTTGATTAAAGATTATGTAACAGTATGTCATAAGGGATTCGGCCTTATTTTTCTGAATGAGCCTTGAGCTGGAAGATCTCTCCTCCCGTGCGAGCGATCGGCTTCTTCTCATATAACATTACTTGATGGTATACCCTCATTGGCATAGCCGTTATTAACGTGTCCAGTATTGATATGACCGTTATCAATTGGTCCGTTATTAACGTGTCCGTTGTTAATATGTCCGTTATTGACGTGTGTCTGTGGAATTGCGCCTGCTTCGGCTTGAGAGGCAGTCGGTTTTTCTCTGCGTACAGTGTCTCGATCGAGGCTATCTGTCGTCAATGCGTAGAAGGCGAGGAAACTGAATATGGCACCAACTAGGGTGAAGAAACTGGACGAAAAGCGGTCAGTAAAATTTCAAAAAGCTTTGACTTCGAGAGCAAGGTGCTCAGATCGATAGATGTCAACATACAATGCGATGAATGAAAAAGCTTCAACGGTGTGTTGCCGAGAGCAAACCACCATTCCATGCCACCGATTGACCCTACAGCTGACGCGTTCCCAATTGTTGATCACAAGAACAAATGCGGCAATCCACCTATTCACGTTTGCTGGTTAGAACACTCACTTTCCAGTATTCTCCATCTGGCTGATTCCATCTCCTCGGAAGCTTTGCACTCACAGAAATGCCAGGAACAATTCTAAGACAAAGCTGATAGAATGGAAAATTGGCTTTTTGTAGGTAAAGAAACCGATACCCAAGAGCACAAAGACAAAAAAGACTGTAATAGTGGCCTAGTTATGTCATGGTCAGCTTACTATCACCCTTTGAAACTCTAAAAGAAACTCCATTGTTAACTTACAATAGTCAGGGTATAGATGACCGTGACTGATTTGGACGATTCGACTGCCCATGCAGTTATACCTAGTACAATGATCGCACTGATCGTCGTGATGGCACGGCAGAACGAGCTGACCGTACGGGCTGCAAGTGCAGAGATAGCCATGATTTGCGTAGTTATTCCTCGAAATTCTGACTTTGGTGTTTGTAGAACAAAAAATAGTGCTACTTAAACCTTAGGGCTCGTGGAACTCATATAACGGGGAGATATGCCGCATGCGGACATGAGAGCTGGGTGATAGCTACAAGCTTGCTTATTCCTGAACCATTCTTTGGTACTAGGTGGCGAATATTTCAAGCTCTCTCATAGGATCCCAAAAATTCAATTTGGGGAAAGCTTTCGTTTAAAATGTGTTGGATTGGTTCTGGCCCGAGTTCATGAATCATCATTTCACTCAAATTGACCTTGGAAGAAATTGGCAGAGAACTGAGTCAGGCGGTTATCCTTCTGATTGCGCAACATCAACGAAGCCCTGAGCTCCTGCTTCTCGATTCTGACGAATGACCTGCTGTTGGGCAGCAGGGTCTTTTTGCAGATACCTAGGTAGGCTGTTTACATGTATCAGCCTACGTAGTTTGGCAGGCGGTGGTCCCAGATTGGGGTACAATGATGACTTCATTGTTGAAATCAACATAGTAAATAAATAAGAATACAAATGTTGAAAAAACCAATCAACTCCTTGCAAATACTTAGGGTACTTATGAATTACACTCTGCTTTAGACTGACAAAACGGTTTCATCCACAGTTCGCTTCAGCTTCCCATCTGCCTTAGTGTAATCTTGTCCCAAAGACTCGCGTGCAAGATCGTGAATCCAACGTCCCTTCGGTTCCAAACTCATATTTTGAGACAAGGATGAGCATAAATAAAACCAATTGAGAGCTTGTCCAACGGTGCTGACCTCGTCGCTTACGCGATACGGAGAATCAGATGAAGATATTCGGTCGTACAGGTCGGAATCGGTCCATAGTCGGAGTAAGTGATTTGCCACGCTTTGCACATCGCCCACTTCTACTAAAAATCCGTTCACCTGGTCTTCAACTTGCAGAGGGATACCGCCTGCTCTCGTGGCAATGATGGGCTTGCCTTTGTGAATAGCCTCGGAAACTTTCACTTCAAACCCTTCCCGCTCCGATAGTTGTAAAACAATTCTTGAATTGGATAGCAATGTATCAAGGACCTGATCGGATGGACCAAGACGCATGACGGTGATATCACCAGACAGAGCAGATGCATTCTGCCTAATCCACTTCAGGACATCGTCGTAGACAAGAGATCCATCAGGGTCGTCTACTGAACCATGACCGCATATTAGAAGCTTGGGCGCCCGTAAATTAGAGGAGTGCTGGGTCAGTAGGCGTCGAAACTCTTTGTATGATTTCAAAACGTCGATGATCCCTTTCGATGGGTCAAACCGAGCAATCTGAACGATATACTGATCTGCAAAACGAACATGTAAGGTTAACATAAGACCTTAACTGTATCAGTTTTCAGATGACTCACCATCTGGATAATTGATTGGCGGCATTCCAGCGTTTCGACAAGCGTGGTTGAAGATACGTCCATAGTAAGCATAATCCCAGTCTCTCATATCTTTGTTCAGTCCATCGATCCTGTTCAACAATTAGTACATCTTAACGCGAACCACCTAAAGAATATCATACCAGTCCGTACATGCTGGCATGTATCCAAGCTTTGTCAGGGGAACACTGTGTGGAACAAAGGAAGCTACTGGGTGACTGATAAAAATGTCTGCAAGCTTAATGTAAGACCACAGAAAATCCCACACTTCCGATTGAGGACTTCCAGGAGTTGAAATCAAATCGCTCCGCATCTGAATATGGCTGCGATAAATCACGGGTCTGTTTGGATCTGCCTGTTTCGCAATAGGTATCAAAGCAGGCATCTGAGGGTCATCGATAATGATAACATCAGCACCGCCTTCGGAGGGTCGAGTTAGAGGACCGCCCTTTCGTGTCCAATACCTGTGAGCGTTGTCTTCAATCCAATCCGCCAGTACTCGTTGTTGATGCGGGCCCAGTCGCTCATGGGGCTCGGCGACTCCTTGAAGGATATTATGGTTGGTTTTGGTGATGCGGAAGACACCCGGTCGTGGTTTCGGTACATACCTGAAATGGTCAATTAGTAAGGATCTCTCTAGCCTTGTACATAAGATAACACTACCATTTGACGTCGATACCGAGAAGATGCGACAATCGTACAAGTGCATGGCGCATGAGTGCGACACCGCCACCTTGGGGTGTCGCACTGAAAAAAGCAATCTTAATCTTTCGACTCCTCAAGTCATTCACATAGTGCTGGACGCCCGACCAAGTCTTGGGTCGCACTGTTCGTGAGAATGATTCAAGATCTGCAATGTTGATATGGAACCCAGAATCTACCTCCACCGCCCCGAGAAATTCTACATGGAGAAAAGGGAGCTTGTTTGGACCGAAAAATCTAGATACACCAACATTAGCCGACAAAAATTACATATCGACTGGGTGATTCGTACCTAATGCATTTCCGGGACACTGATTCAGCTTGCTCGTCGATCTCTTTACCTTTCGGATGCGTGACAGCTTCTGTAACCACTGTACGCTCCGTACCTGGCTCTTCATTCAGCAAGATTGGCACAATATCCAGCTCCAGCCACAGACGCCGACAGAGAGATGGGCATTGCTGATGAAATGATTTGGAAAGTGCAGCTCCCAGTATCTTTTCGGCGTGTATGTTGCTGTAGTTCTGGAGCTCTGTAAGAATGAAATCACATATTACGGTTTCCAAGTCTGATCCTTGGAAATCTTGCTCCAAAAAGTCGAGAAGGTATGTTTCATTACGAAGTGCTATCCCAATTTGAGATTTGCCGTCTGCGAAGGTACCTGCTATTCCTGCATACAAAGTCTGTATTCAGATCAACTTTGGCTTACATGGAAAATTGACCTAGACAGAACACTAACATCAATGGTTGGCCCAGACCAATCGCACCTAACCAAATGGCTTTTTACTTGGTCATGCTGAAAGACGGACTCATGCCGATCAAAACCAAGCGCCTGATGTACTGACATGTTGCAGAGGGCAGATGAATTGGTCGTTTGTCAATTAAATAGCAGCGAATGAAGGACATATGTACATTCTTACAATATCTGTTTAAAATGACTACTTTAATATTTGTAGACTGTTGTCCGAAAAAATAAGCCTGCTCTGGCGACGGCATAAGAGTCATCTAGAGAGGATGACATCAAGACAGTGATCGGACATATTCCTGTTCCTACGTACCCTTGCACCTGAAACATATATTTCCTTACTAACTTCGATATTGGCGACTGGTGCCAAGATCGTTGTATGATGATTGCTTCCAAGGATCTAGATTGATCTGCCCAGTTAAAAAGCCAACATCCGGGGTGTGTAGCTCCCACTTAGCCGCAAACGGAAAAAATACTCTTTTCTGGCAATTGTCAAGGAAAATTAAGATCCTCATGCCCTTTTTGCCTTACTTGATTTAATTTTCAAACCCAGTGCCAATATTGTGTTGCTCGTAATTGATAGCGAATGTGACGAGGGAAGCTCACCAACATCGATCGGGCTTCAAATCTGATAGCCCCATCTTCATAGCACAACGCATAGCAAGCAACCTGTTCAATCAAAGTACAACGCCATATCATATTCAATGGAATCAGCAACAAAGTTTAGACTTGTTGTATTCAGTGCTAAGCAGTATGATCGTTCCTTCTTTGACATCGCGGCCTCCGAAAGCCAGAAAACAATTTATGACATTGAATATTTGGATTTCGCTTTGAACTCAGAAACGGCACCACTGACGCGGGGTTATGATGCTGTATGCGTATTTGTCAATGATACGCTTGACAAGGATACTCTGCAAATTTTGCACACCAACGGTGTCCGAGCCATTCTTCTCCGATGCGCTGGTTTCAATCACGTCGACCTTGTCGCTGCCGGAGAACTAGGATTGTTTGTTGCTCACGTTCCGGCCTATTCACCTGAAGCTGTTGCTGAGTTTGCCATTGCATTGGTTCAAACTTTAAATCGTAAGACCCATCGCGCCTTCAACAGGGTACGCGAGAGCAACTTCAACATCGAAGGCCTCATAGGAACCACGCTCAATGGGAAAACCGTCGGAATTGTTGGTGTTGGACGAATCGGTCTAGCAACTGCCCGCATTTTCAACGGATTTGGGTGCAAGATGCTAGCGTACGATGTCAACGAAAATCCCGATTTTCTGCAGTACGGTTCGTTCGCTAGTCTCGAGAAATTGTTGGCAGAATCCGATATCGTCAGCCTCCATTGCCCACTGACTGATTCCACGCGCCACTTGATCAGCACGAAGACGCTTTCCATAATGAAGCCAGGCGCTTTGTTGGTCAACACATCACGCGGCGGTTTGATCGACTCAACGGCAGTTCTCGAATCCCTCAAGTCGCATCATCTCGGTGGACTAGCACTGGATGTGTATGAGGCCGAGAGGGGGTTATTCTACACCGACCACTCGGGAAAGATTATCGACGATGAAGTCTTGATGCGCTTGTTGACCTTCCCAAACGTCCTCATTTGCAGCCACCAGGGGTTTTTTACCAAAGAAGCGCTGACCGAAATTGCCAATGTCACTTTTGCAAATCTAAGTGACTTCATTGAGCGTCGTCCGTGTCCCAGATCCCTGGTTGCAGGCGGACATATTGAGAGCTCTGTTGGAGTCCAGCCTGTACGTCTTTAATGTTGAATACAGTATTTGTTTCCGTTCGTAGGAGGTCAATAGGAAGCTGTTTCTTGGAACGAATATTTGCCACGAGGACTACCTCCAACACTCTGTTTTCTTGATACCGTGAGTTGAGCGGCTTTAGACAGCCAGTGTTATCGTATCAGTAAGTAGGGTAGGAGCATTGAATTAGGCAGGAAGTCAATGGCTGTTCGAGTAAATTCCGTAAGGAACTCTCAACACCAGTCGAGTGATAGCCATTGATGGGAAGATAGCGAAGCGCTCGAATTCGGTCGAAATTAGGGCTATGCAAGTTGACCTTGCCCGAATAGGCAGGAGCAAATTTCCTGATTTGGACTAAATTGCTGACAAATGTCTGGTCAATTCAGCACATCTTATATCAAACCCTAGTAAATGGAATCGTTTGTGAAAATTCATCACTTTGCCGCAGCTGCAAAATTGAGATAATCACCTCAAAAATGCCTATCGAGATCCAATTCATCAACTCTAATCCCTCGGACCGTCCAGAATTTGCATCACGGAAGCGAGCTTACGCACATGCCGCTCGCGTAGCTCATGCTAAGAGATCACGCTTTCGTCTTGTAGAATACTCTTTTGGCACAGCAAGTACGACAGTTCTAGAAAATCGAGCATCTACTGCTCGACAAGCCGATGGACCTGGAATTACAGAAACGATCATAGCGGAGCATGGCTCTAACCCTAAGAGCCTTTTGTCCTCGTCTCGGAGTGATCCGTTCAATAGCCTTGCAAGAACAATCAATGAAGCAGAGCACTTTCTTCTGGATCATTGTTAGTTTTCCCCTTTGTTCCTCCCATATAGCTAGACCTTTACTAAACAATATGTACTAGACACTCAAGTAGTCATTCCGTTACAAAGTAATGAATGCAATCGCCTGTTGCAACCGGAAGAATATCGCAGGCTTATGACTGAAGAATGGACACGACTTATGGTCCGTCGAGGTGACTCTCTGGATAGCATGTTTCTAATTGCTTGTCGCCATCTATCTAGAGTGGCGCAGTTGCAGCAGAGTCAGAAGCAACATTACAAGCAACTAGCTCTACACTACAAAGTTTCGTGCCTACATAAATTGAATAAGGATTTTTCTGTAGAGGTAAACAGAGCATCAACTATCAGCGAGGAGACTATTGCAACTGTGATGATGCTAGCATCGGATGAGGTGAGCATCCGGAAATGTGTCCGTTTATGATTCCTAGTTGATGCTGACGAAAGCTTCTCGGTTTTTAGCTTAAATTTGGAGATCTTGAAATGTGTAAAAATCATCTAGATGGTATTTCTAAAATAGTGAGGCGTAACGGTGGACCGGAGACTCTGGGTTGCGGAGGTTTCATGAAACATGCTATATCTTCGATCTGGACGGATTATCACATCCTCAGTCCACACAAGAGAACCACTGTCTCAATTTCTGTACAATAATAGTCAAAATATAAGGTATATAGTTTCAGTCATTGAAACATGCAAACCCCACTCACGTTTTGCCTTCCTGAATTGGTATCTTACTCCTTCCCGATTCAGACTAACGTCAATTCATTAGCCCTAATCAGTCCCATCTTCAGTAACTTCGTTCTTTTGATTTGAAAGCAATACTATGATAATAAGCCTTAGCCTCAACATTTCTATCATGATCCGCTGATATTTCGTCCGTACATGGCTGATTGAACCTGACTTTACTGGGGATTAGTCTAAAAAATCTCTACAAATACCTCTGTCTTTCCGCAGAACTTGAGCAATATGCCACTCATAAAAACATCAGAATCAACTGTCAAGGAACTATCTCGTCATTATCTATTATCATGGCTATCCCCGAAATCAAGTACACGATTCCCAAGGGCTCCTGGATCCTCGTAACTGGTGCGAGTGGTTTTGTAGCCTCCCACGTTGTCAAAGAGTTCCTCCAGCGTGGGTACAAAGTCAGAGGCACGGTTCGTGACCTCAACAAATATTCATGGCTTGTTCAGGACCTCTTCAAGACGGACGCAGACAAGGGCAACTTTGAATCTGTCCAAGTACCTGATCTAGCAGCACCACATGCCTTTGACGAAGCCGTCAAGGGTGTATCTGCCATTGTTCACATCGCGACAATCGGCTTCGACCCCAACCCCAACAATGTGATACCGAAAGTAGTCGCAGGCACCAAGTCACTCTTAGAGGCGGCCGCGAAGGAGCCATCGGTGAAGCAATTTGTCTACACCTCGTCCCTCGCCGCTATGTTCTCACCCCAACTAGACGATACTACTCGACTCACTGCAAGTACTTGGAATGATAAAGCAGTAGAACAAGCCTGGGCTCCTCCACCTTACGAGCCCATTCGTGCTTTTACTGTGTACGCAGCGAGCAAGATAGAGGCTGAGAAGGCCATATGGGAATTTGCGGATGAGAAGCACCCTCACTTCACGATTAACTCGGTGGTTCCTGCAACGATTATGGGCGAGTGCCTCAGTAAAACCCATGCAGAGCTCGGACATATGTTTGTTAGAATTCTGTATGAAGGAAAACCGGATGCGGTCGCAGCAATGCTTACAATGCCTGGGCGTGAGTGATCTTTCATCTTTTCCAGAAACAGTCATGATCTAACGTACGTTATTTACATTAGCTATTCCACACAATGTCAAAGACTGTGCAATACTTCACGTGGCGGCAGTATTAGACCCTGATGTCAAAAACGCGCGTCTCATCGGCTGGGGACAACCCTGCAGCTGGAATGATATTGTGGCCATTCTGCGGCGACTCTGTCCAGACCGAAAGTTTATCGACGAAATTCCTGGCCTTGGCAAGTACAAGATAACAGCAGACGATGAACAATCACTGGCAGTTCTGAAAAGGTGGACTGGACAGGATGGATGGACGTCTCTGGAGGAGTCAATTGCGGAGCATCTACCTAACATTGTGAAGTGGTATTCTTAAAGTCGTCTGCGGTTTCAATATCTAATATGAATAAGATTTGGAGGTACCACCAGTCCCCATGAACGAATTTAATCAAGAAGTTATATTCGAGTGATTGTTTTGCGAATATCCATACACTGATCATGATAATAAATCCGCAATCGTTTAGCGAGTAGATTTCGGTAGTAAAAATTCTGTTTCAGCTAGAGCACTCCGACTCAATCTAGTGAAAATCTCTTGGAACCTTTGGGCGACGGTCCACATCTGCCTTCAGTTAAAGAAAATCGTCAACCGATATGGATCGCCAAATATAGAGTTCCCACCTCGCGGATGATAGAGACTGAACTCAGGTAGGTTTCCTGCGCTTCCCACGGCAAAATTCCATAGAGGATAGTCTGCATAGCCTTGGATTGACAGAAAATAGAGCCCCGGGGAGACAATCCTACAGTTCTTGGTAATAACAAAATACTCACAACATGTATAAATTTCACTAATTGGACACTGGTCGTAGTAACAAACGGAAGGCCATTTAGGGCTAATTAAAGCTGGATCCACCTCGTATCGCCGTAAACAAATTAGCGCGCTCTCTGTGCTCTTATCACCTATCTCCGTTCTTCATTTTGTCTCTTCCTCCCGTAACCATTTCCTTTTTTAGCTGCTGCTCTGCCATTCAACCATGACATTTTGTAGATTACTCAGTCAAGTCCGAGTATATCCCAGCTATGGCATTGGCTGAAGTTTCATCTATATCCTCATTTGAGGGCTTCACAGCCACATTTTGGTTATCTTCGACATCGGACTCAGAAAAGATCCTCTCCGAGGTTCCTAAAACAGTGGGCGATCCTTCCAGACAGCGTCGAATACATCGAAAATCGAATCGAGGTTGTGAGAATTGTAAGAAGCGGCGAGTGAAGGTTGGTCAACTGCTCTTTGTATTCGACGATATGTCGTTTGTAGACTCATTAGTTTTAGTGCAACGAAGATGACCCTTGTGCTAATTGCGTCCGGCGAGGACAACACTGTCAACGCATTATACAATGCAACAAGCCACTTACGATCCCTTCCACATATCCTAGAGCTCCGCTCTTGAAGCAACAATCAAAAGAAAGCGAAGTCAATCTTTTACATCTACAGTTATATCACCATTTTCAAACCTACACAATCCAGACACTCTTATTCTCTCCTGAGGTTTGGGAACAGGCGTTGCAGCTCTCATTTCAATTTGAATTCTTAGCAAACGCTATTTTATGTATTTCTGCGCGGCATTTATCGACACTAATGCCAGAACACATGTCTTACTCAATGACAGCCTCTGCTCACTTGGGCCGCGCCCTGTCTCAATTCCGTCACAATTTGTCTGAGGATTTCAAATCTACTCACATTGACGCATTCATTGCGACTTCGCTCTTATTACAGTATGAGATCTGGACCAGCACTGATGATTGCTCCTGCTCTCAAGACGGCTCAATATCATTTGACATGCCAAAGGACCGAATTTTTGCTTTTTGTTCAAGTTTGAAGAAAATGTTTCTCAACTGTCTCCCGATTCTAGACGATCAGCCGTCAGTGTTCTTGCCACGCATACGGCATGATTCGAAGAATGTGCTCATGAAAACAGCCGAAATCAGCAAAAAAATGTTAATCGCATATCAAACTATCTTTTCGTATGAGCGTCCACTCAGTGGAAGTTCATTCGATCCTCCGATATCACTTGCTCAGGGCACGAATCTCGTCTCTTTAGAACAGTGGCAAAGCTCTGCCCCAAATATTACAGGAGTTGCAAACCCGATCGACGATTGCTTTAAACCCGTCATCACACGGCTCTGTCTTATTCTGTCCTATCTCCCAGAATCGCAGCCACCGGCAAATATTGACGGGAGATCTTCTATCATTTCTGAACTCTTAAGGCATATACACCAATTTCCAATAGTATGTCATGGTCCATTCAACTCTATGATCCAGAAAGGGGATCCCCATGCGCTTCTGTTGCTCTTTCATTTCTATCGTGCTGTGAGAATATTGATCCCAACGGACGAGTGCTGGTGGATTCATAAACGGGCGAGAGTCTCGGAAATTGCTTTAAAAAATTGGTTGATGAAGCGGATCACCGGGCAGGCGGAGGAGTATCCTTGCGCACATGAATATCAACCAAAGTCTGGATTATCAGACTAGGGAACCTTCTCAATACACAAAACGACTACTTGAAGATTTCTATTTATGACTCGTATCGCTCTTTCCGGAATAGTGCCATTTCGGAGTTATCGGTTTTCTGACGCCCATCATAGCCCTCATTTAGGTATAAAGATCCCGAGCTTCTCTGGACCTCGATTTCTTTCGAACATGCCATCGATAGACCATTATAACAAACTCTGCTGGCAAACATGATCAGCCTATACGAAGCCATTGCCTCCAATGAGCGTATTGCCTCTACATTTCCACCAGGTCTTGTGGCAGTCTTCGTCGGAGGGACTAGTGGTATCGGCGAATACACTCTCAAAGCATTCGTGAAGTATGCTGTTAGTCCACAAGTGTACCTTGTTGGCCGGTCTCAAGTAT
This sequence comes from Talaromyces sp. F31, assembly GCA_037356135.1. Lineage (NCBI taxonomy): Eukaryota > Fungi > Ascomycota > Eurotiomycetes > Eurotiales > Trichocomaceae > Talaromyces > Talaromyces sp. F31. The sequence continues at coordinate 3,082,894 of JAYXSF010000034.1, forward strand.
CCGCAGACCGCATCATCAAGGAGTGCACACAGCTCAATAGGGGGGCAAAGTTCGAGTTCATCAAGGCCGATATAAGCCTCTTAAAGAATGTGGATGAAGTATGCAACCAGCTCAAGAGCAAAGAATCAAAGATCAACGTTCTGTTTGAAACGCAGGGAACCATGGCTTTTGACAAGAGTATGTTGATATCCCTCTACTGCCACTCACACGGCTGATCATTGTAGATACATCCGAGGGCCTCCCCTTCGCCATTGCTGTCGGCACTCACTCACGCATACGATTCATCCTCAACCTCCTCCCTCTCCTCCGCAGAGCAGATCACCTCCGCCGAGTCGTCAGCGTCGGCGCTGCCACTTGCGAGGGATCCATCGATCTAAACAACATCCCAGGTGTGGGCCTCCCCTTGCTACCTTGGCGTAACCAAGTAGCCTCGATTCAGACTCTATTGCTTGAAGAGATGGCCAAGCGTGCCCCCGAAGTCAGTTTCGTCCATACCGTTCCAGGAGTCATCAAAAGTGGCATCTTTCGTGATTCCGAGGGAATCGGCATGGCGATTCGGATTGCTATTGCAAAGTTACTCATGCCTCTGATTGCTACTTCGCCTGCTGAGTCCGGTGAGAGACATACCTTTGTAGCTACCAGTGCTGTTTACCCATCAGGTCAACAAGGCGCGGCATATGCCGGGGTGCCGTTGCAGGGCGATTTGACGACGGCCAGGGGTACTGACGGTAAACCCGGCAGTGGTGTCTACTCAGTTGACAATAAATGCGAGACCGCCTCCTCAAAGGTCGAAAAACTACTAGCGACTTTCAGAAAGGATGGCACTGCAGAGAAGGTGTGGGAATATTTTGCTGCTGATTTCAAGAGGATTACGGGGACAGCTGTTCCGTTGTGAATACCATGTATCATTAGCATGGCAGTCTTCTTCGCTTCCAATAATCCGTCTTCACTAATTCCTTGTTGGAGATTTCGGAATTTCGTAACCTTGGGTCTGAATTTGAGGATATTCCCCGGATAGAAACACTCTATCAAAGACTCTCAACAAAGCAGAAAAATCTTTGGAGGACTTTACTTTGCCCTGCCCAACTTCACAGTAATGAAGGCCGTATTCAAGAAGGATCCACCAACTCACGCTATATCCGTTCCAAGGCAGTCTCGAATTGTTGGATTTAATGGTTATTGGGATCTTGGGAATAATAGCGATCGGAGGGATAGTCTAAAGTAGTCATCTGATATACATAGGGCATGAATATTCTTATTCCATGAGGCCACGGCCATCTTATCTGATATTAGGGCTTGTGGCGGTAGATGCACACTTCCAAATGGGAATGTTTCACTACGTAAGCAATTGCCATTGTCAGACGAACCCTACCTATGATGAAGTTCTTTACGCAATTTACGCCAAGTCGTCAATGATTGCGCTCGCAGGTAGTACTGTTTGGGTATCAGATCTAAATATGATAATATAGTACCGACAATTAATAATTATACCTCATGCTTGCAATACATTAAATATGTTGAGTTCCATCTCACTTCATCAGAAGTCCAACGGCCCAGGGAACACTCAAACCACGCAAATCACCATAATGTTGACCAACACCCAAAAACACAATTGGAATTCCTGTGGCATGCACCATGCTTACAAGCGTTCCTACCATGTCGCCCACAGTATCACATTTACTGATGATAAACCCATCGAGACTACGTCCTGACCCGAACGCTTGGTTAAAGTTGCGCGCCTGCATAACACTATCTGTACCAACGAGAGCTTCGCCAACCATGAAGATCTTGTCCGGGTTTGCAAATTTCGCGAATTTTTCCAATGAGGACATGAGACGTTGGTCATTGTGACGACGACCAGCAGTATCGATCAATACGACGTCGAATTTGTTTGCGGCCCCATAAGCAACAGCATCTTTAGCAACATTGGCAGCATCTTTGCCATATCCCTTCTCGTAAAGCTCAACCTCGCCTATATTCTCTCGAGAGCTGAGTTCAGTCAAGTTTCTCACGTGTACGCGCAACTGTTCAACAGCACCAGATCGGAAGGTATCACATGCGGCTACCAATACTCGATAGTTGTTCTGCAACAGAAAAAAGCAAATCTTGCTCAAATTTGTGGATTTGCCAACTCCGTTCACACCGACAATGGAAATGACATAAGGGCGCGGGGTTTGCCCCTTCGTGGTGGGTGCTGTGACGGCTTGGATCTCATGCAGTAGATCCAAAGATGATGTAGGAGTGAGGATCTTCCGTAAAGATGCTTCCGTGGCAGTTCGTAGAGCGGCATCAACGCTCTGAAAATTAGCCGTTTTCTTTCCGACAAGCTCTTGTTTCACACCCTCACACAATCGTAGGGCGGCTTCACGGGCGACATTTTTCTTCATAAGGTGATCTTCCATAGCTTTCAATGGTTTCTCGAGATCGTCTTCTGTCAAAGTCTTTCCACCCACGATATTACGGAAAAGTCCTCCAATGGCGCCGAAGCTGGACCCGACAATACCACTACTGCCACCGGATTTGGCTTTTTCGGAATCTGCCTTTTCCAAAATCGAGTGTACCTCATCACCAAGGTCCTTCAAAACAAATTGTCCCTTGGCAGTCTTTCGACCCCATGTATCCTGGGCTACCGCTTCCACTGCAGGCGCTGGGGCTGCGTCATCCGCAGCAGCAACCGAGTAGTCCAGGTTGACACCATCATCCTCATCTGCAAGGCCTTCAGCGGTCCAGACTCGGGCTTTCTTTTCTTTCCCAGTCTTTCCCTTTCGCAGACTTTCATCTCCCGAAGAAACGTTCGCACTGGTATTTGCTGCCTTGCGCGCGCGTCGCGATACTCGACCAGCTGGGCCGGATTTCGCGGTCAAGAGGTGGTTTGTCGAGGGGGTACCGGGCCTGGAGGATTGCGGTGTATCGACTGGCGAGCTTTCGTTGGAAGTCGCCGCCGCGGGGTGCGCAGCCTGTTGCTGCGCTTTTAGGGGTCAGTAGGGATAATTGAAGAAGTGAAAGATCCGGCGACATACCTGTGAGAAGTGACGGGTCCGATGGTGGAGGAGGACCACCATTATCGGATGCAACCAGTGGATTCTTCCTTATATCATCGTATGAGCCGGTATACTCGTCAATAGAAGGGCCAGTAGTATCCTCCAATTCGCGAACTTGTTGATCGAAATATTTATCGAACGGATACTGATATATCCTCGCTCTCGTGCTTTTGAGTTGGTCCTTGTAGAGATCCACGAATATTATAGCAATATTGTCCAATAATTTGTCTACCCAGCTAAGATGAAGGAGCGACTGGTATACGGCCTGAAACATTATTCAAGATTAGACTTAGGACAGGATGACGAAACAGGATTGAACGGCAACTTACCACAAATATCAAGCCTAAATCCTTTGCTCTTCTCCATTTCAATGTGTACTTCTCCTTCTTGAAGGCTGTCGAGGCGCCATCTGTAGGAACGACCTTTTCCTCTATGAAAACTTCGCTGATAAGACTGTTGACAATATGCGAGCCCACCGGGGCGTATAACCGGGACCACAGAACCACGCCAGAAGTGGTGACGATTTCAAAAGCGTCCAGCATTATGTCTCGTGTACGCGACTGTCTAGTTTTGCGAAGTATGCTTGATGTGAGATCTTGAAAGATCGGGCTCTTGTTCTAGGGTGGCGGGCAGCTTCTAGGCCTAAGGCGGGCGCTGCCGCTCACGGGCCACGTAGAGGTAGAGCGGTTACCTAAAAAGCTTAGGCAGTTCTCTACACATAGACATTTCCATACTGCAATTCATCTGCCCTCTTGACACCTATCCCTTCGCATCGTCATCAGGATCACCACCACCAGCCACGAACAGTCTCTTTCATTAATTTCCTACAGTCACTCGCTGGTCAAAATGCAACGGTCGCCCTTCGCTCCGCTTCCAGCGCAATCTCCTCCACTTCACCACCCTGTACCACAACATGTCTCGACAGTGCCCATGATGCGCTCACCGCCGCCTCCAGCTTCTCAGGCGGGATATGACAATCCATACCAGCCGGCTCCGGCTCAAGGGGGCAGCGGCACATTTGCGCCCAACTTCGGAGGGTTCATGACAGATCCGACGGCTCAGATGGGATTTCAGGTCGGCAAGACAGCCATGATGGCTGGTCAAGAATATATGGAACAGAATGTTAGCACATCCCACATGGTGTTATTGACTTTATGTACTGACTTAACAAAGATAAACCGCTACGTCTCGATACCCGCGCTGAAACACTACTTCAATGTCTCCAACTCCTACGTTTTGAGCAAGCTCTCCCTCGTGCTATTTCCCTGGTATCACAAACCCTGGTCACGACAACAAGCTCGAATGGCCGCCGCCGCAGGTCCTGATGGTCAATTACAGCAGCAACATTATGCTTCGGTGTTCCTTCCGCCTCGCGAGGATCTCAATTCGCCTGATATGTACATTCCCACCATGGCTTTTGTGACGTATATTCTGCTCTGCACTGTCATGGCTGGTCTACGCGGAAGCTTCCATCCAGAGTTACTAGGCTCTATCACAACGACTGCTTTGGCAGTCGTGATATTCGAGATTCTCTGCTTGAAGGTAGCCATGTACATCCTCGCCATCAGCAATGATTCACAGTTGCTTGATTTAGTAGCCTACTCGGGCTATAAGTTTGTCGGAATCATTGTTATTCTGTTGGCTGCTGGTATTGTCACACCGGCACGCGGCACTGGTAGCTGGGTCGGCTGGGCTGTATTTGTATACACCTTCCTCGCCAATGCCTTTTTCCTTGTAAGTCCAGCTTTCTATTGTGACCATTAACTTCACTTGCTAATGATACATAGCTACGATCCCTAAAATACGTTCTCCTTCCTGACTCAACCGGCGATGCGCCAATGCGTTCAGGCACCATGCATACCGTGGCGCGCGGTCAACGCAATCGTCGCACACAATTCCTCTTCATTTACTCTTACGTCGTCCAGTTCATCTTCATGTGGGTTCTGTCACGGGAAGGTCCTCCTGCCGCCAAACCAGCTGCATTATAAACATGACTCAGCAATTCTAATATTCTTAGAAGAATTGCTGGAGGCGAGCAGTGTTGAATAATTATATAACAATGTAGGGCATGCAGCGGTGTTTTTCGAATGTAGAACTGAGTTTTAATGTGATCATGAATTCATTAGACTATTCAAACTATCCTGTAAATTACGATGTGTCGTTTTAAGTTGAATGTGCTTCAACAAATCTGCCGCTAACAAATTGTTAGTCTGATTCCATCAAATGAGAGAATGACAATGATGTTCAAGTGAGAGGTCCTCAGAGATCTTGGTGATAAAGGTAATATCAACCGCCAAAGGCGTCAATTACTATCTAGGCATGATATGGTGTAATCATCGGGAGGGGTGTAACGTGAGGGAAAATGGACATACCGAGTCAAAACTCTGCAGGAGAAAAGTGTGCCGGATCGCGAGCAATAACTACAGCTAAAGCAACCACGTTAGTCAAGGGCTGACACAAGTGCTTTCGTAGACAATGTAGCGAAAAATAGAAGCAAATCAGAATATGTAAGAAATTGAATATCACACGACAGTTCTGTATCGAACCTCCGGCGAGAGGTTCACAGAGACTGGGTCAATCGCAAATTACCGCATCATGCAAATGTGAGAAGACACATAGATTTCTGACTTACCAGGTACGAGCTGGCTCGATGCAGCCGAAGTCATTATTCAAGTGCATCGAGCGAGGAATGATTGTAATGTGAACAATACAAAGAAACTAGAAAAGTTAGATGTTGACGCGGAAGAAAAGTTCCTTTAGCTTGCTCGGCACGGAAAATCGGTTCCTCCGCCATGGAGCTGAGTCTGCTGAGCTAAGCCCGAAAAAGACCGCCAGCAACCCTAATGAGGATGGCCGCACCAAAAATCCGCACACAACCGCCGACAGTCGCTGATTGGCTTAGTCCTAAGCGAGACTTCATTGTGGGCTCCCTCGTCCCCTTCCACCCAGACAGCCGAAATTCGCGATCACTGCACAGCACGTATCGACTTCGACTGACCAACGTTCCTTTCGACAACAATCATCTACCGCCGCACAAACGGAGTTGTCGACCGTGAGTCTCGCCCATCCTTTCTGCGCTTTCTATACACAACACATACGATCTTTGGAATTTTGATAATCGCCAGAACGCTCGCAAACAACATCGCTAATTCTACTTCATTTGCAGACAGTCTTCGCCATGGCCGCCAATATCGATATCAAGACCACGTCGTGGAAGCTCGTGGAGGTCGGTCGTGTGGTCCTCATCCGCTCAGGACCATACACCGGCAAGTTGGCCACCATTGTTGAGATTATCGACCACAAGCGGGTATGTCGAATCGCACTCGAACATGTTGAATGAATACGAGGAGGAATATGAATTCATCGGCTAACGACGATGATACAGGTGCTCGTCGACGGTCCTTCCACTCAAGAAGAGAAGATTGTCCCTCGCCACTCCCTCGCCTTGTCCCACGCTACTCTCACTCCCTTCGTTATCCCCAAGCTTCCTCGCGCCGCCGGTACTGGCCCCGTCCGCAAGCTCTGGGAGAAGGAGGAAATCGACAACAAGTTTGCCTCCAGCAGCTGGGCCAAGAAGAACGCTCAGGTCGAGCGACGAAAGAACTTGACCGACTTTGAGCGCTTCAAGGTCATGCGATTGAAGAAACAGGTACGATCGATCGATGACAGAATTGCATAGGTCCAATATGCATCGATATATTGAAGATTGTTGAATGCTGACTTGTTATTCTCCAGTCCCGCTATGAAGTTCTCAAGGCCGCCGCCAAGGTCAGAGCCTCTGCTTAAATATGAGTCGAGGTTCCGGGGAGAATAAATGAGGGAGATGATTCGTTTCTTCTGAGTTGGGTGGTTTTCCAAAAATGGCTGGAGTTCATGTGATCATGCTGCTGTTGTTGCATTATAAACTTTTTTTGAACAGCGACACATCCATCTTATTTGAGAGAAAAAAAAAAGGGGAAAAACAAAACTTCTGATATCCGGGACGGTTTTAGCTAACTGTTCTTACTTGAGTCATGAGATGTTTTCTTTTTTTTTCTTCGTTGTACTACAGATCGATCCTGGAGGACACGGCAAAGAGGACATGCCGATTTCATTCTGAGAATTACGGAATAATGAAATGAAAAGTAATATCAGGGCGAAGAAATGTCCTTACTTGTTCAATGTTGTTGCAATACGATTGCGTAAGATCGTAGATCTATTAGTACAGATGAATCGCATATAAAATCGCAGTTGTTGAGACTTTTGATGCCTTAGGCATGACTTCGGCTAGCGCACTAACCCTTTTGGGTCAACGGCGCATCGGCCCTCACTGAATGTGGGAATTCACACAGCTTGCACAGCGGACTTCAACACCACCATCAAAGAAGAACAAAATTATACCTCTCGCCAGCAGCACTCCAGCAACTCTCAGGTATGTCATATTCAACTTTCATATTGTCAATTGTGCCTTGAATCAAAATTTCTACCTTCGATTCCTCCAACTACCCCGCTTTCTATAAACTTACAGCTCGCTACGTCGTTTCCTTGCATCCAGAGCCTCGAACCGCCCTCAACGCTTGTCGCTAAGAACAACGCAACGAGTACTAACTTGCGGGTATTGATAAACAGGTGTTTTTGGACGTTTACATCAAATCATCAACATGGCCAACCCCAGAGTCGAAGAACTCCCGGACGACGAGATCCCCAAGGCCGGTGTCGAGGATGCTGGCAGCGACTCCGAGTCCGAAGCTGGCGAGGAGCCCACCATCCCCGGTGGTGCTGCCGTTACCATCCACTCGCGCAACGAAAAGAAGGCCCGCAAGGCTATTGGAAAGCTCGGATTGAAGCATGTTCCTGGTATTACTCGTGTTACTCTCCGCCGACCTAAGAACGTAAGTCCGATGAACCTCGATGGGTGAAGCTGCGGATGAACTATGATCTACAGATACCGCAAACTGGAAGATTTTTGCGTGGATATGATGGCTAATAATCGATAGATTCTTTTCGTTATCAACCAACCTGATGTCTACCGCTCTCCCTCCTCCAACACCTGGATGTATGTATATATCATGAGTCAGCCATGAGAATATGAAGCTGACAATGATTAGTATCTTCGGTGAAGCCAAGATTGAAGACTTGAACGCCCAGTCCCAGGTCAACGCTGCCCAACAGCTCGCCGCCGCCGAGGCCGCTGCCGGCTCCGACCCACACGCCGGTCACGACCACTCCCACGAGGGCAAGGGCAAGGCCCCCGAGACTGAGGCCAAGAAGGAAGAAGAAGAGGATGACGGCGAGGAAGTCGATGACACTGGTCTCGAGGCCAAGGACATTGAACTTGTCATGGCTCAAGCGAGTGTGTCCCGAAAGAAGGCCATCAAGGCTCTGAAAGAGAACGACAATGATATCGTCAACTCGATTATGGCGCTGAGCATATAGTTTTAGCGTGATGTGATCTTGCTTTCTGTGTCTCTAAAATTCAAAGTAAATAAGCCCATTACTCTTTGGCTTATTCTTGTGGAGCTGGATGAGTTGATGCTCTGATTACCATGTAAATCAATCATAAAAATTTCCACATGATGATTCACCCAGTAGATACTTAGCTATTGTAGTAAATCTTGTTATTGTAGCTGTATATCGAAATGATAATCTGATACTAGTTGATTAGTTTGTCGAGTTTGTTCCCGGCTTTCGGCGGCTGAGATCACGTGACGAATTCGGCAAAGAACAACAACCTCCTCAACGTCCCGGGAGCATCAAGTTTGCACGTCAGGCTCTTTCTCCGCTCAATACCATAACAACATCACAATGGCTGCCCCAGTACGTCAATCTTACCTACAGCTTTGATGATGTTATTCGCATATATAATTGACGATGACTAACCCAACTTGCGTCACAGCGTAGCGCCGCTCTCAAAATCGACTGGACCAAAGTCACCAGCTCCCTCGGTCTTCGCGGCCAAACCGCAGCATCCCTCCAAGCCTTCAAGAAGCGCAACGACGATGCCCGCCGCAAAGTGACTGTTCTCTCTGAACAGCCCCAAACCGTTGACTTCGCGTACTACCGCAAGACACTCAAGAACCAGGCCGTCATTGACGAGATCGAGAACCACTTCAAGACCTTCAAGCCTGCCACCTACGATGTTTCCCGCCAGCTCAAGGCTATCGACGCCTTTGAGGCTCAGGCTATCAAGTCTGCCGAAGAGACCAAGGGTCGCGTTGAGGCGGAGTTGGTGAACTTGCAGAAGACTTTGGAAAATATCGAGACTGCCCGGCCGTTTGATGAACTCACCGTCGTACGTCCCTTCATATCCCATTTGACATATCTTTGAGGTATCTGATATACTAATTCTTCACAGGACGAGGTCGCTACCGCCCAGCCCGAGATTGACGAAAAAACCGCCTCGCTCGTGTCAAAGGGCAAGTGGATGCCAGCTGGATACAAGGAGAAGTTTGGAGATCTCTCCATCCTGTAAACAGATTAATATTCTGTCTGTCCACCTTCAAACGACTTTACTCATCATGTCCTTCCTCATCAATGTCTCCAGGCGAGTGGAAGATGTTTTCAGTCGTTCCTGTATAGAAACCAAACAACTGTTCAATTAGATGCGTCCTCTCCAAAGGGTTGAAAGACCCAGTTTACAATTGTATTTCATTTGTCTGCTAGTTCGATTGGTCTGTTCTGCGTCCAATGCTTTATCAATAGTATCACGGCTAGTGCTTTCCAACAGCACCAGCGAATCGTTGATCAGGACAACCCTATCCCAGCAGAAAAGTAAATTCCTTGCATTCGGGTGTAGTCATTTTCTTCGATCTTCGAAAAGAAAGGAAAGATTCCATGACAAATATCATGAAAAACATAAAACAAAGGAAATGTACGTCAACACAAGTAGTTAAGACGCCTTAGAGCTCGCGCTTTGCTGACAGCCCGGAAATAAGCAGCAGATATACCCCGAGTAACCGTTCGTGAGGCCAATGAGCAATCGAGTAGATGTACATCCAGATCCGACACAACCAGAAGGAAGATCACGAAGATCCTGGATATACATCCTGGTCAACTGCGCACGTATTCTGGACAAGGGTCAATATCCAATACTCGGATCATCCTTCCATTCGTTGGGCATAACCCGTATTCCAAATGTGATAGATATACACTAGACTCAGACCCGGCTCACAGTAGTGATAACCAGGATATACAAAATCCATGTTACCATGCACCAACTAATGCCGTATGGCACTAAGTCGTTGAAGAATTTCTTTGTTCCACAGCCCGGGGTGCGACAACGGGATCTACCCAGGTAGTAAACTTCCTACTATCTCAAATTGGAAAGATACTTTTGCGAAGAATGGAAATCTTCAAGCAATAAACTCAATAGTATAGGTCATGGAACCTTTGAGATAATTACGTACATACCTAGGAATATATGGAGTGGGATGCGCGAGTCATGCAACGACCCTGCCCAAATTTAGGGACGGCTGCTTAATGTGGACGTCGATTTAGCCCCTCCTTTTTATCAGATGGAGGATTTCAGGATGGAGGGGCAAGTTTTCCCGAATTATTTCAGGTATTTTTGAAGGATATCTCAATTCCAGGCCGGATTGTATTCGTGATCCGAGCAGCCCATCCTCCCATACAACTTTAAGCGTTGAACACGCATGTACATCCATGTAGCCGCTAGTTGTATATATATATACTGGGATTGAAACGTAACACTAATTTACTAACACTGAACTCGGATCCCGCCATCCATGCACGTCTTTTATTCTGTCTGCTGAATTGGCACCGGTCCATAGCCCTGGGAACCAATCTCTCCTTACCGTTAAAATCTTCCAAATTATGGTCTGTTGTGTGAGCGTAGAGCAAAGTATAGCGACATATCGATGGTGGGACAAGTTCATTCCGCAGATCCACTTCCCCTCATGACATTTTGCCGAGCAAGCGCCTACAACTTTTTATAGCTCCAAGTGACTTAATACAAACCCTCATACTGACAGACTGCGGCTTGTAGCCTGTTGGAGTACTTCCCGCATCAGTCCGGGCTCCCCAGCGAGTACACCGTATCGAGGAGCCTAGTGGCTTCAGGGTCTAGATCGATATATTGATACTACGTAGTTTGACGCTACCCTTTTCTTCTTTCTTTTCTCTTCTTTCTGCGTTCCTCTGTTCTTTTTCTTATCATTTCTCCCACTTTTCGACCCGGTTGGTTGGCAGTGACACCTCTCTTGCTGGTGAATAGCTGATTGGATACTTGCACGATCGCCCGACACCCTGGTTCAGTGTGCTGTACGGCGGGCCGGGAGCCAAATTTCAAGTTCATCCGCTGTCTCGGGTCCATACATGATTCATACGACGCTTTGTTTCTGGCACAAACATAAGAGAACAATAGGAAAAATTCAAGTCTGTCTCTACTGAATAGAATCATCGCGGTATATAATTGTACAGGCTGCGACCAGGTAAGTCCTCCTGAACTTAGTTAAATTTATACATTTGTCCAGACTGACGTGCAGAGTGACACCGCCGATTTAGATCCTGAATCGCGTATACTTCCCTAGAAATTTGCGAAGGAACCAATAAAATACCCCGCAGAGTTACCCGAGCATATCAAAAACAGGAATCAGAAAAAGTAAACAGAAAGGGGAAAAAGGTTGACTGCGCAAGCGAGCATGGTGTCTGCCCTTTGGCATCTCTCTACTCAGACCGAACCAGCGTGCTCTTATATACTTATACCTCAAACACGGCATGTTCAGATCTGCATGTCAATGTCAATAGCATCAAGACCAAAGAATTCGAGCGGACTACACATCTTTAACAGGGAAGAGGCGAGAAAGGAAGTGTGAATGGATTCATCCTCATCACTGGGGGCACCACACCACCACCACCATCACCTCAGCAAACTAGAATGCCTTCCCCCGGAACTCCTCGAGAAAATCTTCTTCCACAGCCTCTCCATCAACCTCCCGCGCTCATCACCACGAATCGCAGCCGTCCTCTCCAAACCCATCATCTACAAATGGCTCATCCGGCTCGCCTTTAGCAGCACAAACCCCAGTTCTCGACACGGCTTTTTCACTGAAGATTTCTTGCCTTCGCCGCTTGAGTTTTGGGCGTTGTCGAATGTCGAACGTACGCTGTTGCAGCAGGAGATTTTAACGTGTAGGTGGAGCACTCTGCAATTGTTCCGGGAGTGTCAGCGGGAGTATGTCAAGCATGTCCTGCGGCAGAAGGGGGCAGGACTGGTGTTTGCATCAAAGGAAGATCAGGCTGGGTTTGAGTCGATTGATGAGATGTTCTCGCGGCCGATGGAGTTTGATAAAGCCGAGTCTGGCCGAAGGGGAAGTGGGGATTTGATTCTGAAAGCCAAGAGAGCAACAGAAGGAGGAAAGGAGGTGGATATGAGGGTGTCGTTCTGGTTCCATTTCGGCGGCATTCAGATCCGTGAACCGTCGGCTGTCAGTCATGAAATTGACATGTTTCGTCTGCCCTGTCCGCCATCGCCGAATGGGCGGCCGCGGATGCCGGATAAATTGCTGCATGCGCCGTGGACAAGCGAGAAAATTGAGTTCTTGACGTTGCTGTCGCAAGAAACCTACATCGACGAACACAACAATAGCACTGAACGCTCGCACCAGGTGCTGCGGCAACTCATTCGAGATCGGGATTATGTCACGTTTGCGACGTTGTTGGAATTGAGTGTTACGACGCGAGACTACAGCTATCCGCAGAAATGGCGGGTCAAGACGCGGCATTTCAAAGAAGCGTTGAGGCATGTGACGGGGTTGAACGATCCGTTTGTTAGGTTGTTGTATGAAAAGAGATGGGATTGTTTGAAGGATAGGAAAGTGAGAGATGAGGTTTTGAAATGTATAGAATTATGATCTGTTTAGACGTGATACCACGAGCGGCAAAAGCCCTATGACTTCACATATCTTAAACGCCATTTGTATGAGGTTATGTGTACCCATTTCGTGCAGAATAAATGGAAGTTCGGGAGCTTTGGATACGGCATGAAGCTGTATTCAAAAGCTGTCACACCTCGCTCGGCCACAGATTGTGTATGTGACTGGCGGCCCCTACGCCTGCTTATTTTTAATCCGGGAAGATACCTTAAGTTTCCATAATAAGTGGGATGTAGCTCATTACTGAACGTCTAAAAACCATTGCCTGCGCATGTTGTACGGCATACACCCTACCCACTCTCTTTCCTCGTCTTCCCAATATTGAAAGTCACGACTAATGTAGGGGCATACCTCAAGTAAAAGGCGACTCCCCAATAAAGTCTGACTATTCAGACAGCCCTTGAAAAAGACTGCACGATCATCTGGGTTTTCTCGGCTTTCCTCGATAGAGCCTGGCAGTTCGATCATAAAATCCAATAACCATCCGCCCAATTTTTGTGCTAGGCTGATATTACTGTCGCATATATTGCTCTCGGGGGGGCACCAGTAGCTAGACAGGTCCATGGCCCATTGGGTCAATTCGGATGAGTCAGGGGGCATGCTTTCGGCGTTGCAGCGCAACAGCAAAAGGAAGCAATACACGGCATCCGGCATCGGCAATTGTATAGCCTGAAGGAAATGTTGTTGAGGAATGGCATAATATGTACTGGTGGATAGATTGGGACACCCCGGCGGAGGTGCATTTTCCAATCTCTGCCGACATATATACTCGTCCAATCTAAGAAGCGAGCTTAGTGCTTTCTGATGCCAGGTGCTAATGGCAGTCCGTATTCCTGAGTGAAGTGCATCCCTTGAAAATTGCACATCGTGGCCATTACCATCGTCGCCATATATGTCTCGAAAAATTTCCAGCAGATCGATATCCTCGTCTGTGAATTGATATCCGTCGCCATCGACCTTCCGCCGCCCACGAAGTAGATAATCCGGTATGACTCGGATATTCATCACTTGATGAGTATCTTTAAACTCGGCGGTTCCGGGGCGTTCTCCATGAATAACGACCCTATTTAGCGAAACGATAAGAGCGCGGTACCATGCCCCATCTGGTCCAGTGCCCTCGAGAGGATTGCGATAGGGAAAGTTCTTGATGTAGTCCTGTCCACTTCCTCGCAGAATATAATCTAGGTCTGGTTGTTGCCCGGAGTCCGAAAGCACGATGCCAGCACCAACCCAATGTTTCCAAACAATCATTTGCAACAATGCCGGAATCTGAGTTAGTATACGCTTTTTGGTGCACCATCTGCATCGCAGAATTGTCGCCTGCAGATTCACCCGATCCGTTTCGTCCAGACGCATGGTCTTGTAATCGGCCGGCTTCAATGCATCTGCGATGGCGTCGCGTGCAGTTTTGATTTGGTGCCGCAATTCCGCCGATACTTGTGGTGTAAAATCTCCATCTTTGAAAAATGCAAGTCGAATCAATGTCCGATATATGCGTTCACTCGACACGGCAGAAGCTAGAAACGGGCTTGCGTTACAGAAATTGGTCTCGAGCGCGTACAGAAAAATTCTTTCAAGCAGCTCAACGGGTAGCCGTTCGAGCGCAGACGAGCCATTGCTCCGTTTGGATCGAGCTTCTCCAGGTAAAGCCGCCGAAGTGTCAACATGCTGAGAAGCAAATTTCCCTCTGTTTCTCGATCGACGGGCGGCTTCGCGGGCTTCTTTGCGGGCGCGAAGTTGTGCAAAGGATAGGAGCGGGCGTCCTGGACGGCGCTTCCGCCTTTTCGGCGCGGTCAGACCATTGTTGTGAGCGTTTTCGGGATTCTGAGATGTCTGTCGCTGGGGTCGGATGTTGGTAGGAAGGATCGACGACAGCGAGGTCATGTCAGGAGTGTCAACATACTTCCGAATTGATGGGGCGGAGAGCACGTGTTTCGACGTCAAAAGCCCAAAGGAAGGAGCGACCTGACGTTGCATGCAGAGAGACAGACAGACAGACAGACGGAAAGAGCGAGAGAGAAACCTCATTGGCGGGGAGCAGTGGAGTGCACGTGCGGGTCATGATGTCAATGGCTAGGGCTCGAGGGCCAAATAGCCCTAAGCCCTGGGTCGCTGACGTCAAAATGGCTGGCCAGGCCCGGGGATGGACAGAGCATTCTTCCCTGTGTGGCGCGCTCGACATCATTCCTGCTTTGCGCGTGTAGAATCAAGGAAGTGACATCAGTTGTTTCGTGCTGCCAGAATCTTGTAGAAAATGTCACACTGTCTCTTTGTACGCCGCATCTGTAAACGTCAATCTGTCATACTGTCGATCACCAGCCAGCCCTGTTTTCATCCTCAAGCACCCCTTGCCTTCTCTGATATACGCTCATTGTTATATCATAGTCATCCTTCCTCCTGCACAAACATAGCTATATAATCCAGACTTTGGCTCCCAGGTACCGTCCGAGAGATTTCATCATGCTTCCCATTGCAATCCAAACCACTGCCTCCTCATCCACATCGAGTGTCTACACGACTTCAGTGAAGAGTATCAACGACTACTTCGACGAAGACGACGAGTAAATTATTTTTTCTGTCCAACAAACAAACAAAAGTTCATCAACATGGGTGCTGTTGTCTCTTGCGTACGTCATCCATCCCCTTCCCCTCTTTCCTACCCCTGAGGAGATGGTATACTGACATGTATACTGGAACAGATCGAGTCCATCCTGGGCGCAATCGGCAGCTGCCTGATGGCCATCGTCAATGGCATCGGCGCAATCCTCCAGGCCATCATCTCCGGCATCGTCACCGTCTTTGACGTGATCATTTCCTGCGTTACGTGCGGCCATGCGGGCGGCCGAAGACGACACCGGCATCGCACAACTACGAGGGCGACTATATAGTCCCCTTGATCCTTGCTTGTCTTGATTCTCGCTTCTGGTTTTCTTCTTTGAGTGAAGATACGTTGATCAATCGACTCGCGCTTACGACATGAGTGTTTTGATGATGGGATGATTCTATTTGCTTTTATGTCTGTGTTATCATTGATCGCGATTACCCCATTTCGTCTTGAGTGCTACTATCATACCCATTTATGCATTATTTTCAATTGATAATTATATCTTCCATCCTTTTAATAAAATTATCCATATGTAATTATTGTAGAAACTTATAACTAAGAGTTGGTCAGTATTCGGAGTATGCCCCTCACCCTCCCAGCGACATTCAGTGCATACCCCGTCTCCACCACACCCTTACACATCTCCCACGCCCCTGTCCCATTTGTCCTCAAGGTTTCTCCCTTATATATCGGGTAATCAACTCTAGGTGGAATCTGTGTGCCCACGATCTTCGGAAACCGATCAACGCATACAGCCTTCAAATTACTCACCCCTCTCAGCCCTTCCTCGCCCGCAAAGCGTCCGTATCCGGACCCCTTGACACCGCCGAAGGGTAATTGGACGGCATAAAACGCGCCAAAGTCGTTGACGGCGACCATACCAGCTTTGATGTTGCGGACGCATGTCTCGACGTCGCGCGAGTTGTGGCCAAAGACACTTGCGCCCAAGGCATAAGGGGTGGAGTTGGCGATTTCGATGGCATTGGGAACAGAAGAGGCGCGCATGATCACCATGACGGGAGCAAAGAGTTCAACCTGTGCGATGCGCATGGTCGGTGTTACATCGACGAGTAATGTAGGTGTAAAGTAGTGTCCATGCGAGTGCTTGGGGTGTTGATATCGTTTACCGCCGTGAATGAGTCGAGCACCTTGCTCTACAGCCTCGGCAATCAGAGTTTCAAGTCTTGCAAATCCAGCAGGCGAAATCATTGCGCCGACATCTGGCGTAAACGAGTCGTACTTCGTGTCCAACAGTATCGAACCCAGAGTCAATGCTTCGATCCGCGGCGTCACGACCTCAATGAGTTTATCATATGTGCCCGGAAGAGCAATCACACGTTCCACGCCAATGCAATTCTGGCCTGCAGACTGAAACACGCCGCGCATAAGAATAGATGCAATTGACTCTAGCCGGCGTACCGTAATCGAATCGTCAAGCACGACAAACGGATCTTTTCCCCCGAGTTCCACCGTAACTGGAATCAAAGTTTTGGCAGCTGACTCGCAGACTTTATGCGCCACGGGTCTGGACCCGATGAATGTCAATTGGGAAATATCTTCGTGCGAGGTCAATGAATCTGCGACTTGCGGTAGACACACCACTAACTGCACAAGGTCCGGCGAATGACCAAGGCTAATCAACGCTCCACGGATAACATCCACGAAAAAACCAGAGCACCACGCCGTCTGCTCCGATGGTTTGACCACAATCGCATTTCCTGCAAACAAGGCACTGATCACTGGCGAGATCAGATTATGGAAGGGATAATTCCACGAAACACACGCAGAGACAACACCAAGCGGCTCGTAGCGCACACTATTCTTTTTGTACATCATGAGAAAATTCGTAGGACGGCGTTCCGGTGTAAGAGCCTTCTCGCCATGATCGATTGTCCATTTCAATTTTTCGGCGGTAACCAGGATCTCGCCGAAGGAGGCGTCGACCTTGGTTTTGCCGGAGTCGAGGCAGCAGGCTGTTACGATATCGTCTTGGTGGTCGAGGACATATCTGTTCCTCACATATTAGCTCGATGCAGACAAAGGGGGATTGGAAACACTGACTTGAGCAAAGTCTTGAGCAATTTCCTCCGTTGCGCAAACGTCGTCTGCGCCCATTCAACTTGTGCCCTTTTGGCTGCTTGAACGGCCTTGTCGACAGACTCACGTGTCGCAAGCGGTATATTCGTAGAAAGTATCCGTCCGTCGGCCGGGCAGTAGCTCACGATGCGCTCCGTGTTCCATTTCTATCGACACTTTGATCAGCTCAACACCAACCTACTGTGACGAGAATACAACCCACACCCTGAACTTGATCCTCAAGAATCCGTTTTCCTTCTCCTTCAAGGTCTTCCCATCTTGTCCCGTTCCAGTCGGCTCGTAATTGTTTTGGCAGCGGCACGTTGAATGTAACGGGCGCTTCAGCCAAGCTCAAAATGTAGAGGTATCCAACGTATAGCGCGATAAGGGACACAACAACAGCGACGGAGCCGGTTCTGAAGGTGTCCGGATTGATGTCGAAGTCCTCCCAGAGTCGCTGGACGTCGGGGAGACACGTTCCAAGCAGGCTCTCCATTGTCGTGCGATCAATTGATGACCTTGCGGCACGAAGGTGGTAGCTGCGGAAGCTCCTTTTTTTTTATTCCGCGATCATTCGATGCGTGTCATATTGCCGGATTTATTACTGGAGAAGATGGACTGTAAGTGGTCATTTTTAGAGCGGACATGAAGGCGGTGTATGACTCGCTTTTACAATCCTCGGCGCCCTAACAACTGTTCAACCCTAACTTCTCCCCCGCAAACGAGGCATTCTTGGACTGTATATCTTGTAGAGGAAAAAATCTAATGGCCGCAAGCATGATCAATGCCCGCCTGCTCCAGCAAACCAAATTCCCTGAGGACACAGAATATAACGTCCTTTAACCCATTATACCGGAAGATGTAGCCAAGAAGAGAAAAGCTCTGAGCAAACTTGACCGCTATCTTATCGCCATGTGCCATCAACTATTTTCCTCCTCCATGGACAGATGTAACCTTCCACCGAACGATTGGCATACTCCACGGTGAGCGCAAAAGTCTTTAGGGATGCGCCGAAAGTCGAAGAGGGTCAGCACGATTGGACATGAGTGTAGAACTAAGTTCTCCTTGGCAGTGAAGAAGAAATTATATTTGAAAAAACAGGTACGAGTGACGGCTTCACCTTTGACGGATTGAAATCGATCTACATTGATATGTGATAGCCACGTCAACGATGCCTGGCATCAGCCAGCCACACCGAGCGATCCATTCTGTCTGCCACCTAGGTATTGATACTGCCCGATTCAGCCCTAAGCACAAAATGTTCTAATTATGGTTCGTATAGCGAATCAAGCGTTACCCCACGTCAAAGTGGTAAGTTGATGTGTAAATCAATTATCTGTGAACGGCAGTTCGGATGTTTCCCTGCCGGATTATTTGCTCGCTTAACTCAATGCCGATGCGACAAAGTTAAGTAGCTCAAAATATCATCCAGTATGGAGCTGATATAAAAGCTAAATAGATTGCGTTGCTACATTTATATGCCTGAATCGTGTCGAAGACGTTCGCAGCTCGGCTGGGTACTAACTAGAAGATGCGCCACCATAGACAAGTCGAGCAATCTTTTCCGAGCTCGACTTCTAAGGCTGTCTTGGTAGCACTTCATAGCGAAATTTTGGTTTAGATGGTCTTGATGTTAAATGCTGAAGACACCCTAACATTTGTATTCTACTTCCGTTGAAATAAATCGAAGTTGTAGAACTTTCTCTGTGAGGAATACATATTAACTCTCGAAAAGTAAAGTTTGTCCACAGCAAGAAAATCCATCGGCCAAAATGGGCAAAGGCGACACCCAATCCAACAGTCACCAGCTTCTACCACATGTCCTGAAAAGCCGCGCACAGCAGAATCCAGATGGCGCCTGGGCTCAGTATCCCGTTTCGGAGCACACATACAAAGAAGGGCTGCGAACAGCAACGAATCAGCAAGTCTTTCATGCCGTGAATAAAGTGGCATGGCTTCTCCATAACCAGCTGGGACCGAGTTCAAATTTTGAAACCATAGCATATATTGGCCCGTTTGACCCTAGGTATTTTATTGTGGTTATTGCCGCTATCAAGGTGGGATACAAGGTGGGTGCATTTCCTGATAATCTGCGGTGATACAACGAGAAGTAACCAGAGAGTATTTTAGGCCTTTTTACCATCGCCGCGTAACAGCAAAGTCGCACAATTGAGTCTTCTATCAAAACTCAAATGTACGAAACTCGTCACTGTCGAACCACAGCCTCCTGCCATTAGCGCTGTGTTGGAAGAAGTTCCTTATACAGTAATTGCTATTCCTTCCCTTGAGGAACTTCTGAATGGCAACGAGAATGATGCACCGCCTGATTACCCATATGAAAAGTCATACGAGGAGGCGAAGGACGAGCCGATATTTATATTACACACGTCTGGATCTACAGGAATCCCCAAGCCGCTGATTTACACACATCGCTTTGTCACTCGCACGGTCAATCTGACCTCCCTTCCAGCACCGGAGGGCTTCTCGAGTGGAAATGATACAATTCGGTCTGGGCATTGGTTTACCTTTCTAGCACCGTTCCATATCTCAGGTATCGGATTTGGGCTCATGGTGTCAGCATTCAATGACTGCGTACCTGTTTACCCCTTACCCACCCAGCCGCTATCGACAGCTCAGTTTCTTGATGCAGTCAAGCATGTCGACATGGATTGGGCATTTGTTTTGCCTTTTATTCTGGAAGATCTGAGTAAAGATCTGGATGCCCTAGAGTTAGTATCTCGGAAGTTAAAGCATCTTTACTTTGCGGGAGGAAGTGTGCCACAGGCAGCCGGTGATCTTGTCGCGTCGAAAATTCCGGTTTATCAGACAACAGGATCTAGCGAAGTCAGTCTACTCAGCCAGGTTCATTCGCTAACTGATGGGAGTAAGAATGAGGATAAGTGGGCATATATCAATATCCATCCTGCTATCAACATTGAATACCGACACCACCATGGTGAATTGCACGAGATGGTCATTGTACGCAGCAAGGAGAACGAAGAACTGCAGCCTGTATTTCTTCATTTTCCAGAATTACAAGAGTACGAAACAAGAGATCTGTTGACCCCTCACCCTTTTCTACCGGGGCTATGGCGCTACCGTGCCCGAAAAGACGACATTATCGTGTTCCTGAATGGCGAAAAGACGAATCCGATCTCCTTTGAGCAAGAAGTGTCACGGCACCCAGAAGTTCGTTCCGCGGTGGTGGTGGGGGCTCAACGATTTGAAGCATGTTTAATCGTCGAGCTCCATCGTACTGACCCTCTATCACCAGAGGAGCGCGAGCGGGTTATTGACAGAATCTGGGAAAATGTGCAGACTGCCAATAAAGACTGCCCTGCTCATGCTCGAGTTCCGAAGGAGAACATTATTCTTGCTGACCTTTCCAAACCGCTGCCACGCGCTGCCAAAGGAACTGTCCAGCGAGCAGCGACACTTGTCCTGTATGAAGAGGAAATCGAAAGGTTTTACGCAGAACGTGAAGCCCAGAACTTATTCGCATCTATACCGGCACTAAGTCTAATTGACATGACAGATGCAGACGCAGTGTCTACAAAGCTAGGCGACCTTGTTTCGGAAATTACCCGGTGGGATACCAGCTTGTCAAATGACACTGATTTCTTCTCTCTTGGAATGGATTCTCTTCAGGTCTTGCAATTGAGTCGACAACTTAATATACCACCAAGCGCCATCTATTCAAGCCCGTCCATCGACTTGCTCACCAAAGCCGTCATGTCTCAAAATGGCGAGTCGACAAGTAGAGATATCGTATTGACTACATTAGCAGACTATGAAAAACGAATTGACAATTTCGCTGCTTCTATTGCAGAAGCAAATGGGCAGAGGGCACATGCAGACAAAGCCGAAGGCGCAGTGGTAGCCTTAACTGGCTCGACTGGAGCTGTCGGATCCTACATCTTACAAAAGCTTTTGCAGAATGATAAAGTTACCCACGTCTACTGCCTAAATCGTGCATTCGATGCTGAGACACTTCAACGGGATCGAAACGCAAAAAGAAATATAAAGACTGATTTACCCTCGCACCGAGTCACTTTCTTGAAAGTGGATCTGGCGAAGAAGAACTTTGGCCTGGACGATGCCGAGCTATATCATAAATTACATTCAACTGTGACCCATTTCATCCATAACGCATGGCCAGTCAACTTCAACCAGACTCTACAATCTTTCAGATCAAGCTTGGACGGCGTACTAGGGCTTATATCATTTGCAACTTACGCACCTCGCCTAGCCTCAACAGTATATCTATCATCCGTCAGTGCAGTCTCAAATTACCATGAGACTACTGGTGCAAACATCGACTTTGTCCCTGAACAAATCATCACCGATACCAAGTGTCCCGCAGGCATGGGCTACGGTCAAAGCAAATACGTCGCAGAAAGGATACTGGACTATGCATCTGCAAAGCTCAACCTGGCAAATATTCGAATCGCCCGAGTTGGACAAATTGCAGGTACATCGACGCCAGAGCAAGGGCCCCCGCATGGTTGGAATCGGCATGAATGGTTGCCGAGTCTGGTTATCAGCTCCCACTATCTCAAGGCCGTCCCTGAATCACTTGGATATAAGGGCGACGGGAACAATGCGGGTGTCCTCGACCGTATCGAATGGGTGCCCATAGATCAACTTGCTACGTTATTGTTGGAGATCTCGTTTGGCACCGAGTTACATTCTCCGGACTCAAAAGGGGCCCAAGTCTTTCATCCCATCAACCCGAACTGGGTAAGCTGGCAAAGTCTTGTTCCGGCAGTAATTGAAGCGCTGGAAGAAAGTTCATCATCGAAATCCGCCATCAGGGTACTCAAATACGAAGAATGGCTTGCTCTTCTACAATCAAGCGCGAAGTCGACAGCCAATAGTCTCCAAACTCCCGACACACTCAGCGACAATCCAGCAATCAAGCTTTTGGATTTCTTTGAAAGTCTCATGGTAAATACAAATGAAGAGAAGCCACTGGCTATTCAGCGGTCTGTGAAGATGTGTCCTTCTTTGCAACGCCTGGATGCGATCCAGTCAGAATGGCTTCGTGGATGGATCAAAGATTGGGTTTTGGGCTCAGAAAATGCTTAAAGATCGCATGGTAGCATCTTTATGCTCGCTTATAGTCATCAAATGGTTTAAATGAGAAACATGATGGGATGAATGATTTCCGCAGTACAGAAGCATGTCGTACACTTCGTCAACAATAATGAATAGAAGATTTTCGTGTTAACAGCAGGATTGGATAAGTGGAAAAAGACCAAGATCCATAAATCAAGAATACTAGAGCATCTGAAGTCGATCGAAGAATGGTTTAGTGGTTATTAGAGTTCCAATATTGAGACTTACCAACCCATACGTCGTGCAAATCTATTATTGTATGGGTTTGATAGACAAGAGGCTTTGTGTCAATGGGAGGATTGACTGTTTTTAGACCTGTTTATACAGGGTTGAAATTACTGAGGGCGTGATTTGCAGGGCCATTTCACTGACGATAAAGGGACCGGAGAGCTGCTCCTGATCTAGCATTATGCCTAAAAAATGAACATTCAGAGTCGCCTTCCAATATGCATTATTTTGCTAGAAAAGATTGTCCTGATAAATCCCTGTAGGTGTAGCTAGTCCTCCGAATGGAGTTGCAATTTTCTACTGGTTTAGCTAGACTTCTCTTCAGAAGGTTACGGGGTATCTGTCTCCACATACACACCTTATGTCCGTTGTATTGGGCAGGAATCCTTGTCTATTCGACGGAGATAATAATTCATTGTTTGTTTAGTACTTTTTTGGACCCGGATTTTCTGTATCACATTACATAAATGCACCTTTATAACAGATTACAGGCGCGAACAAGTGAGATCGGGAAAAGCGGCCGGATTTAATGCATGCAATGGTTACCTAACGAAGGGTAATTTGACGTCTCTATTATCGCTAATAGCACTGCTCAGAGCGGATATTGAAACACGCATCAACAAACAATGGCTGATAATTTCCCATCAGTTCCTTCTGGCAGCATTTTGCAACTAAGTATGCCTCTAGTATCAAATATGACCTGCATACCATGTCGTAGTAGGAAGAAAAAGTGCGACAAGAAAATTCCACGCTGTGGGAGGTGTGTGAGGTATGCAATCTGTGCTCACTGACTGGAGTTTCTTCTGTTCTGATCGGTCATAGGATTGGTATCAATTGTCGGTACGACGAGTCGTTGGGTCGTATTGGAGGAAGCGACAGTCTAGGTCGCGGAGTTCTCTCATGTGCTTCTACCGATCTCATGCCGAGCCCTTCTCCATCGAGGCTTCGAGATGGATACTTCTCGCTTGACCTTTCAACAAGATGGGAAGGTCATATTGATACCCATTTGACGACTATAACACTAGTGACTTTAACCTCCAGAGGTTATGATATACGCACAGAATGCCTACCATATCTAAAAACGCTGAACGAATGGCTTCCGGTAGTCCTTCCCAGTGAACTGGATGAATGCATCTCGAGTATCTCATCTGTCCCCGATGGCGAATCATCGCTCTTAATATACTCATGCTGTCTACTGTCCCGAATATGTGGCGATGAAAGCTACCCGGAGGTGGAAGGGCTCTATTTGAAGTGCAAGGGATTTTTCACACTTCTTGCCTCACAAAGAAGGAGTAGTATAAAGCTAGTGCAAGTAGGCTTACTTCTATCGCTCTATGAGTATCTTGAAGCCATGATCGACGTTGCTATGACGACTATTGCCTCTGCCACTGTCCTCGCTGATCATACAGGTCTTTTTCTGGAACGAGATGGCATTGATTGTTGCACGAAACTCACACACTCCAAACGAATATGGTGGAGCCTTTTCATTCTTGAGAGGTATGATCCACTGCCCAGCCAGCCTTGATATGCCTAGATGACCAATCAATCCTTCCAGAGTGATTATAGCAGCCGGTATAGACAACCCAGCCATATCTAAAATTTTCGTTTGTCCAGCCCCTTCACTGCCTGAATTTCCCGATATAAAGAAGCAAGATACCGAAACGTTTCTCAATGGAAGCCAGTCTTCGATATCGCAAAATCCATACGCGCAATCTTTCCATCCAGACCATAAAAACAGGGATGATTTGCAATTGGCATACCTAACTCGACTTGTTCAAGCGTGCTACCTGCTAGACCTAGCTCTTCTACATCATTGGGCCCGTTTGCATACAGTCCAAAATCCTCATCATTGTACTGACCTCGATCGAATATTGACAACATTTGCATCAGTAGTGCTTCAAGAAGGTGGAAAGAGTTGTACCTGTCTTGCGATTTGCGTCAAGTGAGTGTAGTCCGGGTGATAAAGAGTAATCAGTATCGCCAGTTCTGACATACTCAGTGCGCTGATCATTCTCCATGGAGAAACGATGACCAACATCAGACATGAAAGTTACCATGGAGAGATATCAACTAACACCTGCCCTGTCATGACGGTGGCGATTCAGATGGTAATGGACCGCATTGAGCAGTTTCCAGATTGGCATTACCAGTATGCTGCGATAATTCCAATCTGGTCTCATCACTGCTTCTATCTCGGGGCTCTTTCCTGTCTTCAGCAAAGCGCGGGGCAGTCTGACCGCTCATTGAACAAAGGAGTTGTCGAATCCGTTCTTCATTACCTGGGCACTTACTCTAAGCGCTGGAAATTATCTGGTAAGATCTTTGTATTGGCAGAATATCCAACCTAAATCTTCCTAACTACTGTGAAGTTGGATTTTATAATCATCTTTCTCAGATGGCTTCGCTTGTAAGTTCATATCCATTTTTCACTGTTCTGGATGTATCACAAAAGAAAATGGGTTTCTACTTCGTAGAAGCCAATTCCAATGTTTCCTTGAACGCCTGTAAAATTCCCTCTCTATCACTCTCCCAAGTCTCCGTGGTCTCAACAGACAACTTTCCCTGCGTCGCTTCCATCAACGCCGGACTGGAGTTATTCTTCGTGGGGTCTCGACCAGGAAATTCGAGTCTCGGGGCATATGAAGAAACTTTCATTCTGAATCCCTTTTCGAGAATTACACGAAGACCTTCACTGGCGGAGGTGCCGCCCATGATACCATAGGTCACAATCATCACTGACTTTCCGGCCCAGGCATGATAGAGAAAGTCCAAGGCATTTTTAAGTGCGCCAGGAATACCAGCGTGGTATTCCGGGGACACAACAATATATGCGTCGTATTTGGCAATTTCGTTGTTCCAAGCACGTACCGATGGATTGGTGAATGCCGATAGGTCACTGATTAACGCCGGATGGGCCGGTTCGTTGAAAGCAGGTAAATCGAACGTCTCTATATCAACAGTCGCTATGGAAAACTCGGGGCTCGAAGCCTTAGTCGACTCGAGAATTTCTTTGATCCAGTTGCCCACTTGAGGGCTAATACGGTTGGGTCTACATGAACCGAGAAGAAGACCGATTTGAAGAGGAGCCATATTTGTCGAATAATATTGTGTAACGCGGAATAATTTGTAAATTCAAATGGCATAGGCATGAGGTACAATGCTACAACTCGATTTCGGTGTTTGCTTGCTGCTATTTATATTCTCGACATTGAGACAAAGATACCAAATTGAAATTTGAGGCTCGTATAGTGAGCTGCAGGGTCGGCTGCAGGGTCGGGCTAGAATCCGACCATGCATATGTCTTAATTCCAAGGACCCACAGATACCTTAATATCCGTCTGGTAGAAAGTAGGCTGTAATTCCAAGGTGATTCATCAGGAACTTGAAGAATGGTTCTATTGATGTCTCAGAGCGCGTGGTTGTCTATTTATTGACCAATTTCTTCATTATCTCCCATTATTGTTCACCCAGTCTCTGCATCTATTATTTTCTCGTTTTTCCGGCAACGCAAACATCATCATGGTAGTCATATACACTTCCACCACTGTCCCAATAAATTCATTCAATGAAATCGATCCCTTAATATCTGCCGAGTTCTGGAAAGTCCTGGAACACAAATCCCGCAACCCAGTGCCGTTCGTCAAGCCCATTACACATTGTCGGATCACCAGCGAGGATCACGACTACGAAACTGGTCAGCTTACTGGTCTGACCAGGTGGGTCATGGTCAATGGAGAAAATGCTGAGGTTGAAGAAGTCGCAGTTCTCAAGAAGCCAGTCATGGTTCGTCTGTCCATACATACTTAGAAATCGCCGATATACATATAACTATTGCTCATCCTCATGCAAATATCGCAGGTTGCGTTTACTATCCCTTCAACTGGAACTTGTATTACAAATATTCTTTCACGTGGAGCCGATGAGACAGATCTTTACATGGTGTCGACATACGAGTGGCATCATCCTGAGGTGCAAGCGGGCAGCGATGAACACAAGAACCTCACGGAATACTACTGGCGGATGAGTAGCGAGACCGTGAAGAATACAGTGGCCGTGGCTAAGCAAATGGTGAGGGAAGGAAAACTTGGTAATATGTGAGGAACTATGTCTTGTGCGTACCTAGTGCTCATCATTCTACCAAGAGTCTGAGAAGAAGATGGCTCGGTGTCGGAAAGTAAACCAAGCAGTCAACATGCCATCTTCTCGCGCACAAGGATATAATATATTTTAATCTTATAGAATATAAGGGTATTGACGTATTCTAACAACCCTGAGCAATGCGTCAAAGCCTTTTCATAATCCACCTGTCTTGGACCCCTAATTCCAAACCCCTCAAAAGCCGAACGAATAGCATGAAGAAAGAAGAAAGGAAAAAAAGTAATAGAAAAAGCAAGTATCAGTCTCGACTATCCGAGAATTCTCGTTCGCCATCTAAATCTCGTAGCGTGATGATCGAGCACTTGACGAAGCACATAGAGATCGCCCACATCTGGTTCAGTTTTTATTTTGTCAAAAAATTTCCCTTCGATTATACGTCACGGAGTATCGCATACCTAATAAAGTGTGAATTGATCCTGACTATTGCTTTTTGTTAATAGTAAGATCTGAAAAAACCGACTCTTCCAGGTTCGATGAATAACGTACAATTAGCACGTTTTTCAAGTCTTCCTTTGAAAGGGACGATTCATGCTGGCCGAACTCATATTTCACGCCTTGCGATTAGTGTCAATGGCCATCTGTTATGAAGAGAGTGAAGTGAGAGACTTTCCAGATCATCCTGTTCTGTCGATTATTGGTCATCTTTCATTTCGAGTAGTCCAGCAATTGAGGACTATACCTTGATATGTATATTCATCATGAGACCGTGCTATTGCAAAGATTAGCCCTAAATGATCGAAACAGGCAATCCCAGAGCAAATTACCAGATTCGGAAGGCATAGTAGGGTGACGTCATGGTTCGTTATGTACTGGATTCTCCAGTTTCGTCCCCGCCAATCATGAAGCTTCGATTTGAACAATCCGAACGATTCAGGATTTTGGCTATATCAAGGGACACTATGGTATCCATAGGACTCGTAATGTTATCCTAGAACCAGGTTGTGCGCGTTAGATCGACCGAAAGGCCTCAACCAGATGGATGGCATTCCTTCCAGACACACGCATTACAAATCTGTCCGCACGACGTATAGAGGATGTTAGATCTAGACTCTGTTTGAGCCCTTTTAAATATTAATGCCAAGTCTTTCATTGGCCAATTTCCGGTCGATTTGGAAGCTATTCCCGCACGTCAAGATGACGTTCCACCATGAACGCGTTATCATGTCATCCGTGTCTCCATATCTCTCTGCTTCTTCTTAAAGACTTGATGTCCCCTCGGAAAATCATACATCTTAATTTCTCCAGGTGTTCATAGATCTTTGTTAAGCTTCAATACACGCGCTACATTCACCATGTCGAGCACTGTTGCTGGAGGCCTTCACAAGGTCCAGGAGGTTATTCAGTCAGCCGCCGGTCAAGACAAGAAGTTGATTGACCTCTCGCGAGATACGGCAGATGTTCACAAGAGGACCAAGTTTACCACTGATCATGGAGTACCGGTTTCTGATACCGATCACTGGTTGAGAGTAGTCAACGAGAAAACTTCTGGTCCTAGTTTGCTGGAAGACCAGATTGCCCGTGAAAAGGTTAGTATTGCTTCACTTCACGGAGTACACGACTAACATCAATTGATATTAGATTCATCGTTTCGACCACGAACGTATTCCTGAGCGAGTTGTACACGCTCGTGGAACCGCAGCTTTCGGAAATTTCACCTTGAAAGAGGCTATTCCTGAATTGAGTCATGCAGGTATCCTTAATGATACCTCAAGAAAGACCCCTGTGTTTCTCCGATTTTCTACCGTACAGGGTAGCAGAGGAAGTGCTGACACTGTCCGCGATGTTCGTGGTTTCGCGGTGAAATTTTACACGGACGAGGGCAACTGGGATTTGGTTGGAAACAATATTCCGGTGTTCTTCATTCAAGATGCCATCAAGTTTCCAGATTTCGGTATGTCAATAAAGGCAGTCAATGATGAGATACCTGCTAATCGATACAGTTCATGCCGTTAAGCCTGAGCCGCACAACGAGGTTCCCCAGGGCCAAACCGCCCACAACAACTTCTGGGACTTTACTTTCCTTCACCCTGAGTCTACCCACATGTTCATGTGGGCCATGTCTGATCGAGCCATCCCTCGCTCGTACCGTATGATGCAGGGTTTTGGAGTCAACACTTACACTCTCGTCAACAGAGAAGGCAAGCGTCACCTTGTCAAGTTCCACTTCATCCCTCACCTAGGAGTCCATTCATTCGTATGGGACGAAGCCTTGAAGTTGGCCGGCCAAGATCCCGACTTCCACCGAAAGGATCTTATGGAAGCCATTGATAACAAGGCATACCCCAAATGGGACTTTGGTATTCAGGTCATTCCCGAGGAAAACCAGGATGACTTCGAATTCGATCCCCTCGATGCCACCAAGATCTGGCCTGAAGAGCTCGTTCCTCTACGCATTATTGGCGAGTTAGAACTCAACCGTAACATCGATGAGTTCTTCCCTCAAACTGAGCAAGTCGCTTTCTGTACCAGCCATATCGTGCCCGGTATCGACTTCTCCGATGACCCTCTCCTGCAGGGACGGAACTTTTCCTACTTCGACACGCAGCTTTCACGTCTTGGAATTAACTGGGAGGAACTGCCAATCAACCGTCCAGTGTGCCCAGTGATGAACCACAATCGTGATGGTGCTATGCGTCATAAGATCACTAAAGGAACAGTTAACTATTGGCCCAACCGCTTTGATGCAGTACCACCTACCAAGCCTGAGGATGGTGGCTTTGTTTCTTACCCCCAGAAAATTCAAGGAATCAAACAGCGCAGCCAAGGGCCCAAATTTCGCGAGCATCACAGCCAGGCGCAGTTGTTCTACAACTCACTTACCGAGTACGAGAAGCATCACGTCGCGAAAGCCTTCAGCTTCGAGCTTGATCATTGCGACGACCCTGTGGTCTACCAGCGCATGGCATTGCGCATCGCAGAAATCGACCTCGAACTTGCTCAGAAGGTTGCCATGCTGGTCGGCGCCCCGACTCCCGAAAAGGCCGGAATGCAGAACCACGGCAAGAAAGCACGCGGCCTTTCCCAGGTCGACTTCAAGCCTCGCGTACCGACCGTGGCTAGCCGACGTATCGCCATTCTCATTGGTGACGGCTTCGACTCTGTCGCTTTTAACGGAGTCTACACCGCTGTCAAAGCTGCCGGCGCTCTGCCTTTCGTCATCGGCACAAAGAGACAGCCTATCTTCGCAGATGGCGTCGACCCTCAGACCGGAAAGGGTGTGACACCGGATCATCATTATGATGGTATGCGCTCGACCATGTTTGACGCTACTTTCATCCCTGGTGGATCACATGTCAAGAGACTCGCCAAAATTGGCCAAATCCGCCACTGGATAGCAGAGACATTCGGCCACTTGAAAGCACTCGGTGCAACAGGTGAAGCTGTTGATCTTGTCAAGCAGGCCTTGGTGGGTGTTGAGGCCGTACAATTTGCAACTCAGAGTAGCACTGAAGTTGTTGAGTCGTACGGTGTGGTCACTGCAGCTGGTCCGCAGAAACCGGAGAGCTTCAAGGAAGGTTGGAAGATGATTAAGGGTGCGACCGATTTCTTGGGCAAGTTCTTCTTCCAAGTTGGAGAGCACAGAAACTATCAGCGTGAGCTTGATGGTTTAGCTGATACCATTGCTTTTTAAGTCTTGAAACATTGGTTTATGTGTTTATGAAAATGACATTCCAGGTTATTGAAGGGACGATGCGTAGTTTAATAGTTTTTTTTGTAAGGCGTTCAGAATGGATAATTTGGTATAGGAGAAATGCAATAATATCTGTTTATCAAGATCTACCTTTCTCTTCACAGTGAAATGACTTTCACACATAGTTCTAGCCCAAAGGAGCCATCAACTCCCTTTTCAATTTCACAACTTCATCCGCATTAGCAACATCCCTCACTTGCCCATCACTTTTGGCCAAAATAGCACTAGAATGAAAGAAACGAGTACGAGGACTCTGTCTCCTCAGATTTCTGACATTTTTTGACCTTAAACCACCGCCCGCAATAATCTCAATTCTACCATTTGCTACTTCCGTCAACGCTGCTATATGTCTTGCGCCGTCTACTGCACTCCTTCCACTTCCGCCTGAAGTAAGGATAGACGCAAATCCGGCATTGATCACAGCTTCAAGCTCATCGATAACTCCTTGAGGGAGAATCACACCCTCCCGACTTTCCGAAATATCATCCGTCTCAAAAGATGTAATAACCTCATCAAAAGCGCGATGAAACGTACACGGCAACGGCGCCGCAAGTTTCACCAATTCTTCATTTCGTTCTCGATCGACTTTGTTGTGTGTGGTCAGGATACCGAATACGAAACCATCAACTTTCCCAAATGAGTTCTGCTCCTGCGATTCATTATTTTTTCCAGCTTGTTGATCATAAGCAGCCAACTTCAGTGACAGTAACTGCTCTTTCATAAGCTTGAATTCCTCGTCCGAATAGACAAAGTCTCCGCCCCGAGGGCGGATCATGACGTATATAGGTACTGATCTCTTTCTTGTTTTCATCGGATTGACGACATGATCTTCTCCAGAAATTGTAGTTGGCTGTGCTGCCCTCTGAAGTGAAGTAATCACCGACTCTAGAGTTGAGAGAGATGGTGTGGTTCCGCCATTTACACTGGATCCTTCAGCGCAGAGCTCCAGGCGGTCGGCGCGGGATGTGTATGCTATTTGGGCTGAGGAAGCGTTGAAAATTGCTATTTCGAGAAAGGCCCGTTGACTCTCAAGATTTTTATTTTCGCGATCAGGCACTGAAGCCATGGCTGTTGTGATACTAATATGTGGCTGGTGGTATGAAAGATTTAAAGTACGTGGTCATTGGTGCGGCGGGCTTAATCCCCAGTTTTTCGATTACGTTTATCTACTTAAGGCAGTACCAATTCCTGAAAACATCACACAATCTGTCTTTTGCAATGTAAATGAGTTTCAATCCTGTATAAATATAAATACGCTTTTGCGGTTTAATATTTTCTCGTATTACTGCTATTTCCCCTTTCCAAGTTTTCTACAGCTCACCATTGAAGGTCCAATATCAAAAAACCCAAATAAACTCGCACACTCTCGAGACACAAATCTTCCTCTTGAAAAGATATCAATGCCAAATTATGGAAACTCTGATCAGATATTTCTTTCTTGAGATTTTCACACCTCTTTTCCCGAGGAGCAAAGAACCTCGGGGCATATACGTGCCAATCCATTGGACTAGGCCTTCAAGTCTTGGGACTTTTGATGTTGGCATTTTCTAGACATGTGACAGGCTAACTTTGGCAATTCTTTTTTGGAAACGTTAAAAACGTAACTTTCATTGGGAATTGTCTCCCTGGCACCAGCTTTGACGTTTTCCTCGATCAAGTATACTTTGCCTAGTAGTGGGATGCTGTATAGGAAAAAGTAAGTAAACATAATGAACTGCAAGGAACAAATTGATTTAATATTGAGCCACTCAAGACAAAGCAGTCGGTTTTCTTAAGGGCTTACAGGGAGAGCAATATAATTATTGTAGCAGTTCTTATGGTTACTAATTCAAGTCTGAGTACTTCCTTGTGTATGACTGCATTCTCTTATTCGAGCACGCTTCAAGGTTAGGGCTTCTGATCGAAGCCGTTTTTCTTAGCGATACCACAACTCAGACTTGTTGCATGAGACTTGGCATCTCGAAAGTAAGACTGTAGCGCCAGCGAGAAAATGTCGAAATAAGAACCGTGAAAAAAGAGATCTCAGACCACGCTGACACATGACTGAATTCGGATCTTTCCAGGACAAAGGAACGAGTTACGCACTTTCCTCACATTTTATGCTTCGCATTAGCAGAAATATATAAGTTTCGTGGATTCGAAATAAGACTGTGGCTCGAAGTCAATCGTGAATCTTTGACTGCTACTAGTACACGACATCAATTCTATGTTTTAAAAAACGGTCGCACTTTCTGGATATTTCCCCAGGTGAGCATTTTTTATGATCACGCACTGTTCCCTTTCACTAA
Source organism: Talaromyces sp. F31 (assembly GCA_037356135.1). Taxonomy (NCBI): domain Eukaryota; kingdom Fungi; phylum Ascomycota; class Eurotiomycetes; order Eurotiales; family Trichocomaceae; genus Talaromyces; species Talaromyces sp. F31. The sequence continues at coordinate 3,115,971 of JAYXSF010000034.1, forward strand.
TGGATGCCTTCCTATTTAGGAAGTATAATGAATTTACTGGAACATGGATGGAACTTTCAATTTTCGAAAGCGTACCTGCATCCGAGCGCCTGCAGAGAAGCCTGCGTTTAATTTAAAATATATTAGAACCCAAATAGCTATTTGAAGCGATGACTCTCGTAGAAGGCTGATTAAGCTAGTCATCGAGAAAGGCCTGTCACAGGTACATGCTTACAAGGAGGCATTGTACAACCCGTAATGCCGTATTTTTCCGTCGCCTTAGATGCCGCGTTGATGCCAGTATAGCTCGTGGGAAATTAATTTTGTTGGTGATTCTTAGCGATGCGATCACAGTCGCTTCACTGTATAAGGGCGTTCGTCTGTTCGATGAATATACATGAAACAATCCAGCCACGGTGATACATACATGACACCTTTTCGAGTGTGAAACGAGCCCTGCATAAGAACAAGGAATACTGACTAGTCTGCCTCGAGATAGTGACCGGGGAAGATAGGTAGTATACCGCTAACATATGTCGTCAATTATAAATTGCTTGTGACGGGGATCTAACCGGCTCTATGCAACTACGCATGCACTCATCCACCTTCACGAACTCCCTAGCAATCTGGATATATTATCTGAAAGCTGAATTTGTTATTGTATGATATCTAGCTATTTCCTGGATTTGTAGGCCTTTTCTGTCCCATTTTTGCAATATGGTATTACTGCACACTTCGGCGTCTTTATGAGTTGCGTACAGTAGTAAATGTACGTATGAAAAACTACTGCAGTCTCGGAGCCTTCCGCCATGTCATGCGTAAGTGGTGCGAGTACATACGCCGAAGCCAACCATCGTCATGGACATGGATGACCCCCGTAACCATGATGATGGGTGGCTCGATCGTCATTTCCGTTGGTGTGCTCAGACTATCAGGATCATAAACACCAACCTTGATTACCATGATACTGATGTTATTATAGCAACTCACGAGACTTCTTCAGATTCCCTCAAACTTCATTTTTGAATAACCACTTATCTTCTTGCATCATCTTACCTGCTGCGAAAGTGCAAACTTTTTTCAGGATGTCATATCCTGGGGAGAAATGATTCTTATTGGCTGGTTGGTTCCAACGCTTGCAAAGCTTGGGGGCCGGAATTAGGGGATCAGCACTGCTTGCGGATGCGCGACGAACGGGATTGCTCTTTGAGAAGGGTGGTTCACACCTGAAGTCATTAGTGCTCGTACAAAACTACCTAGTCGGCTTATTGTGGCTTTTGGAGTGCTTTACCGGGGACTTTAGATTCATGTTAGACTCCTAGCTGAGGTCATGGCGGAAGATTGTTACTCGACGTCCGTGTACGACGTTATCTGTCGATTATTTGAGAGCGTCTATTGGCTGAACCAACACCTTCTGCTGTCTTCTCGAAGTTTGCCACTGTTGGTAACGCAGGTCGATCGAATTCCTAGATTGTTAGTCTACTGGGGATTGTATAACGCTAATCCGGGCGTCTGGACGTTGTCTGAGGGTTTCTATATAGAAAAGAACATTATGACACCGAAATATAGACAAGGCAAACGACTCTACGGAGCACTATGTAGATCAATAGCTGAACCACTATGGTTCTATTTCCAGTCACGATATTAACTCAAAATATGACCTAGGAAATGGAACAGCAGCTAGAGGAGATTTCCGAGTCAAGGCCTGATATATGCGTAGTACATTCGATAACTACTTTTACGAAAGACGTTGCACCCAGCAGCCCGCTGTACCGTCGGACCCTGTGCAGCATGGACAACCGACTCGTTGATGACATTTGATCAGCCAATAAACAGCATGGCAAGGGCCATCTGCTGCACTTTGTCCTGTACTGTAAACTGTCACAGAATACGAAGGATCTTTAAGCACTTGACCCTACTTATTCGGTAACTTTTGGCATCGTTGCATGGCACAGCCATATCGAAATTAGCGTGGGCGGACAAAAATGGCCCTAACAGCCCCCAAACACTTTTCCCGATGGGGTCATCCTAGTCGATCATCCGTCATCTTTAGTGAAAGTCCGGATCTAACTAGGATCTTTTCATCTCTATGTAGCAATATCATGACAGGGTAATTATAATTGCTGTTTCAGCGTTCTAAAATACTTTACCTGCTCCAGCCTCGTCACTTTTCCTCTTCATTACCAAATTCAAATGGAAGTATGCGCATGTATCGCATTTTGAAGAGCACGACTACTTACACTCTTTCGTCCTGAGTTACATGCCAGTTGTCGAGAGTAAATGAACTTTGAAGGGGCCAGGACGCTGATTGATATCAAAAGACACATTACCAGAGCTCAATCTCGACTAACGCGACATTATCATTCGCTATTAAGAATTGGGGTCTACCTTGCGTTATCTGGCGTAAGTAGCATTGGAAGTTATTTTTTATTTTTTATTTTTGATCTTGTCTTTCAAAGAATCAAGCCGAGACCATATTCGAGAAATTCTATCTTTACTTACGCTTCTTTCTCTGAAAACAGACCGGTACTTCGTCCTTTGTTGAAGAAGATCATCCGTCCATTGCGGGGAGAAAGGGAAAAACGATTTCGGCCCGGGAAGCAAGCCCACGATTTTCTCTACTCTATGAAGTTGCGGATTTCGACCTTACTTTAATTCCATATATTGAAGCTCAAAGGATCATGCGTGGCTTCTTTGTCTGATTGCTGCCAAAGACTACACACGAATCCGGCAACTGAGAAATTCGGGGTTTACCGAGCTTCAAACAGACTAGCTGTTCACCTTCGACTGTGAGTACATTTGATTTTTCCAGAGATCTTACTACTATGTGATTCCTCCGGATTCGTCTAAGAAATCACATCCCGAATTGATTGAGGTGGCAGAGATGGTAGACAGCTAACATTAGACAGCCCGATACAGATCTTCTAATGTCGTCCTTCACTTCAATCCTTGGACTATCGAAGAGAGCACGAAAAGAAAAACTGTCAGTTGAGAGTAACGGAGAACGGAATGTCACAGTGGTCAGAACTATCCATGACGTCCACATGCCTGCGGCAAACGAGAAGATGGAGCAATCTCTCATTAGATACCAGTCGACTGGAGGACTCAGAAAAATAGCTACATCGGCAGGCGATTTAGAGATCACTACCATGAGGTTGTCGCAATCAGAGAATGCTGTGCATCGAATGGCACTACATAGAAGCGCTAGCGAAGAATTAGTTTCCAATCGTAAACGGAGCCTCCCGAAACTGGAAACAGGCAGATCAGAACATGCAAGCGACCGAGAATCTCAGCAACTTGATGTCGTATCAGCAGTGCTTCCGGCAGGCGAATATGCCACGTTGTCAAACTTTCCTACATCAGCCGTTTCCCCCATTTCGCTAGAAATGCCAGTGATGGGTCCGACCTTTGGTGTTGAAATGTTTCTACCGGAAGCTCAAACGGAGACAGATATCGGAAATCTATCAGAAACATCTGCTTCGACCTCCTCGTCACCGGAAATGTGGGAGGAGAATACGCGTTGCCCCAGTTCTGCGTCCTCGAATTCCACTCTGCGATCAGACTTTGTTACTGAAACATCATCGTCAGATACGAAACCTCTTCAGTGTCCAAGTATACCACCTAAGTCAGAGAAGAGGATTGTGAACAGTTCAAGAAAGAAAAATTCACCAAAGGATCAATCAAAGTCTGTGAAGTTCTCCAAAGGGAACAATAGAAGAGAGGAACAATATTTCAAACAGAAACCATTACCGGCCATACCTCCGACCTTGTCTGTAGTCAATCCGCAAAGCACTCAACACATTGTTAGACTTACGTCCAAATACTCGTCAAGTCGCTCAGAATCGCCCATCGACAGATTGATTATGCTTCAAGCGAGAGAAAAGACCTTAACACAAGCTGCAAATGACTTAGAACGGGAGCTGGAAAAGATTGGAGATGTACACCCAGCCATGAGGCCCGAAAAAGCAGTTTCTAAACCCACCGACGACGATGAGAATTCAGTTGCGCCATTAAACATCTCTCCGAAGCCGAACCGCACCGCAGCTTCTGGCATGCATGCCCACAAAGAGAACGTTCCAAAGGCCAAGCAGCCCCGAACCTACAGAGTTTTTCCTCCATCCGAGAAATCCGACACAAGTGGGAGAGGCAAAACTACTCAACACAATCGGTACCATTCCAATACATCTACAGAATCAGAAACTGTTGATGTTAGTATCAAACAAAAAGCGCAATCCTCGCCGTCTTCAAAGAGTGTCTCCCGAAAAATAAGATCGTCTGTACGTTTACCCACCTTGCGAAGACCTCGATCCAATAATCAGACTGCGCAAGCAAAGCCAGGGCGTAGGAATAAGAATTCCGATACTTCGACAAGGAGCCCGGTAAAAAGTCTACAAGATGAACAGGCTGCTCTGGCAAGAAGTACGGATCGCTACATTGATGCGGAAATCGCAAAGGCTCTGAATATGGATCATGAGGACGAAGAGGACGACGACGGTGAGAAAGAGAACAGAATTGACGAGGAAAGCGAGTGGTCAACAATGTATCCTCTCAAAGCCGTCAAAAAGCTAGGTATTCCACTTCTGACGAACAGCCACATTCCCCGTCTGTCCTCTTATGAAGCGGAGAGGATCCTACGACAGCAGCTACCAAAACTTGACACCAACTCGATTATGTCCGTAATTAATCGTCAAAACTTGCCTCCTTCATCCATAGAAGCGAAAAACAAGTACCCAGAAACTCCTGATGACGTCGGTATACAGGCAAGGTCATTTATCACAGACTCTACGCCTGCCCAGTCGCCCACGGAAGAGAGATTGGATGTGGGCAAGGTTGAGCCACACGATGAAAAGGTTTTTGTTGGCTTTGACCGTATGGAAACTGTTCCTGAGGACATGTCTCCAAAGACAGAAGAGGTTCCTCTCGTAATGGGTACACCGACCATGTCAAACTCGCCGGCAACGGTATTTCCTCCACGCAAGAAGTCTCTTTACGAGCTAGACGAATATGGCTCAACCCCTGTCTCTGAAACTACTAAATGCTTTTTCCATATCAAGCTTCCAATGCCGGCTCACATGACAGATGAAGTGGTGCTGGCACTGATGAAGAACGTTGGCAATCTTGATGCATTATTTAAATATGCTCAAGTGAATCGACAGTTCTATCGTGTGTTCAAAAGCAACGAGCTTCCACTAATCAAAAATGCTTTGTTTAACATGAATCCACCAGCATGGGAACTGCGGGAAATGAGTCCCCCGTGGAGTGACAATTCTAGCGGCTTGAAAGACCCCGATGCTCCTGTACCAGAGTACACTGCTTCGTCATATTTACAACACTATGCCCGGGATGTTTTTGCATTAGTCAGGCTGAAAGCCTTAATATACGCAAGATGTAGCTCAATTGTACGATCGGAAACTATCGGTGGCCTGACGGGCGAAAACGATGTTCGTGCTGCAGAGATCGATGAAGCTTTTTGGCGAATTTGGACCTTCTGTCGTATCTTTGGATGCGGTAAGAACAGGGAAGGAGACCTCAACGGACAGATTGACTGGTTGAATGCCGGGTATCTGGCAAAGAAGAACAAGTCCGGTGCGACAGTGATCACCGCCGAGCCATTATTTAGCATGAATAACGTTCTCTTTGACCCTCCTTCCGGCTTTGGAGATGGCAATGGAGAAGGATTGACATGCAATCAACTATATGACATGTTAGAGATCTGGAACTGTCTTGGCACCTTGGTCCAAGGATTCAATCGAGAGTGCAAGGAGGCTAGGGTGGCCGGTATATTCGACGGACTGGATATTTCGGTAGGCGACATCGCAAAAGAAGAAGCTATGCTAGAAGAGTGGACACATTACATTTTGACTCTGGGCCCATCCGCTTTAGTTGGTCTCAGTTCTATGTCGCCTGATCACTCGACTGGAGAGATTTTCACTAAGGCCAAGCAGATGGGTATGACAAAATGGGAGGCGCCTGAGGATGGTGGCACTCGATCATCGTTTCTTCGCGAAGCAATTTCTCGTGCTTACGACAGCAGGGTTTCCATACAGCAAAAGCTTTCGAATTCACCGGTCTCTAGTGGAGAATCTGTTGACTCTGCCGCTACTCGTCGCGAGCGGATCAGGGATTTGACCATCAACACCACGCACAATACTGCTCAGCCAGGGAACTCGTTTTGGAATGATGGGGATGATTCCTCCACGCACCGTGTTCCCCCATATACATCCGTCAATAATGATGGGTCTTCCGTGGCACCATTATTGAGTCCTCCACCGCGATACTCTGTCACGGAAGCGCGGCTCATCGATCCTGTTGACAAGGCAATTCATCGAATGGTGCACGAACTAGGCTTCAGCGAGCGAGATGCTACATGGGCTTTGAAGATTACTGATACAGGAGATATGCTGGATATCAATGCCGCTGTTCAACTGCTTGTCAGAGAACGAGAGAAGCGCAACAGATTCAAAGATTTTGACGGCCTTGCTGAGAGTACGGCGAGTGACCGGGACGATTGCCTTGTTGATATTTCGAGGCACAGGGGCACAGTGAGCTGGCGATGGGCTTGAACATATGTTCAGTATGCATCCAGCCGCCCTTTTATTTGATACCTTTGAATATGTGCTTGATGGTCGAAGCCTTCGAAATTGGCAACACTACATCGATCTCCTTTTTCCAACAAAGTCTCTTTTTTCTTACCATCAGCGTTCATTTTCAGTTCAACTTTATTGTCGGGGTCGACATTTTGGAAAGTTTAATTTCCATTTTCTGTACCGACAATCGACAATCGCTTAAAATACCCCTTTCCTGGGACCAGCATAGCTATCTCTGGCAATCTTATTTTAATGAGGATAGTTCTAATTGTTTACGCTCCATGTATACTTTATGTATAGTAGCTACTGAATATATGACATTTTATCACTTGAACGCTTCCTAGTACAATTGAATACCTTTCGTAAGGAACCTTGGAGATGTCGGGAATTCTTGAAATGTTAACGAATGTGTTTACTATTTCTATAAAATTTTCTTGTAATGGCTTACCTCTCTATTTGGGAACTCTGAGGCATAAGAGCTGAAAAATTGTTCTTGTTTGTGACACTGGGGCCCGGCTTTGTGTTAAGAAGGAACTTGCCGGCGTGTGATCTGCATGGTTAAACAGTCGCAGACCTATAAAAACGGCCCATACCCCATGTTAACTTTCCCATTTCCTTCCCTTCTATGTACTGAGATATATCTTAGAGCTGTTAGTTCGGTGCTTGCCACCTCTTCTAATTGATTGATCTCAAGAAGTCCTTCCAGATTTGGATCCTTTTCCCGTTTGAAAATTAACCTTTTTAAAACTACATCTTCTTCCAATCCAGCCACCTACCACACACATTGAACTCTATTTTAAAACTCAAGACCTACACAAATCAGTGCTAAATGTGTTTAAATTGAATACTGGTGTCACTGGTCGACGGTTGCCTCATCTGTAGACTTGGATGCTCGTTCTTCAGACCAGCCGAGAGTACCTGTTTCCTACCGATGAGAAGGATATTAGCATCGGAAAGAGTGGCAAATCCACAATCCTCTCAAGCAATAGTTTGAAACTAAATGATTCTGCTGTAGTCTATTTATTTATCCCAACTCCATACTCTTTTTCGTAAGATATTGACCTTCGTAATGGGTTCGGATAATCGGCAGGCCCAACTGGGACCGATGCTGATGGATGTGCCTGTGCCGATTCCCGTTAGTCACGACGACGATCGCTGAGATTGATATCCCTTGCGCTGATCCTAAACTGTGGTATAAAACTGGAGATGAAAGTACTTAAGCCCCCCGTAGCCCACTCTTTTTTTTCTTTTTGGCACTGTACTCTGTCTCAACGGTGTGGTCGGATCCTACTCCGTGGGCATGGATCGATGGTCGATCCTGGCGTTATCTCAGCATCCCCACTGCTGACTTATTGCGCCGCTATATCGAGATGATGCAAGATCGTTCTAGAAGTATCAATTTCCACGTTGTGGTTGGCTGATTGGCTAGGGTTGCGGGTCCACGGGGATTTATTGGCCTGTCTTCGGATATAGTCTCCTATCCGGGCGATGCATGTCAACATAGCCTCACGTAAATAAGAGCTACTCGCAGTATATCAAGCTCTGAGCTTAGCTGAATTCTCGCTAGTACCAAAATTCTGAAGCGACCAGAATGTACTACTCACAAGTTTGCCTCTCGTATCTGGCGGGCGCAGCGCGGAACGTTTCGGAACCTGTACTCTGCCGGCCATCCGCAGTCCCTAGGCTAACCTCTAGTGAGCCCTACATTGTGGCAGTTACACGACGGCGGTTTGACCGAATAGCGGTAAACATTTCGGCTCACGGGACTCGTAACCAATGAGGCACCAAGAGTCTTCCCTACTGGCCCGTACAGTCGGTTTTTGATATCGTTTTCACAATAGTCACATGGCCCATCCGGTCATCTAGGAAGATAGACGACTGGCTTTAGTCATTGTCTGCTAATGACGAGCCAAGAAGATCTTGGAAAATATCCCTCATTCTTACATACATATCCTCGCCACTGTCAATCATGGGAACCTTCCAAAGTGATTACTATATATATGAGCTTCGAACTAGGCCAGATGAGCAGGACGGGGACATGGCATTCCAGGACGCATTCGTGTTTGAAGACGAGGATCCTTAACTTTTGCACACAAGCTATATATACTTACAAGGACAAGACAGGGGCACATCCTCGAACAAATGCACCACATGGAAAGAACTATTCAGTCCATCGTTGATGCTTTGAGCTCGCGGCGCATCAACACCCTTACCGAGCTGCGACGCATGGAGCGCATTCTGCTTGCTGCAATTCAACCTCATGTCACTGATCTGCGCGAAAGCTCGCTTGTAGGAGTATTGGCTGCTGCGTGGTCGGAATATGTTCAGAACAACAACCTTCTCAGCGAGCTGCGGAATCTGACACGCAGTTACCCCTTTAGCTCCGAACTGCTCGATGAGGCCAAGGCACTGGTCATGGCAGATCCGGAACGTAGCCGTAGCTGGAATTATGCGTGGTTGGTGTTGGCCAAGATTGAGGAGGAGTAAGTCTTCTGTCCAACTTCAAGAGCTGATCACTATGAAACAATTAACTGTTGAACCATGATGAAATTGTGCAGAAATCTGATCGACAAACATGCAAGAACATTAGCCACATCTCCTGACATGTGGGGAGGCAGTCTGCCTCGAGAGGAGATGATATCGATGCTCGAGCGGAAGTGCCGCGAAGACTGGAAAAGAGCGGTTGAGATCATGCTGAGACACTGGGAAACCCAACCGGTCTACCCCGTCGAACAAGTCGAGCAAGAGTAAAAAATGCCGGTGCCGTTGGTGGCATTTGATTGGCAGACCGGATGGGACTGGAGCAATTTTGGCGGGTAATGAGTATTTGCAAGTATTTATATGTGTACAGTAGAAGAGGCGTCATAGATGTCAGTTGTTAGATGTTGGATGCTGGCTAACATGTTCATTAGTGGTTTGAGGGAGAATGTAAATTGATAGAATTAATTTACCGCTATCCCAAATAAAGTGAACGCAGCGCATGTATTCACTCACATGCTTTCATTGGATTGCAAGCCTTCCTTACTACAAGGTATTGCTAAGAAACCTCTTTACTAAACCAGTATGCATAGCTTTTTCTTATCTTATTTATAAAAATTTATGCTAAATATTTTGTTATTCTACTACTACCACTACTCTTATCTTCATACAGGTCCCCCGGACTCATTGCTGCGGCACAACTGTTCGGAAGAGCCAATTGTAACATTTTCACATTTTCAACCATGATAATTTAATAGAGACCAATCAGTTGCAGATACGAGTAGACTTTTTTTGTCACTCTTGAGCAAAAATCAGTGGGCGCTCAAGCAATATTAGACTGGTAGGACTAATGTCGAGGCATACTTAAAAGTTGGCTCCGTGCAAGGAAATCCCAGATTCATCATTAACTTGCCGCAAATCGATCCATTCACTTAAATTCACGTGCATCCCAGCGAACTCGTCGTAGATGTCGTTCCGGATCCTTCACCTCATTGCGAGCATGCAGCCATTTTCGATTATCCACCAAGATGATCGAACCGCGCGACATATACTCGGAGTCAAGATGTAATATTTCTTCCCCAAGTTCTTGTCCTGAAAGCACAGATTTCAATTCATCGAGAGCAGATGCCGCGGCCTTAGTCAGAGGAGTGAAAATGTCCTCTCGGAAACGAAGACTGGTGTTGCCATTTTCATCGTCGCAGAGTATGCTCCCAACAATTTGACGTTGGCCCTCATTCTTGATAAACTCTGGTGGGACGCTGATGCTATATTCCGGATGGTATAAAGACGAACGAGAAGCTTCGGACAAATGTCCCAGTAATCTTTCGACGTTGAGAATTGACAGGGTGCCACCGCCGCAGCGATCGTTCTGAAGCACCTGCAGTGCAAAGTAACGTGGAGGACAGGATTCGTAGCTGCAGTCGGTGTGCCATGGAAAGTCGCGTGCGGTCTCTGATCGTGCTTGATCATGTGGTCCTGACGAACTATCATCCTCTTGCATCACAGGAGCCATTGGCCTGATGTCCCAGAACCAACCGCGTGTGGCGCTGTGATCTATGGGAAGGCCGTGCCCGTGATATTTGTGGAGGTTACGGATCACCTGTTCAAGGTAACGACATTGATCATCTTCGAAGCCTATGTCAATTTTGACAACGCCGAATCGTTCCAGAGTTGCGTTTAAATAATTGATATGGTCTCTTTCTTGTGCACAGTCCAAGCTCGGGGCTTGTAGTAGAAGGACATCCTGAACGATAGTCATCAATCCGACGGTTCAAGACGGGTCCACTGAATATTCATCCAAAGCTGCCCGAAATCAACGAACAAGCGGCTGTCCAGAAGCTAGATAGCTCCAATTAAGTATTCGTACAGAGATGTAATAGTAATCATCAAGTTGGTCGTGAGCTTGAGGAAAGTTTCTGTGTATTGAAATGGTGTTAGGGAGACATTATTCTTAAAGTTTCATTTTATACAGACCATATCTATCTAGTAGACGGCCTAGTCCTGTAATATACGCCTTTATAGCAAAGCCCAGTGGTTGGATCACAGATTCTTTCAAAAATCTGGTGCTCAGCTACGCATACCGCTAGTGAATGAGTATTCGTATTCCAAGTCAACTTCGGGGTCTTGGTTTGGTATTGAAAAGCCGTGCAGGAACATTTCTATGTTTGTTTCGGTATTGTTGCCCTCACGAGGTAATTTACCGAAACATACTTGACAGAACAGATCCAATTGTAAGGTACGTGTAATACATGGAAGTTACAATGCAAATAGCACGATCCACTGGCACGCATTGCAGTCTTACTAAGAAACTGTCAATTTTCTTTTCTTCATAGCCGTCCTCTTTGCGATAGCTTGAGGATCAATCTTGGGAACTTTAGTTTGTGTTTTACAGAAATACGTGGATTTGGGCCTTTCATCCGATACACAATGATTATTTGCTTGCAATACTGTTCCGCTAATATCAGCCATCAACAAGACGAAGAAGACAACGAACGCATGAAGTAGTTTTCTACTTAACCTGGCTCTGAATGTTGTTGATTTGCTAGCTACGATGGCTGAGCTCAACCATGGCGATAATGAACCAACTGCAACGGAGACAACGCCTCTCATAACAAGAAAATTCTGTGACGAGCAGTCCAACATCCTTCCTCGAAAAAAGCTCCTCCTCGTCTTCCCAGCTCTGGCATTGGTTCATTTCACCTCGTTCATCGACCAAACGGCTGTTTCTACGACCCTCCCGTCAATCGCATCGGCTCTCAATACCGGATCGACCATTTCTTGGGTCGGAACGAGTTTCCTCACAACGAGTACTAGCATACAACTTATAAATGGTCGTCTTTCCGATATATTCGGGCGCAAAACATGTCTTATAACGGCTTTAACCTTGATGGGACTGGGTAATTTGCTTTCGGGATTCTCGAAAACTGCTGGACAACTTTATGCGACTCGAGCGTTTAGCGGATTCGGGGCTGGCGCGCTGAATGCGCTCGTTCAAATTACCATTTCGGATATCGTCCGTCTGGATCACCGCGGCTATTACTTTGGCATATTGGGTATAGCTGTGGCTCTCGGTAATGGACTTGGCCCAGTGGTTGGCGGTCTGCTTACAGAGCACATATCGTGGAGATGGGCTTTTTGGTTTATTTGTCCGTTGACTATGGCTGCTGTAGGCCTGCTGGTCTTGGTTTTGCCTGGTTCATCGACAGAAGGCAGCATTTGCAAAAAACTAAGAATGGTTGACTGGGTTGGAGTAGTGACTAGCATGGCAGCTATAATACTCATGTTGGTAAGCTATCTTTAATTTTTGAGCTATCTGCTCATTGCCCTTTTTTTGCAAGTTTGCGAAACTAATCACAGTAATTAATCACAGATTCCCATCTCTCAAGGAGGATCTACGTTAGCATGGACTTCACCAATTGTTATCGGAATGCTGTTCTCTGGTATCATTCTTTTTATCGCTTTCATCGGGATCGAGTGGCGACTGGTAGAGCTACCTATCCTACCGAGTAAGTCTTGCACAAAGGAAGAAAACTCTGGACCTTGCCACATTACATCTAACATTAATCTTGAAGTGCACCTATTCAGACTAAACCGTTCCACCAACATTCTCTTAACCATGAACATCGGAATCGGATGGGTGTTCTGGGGCAATCTTTTCTACATACCACTCTATTTCCAAACGGTACGCGGCATGAGTCCAGCCACAGCCGGATCAGTCATTCTTCCCATGGTGATTGCCCATGGAATAACCTCTGGGGTAAGTGGAATTATCACGGCCTATTTTGGTCGCTACAAGCCCGTCATTTGTACAGGAGCGGCCCTTTGGGCAGTCGGTGCAATGGTGAAATCCACTTACGGACAAAATACTCCTGTGCACTGGTTTTTCATCGTTGGCATCTTTGAGGGTATTGGCGTTGGGTGTGGACTACAACCTGGTATGGAATTTGTTTCTAGTAGTCAGTCTGTTCATCTCAAAAGTACTAATTGCAAGCATAGTTTTGGTTGGCCTCCTTGCCGGATCTGACAATGTTGATCGCGCGGTCATTACTGGTCTAAGAAACTTCATACGCGATATCGGCGGGTCGATTGGCATAACTGGTGAGTCTCTCCGATTTTGACCTAGTTCTATTGATACAAAGTTGGCGCCTAACACATGGAACAAGTATCTGGTGCGATACTCAACAACGTCCTACATTCTGGCCTGAAAGGCCGATTTAGTCCCGCATTGATTTCACAATTATCCTCCTCTGCATTTTCGTTATCTGAGCTGGATCTGTCTGATGAAGATAGGAATGTGATTATGGCAGTGTATATGCGCGGATTGAACACGATATTTGTTTCGTACGCTGGCTTGACGGCCATCATGTTTCTATTGTCCTTGTGTCTTCATGACTACGGTCTTACTGGTAGACGCGATACAAAGAGGCAGGTACTTTCTCACTCGGAGGATCGCAACAGGGATTTAGAACCTGGGGCTGGAAGCAATCAATAGTCACTATCCAACTTAGTGCTGTGCATAATGTAACATATACTTAAGGTCTAAGATTCATGTATGTAGGTAATTTCGTTCAATATTGCCGTAGTATCAGGTAGTTTGGGCTGATAGTAGCTACAAGGTAATATTACTTTGCTCTTGTAAAAGCTCACGTTAATGTGCGCCTTCTTAATTAGATAGTGATAAGACAGTGCTCCCAACTGTATATGGCTTAAGGGCTTCTGCATCAACACGCCACTTAAATATACCTTAAACCTTGCATGCCAATCTCCAACCTAAGCGTGCCAGCACGCAACACACCAATCTCATTTATGTGGCCTCATCTTTTTATCAACTGTTTCAATTTCCTAAGCAAATGCCCCCAATCTTCTTCTACTCAATGCGTGTGCTCATGTACAAATATAGATGAACAAATCTACATATGCATATTAGTGTTTGATAAATTGGACTTGGGATTTGAATATTTTTCATATCTGGTAGCATTGACTTGTCTGTCGATTATATTTCATATCTTAGGTATATTTGCATATGATCAAATATCAGGATCACAGTATTTTTACCACCCATGTGGGATAACTAGCTTGGGAATGATTGCTTATGTACCACTTGCTTGATATGCCACCAGCCCCTACTGCTTCTCCTATTTCTGCTATTGAGGTATAAAACTTATGAACACTTGTGTGGAAACTCCTAGACCACACATCTTTGCAGATACATAAAATCAGATTTCTAAAAAAAGACCTAAGCTTTTGGTACAGCGTGAGACATGGACCGACAAACTAATCGCAGTTGAACTGTAACAACAGATTCTTTGCCGCCACAATGCGATCTATAGTAACATTGCGCCATTTCTGTAGATTCAGTGGCAGGAAAAAATTAGTCTTTGACCACAAAGAAAGATATGATAGTTGAGAGAAATGAAAAGGAATAAAAAGAAATGAGGAATTTGCTTACCTCTGTGGCATTAACATCTCCAGAACTGAAAGACAGTCTGAGACCTGGAAACACGGCACCCCTATCATACCATGCGGAGGGCCCGAATACGACGTGTTTCATCCACAAGTCGTTGCCATGTCCAGGTTCATACTTGAACATTCGCTCGAAGGTAATGTATATCTTGTTAATGGAACGGATTTTTGCCAAGCTGGGCTCGCTGTGGTACGGGTATTTAGGCCAATGCTGTACTGGCGATCGATGTATCCGATCACTGACGCTGGTTGCATATGCATCGAACTTCGTTGCCTCCTGTCGTAATTGTTCGATCTGATCGAGAATTTGAGTCCAATCAAAGTCAGCCTGTGTTTGAGAAGAGTCTTTCCGAACCAAGTCCACTGCATCATCTAAAGCATTGGCATAATCCGTAACGTTGAAACTTATTATGGGATCCTCAATCAGTGATGAGGCCAATAACAACCATAGTCTTGCAGTTGTTGTATGGTATTCCCAGCCGGGGTCACCAAAGCGATCCATCCAATCCACTGTATCGAATCTCGAATGATAATGCAGCACTGGGTCACCGGGGGCTGGCGAAAAGCCAAAGTCCACCGAAGAAATACAGCCTGTATCCAAGAATCTCATGGCGTCACTGGGTGCACCAGGAAGAATGTCTCCACCCCAGAGGTCTAGTATTGTCTGTCCTGGTACTGTTTGATTTGGTGATAGTGTTTCGCCGGTCGCCTTCAGAATGGCTTTATTTAGCAACGGGCTAGCTTTCGCATGAAATTTACTTCCGCTTGCTCCCATAACCACGTTAATATAGGCCACAGCAGTAGGATCCAGCCACGATAAATTCTCTCTGACCCATTCTTTTGAACCCAGCTGGCCGAACTCTTCGCCTTCCCAGCTGGCAAATACAAGTGATCGAAGAGGTCTCCAACCTTGTTTGTAAGCAGCACCAAAGCTTCTGGCCACCTCCATGAGAGAAGTTGAGCCGCTGTTACTATCCCCAGCTCCACTAACCCATGAATCGCGATGATTGCCGAGGATGATAACCTCGTCGTCCATCAAGGTTCCTTTCACGGAGCCAATTACATCATATATCTTTCGCTGGACGTGTTCGAGGTCGTTATACAAGTTCAGGGTAAGCCATAGAGGAGATGGCCCGACATTATAATTAACTCCCTTGTAACCTAGCGCACCGCCATGCCATCGTGGATCCAGACAGTCTGCGGTCGGACCATACCCATTGAGCGCTTTAAGAAGTGGAATTGCGTCATTGTATGATAGAGGCAGCGACGGAATACTAGGGCCGTTCCGCACCGGGGTTTCCTTAGCGTCGTATTCTGTTCATGAAGAATGACAAAAAAGGCATGATTAGCGTACACTTATCGGTTGATGATGAGGATCAATAACACGAGAGATTCTGCTTACCCATATTCCCAACACTTCCCCGTTCAATACTTGTCAAAGCACGCGCTGGACCTTTAGGGTAAGGTTTGTACCCATTTGCTTCTGTGATGCCTCCATCCTGTTGAGGATCGTTGTAGAGTATCACGCCCACCATTCCCATTTTCTCGGCATTGACGACTTGTTTACCACGGTTAATTCGGCCATACTTCGCAATAGCTATCTTTCCTTCAAGCGAAACATTTTCCTTGACCAAATCCGCAAAGTCGTCCGCTGTACCGAAGTTCACAAACACGTACTGAGCCGTAACATTTCCCTTGGCCGAAAAACCATGGAATGCCGTAATGAACGGTTTCTTGTCTTTCTCCTGCATTTCGATCTGACTTTCATCCTCAAACATACTTACCTCATGTAAAACCTCACCATCGTGTCCTAAAAGGGCCAGCCGTTGGCCTCTAGGCTCAGGTACGATAACATCAAAAGCGACTATATTGTTTTCGGGAAGTCCAAACTCATCCCATTTCTCCTTTGTCCATACAGCCTGTTGATAACCTTGACCAGGAAGATGAGACTCGTAGGTGTAATAGCTGCTCCATTCGCGCGCCTTTTCCCCACTGGGAGTGTTGAGTAGAATATCGAGAAGCTTGTCGCCGGAAAATGCTGCTTCATCTTGCCATGGGAAATGGGTATGCAATTTTTTCTCATCTGCGCAGGGTGAATTTCGAAGGTGCGGAATTCTGTTGGTGTCTAGGAGACTCTCAAGGCTGTTTAAAAGAGTTTGCGGAGATATAGTGGATGAGACAAGCATCAAAACAATGACGACTACGACGATGTATTTAGCTGGGCGCCTGTACCTGCGATTCTTTGTCGCAACCTGCCCAGCGAGTGCATGTTGTTCTATTTGTGGAATTTTCATGATATCCTCCAGCCAATGGGCTACCGGGACTATATTGAGGTTGTGAACGCAATAAAAGTAAAGAGGTTGAATGTCATGAGAAGATGGTAGGTAAAATGAGGGAAGTAGCGCCTCCAAAATCAGCACTTGCGTGTTCAAACACTTCCTGAGCGGGCCTGTATCTTAGTGGCTAAGCTCTCATCGTATCCCGGCGACCGTATGCTTAAAGATTCCTGCCTGTGTCTAAGCGAGTCGCTGTAAAGCCTAGAGGTCCCAGAAGAAGGGTACATCGCTAGGGTCGCTGGCCCTTACATTGAAATTATTTTCAGACTGCTCGGTGTGTGTAATCAATTCTCAGTAACAATACAGTTTGGGGGATCTTGTATGTATTACGTACGATACAGAGCACCGCGTTACCGTACAAGACGGCGTTTCGAGCCCTTCTAGATCTATGGTTCACGCTAGCTCGGGAAAACACGCAGCGGCCCGCTTTCATGCATGAGGATACAGCCGTGACCCACACATCAGCTAGCCAACAATTGTCCACCGTGTCGATCTTATGTACTACGTACGTACTTTAAAACCTGTAGTCCTCATAGATCTAGGTTACACGATGTAGGAGTCCAATCAGTCCCACCTGTTAGAGTAATCCCCGACAAAAACCCAAGGAGACATGTCATTGATGAAGGAAAATGAGAACGCGAGATTCGCCGGTATTGATCTACTACTTGTAAAACAAGATCCCAAGGGAGTCAATGCGTCATATGAAGAAACGCCCACCAAATCCATCGCGATCATGCTTGATTTGCTACTTCTGATTGATCTGCTACCATACTTTTGAATCGCCACTAACTACGTAGTAGGGGTTATGAATCCTACTCTAGTCTATTGCTTTGATGTAGTTGCTTGAAACGGTAGATGATCTCCATTTTTCCTTCAAATTTGAACACTGGTATCCTTTCGGTCTCGAAATTGGATCTCGGCCTTCATGTCTGGCATGAACCCCGATCCGATGTACTCACCAACCGGTGTGACATCGTCAGCAAACCGCATATCGTACGAGCTGAGCAGCATCACTGCTGTAATTTTGATTACATGGACGACAAAAAACCGGCCAGGACATGCATGACGACCACGGCCCCAAAGGAGCCACCGGGGCCTGCAGAATAAATTAGCTTCCAAAATTTCACCAAGCTTCGCAACAAGCGCATTAACGTACCGTGCAGCTGTCATCAGATTATCGACGCGGTTTCCCTCTGCTTTCCCCATCTTTAGGTGACGCCATGGGTCGAATGCAGAAGGCTCGGGCCATAGTTCAGGGTCGTGCGCTAGTGGCCAAAGAGGAATACCAAATGGTGTTCCTTTCGGTAGGACAACCCCATTCGAGAATCGTAAGTCTGTGAGTGCAAGACGGCCCATGGTGACTAGTTCGAAGGTATGAGGTTAGTCTTGCTTCTGTATATGTGGCAGCCAGACAAAAGTTACACAGAGTTGGAGTCGCAATCCGTTGTGACTCTTTCAGGAAACTATCCAGCTTCAACAATTTGTCCAACTTGTTCGGCGTGAAATCTGCTGGCATATCCTCTCCAAAGACCTCACGAATTTCTTTTCTCAGCGGATCAATACAGTCCGGATGGAATAAAAGATCATAGAAAAGAATCACAATCTGATAAGAGTAATTAGTTAAATTCTTGATAAAGGAGTGGCAGAGGCATATATGAGTAGGTATTACCGTGGGCATGATAAAAATAGAGTTGAAGTAATACATGATGATGTGTGTGAGTGCTTGATACTCAATACTCCGTTGCTCTCCATCGGAAGCGTAGTCTGACGCCCATTGTATCCCGTCTATACGCTTCTTATCAGACTGGCGGTATTCCTCCAGCACTGGTTTCAGAGTTCCTTTGATTCGTTCAAGGCGGCCGGGAAGTCGCCTCATTCGTTTGTTGAATAATGCAAGTGTTTCATGAAGAAACTGAGGATATTCCATCACATCGAAAAATCCGAACATGGCATCGTCTAGGTAGCCCTCTATCTCGGACAACTTCATAAAAATATCAATTCGCAATCTTTATTATCGTAATGAGAAAGAAGTGCCTACCCATGCTTGATTAGACCCTAGCATAGGTCCATGAGCGACGAGATTGCATCCAGCCATTGCGACTTGCTTTATTATATGAGAAGCATTGAAATTTTTCCATTCTGTGATTTATAAGCCTTGTGTATGGTCCGGTCCACCATTGGACCTCTCCTCGTTTCACGAAACTTACGGTCACACGGCCCGATAGCCTTTCTAATCTCCTCGCAAATTCCATGTTCAAGGATCTGAACTGTTTCCCGACCATGGTGATTGATACCTTTGTGTGTGACTTTCGCGAACAGCGGTTCCGTCTTCGAGAATTTTGTTTTATTCTCCAGTGTATGCAATGCGAAATGAGCCTCCAAGTTGGACTCATGATCGGAAAATTCGGTCAATTCTGGTACCATCTTAGGTGGAAGAAAAACATGTAGACCTAGTGGTGTTGGGATCCCAAATATTTTGCCCTATATAATTTCAAATTGTCAGTCGCTGTGTAAATGACGAGCTGCATTTGCAGGAATCGGGTAAAAAACATCCTCACCGTTCCGTAGCCTTGTGAAAGAGCATCTCGCATGTCCTTATCGCCTTTCCCATATATAGTTAATGTTCTGTATCTAGTCCACCAAGATAGTATGCGATATATCGCAATCACTATCGCAGACACTACGCATGTGATGACGGTAGAAGCAATAGGTAAGCTGGTCTTCTCCATGTCGTTGTGACCGGTCCTTGTTCAATATAACAGCGCGCAAACAAGGATATGAAAAATGTTGGTGAAGAAGATAATATGAATAGTAGGGAGAAAACCAATGGAGAGAACCAATGGAGAGAAAAAAAATTCAAGGTCGGACTTAATTCAAAATAGATTTAATCCCAGGAAAGCAGTGATAGACCGGGTTTGATTGGCTCTTGATTCGCGTAGACCAAGAGGGGCGTATTATTACATGTACCCAGATAAAAAATGGCATCTTTAATTGGTACATCACTCCTACATTACATCCCGTAGCATCTTATGTTACATAAAGCTTTTTTACCTTAATCGGAATAATTTGCTTTAGATCGTAACTTTTAACATTTTGTTCTTGGGTCGAGCATTGAAAGCCCCTAGATCAATTCTGTTTCAATAACAGCTTCTGCCGTCAACGCATCAGACACAAAGACCTCGGTGATACGCAATCCAACGGACCCCAGAAGTTCCTCAAATTGCCTATTGCTCCGTTCTTTACCACAGAAGAGAGCCAGAAGCATGATATCCTGAAGAGCAGATGTAACACTGCAGCCTTGATCGGGAAGAAGTATATCCATGATATACAGCTTGGAATACCCCTTCTGCATTACAGTACATATATTGGCAAGGATCTTTCGACAGTCTTCATCGCTCCAATCATGAAGCACGTGTCGAAGACAATAGGCTTTCGCGTCTAAGATGAGTATCAGCATCTTTGTACTAACACAGGAGACAAATATATCTTACACTTGATAGGCTGTGGATCGAAAAAGTCATGAGCAATAAAGTCAATTCCTTCCATCATCTTTAAATCCACCTTTTCTACAACACTTGCCCGGTCCTGTAATACCAGCATCCCTGGGAGCTCACGATGCAATTTACGAAATGTTCGAAGAAGATGTCCAGTCCCACCGCCAATGTCGACCAGAAGCACATCTTTAAGGTCACTGACCTGCATATCTGCTGCTTGTTTCAACTTGCGGCCTATAAATTCTGCATCAGATTTGATGGCATCCTCTTCATAGACTCCTTCCATTGATAAACTAAACGCGGCATGTTTGGCGGGGTCATCGCGGAGTGAGTCCCAAAAAGTCTTTTTGAAGGTGGCGAAAAAGGGACCATCCTCTAGTGAGGTTGGCTCAGTAAAGTTGCGACTCGCATACCAGCTTGGTAATTGAAGACATGCTTCAGCTGTGGCAGGGTACAGTCTTTGTGCCCCTGCCAATGCGGCAGGTGTCGTCAACCAACGTGTATTGCCATTGGCTATGTATTTCTCCGTATCATCCTCGGTGACAATTCGATGTGAAGTTAACACCCGCATAAACCGTACAATCGTGGACCGACTGGTCTGTGTTTTTTGGCTCAATTCCGTGGCAGATAAAGGCGTGGTTTCCCTAGCTAAACACTGTAGCCATTGAGCCTCCATTGCAACTAGAATAGCTACCGCCAATGCTGGCTACATTTCTGATTAGCTCGAAAGCCACATTGAACGATTTAGAATGACTAAATTCTACCTGGTAGAAAGCATCAGCAAAGATGTCTTCTGGTGAGCTGAGGGTCGAGGCCAACGCTAGCGCCGATGCTCGTAGATCCCGACGAGCCTGCGCATCGTCAGGTGTGAAGGCGTCGATATGTACGCGAATTTGATCCAGTTGTCGGACAATGTCACCCGTCGATGATTCCATTTCTCTGTATACTCAAGATCATTGAAATATTCACTTGCTCTGCAGTAAAAGAATATCCTGCTTACAAGATACCTGTCATAGGTCGGCGGTGTGCTAGCAATGCAATTAATTTTCTAAATTCATCAAAAAGCAATTTCATTACTCAACTCGAGCATTAAACCCAAATTGAACGGTAGAAATATGCAACTAGAAGTGCATACAGGAAAGTGCTGCTCTTTTCTAATTTACAAGGGGTATTGACGCTTACGATGGCTACATTAGCGATCATCCCAAAATTAGGTTTGGGTATTGTTACATCATGATACCCACACGTATGGTATTTTGTTGACTCGGTATTAAACGGAAGTCGGATCTGTATCTTACCAAATGTATTAATACTTCAAATGACATTTATTACATGACATGTTGATGTTTATTGCGCTCTCCGTCGGGATATTGCACAGCTTCTCAAGACTTTTGAAAAATCATATTCGACACATGATTATATCTCAAGAATATACATGAAATGATCTATTGTTGCTACCAATTGAGCTGCTAAGCTATATTGTGACTATCTTTTTTCATCCGAACTCTGCATCTTTTACCTTTTGCCAGTTTTGCCAGCATTTGGCAGATTTCGAGAGACAAAAATGCGAGATCTAGAGAACTCAGTGAAGTCCAAGCCATTGGGTGTATCAGTACAAGACCTTGAACAGATATGGTCATGGAATTCAGATCTCCCAATTCCTTACGCGGAATGCCTCCACAATATAATTTCACATCGAGCATCTGAGTGTCCAGACCAGTTAGCCGTCGATGCATGGGATGGGTCGTTCACCTACTCAGAGCTCAATCAATTTTCGACACAATTGGCTCAGCATCTCCATCATTTCGGAGTGCGACAGTCAAATGTGGTACCCCTTGTTTTCGAAAGAAGTCGGTATTGTGTGGCTTCAATGCTTGCAGTACTCAAACTAGGCGCGGCTTTTGTGCTCCTAGATTCAGGACTTCCGATCTCACGGCTACAAAATATGGTTGAGCAGGTCAATGCAGCCATCGTCTTGTGCTCCGGCAGCAGTGTGCCGCTCGCAGCGAAGCTTGCTTCTACAGCAGTGAAAGTGCCAGTAGTTACTACAGAAGATATGCCTAATAGCAATGAATTCCCTGTGCCAGCAAATATGGACCCGTTGTCGACGATTGCTGCGATTGTCTTCACGTCAGGCACTACAGGAACCCCCAAAGGAGTTCTGATATCGCACGCCAACTTAGCATCAACTTTCAAGTACACAGCCACTACAGTTGGATTGAACGAAAGAACACGAATGCTGGATTCTGCATCTTACGGCTTTGATGCAGCAATATATCAGTCACTTGGAACCTTGTGCAACGGCGGCTGTCTTTGTGTTCCTTCGGATTCAGAAAGATTGACCGCGATGGCATCTGCAATCAACAGATTCAATGTCAATACCGCTATATTGACCCCGTCCGTTGCTCGATTGCTAGAGCCAGAGAGTGTACCGGGTTTGCAACGCTTGAAGCTCGTGGGAGAGTCTGCCAGCCTTACACTGATTGAGAAGTGGCTATCACACGACGTCAAAATTGTACCCGGTTATGGTCCATCAGAATGTGCGGTCTGCAGCAATGCAGGAATTTTCCAGCGTGATGTCACGGCCGTAAACAATATAGGCCCCACACTAGGTTGTTTGGCTTGGATTGTCGACCCGGATGACGACGAGAAGCTTCTCCCAGTCGGTGCCACTGGCGAGCTGCTCCTCGAAGGTCCGAATGTCGGCGCGGGTTACCTGAATGACAGAGAAAGGACGTCCGCGTCTTTCATTAAGGCGCCGAAGTGGCTGCAACAAGGTTTCAACTCTATTACAGGCAGGAATAGCACATTATACAAGACTGGAGATCTGGTGCAGTACGATCGGGATGGGTCAATACTGTATATTGGTCGCAAGGATCAGCAGAAAAAGCTTCGAGGACAACGCATTGATTTGAACGAAATTGAATATGCTATTGCACAAGCATCTCCCGAAGAGCTTGACGTGATTACTGAAGTCTGTACTACTGCTCTCTCTGAGAATGAATTGCAATTAGTCGCTTTTTGCTGCCTGAGGTCTTTCGAAAATATCGCGATAGATATTCCACAAGAGACCGATGCCGATACAGAAAGCCTTATTCTCCCAGCCAGCAGAGACTTTATGATAATAGCCGAGCAAATTCGCAAAAAACTTCAAAGCGAAGTACCTTCATACATGATACCATCAGTTATCCTTCCAGTCTCTGAGATTCCGAGAACGAAGCCCAGTGACAAGCTAGATCGAAAAAGAATGATTAAGGAAGTTCAAAAAGTCCAGTATTCACATCTACGAAGTTATTTCCCAGTTACATCGAAGGCACTAAGCACCGCAAAGGAGCTCAGACTTCAGCGGTTATTGCAACAAGTTCTTCGCTCGGATATGAATATCTCGGCAGACGACCATTTATTTAGCTTGGGGGGAAATTCGATCACAGCGGTTGAGCTGATTGCGGCTGCACGACAATCTGGTTTTCTCTTGCAGATGCAAGATGTTCTCTACCACGAGAATATAGCAGCGTTGGCTTCCAAGATGACAGTTCTCGACGATACGAAAGATATGAGTACATCACTTCCGCCATTCTCTCTCGTGACGGAAAAATTGAGCACAGAAGTCTTTCGCGAGGCAAATTTACGATATGGAATACTTTCTACAAGCATTGAAGATATCTTGCCATGTACACCAATGCAAGAGGGTCTGATGGCGCTTGGAGAGCAAAGGTATGGCGGGCATATAGCCCAGCAAATATTTGACCTACCTCCAGACACAGACCTAAAGTGTCTCAAAAGTTCATGGGAAACTGTTTCACTGCAGAATAGCATTATGAGAACCTGCATTATAGACACACCAGAACGGCTTCTCCAAGTCGTGTCGCGAGAACCGCTCTTGATCCCTGAATTTGAAAATGCAGAGCTCGGTCTTGTTACCCGTACTCTGATCAGTCAGATTAGATTAGGATCACCGCTTGTGAATCTGGCTATCGTCTCTCAAAACACGGGCAAGACTTTGTGTTCACAGCTAATATGGACGGCACATCATGCTGCATGCGATGGCTGGCAAGTTCCCCGTATATTCGATCAAGTTGAACTTGCATATAGGGGGATGAAATTACCTCCGCAGTGTGGGTTCAATCTTTTCGTCAAATACATAGTAGATGGGGACCGGCAAAGACATAATGCGTACTGGACGAGACAACTAGCGGGTCCGACTCCTGCCACATACCCTATACATCATGAAGGAGCAGGATGGGCTACCGAGTCGAAAAAAATTCAAGTCCATTTAGGAGATTCTGCCCCACATAAACATCTGCTGGCGACAAAAATAAACCTTGCTTGGACTCTGATTGTCGCCGCCTACGCCGAATCTTCGGACATCGTTTTCGGCCTTACATTGACTGGAAGAAACGCACCTATTCCAGGCATTGCAGATATGACAGGGCCAACCATTACGACGGTACCGTTTCGACAGCAGGTTGATTTCAGTCTGACTGTGGGTGAAGCTCTAGATAGGGTACAAAAGCAACTGATTGAAATGGTCCCATACGAACAAACAGGTCTACAGAACATTCGGCAACTGAGCGACGAAGCTGCAGCCGCGTGTGATTTGCAATCTCTATTGGTCATTCAGCCTCCGATGGAGACACAAAGCAAAGGACGATTCAAGATACTGATTCCAGCTCAGAAGTACAAGGAATCTCGATTAGCTTTTAGCAACTACCCACTTACTATGGAGTGCACCATGTGCTCAGATGAGAATGTGGTCAATGTGTCCGCACAGTTCAACGACCGCATAATTCGCTCGGATCAAATGACTCATATACTACATCAATTTGGCCATGCTCTGCGGCAAATACATGCCCATCCCGACAAGAAGCTGTCAACAGTAAATTTGCTTAGTCCTTTTGACATTGAAAGACTGACAGCGTGGAACGGGACCTGTCAGCCGGCAATCAATCAAACCCTCAACGAGTTGATAGAACGGCGTACCGATCAAGATCCAAATGCACCGGCGGTAGATGCATGGGACGGAAATTGGACGTACCAAGAGTTGGATACTCTCTCATCACAATTTGCATTGTTTCTTCAGCAACTTGGCATTCATACGGACGAGGTAGTGCCTGTTTGCTCCGAAAAATCTCGATTGGCTCCAGTCATAATGCTCGCATTACTCAAGATTGGTGCTGGCTGCACACTCGTGGATGCTCGTTTACCACAGGCCCGAGTCAATCAGATCTTATCGAACAGCCGTGCTCGGTATTTTATTTGCTCGGATATGTATCAGGATCAGTTTGATGTCACTGAAACATCTGCTAAGAAAATAGTCGCATCCGTACCCTGGGTCCAGGGACTACCTCCAGTTCTAGTTGATGTTCAATGGAACAAGAACCCCGACACAATCGCTTTTGTCGTATATACTTCAGGGAGTACAGGCCGCCCCAAAGGGGTTGTTTTAGAACACAGGGCACTCTCAACCAGCATACTTGCTCATGGGAGTGTGCTTGGCATTGGCCCCGGTTCTCGAATGCTTCAATTTGCTTCTTGCTCCTTCGATATTAATTTATACGAAAACATGACGACTCTCGTCCTTGGTGGTTGCATCTGTATTCCTTCTGAAGATGCAAGACTAAATAAGCCTGCACAATATGCACGAGAAAGTGGAGCAACAGTGACTCTTTCCGCTCCCACAATAATGCAAGCGTTAGGCCAAGAGGAGATTCCAGAGATGAAAACTATCTCTCTGGGGGGAGAGCCAATCACAGCCGAAGTGGTTGATACTTGGAAGGATCAGGCACAGGTATTCAACGGGTACGGACCTGCTGAGTGCACTATCTGCGCAATGCATCCAGTCGAGAAGAACACACAAGGCGAAGGTCAAGCTAATCCACTTGCAACTATTGGTCGCGGCCTTGGTTGTACGTTTTGGGTGGTTGACATTGTTGACCCATCACGCCTGGCACCAGTCGGCGTTGTTGGCGAGCTCTATATTGAAGGCCCAGTTCTTGCTCGCGGTTATCTAAATGATGTCGAACGTACTATGTCGTCATTTTTATCTCCTCCGAGCTGGCTAAGCAGGTTTCGTGAAGGCAACACTTCACAATCTCGTGTTTATAGAACCGGCGATCTTGTGCGATATAACACTGATGGAACCGTTGTCTTTGTTGGGCGCCGAGACACTCAAACAAAATTGCGTGGGCAGCGTATTGAGTTGTCTGAGGTCGAGTATTATCTTCATAAGGCTTTTTTTGAATCACCCAAAGTTGTTGTCGATGTGGCTACACTACTTGGAAAAAATCAGCTTGTTGGGTTCGTAGAGGAGAAAACCGACAAAGGGTCTTTATGTATAGGTTGCAACGGGGCGGATCCAAGTATCTCAGAGCAACAACGATCCGAACAATTTGTTTTCAAATCCCTTTCGGAATACCAGGCAGAAAATGCCGAGGCTACCCGCATGCTTTCCCAAGCTCTTCCCTCCTACATGGTCCCATCATTGATATTACATGTAACAGCAATCCCGAAGACCTTGACTGGGAAGACTGACCGTAAAGCTTTGCGTGAAGCTGCGAGCGATCTAAGTCTTGAAGAAGTCTCACTCGCAATGCAAGGCAAGACGCAGCACCGATCACCCTCAACCGAGGCCGAGACCAAGCTTCGGGACTTGTGGTCGGATATTCTTCGTTTACCAAAGGACTGCATAGGCGCCGATGACAGCTTTTTTGCTCGTGGTGGAGACTCTATTACAGCAATGCGCCTAGTGAGCTCCGCACGAGCGTTGGGACTACACCTGACAGTCAGAGATGTCATTAATTCTCCAAAACTAAGCTCTCTTGCTCAGATGGCATTTCCAAATAAAGTGAATGGTGTGCATGATCAGACAAGTGAAAGGACAACCAGAAAACATTGGGAACCTTTTCACGCCCTTGAATTTGAAATTAGCTCCAGCAAAAATTTCATTCAGGATATCATTCGACCATTCGATATATCCGAGTCCAATATTTCTGATGTGCTCCCCGCAACTAGTTTACAGGAGTTCGCCCTCTCCAATTGTCCTACCTTCTTCATCTTCAACATCGGTGACAGGCTTGATCTGAATCTAGCTGTGTCTAGTTGGCTCAGAATTGTTACAGAACACGATATCCTGCGCACGCTATTTATCTCACACAACGACAAGCATTATCAAGTGATTTTACGAGATCTATCTCGTATTGAGCAGTCATTCCACACCATCACTGAAAACACAGATGAGGCGGTAGATACTTTGTTGAGGGAAAAAGAAGCAGCTTCTGTACCGCTATCAATGGGTCATTCTCCTCTCAAATTCATTATCATGGAGAGCCTAGAGACTCGATATCTTGTTCTTCGAATGTCACATGCCCAATACGATGGCTTCAGCATTTCGGAGTTGTGGAGCGATTGGAGTAGAGCTTTTGACGGCTTACCCCTCCACTCTAGATGCTCTTATGCAGATTTCGTGTATTCTTCCCGAGCGTTAGGAGAGAATGGTGGATATAACTTTTGGAAAGTCGTTCTCAAGGACTCTACTATGACATATCCAACACCACTCCCAACTACAGAAACCCCAGGAGACGATAAAGCTAGTGAGAACAGCGAAGTCCACGAAGTCGAGACTGTGGTGGAAAACATCCATGGCTTGCCCAATGTGACTATGGCCACATTTGTTCAAGCTGTATGGATCATGACACTCGTCAGATGGACGAAAAAGGACGATATTGTTTTTGGTCTTGTTACCACTGGACGACGAAGCAAAAGACATGACTTCGACACAGTAATGGGACCATGTCTTGAAATCATGCCTATCCGTGCTAAGCTACGACCAGATTGGAGTCTATATAATCTGTGTGAACATCTTCAACAGCAAGACGCTGAAAGCATGGAATTCGAGGGCATGGAACTTTTCGAGATTATCAGAGAATGCACGAACTGGGACCCCGCTGCACCGCTCGGAACTTGGTTACAGCATGATAATACAGACTGGAACGCGGAATTGGTCTTAGGGGGCGTGAACTACGGAGGACCCAGAGTCTATGATACGCCATATGGACAAGATGATGTGGGAATTGAGACTATCTATCTCGGGGACGGAACATTAAAGATCAAGTTGTCATCACCGGCGCATTTATTGAATGCCTCGATGCTGCGTGATTTACAAATCCTGACATGCGAGACATTGAAAGTTTTTTCAGAAAAGCCGGAAACGAAATTAGCTGATTACTATTGCCCGCAAACTGCACTATTTTGAGAAATTCAATACATGATGTATCAGCTCATTCAGATGGAAGTCATCCAATTATTTCGTTCTTCATGTTCAGCATTTTCACTTTTATAATATATCAAGTACCGTTCCGTCCTCCATGGAAACTTAGATTAGGCCGACACTGGTATACTAGGACCAAGGGTGAATCACTTGTAGCAAAGAATGCGCAATTGACTTGCTACACCAATTCTGTTTGATTTTGGCCCGGTTCATCTCCCCATCTATCGAAGACAGCCTATAAAATGAGACACGCTTGATGAGACGATGCTCTTAAATTGTTATCAAAGATTAAAAACTTACCCATCCATGTGCCACTAGCTTTTCCACGCGCCAACCGCCATCTGTCATAACAAAGTCTGTAATGTACCTGGTAATAACAAAGGTTATTATACTGTTCTAGACGAAACGTAAAATTCAAAAGTACGAATACCGGTATTAATACATACTTTCCGTATTCCGTAAAACTGGGTTCCGTCCAACCCGGCGTGAACATATTACCAGTAACGTAACTAATCGCTCTAGCGGTAACCGGTGGCGTATGCAGATCCACGTATTGGGTCGAGATAGCCATCATGCTCGGCGCGTCTTTCAAGTCCTCTAGTCGCGCAATGATCGCCGGGAGGCCATGGCAGACGGGAATTCCAGTAGCATTGAAATAAGCTGTCGCATTGTCGGTAAAGACACGATATAGGTCATTGTAGGCATGATCATCTAGAAGGACTGCGAAGAGTGAAACCGTCTGAGTAATGTCGAGGATAGCTGCCGATCTGTACAATACGCTGGAACCAGTAGCTTCGTTTGTTGGAAGGAGAGAATTTTCGTTGTTAGTGGGGAAAAATGTAAGTGGCTGGAAGGCAGCTAGGCCTTGAACGAGGTGCGTAAAAAGTTGCATAATTTCCAACACGGGAGTGAAAATCAAGTGAATGGTATTTGTTTTGTCTGTGTCATCAAAGTGGGATTGATCAAAGCAGGGAATTGGGAAAGAAATAGGTAGAAAACAATCCAAGTAGAACTCTAGATCTCGGGGATCTTGCTGGGGCTTGAATCGACGCGTGGTTCGTCAGACACTGGCCAGGATTTTAGGGCTAATGCTGCATCAATTGACGCAACAGCACCACAGCTCTAAGCCTGACTAGGACCGACATGCATATTTTGAGCTAGCTTTCAGATAGTCAGACTCGGCTTACTAGATCGACGTATTCCTAATTTCTCAAGCGGGTCGCTATTGACTCAAAAATTGTCCTCTCTGTTGGCTGGGGTTCAAAGTTGTCGGTCTCATCGATATGAGCTTGGCAGATTTCCTACATCAACTTGCTCTAGTAAGGTGTCTGCTGTAGGCGGCTAATCTTTACTCGGAGAAAATGATTTGCATGTAATAGCAATAGTAATACATTGCGTCTGGCCACTTCTGGATAATTCTTAAGCATAAGCCTACTTGAGATTATCGACTTGATTACATACTGTTTTTCCCAGAACAATATGCAACCAACATATTGTTTTCTCTTTCATTCACGGCCTTCGATTAATCACAAAGAACATTTATTCTTTTTCGATGTGATTTCAGTCTGCCGTTCAGCTTGACATATTAGTTGTTCCACTTGAAACCTCAAAGTCCACAAGAACACGTATTGGACGATGTGGCTTTCAGGAAAATTCAAATTTGACAAATGGAGGAAGTCGCGTGGGCTATGTCTCACTGCGATATCTTTGTCCGTCTTTACGGTAAACTACGAATAAGCGATTGTGGCAGAGGATGAGAGCTAATCGTACAATTGTCGGAAACAGGATACTTTTCTATATGCAATGGTACGTGCTAACTATACACAACCGTTTCACTGAACACTAGGAATGAACTAATTGAGGTTCACGCAGATTGTTCCTATCGTTCCATATACTCTCGAAGAACGAGTGGGTGTTGATGGTGCAGACGGTAAGCAGGCACTTGGTAGCATTCTACTTCGATGGCTCACATTGCGAAACGACAGTATTGAAATGGACTTCAATTTTTCTTGCCGTCTTCGGTTTCACAAATGTGATATCGTCCCGTACGTTATACAATCCCTGTATCCAACACATTGAAGGTATATGCTGATCGAAACAACCAGCTTTGATCGGGCTGTTAGCGGATAGGTTCCCATCACGTCGCATTTTGTTCACATTCGGTCTCCTTATTATGGCTATGTCCACCGCTCTATATTGGATTGGCACAACTATCTTTATGCTAGTAGCTGCAAGAGCCCTGCAAGGCTTGTCTGCAACTGCTGTTTGGGTCATTGGGATGGCTATTATAAATGATGTCTCCGGCCCTAATGAGTTGGGCGTTTCAATGTCGTATGTATGGAGTGCAAATACGCTTGGACTGCTCTGCGGGCCAATTATAGGTGGTGCCCTGTAAGTCCTGTCATTTTCTCGAAAGCACCCTGTTTCTATTCTCGTCGGTGCGGGCGCAGAGAC
Source organism: Talaromyces sp. F31 (assembly GCA_037356135.1). NCBI lineage: Eukaryota > Fungi > Ascomycota > Eurotiomycetes > Eurotiales > Trichocomaceae > Talaromyces > Talaromyces sp. F31. The sequence continues at coordinate 3,147,028 of JAYXSF010000034.1, forward strand.
TGATGTGAAAAGATAGTTTCCAATTCGCCGGATACCATTCTGTATTCGCTGTGGCTATAGGCCTCATTGGTATTGATACGGTTTTGAGACTGCTCATGGCTGAAACTTCCAAAAAGGATGTATCGCCATTCTCCGACATTGGTCGTGCTGTAGATCCAGAGGGAGAACCCTGTGAAGAAAATCCACTTCTACAGACGCCAGTTGCAGCGGGACATTCCTACAATGACTCAAACATGAACCCCGTTCCTGAGAATGAATCTACAACAGATCCTCCCCTCCGCGTTAGGTCTGTTTTTAGCATACTTCTATGCTACCCACGAACGGCAACTATTGTAGTTGCCTCTATTATGAACGCAGGGATCTTATCCTCCTTTGAAACTGTAAGATCCCACTAGTGGTGAACTTTAAAAGGCCCATATTGTGACTGACAATTGCTAGATTCTTCCACTATACCTTGTCCAGCTGTTTCATATTGACTCGGCCCGCGTGGGACTTTTCTTCCTTTCATTATCAGGCTCAACGCTCCTATCGCCAACACTTGGTATGTTCAGGTTTTTCCTACCATTTTTAATTTTAATCCAATTTTAATAGCATAATGTTGCATTTCTCTAGGGAAAATCGCGGATAAATATGGTACCAAATGGATTACGGTCATCAGCACGATCTGCGTTGGAGTGGCGATCCTTATGATGAGTCTGGTGAATCGCAATAGTACTTTCCATCAGAGTCTGCTATATGTATTGCTCTTTTTTTGCGGAATTGGACGCACGGGTCAAAGAGTCGGCATGTCGACAGACACAGGGCTTGCGCTGCGTGCGCTGGTGGAAGAACCCGGAATGATCGACCAGCAACTCACCGTGGCTGGGATTACAGGACAAGCTTACGGGCTGCTAAGTACCGCCTGTGGAATCGGAGTGACCCTAGGGCCGCTATTGAGTGGCTGGCTACGGACGCATGCGAGCTGGACACTGACAACTTTATTGCTAGGATCATTAACATTGTTTTTGGCGATACCGTCGGCGATATACACGGGTGGTGACCTGGGGCGCAAGAAAGAAAAACAGGCATTAGGACATTAGTCGGCGTTTGTTAATAGCGATATACTGATAATTCTGTAATTCTGTCCAATCTTTAATAAATACACTGGAAGAGGACGCCGATTAGTGATCACCTTAGTCTGGGCCAATTTATAGGATTAAAGTAAAGACCAAAGGAAATTAAAAAGATTTTATCTATAACTGATTACTGGCGCTAGTCAATCAGATCAACTTTGATGTAATTATGGAAACTTGGGACTAAGAAGTATCGATAACTTTTAGAGTCGGCCCCTAGCTTGAAACATACCTTGCAAATCCACGCGTCGGACGAGTCACGGCCAACCAGCGACAAACTCTGTCCTGAACCTCGAGAGGAAAAAGTTCTCTACCAACCACAAAACGATATTGAGTAATCATGGACGAACAGAATGAGGAAACAGCATTACTTGGCCTCAAGACATCCGATCAAGCATCTTCTTTGAAATTAAAAGTTTTCAGTATTTGCTTATCCTTGTTTACGGTAAGTGAGAAAGCAAAAACGAATGACTTGCGCCACTTACGAATATCTATAGATCAACTTTGTGAACTACGCAGTAAGAAAATTACAAAGCATAAGATCAATTTGAGGTTGCTTATGTAGTACTTACATGAAACTTATAGTTCATACCTATTATTCCTGACATGTTGACACAAACACATGCCAACGCGGATTATTGTAAGTTGAACCACCGGACGCTAATATGATCTCATTGGCTAGGTTTAGCTTGCTTAAATTCATCAGATCAGGAGTGGACAACCATTGTCCTTGGCCTCTGGGCTCTTACTAGGGCTATATCTGGCAGTGAGTATTTCTTCCGGAGCACGTATCCATTTCTCGGTGTTACTTACAATCGTACGTGTGTAGTCTTCACCAGCATCATTGCAAATGATGGTAGAAGTATGAGGATCACCAGCATAGTAGCCCTCGCGCTGGCGGCACTGTCCATTCCACCTATGTTCGTCAGCTATCATGTCGTATGGCTAATAATATCGCGAGTTCTCCATGGTATTGCGGCCTCCGCTTCGATGATATCAAGTACATTCCTTGTGATTGTAAATGTGCCAAGTCAAGACCACGGAGCTGCTATGGGCTGGGTTTCTTTAGCTTTGACACTCGGCTGTCTGTTAGGCTCAAGCTCTGGCGGGCCATTGTATGAATACGCTGGGGGAGGGGGTATTATGCTCATTTGTGAAGCCTCGATAATACTGAGCCTTTACTTAACAATATACTGCGATACAGCTCCACAGCCAAAACTCACGCCTACTCACAACGATATCAATGGAGGAGATTTGCATGGCGCCAACCGAAGAGTATCTCTCAGCGAGGATAAATCAACATTTTCCGTTCTACGAAGTCGCTTGGGAAATTATTGGCGTGTTTTCTCACTCCTGATTCGACAACGCTCGGTTATTCAGATGCTACTTTCAATGACGGCTGTCTGTGTGACTATGGCATCCCTCGAAGCAGTAAGATAATGCGATCCAAATCTCAAGATCAGTACATAAAATGAGACATGGGTACTAACTAACTGCATAAAATTTGCAGGTATTACCGTCATACGCCAATAAAACCTTCGATTTGAGTCCGGCACAGATGTCATTCGTATGGATGCTAGATTCGCTACCTGCGCTTGCTAGTCCCTTGATTGGTAAATTTATCGATCGTCATGGCCACACAATCGGGTTTCGATTGGGCTTTATCATGAACGCAGTTTCACTGGCTTGCATTACTTTTGTTCATGGAGATAGCCGCTTTGAACTAATCCTCTTCGTTTCCATGATTACTCTAATAAGTATTGGAACTATGTTTGTTGTTATACCGTCTATGGTATGTAACTTCAAATCTCTTGAGACTTTCCTTTCAGCTATACAGGTATTGGTATCACTGACCCCGGTGCAGACGGACGTATCCACAGCAATGGAATGGGCGACCCAGACCGAGCAAGAAGGGCAAAAACCTGACCCCGGGACAGCAGTGAGTCAGTCAAGTACATTGTTGAATCTTGCGATGACTGTACCGGGCATAATCGGTCCATTATGGGCAAACATAAGTATGAAGACGAAAGGCTGGCCCGCTCTGTCTCTCTCATTGGCGTTGTTAAACATGTTGGCATTGATCGCTATTCCAAGTAGAAGGACAGACAGGACGTGATTTATTATTGAGGTATTGAATACAGGCAAAAACAAACTTTACAGTAGAGCTATAACAACTAGAAACCCCAAAAAACAAAATTTAACTTCTTCCACTTAATAAATAGCAACCTAGCTTTAGACTTAGCCCATACTCAAATAAAAAGTTATGGAGATATTGCAGTATATATACAAGGGAAGACTCACTGAAGTTTTCCACAGGCTTTGTCCATTGTCGTTTCAATGTGACATTAGCCTCTTCACAAAGACGCACAATAATCGCCCGATCCCATTTTCCACTCGCGATACTGTGTAATTTTTCTCCCTTTGCGACAGGAATCTCTTGCCCACTCACAATGAGCGTAAGGTCACGTTTTGCAACATGATAACTATTATGAACGGCGGAGATTGGATCCCAGCAACCCTCGAAATCCCAGTCGTTACAGTCGAATACCTCATCTCCAAGCAAATCATTGGCATGAAGAAGTCCATTGCGCATGAAAGAACGAGACTGCCCACCAGGTAGATCGTATGCATCTTCTATCAATTTCTTATCCCTGCATCCGTCCACAGAAAGTAGAAGCTTTGTTCCACCAACGTTTTTTAGGCATAGTAACCGCTCGATCAGATCTACAGCTGTTTGCCAGGGTAAGTTTGTTATACTGTTTCCGAACCAAAGGAATAATAAATTTTCGCTGCTAAAGGTGTTGTCAAAATTGAGCTGTCGAACACAATCGTCGTAACTGCCTAGAAGTCCGTGACAGGTAACGTATCGAAAGCCGCGCGTGTGTTTGAATAGCTGCGATAAACTCGACGATAGGCTGTCGGGAGCAATGTCCAGAGCAAAGTATACAGTGGACACGCGTTTCTTTTCCAATGCCGTAAGAATAGCTAGTGTTTTTTTGCAACTTCTGTATAGGTATGCACATTTGTCAGCTTCTGATTTTCGATCAATGCAACAACACAATTCTCAGTTCATCAGGCGATGGTAGGAAGTCATACCCAGCTCCGAGCTCTATAATAATGCGGTTCTGTCCCACTGCGGTTACTATATCATCACTGTGTTGATCCAGCAAGGCCAATTCAGCACGAGTTGGATAGTAATCGGGACAAGCCGTGATCTCGTCAAAGAGCTCCAGGCCACGATCGTCCCAGAGTAGGATTGAAGGCACTGCCTTCAGTGGACGGGGTCTTGTTAGACTGGAGATAAGCTCATCTCGCAGATTAGAACTGTTCTCACCATGCTGACGAATGTCTAGCATGTTGACTGTGCTAGGGTTGCCTTTGTTCACATATCCTTTTATCTCCATTGCTCAATAAAGTCTTAGGATATTGCTGGGATTGATGAAATTTTCCACTGAGAGTCAAGCAGTATCTATATCACCAAGTACCAACCCCAGCGGCGTTTGTATTTTATTCTTAGGAGTAATATACAAATAATTTAGTGGAACTATACTTGCTCAGCCAGCCTTCGCAGTAACTTCTTTCCAATCATCTCTCCGTGGTACAGATACGGGCATGGTACCATACGCACTACGTTTTGTAAACCTGCTCTTAGCTCGTATTAGCATAGGAATGAAGGTGTGCGCCTTGTTCCTGATCATACATGGCGAACTATCCACATCCCACTTATAATGCATCTACTTTGGTAGATAATACTGTATGTTGAGTGGGTAAACCCGTGTTCGGTGGAGGCACAATGAGTGGTGCATAATGTACATGGAAGCTGGAGCATATGCAGCCACCTCAGTAATGTTTACTCTAGTAGATCGTTGCCCAAAAAATAGACTTATCACCTTGAAATTGACTATTGGTTTCGTTCATATTTTCACTGGTAATACTTTTGTACTTCTGACGAGAAACAAAACACAGTATTGCATGATTTGCTCTTTACAAGTTTTGTAACACTCCATTGTTCACTTTCAAACCCAGATTTTGACCTCTTCCCTCAGTTTTTTTTTGAGAATAATCATCATCAATATGCGTGAAACATGCATGCTCTCCCTGACACCCAATGAGGTGGACCAGGTAGGAGAATACTGTGTGGCGAATACAACGCCGCTTCCCCAATGTTTGCTCGAGCATTCAGTAACTACGACAAACAAAACAGAGCGTAATGGCGAGATGGCTGGCTCGCTAGCTCAATGCGCATATCTCATGAGCACTGCACGCACACTTCGACCAAAGAGAAGTATGATCTGAACGTTGGTAACAATGCCTGTAGCTTTTCTGACAATAAAGATCAGTTCTGGAGCTCGGCACATTCACGGGTGTGATGTCGCTGGCATTGTACGAAGCGACTCGGGACATCGGTTCCGAGATTGTGACATTAGATATCGAAAAAGAGTTTATTGCGATCGCTAAAGACGCATTCCAAAAGTACCAGGCCACTGATCGTATTGAGATCATTGAGGGGGATTGTACCCAGAGGTGGGCCTGTTCTTCCTTCTCTTTCAAAGCTTATGGACAATTTTTAATGGAACTGAATTTTGGCAGTCTCTCCGAATTACAAGGCGACTTTGACTTGATTTACATCGATGCCGATCAATTTCAGTACGAAACTTATGTTCGTGTAATTTTGGATCGTAAACTACTGAGTTCGCAAGGGATTATCCTCGTCGACGATGGTAATTAGATCCCTCCTGTTTGTCAATCTTGCCCAGCTAATGATATCACAGTGCTATTGCGCGGAATCACAGTGAACCCAACCATGTCTCCTACGGTATCTGATGAGGACAGAGAATGGTGCAGAGAAGTCGCAGTCAACATGAATAAATTCAACCAGTTCGCTGCAACGGATTCGAGGATCATAGGAACTCTGCTACCGTTCTTTAATGGTATCATGCATATCGCATGGCGGTGAGCTGAGTAAAGAAATATCATTGTTGCGGAGTGTCACTCTGGCTACGAACTAGCGTTTAAGTCCATCAATTCTATCTAATGAACTACCATATTGTTGAGTAACCCTGAAAGAAATAGAGCTATCTAATTTTTTATTTATCTGGAGTCTGCGCCTTTGCAGATTCCGCATATAATGCCGAAGGCACCAAGTAATTTGTTCGATCAAAAGCCAGCGTATCTCGATTCATCCCCGCAAGAGCTTGCGATTTTTCACTCCATGACAGCACCTGCTGCGGCGAGTATGAGAGATATGGATTTTCCTAGACGCAATTTTCAATTAGTCTCTAGTCAGACCAAGAATATCAGGATGAGAACATACTTCTGGACGATACATGCCGCGTGTGAAAAAGAAAGTGTGCTGCGGTCGACGCTCGTCTGTCGTAACATTTCCGCCGCCAGCATGCCAGGTGGATCCAAGTACCAAGAGGACTTCTCCTGGTGTCATGGTGGCATAACAGACTTCGTTATCCACGGGCGTTCTTACATCATCCCAGAGATGAGAACCTGGAACGACCTGTAAACGCACAACAGGTGCTTTGTTAGTTACTGCTTCCCGTCTTCTAGATCGATTGGGAGTAAAAAAGACCTCGGTCGTCGACATACAAGGGTAGCTCCATTCTCGATTGTCGTTTTTACAGCCGGAACAAACATAAGCATCATCATGTCTGTTCCTACTTCGTAGCCAGACTTTGTCAAGTCTTGATGGCGATGGAAATACAAGTAGTCATCGCGATGTAATGGCTGCTGCTTCGCACCGGGACCTATGTCGAGAGTAACTGAGAAGGCGAGTACAGGTTTGGTTTCAAATGTTGCCCCATCGTAACCTCCTGGAGGTGTCAAAGTGGTCGTGAGGAAATGATCGCGTACTAGGTCAAGATTCTCGTCTGCAAGCCAACGATTGCGCACTGTCTCGCTACGTCCGAATATGCCGCCGCACCACTTGTATTGTGGTGGGAATAGGTGTGCCTAGGTATGATCTTATGATTAATTTGACTGATTATCTTCACACTCACGTCTCATAATACAAACCTACCCTTTTCTCTGTATACCCTTCCATGTACGGGTTCACATCATTTTGGACCTGGGCCAACTCCTCTGTAGAGGTAAAGCCAGTAGCTATGACGCACCCATCTTTGGACAGACACTCGATTATTTTTTCAGTGGCGGTGATGGGCACGCGCTCGACCTTAGATGGATCAGAGTACATTTTCACGGCGCGCAGATTTTTCGGTGGGGAACGAAATAGTCCAGATCAGCGAGGCACATGGTGATAAAATGTTGACTTCGCCCAGGAGAGAGGGCCAGATATTCGGAGCATTCAAGCATGTTAGCAGATCAAGTAATTCGACCGCAGAACTTCGAGCTAGGTTCGTCCGATGAAGGCGTCACGGAGCAACTCGGCTCACTAATGCAGGCCCCGATCAGTAACCATGGTCCTGTTACGGGGGTCCGCCCATGCCGGCCCGCCGATCCACTTTGATACTCTGGATCTAATACGATCGGTGGAATTACCCGGTCTCCCCATAAAGCTAATTGCGATTGTATTATCAACGCAATACAATTTAACTAAGTATCATGTCCAATACCCACAATACGCGCCATTTAAGTACCCAGTAACATGCTCATCGTTCGAGCACGATCTGAGATCGACATGCCGTAGCTACGTAGCGGCTTCTTAGTGGATACAATCTACGACCATCTAGACAATATACCGGGAAATATGAGACACGGTAATTATGTGGATATGAAGTAATATTCACAGTGATGTACCGACAATTACGTCCAACAATATTAGAATAACTTACGTATACCTTTTAAATTTACATACCTTGAATGAATATTGTGAAAATTTTCTGTGAGAATACTGGTCAGGCAATTTGGGGTTGGCGATGATAGTACTTTCACCATGATATCTGTTTAATCACGAATTGATGAAGTAGGTTCTATAGTGAAGATTAGTATGACAAGAGAACGTCCGGCCTGTGAATTTGAATCGTATATGAATAAATAAATAAATGATTCGATGCCTTCCAAAGACGCCTTGTTGCCAATCTCGAAATGCTCTCGGGGAATGTCCACTGTTCTTTAATCAAAATTTGGGCCGTAGACAAGGGATCCCAGATTAAGTTGCACAATTTCATAGAGACCCTAGGCCTAAAAGCGTCGGCTAAAGCCACAATCATGGGTTGCGGGAGACCCCATTCTTTAGGCATCTTTTCGGGCCGGTAGATTCACCCTTTCTGAAAACATACTTTTTTAAGTTTCCATTTTCCTTACGATCAGTCAGTGGATTACGCGCGTTCTGATACGTACGGTCAATACTTTAAATACGTTTCATGATACAATACCGACTAATACTGTTTTCGTATCGTACGGTTGACAACAATACCAGAATTTGTCTCGCAAGCCGCTTCTTAGTACAAACGTGAACTTGCTTTTCTTTCTTTCAATCCACCGAGTCCGTGGGTATATGATGACAACCAATTGTCGATCAAGTGAAATCCAATGATCATAGTGCCTCTCGGCTTGTTAGCTCGGCAGGTCGTACGTGTACGCTGGTCAAAACACAGGTATCCACGATGAAACATCCGGTAGCTGTATCTTTCAAGAAAACTCAATTATTGAGGCTTCGGACACATCTTTTTTACGTACGCTGAATGATTAAAGATGTATAGCGGTGTGATGTCATGGGCTTTTTTTGGATCTGACTTTTCGTGGAATATGAGTAACGCGCGAGCTTCTCCGAAGGAAAGATCTTGATGAAGAGAAGGCTGATGGAGTACGCAATAATTTTCTGTTTCAAACTAAAGACGCTTGAATACCTATAATACAATAGATCGGAGTTTGGTTGATAAGCTCTCCTAGGATTAGATGGACTTGAATAGCTAGGTCCTATATTGTCACATGCTCAAAGTAGTATCGAAGTCCATCCGTATCTTCCAGACCACCAGTCCAGCTAACATACTGATCTGGACGAACAACAACAATCCCTCCACCAATATCAATCCCAGCGTCTTCGTATGTAACGTCTAAATCACAATATACCCGATCATAGTCTCTTCCCATCTTTTCATCCAAGGGGAAGAAGATATTATGCAGATTTGCCAGCTCAACAGCTGCACGTGTAGAACGATGTATAGCAAAGACGTTCAGTTCTAGCTGCAGGCCTTTCTGTATCGAATCCAAACCGGCTCCAGCGCGGTTCATAAGATTGCGTTCCTCAGGTTGAGAGATATCGCCAGCAAAGACAATCACGTGAAGGTTACCGTTGGCCCGGAGTAGTCTCTGAAGGGGTAATAGTTTACCTGTTGCGTGATTGAAAACGGTCATCTCAGGGAAGCGTCTGCCTGGTATTATTCTCTCGGATAGATCGTTTGGCAATAGGTTCGTAGCTTGTGTGGAAGTGTTCGACAATGCTGTCAATGGCGAAGTAGAATAATTCACGGATAGACCCATAAGAAACGGTTCTAATTGCATTGCCCGTTCCAATAGCCATTCAGGTTCTTGTCCTTTGGGTGCGTCAAATAGCTGTAGATAAATCTGGTCCGCTTCGACAAGCTGTTCGGCTACAGGACGTCTTTCGATTTCGAACGTGTCCAGGATCTTGGAGTCGAATTGCTTGCGAAGAACACCGGCGAGTTTCCAACCTAAATTATAGGAATCCCTGCAATCTTTTAGAGCGATTCGTGTCAGATTTTGTACTAGATAATGGGCTCACATACTGCATGCCGACATTCATCCCTTGGCCAACAAGTGGTGAATGGGTATGAACAGCATCTCCAACTAGAAAGGCTCGCCCGTTTTTGGTCATTCCAGTACTCAAATGCTGAGCAACAGTATAAGCTGACCACCTGTCAAGAATATCTTAGTAATCTGTATCAAAGGAGCCGATGTTGCATTAGTCCTCATACCACTCGCAATTCTTCACAGTAACCTTCAAAGTTGTCAGTAATTTAAAACGTAGGCATGTGGAAAGGCCTTTTCAACTAACTGTATACGGTCGAAGCATGTATCTAATCTTCTCAATGATTGTTTCCTGCGTGATTGATTCCTTCCGCAGATTCTCTGTATCCTTGCCTCTGTTAAGCTGCACGTAGAATCGGGTCATACCACGCTCTCTGCGGATAAAGAAGAGGTTTCCGCCTTCAAAACTCTTAATTGTCGTAGTAGTTCGAATGCTGCTATTATTAAACCTTCATCCGCCTCCCATAATCGTATAGAGCAACAACTTACTCTGGAAAATCCGAGATCACCATCAAATCAATCACTCCCCAAATAGAGTCTGTCCTACTTCCTTCCATGGCATAACCGAGTTGCTTCCTCGTCCAGGACTTTCCTCCATCTGCTCCAATGACATATTTTGCTCGCACTATCTCGGTAATTTGCGGTAACTGATCATGGTCATTAGTAGCTGCATCTTCTTTTGTCGATTCCCTCCGCCGCAAATTGATAATGCAAGGGTACCCATCCGGATCATTAATCTCTGCTTCATCGAACCGCAGGGCCGTGGGTATACTCTCGTACTCGACCTGTATTAGTGAAATATTTTTGATATGTTGCTTGATTATGTTCTCGATAACAGCTTGTTGTAATAGGCCTCCAGGCCATCTGAAAAAGGGACACTATTAGTCGATGCTCCATAGCTGAAAACATAAGGTAGAAGAGTACCTCGCACGTAACGGCAAAGGCCGAATCTCACGCTCAGCACGATAGAATCTACCGTCCACATCCCGCATCCAGACTGAATCGTCGGTAATCGGATCCCATAATTTGATGATTTCCTCTTCGAATCCAAAACTTTCGAATACTTCCATAGATCGAGCGTGTAGCCTCCAAATTATAAAGTTAGACGTTGTGAAAGCTTCGTTAAATCATTGCGTTATGTGTAAGTTACCCGTCTGCTCGACCAAACCACAATTCGTCTTTCCGTTGATCTACAATCCGCGCATTGATACCGCAGTGTGCCATCCATGCCGCTGCTATCAGGCTAGTTCTGTTTTAGTGGTTGTTGGAAACATGTATGTTGGCGAAAATTATTTACCCCGCTGGACCCTAGAAGACAATCTTGTCAGTGTATGAACAAGATCTTTCGGACGATCGCCTACTTAGATCATTGCAGAGTTTTGAGTAACCTACCGAGCCTATTATGAGGACATCAACCTTTGACTCTGGGACTTCCATTCTGATCAGAATCTACCCGCGCTGCACATGAAGCTATATTCAAAAACAAGTATGAAATTTACGTTTGTGAAAGAAGGACAATTATAATAGTCTGTGCTGATTATTAAAATAGAGTGTGAAGACTGAATCTAATCCTATGATTGCCTAGATGATGGATGGACCCATTGTTGCCTGCTGATTGGCTTGAAGCATGTGGTCTATTGTCCGTATAATTTTACGACAGGGGACTAGTGAACCGATACGAAAACATACGAATACGAGACGAGACCAGCCTCCATGGCCAAAGAAACAATACCGATTTTGTAAAGATCGTGAAATACACGAACTTCGAAGGGTTTCTAATCATGCAATCGACAATGTCTTAAACTGCTTCTCGCTCCGTCACTATAACCATCATTCCGCTACGTTCCCATGCACCCATATTCAGAACATTGTTCATCGGTGACCATGGCTTCGCCAATGCCATGTCGTATCGTCGCACGAGCTAGCAGGTTCAATAATCAGTAAGTGTGGTTTTTCCCCAAAAAAAAGCAAAATGAGAAACACTTTGTTACCTCAAAGATAGCCTTCGAAATGATTATTCTTGCGATCGTTATACCTAAGCATCGACCCTTGCCGAAACCAAATATCAGATCCGCAACCTTTTGCATTCGCACACTGGTGGATGTGTCTAGACCGATCCAGCGTTCGGGTCGAAATATATCTGCATCTTCACCGAAAACATCTGTTCGTCGGGTGATAGCCCAGGTACCGGTAAGAACCCTGGTACCACCAGGTATAAAGATGTTCCGATCGCCGACTACTACGCTATCGCCTTCGGGAGGCGCAATTCGAGGGAGGGGGTCTACAGTGGGAGGGAAAACGCGCAGACCTTCACGAATGACGGCTTGCAGATAGGGCAGCTCGAGTGTTTCCCCCCATGTGACGATTTTCTTTCCCTCTTGCTCGGAAGTACTTATTCTGACCCAGGCATCATCGATTTCCTTCCGCAGTGTAGACAAGACTCTAGGATTGCTCATTAATAATAAAATGATTCCACTGATCGCAGCAGACACGGTAACTTGTCCCGCTAGAACTTGAGTTAATGCGTCATGGGCAACCTGTTCCGAGCCCAGGCCGTTCTGTATGTAGACCTGAATCATTCCAAGAGTATTCTTAGGGATGCTCGCCAGGAATTTCTCATCATTTAATCGATTTGTCACACTGCAAATTCGTTAAAGTTGCTCGAAGTTTCAGATGACTCATGCTATCAATCACTTACCTTAAAAACTTGCCCATGCCAACCTCAGGACTCTCTTTCGGAGACATGAGACGGCTAATAATCGGCGATCCCATAAACTGCGTAAGCCTCGTGGCGTACAAGAAGCCAGGAAAATTGAAAGAATCCTCAGGCATGTCAACTAGACTTCCCACAACCTCATCCGTGAGTAAGTCGTCAAACGCCGATCCAAAAGTTAGCTCAATGATAGCTTTCGTCGTGAAGTATTGCATTTCTTTCGCTAAATCCATCGTATTTGTGGATCTGGAAGTTGCAAGATATTTTGTGCGGATAGCATCTAGCAGGTTTGATAAATGGGCGTCGATGGTAGGTTCTCTAGCTCCGTTCACATCTTGCGTGTACTGGGTAGCTATTCAGCAAAGCTCTCATAATGACTGCGATAACTCCGCGGAGAGAACCTACTGCAGGAGCCAGTTTGGCTTTATGACGGCCATGCAGAGACTCATCTATCAAACTGGCGAGATTCTCCTTTCCAGGTGCCAGTCGAGCAAGTAGATAGAATTCTGGGTCCTTGCCGTACTTTGATCGTACTCCAGACATGCGCATTACCAGATCTGGAGATGATGTCAACAGCACGTTTGGCTCAATACGAACAAGTTCGCCTGTATTTCAAAGGTCAGCAAAAAGTGCTGCTTCAAGAGTGATGTGATCGCTAGCTCGGTTTATAAACAGAGATCATACCATATTTGTGCGACCACGTAGCATAATCTTCGAGTAATCCCTTCGATATAATCGAGTATACGTGTTTAAGTGAAGTAAACCTAGATGTCGGAGGGCCGGGAATGTGTCCTAGTGGTGATCTTCGACTAATGAACACAATCAAGAGAATTGCAGGCAAAATGCTCGTAAAATAAATCCAGAAGCTCGAGTCGAGCATGTTGGATGAGTCTCGACAAGTTCGAATTGCTGAAACGCCGTCAACAAAATTTGTTCAAGTTCAATCGTGAATCTTGGTTGCTCTTGATTGAATGATTTTTTTCTCTCGCTTTTTTCCGATCTGTACTAGTGTTATTTACATAAAATCCTTGATCAACACCGTGATTTCCAATAACAAGTTGGGTCGGGTTGGCTGGACTTTTATTGCGTTTTGCAATAGGTTATTTATTACTACGTATTACCTTCCTGGTTTTGTTTACTGTATGTTTCAACGCTACAGGTTACCGATCCAAGTAAATAATCGAGGGGCGTTACTTGATGCTCTGCATGAACCCTGGGGCCCCGCCTACCATGTAATAATACTGTACTAAGCGGTGGGACATACCACGTACGTACTATGTATTACACTCCGTTACAACACGCATATTGTCTTTGAACCTGTCACTACCAAGATTTCGGACGACAGAACAACGAAAATGACCAAATATGACTATATATAATTGATTCCGGCGTCTAGATGTGCAGATGTTCAAAATCATCCCTTTACTACCGCCCAATTCACGCAAACAAGGTTCTCCCTCCAGGTGTCTATCGAGCAGATCATGTCGGTTCTTTACTTCGACCTGAAAGCCTTAAAACTGCGCGACTGCAATTCAAAAACGGAGAAATCACTTCTGCCGAAATCAAGTCGATAGAGGACAAATACATACGCGATGTAGTTAAAACTCAGTTATCGCATGGTCTGCGATCTGTGACTGATGGTGAATTCCGTCGCTGGTCATTCCATATTGACTTTCTTACTCAACTTGGTGGCGTTGAATATCGAGAAGATTTGGCGACAATCGAACCAAAACGAGACTCACCACCAAGGCTCTTTGTACTGAGAAGTTGCACCACCCCAGAGCCATACAAGTGGATGATTTCAAATTTCTTCAGGAGGCAGTACGAGAAAACTCCTCATCTATCATTCCCGGATCTGCCAAGGTATGCATTCCGGCACCGACAGCATTACATTTTCGCGGTGGACGAGAAAATATCAATCGTGAAGCATACCCTGATATAGAGGAATTTTTCGGGAATTTGGCCAAGATGTGGCAACTGGAAATTATGGACCTGTACGCTGCAGGCTGTCGTTTTGTGCAGCTGGATGAGACAAATATGGTTTACCTGTGCGATCCGTTCTTCCGGAATGCAGCATTAGAGCGCAATGAAGATCCGGATCAGCTTCCACTGCAGTATGCAGCGCTCATCAATGCGGCTATCTCGCAGCGGCCGGCTGATATGAAGATCGGCATGCATCTTTGTCGCGGCAATTATCGGAGTCAGTGGTTTGCCACTGGAGGGTACGAGCCAATTGCCGAAGTCTTATTTCAGAAGATTAACGTTGATATTTATTTCCTGGAATTTGACGATGAGCGCTCTGGTGGATTTGAGCCTCTGAGATTCTTGCCTGCTAATAAGATTGCCGTTCTGGGTTTGATGACAAGCAAAAGGCCTTCTCTAGAAGATAAGGAGACTGTCATCAAACGCCTGCACGAGGCTGCAAAATACTGTCCAGGTGGTCTGGACCAGCTATGTCTGAGCCACCAATGTGGTTTCTCAAGTTCTGTGGAAGGGAATGAATTGACGAAAGAGGATCAATGGAAGAAAGTCTCGTTGATGGTTGATATTGCAAAGAGTGTTTGGAATGAAGATCTGTCAAAGTAGTAACATCTTGGTTACGCGGATATTGAGTGATGATCAATTGTGATACTTACGCCGAGATACATGGTCATTAGTTGAATGATATATATGTGATGACGTATTCCTCTCACTGATTAACGCAATGGATTTACAGTCTATGTGGAATGCCTTATGTTCAGCGTACAGCTCTAAGCTAATTGGAACTGATTAAAAAGTTGATTCGTGGAAAGAATCGAGATGCCTCGCTCCATATCTTAAGGCCTCACTTGACCTCGTCTAGGATAGAAGGATATAAGACCGCCTCGGGGCTTGATTTGCAGAGAACGCATAATCAAACACATTTGCCCATAGTAATTGGAGTACCACCTCAAGCACATCTACGGACTTCAGAAGTACGTACGTTGTTTTATTGGCCTTATGTACAAGCCAATCCAGGAAAATTCTTTGACCCTGTTGCGGCTTGCTTTACATGTTCTCTGGACCGCTACATGTGCCTGATGGTTGGAGACCATTAGAAATAAGTAATAACTCAACAGAAACAGCTACATAACTGTAAGCGCTGAAACCTGAGTCAAATAATACAAGAAGAATTTCATAAAAGCATTTTTGACTCTGTAAACACACGTGAACAACACAGTGTCAAAGAATATCCATCCCCTAATAAGAAGTGTGGTGACATGTAAGCTATCATTCATACCAGGTGTACTCCCTGCATATTGACACCAAACACAAAATTGGATTTCGTTAGATAGTAATGAACAGAGCATTATGTTCACTTAGATTATTGATCCCGATTCTAGATTAGTTGCAACAGAGCTTCTTTCAAAGCGGGAGAGCAAAGTCCGGTCCAGGATGAGCCTTCCAATGGCGTAGATCTCACTTGAAGTCAAAAGTGCACTCTACCTATACCATATCGAGAGTTATGGCGCAGAGAAATAATATAATCCACCTGATTCTGGACGTCAATCAAGTGAGAAGCTTTCGCCTGTTCTAGAAGAGTTTGACCAAGAAGGCGTTATCAAAGATGGCATCAATACCGCAGGAAAAAAGATATGTAAGACCAGAGAGATATGGATAAATTTATTTTTCCTAGCAAATATTTTCTCCAAACGATCCTAATTTAACCATCTATCTCTCAGAGCCATAACTCAAGACAACTCGATTGACCAAATTTTACATTTAAAATCAGAGCGATCGACCACCATATTCTTTTTCTTCGCTGCGGCCCAGGCATTATGAATTGACTTGATCTGAAAAGCCTTGAAGTGATGTTCATCAAGGAAGTCATGGCAGAAGATGACTTTGATCTTAGCTAGACTCGACGGTCACTATCACTTACCCTCCGCGACTACGGCATGAACGTGAATGATTTGGAGCAGGAAGAAGAGGATGAAGAGAGAGAAGAAGACGACAAGTCGGCGGATTCGACGATGCCACAGAGGCTGCTTTTGTATGTGAAGATGAGGATGAGGCTCTGCGATCTCAGCACCAGGAGCTCGAGGCCGAAGTCGCCGGTCTACCGTTCAACGGCTCCACAAAGAGCTCGGCAAAGAAGTCAACCAAGACCAAGAAACATGAAGCCGGGAGGCGCAAGGAAGAGGAAAAGCTCGAGTGACAGGATGACGATGAGCCGAAAGTTGTTGGATAAAGATGCCGGACTCCAACAAGAATGAGGAAGAGGCCCTCGTTCGCATAAATCTTATCGACCTTACCTAAATAAGATGCATATTACCTTTTCAATGAACTAGTGCGCACAGCTTTGTACTATTACATATATAGCAGCCTATGCCAGATATTTTCTCTCTTTTCGTTAGACACACATTTTACTATATCCCAATCGATGTCTTGTTTATGACTAAGCATCGTAAGCAAGAGCTGGGGTTTCACTTGTTACGTCTTTACAATACGCTCCCCAGCAGAATGACGATTTCGGCCAAGTATTTGGCGTAATGTATGGTAATGCTAGTCCTGATAGAGCAGGCATGACATAATGTCACAAATGCAGTGATTTGATTGGCCAGAAATGAGAGAAATCCTCTTCAGCTTCCCCTCCAATAGTTGCGCGCTCATCCATCTCAACTGCGTGCAGCTACCAGTTACCCAGATCTCACCAGCTTCGAAGAGCAAGTTCTACGTTTTAATAGCAGCCATCATACCCCACGGCAGTGCTCAGTAACCGGTTCCAGTGATCGTCAGCAGCATTCAATCCATCCTCTCATTTGGCACGCGAGCTCGGTTACCACCGGGCTTTGATTTACCAGGTCGCTTGCCTCGAGTTGTATGATGAATACAAGGGTCAATGCATCGATAAATTGATCAAGATCTATTTCCATTCAATATCTGTCGATTGGCGACCCAGCATCGACAATGGTCTCCTCGGAGTCCCAGCCGATCGTTCGGAGACAGTCCACACAGCACTACCAGACCTTCAACACGCCACCGCCAAAATCGCGCGGCCGTCCTCCCTCCAACGACTCGGAACGCTCTCATAGTTTCGGTAGTCTGCATGCAAATGGCGATGATGAAGATCAAAGCACGGCGGCACAGAACAAGCTGCCCAAGAAACAGATGGCCGTCCTCGCGCTGATAGCGCTTGCAGAACAAACCGCACTCAATTCAATAAGCCCTTATCTTCCCGATATGACGTCGCGGTTCCCCGAGGTACATGGTGAGAATGTTGGAGTTTACGTCGGTTTAATCGCGTCGGCTTTTGCGCTGGCACAGTTTGTTACAAATTATTATTGGGGGTGGTTGTCAGATCGCGTGGGCAGGAAACCGGTCATTCTGCTTGGAACTGCCTGCACTGCTGTCTGCTTTGTGCTCTTTGGGTTCTGTACAACATTGTGGCAGGCGATTTTGGTCCAGGCTTTGATGGGTATGCTTAACGGCAATGCTGGCCTGGTGTCGACTTGTTTGGGCGAGATCACGAATCGCGGCAACCAGTCGCGAGCGTTTACCTATCTTCCTGTATTATACGGTATCGGAGGCATCACCGGCCCCCTATTGGGAGGGTCTTTGATTTTCGAGACGAATCCTCTAAACAAGGGACAACCGAACTCTTATCCATACGTTCTTCCAAATATTCTGTCGGCAGTCATCTTGATCGTCGACTTCATCTTCGTCATTTGCTTCTTGGAAGAGAGCTTGGAAGACGCAGAAAATCTTCCAACGTTCCGTGATAGGTTCAAAGAACTCTTCAGTTGGATGTGGCAATTCACCACCTCCCATCGGCCCACTTATCTACGAGCTCGCTCTGGGCCTATCTATCACCATCCGGGAGCACGCCGCGGGCGCTCCTTTAGTGACCTCACTCAGGACGAAAGCGAATTAGATTCTGCCTCCGAAACGGCTGACGACGATGATCAGCCCTCAGAATTGACTAGAGAGCAGATCTTCAACCGTGATACCATTCTTTTGTTGCTTACATATCTCATCTTTGCGCTTGTCAATGTATCTTTCAATTCTCTCTACCCGATCTTCGCACAAGCTTCAGAACCCGCTGGTCGAGATCTGAGTCCTCAAGAAATTGGTTTATCCCTCGGTTTCTCTGGTATTGTCACCATCGTCTTCCAGATATGCGTCTTTGGAAGGTTGCGCGATAAGATGGGAAACAAATGGTCGTATCGGGCTGGCTTATTAGGCTTCGTCATTGCATTCTTACTCATGCCTTTGATTGGCTACAAAGGATCTGATGAGAATGGACGGTTGTCTAAAAAGTCTGGACTGTTGGCTGTTGAGCTTTGCTTGGTGTTACTCATCAAGACTGTAGCTGCTGTGGGAGGGTTGACGAGCGCATTGTTATTGGTAAATAGCATATTCCTTTGGTCAACTTCTTTCTTACTAACATCCTTTTCAGGTGACGAACTCAGCACCCAATCATTCCGTCCTAGGTGCTCTCAACGGTCTTGCGCAGACCCTTTCAGCAGCCGGACGTGCAGTGGGCCCCTTCCTATCCGGTGGTCTTTTCTCACTTGCACAAAAATTGCCCAAAGGTGAAATGCTTGCATTTGGAGTCTTCGCAGCGGTGTCCTTTGTCGGCTTTATCCTTAGCTTCGGTATTCGATCCTCGGCTCTCGAAGCTGCTGGATGGAGTAGTGACGAGGACGATGATATGGACAAGTCAGATGACGAGATGGATCACGAAGCTTAAAAGCTCTTATCCTTTGATGCCTTAAAGCATGTGACAAAAAACTATTTTTTTTAGCGTCACTATGCTCCACGAGAAATGAATGTATGCCGAAATACTACGGATGTGCTGATCTACTTCTCATTTGGGGTATTCTTAAAGCAACACCTTAATGATGTGAGCCTATATTATATGTACAAACTTTTTTAGTATATAGATGAATCAATTTTTTCCACTACATTTGAATTTGGTCGTTTTCTAGCGAATACCCTAACTAAATTATAAAGCTACAACCTTCAACCCTTCCACTATAATTTACCGACATCAAAAAGTTTTCTGTTAATTATCCGGCTTCGGCCGCTAGACTTCTGGCAACCTTTGAATACTATCATCAGATACCCTGCTGAAACTGACAGGATTAAGAGGCGTTCTCTGTTGGTCCCCGAATGTCAGCCCTAACTCGGGCTCCATTCCGCTCAGCTGGGTCCTTTGCAGATGAAGATATGGCAACAAAATTAATCAATCAATTATTCAAGTCGCCGTGAGAGCTTGCCTGGCAGAAGAAAGAAACTTAATCCGTTCTCGTAGAGGAAATCATAAGTGAGATGATTTTGGACTTCATTGGGTTTACGTGTGGAAATAACCCGGAACTAAAACTCATGAATACGGAGGAATTGTGGTACCTGGCCTGGCGCCAGCGAGTATTTGAGGACGATTAGTATTTGAGGACAATTACGATGTCATAAGATTGGGATTGGTATTATTATCCTGTGTTTAGACTGCTGTACAAATGCTACATCAGTGTTGTGGCACTTGGGGAACGGGGGTCTGGAGATATGGATTGGATTGCTTTATATCCAGCAGACCCTGGTAGAGATGTGCCAGTATTCTCCAGATAATCATCGTCAAGATTACTTAACTGACATTTAAATACCTGAGTCTCAACCTAAAGCCTTGCATGTGACCAGTTATGACAATACTACATTCAATAGATCCGTATATAAAAAATCGTTTCATCTAGCGGCTTGAATATGGTATGACTCATGGTAACCTTTCCAAGAAGCCCATACATAATAAGCATTCAATTGATTCTGTGAACAGACGAAATAGCACCTCTGCTTTCTTAAATTGTCCAATACGGGACATATTTTCAATTTGAGTCCATGATAATGCTGCAAAGGGCTAAACTTTCGGAGTTGTAACTCTGCGGTGACAGTAATCCTTGGAATCCAACACTTCAAGATTTCTTTTACCCTAACCAAGTAGTCCAATTTTTTCTTCTTTCACGTGTCAATGACCTTCTTTTTTTGAACTACGGGTAACACTTTTCCAAATCTATATGTTTTGTGGAACCTCATTCTTCACCCTCTTGCTCCGCACAATCGAGAGAGGTATCCATGATTCCGACGATCGTACAAGACAGCGTTATTGATGCCCGATATCATGGCTATAGTCTAGCAATGCACTGATTGGCCTCGAAGTTTCCAGATCTTCGCTAACAATTTTCTCTATCCATGAAATCTTGATCAGGCGCCGACACGTCAGTCAGTGGCTGAACAATTCTTTGTTCATCAGGTCCCCGAACACCTTTCCGATTTAGGGAAACTACATGGACATTTCAGCAAGCCCTGCGATGCAGAATGACTGCGGACAGACCAAAATTTCTGTTTTCTATGTAGCTACGGTCTATGTGACACGTAGTTGGGTTAGTATATACGGGGATATTTACATTCAGGTATTTGAGCTAGATCTGCAAAGTCGATCTGAAGCTCGAGTGGCAGAAGCATCCACGTTGCTCTTGGTTACAATATAAGAAATTTTCGAATAGAACTGAATGCTGACTCCACTTTCAAAATCTACTGAGGCTATACAGATATCTATTGAATGGATTCCATTTTGAAATGCGTGTTAGAGGGAATCAGAGTCAAAACCTGATTCCAGTATGAAGTTTCCCATCCTAGGTACGCTTCAAAGTTAAAGCAATACAACCCAATAATCTGTAGACAACGATAATCCCGATGAGAATACCAACCCATTTTCCAGTGCGACCTTCGGCGTATCCGTATTGGTCTAGAACGCCGGAGCCACGAATCTGGCATTGTGATGCAAGGTCGGTTTGGTACATGCATTGGCAGGACGAGCCGCAGGAGTAATTGCGGCGGGAGAATTCGTTAACCATCATGCCTTGGAAGACGTATGCCTGTTTCATTGTTTGTTAGTATACGTCCCGTAGACCAATGAGATGTTAATCGTCGTCAGGGCTAGTGTTAGCTCGTACCTGATAGTCAATGTAATGGAAAACATATCTCCAGAATGGATTCAGTATCGTCGGTGTAACAAGAAACCCACCTACACTCATCCATAGACCATTCGCGAAGGCGACTAGAGCTAATGAGATGACAAAGATTGGGAAAATGGATGACATGAGCACGACGAGCGACTCTGCAGCGACGAGATCGAGGAAAAGCCACATGACCCAAGTAAAAAAGGCGACAGCACTGGGCTGGAAATTGGAGAGCCAATAGGCGACGATCGAGAAAAGAAACGAAATTAAAACTGTCTGGTATTAGTTTGGATACCCTTTGGGCTGACAGGTATGCTTACATAGATAAGGTAGACCGATGAGGAAGTTTGCGAGCATGAAGGGAGCTGCTCCATATAAGCCGTTCGCCCGTTCTTTAACGAACATTGAGCGGTCTTCGAGGTATGCTGGTACATATGCGACTGCCATGAAGGACATGAAGGCCGAGCCAAAGAACTAGTAATGTGGATGTTAGGGATCAAAACCTTGAGGACGGACTCAACATAAAATGCAGAGAAACTCACAATAGCGTTGATGAAAGGCTGAATATACTCCTGAGATTCGTGTAGCCGTAGCCATACTGTTCCCATCATGATTGCAAGACCGAGATACATAGCAATTCGAACACCGTACGCAATGATGTCCCGATTACTCTTGATAAACGAGCGATGGAGCAATGCAAACACAACTCTATAGAAAGCCGGCCGAGAACTTGCAGCACTTTCAGTGATGAGCTTCATCTGCATATCGCTGTGTTTTCCATCAGATGGACTCGCAACTTGAGTGTCCGTAATACGTGCTTGTTCTGATTCCTGCCAGCTTTTCTGAATATACTCAAGTCGTTCAATCGCCGTTCGGGTAGGTTGGCCAGAGTGGCTCTTTTCGCCATATGCACCAGATTCATCATCACGTGAAAAGTCCGTACTGACAACATCAAGAATAAATTCCGCAGGGTTGACGTTCATTGGCAAGGAATAGCCAATATTGGAAAAGTGGTTTCCCACTGTGGCGGTGGGACCAAGGTAGCATGTCCTACCTTTGGAGAGCAGGAGCAGCTTGTCAAATAACTCAAATGTTGAGGTTGAAGGCTGATGAATACTAGCTATGACGATGAGCTGTTTAAACGTGAACCATTAGCAGGTATCTTTGAACATCGTCGAGTACAAGACCTACGTTATTTCTGCGGGCAAGTTTCTTGAGGTACGAGATAACTTCATAACTGGCCGTAGAGTCCAGTCCACTTGTCGGTTCATCCATGAAGAGGATCTTTGGTGACGTGATCAATTGGCTTGCCACACTAAGTCGCCGTTTTTGTCCTCCACTGATACCCTTTCTGATAGGTGTCCCGATCAGTGTTTTTGCTTGTTCCTGAATACCGAAAGCTTTCAAAAGCAGCTGCACCCTATTCATACGTTCAGCTTTGGAAGTGGATCTATGCGGAGTTGTGTAAGTAGTTGCTGCTTGGTAGTAATTAGAAACAGTAACGTACCCAGCAAGCGAGAGCTCTGCACTAAACTTTAGTGTTTCTTCTACAGTCAGAGCTCCGATCAGGGTGTCTTCCTGTTCAACGTAGGAGCTGATATGTTGAAAGGATGCAGTGTCAATTTCAGAGCCACCAACTAGGGTCTTCCCCGCAACTTTGGCACTCGAGGTAGGATTGCGGCGAGCGAGGAGGTTTAGTAAGGTTGTCTTCCCACAACCAGATGGGCCCATGATCGCCATGAGCTCTCCTGTTTGCCATTGAGGTTAGTATCTATGATAGAAGGGTTGCTATTCGCGCAACTTACCCTTCTCAATACTACCGTTCACATCGCAGATGAGGTCCTTTGCCGCTTTCGTTTCGCGGTCCTTGACCGTGACAATCAGTTCGTGCCATGAGAAACTAGTTACGGTATCGTTCAAGAGGAAAGCTTGCTCAGTCTTGTTTTCCTCAATGTCTGGGGGACCATCTCTTTCTGGATTCATCTTGAGATTGGATTATCAAGACTTCTATTGTTGGTCAGGGGCAAGTGGCAACTAGTGCTGGTTTATCCTTGGCTGAGTCTTGTATAGTCGCACCAAACAGGACACATCCCCAACATGATATATAGACTTATCTGTCTACTTTGATAATGCACCACGACTATAGATGCTGCTAAGCCGTCGGCTATTAATTCAAAATTACTCAGCATAAAAACGGTGCATTAATTTGACGCATCCCCGAATCGGTGTCGGGCGAGAAACCAGCGTCAAGAACAGCATTTTGCATCTGGCTGGGTGTTTATTTTGGCTTGCTGGCCTTCGAATCAAGCAGCCCAGTGGAGATTAGACAGCTTACTCAATATTCAAGTCTAAGGTCCTTTGAGGCTGACAAGGCTGAAAAAGTTGTCGGCGACCACACTGTCGGCGACCATACTGTCGGCGATGATGTGGGGCGCTTTTCTCTCAGCCAAAGGGCAAGTATAGGCCATGTTGGCCAACGGCAGTCGAAAGATTGCTACGCTGAGCTGAACGTAAGCTTCATTCGGACGAGAATATAGGTGTCGGTCTGTGCTCGTGATTGTTGTGATCTTGCATAACTTTGTAAGCATGAGCTGGAACCCGAGAAGATTCAATCGTGCATCAAGATCCCCGCTTACGGAGTTTGATGTTTTCGATTTGGTTTACCGATACTGAGCTGAAAGATTACTTTTCACAAACCAATTAATGCGTTCCTAGTAAAAACAATGATCAACCGCCTAAGTACATGTTTCTCCAACTTCCTAACGCTGTACAGATTCCTGATTGTTATTTATAAAATGACCGTTCTGGGGAAAGCGTGGCGCATTTCGTCTTTGACAGCCGTTGCTTTAAGCGTTGAGTTCACCAGGCGGCCCCATCTCGTTGTGCTGTTGTGGCCGCCTTGACAGTAACCCTATCAACCATCACTGAGCGTTATTGCTAACTCTAAAACGCACTCTTGCTAAAGGAGCCCTTATTGGTTGTAGCTCTGCCTATCTAGATTCAGCAGAACGTCCAGCAAGACGGTGTGACTGCAAAATAAAAGCCCGCCAGCGGACGGTCAAGCATTGACCCCATTGTTTGCCTAGATGTTTTGAATAGCTTTCTTCATCATCATTTATCACCAATTGGAGATGAACTCAAGTCCTTGTGCAGCATGTAGCTGGACTATTCAACGCCAGGAACAATGTCATTATCAAAGCCTCGTGAAACTGTTCTACGAGGCCGGTGATCGAGGCGCTAATCTTCCAACCTTTGAAGTGCCAAACATTCAGTTTGTGCAGCAAAAAATGACAATCCCCGTTCCGGTCTTTATTGAGTCTTGGGAGGAAGGTGGGCATACGCTTATCTGAATGAAACACATTCCCGGTGAACCACTCAGCAAAGTTTGGCATACGCTCTCTACAAATGAGAAAGAGCATATAGCAAGACAAACTGTAGAATATCTCCTACAACTTCGCAAACTCCGGGCTGATAACATGCAAGCACTCGGTGGACGTCCGATTTATTCTAATTTCCTATTCCCACGTAAAGATTCCGAGCTTCCTCACGGTCCTCTGGCATCTGACGATGAACTTTGGGCAGATATGGAGCAAGGTTTGCACGAAACTGTTCCTGAGACTGTGAGTATACGACTTCGAAATTGCATGCCAAGGGCCGTACCATATACATTTACGCATGGTGACCCTACCAATGTCAACATCATGGTAGAGGACGGGTCTCTTACGGGTATTATTGATTGGGAGATGTCGGGATACTTTCCAGTATGGTGGGAGTACGTTTGTACTTCAGTTCCCGACAGTGCGGAGGATAGGGAGTGGAGGGCTCTATTGCGAAAATATATGCCTGATCATAACACCGCTCGTGAGTTTTGGCTAGATTACTATTATCTTTGAAAGAACCCAGAGCATGAAAAAGCAAAGAAATTTATCAATGAATCAAGAGAGTGAAAGCTGTTGGCATGATGAGCTTTGCCGGTTCAAAGATTGAGAATAATTGATATTGTACTCGGGCAGAATGTGTTCTTAAGCCAGGCTTTATGAAGAGATGATTGTAGGACAACTAATATAAAGTAACGAAGCTATGATTCAACAAGTGGAAATGATATAGAATAGCGAGGGATTTGACATATTCATATCGTAGTAAGACCAAAAGACACGTAAAAACAAGCAACCCGAAGGCTCAACGTCCTTAGATTTCTCGAAGTATTGAAATAAAACTGCAGCGTACACAGGAAACCAATTACTTCACGGCGGATGACACGGATCGGCAGATGCACCAGATTGCCCTGGGATATTTAAACTAAGGGGAATATGACTCGTACCACTTACACTATTTTACAAGACTATTGCGTAGTAATTTCTACTTAAATATTCGGTTTCTAATTCTTTCTACACGGGTTTTCTTTTTACATGCTAGGAAAGACCCTTCACATGCTATCACAAATGAGGGGGCTCAGGTGGCTAGCAAGAAGTTGTAATTAGCCTAGCAGCGCGAGGTTCTAACGCACAGCAATCGTGGTATGTTTTATCTATGTACTTGAATTTCCTAATGGTCGAGGCAGAAGGTGGTTCAAAAACAACGTACACGAGGGCTAAGACTAGACAGCCAAAAGGTGCAATAATGACAAGTAAAATGAAAGATGATAGTGCCTTGTAGAATTAGAATGACAACGAATAAACTATGAGATATAGAATAGGTTAGCAGCAAGATTGAATATTGATTATTAATTGCACAACAACATTCAAGGCAGAAAATGCCCTTAAACGATCGAAGGAAATAGTGCGCTCGATCCTACCACACGCATTTATCGTTGGGCGGGAAATTGGTACGAAATATTCACTGCTGCCACTGCAGTGACCACTTTGTTCTAGGTTAAGCGGCTTCTATACGGGGTCTGGGTGGTACTGACCTCGTATACTTGGTTTGACCTTGAGTCGTTATGGTTTGAAGACAGTCTAGGTGATCTCGAGCCGCTAGGTCCTGGATACATTTCATCATATAATTATTTGATAATCCTGCTTTTCCACACGGGCATTTGGTGGATTAAGCCTTTCGAGTGCTGGGGAAAAACGAAGCCGAGCTATTACGATTGGCTTGGTTGAGTGTCTCTGAATATGATGATGCCTACAAGTCCTGTTGCCATTCCACAATAGTATAGGGAATAAAATTATCATTGGCATCTTAAGTTGAGTCTTTGAAGGAAAATTAAGGAGAGGAGACTCCATGGGAATGTTGATCTTCTTTTATTTCTAAGGATGAAGTGTCTAGGGAACCCGTCCTAACGTCGGTGTTGTCTTCGGGTTAACCGTACCAATCCTCTGCCCTGAGTCTATATCGGACCCAGCATTCTAAGAAATCTTCTGAATAACAAGCCAACTGCGTTTTCTGGAACCTGAGTAACTCCCAGCCTGATGCTTTGACGATGGAAAAAAACTATAGCACTAGATGCTAATGTCCCTAGATGGATAAGATTAGATCGAATTGCGTGATAAGACGCAATCCTTGACATCCGCTCGTGATCGGCCTGAATGGCCGAGTATAAATCCCCGCGATTGCTCCTCAACTGAGTCGCAATTTGGTTTATAAAGAAAATATAGAGAATATAGCTGGAAGATCAAAATCAAAATGCCGGAATTCATTAGCGTCACATTTCCCAACGCATCGACTGAGCTTAATCCGATTCCAAATGCTGGAATCGACCGTGATTATCTTATCAGATATGCTCGAAATTTGGATGACTATGGCTTCAACTATACTTTAGTGCCCTACGGCTCGTCTTCGTATGATCCCTTTACCATAGGAGCGACGATTCTCGCCGTGACGAAACAAATTAAGGTAATCATCGCACTTCGTCCGAATACGCTTCCTCCTACCGTCGCCGCCAAGGCGCTGGCAACTCTCGATCAACTAGGTGGCGGTCGCGTGGTTGTCCATTTCATTGCGGGTGGCAGCGATGTCGAACAGGCAAAGGAGGGAGACTTTCTGACCAAAGATCAGCGCTATGCCCGTCTCGAGGACTATATCCGGATCTTGCGTCGCGCGTGGGAATCTGCCGAACCGTTCGACTGGGACAGTCAATTTTTCACATTCAAACAATTCAGTAATCAAGTACGCCCAGTGAATAAGACCATCCCAGTATCTGTCGGTGGTTCTTCCGACGAGGCATATAGGATCGGTGGCTCACTTGGTGACATTTTTGGGCTTTGGGGAGAGCCTCTTAAGGAAACAAAGGAGCAGATTGACCGGATTTATGCCGAGGCAGAAAAGGCTGGTCGCGTTGATCGGCCTCGTATTTGGGTTACGTTCCGGCCTATTGTTGCTGAGACCGATGAGCTGGCTTGGGAAAAGGCGCACCGCACACTGGATGCGCTTACTACCAACCGAGCCAATGGGCAAGGGAAAGTTCCTGCCGTTGCACCGGCTCCGCAAAACGTGGGCTCGCAACGTTTGCTTGAAATTGCTGCTCGTGGAGAGGTACAAGATCGAGCTCTGTGGTACCCTACTGTGACTGCAACGAATGCGCGTGGAGCTTCAACAGCTTTGGTTGGATCCCCTCAGACTGTCGCGGATTCAATTTTGGATTATATCAAGCTAGGTGCTGACCTTATATCAATTCGTGGTTACGACAACCTCAATGATGCTATCGACTATGGCCGTTATGTGTTGCCCAGAGTTCGAGACGGCCTTAAGGATTTAGAATCGTGACCATAGATATAAGATTTAAGAGGCATACATCTGCTTTTCATGAAGTTTAAACAAGATTTTGAAAGGAAAAATGTCTTCGTTGAAGACCTGACACCGGCGTAACGAGTACATCATACAGTTCCTGCCAATAATTCAGTCCCTCAAGATACCTTGATAACAATGCAAATATTTCTGACTAGACGATGGCGCAACTCCGAAATCCAAAGTTCTCAATAGACAAAATGCCTCCTACTTTTCCTCTACTGCCGTGTTTTCGATCGTTTTTCTATGTTCGTCGCTGCGAACAACGAATATAGTTTTATCTGCCGAAGTAGCAGATGTGTGATCCGCACCGTCTTGTTCACATTGAAGGATATCATATCCCCACAATATGCGCGAAATCACAATAAATAGATTAGCCCGCGCAACATGGTGTCCTGGACATTGTCGACGACCAAATCCAAAAGTCGCTGGATGGGGAAGATCGACATTTTGCATATATCTGTCTGATTCGAATTTTTCAGGATTCTCGAAGATCGTCTCATCCATATTCATGCCCATTTGGTTAGCGACAACAATGGTGCCTGCTGGAATCCGGTAACCCATATATTCATCGTCTTGGGTCACCATATGCGGCACACCGAATGGAGAGATGGGATGCCGGCGGAGAAGTTCTGAGATGAAGGCGTTGATATAAGGACAATTGTCCTTGTCAGTAAACGAGGGAAGTCTTCTTGGTCCTACGACCGAGTCTAGCTCTGCCTGGGCCTTGTTGACTGCCTCTGGATTTTGAAGGCAGACCTCTACAAATATCTCTAGGACCATCTTTGTTGTGTGTATACCGGCCACATAAAGTTCGCCTATGGAGTAGCACATTTCTTCCCATGTGAGTTCTGTATGACCCCCTTTTCCTCTTTGGTTGTTCGCTTCACAGCTCCAATTCCAGAGGCCTTTCGACTCAAGAGCTGTGTTTCCGCATTCGATATACACATTTTTGGTTTGATGATGTAGTTCACGGGCTCTTTCCCGCCACTCCATAAATAATCTTGGAGAAAGTCTGTCGAGAAACGGAAAGGTATCAAGTAAGATTGTTCCATAAGATGCGTTTTGCAATATAAATGTCGCCATTTCATTTATCTGATGTAGTCTTCCGTGGTGACTTTTCTCGTTGTTGAGGGTATCGTTCTCACCACCTCCATATGCTAAAGTATACATGATACTCGAAGTGTACTGATAAAATATATCACAATAGCGATTTGAGTTCAGAAACCAGTGCATCAATCTTCCACTTCTTAGCTCCTGAAGGCTTTCATAACTCTTTGACACCTTGATACTCAAAAGATTGGCGTGCAGCCGCCGATGAAGTCTCCACTGAGTTCCATAGGGCATGAAAGCGGATGCAAGCCCTTGGTGTAAATATTTGTCAAGGAATAACGATGGTCCCCTTGAACTGTAAATAGCAGCTCTTTTTTCAAGCAGATCCTGCGCTGCTTGACGAGATCCCAGAATGATGAATCTTTTTGCACCAACCCTGGCATACACAATAGGTCCATATCGTTTGTTCCATTCATGAAAAGTTTGAACAATGTCTTTCTTGCCTTGTATCCACTCATATATGATGCGAGGTATACTGGGACCCGGAGGAAGTGGTAAACTTGTAGCGGTTGTTCTTCTCACAAGATGTAACAACAGCAGTGAAGCACATATGCAAAATAGAAGAATAGTATTCATTGTCTAATTCACCATAGATATTCATTCGACTCCGGGCAGTATACTAGAAATTGATGGAGAAGTATTTATAAGTCTGGGTTGCCTATAATACTCCCATGTCACAGAGGCGGCCGTCATTGTGTACGTGCAATAATGTAGATCTTTTGACAACCCCGCTTTTTCGGCAAGGGATGTCGTGTCATCGTGGTGGTGAGAATCTTTTTGCAAATATGACAGGTAACATCTGAGGTATTTTCAAGTATTGACTGTTCCCAAGGTAGTACAGCGTGGAAAAAGGTAGATCTGGTTCTTCTAGCGGATTTGTCAAGACTGGCCCTAAAAAGCTTCGTGCGGAAATGGTAAAGCCAAGCTATAAGATCATCCGCATGTTAATACTACTTTTTCAAAATCATTTCTTATATTAGACACTTATCAGGATCCAATGATGGTTAGAATCTCTCTGCAGCCGAAGTACCGGTGAACGAAGTCTTGTGGCAATTGGCGTATACTCATGCATTGACACATTAGCTTCATTCTTATGCATCAATCTAGAGTTTCATTATCTATGCGAGTTTTTCTCAAGCTTTTACATACTATGACATAGCCCATGAATTGTAAAATGTCCGCTTCACTAATCATAGAAGAAGCAATGTCAAAAATGTGACCGGCAAATCAGGTCAGGCTATAACCAAGAAGACATTAAAGGTGTTCTATTCACTACTTACAACCTAGCTAAAGTCTAGACCTTGGCTCCCATTTGATCCAGGGATGCTTCTCTCCCCCTTTCCTGATAAGATGTTCCAACTTGATCGTATTGACCATGCCAGGATTTGCCTGGTCTAGGTTTGTGATTCCAACCAACTTCATTGTGCATTCAAGTTCATCCTTGAGGACTATGAAATAATTCAGCAATTCAGCAACAGTAAATATTAGGAAAGTGTCTTTGGGTCAACCTACTCTCGGTCAAGTGCTGGACACCCTCCTGACCATAAGCTAAAGAGTACAGATATGGCCGACCAACACCAACAGCTGTAGCACCCAATGCGAGTGCCTTCAATATGTCAGTTCCCCGTCGAATA
This sequence comes from Talaromyces sp. F31, assembly GCA_037356135.1. Taxonomy (NCBI): domain Eukaryota; kingdom Fungi; phylum Ascomycota; class Eurotiomycetes; order Eurotiales; family Trichocomaceae; genus Talaromyces; species Talaromyces sp. F31. Next base: position 3,178,037 of record JAYXSF010000034.1, read on the forward strand.
CCACCATCAACATAGATCTCCAGTTGATCAAATATCTTTGGACATTCTTTGTGGATTTCCAATAATGTTACGATTGCCGGTTGTACGCTACACTTGTCAGCAAAACGAAGATTGCAACACAACTCCAGACCGTGATGATCATCTGGCTGAAACTCACGTATCCAAGGATCTGCCTCCGTGATTACTCAACAAAACACCCGCGCAGCCATATTCAACGGCCAATTTTGCATCAGCGGCTGTCTGTACTCCCTTCAAGAAGATAGGTAATCCCGAAACCTTCTTTATCCAAGCCAAATCCTCCCAATTCAGAGACGAATCGATGTACTGAGCCATGACTCGGCCAAGACCACCTCCTTTCTTGTCGTTTGTGGCTACCGCTCCACTCATGGCAGAAACAAATTTCTCTGCCGAAATTCGTTCATCGGCTTCTCTCTTTCCGGGAATAGGAGCATCTACTGTGACGAATATCGCTTTGATGCCGGCTTCACGGGCTTTGTTAAGTAATTGTTCCGTCTTTTGTCGTTCCGAATTGACATAAAGCTGCAAGAAGAATATTTGGCCGGGCTTCCCTGCTGCGACGATATCTTGTAAGGGGTAGGAAGCATTATTAGAAATAATTTGAATAATGTCGTCTTCTGCACAAGCTCGTGCGATCGCCAATTCTCCATCTGGATGTGCTAGTTTTGCCATTGCGGCAGGACTAACGAAGAAAGGTGCACTACTCTCATAACCTAGAATACGGCGCTTTATCGAGACATTCTTGACATTGCGAAGCACGCGTGGTCTGAGCAGTAAATTGCGATAGCTTTCGATATTATCGCGATGTGAAATGAGATCGGTAGCTGCGGATGAGTAAAATGCGAATGTCTTTGTGGAAAACTTCTTCTGGGCGACAGCTTCGAAATCCGCAACTGATAAGAGGGTACTTAGATGTGGGATCTCGGACTTGACGGCGGTGAGTTCGGTCACGTTGACCTGTTCAACGTTTGTGGTAGTCTTTACCACTTCATCCACCTTTGGAGTGTCAAAAGGATCGATTTGGCCTTTGTAGTATTCTCCAGCTAGAGTCTCGTGTATGATTCCTGGAGCGTGGACTTCGTCATACGCTTGTGTAGCATCGGCACCGGCATATTTCAGAATGACTGTATTCATATCAGCTCTATTATTCTGCCTGAATCTTACAAAAGTATCGCAAAATGATTTGAGTAGCTCGATGAGTGATCCCTAGAAACTTACTCGCTGCTCCGCCTGGGTGCTCTTCAAGGAACTCAGTTACATCGTACACCTTGGAATGTACAGCAATCCAACAGTCTTTTGACGTGCGATGTTTTCGTAACTCCTCACCAGAAATGACTATTTCGTCTAAAGCTGCCTCCGCCATCACACGTAAATTCGCAAACGACACAATACCGTGGACAAAAAGGCGTGTTCTGGGGTCGATGAAGATTGATCAGTGCGGACAAATGTTCACGTCGGTACTTCAACCAGTAAAGACTATTTCCAATGGCTTGTCATACCTTAATATGGAATAAAATATGATACCTTCCTGGCACCTACCATGTCGAAAACTTGTAGACCAGGAGCTACACCCCAGTGTGGGGCCTTTTTTTTCCACGCTCATTTATTTCCCCATATGGAGAGGCGAGCGACTATGGAGATCACTTGAAAGACGGACAGTTTCCCGGTTAATTAGGGCTCGGCAAGGTATCCGCATAGAATCGGAGTTGGTCCGATAGTGCGATACCTTCCCGAATTGGCAATCATCGCCAATCATTTTCCAACTCGAAGAGTCAACGCCCAAAAGAACGTTGTAAAGTGAATATTAGGCATTTGATACGTTGAATTCTAGTCAAATTTAGAATAAACAGAATCACCATCTAACGACCCTTCTGCAACTCATCCATCTCGTCATCACTCACAACCAGAACAATGCGCATGAAAATCCTCATAACCGGCGCGGGCGGCTTTATCGGCCAAGCCCTAGCTAAAGAGCTCTTGTCAAACGCCCAAGTCTCATCAATCACTTTGACCGATGTAATGAAACCACCTGTGCCATCGACGGAAAAAAGCCCTACATCATCCCCCGAGATCGACTCCCTCGCCGCAGATCTTACCTCGCTAAAGACGTGTCAAGAGCTGTGCTCATCACAAGCCTTTACACACGTCTACCTTCTCCATGGAATTATGTCCGGTGCCGCAGAGGCAAATCTCGAATTAGGGTTAAAAGTCAACGTGGACTCGATGAGGTATATGATGGACACTTTGCGCAAAATTCGACCTGGTATCCGCGTTATATTTCCTTCGAGTCTTGCAGTCTTTGGACCAGCGGATCCGAGACATCCAGAGAAAGTCACTGAGAATACGATACCGCTACCGCAGTCATCTTACGGAACACAAAAACACATGGGTGAGACTCTTTTGAATGATTATTCGCGAAGGGGTCTGCTTGATGGTAGAATTGTGCGATTACCGACGATCATTGTTCGGCCTGGTAAGCCTTCAGGTGCAGCGTCTAGTTTCTGTTCGGGTATCCTTCGCGAGCCATTGAATGGGGAAGAGAGTGAATTACCCGTGCCAACATCGTTGAATCTGTGGGTCTGTTCGACGAGGACGGTTATCAAGAATCTCATTATTGCTAGAGATATTCCAACAGAAGCATTCGACAAGGTTGTGGCACGAGGATCTTCGAGAATAGTCAATCTACCTGGTATCACAGTCACTGTGCAAGAGATGCTAGACGCTTTGCTACAAATTGGTGGTGAGGAGGCGCGGAAACTCGTCAAGAGGGTTCCAGATAGTTCCGTTGAGAATATTGTTAGCTCATGGCCGGCCGAGTTTGATATTTCGCGTGCAACTCAGCTTGGTTTCCAGCAGGATGGGGACCTCGTGAAGACAATAAAGGAGTACTTGGAAGACTACGCACTGAAAAAGATATGATTCGATAGTAGATTGTACATTCCCCTGGATATTTCACATAGACATATAGGTACCTAGGTAATGGAGCATGAGATCGATCGATATTTCTATCGTGGCTGATCATATCACCAGCCTGAGTAACTTCGTGGATTTTCTCATCATAGTTAAGAGCAATCATCTGGAAATATGCACTTAATATCCTCTTATTAACTAAATTCATGATACGTCGGCACGGGGTTGTTTCCCATCATGGATGGCGAAACCTTTCGAGACTTTTGTGTTCAAAATATTACTGTTAAAAACTTTATCATTAGCTGCAAATTTAGTCTCAGATACATTGATATTCGATTTTAATGCTTCATCTAAAAGTAATTTTGCATCGGCGTTCTTTCCGACCCTTGCAATGCCTGAGGACTGCTACAGCGTAAGATGATAGTAGGTTCGTATTCTATTTCCCGATACCTTTCCCCGCGTTCCGATTGCTTAAATAAGTAAGCTATATACTGCTCTACTCTATTCTACTATACCCAAAAGTTCTTTGAAGAAATTATCAAAAAAGGAATTTCCAAAATGGCAGCCGTTGAAACCTTTACCCTCAACACCGGCGCGAAGATTCCTGCAGTTGGATTCGGAACGTGGAAATCACCTCAAGGAGAAGTTTCAAGGGCTGTTGAAGCTGCTTTTGAGGCAGGTTACAGACACTTTGTTAGTATACATTTTAAATCGGTATCCCTTCAACCAACATACTAACCAAATCAGGATTGTGCGCCATTGTGTACGTCTGAAGACTGATTCCATATTCTAATAGTCAATGGGGGCTGATGACAGTGTCAAATAGACTACAATGAGGCTGAGATAGGCGAAGTCTTCAAAAAGACCAAAGTCCCTCGATCAGAATATTTTGTCACCACTAAACTGTGAGAAACACATATTCCTTCTCTCACAGCTTTTTACTGATGTGTTCAAAATCAGATGGTCTTCTGATCACCGCCGCGTCAAAGAAGCCCTTAACAAATCCCTCTCAGACCTCTGTCTCGATTACGTCGACCTCTACCTCATGCACTGGCCCGTGACCCTCGACCCTCCTACCTCCGCCGAAGACTACGGTAAAGAAAACCGCAAAGTGCACGCCGCGGGCTGGGATTTCAGAGACACATGGCGCGAAATGGAAGCTCTACTCTCAACCGGCAAAGTCAAAGCGATCGGGGTCGCAAATTTCTCAACCGTCAATCTTGACAAACTACTAAAAACAGCCAAGATTGTGCCAGCGGTAAATCAAACGGAGATTCAGCCGTTGCTTCCGCAGGATAAGTTGCATGCTTACTGTAAAAGTAAGGGGATCCATCAAACTGCTTTCGGACCGTTGGGTGGTGCGGCTAGCAAGCATATTTTGCATCAGGTGGATTTTATCAAGGAAATTGCTGAGAAGAGGGGCACGGGAACAGCTAATGTCATGTTGAGTTGGGGAATTCAGAAGGGATGGAGCGTTATTCCGAAAAGTATCAATGTGGAGCGGATTAAACAGAATCTGCATGGTAATTTTGTCTTATCGGCGGAAGAAATGCAGAAGATTGATAGGTTGGCTAGGCCAAAGGGAAAGAGATTCAATCGACCTGATTGGGGCACAGTTGTCTTTCACGACGATGCGGACGTTAATTTGGAAGATTGAATATCAATTGCAATTGCTTTTGTGGCCATAATCGGCTGCATTCGCTTCATCCACATACTTTACTAAACAAGGGAGCAACTAGCATACCCATCCATGTTATCGCTAGAATCAATATCAATGGCATTTTTCTTATATCACTCCATTCCCATCATGGCAGTCATATCCGTAAACCCAAAATTCAGATCCGGAAATAAAAAGAACTCGTCCGGCGTCGTTTGAGCTGCCACCATTTGAGATAAAGGCTGGCCACCAATGGTAGAGTATTCCAACTGATCGTGTTGCAATCCCATTGAACCACCAACGCCGCCTCCACCAGCATGCATTAGGGATTGATGGGTTACGTCACCATAAGTATAGGCATTTTGCCGTGTAATATCCGCAGTCAATCCAACACTAGCTGCGCAGTCATAAAGCTTCCGGCCCAAACCGAGTGTCATTCGATGGATGGGATGCTGGGATAAGCATGGAATAGTTTGAAATACTCCCAGAACTTGCTCGATGAGGGCAAAGTCGTTCTGCACTCGTATGCTAAGCTGATCATGATAGTTCTTACAGATCTCTAGCAGGAAGTTGCCAGCAAAGGCAATCATGATGTGAAAATAGTGCGGCATACCAACCAAGCTGCTATGTAGCGTCGTATCGGTCAAGATCATGTCGAATATAGAAACTGCGGCGTCGTGTGCTGCTACTGCTGCCGTCAGGTAATGCGATGGCACTGACTGGCCATTGAGATTTCGAAAAACATGATGACCGAGATATAGCTTGCTGAATTGATAATGTAACTCAAGACCCTTTCTCGGAAAGTTGGCAATTTGCTGATTTGGCTGAAATAGAAGAGAAAACTTGTTGAACCAGCGATCAAGCCGTCGAGCGTAGTTGTTGATCTGACTGAACAACACCTGAGGTACTTGTGTTTCGTAATCTCCTCCAAGAGTGTCGCGCATTTCGCTCATGATAATGAGTAAATTTACCTGGGACAGGATACGAATATCGTCCTGCGTGGTATCTTGATGGCTGAGGTAAGATTCCCAATCTATGTTCACTGCTCTATCTCCTCTCAGCAACGCATCACGATTATGCAGTATAGAAAGATGCTGATCACAAATGAACAGCAAATACCATAACCGGAGACGGTCTGTCATCTTTACCTCGGGTGGGTGATGATTCCCTTGAGGTATATTTTGAGGCGATGATGACGCATTATCAATCAATCGGTGCAATCGCAGATCAGCAGCGCGGCGGATGGCATCACTTGATAATATACGAGATGCATCTGCCAACCAAAAAGAAGATATACAGAGAGCTCTGATGTGGTTGATATCACGCTTTTCAAACATAGAGCGTGAAACCAATTGACGCAGCTCTCTATTGCAGATCTCGTACGCTTGTGAATCATGTGAGTCATGTAACGCAGACACAGTGCATATTGCTGCGAGTAACGATGGTGACTTTCGTCTTAGTTTCTGAATGTCATTTAATCCGCCAGCAGTGCCATATATGTAATGGTCCAGCCGCGTAAAGTACCTATCTAATAGAGTTTGCGCAACGGTAGTCGAGATGATTGATCTGCTGATCAGATCCTCTCGCAGAAGCTCCGATCGCTTTCTGTTTTGTGGCGAGCCGGTACTAGATGGCGGTTGCCCCATCTTTGCCATTCCTAAGAAAGTGTCTATCGGGGCATGCGAAGCAGAGGGTGACTCCGGCGGAGAAATTTCGCATCCTTCAGTGTCATTGGCAGCCTGGTCATCCGACCGGGCCTGGTTGACTGGGAGAGCTCGTTGGTCGCCATTAATGCTGAACAGAGGCTCGGGGTTGTCAAGTTTTAGGTAGGTACAGACTCTTTCCAATGTTCGATGAAGATTCTGAATATCTGTCTTGAGGTTATCCGTGTTTCTATCGGAGGGTGATGATATTAGCCTTTGTTACTAGACCCGCTACGTTGCAGCATGCAAGCCACCTGCTCACACACGCAAAATGCGAACACTCACTTTGTATCTTCCAACAATGATTGTAAGCTTCGATTTAGTACACATGAAAGTGATCTCCGCCGACACCGAGTGCACGGAGGCCCACTCGCGGGCATATCACATTTGATCTAGGTCCCCGTTAGCCGAGAAAAGCACGCGACAATTGGAAGTGATTACCGACTTTGTTCTTCCGGCAAGCCGCGCACGCAGTAATTTTGCGTGTAATTCCTGGTAAGGAGCCGTACAGGTTGGCCGGATTACTGCTATTTCGGGCTGGCGCAGACATCGGCGTCTCAGCCGGTTGCACTTGCTGGTGGATATGCGAAGAGAGTCCATCACCACTCTGACTATCAATCTTTGTAACGGGGCTTGCAGAAGCAATAGTGGCAGTATTGTCGGCATGCGACTGGGGACGAAAGCCGTGGTCCCCTCTTGTCGCATCATTGAAGGATGACGATGGCCCTGAATCGGGCGGTGGAACCCTTTGTGTGTCTGAGATTTGGCCTCCACGAGGAGAGCCGGCTTGGAGCCGCTGCCGTTTAGGAGCCATGGGGATATCAACCCAATAGGATCCCCACGATACGACTAATTGATTGATGCAATAACGCGGCGCAAGCAGAATGAAGAGGAAGAGGCTGTTCGGGCGGTAAAGCGATGGAGGAGCACCGGCAGAGTCTCCGCGAGTATTTAATCCCTTTTCGTCCAGCCAGGCTCGGCGTCACATCGGCCTTTCCTCCGACTTCCCCGCATTTGGCTTTTCCGCTTGGGGAATGTATTAAAGACATTCTTCTTCAAGGTCTCCTTCTTACATTTGTCATAACTCTCTGCCATCTACTACATACTTGAAACATCGATCATGATGACTTCCGCTCTAGCTGCTAAAGCTAAGCAGCTGCCCCCCGGCGTCTATGTCCCTGTCATCTCGCTATACAAAGACACCCCGCGACAAGAGCTTGATCTTGATGCAGCATACAAACATTTCTCGCACATGATTCGTGGCGGAGTCCACGGGATTGTTTTGGCAGGCACAAATGCTGAGGCAGTCTTATTATCGCCCAGTGACCGTATCGAATTGATTCGCGTTGCAAAGAAGGCGGCTACTGATCTCGGGGTCCCCAACTATCCTCTCGTTGCTGGTATCACTGGGCATTCTACCAATGAATCGATTCAGTTGGCTGAAGACGCTGCAAAGGCTGGAGCAGGGTGGGCGCTGCTTCTTCCACCAAACTATTGGGCTAAGGCTGTGACTAAGGATGTTATCCTGAGTTTCTACCGCGAGGTGGCTGATAACAGCCCGATCCCTGTTGTCATCTATAGCGTATGTATTTACCCTTCCCACATTCATCTTCTTCTAGCTAAGTGTACTGACTATCATTTGAAGTTCCCGGCAGTCACAAATGGCGTCGATATGAGCTCAGACGTCATGTCCGAACTCGCGCAACATCCAAACATAGTCGGCACTAAGCTCACCTGCGGTAATGCAGGCAAGGTTACCCGTCTCAGTTATCGATATACTCCTGAACAATTCAGTGTCTATGCCGGGTCATCCGACTGGCTTCTTCCATGTCTTATTGGCGGAGGAGTGGGCTGTGTCACTGGCATGGGTAACGTCTTTCCCAAATCTACGTCTCACTTGTACAATTTGTGGGCAGCTGGTAAGACAGAAGAGGCTCGCAAATTGCAAGGAGTCGTCGCAGAGGCGGAGAAAGTGTGCAAAGAAGGCATCGCGCTCACAAAATTTGCTTCATATTATTTTAATGGTCGTGATATGGGTATTGACGAGAAGATCTACTACCCCCGCAAACCATATCAGCCTGCCAACAAAGATCGAGAAGAATGGGCTATCAAGTCGATGGCCGAACTGGCGGCTTATGAGAAAACACTGCCGGATGTAGTAGGCGCTTGATACTACACACAAATATTATATTATATATAGATTCTACAAAATGAAGACTTAATGACTACGGTTACATTAATATCCTTGAAGGAAATAGATGCTCCTAGGTTCAAAGGACTATGGTTACCGATGCGCTGACCACAACCTGAGTAATTGCTCCATCCCAAGTGAGATGTATAGACTTTCTCAAATGCATGAAAGTATCCAAGCCGAATGAACAAAAGCGTCGTGATATTGGAAGAATCAAATTCATGATTGTTTTGCCGCGGGCCCGAAACTGAGCAGTTGTATGGCGGCTTTCTCTCCGATGTCAATGTTCGCATGCTGAAGCCGGATAAAGTTCCGCGAGGGGTAAAGTCTCAATTGCAATTTATTCTAGGGAATCTTGAATCACATCGTATTAGAGAAGGCTGACTTGGTTGTCGTTACAGTTACAAAAGAACAAGCTCTCGTTCTCGATGAAAATTCGAGTCCATTTCGATCCGGAAAAGTCCTAATACGACATAGCAATCATGGTAGCAGCAGGCTCAAGCAAACCGACGGTGCTTCACATCGGTGACGCAATCAAATATAATCATGATTTCTACGAACACGAGTTTGCTTCGCGGTATAATGTCATCCAAGCAACGGAAACCGACCGAGAGTCATTCATCGAAGCATTGAAATCGAAAAAGTATGCTCTTCCCGACATTTCTGTCTATATCTAAACTCTTACAAAATAAAGATACGGCAACTTCTCAGCCATATTCAGGCCACATTTCCAAACTGGCGGTTTCATGGGCCAATGGGACTCTGAACTCATCCCTCTTCTCCCCCCTTCAGTACGCATATTCGCCTCTGCCGGCGCCGGCTTCAACTGGGCGGATGTCGACCTTCTCGGTGCTCATAAGATCTGGTACGCCAACGGAGCTGGCGCATCAGACGAAGCCGTATCAGACACTGCATTGTACATGGTACTCAGTGTCTTCCGAAACTTTACGCGCTCGCAAATAGCAGCTCGAACTGCAGATGTCGAAACATTCAATGCCACACATAAACTGATTGCTACTATATCACGAAACCCGCGAAATCATGTGTTAGGTATTGTCGGGTTTGGCAACATTAGCAAGAAGTTGGCATATAAAGCAAAGACGGCGTTAGGCATGAAGATTCACTACTTCGATATCGTTCGCGCACCGGCAGCGGAAGAGGAAGCCTTGGAAGCTATTTATCACTCATCATTAGACGAGTTGCTCAAAGTCGCGGATTGCATCTCACTACACACGCCACTAAATAAGCATACCCAAGACTTGATCGGAAGCAAGCAACTCTCTCTCATGAAGCCCGGTAGCAGGATTGTCAACACTGCTCGTGGTCAAGTACTCAACGAAAATTCTCTGATTGAAGCTTTAAATAGTGGCCATCTTTCTGCTGCAGCACTAGATGTGCACTATCACGAACCCCAGGTTTCGCCCGTTCTGGCAAGAATGGAGAACGTAACCTTGACGACGCATATTGGCGGTGGTGCGTTGGAGACGAGAATCAACTTTGAGCTGAATGCGATGAAGAATATTATAGCTGTCGTTGCTGAAGATGGTAACTTCAAGGGGGAGCCTTTGACTCCTGTAAACAAAAGAGCATTTGAAGCAGCTTCTCTCTAAATGCGTCTATGGTTGTTTAGATCTCACAATGCATTGAGATCTATGGTCCAAAAATCCAACATTGATTGAACTATTTCCTCAATTAACAAACCTTGTATTATTGTGTATGGAATGGTGTAGACTCGTAGATCCAACAACCCTAATATCCTAGACCTATTCTTGACTACATATGGCAAAGCGACATAGTCCAACATATCATGTTCGTGAAAAGAGAATCAAAAGCAAGCTTTTAACAAGCCGTTACCAAGCCAAAATATCCTGTCTTTTGCTGCTTATTCCTGACTTATCACCACTCAGACAATCCAGTTCCTTGCATACTAAGTGATTTGGATCAGCATCCGTAGTTTTCCTACAATAGTGGATCTAGTATGGGCACTTACAGATTTCCGCCTGTAGAAATTTTTGACTTGTCTTTACCTTGTTCATTGCAGGGCTAATTTCTTTTCCTAGCGCTCTTTCGACCCTCCGATGAGCTTTCAATTGCACAAGAATCTCCGCTTGCATTTCTGTTTGAATTAGCAAATATAAAATTCTAGATCAGTAGAGCACATTATAATGAGAAGTACGGATTGAATTACCTTTATTGCCATCATCCACAAGCTGAGCTGAACTCTCCAGAGCCTTGGCTTGTATGCTTATCATTCCTTCAATCTGTGAGACAACTGCTTTTTCAGTAGCTGTATTAGTCTTGCTCGAGGTCGAGTAGAGGTCCCAACGGATCTGCGTCTTTGTTGAAGATGATGGCATCAAAATAACCGAATACCACAGATTCGTGTCGGGAAGCTTGTAAATCATTGAACAAGGAAATGAGCGTAGTGACTGCGTGTCACGAGGCTGCTTCCCTAACCAGGTCCATAGTAGAGATGTCTTCGGTAGTTTGGGGACTCCAAGATTGAAGGTCTCTGTGTTGACTATTCCACTCGTCAAACGACCCTTCAATTTCTTTGAAATTCAACATACTTACCAGCAATCTTCCAATTGAACCCTCCTTCAACCGTTCTTCCGTCAACCCATCGACACTTCTCTGGTTCCAATCCCAAGAACGAGTCCACCGCCTCTCTTTCCCATCTTTCTCCATAATCACCAATGCCCTCACTCATCCGTGCTGCATCCAAATTGATCCAAATCACACCAGAGTCCTCACTTACACTCAAAGGAACCTCAAACAACCCATTATCCTCCTTCCTGAATCCCTGAATACCGTCAAACATAGGCGCTTTGATCAGCTGCCCCTTGACATCGTAACTCCATCCATGATACTTGCAACCTAGCACCGTACTACTTCCCGATTCCTTTCGGGTCACCGTGTATGCTCGGTGGCGACATACGTTATGAAATGCGCGGAGTTTATGATCTTTGCCTAGAATCAGGAAGAACGAGTAGCCGCATAAAGTGAATGTGTGGTAATCGCCTGGTTTCGAGAAGCGGCTTGTATGAGTAAGGAAAATCCAGCACTATGAGGGGAATGTGGGAGACGCCACAGATTATTAGCGATATCCTTCTCTTTACTTGAAGTCATATTTTTGACTTTTATGAAGTTTTTCGGAGCTATTTTGGGTTATCAACCTTTGCAAATATAGCACGTGTTTCGAGATCGAAGTTGTCGGCTGAGGAGAACCAGTTGGGAGGAAACTCTGTTTCTTTTGCCACGGCAGACCCTGATTCGGATTTGACATTCAATTCTGCACTCTTAGGCTCCTTCAAAGAAATTTGAGATTTATCGCTTCTGTCGTTGAGAGCAAAATATCTGCTGAACGAAAGAATCGTGGTGGCGCCCAAGACAACACCAACCAAGATTCCTATGAGAAAAGACAATGTTTCTGCCATGTCCAGCTTTGGGAGGTAATGCAACCAATTGAATATTAGAATAAGGAATAATTATCTATATTTCAAGAACTACAGGAAACCCTCTGATAAATAGCACATCAGAGCGTTGAGTTTTTGATCCGCCGGAAACATTAAGCGGTTGGCTAATGCATCTGAGTATGCCAATACGATGTACTATCGTGATACTTCTGAAACTGATAAGTACACCTGGACTATTAACATGCAGCTCATTAATCTTGACTAAGTGGCATGCTTAAAATTCAAGAGGTGACGAATCAACGTTAGGGTTAAGAATAATTCCCGGAATAGGAAGTGTTTTCCTCCTTGAAACAGACCCGCAAAATGAAGAGGTGATCACAGGGGTTTTACGTCATTTTACTAGCGTTATCATAGATAACCAAAAAAGTCTAGTATTATGAAGAGATTTGCGGATTTCTCGTAATGGTTGTTCATGCTTAGCTTCATCTAGATTATCCTCTATCAGGGATCAATAAATTAGCTCAATATATCCATATCTCAGTCAAACTCGCTCAGGCCTCAGCTTCAACCATTTGTGAGGTAGGCACCGGTTCCCCTACTGATCTATCGCTCTCGGTGTCGCGCTTATTTCTCTCTTCCTCGAATTGTTGTCGGACGAGTTCGAAAACCTTTTCTTGGTAATCTGTAGCACACCATATGAGCAAAGTGATAGGTTGAAGAGCCATATCTCCAAAATCGCAAAATTAGACTCACATGCAACACCGCTCTCCTTCTCTGGATTCAAAATACCCTCGCTGTAAACACCCTTCTCCAGATTCGTCTGTGCCTTTTCGCACAGCTCAAAGTCCTCCATAGCGACTTGCCTCGTAAATTGATAGTAGTCTTCAAACTTTGCACCTTCTTCGACATGGTAGTAGTCGAACTCCATCCTCGTGACGCCTGGCTCCTCGGTAGGACATACGCGGAACGAACTCATTCCTCCGCCATAGACGTTTAGAGTACAAATCGGGAAAAAATACAGAAATAGCCCATCATCTGGCTTTTTCGGATCTGCGACATGCTGCGAGAAATTCTCATGATTATATACCGTGTAAAAAGTTGGAGGATAGTAGACACTAAATGATGGATGGGTGTACTGGCAATGCAGACACTCCTGATATCCATCAACCATTGTCTTCCAATTGAAGTTTCCTTCGTATTTGATACTACGTCTCCAAGGACGCTTTGTGAAGTCGACTTTGGCGAGGAGCTTCTCAAGGTCGGGGAAGAACTCGTGGAACGTGGGTGCAGATGAGCTTAATGCCGCAAATACAAGTCCTGTTGGAGTGACATGGCTTGGTAGTTGGTTGCCCTAGATTCATGAATCGTAAGATACGGACACATCTGTAACAAATGCTTCAGAATCAAACACACGCGTACCGTGCTGGCTTCATAAACTTTCAAGTCGTCATTGTCTGGGAATTCTGTGGTTGCAGAAACTCGTACAGCATAGATTTGTTGCTGGGCGATCTCGAAGCTAACTTTTTCATCCACATTCAAGAATCTGACGACTGGTCCGATCAAGTACCATGACTAAACGATAGACTTAGTTTTCATTTGCAATAAAATCAGCCATAGCGACTAACCTTCAGAAAAACAGCCCGTCTTTCCAACTGGTACAACGGCGAGTTACAATACCACGATGCGGGCAACGTGCGAGTCAATTCTACCATTTTGAGTTTCGGTGATTAGTTTCGATGATTACAGATCTGTCGAATGTTTGAATGACTTTGCTCTTCCATTTCCTCCAGGCTACAATCGAAGAGAAACAATGTTGATTCTATACATTTCACACTATTCGACCCTTCTCGATGCTATTGGTCCATGTATCTGGTTTCCAAAATGGGATATCAGATCCCGGAATTTACGTCTACCAATAAGCTTTGTACATTATGATGACCTGCTGATTGTTTGATTGTTTTAAAATATTAGGAGTTAATCCTACTCGTGGTTTTATTTTAGTGTGTCGATATCATCAATATCGCTGTTTGTTAACTTGATGAGTCCGGATTTTCAGAGAGTGGCGTTGGGTTGGGCTTGAGGGATTGGGCTGAGCATACCATGATTGAATATTCACTGATGCGATGCATCCAATCTTTACAGTTATAGTGCCGTCTGATCGATTAAACCGCATTAAAGCTTAACTTTAAGTCTCTATTACCGATATACGATTCATGAATCGTCCTAGTATTTCGGCATGCCGTATGGTTTTGGATTGTCATCTATCTTTAATCCCACTCGAATAGAATATTCATAAACAAGAAAATCCATACATATTCGATACCATATTAATTACACTGCTTTCCCTTTGTGTTCCAATCCTACAGAAAAGTCTTATGAATCGAATTTGCATGTAGTGGTGCTCTGTAATGAGGCCTCATAGCCCCGTGTAATGACCCCTCTTGGTGACCCCTCTTAGGAAATTCTCCGTAATGAGTCCTCCGTAGTGCCCTGTAGTGATCTTCTATTACAAACCCTCCATCATGACAAAGCTGCAATCGGAAATGACTGATCGACTTCGATCGACCCAGAAAAAGAGCGCAACGCTCTGGCGTAATGTACAGTGTCAGGAAAAATTCGCTCAGCCAGCTGATTCAACGAGCGACTTCGATACAGACGTAGACGCCGAAATCTTTGGTCACATCAAGACGGAGTTGACAAAGCCAGTCGCCCAGCCATTATCCGGCAGATGATTCACTACTGAGGCCTCACTAGGGGGCATCTGTCCCCAATATGTCTTCACTGACATTATTGATAGCTCAACTGCATGAGATATCAGCATACTAATCTACCTAGGTATGTTTAGATGATCTATTTTAGCTCTTTATCCGGTTGATCGTTGATTATTTTGTATATCAAGAGTTACTCCTACTCATTATTTTGACCATTGTAATATGAATAGTATTAGTGTTCCTTACGCAGTGATAAGGCACCTCCAGTGAGGAGCACAATGCAATTTACACATAGCAAGACAGCACGGTTCATGAATGATGATGCACAAATATTTCGACATGCCGTGCTGTTTCGAGCTTCCGAATCTCCTACTAAAATCGAATATCAAAGCCACTATCTTGTATTTTAAATTGATAAACTAAACTCCGAGCTGTCAGCAGTGCAGTGTCATCAACGAAGTGGCGATAGTCATTTTCAGCTTTTTACCGGATGAGATATGTAAAAGCCACTAGACACGGAAGGCTAGAAGGGCCATTGAAACAAACGTCCTTTGGGCTGAACTACTCTTTGAACCGTTACTGTCATGTCGTCAACATTCCGCTCAATTGACAATCAAACCAAATCGAAATGACGAACTTACTTTCCACATGGGAGACCTCATTCTCCCTCTCATCATTAGTATCTATCGGCACCCATCGCCTATTTGTCTCGGTAAGCGGTCCGCTTCGCCATGCCCGAGCACAATCCAATGCTTCTGATACCGACCCTGTTGCGGGGTACTCTACCACATGGACCAATGACCCAATAATAATCATCTTCCCTGGAGCAGGCGAATCGTCCTCCTCTTGGCCCAGAGTCCAAGAAAATGTATCCGGTTTCGCGCGTATTTTGGTATACGATCGAACCGGTCTTGGGAAAAGCGAAAGCCGCACAAATGATGCCAACGTAAACAACAAAGGAGCGGCAATCATCGCAGCAGAAGAACTTTGCATACTTCTTGATACACTTCGTATCACTGGACCCTATGTTCTCGGAGCACATTCATATGGCGCCATCGTTGCGCGAGAATTCTTGCATTTGAGGTCAAATCAAGTAGCTGGTATGGTCCTTGCCGACGCCTCCACGGAGCGACAACCGCAATATTTCCGTCTTCCGGATCCAAACATGAATGCTGTTATGGGCAATCTCAAATTCTCCGCTATTACGGGGCTGAGAGCAAATGCGCAGTTGTCGTCTGATGAGTGGAGGGCGAGAGCAATTGAAATGAGTCAAAGTGCGTCTGCGATACAGGCTGAGGTTGCGGGATATGAAATAGTGTGCGCGCAACTAGGTGAGAAGAATCAGTTCGAGGGGCAAGTGCTAGGAAACAGACCTCTGAGTGTGGTAAAATGCCAGTCATTCCGAGATTACGAAAAGATGTACGAGGCTGGCGTGGAGGCTGGGAATGGTACTGTTAAGCAGCGTCAGGCGTTTCGAAGACTATTGGATAAGTGGGATTCCTGGTCGGAGGAGTTGCAACGCGAGCAATTGCAGCTTTCGTCAAATGCGCGGTGGATTGAGGTTTTCAGGTGTGGGCATAATATTAATCTTCTTCGGCCAGATGTGATTGTGCAGGAGATACTATGGGTTCTTGGGAGAAGCAAGGATGACTTGCATTTATGATACAAATCAGTACCTCGTTTCTACAGAACCTGGATACGGAGTTATGAGAGGTGTATTTTTTATCAATAACAGTGTGTTCATCAACAATACATACTTCTAGCATCAAATATCAAAAATGGCTCAGGGAATAAATCTCATTACGTAGAAAGAGTAAGATCCATATTACATCCACCCAATAATATACAAAAAAGCCTCACCCATATATCCATTCATCATCAGACCCTGCGCGAACTCGATAAGTTTCGAGTCAGGAATATCTAGTGCCTCAAAATACTCTTTCTCTCCACCTCCACTGCGAGCTCGCACTCTTTTCTCCACAAGGCTCTTCATCATTTGCTCCCCTGGCGCTACGATCAGATATATGGCAGCGGACTGCTCCATTGGTGTGATCGATACTGACTCTTGTTGTGCGGGTGTGAGCCATTCGTGGCCTGTAAGAGTAGATGGTGTCCTATTTGAGGGCTTTTTCCCTGCAGATATGGAGACTTGGTCAGGACCTGACTCAGATAAATTGCCGATGATTGTATATCTGATATCGGCTTCTGGGGAGAACACCAAAAGAGTGTTGACGTTCGAACTTAATTTCATGCGGAAATTTGTAAAATTTCGTGGATCGAGGTATACGGTATGGCTCGCTGTGATGCTAGGGGGTGTATTGCCTCTCTCGGCAGGTAGAATCATGCTGAGAGCATCATTTTGCACAGCTGGAGGACACCGCGGGGCGATTGCAACTGATCTAGATTCGCGAAGTGTCACGGACGGAATGCAGGATAATTTGTGTTTTATGCGCCCCTTGTCATGGCAAGCAGCGCTACAGAAACGGACAATGTGACAAGCTTGAACAATCAGCTATAAGCAGTCTTGACAGTTTCTTTAAACTGGGGGATGAAAACTCACTGTTACATAAGGACTTTGTCTTCGATTGACAGTATGTGCAAGGTCCATCTTCAAACATCTCCCATGCACGTCTTTCAGCTGTCAAAACCTCACGCCGATGAATCAAATCCGTCACTCGACTCCTAGCGTAATCAATACGAGACCGCGAGGGATGATCAGAGGGCATTTTGTGCGCCGATTGCAAAAGCTGTCCATAATTTTTGATGGCCTCATCGAAATGTCCCAGATGCTCCAAAGCCACGCATAAAGCGCTCAATGCATCAAAGAATTCCAGCGAATCTAATTCCTTGGCACCAGTGGTCTCATCTAGTAGAGACAAAAAGACTTCACAAGCGTCTCGATTTAAACCAGAATCCATATAGGCCCGACCTAAAGTCTGAAGCACGCGAAAGCTCTCAGCAGATCGAGATCGTCGATAGTGATCGAGTATCACTTTCACATCTGCCGGGAAGTCAAAGCTTTCGGATTCTTCGAGATACCTGATTACCGTGTTTCTTGTCAAGATACTGTCATAACCAACCACATTTTTGCAGTGTGGAATTATCTTCCGGGATGCGGCGAGCGATTGTTCTTTCAAGCCCAGCTTTTGGTATAGAATCGATAAGTGGCTTATCGCAACCAATGTACTCTCATTTTGTAGACCCAAGACAGTTTCAAATGCCGGGACAGCATCTTCAAGAAGCTGAAGCGCTGACTCAACATCTCCCAAGCTCATTTTTATGCTGGCTAAGTACTGCATTGAATTCAGTGTCTCCGGATCATTGTGTCCTAGTACCCTCAGTCGACCAGCCAGTACTCGTTCGTAGAGAGCTGATGCTTCTGTCGCATATCCATCCTTCTCGCACAGTTTGGCAATATCGTTGAGTAAAGTATAAATGACGCTTTGGTCGCGTCCATATATCCTCCTGTAAATTGCTAAGGCCTTGAGAAAGTAATACTCTGACTCTCCAGCCGCCCCAACAGAGCTATAGACAGATCCCAATCGGTGGTAGATGCCTGACCGTATGCGGAAATTGGTATCCAGCGCTGGATACTTACTGAGACTATCCAAGATTTCCTTATATGCGAGGATAGCATCCCTTGGGTTTTCGCCTTCTAGATCCGTCTCGGCACGAGCTTGTAACGAGGTGATGCGCGATTTGATTGAAACAAGTGACGTATCTGCAGACACCACGGAATAAACATGAGCTATTTGTTCCATCTGAAGCACGCGGCGTCGTCCAGACTTGTCCTCGACAATGGCCCCATCCGCCGATATTCGCACATGGATAAACGGATCGCTGTCACTCCCTCCAGTTTCGTCCTCACGCGGTGATCCGATATCCATAGTCTTTTCTGATGGTTCAGGGATCTTGTTGCTGGTGCGGCTTTCGCTTCTCGTTGTTTCTCCGCTTTTATTTGGCTTTGACACAAAAGAGAATCGTACGGAATTTTCCTTTTTCATCAATTTACGAGGCTGGCTCGCTGACGTATCTGATCTAGATAGTCCTTATCCACGTCAGCAGTCAATAGCTCAATAATGAGTATTCACTTACTTTTTGGTAATCTCAAGCCAAGGACGGATTTGAGCAGAGACATTCGACGGGATGCAACAGCACCCTTATCTTCATCGAGAGACAGCCGTCCCTTTTCCGATAGGCTGTCTTTCTCGCTGCATGTTGGCGAATCTAGACAATTTTCATCTGAGACAATCGGTCAATCAAGACTTAATATTAAAATGCAGCGCAATCGCATACCATTATCCCTCATATCAAGCCATGTCGTGAATTGAGTGATGGGAAAGTTGACGACAGCACGAGCTTCTACGTCCTGTAGTTTCCCATTGATAGCATGAACTGGCCAACTTTTAGCATTTACACTATTCAAACCTGAGAGCGAATGTTTACCTCTTTCCATATCTTCAGGAAGCGAGAAAGCCATGGCCACAATCTCCCCATCCTCGCCTTTTCCAGCTTCTAGTTCAATTAGCCTCGTACCATCAACAACATCCATAAACGTACTTTTCATAGACCAGGCATCAAGTAGTCTCTGCGACTTCCGCTTGTGTATCCGCCTGATAGCGTTCTCCGTAGGGCTCAATGGAATGGTAATTGAACCGCCGTGATTGTTGATCTGCGGATGACTAGAGGCTCTTCGGTGGCTGGATTTGCTGGAGCTGACCTCCTTTCGAGTTTGTCGAAATTCCATATCATCGTGAAAGTCATAATGTAGTCGTAATTCGTATCTGTACAGATCTCAGCTTCTGTGATCAATGCCGCCACGGAGTGGGAAACGTACGGTGTATCGCATTTCTGACCGCATTGGACGCATGTGAGCTCGTGTGTTTGATCTGGTTTGTATCAGTCAATGAGCTATATTCCTAGTGGTCCTTGCAACATACGTAAATTCTCATGCGCTTCTTTCGCCTCATCGCTTGGAAAAACATCTTTGCATTTATTGCAAGGCACTCTGAGAGGATAGCCTTCCAGAGGTATTAATCTTCTTTCAATTCTGTAGCCTTTATTGATGAGACTACAATGTCACTCAACATCAGCTGTGCTCGGACATGCTGAAATCAGAGTCGACTTACTTATCCCTCATCATAACATGAACCACGATCGCTGCGCCAGGACAAAACTTCGAAAAGCGATGATTGTCCAATTCAGCACTGTATTGAATTAGCTGTGTCCTGATAATTACACATTCTGGGAGGCTATTTACCTCGATGAGAAAATTGCATCGCAATCAGCACAAGAAAAATCTTCGAGCTCTGTCGTATATAGGTCTTTATTAGGTCTCGGTGGAAATTTTCGAAGGACATCTTGAAAATGTTTGATATCTGCACTCGCTTGGTCGTAATCTTATATATCCCAATCAGTATATCGCGGATCAACAAGTGCAAGATTATTCATACTCTTCGCTCCCGTAACATGCCAATGTGATAGTAAAATTGAGCCTTGTAGAACGCTTCTGCGCGGGCCCTCCGGAGCATTCGCTTGAAGAAATGCTCCGATTTCCGAATTGGGGTCTTGTATTTTTTGTTGTCGCTCACTGTGAGATTGGCTGTGAAGGTCGAACTCGTTCCTGCGATAGTCCCGGTCAGAATGAAACGAGAAATCTTCAAAAGTTTACGATCAAAAACGATATCTTACCTATCAAAGAAACGTTTCGGGCAGTGTTGGCATTGCATTGTGTTCAGGTGGTGTTGTACATACACAAGTAGTTGAAGGGAATAAATGTATCAATATTCAACAAGCATATAGGCAATAGACTACCCAATGTCTTTTAAGAGGAGTCAGCTATGTGATTCGGATGTGGCCCTCCTTTATCACGTATCACGGACATGTCAGGATTTTCGGCCAAGGTTCGCGTTTATCCATTGAAAATTTGCAATGAAAAGGTCAACCCAAGGAAACGATTGGTAATCTTCCGATCCATCCTCCCTCGCATGGTTTTTAACACTATTAGCCATGACAGACAGCATTTAAAGGATTTCGCTCAGTGAGAAACCAGTCAGAGTCTGAGCTTGGCTGCAGGGCCAGTCGGATATGTAGTGTCGATGCGTAAGCGACGAACAAGAATTGCCAAATGCATGTGTCAAACGCGTCAGTGCCCTGAGTACGAGACGCAAACATGTGGTTCCATCGAATAATCAGCAATGAATAGATCGAGCGGGGAGGATGGGGGGAAATGTTTCCTTCACAAATAAAGTTGATGGCTCCAACTCCTTGCATCTACGAACTCCACATCGAAATAGCGCTGTCCGATTATTTTGGTGGCCGAGATAACACATCACATTCGCGCTCGCCATATCTTGATCCAGTAAATTTGTCTCTACTGTTTTTCCGGATCCATGGCAGGTTCCAGCACAATTACTCGTTCCTTCTGGAATATCGACATTATTCGTACTTCTGTAAGACACCCGATTATTTTCCAGTATCCGACAATTGGTAGTTGCACTCCCATGTTCCATATTTTCTAGAAGGAATAAGATACCAGCTCAATGATTCCATGTGTGATCGCTCTAATGCGAGACATAGTGACTGTTATTGTGACGTCTCAATCCGATCCGCGACAACGTCCGTCCGTCGAATTTGTATAAATAACGTCTCGGCCGAACAGTTACCTGGGTGACTATGCGATGGAGTGAAGATGATAGTGCAGTACTCAGTCTCGATCAAGGTCAAAAAGCGAGGCATGCGATGTTCCATCGCAAGGAGCAAATGTCTTTTCTCCTCGGTGGTTGCGACTATTTGAATTGTTATGTTAGCGGATATCAAATGTGACATCCAATGACCGCTATCATGTCAATCGCACCCCTGTTTGCTATCCCTAAGGTATTGACGATCATCCAAGATGTCCTTTCATCATAAAGCAAAGTTACTTGAACCAGATAGGAATCGCTAGTCGGTCTATCAAATAGCACACCCAGCAAGCCCAGGTACCCAACGCCGTTAGCGTTTGAAGTAGCCAATAGTGGCTTCTGCCACAATGCAAGCAATAAATGTATGATGACCCATTTGATGTATCATATGTCAAATCCGTAGCCTAGTTTCATATGTTGACCGTTCACTTCGTTAGGTCTAGCTGCTGGAAGGGCCACAACGCTTCGGCCTGAGATATGTTTTCTCCCACAGGGAATCGAGTTGTGCGGGGATTACGTGCCATTTTATTTTGCGTCAAGGTCAAGTTGAGTAGGAGTTGATATAGTACTAATTGATGAGCAAAGAGCAGGCCAAAAATAGACTTGATGTACTAACCGTTAGACACGACTCCTCTCCGGAAAGGCCGCCACGCAGATATACGTAAAGTATCAAAGCTGTCTCGTGTATGACACCTGATCGAACAGTCATTTAGCTCGGGAGCTTGCAACGGATTAGAGGGACCTACAAGCCACAACTTTAGGGCTTAATCGGCCCACGCTGAGTACCTTTCCCCAGTCTTTCCCATCAATCCTCACTTTTGCCCACCCCGCTCCATCGTCATCATCAGCCGAGTTACCGAGCTGTCTCATCCGCTCACTGGGAAGCTGGTTTATATCTGTTCCCTGCATCTGTCTTGGATCGAGTGGCGGGTTGGTCAACCCTGTCCAGACACTTGAGATCCGCAATGAGTCCGTTGCAATTCCGATCTTCAGTGAGCCATGCATATTGGCACTCAGTTGCAATTTAGGGCCAGTTGTGCCAGACGCCAGCGAGGCTCCTCCACTCGATTTACTACTGCTCGCTGCAAGTTTTGTGAAGCGATCTGAGATTGCTTTGAGCTGTGCCAGATTTGGTAAGATGATGTGAACGTCAGGATCTCGACAGCGGGGCTCATGTAAGCCTTCAACCGCGGATTGATGTAATACCTTAACTGGTATTTCCTGTGTGATCACTGTTTCGCGCTCACGAGGAGCATTGGCGCGTGCATTCGACTGGATCTGATCATGGTCAACTCCACCAAACTCGTCGACTTCAGAACCAACAGGAATATTTCCCGGGATTAATGAAGATGACACAACAGTAAGAGCAAGAAGCGGGACGTTGCCTTTGCGAGTCAACCGTAACTGAGCAGATTTGTCGCCAATTGCAGACCGTAGAGCACGGGAAAGTGCGGCAATAGGAACCTCGAGATTGACAGCACCAGCTGCAGCTTCAAGTACATAACTCTCATCAAAGATGGCTTCCTGACCGCGCAGTCAGCATTGAAAATTCCTGCAGTGAAGACGCTCTAACTGACCGCCGGTAACACAGCCCAGACCTGTGTTCCTTGATCAGGAATGATGGTGAAATGCACTGTCTCTCGTTCCAGCCTCATCCAACATATCTTCCCCAAGGAGTTGAGAGAGGCGGCAAGTTCTGTGAAATTCATGGTCAGGTGCAAACATTCAGTGGAGTGTTGTGATGCCTTACTTGCAAAGGTGCCGACATTGGTCAGCTGGCTTCGAAACCGCATCCTTCGTGATTCTAATATCTCTCAATTGAATAGGATAAAGACGGACTTTCAAAAAGAAGGCATGTTCGTTGATCAAGTGAGTGTTGAGAGGAGCAGAGTCTACGCGTGGTGGTCGCGGCGGAAGGTGGACAAGCGATTGCTTGGCCCGTGCACTGTGCCTTCTCACCCTAACCCTGCCTCATCTTTTTGTGTGCATGAAGTGCAAAAGACAGAGATCTGTAAATGTTTTAATCATAGATTCAAGTGTAGAATATATAAGTTAATGGTCATTAGCGTTCGAATGCATGAATATTCACTGCCGGGTTGAGCTGTGCCCTTCCATTACTCACAATCTGCAGGGCAACCATCATCGTCATCGGGGTACTAGATGAAGTAGTAGCGCTGGTTGCTACTACCAGGATCGAGGATAAACTGACGACCGCGGGCAAAGATGGCGGTACTGCAATGCTATTGGGAGTGGTCGCAAAATTCAAAGAAACCCTAGACTACGACGGCATCACGGCAGATGGAGATGCCGAGATGCTATGAGCGGAAGACGAAGGTAGCAATACTACAAAGATGAGATCAAACCCGTAGAAAGTGCAGACGAGAATGGCAAGGTGGAAACGCTACTGTAACGCAAGACAAAATTGCAGAGAATGAAGGGGTTACGGTCAAGATCTATATTACGGCGGATTTCGTAGTCACCACATATATAACTTTCGTGCTTATCGCCGCCGTCACAGTGGCAATATATACTCAGAACCAACATCACTGAGTCATCGAAAACGCTTGCAAAACAACCATAGAACCAGCTGAAAGATAAAGAGCTCAACATCAGCAGCGAAATTAGTATAGTTGACCCCCGCGTATGATGCTAATCTAGACTAGATGCAATGGGTGACACATGCGCTGCCCGATGCTGGGGTACGATGCGATAGGGCTACCACTGTGCAACCAGGCAGACGAACAGCGTTGAGAGGAGTACTTTGATCCTGATGACCAGACACCGGCCGAGTACGACTTGATGGCAGGAATGACGGTACCCACTGCGCAGGTACTTGTCGTTGTAGCGATATCGTAGGTGGAAATGGTGATTTGGGTGAGTCTCTCGACAGTAATAGAGGTGATTGTGAGGGTTGAGGTATAGCATGGGCCACATTCGGTTGCTCCAACACAGCGAGAAGGGCAAATATCGAAGCCCCTGAAAACTTCATTCTAGACAATCAACGCTACTCAAATGGCCTTGGCTGGCACTGTTAGAATCTGTCAACAACTATCGGGCCAGAATCAATTCATGGGAGTAAAGCAATTACGGGATTTCAAATTGGCATTGGAATTTTTCCAAGACCAAAGATTCGAAGATTTAGGGTGCGTGGGCATGAGGTCCGATCTTCTCGCTACATTTAGCCTTGTTGATTTTATCCAAATAATTCTATCCTGAATCCGCGAGAAAGGTAGAGGATAAATTACCACCAGGATCAGAGGGTGGGTGTAGGAAGGAAAAATCACCGTGGAATTAGTGAAAAATAATGGACAATCGCAAGAGCGAGGTGAATGAATGAGAAGGCGGATGAGTACAATGTTTGGGTTAAGACTTGGATTATATCTGACATCCTCCCGATTGATATCGGTATTCAAAGTATCTTAGAGGATCTAGACCATTGGTTATACTGTCTTCGCTACGTATCATCGGCCACATTTGCTTGCGTCAATGTTGCCAGATCTTTGCATCGCCAACGCCGCTACCAGGGCTGCCCCAACCCCTGACCCATCCTCTGCTGCATGAAGAGAGATAGGATCTGAAGAACCTTCTGGCCAATCTAAAATCTCCTTCAGAGCCTGCGCAGCTCTGTTTCT
This sequence comes from Talaromyces sp. F31, assembly GCA_037356135.1. NCBI lineage: Eukaryota > Fungi > Ascomycota > Eurotiomycetes > Eurotiales > Trichocomaceae > Talaromyces > Talaromyces sp. F31. Next base: position 3,202,958 of record JAYXSF010000034.1, read on the forward strand.
GAAATGGGCATATTTGTTGAAAACGGATCCATCGACACCGACATGACAAGTTTCCAGGCCTTTCTTTTTACTGATGGCAGCAACGCCGCACGAGTATAGCCGAGCGGAGCGAGTCGCGATCAATTCGGTCAAGTAGCGGGTTACTTTCAACTCGTAATCGATAGCTTTGATATTCAGAGCACTGTTGAGAATGAATGCAATGTCGTGCAGCGCATCCGATTTGTCTTCTTCGACAGTAGACAGGAACAGTGAATCAATAGAGTTTTTCTGCCGAAGATTGGAAACATCTTGACCCCTAAAAATATGATTCCTTTCATGTAGGTCAAGCAGAACAAGACGAAGCATTTCTCCAATATACAACCCAGCAACCATTTTTTCGTATAATTGTTGCCCTGGTCGTGAAGAGTTTTCATCAACGATGCAATGAAAGGGATTCCGTGGTAGGACATTTCGAGAGTTGTCAAAAGCGCCATATTCTGTGTTGATTGCGATTTCGAGGTCAGGCGGTAATCTGTAGTGTTTGATCTTAGGGATCGCACCGCATACTTCCATATAGGCTGCGTTAACACCGGTACTGAAGATACTTCCGATCCTCATATTCGAATCTTGGTATGCAGAAGCAATAAGGGTGCCGGTTGTATCATTGACAACGGCAACTATTTGAACTGGTACATTCTATACTTTCTTAAAAGATGATTCAGACGAAGATAATACGACAACGTACTCGCTTTTTGAATGCTTTTTCCAGCTGCGGAACGACATCCTCGCCCTCTACTCCATCCACGTCAAAGTCTTTGGTCCATCTCTGCAAGATCCCACTCCGAATGCTGGGCTGTGTCAGCGGAAATGAAAACGTAAAAGCGAGCGGTAGCACTTCTTTGATGCCTGGCTTATGTTTCTCCAGAAACTGGATAGTGCAATCGGCAAGAAAATCCCACAGAGTCTCTGCATTGCTTTTTTTGAGGCCTTCTGGCATAACGAATTTTTCTTGGACGAGGTCCACGCCTCCCTTATGGTCGGTCAAAAAAACATTGCACACTCGTACATTGGTGCCGCCCATGTCTATAGTAATATAACTACCGGTTTCATGGCCAGTAGGATACCCAAATGACCATGTCACGTTCATAGGCTGTGCTTACTTGTCAGTGCTGATTGCTGAGAAATTAAGAATTAGACATGCTAACTTACGATATCACCACCGCCGTCCGTCAAGCCTGATTCTCATTAGTGCTGCTCTTGCTCATGACATGGGAACTTATTGCTCTTGTTAATCGCACCTTTTTCCAGTTCTCCTACGAAATGCCGAGTGATGAGTTTCAGTCTCTCCTGGTTCACGATGAACATTTCTTTGAGCCGTTTCAACTCGGTCAATAGCTCTGTCGGAACGTCGGCCAGAATATCTGCGTTCGGTTAGCATCTAGACTGCTGGTGTCTTGGTGGTGATTGCTTACTTTCTCCCAGTGCTTTGGGCGGCCCAACGGACGATGCCACTGAAGGTGTCTCAAAGGTATCTGCATACTGATTTCGTTCCACCATAGCTGGCCAGGTAGGTATAAGATGCTGAGTTGAAGCTTCATTTGAAAGACTAAACTATGCATCTCCAGGCTTTTTTATATAAACACGTAATCTTTGAAGTCTAGCTTTATTACATCACAGTGACCTGTGTTCCTATGCCTCAATGTTGATGACCGACAAGTCCACAACCTAGAATTCGAAAACACTTGACAAAAATGCCCAGAAAATGGCCAGATTCTCAGATAACGGTCAGCATTTTGGTGGTGCTGGATGCATCTTAACTATGACGGCTTGCCTGTATTCGGTGCATTTCGTCGCACGTTCTTGAAACGAGGTACAGTTGTTAGCCCATGAATACCTAAGTTCTTTAAATCCTATCTGCCACTATTATTCAAAATATCACCTCATTTTTCTGTATTTAGGATTGTATATCACAGGAAGGATCTGCAGCGCCTTCAGCTGTTGGACGTCGGAATCTATGGTGAAGTTGTACTCGGGTGCGAGGCCATTCGCTCCCGAGGCATGATCCACGCAACCCTAAGATCGCGAGTCGTCCGAATATTCTCCACTCGTAAGTAGACAGTAATGTATTTATAAATCATTATTTGGTCTAGTAGGGTTTCGAAGCAACCTACTGAATTACTCACCATGGATTCATTCTCTCTACTCCTATAATGGCTTCATCGCAAGCACCTATTGCCATCATCGGCGCCGGTCCAGCCGGCCTCACTCTTGCACGACTGCTTGAGCTCGCGAAAATCCCATATATGATATTTGAACGAGCCGAGTCTGCCCTCTGGGCCGACGAGCATTCCAGCAGTGGCACTCTGGACATTCACAAAGGCTCAGGACAGGCCGCTTTAGAAGAAGCTGGCTTGATGGAAGATTTCCGAAGAATCGCTCGCTGGGGCGTGCCCGTAAAATTCGTCGATTCTCAAGGTGAAATTGTGTTTGCTACCGTCTCAGGAGACAGCAATGAAGACAAGCCAGAAGTCGATCGGAAAGATTTGCAAAAACTTCTTCTCGACTCTATTCCGGCGAGCAAAATTCGATGGGGGCGCAAGATCGAGCGTGTGCAGAAGGAGAGCGATGGATTACATTCAATTTTTTGTGTAGACGGCGTTGTTGAGTCTGGTTTTCGTCTCATCGTAGGCGCAGATGGTGCTTGGTCCAAATTGAGGAAACTGGTAAGCACCCACTCTTACCCAATATCAAGAAGAAAAGCCCAGCTAAAGGCAATGAATAGCTCACACCTGCTGAGCCTCAATATCTCGGTACTCACTTTTTCACCACATTCCTCAAGCCAGACAATCCACACTATTCCTCATTGACCTCGATAGTCGGGAATGGAAACTATCTAGCCCTCAGCAAAGGCCGGCAGTTCTTTCTGCACTATCTGGGCGATGGCTCCTACCACCTCGCAGTGGGGATGAAACTCCCTGAAAATTGGAATCCAGATCCCACAAGACTTCACGATCCAGAGGCTTTGTGGCAGTCATTGTTGCAGTATGAATTTGCCGAATGGTCTCCAGAAATCAAGGCATTGATCCAGTCTGTCACACAAGGCTATCGGTCTTGGCCATTGTATTCCATCCCAAGAACATCAGTGCCGTGGGAACACGTTCCTGGGGTGACATTGGTTGGAGACGCTGCACACTTAACGTAAGAGGACTCGGTTTATCCCACATTACCAAAGACACTGCTAACATTTTGGTATTCTAGCGGACCGGGCGGAGATGGTGTCAACAACGCCTTGCACGATAGCGTCGAATTGGCTAGGCAGATCATCAAGCACGGAATCGATGGCCTGGACTCTGCAGTCGTAGAGTACGAGCAAGCGATGTTTCCCAGGGCGCTTAAGGCGATCAACAAGGGTCAATGGGCTGTGGAGAATTTATTTAATGCCGAGTCATCTAAAAGCTTTCTTCAGGCTGCTATGCAACAGTGAGCCTATGAAAATAAAAATCCCCGGTCAGACATCACTTGCGGTTAGGGCTCGTGGTATAGAGCTGGCTGCCTCAGTGCCTGAGGCTTACAAAAGAGCACCCAAATAGAGAGCGTTGATTGGCTGGAGGATTTGTTTGCGTGACGCGTGAGACGCGGTAAGGAGAAATAGGACTCACGCTCACAGCTTCAAATTTGTCATCGTGCCGTTAAAGCGTTAATATAATGAACAAATAATATAAATCAATTTTTTGATGAGCTTGGAGTATTCATGTCTTGAAGACTCCAGAGGCTATCTGTTGCCAAATAGTTAAAGTAGGCGATGACAAATGCTCCATCGCAATTTAATAGTGCGATCAAAATAGGCAAGCGCCATATCTAATCTCAATCTATTATCTTCAACCTCCAAAATATTTCCGGGCTGTTCACGCAAGCCCCTTTCGCATTTGTCTTTTCTGTAGTACGTGCTCGACTTTGAAATTTTCCAGTTTTCGCTCGCTTTTGCCAAATTTCTCGCCGGTCGGAGACAAAAGATCGCTCGTTATCCCACACGCACACGTTAACCGCCGACGACTTCCACCTTGCAGCACGCTCCTTCGATCTTGGATGACTGTGCCATTCGTTAATCACCAGCCACCCCACTCATTTTGTAAGCAATCCGCTGAGCCCTGGTCGAAATCTGTCACCATCGTGCTCTACTCACGATCGCTGCCCTCAGACTATCAGCTTTGTCTTTCCATCATTAAGCCGCTCCCCCGGAGCTGAACTCGGCAGAAACAACATACACATCACATCAGCTCAGCATGCTTGGCTGGAAGCATCACAAGTCTACTTATTTCTTTTTCAAAGGGCATCTACGGCCAAACGTTTCCCATATCGCTACTGAGTGAAGAATTCAATAACTTACATACTGGGTTGTATGCAAAACCTCTTTCATGGCTACGATGTCCGACAGTCGCTCCTTCTCGTTCTCCACGGTCCGCATTCCTCCGCCACCGTCTCCCCATAGTCCCCTGCGATCCCCGAAGCGCAGGCAACACCTCCAACATCTACAGGCGGATGAAGACCCGCTTTTGGGGAAGCTCTCGCCAGAAGCAATCCTCGATGCCCTCGCCGCGATCAATGCCGTAACTCGGCATGAAGGTTACGCAAAAGACCTTCTCACCAGAAGCATATCGCAAGCTTCACCGGAAGATCGATTCCTCGGAGCCCGAGCAGCCTTGGCTGCTAAAAAGCTCAGAGAATGGCTGAAGGAATTACAGGCGTGGCAATGGCCAAAAGGGCTTGGCAGACAACAAGGAAAAGGCTTTATCTCGCCATTGGATAGTCAGTCGGAGTATTGGGGTAGTCTACCAGCCCGACAAGTCGTCGAATACGAAGCTCGACTAGAGCAAATCCGAGATGGCATGGATGGTTTAAATGTGGACGAACTCAAGGAACACATCATGAACGTTCATGTACCAGTTCGGTCCCGGCCATCATCAGCACACAGTGCCCTCAGCACGATCTCCGCTACTCCGTTTACACACGTGCAACTAAGCGACTTCACTGCTGTCATTACGGCCACTATACTCCGAGCTTTGCCTACGTTGGCGCGATTGAATATACTGCTAGATACCTGGACCGTGCGATTACTTGTTTTACGCCAGGTTCCGGGTCTTTTGACTTCATTGGAGACAGCACGTGCATCCCTCGACTCTGTATTGGAAGCAACTCAGGAGTCCCAACGAAATAAACGTTATTCCATGCTCGATTCGAATTACAGGCGAGAGGCACTTGTTGAACTCATTGGTACAGCTGGCTCTCGTATGGACACGGTTTTGGATGCTTTGGAGGGTCGAGAAGACTCTATACCGGAAAGCTGGATTGACCGGATGGATGCTTTGGAGACAGATTTTGCATCCTGGGTCCAGCTAACCGGAAAGATGGCAATTGAAAAGGTATGGGTATCGTCTGAAATGGAAGCAGATAAACAGCGTGCTATCGAAGAAGACCAGTTGCAGCGTGATGCTACCGACACGGGCCAACCGCTTGATGAAGACGCGACAGGAAGAGACGTTCAGATTTGCGAGAAATTGGCCCCTCCTACCGTCAACGAGATTGTAGAATACAGTCCAAATGTTAGCACAACATCGGAGAGCATAGCAATCTCGTCGGAGGGAAGCCATTTTTCTTCAGTCAACGGTATCGACAGTGGTTCTACCGTTGTCGCCGATACGACTTCATTACTTACCAACGAAGGAAATGTGCAAGTGCCGCCTACAAAGAACGAAAATCGTACGCCGATAGTCACGATCACAAAACCTCATTCATCTGCGGATAAGAACCCTGATGTAGACATTGCAACAGATACGGCCGAACTTGAACGAACAGAAGACGATGCAACTTCGCTGATTGCGGTAGTGGAACTCAATCATGACCATGAACAAGAAGTGACTGAGGTCGATCATGCAACAAATTACGAGACCGAAGAATCAACGATACCGCCTCAACTGAAAAGGTCCATTCCTGTTCTAGAAGTGATTGAGGAGACAACATCCGAGGATTCCATGCCAGGGTCCTTAAAGAATCATGCAGAGCCTTTGGAGTCATTGATACAGCCAGTGTCTATTCCTAGTGCCACTGAGTCTAATGCTTTACCTGCGATGCATGCCGAAGCTAGTCATGCTGTTACAGAAGCCAAACCCGACCCTCTGGCAATCCTAGCTCAGCCCACGATTGTCAGCCGAGACGAGTTGCAGGTAGCAGCTTTCGAATACGTTCGATCACCCGATCAATTTGAAGAGCAAGAACTGCAGCTTCAGGGGATATTAACTCCCAATATCGAGAAGGAAGACACCACAAGAACAAATTCGAATCAGGTCTCAGGCGAATATCTTTCGAAGAGAGAAGCTACATCTACGATGGAGCCGGCGACAAGGACTGCGGATCATCCCAAAACCGTCGATGATGGCAACCTAGATCAGATTCGGGGACGCATTGTGGAAATATCAAACTCGGATGCATCTATACCAGATTCAGATGCAGGCGAGTCCTCTCCACGTCGTGCAGACTCTGAAAGCCCACATTCTATTATGACACCTTCGCTTGCGCTAGAAGATTCCGCTGTCAAAGAGACGCCCCAAAGCTCTTTGATAGAATCACCCCTCAAAGTCGTGGCAACTGAGAGTCAAAGCTTTGGTCCATTCCTTGAGCAAACTATTCCTCTACATCCTGATATACCGGTCCAATCAATTGAACAGGACATTCCCTCCGGACCTTTTCAAGATCACGAAGCAGCACAACCTCATTCCAGAAAGACGTCTGGTCAAAGTTATCGTTCTTCTGTGCCGTTCTCACCAGGTGTATTTAGCAGCACCAGCGATCGGACAATCCGCGAAAAGAGCTCTCCGCAGTTGAGCAGCTCTGCTTTGCAAGATTTGGAGGCGTATAAGCATAGCAATGGTGCCAGTCTACCTTTACAACGATTTATCAACGACAAATACGACGGGAGCTTTTCGGTCAGTCATGAAATGCATTCAGACAGTGCTTCATCGCATGATGATGCATCACCATATTTGCGCGAAGATGCAGAAATTCCAAGATTTCGCGATAGAAGTGAATCGCCTCCGCCTAATGCAATTCCTCGCCGAGCTATACGCGGTCCTAGCTCAAGCTTAATGAGAGGTACCATATCCTCACTGAACAAAGTCGTCGGAACAGGAAACCGAGTTGAATCCGACTCATTTAGCTATGAGCCTGCCGAAAGAGTTCGTTCACGCTCTAGACTCGGATCACCTTATGATGTTGATTCGGAACCAACACCATGGCGCCGAAAATCTTCTACCAGCGACCTGTTACAGGCACCGAAACATCATTTGCAGAATCAACCAAGTATGGAGAGCATTGGCTCTTACGTTTCTAGCAACGGTACCAGTGACATGCGTAGGCGATATTCCTTCTCCACAGACGGCGGATCTTTCGCGATACGACCAGTCCATGAAGCCGATAGCGACCTTCAGGAAAAAATTCACTCTATTCTTACAACCATCCCTGGCAGAATCCGTCTCAGTAACAAAGTTGCCAGAGACTACGACCAGCAGTCTGTAATATCGTCTATGTCTTCCAAACCTCGACTTAAAGCGCGATCTCCTTTCTCCACCCCTAGCCGAGCCGGCACGCCAACACCATCAGAAGGTTTCACACCATCATCGAGGCAAAGACGCACTGTTTCCCACAAGAGTGAGGACAAGACTGTCAAGGTCTATCATTTGCACCATCGTGGAAAAACAGAGCCAACCAAGCTGTTCGTTCGTACGGTTGGTGAAGACGGCGAGCGGGTTATGGTCCGTGTCGGTGGAGGCTGGGCCGATCTAGGCGAATACCTACGGGAGTATGTAATGCATCACGGCCGTCAGACTCCATCAAGTAGCCATGTTGAGGTCAAAGGTCTTCCGGCAACAACAACTTCCCCGGGATCAACCACGTCGGCAGCTGCAACAGTCATCGCTCAGACTAGTCCAAAGGGGCCTACAACCGTACCAACGAGCAATCGACCTGCTTCCTCCCTTTCGGTTCATAAGACGAGACGGGCCCTCAAACCATCTGAACTTCCTGAGCTTGCAATCGATGATGTCGAACCTACAGGTGATAACCTTCCACTTCCTTCATTCCCATCAATCGGCCGACGAACGTCCATATCTTCCCTTAACTCAGTCAGCGTATCATCAATCCTAGGAGATGGATCCAGCGTCTACTCACCACATCCAGGATCCGCAAGAACCCCCTTATCTCATTCCAGCGCTCCTCTGGGCCTAGCTGGCCCCAAACCACGAACCAGACACGTTTCCATGACCCCGGAGAGTGAAGCCTGGGTTGAAGATGTGATCGGCCAAGCACGACGAACCTCATCAATAACCGTCAAGCCACCGACACAGAAACACGCCGACCATCGCTCCGACCGTGAAATGCACAATTCGTCCAGGATGAGTACGCGCAGTGTGAGCGACTTCCCATCCGTTGGTCGGAATAAGCGTGTTGTTCTAAAGGGGCTCGGGACGCATGACCGCTCGTAGCCATATTCTACCTTCTACATTCCTTCTTTCTTTCATATATATTGTCTCCCGACATCAGACCCGATCTTCTCGTTCCTTACCTGCTCTGATCTTGGACATCCTAGATCCGCACTCCCTCCCTCTCTCTCTCTTCATTCCTTCATCATCATCATTATCATAGACACAGCCTGGCGTTGGTTATAGATACCCTACTTATTTTTGATACCTGCTCTTACATGTCGGACTCTGGCCTGGATTATTCTATTGTTTGCATACGGGTTTGAAGAGGTCTTCAATCCCCTGGTTTTTGTTTGTTTGATTTTTGCGCTTGACATTGTTTTTAGCGTGATAAGCTGTTTAGTCTCAGTCCAGAAATAATTAGCAATAACTTTGTTCGTCTCGCTGTTTTGATAATCACAATATGCAGTATTGATATTAGCTTGCGAAAGCTATGTGTTCGTCTGTCAAATCAATCGACGAGATAACAGGACGGTATCTATGCAGAAACACGCTCGGAAACAGAAATGCTAAACAGTATGAAAGGGAATGCAAGCAAGGGTAAGCTAAAGCAAGCGGTTTTCACCATCTAAATAAGGTAAGCCAGAAACAGAGATATCGTAAATCGTCAGGGATATGTATGTAAGTATGTATGCATCAATGAAAGCAGATATACAGGGTGTGTATGAGGTATACACTTTATTCGTTAAGCTCGTCGCTGTCCCATTCATCCTCTTGGTCATTTTGGACTAGTTCTAGGAATCGTTGGAGGCCTTCTAGCCGCACGGGTTGGTTGCCGGCTGCATGGCGACGAGGTGGTAGTCCTGCGCCGGGCCGAACGGGTGGTCGGGGAAATGCTTCTCTTGCGCCTGGACGGTCCCTGATTTGCGCCATGGCTAGAGCTTGTGCTTGACGCTCGGCGGCTACGGCTCGTCCTGCGGCATCCAGGAGGCGTGGGTTGAATCCTGGTTCGCCGTCTGGGTTACCGGCAATGGGTATCACTCGAGGAGGCACTGGGGCAGGAGGTGGAGGTCTCCGTCTGCCTAAACCATCTTCCTCGTCGCTGTCGCTGTCACTGTTATCGGGACTGAACTCCCAGGCCGGTTGGTCGTGGCCGTCGTCGGGGTCATCCGGATGATTATCTTCTTCAGATTCAGGTTCGGAATCAAAATCCGCCACATTCTCTGGGGGACGATGTAACTCTTCGGCGCCATCTGGATCTATGCCATCGCCACCTTCCAAGTCCCAGAGACGATTGTAGCAGCTGCTATCGAGAGTGTTGAAATGCTTGTAAGGGTTGTCCTCCGCAAGCCAGGCTGTGCAGAGATAGCAGAAATGTGTGCCGCACTGAAAACAAATCATGTGGTTGCACCCCATCTTCTTTTGACAGGGTGTTCTGCACGTAGGACACTGCGTGGTGTACAGCTTGAGATATTCTTCCGTGGCTTTCTCTTCTGCTGTGAGCTCGGCTTCCCGTCTTGGTGAGCACCTCGCTAATTCGCCATGCCATCCCTTCTTGCAAACACAGCAAAATGCGTAGAGACAGTCCTCACAGATAGCTACCCGGTCCGCCATTGGCGGAAGCTGAGATTCCTCGCCCAATGGATCAAATTCAACTGCGGCATCATCCTCATCCGCCGAATCATCAAAGTCGTCCGCCATGGGATTAACAGGCTTCGGGTGTTTCTTCGATTGAGCGACTCCTTGACACCATTGACGAGGACAATATACCGTGGTTTTATCCGACTCTAGTTTCTTCTTGCGTTTCAAAAAGACATAGCGCTGAACCGTTTCTTGTTCCAACGGAATTTGGAGAAGTTCGCTTGGGCTGATAAGTCGATCTTTGTTCCTTCTCTTCCTCTTACGAGAGGTCGCACCAGAAGGCTCCTGAACAGCGTCATGTGCCAGGTTGGTGTCTCTGCCACAATCTGGTGCCATGCACTTGACGCTGTCCACATCTCCTTCTGTTATACAGGTATTGTAAAAGTCTTGTAAGCAAGGAATGCAGAAAACATGGGAACAGAGTAGCATGCGGTGGCAATTCACGCCCTTCTTGGGTTCTAGGCATACACCACACTCAAAAGTCTCTTGTTCGAATTTCTCCCTCTTAGCCTTCATGTCAAAGTCAAGAAGTGCAATCTTCAAGCCGCGTGGAAGCTTGATCTCATCACCATGGTCGCGCGCAATCCCAAAAACATCATCTGTCATTTGTTGTATGTGGTCAATATAGGTGTAGACTACCATGTCCTTTCCAGCTTCGAGCCACAGACGCTTGCCGTCATCTTTCAATGTTGCCAACTGTCTAGGCGATAACCATTGAGGACTGGTACTGATATTGAAGATCGGCGGCTTCTCTGATGGATATCCTAGCGGTAGTTCGATATCGAGTGTTACGGGGGGGAGATGTGAGATATCATGAATATCGTCATGTACATTTTCGGCGACGTTCGCATGGTTGAGATTGAAAATATCCACTTTTCCACTCGTACCGTTTGTGTCCAGGGATGTCGGCGGTGTCATCGGGGCTTGGAATGGCTCGGAGCCCTGCTCAAATCGTACGCGTATGGGGATCGATGGCGCTACAGGTATATCTAGGGACGCTCTGAATGGGTATCGTTCGTCAATTCTGATTTCAGGGTATATGGCGGCTATGGAAGAGAGCTCCATAGAGCGGTCATCCTCCTCAGGTATGGATGTTGGAACTGCCATCATGAGATGCCGACAGACAAGTCAGGTGCTCAGAGATAATGAAAAATGTCAGAGCCTGACCCTCCTGTCAAACACTAAGCTCCAGATCCTTTGTACGATTTTCAAAGAAGCATGGTAGGACAAGGAATATGATGGACCTCTGGAATGCTCTCCAAAAATCTGCAAATTTAGATTACCAAAACTTCGAGCATCTTATAGAATAGAGCCAGTAACGATGATGTGGCGACAGACTGCTCAGAATGGTTCGGCAACCGGGATTGGTCCGGCTCTTCCAAGTACTGAAGATCAGGGAGGTATCACTACGTCTCTACAGACGTGACCTAAAACAGCTGGATGCGGATCTGAGGAATCGTATAGTCTGGGGTGTGGTAACAACGACAGTGACGGTGAAGCTGGCTGGCGCAACGGGGATGTTGAAGAAAGTCGTAGTGTGGAATAAGTCTTCATGGTTTGATTGTACTGTAACGGACTACCGGATTGCTCCGTAATGCTGGGAACAGAGGGAGACACGTACAGCAACGTCAATGGATAGGCATCAAGACCGCTTTGCTGAGCAGAGATAGAAGGAGTAAAACCCTGGATGCCCGTTATATTGGGCGAAAGATGAGTTGTTTGGAGCAGTCCAAGAATGCAACTTTATTTTTCTTCCCAGCAAAACGCCGAATCAGAGCTACTTTTGGCAGGCGCGCCCTTGCCCCTCACTTCCTTCCGTCCCAAACATTGTCCCCCACGTCAGTCCACGTGATTGAAACGCTGTCACGTGAGTTTAATGCCCGAGGCCTGCAAGCCTCAAGGCGTCGACGGGATGCCTGATTGGCTGCCGGTGGTCGTTCTCGTGGCCAATTGGTGGCCCAAGCTTTCAATGCGAACCGGCCAGCTTGCCAAGGAAAGAGTGACGATGAAAGAGAACGGACAAAACGATGAATAGTAAACACCGAGTGACTCAAAGGCGCTGTCTCCTCTTCTGCTGACACACCTCCTCGCCAATATCAGGATACCTATGCGCTGGCCGCCATTATGATCTATCGTGCTTGATACTACGTAGTCCTCGCCGAACTCAAAGTTTGATCTCCGACCCCTGTCTGCGGCAAAATGTCGGGCCCTGATCAGCCTTTGGCTTCCCTTTCGCTGACTCATGTACATTATGTGAGACAACTTTCGAGCCATGTATTCCTCGATTGATTGTACTAATTGGGTACTGCTAGAATCCCAACGATCTCCTCTCTTATGCATCGGCCTGGCTCGCTCTCGTTCCGCAAGCGCTATGTATCATCTACGTTACACTCATCTGGGCTTCGAGGGAGGTGGAGGTGTTGTTGATGTTTGCCGGTCAGATGGGCTGTGAAGCTTTGAACTTTGGGCTCAAAAGGCTCATCCGCGAGGAGAGACCTCAGAGTACGCATAGACCACAGGAAGAAACTACTAAGCAAGATCACAAGCTGATTTGATCGTCTACAGACATGCACGGCAAAGGCTACGGAATGCCATCGTCCCACGCGCAATTTGCAGCCTACTTCTCCTGCTATGCGATACTATTCCTCCTTCTCAGACACAGACCAAATTACTCTCTCACGCCGGACGCGGTGACTTTTTTCCAGCGAGTCGCGCTGTCACTCCTAGCCTGTGTTGGCGCCAGTGCCGTGGCCATTAGCCGACTCTACCTAAATTACCATACCAAAAAACAGGTTGCTGTGGGATTCACGGCAGGAATTATATTCTCCGTCGTTTGGTTCTCGTTCGTAAGCTACCTGCGAAGCTCTGGCTGGGTCGATTGGGGTCTAGACTTGACACTTTCACGAGCCCTGCGAATGAGAGACTTGGTGGTGAGTGAGGATCTTACCGAAGCCGGATGGCAACGTTGGGAGGCCCAGAGAAAGCTGAAGCGTCGTGAACATAGTGACGCGCATAAGTCGGATTGAGTCTTTGTCTGAGCGAAGCGAATTGTATATTATTTGTATGTGTGTTCAATATGACATAGACCTGCGGATATTCATTTTTTCACTTGTATGACAAGTTTACCAATATCACAAATTATAGAAGTCTTCGTAACACTAGAAAGTAAAGATCTGGATTAACAAAAGTCGATTTTTATCACGTGATTTCCTCCCACATTTGACCGCTTCGATAGCCACATTCAGTTCATCTCTTCCAAACCAAGGGACAGCGAGACATAATGATTCCTGAATGACCACGATGACGGGCGGCAGTATCCATGCATTAAACGGCGTCATGGTTTGAGATGTTTTGATTCTACGCTAAGATACCCTTGATGTTGTGCATCTTTCACACATACTCCTCCTTTTCCTTGTTGATCTTATCCACCCGTGGTGCTAAGGTTCGGACGATAACATGTCCACCCACCATTTTGAGGTCGATGAGCCCGAACAGGTCATCGTAAAAGCAGATGAGGTCGACCAAACTGGGACCGATATCTCACCTGTGCCGGATGAAGAACTATTGGCGGAGGTTGTCGATGGTCTCACTTTGGAACCGTCGCCGGTTATTGAAAGGCAAATGCCAGCAGGTCCTACTTCAGGAAATGCCAGACCAACAGGGCGACTAGGCCTCGTGCGTGATGCTGCTGCTGCTCCCCCTCCACCAATGCAGCCGCCGCCTCCTACTCCTGGCCAGAATGCGATAGAGTTGGCTCCAGATTCTCTTAGCCTTGCGCAATTGAGACGCATTGTTCAAGATATTCCTAAGGTCGAACAACAGGTATATGCTTTTCGCTATGCTGACACTCAGCCTTTTCCTGAAGAGCTTGACGAGTGGTTTCAGTATAGTGAGCCGGAACGAATGATGCTTGTCGGATCCAAAGTCTCATTCCATCAGCAATGGAAAGAGTTTTGTCATCGACAATCCCTCGACACTAGCACTTCATGGCTTGATGCGGGTTCTGATTCTAGAAAAACATTTCTTAAACATCTTCTGAGTGTGCTTGATGACTCGGATTTGTACACTCGCATTGAAGCCCTAGAAGCAGTATGCTATGCAATGTGCGGTGTTTGGGGGCTTACTGGAGGTAGGCCTAGTGATGATTATCCTGAAAATCCCACTGCCGAGGAAGAGTCAGACAACCCCAGGAGGAAATCTCTTCAAATCAAGTGGATCGTTGATAACGTGCTTCTCATTCATGAATGCGAGGGTATTCCGAGACTCTACGAGTACATGAAGTCCATATATGACAAGGAATCGAGCCCACTGGAAACTGATCCTGTTGATCTGGATAATGAAAAAGAACATGCCACATACCTCATCGCCCGCGAACGAGAAGCGAAGCTCATTCTCACGTGTTTGTATTTCGTAGTCGAGGTCGCCAGAAGACAAGAAACACTGGACAAGACGAATGTGAAATTACGGGATGCTGTTTCTGCATTGCAGCCAAGTTTATTAATCACACTTGTCAAGGTCATTTCTGGACTGCGATGGGAGGACTCGGCCGCCATACCTTTTACCCGGATTGCTTTACTGTTTTGGAAAACGATCATTCTCATATTCGGCGGTACTCAAAGTCTAGAGGATGCGAAAAGGGCTCTAGAGCCCAAAATGGACATTCCCACAGATCCAGCAGACCGTCGAGAGCCATTTTTGACTGCATCTCCGCTGGATTATCATATTTTTCGTCAGGAAGTCACGTCGAAATACCCAGCCTACAATCCACCGCCACCAGTCGTACCTCTAGAGCTGGATCACAACTCTATACTTCCACCCTTTGCAAACCATCCTAGTCGGTTGGCTTCTACACATGGAGTGTCTGGCCCGCCGGCAGTTGGCAGCAGCGGCTCTATCCTCCATCAGCCTGTGCACATTGCTACACCAGCTCCGTCACCGCCACCATCTCCGATAGGACCAAGTGGGAAAGCAGCGAAGAAGCAAAACTACCAAACGAATCAGCATTTTCCATTCATGTACCCACCGTTGGATGATTCAAGCAACAACATTGGAGGTAAAGGTACCAGCGAGATGCAAGACACTTTAGTGGGAAAGAAATGGGAGGGCAGCGATGTTCCGGCGTCTATTATCGAGGCTGGCAAGCTCTTCTCCAGTCACGTCAAGATGACTAGGGCAATTCGTCAATTATGGGAGGAACGCGAGCGGTTTATGAAATATGAACGAGGCTGGAATGCCGACGATACCATCAACGAAGGCACGAATGACGAAGAACACTCAGACACAAGCTCGGCTCCATCGGAAAGTCGCAGAGACAGTGTAAGACAAAATACCCCAGAAACGGAAAATGAAGATGTACAGCGACGATTAGATGCAGTTGAGAGCTTCTACGTAAGTTTTTGCAGACCAAAATTTTAAAATAAGAGCTAACAGTCAAGTAGAAACAAGCAATGCCGCATCTTCAAGCAATCGTCATTGTTCTACTAAAAGTCATTTTAACCAACATCAGTTCAATGATAAATCAAGCAAATGGCCAGGGCGGTCATAGTGCGGGGTTAGTCGAATAATCATCATCTAAATCAGATCATCAACTGACAATCTTCTAGCATGACCAATAGCTATCCATATGGTGGGACACGGGAGGATTTCTTGAACGATGTTGAAGAGCTTGACATTATCAGACTACGAGAAATCACCGGGAAAGCTATTTCTGGTGCTTTGCTGCTCTTGCTAAAGTGGTTCAAACGATCTCGTAAGAATTAGTCTCAGTCGTGGTGTCTGTCCCTTACTGATTGATGGCAGATATTCTTAAGTTCGAGTACATGACACAGTTGCTTCTGGACTCGAATTACCTCCCTTTGATCCTGAAGATGTTTGCTCATCAAGATGTCGACCACTTGATTACTCAGCAAAACGATCGCAAGGAGTACAGGTTTGTATCTCTAATTGTCGATCTGTGGACTTGTTCTAATCTTCGTGCAGCTTCTTTCATTTCTGTCGGTTCCACTCTGATGACCCACCTGAAGAGGACGTTTCTATAGAAAACGAATCAATGGATGAGGAAGAAGATGCTATACCGCCACCGATTCTACGTCGCAGAGCATCAGTGGACGGGAGCTCCTCCGTACGAGGTCCGTCGCCTGTAAAGAATGGACAGGGGTATTCCGATGGCTCCACTCGACCTGAAGTCGATGAATTAGGTTACCCAACAGGACCAGTTCCAGAGGACCCTATCACAGCTTACTCCTTCCGTAATTTCTTCTCAGTCATCAACTATCTGCATATCATGCAAAAGATCACACGAGACAAGGCACACCGTTGCCTTCTCCTTGTGCAGTATAGATCTAGTACTATTCTTCGAAAGGGATTAAAGATACCGGATCCTCATCTGCGGCTTTATACTCTCAAGCTATTCAAATCGCAGGTCCCATACTGTGGTCGAAAATGGCGCCAGACCAATATGCGTGTCATCACAGCTATATACCTCTATTGTCGCCCGGAGCTACGAGACGACTGGCTAGCAGGCTCAGACGTCGACGCAGAAGTTGAGGATGCTCTGCCCCTGGAACAGGCACTTCGCGGTCTTACTCATTGGTGGCATCTGCGTCAATACAAAGACGTTTTGAACATTGAGGGAGAGGGAACTTCACTTTTTGAAGAAGAAAGGGATTTCTTCACAAGGGAGTTGGATGCTATGGGCTGGGGTCTATATGGCGAGGATATGCTGAATGATGTAGATGAGAGAGACTTTGGGATGCCTACGAGTGGGACGACGGAATGGGATGGTGGGCCTTTGCAGATGGAGGGTTGGTGATCGGTCATTAGCCTAGTCAAGTCATGAAATGGATGCATTATTGTTTCTACTTGATCTTTATCTATGCATAGCTAATGTTGCATTGTTTGACGTCGAATATCTCATGCAGTTTAGGGTTTCATTATTCGCTTCTACAATCTATCTGGTGATGATGATGTACAAGCAGTTCCTTATGCAGATTTACAGCTGACAGGATTCACAGAATGCCACCAAACCAAAATCACTCCAATCTGTGACATGATACACATCCGGTACTAAAACAAACGTCCCCTGCGCAACATATGGACACGAGGATGAACCACAGCTGCAGGAGCCACAAGCTTCGGCTTCTGAACGAGTGGTTCCAGCTTCCCTTCTGCCTTCCGATTTTCGATCAAAACGGGCAGCTGTTGCTGCACATACTGCACCAACCGATCCGTCATGCTGTTCCCCGAGCCGTATCCCTCTGGACAACTCTTGGTCTCCTTGTGCTGCAAGAGATCACTCAAGCGCTGATAGTGCCTATGGCAGGGTTGGCAGGTAAACAGATGGCTGTCAGACACCCAGTATCTCTTGAGATCAGGCGTCAAATTCACCCAAAAGTGCCTGACGACGAAACGAATGTCCTCTGTGGTAGCGCCGCCGGTACAAGTCCCAGATTCGATGTGATTGAACGCGGCGGAGCTTAGAGCGAATTTCTCGGGGCAGAGGGGGCATGCCACTGTCAGAGGACGGTGTGTGTTAGCGTGACCCGTAAACTCGTTTACGTTTCTGAAACACTCCTTGCAAATCGAGCACATGAAGTGGAAATGCTGGAAGTGCTGCATTAGGCCTTCATAGGAAGGTGCAAACCAGTTACATGGTTCGCACCAGAGATGTTCCTGCTCAAGATGATCCTGGAGTTCAGTGAAGGTCGGGTAATCCTTCGTGTAGTGGCAGAGGACGCAGAGGTTGTGGTCGAGAGAGGTCTCGAGGTGGAGCATGAATAAGTCCCGGCAGCAGTAGGAGACTTTGCAGCGAGCGCAGATCGTTTCGCCGGTGGGCGACAGGTGGACTGAGACTCCTGGGGATAGTGAGTCTTTGAGGGGGTAAGTGCGGAATGGCTGGTGTCCGTCGATGAAGTGGCCGGGAGCTGTATGGACGAACTGGCTCAGTTTGACAGTTTTATGAACATGAGGGCATGGGCGAGGAATGGGTATGAGTCGGATGCTTGGGGGCATGAAGCTGGGAGGCACATTTGGGAAGTCCATGGCTTGAGTCTTCAGAGTTATTGAACGGACTTGTCGAGGTGATGCTGTTGTTGTTGACAAGATGGAGTGATAATGCTTAACAATCTTGAAGGAATGTGTTTGAGGGGAGAGAGTTACAGAGAAGACAGACAGAGAAGGGCATTGTACACAATTTACGTATTTGTTTATTTTATGAGGAATAACATGACATTTCATCATTATGCTGGGTTTACCCGTAAAAATCAATGAAATGCAAAGGCAGAGGCGGAGGACGTTCTGGGAATCACCGGTGGAGTGAAGGATCTGGGCTAGGAACACACACCTTTGTCTCTGAAGGTGGCCAAACATGGGGATTGGGAATCAAATCTATGGGCATCTTGCTGCTGATTTCTCTCGCAGGTATCAGTCAGACTTCTGAAGCCCTTGGTTGCTGCAAGAGTGGTATCTTCAAGAATACTTGACCAAATTTTCAGGATCACGTTATCAAGCAGACTACAAGCATACTTTACAAGGGCCTCTGCATCTACATCTCGAGCTAGTAACTACATATGTCTAGGTACATGTTCAATACAAGTAAGATACAAGTCCAGGAGGTATCAATATGTAACAATGAGGCACGCACAGCGCTTGCTCTCCACGAACTCGACTTTCATCGAGAAGTTGCTCTCTAATTCTGCACCTTTTTCTTACTTGATCTACGCTGTATCTCCAACATTGAACTTACTTTAAGACTCACCAGCTGCCTGTATGTGCTCACCCGACAGTTGCCTTATATTTGCTAAATATATAACGTCAACCAACTGGTGTTGAAGCAGAATCAATACTTCAAATTGTCTGGGAAAGCAGACCAACCATGCAAATCAATCAGCCTCAACTCAATCAATATACACCTTGTTTCCCAAATTGTTCTCAAATTTTCCCTCCTCATGTTGCCTGTTATGTTGTCAAATAAGATCGTTGCTTACGAATTTCCTATTTAGGACAATTCGCGATAAGATGACCCCTGATAACGGGAGGTCACGTGACCTCCCGTCGTGGGAAGTTTTTTTTTATTTTGCGTACGGCAGTTCGCAGACAAATTTCGCCATACACAATCAACAACTCTTCTCCACCCAACCTTGACAGAGCTTTTTAGAAAGCGAGAATCATCTCTGTCGCCCAACATGGCTTCAGACGAAATTGTCTGGCAGGTTATCAACCAGCAATTCTGTGCGTTCAAGCTCAAGTACGTAAATACTCAACAAATTTTCAAAATCTCAATAACGGACAGGGAAAATGAAAAATACTGACAGAAGGTAACCGCAGAACCACAAAAGGCCAAAACTTCTGCCGCAATGAATACAATGTCACCGGATTGTGCAACCGCCAAAGCTGCCCATTGGCAAACTCTCGCTATGCCACTGTTCGCTCGGATCCTGAAACAGGTGCCATGTACCTCTACATGAAGACCATTGAACGCTCGCACATGCCCAGCAAATGGTGGGAAAAGATAAAATTGTCATCCAATTACACCAAAGCTCTG
Organism: Talaromyces sp. F31; assembly: GCA_037356135.1. NCBI lineage: Eukaryota > Fungi > Ascomycota > Eurotiomycetes > Eurotiales > Trichocomaceae > Talaromyces > Talaromyces sp. F31. The sequence continues at coordinate 3,222,590 of JAYXSF010000034.1, forward strand.
GCTCAGATCGACGAGCGATTGATATACTGGCCCAAATTCCTTATACACAAATGCAAACAACGCCTCACGCGATTGACGCAGGTCAATATTAGGATGAAGAAGCTTATCAAAGAGGAGGAGCGTTTAGGTGAAAGGGTTGTGCCGAAGTTGGCACCGAAGATCAGGAGACGCGAGGAGACGAGAGAGCGGAAAGCGGAGGCTGCTGCTAAGGTTGAGAGGGCTATTGAGCGTGAACTTATTGAGCGTCTTCGCAGTGGTGCATATGGTGATCGACCGCTCAATGTTGAGGAGGGAATTTGGAAGAAGGTGCTTCGTGGGTTGGAGAGGCAGGGTGAGGGTGAGAGAGATGAGGATCTTGATGAGGGTGAGCAGTGGGATGAGGAGGATGAGGAAGAGGAAGGTGTTGGTGAAGTTGAGTATGTCAGTGATCTGGACGAAGATGAGGAGGATCTTGAGGATATTGAGGAGTGGCTTGGAGGAGATTCTGCCGATTCCAGCGATGACTACGATGACGAGGATGAGGACGAGGATAGTGACGACGATGAAGGCAGTGATGAGTCGGCTGCTGAGGGTAAGAAGAAGCCTACTACCGGCGACAAGCGCAAGCGTGCGGCGCCGCCTCCTAAGCCTCGCAAGAAGGGCGCTCGTGTTGAGATTGAGTACGAGACTGAAGGTCCTGTCAAGGAAAGCGTTCTGGCATAATGGCTGCATTGCTGGCGTTTGGTATTGTCTGTAGAGTTGTTATTATATTTTTTTTGCACCTTTAAAATTCAATAAAAGCAATCTGTTTTTGATCCATCACTAGTAAAATATTTTATGCGATCTTGAAGAGTTGGGTCTCTGCAGACGACCCACATACAATAAGGTTGTATGCGGTGAGTGGGCCGTGTTAGGTACAGCTCACCACTGAAACACTCCCTACACCTACTTAACTTCATTACAAGTTTCACTTCTTTGTCAAATATTTGCTCACCTAGCCGGATTGCATATACACAAAAGGTGTATGTGCAGTATTTCAATATCCCAGCAAACATCGAACTTCCGCTCTGACTCACGAAGCTCCAAGCTACCCTGCCTACCCCTCATCCGAGAGCGCGAAGTGACGAACGAGACACAGGTCTCATCCAAAGAAATACACCACCATGTCTTCATATCTAGCCTCCCTCGCCTCGTCAACCACAATATCCACCCTCGGCACACGCCTCAGCAGTCTCCGCCGCGCAATCGGGTCAGGCGACGAAAAAGACGACCCGGACAACGAAGACAGCTCACACATCTCCAACGTCCTTCGCGCCTACTACACGGAGAAAGGTCGCCCATTCCCGGAATGGCTTCCTCCAGACCCAAAGACGCCCGTTCCTCAACCGCGGATGGTGGCTACACAGGCATCACTCCAACAGGCGAATACGAGCGCTTACGGTCAATCGCAGGCACAATATACAGGTCGCGGGGGCGGACTGGGCGATTTGTGGGGTGAATCGGGGCCTGCACAACCACCGCAGTCACAGACAGCCAGTTTACGAAGTCGAGGCGGGTCAAGGACGCCCGTTGCCGCTATAGGCAATAATAGTACTACATTACGACCGGAGCATAATCAGCAGCAGCATCATTCGCAAACACCGTCGCCGCATTCGGTTTCGAGGAGACCGCTGCCTAGTCAGCGCGGTGAATCGTATCAGTCGTCGCATTCGAGTTCGGGCATGTCGGATAGAGGGGCGTCGTCAGGCGGTTCGGCATCGGAGAGGTTACGGGCTCGATTGCAGGGTGGATTGAGTAGCAGTAGTCAGAGTCCTCCGCCTTCGAGGTCGCAGCCACAGCAATATCAAGCTTATAGTTCGGATGGGGGGCAGGGTAATGGATCGAGTGGTGGGAGCGGGGGATATAAACGTCCCGGGGGATTGCCTAGTGGTCCTAGGCCAGGGGGGTATAGGTAGAGAGATGTATTTTCATGCCTGTCTGTCTGGCGGATGTTTGGAGAAGTTTTAGCGTTTGTTCAGATTTTGGTGCATTTGATACCTTTCTATATCTTCCAGCTCTAGAAATACTAATGGGTTGTGGCCAAAAGTCTGACAAGAACTGGTGTCTAATTCCAAGAGAACACCAGGGTTCCCCGTCGTTATCTCAAACATGGCATTTCTGATAGCGTCAGGTGACTGAGCAGTATTATCTTCTGGTAATCATAGTGGAGAATGAGTGAGAAACCGGCAGGCATCCTGCGAAACATGCGAGTATGCAGCGCCGACATTACGCACGTGACTTAACGCTAATAAATCTCGATTACGCCCCACGATCAAGGCACGAATCTTCACAACTGTTGGAATGTTCACCGAAAACAAAAGAGTCTTTGGTACTACATCTCACTATTCTAGTATTAAAGGGAGCCCTTTCGGCTCGAATGGTCGACTTTATGGGTCTAGCATCGCTATAAGTTGCCAGGTGCATAGATGGAATGTTCCAGCTCTGAAGGATGAACAGGGGTTTTCCATTCTCACATCATGCTACACTTGTACAAACCCCGATACGGGGCATCTCGTACCCCAGTAAATATGACGAAGCAAGGAAATTGAGTTTAGTACGGGAGAACGAATGTCCGCCTCGTATTCTCCCCGTCTCTGAGTCTCGTGATTCGAAAACACCGGAAGTCCCAGCCGGCGCAAACATTGGAACGGGACCTTCTAGAAAAATTCTCGGGTTGCAAACCCTAAATCGGCATGCCGGCCCTGGGGCTAGACCGGCTTCGGCAAGTCTTCTCGCATCCAGCAACACACCCCCTCACAACACCCACTGGGGAATTTCAGGAAATGAAGCAAACTGAGCTGTTGGCACTGGGGTTGTGGAGAGGAAGGTCAGTCCACTTACCGTATGCATTCGTCGGTGAAAGAAAAGTCATCCGCTCGGCTTGGAATCGGCGCCTGGACTCTGGAGAAAACAGACTGTTTCGCTGTACTGTGCTCCGGAGTGAGCACACTAGAAGAAAAAGACGTTGTGAGAATCTCGGGACTGTAGTCAAAGCACTCGAGTAGTGCTAGTCATCCCTGGAATGGGAGAAGTGTAAACAGGCGGACAGCTTGGGTATAGCTCTGAACCACACGCTGTGTACGGATGTTGCCACTCGCCAAAACCGACAATGTACGACACATGGCTGCATCCACGACGGCTGCGTGGTACATCAGGATGCAAATGAATCGTTTGCCAGACTCTGGTTTCTGTGACAAAACGCTGAGCAGTAACGGAGTCTGGCACTCCGTACCCCACCAGGAAAAGTGTAATGCCGGGTTAGGTTTGCGCTAACCGGGAATTGGTTTCCGAATTGAGTTTTTTGCAGAAGTGAAATCGTCTGTTGTTCGTTCGGACTATGAGACGACTTGGACGGGTTCACCTCGCTTGGTCCAGGGTGTATCTTTATTGTAGACTCGCTATCTACACACTGAACAGTTTCCTCGTGCTTCTTCCTGGATGAAAATGCGAAAGAATGAATAAGAAACATTAAAGTGGCACGCGAACAGAGGCAGCGGCCAATCAAAGGCCACTTCAAGACTCCATCCGTGGTGATCTACAGAAAAAAGTTTCATGATTGGCTGAGAAACCCGGTGTACCCACCCTCCATCGGCAACTGGTAGATCCACCGTCCCAGAACGGGCAGCAACGATGGTCGTCATTGCGTGCATCGCTCCTTCCTCGCGCTGCAATAATGAATGCGCAAAAAGGCAGGGGAGAATCCGGAGCCCCGTGGGTGATGATTGCCTGATTGGCCAGCCCAGAGCCCTCCGCACTCGCTCTTTCCTCCAGTTTTTTTCTCTATAAAAGGCACGTCCTGCCCTTGCATCTCTCTCCTGTTGTACAGCTACCACTTACTTGCATGCTCAGCTCTGAGTTATAGGTCGTCGGGCCTCTCTCTACTCTTCTACTATTACTTTTGTCTCTACATATATACACAATGGAGCACTCCCAACATGTCGAGGCTGGCGAGAAAGTTCCAGATATCGATCTGGACGATCTCAAGGGCAACTCCAACGCCGCCCAAGAGGCTGCTATGGACGCCGAAATCGCCCGCCTTGAGGAATCCTGCCAGGGCATCAAGCGCCCCAGATTCGAATTATCCTTCTCCAACCCCGCAACTTTTACTTACGTGCTTGTTGGCTTCGCATCTCTGGGAGGTCTGCTTTCAGGTCTCGATCAGTCGCTGATCAGTGGTGCGAACATCGATTTGCCGGGAGATTTGAATCTGTCGGCGAACCAGGCTAGTCTGGTGAACTCTGGTATGCCGCTGGGTGCTGTGGCTGGTGCGTTGATTCTGTCGCCGTCCAACGAGTATCTTGGTCGTAAGAACTCGATTATCTTGTCGTGTATCTTGTATACCATCGGCGCTGCCCTTGAGGCCGGCGCTATAGATTTTGGTATGATGTTTGCCGGTCGTTTTATTCTGGGTACTGGTGTTGGTCTCGAAGGTGGTACTGTGCCTATTTACGTTGCGGAGAGCATCTCGTCCAGACTTCGCGGAAATCTTGTGTCTCTGTATCAGTTCAATATTGCTTTAGGTGAGATTCTGGGCTATGCCGTGGCCGCCATCTTTATCGGCGTCAAGGGTAACTGGCGGTACATCCTGGGTTCATCTCTTATCTTTTCCACCATCATGTTCATCGGCATGCTCTTTATGCCGGAGAGTCCACGTTACCTCATGTTCAAGGGCCGCGAGCAAGAGGCATACTCCGTGTGGAAGAAGATCCGTGGTTTCGACTCCTATGAGTCTAAAGCCGAATTCCTGGGCATGCGCGAAACGTGCCAGATCGAAAATGAAGAGCAGGCCCGGACCAAGAGATACCCCTGGTTGGACTTTTTCACCAACCCGCGCGCTCGTCGTGCACTCGTCTATGCAAATATCATGGTCTTCCTGGGTCAATTCACTGGTGTCAACGCAGTCATGTACTACATGAGTGTGCTCATGGAATACATCGGCTTCACGCCCAAAGACGCAGTCTTCATGTCCCTCGTCGGCGGCGGCGCATTGATGCTCGGCACAATCCCCGCCGTGCTGTACATGGAACGTTTCGGTCGTCGCTACTGGGCCAACCTCATGCTTCCCGGTTTCTTCGTTGGACTCATCTTCGTCGGCGTCGGGTACCAGATCAACCTCGAAACAAACCGCCAACTCGCTGAGGGTCTGTATCTCACCGGCATCATCCTGTACATGGGCTTTTTCGGTTCTTACGCCTGCCTAACCTGGGTCATCCCCGCGGAGGTCTACCCAACCTACCTCCGCCACTACGGCATGACAACCTCGGACGCAAATCTGTTCCTCTGCAGTTTCATTGTCACCTATAACTTCACGCGCATGATGAACAGCATGACGCGCATCGGTCTCACGCTCGGTTTCTACGGTGGCATCGCCGTGTTGGGCTGGGTTTACCAGATTCTTTTCATGCCGGAGACAAAGAACAAGAGTCTGGAGGAGATTGATGAATTGTTTAGTAAGCCGACCTCGGTGATTGTGAAGCAGAATGTGAAGAATACGGTGCAGGTCATGAGGGATTTGGCTGCTTTTAGGTTTAAGAAGGTTTTCATGCCGGAGTAATCTATTTTCATAGATAGGTATGATGATGAAGATATGAGGTTATGTTGGATATCTATCTAGGTATATAAATCCTGGTATGATACCTCTTTTTCAGCAGGAATATGAAATCAATCGATGCATCAATGACAATTCAATTTGAATTAAGTGCAACTGGTCAATAGTCTTGGACACTCCTGTTCATCTATGGAAAGAAGTTTATGTATTTATATATATATGTAGGAATATTGTGTATTAGCAAGTCCACATTGAATCAACCTCAATATCGACATGATGACTATGATACTAGCACTGCCCATATCAGAACACAAATCAAAAACGCCAACCAAATGTGTACTTCGAAACTCGTCACAATAGATTCCGTACAATGTTCTCTTTCCCAATGACTCGTTCAATCAGATAATTAGTAAGTGTATCGGCATCAACAAACAAATGAAAAAGACGAAAAAAAGACATAAATATATAGAATAAGACATATTTTTCAGAATGTAAGATTACACAACTCAAACACATCATCTCTAAGGAGTCGTGAATTCATTCATGTACCTCATTTCGCCATGACATCCACGTACCCGCGCCCCTTCTTCTTGCTCTTGACGGTACCGCCTTTCCGTGCCGTTGGCGCCCCGAGGAGATCGTCAATGGAGCTGGCGTTGCTGAGAGATGTTGTGGATGGTCGTGGTGGGGGCGGTTGCATTGCCGATCCTAGACTCGGACTGCTTGCTGCTGGCGACGAGCCAGCGGCTGTGGCAGCGGTAGTAGATACAGATCGCGGTGGGAGTCCGTTCGGTGCAATCCCTAAAGCTGGGCTTGTGCCTAATGATGATGCGCCGGCGCCGCCGGTAGATGGGCGACTATCTGGAGTCGCTCCCAGTTGTGATATGGATGGTGGTCGTTGGAGCATGGGCGGACCAGAAGATGCACTACCCACGCTAACGGATCGACTTTGAGGGCCAGGACCCTTGGGAGGTGGCGGCGTGGCTCGCGCAGATGCAGTTGCGCTTTTGGGGTCTTTCTTGTTCACCCACTTCTTGAGCTCCGGGTCGTAGTAGAAGGAATTTTCTTCACCCAATTTGGCGCGAATAGGTCCGCCTGTGGCTTCGCCTTCTTTCTTGCCGCCCCACCAGCCGCCGAACCAGCCTTTCTTAGCTGCTGCAGGTCGTTGTGCTGTTGACTTGTTAGCATATTTGAAGTTGGAACAATAGGGATGAGCATACCATCTGCTTCAGCGGCTTTTCGAACTGCGTCGTCCGCTTCTCGATCGCGACGAGCCTTTTCGGCCTTCTGGACGGCTGCTGCTCGAGCAGCCAGATCATCCTCGTCGTCATCGTCCATGAAGGATTTCTTCTTGGGCTTCTCGGCTTCGTCTGCTTCATCTTCCTGTCCAGGGCCATCAGTGGACATGCCTAAATCCGGCTGGTATGAAGGCGGTTCATAGGAAGACATAGCAGGTGGCTCATAGCCGCCATAGTGAGGGATTTCAGCCGGTGCTATCTCCTTGACTTCGTGAAGAGGCTGGCCAAATCTCTCCGGCGACGCCTGCAATCCGCTGGTTAAAGCTGACTGTTGAGGAGCGGCATAAGTTTGTTGTGCCTGTGGAGCTAGATCCTCTTCAACAGGGGCAAGTGGCATGTAAGAAGACTGTGGCGGAGTTGAGTGGTAGGGGAATGAAGTCGGTGAGCCATACGCGTTGGCCCCGAAATTGTATGGACTAGATTCCACCGGTGTGGCGGGCTCTTGTGAGCCTCGTCTTGCATTGTATGTGACGCCAATGGAAGGTGACCTTTGAGAATCCATCGAAGTACGTGCGCGGTATTGTTCGGGAGAGGAACTTGGAGCGAACTGACTAGCAGGTGCATATCGAGAGAATGCGTTGGATGCCGATTGAGCCATCGGGTACGATCCGTACACCTCAGAGACCGATGGAGGTCGGCTGATAGTAGCGGCCTCAGTAACTTTTGCAAAAGGTCCAACATCCACGTCCATGTTCGAACCATTACAAGCCGCATCACTCTCATCTCCAGCTACAAAGCTACTGAATCTCGCCCACATGGAACCCGATACTTTCTCCATGCTGGGTTTGGACATCCATGAGGAAGAGCCGTCACCAGGAGCTTGTTTGAGTCGTGTTGCAAGTTCATCAATCTCGGTAAATAGACGCTGATGGTAGTAAGGAGAGGGCTTGGTAGAAGCTTTGAGCACGCTGCCAATAGCCTCGCAATATTGCATAGCCTCACTCTTCAAGCCCTTGTCCGCGAGTATATAAGCATGCTGCAACTTGTATGGCTGCAAATATGGTAATACAGCTGCCGTATTTCCTGTCAAGACCGACGTCGCGAATTCGTACACTTCGGTGAGAGCAATAGCATCTTCGTCTCGGAAGAATGTAAAAGGGAAACTAAAGTGATCCGCACCTAAGAGGACAATAGAAGCTTGTGGGTCATCGATTGCGCCGAAGATTGATCGCTGCGAGAATGCCTTAGCGAACAAATAGCAAACATGTGCAGCTTCTGTCCGACCATACGAGCCTAACAACTGGCCCATGGCACTGAGTGCTTGATGATCGTCAGGACTGCGGTTGTTGATAATTAGTCCCAAAGTCTCGCGCCATCTTTCCAAGCCATCCACGGCATTCTTGCTAATACCCTGGCCCTCTTTGCTGACCATCTGCAATCCGAGCCTGGCAGACGGAGGCACGAGCTCGTCAATACTTTCTTCGGTGTTTCCAGAAACAACTGCGTACAAAGCGGCCAATGATTCAATGTTTTCACCAGTTGATCGAACCTCTCTTCTCACAAACTCTTGAACCACCTGCTTCCAAAGCGCCTTGTCAAGGTTCGAAGACAAGATCATCGCATGGCCCCATAACCGGTTATCCACTGCTAGCCATACTGCCTTCTCGCGATTTCCACTAAGTAAATCAGTCTTGATCTGTCCCAAAACCTTGGACGAAACGGATTCCGGTGACAAAGAACCATCGGTAGGTTGATACGACCCTGATGTAGCTCTAGAATCGTAACCAACATTCTGTTCTGTCGATTCCAGCTCGGGCGATATAACACTTCTGATTGACTTTTCGATATCGGCAGTTCCTTCCAACATACCATCGTTCTCAACCAGTATCCGCAAAAGCTTCCATAAGAGTATCCTCTCATCGCGCCTCCTAAAAGCATCGGATTCTTGGTGTAGTGAAGATGGAACATCCTCGTTCTCTAGAGCAGCAATCCGACTAGATAGCCACGCCACAACGTCCTTCTTCTTTGACTTCGTCTTAAGAGGCCCGGGATACCGTACAATATCCCCGTCGGAAGGAAGAATCTGTTTAACCTGGCGTACTTTAGGCTCACCAGGTGCTGGTTGAATCATAGGACTCATCTGGCCAGCAATATACCGCGGAATATGTTGAGGGAAACAAGAAGATACTAGACCACCAAATGCAAACTTGAAAATTGGGGCTCCTTTCCAACGTTGCAAAGGATCCAATTCTCTCCCGTCAGTGGGCGATATGAAGTTCAGTTCTGGGACATCTCGAACACTCGACGTGACTTGCGGAATAGCGTAAGAATTCACGGCCTTGGTCGGCGAACTGGGTGCATGTACAGAAGCAGGTCGTTGAACTGGCTCTACTGATGTTCTGACTAATTGTGGTCCAAATGACTGTCTACCGGGTGATTGTGTCTGTGATCTTCGTGGAGGGGGGAATCCAAGGTCGTTTGCTTGAGGCGGTAAGATGTTGGATTGCATAGGGCCCCCATTTGGCAGATAAGGTGATTCGGTGGAAGGGCGTCGGGATGGTTCGCGAGGTAAAACGGGAGCATATGGGTTTGCCGGCAGGCTGAAAGGAGGTGCTGCTTGAGTCTCTGAAGGCAACTGCGGAACTACGTCGCCAACCAACTCATTGGCAGGCACAGAGAATGATCCTCGAGTGTGATTTGATGCAACTTGATATAGAGAAGACGACCCTGATGAAGTAGATGGTCGCTGTTGCGGTTGCTGTGCTTCATATGCCGCCTTTTCGTGATGGGCAAGCGGACTTGATGTGCGTGGCAGAAATGCAAGGTTATTAGGTTGGGACACATATCGATTTCTCCCATTCACCGGCGGTTGGGATGATGGCGGTGCTGGTGAATAGCGAGCCGATAACGGTGATTTGCTCGTCGCGCTAGGTGGCTTTGGCGAATACCGAGGACCAACGCCCGGTCCGGCCGAAGCCGTTGGTACGGTGAGGTTAGCATACGGACCAATGCGCTCGGGAGATTGAAGCTGATTCTGATATGCAACTTCCGGAGTTATTTGCGACGGTGGTAGAGACGAGGGAGGTACTACTGGCGGTACCATTGACTCGGTTGGAACGGGAACGGCGACTGAGGCGTTCGATACTGCCGGCGCAGAAGAGTTATAAACGCTGGTGCGACTTGCAGGGCGTGGTCTCGGAGCTGGGGCAGGTAGCTCTTCAAAAAACTTCTGAGCCACAGGAACAGTGCCGCTCACAGGTCTGGGAATGCCGGTTTCAGCGGTTGGAGGAGGCATGGAGCCGACAGCATGAGTCGAAACAGACGTCGGAATGCTACTGCTTCGAGGAGGGGGAGGGGGCATCCCGGTCGATGAAGGTGGTGGTGGTGGTGCAGTCTTGCGGGTTGTTACTACTGCTCGTCGTGGGCGCGGTGCCAAGGAGTCGGGAAGGTCGTAGGGCGACTTATATCCATCCTTCGCTTGGTCCACAAAGCTAGGTGCTTTTGAGGCCTCATTCAGAGGTTGGGCCTGGGGTATTCCAAAAGGCGTCGCAGCCACAGCTCCAGGTGGAGGAATGGTAGGCAAGCCTTGGAAAAGCTCGGATGACGAGGGCTGATGCGGAGCATATGGATTGGCGTAGTTTGAAGGTGTAGGTAGCGGAGTTGACCAAGCATCGCCTGCCGAGTCTCCACCGAAAAACGAGGGCTCTTCCTGTAGCTCTTGTGTCTCATTCAAGGTATTATCCTCTAACAGAAGATCATCGTCGTCTTCATCTAATTCTGCCTGCCACCTCGCTGCGAGATCTTCCTCTTCTTTCGGCTCTTCAGCACCAGGAATCTCTTCTACATCGTCCAATTCTGCTTGCCATCTCGCTGCAAAATCGTCGTCTTCTTGCGCTTGAAACGCAGCGGCAGAGTCTGCCACAGGAGAATCGGGTATACCGTTGTCAAGCGAACCAAGAACATCGTAGGTACTCTTACGAAGAATGGCCGGTTTCTCAAACGTCGAAGCATCTTTCGTAGCTGTCGATGCAAAGAAATCGTCTGCATCATCGTCTCCGAACACATCAAGCTGAGGCTCAGCCTTGTCTGCCTCATCTGTCTGAAAGTCCACATCATTCTCAACCAGGGGAATACCTTCTTCATACCGCGACTCGGCTTCTGGTGGCACATAGATTGGTTTGGTTTGTGTTTTCAGTTGGTCGAAAAATTCCCCCTCGTCCTCAGCAGCTTCTTCCTCCCAGAAATTATTACTATTATTCTGACTCGCGTCCTGTTGAGAAGCGAGAATTGTGTCTTCTTGTTGGCCGGTTTGCAAATCCTCATAAGTTTGCGGCACAGCGGGTTCTACAGAAACCACTTCATCAACGTGTTCCGCTGCGGTCTCCATCGAAGGAAAAGAATTCGTTCGAGCGGCTACATCCTCTCTTTCGAAAGGATTCTGCGTGTGAATATCCCAGGTAGCGTCTGCTTCCTCGCCCCAGCTGATGTCCAACGGCTTGCTGTCTTTGGGCAGATCATCCGTAGTTTCCTTCGAGATAGCGGGAGATTCGATACGTTCATCGCTCGAAGCAGGTGCGATATCAGGCTCGTCCAGTGATTCAGAAAGGACATCTGTCGCGGCATTATCTTCCATTATGTGATCAGCAGATGTTTCGTCTGTTTTCGATGGCGGTTTCGTTGCAAGCACCGAAATCGATTCGGCTGCCGATGCGTCCGGCGCGTCCTCTGGCCTCATGGCTGGATTCCAAGATGCGCCCGTCAGGTGCGGCGTTATTAGGTTTTCGGGGAGATGCGACATTGTCTCTGTCATATTTGCAAAACATAAAAGCACAAATTAAACTGTTCCCGGTCAGCGCATGTTGCGTACAGCTTGCGAGTTTCTCTCAGGGGCCAGGTGGCCAGTTATTGGGGGGGCGGATTTGGGACGGACGTACACGTATAGTACAGAATTATCAGCAAAAGAATCGAGGGCCGGAAACCAAAAAGAAATGCTGGCGAATGAATCCGGCCTATAGCTGCTCACACAGGGCCACAGGTAGCATCCTGGAGATGAGAATCGAATATGCAAAGTGTAAGACAGGAAAGAGTCGCGAACAGGCTAACGTGATGTTTTAGTTCATTAGCTGTCAGCACGGGGACTGACGCTATCTTTGCCAAATGTGGGACTCAGAATGCCTGAATGCTAAGGCAAACAACTGCTCTCCTGAATACGGTCTCCCCGACTATATATAATAGGAAGCACCTTATCGCTAGGAGAAAAGTAATTTCATGCTACTAAATGTGTCTCGTTGTACTATAGCTATAGTGGAAACACAACTCATCTACCCATCTCGTATTACTCAGATAGATTGGAAAATCGGAAGTAACTGGATTGTAGATGACTCCGTATGAAGAACAAAATTATGCTGCTCGTAACAATCCCCAACCACAATGCCACATACTTAAGTTCTTCAATGAAGCCTAATTAGGACAAATACGAAGGGAATACGTATGTAGTTGTAGAGTAGTAAACAGCAACAATAAGGGGCTGATGGAGACGAAGTGGAAAGTGGAAACGTGGACTGTGGCGCATGTAATGTCAAGTCATGTGATTCGTCCGTAGGCTCCTTCCATTTCGATGATGTACGTAGCATCTATCCGCTCTTATACAACGCAATCTTCGATTTCTAGATCCCCCTTTGCAGGCAGAGGGCTATGAACCATTCAAAAATACGTCTCTCATGACTGAATTGCTTTCTATTCATTATCTTTAGCGCTGCATCCTTGCCACTAAATTATTTCGAACGCGCGGCGAGCCGCACCGGGCTGTTCATCGTTGCCGCACTGCCTTGATATGACTTACTGTCTTGTTCGCAGGAGCTCGCGCTGGCTGCTCCTCAACTGAACTGTTGCCGGCGAAGTTCGAACGTACCTAAATCAACAAAATGTCGCTCTCCGCAGAATACCTTCACGGCATTGACCATTCCGACCCTCCTTCTGACGACGATCTAGATCTCGAAGAGCTCGATCCGGAATCGGTAAGGTATCGCCAAGGGTCCAGGACAAGTCGAGACAATAACAGTCAAGGCGATGGCTACGGAGCTCGAATAGCTTTAAGAAATTTGCGCACTCGCAAAAGGCACCGCTTATGGAGTCGAGACAATCAAGGGGCGGATAACGAACTCGACAGTTTGTTTGATGACCGAGATGATGTCGCTTTCAATGCACACGAGGATGATGCCCCTCTTCTGAGCGGACAGAGAAGAAGCAACACTTCCTTTGACGACCGTCGTGCGGCCAAAGCTCGGCTTCCCAGTTTCCGCTCCAACGCACCGTCGCGGACCCCGGATGCACCCCCAAGCTCTGCGTCCGCGCGAGAGGTTCTGGTAGGGCAGACACAACATTTGAAGTTCCCAGCAAACGCGGTTTCTAATGCCAAATATACCCCATGGAGTTTTCTTCCACGTACTCTCTACAATGAATTTTCATTCTTCTTCAATCTGTACTTCTTGTTTGTGGCGCTCTCACAAGTCGTACCCGTCCTGCGAATCGGCTATATGTCGTCGTATATTGCTCCGCTTGCTTTCGTCGTTGCTATATCCTTGGGTAAAGAAGCTTGGGATGATATTGGCAGAAGAAGAAGGGATGCTGAAGCAAATGCCGAAGAGTTTACTGTTTTGTCTTTTGGGCCGCCTGTTGGTGGAAACTCGAGAAATGTGTCTGATTTAAGGCGTGGCGAAAATGTCTACGAAATTACGAAGAAGTCGCGAGATTTAAAAGTCGGAGAAGTGTTGAAGGTAAAGAAAGATCAGCGACTCCCCGCAGATGTTGTCATCTTGAAAAGCACAGTGACGGAATCGACTATGCAGCCAGATGCTGTCGATACTATTCAGACACCTGAGGTCGATCTCCTCGAGGCAAGCTCAGAAGCCTTTCCGACAGCCGAGACGAACGGAAAGGCGGGAAATAAGGAAGAAGCAGTTCAAGCCAGTGGCGCCAGTGATACCTTTATACGTACTGATCAGCTTGATGGGGAAACCGATTGGAAGCTTCGGCTCCCGTCAACACTTTCTCAGACACTCGACTTGCGTGATTTTCAACGCTTGAAAGTCCACGCTAGTGCTCCTGACAAGCGTATCAATGACTTCGCAGGCAAGATTGAATTGCTTCCTCCACTATACAGCTCATATGATCCCCCCGTCAACAAGCCTACAACCCCAGAGAGCAGCCACCCTGATGAGAATGCTGAGTCTGAAAGTGAAATCAAGTCTGCCCCGTTGAGTATCGACAATACTGCCTGGGCCAATACCGTACTTGCGTCAAACACCATCACTTTCGCAGTCATTATCTATACTGGATCGCAGACAAGGTCTGCAATGTCAACATCGCCATCGAGATCCAAAATCGGTCTACTTGAATACGAGATTAATAACCTGACCAAAATCTTGTGCATTCTGACTCTGTTATTATCCATAGTCCTTGTGGCACTTGAAGGTTTCCAACCAACAAATGACAAAAAGTGGTATGTCGCGATAATGATCTACTTGATTTTGTATTCAACAATCATTCCTATGAGTCTGCGGGTGAATCTTGATATGGCAAAAACCGTATACGGCAGATTCATAGAGCGCGACCTCGATATTCCTGGAACCGTGGTCAGGACGAGCACAATTCCTGAGGATCTTGGTCGTATTGAGTACTTGCTTTCTGATAAGACGGGCACGCTGACGCAGAATGGTAAGTCATTTGTCCTTTAATATCTCATGCTAATTGCTTACGAAAACAGAGATGGAACTGAAGAAAATACATGTTGGAACCGTTTCATACGCGAATGAAGCTATGGACGAAGTTGCATCATACATCAAACAAGGCTTTGTTGTATCTGACAGCAGTCGTCAGCCTCTAATTACACCATCAACGGTTTTCGGTGCCCAAGTTGGTACCGGTGCTGCCACCAGAACGAGGAGAGAAATTGGGACTAGAGTAAGGGACTTGTTATTAGCGCTAGCTTTGTGCCATAATGTGACCCCGACCACGGATGAGGAAGACGGGCGCAGAGTTATCAACTATCAGGCCTCCTCTCCCGACGAGATTGCTATTGTCAAGTACACAGAAGAGGTCGGACTTCGCGTGGCTTACCGAGACCGAAAAATCATCCTGCTTGAATCAACAAATACAAATCAGGTTGTCGTCCGGGTCCAGATTTTAGAAGTCTTCCCCTTTACATCGGAGAGCAAGCGCATGGGTATCATTGTTCAGTTCGACCATGCCATAGCGGGTACCGCCCCCACAGAAACCGAACCTGAGATTTGGTTCTACCAAAAAGGAGCAGATACAGTCATGTCTTCTATTGTGGCAGCGAATGATTGGCTTGATGAAGAAACTGCTAATATGGCGAGAGAAGGATTGCGTACACTAGTTGTTGGTCGGCGGAAACTATCTCTAGAGCAATATCGTGGCTTCACAGCTGCATACAAGGAGGCCTCAATGGCATTACAGGACCGCGACACTGGAATGGCAAAGGTAGTCGGTGGATACCTTGAACGTGATCTTGAGCTTTTAGGAGTCACGGGTGTAGAAGATCGCCTTCAACGAGATGTGAAGCCATCCCTTGAATTACTTCGAAATGCTGGAGTCAGAGTGTGGATGTTGACTGGAGATAAAGTTGAGACAGCAAGATGTGTAGCGATTTCCGCCAAGCTTGTTGCTCGGGGACAATACATTCACACCGTCTCTAAACTCAAAGAAAAAGCAGCAGCTCTCGAGACCCTAGATTTTCTGCGACATAAGACCGATGCTTGTCTTTTGATCGATGGAGAATCGCTATCGCTCATGCTCAGCCAGTTTCGGTCTGCATTCATCACAGTGGCAGTCACTCTTCCTGCCGTGGTTGCTTGTCGATGCTCACCGACCCAGAAAGCAGAAGTCGCAGAATTGATTCGACAACATACTAAGAAACGAGTCTGCTGTATTGGCGACGGTGGTAACGATGTCTCCATGATTCAGGCTGCCGATGTGGGCATTGGTATTGTTGGAAAGGAAGGTCGACAAGCCTCTTTGGCCGCAGATTTCAGCATCACACAATTCCACCATATTACTAAACTGCTTGTTTGGCACGGGCGCAACTCTTATAAGCGATCGGCTAAACTAGGTCAATTCATCATGCACCGTGGTCTGATCATCAGTGCGTGTCAGACCATGTACAGCATCGCCAGTCATTTCGATCCGAAAGGCCTGTTCATTAACTGGCTTATGGTCGGCTATGCAACTGTGTACACAAACGCACCGGTTTTTTCACTTGTCCTTGATAAAGATGTCGACGAAGAGCTCGCCAATTTATACCCCGAACTTTACAAGGAGTTAAAAAGCGGCCGCAGCTTAAGCTATCAGTCATTCTTTGGATGGGTTTTTATCTCCGTCTACCAGGGTGCCGTTATCCAAGGCCTGTCCCAACTTCTCTTGAGCACAACTACCGGCAAACGTCTGATCAGCGTCTCGTTCACAGCTCTGGTTCTCAACGAGCTCATTATGGTCGCCATAGCAGTTACAACTTGGCACCCCATTATGATTTTCTGCATCGTCGGGACAGCATTAGTCTATGCAGCCAGCATTCCATTTTTAGGAGACTATTTTGATTTGGAATTTATTATTACGGTAGACTGGCTTTGGCGTGTTGTTGCCGTATGCGCTGTTTCTGTGATACCTGTATGGGTTGGCAAGGTCATCAAACGATCTTGGAAACCTCCAAGCTATCGCAAAGTGCAAGGATAGGGTTTCCTGCATGTTTCTTTTTGTATATTTCTTGTATATTAGGATTCTATCTACCAATTGATCACCTGGTGGGCATTGCCCTGTTTTTCACATCCTCAAGTATTCCCATATCGATCGTTCAGCACCCCCCACAGACAAACTTTCCGCAATCTTCACTTTTCTTCACATGTGACAGCCGCCTCATTCTAATCTTTCACCAGCACATTTCTTCGTTGTAACATGAAGTAGATATCTACAAAAGGAGTGGCAGCTTCAATAATCGTTATTCAAGGACGTTCTATGCTTTTGGGTTTGTGAACCAGCACACTACGCCTATTGCTATTGATGATATTGGATGGAGGTACAGTGCAATTAATTCGTTATGGAGTGTTACTATTTATGTCATTTATCTGGCTCTTTTCCATTCAGACTAGGAACCTGGCTGTTGAGGAGGTCGATAAACTGTTTGATGGAAAGATTCGTGCCGATGATGGTTTTATTGGACAGGGTGATATGATACTGTGCGAACCAAGTTGAAAGAAGGGGCAGAGTAAGCATTTTCATACTAGTTATGCCGATATTGATTTCATTTAGTGAATACTTTAAAATTATATGCGCAATCTTCAAGTTTGGTACTTGTCTACAACTCAGATCATGCATGACCACGTAACCCTAACTGTATACATAGGGTTAGGGTTACTGCGATTAGCAGGCCGATACGTCGTGACGTCGGCACCTGACTCTTTTTATGCCAGGCATCCACCATTCTTACCTATCTCATCACAATTCATTTCGCCGACACAATGGCCTATTTGATGGGTCTTTGATCTGAATATTACATCTAGTATTTTCCTGCATATACTACTCCCCCTACGTTCAACATGGCAGGACCAGCAAAGCTGACCCCGCCACCTTCGCCGCCGTCTCCGTCGGCGTCATACTATGATATCAGCGATGATGAAGAAAGCGAGTACAACACCATTGCGCATTCCAGCTCGGGGAGAGGCGTGAAGCTTTTATTTTCAAAGAGCAAGGTATATCAATCATTGGATTCAAATGTTCCAAAAAATTCGTCTAATTCGTTATTGAATAGGTGTATATCCATCCTACGCCCTCTGCAAAAGACAACATCCCGGGTTTCATTGCGCTGTTACAACAAAAGCCCGTGACCGTCCCGATATCTCAAAATGTATCAAAAAGTACCTCCGGATCATCACAAAAGGATCATGCGTCCTCCTACCTCCTCGCATGGGTGCCGGAATCCGCCATGGGTGACGCCTACGATACCTATGTAAAAGTCGACCTTTCCGAAAATAACTCTCCGCCTCGACAGAGCTACCTCGTCCCAGCGCTTCCTACGATGACTAAATACTCAGATACGATCGGGATGTATGCGTTTGCCGTTCCGCTATCCGAGATATATTCCTTATGGGTGCGGCCACCCAGTCTTGGGTGGTGGTATGGAAGTTTGGTTATCTGCACAAAATCTGGAGACAACTTTCCAGCTCTCTTCTTCCATGATAACGAGTGCGAATCTACTATATTACAAAAACGAAGGATGACTCGCGAGAGTTTTGACCCTTTCTCAGCGGACGGTAGCATGTTCTGGGGCGGAGATGAGGTCCTGCGATGGGTGAGGCGGTATGCGGACGTTCAACGAGCTGCTGCTGATCCAAGCAAATATCTCATCAACCCATCAGAGGAAGATAAGCTTTCATTTGGTCACGCCATCGGATCTAAATCGGATGCAGCCAAGGGCCCTTCTTCGAAAGAAGCACCGCGCGATGCCGCCATGGATCCTATTACGAAAGCTCTTAAAGAGACGAGGTGGAAACTACTAGAGGGATTTAGTCGGATTAGTACGTTTACAAGACGGACTGCTAATGATCTGGCTGAAAATCCTATTATTCCGACGCAAGTGCGACGATTAATGAAGAACCCCGAGATACAAACGTTGCAAAATGAATTCGATAGCGCGAGAATTTACCTTGCGCGATGGGCGATGAACATTGCCGAACAAAGCGAGCGGGAAAGAAATCAACGGATCTGGACGGCGCAGGATGTGCTCGCATCAGAGGACAGTTCCGTTGGAGAGTTTGAAATTCTTGAGCTTGAGACGGGAACAATGTCCTTACAAGAACGCCGGAAACCGGTTACTTTACAAGAATGGAATAGCTGGTTCAATAGCCACGATGGTCATCTACAGATCACTGTCGACGAAGTCAAAGAACGAATTTTCCATGGCGGTCTTGATCCTAACGACGGCGTCCGAAAGGAGGCTTGGTTGTTTTTATTGGGCGTTTATCCATGGAATAGTAGCGAAGATGATCGCCGAGCTGTTATGAACTCTCGAAGAGATCAGTACGTGAGATTGAAGGGAGCATGGTGGGAGAGGATGGTCGATGGAGATGCGTCAAGCAGTGAATACGAGTCTTGGAAGGAGCAGAAAGCACGTATTGAGAAAGACGTTCATCGTACCGACAGGACCATTCCGCTGTTTTCTGGGGAAGACATACCTCATCCTGATCCGGACTCACCGTTCGCCGATGCAGGGACCAATGTTCACTTGGAGCAGATGAAAGATATGCTATTGACCTACCATGAGTATAACCCTGGACTGGGCTATGTCCAGGGCATGAGCGATCTACTTGCTCCTATTTATGCTGTTATGCAAGATGATGCAGTAGCTTTTTGGGGATTTGTGGGATTCATGGAGAGAATGGTATGATTCCCATCCAGTAATCCGCGATTATATTTGTGCATAAGCTAATTGTTACATCAGGAACGCAACTTTCTTCGGGATCAATCCGGCATGCGTGCTCAGCTCCTCACATTAGATCATCTGGTTCAACTCATGGATCCTCAACTATATCTTCACCTCCAATCCGCTGATAGCACAAATTTCTTCTTTTTTTTCCGTATGCTTTTGGTATGGTACAAGCGGGAATTTGAATGGGGTGACATTCTGCGACTCTGGGAAACGCTGTGGACAAATTACTACTCCGGTAGTTTCCACCTATTTATCGCATTAGCCATACTGGAGAAGCACCGAGATGTCATCATGGACCATCTCAAGCATTTTGATGAGGTCTTGAAATACAGTACGTCCCCACAATCTTAGAAATGGAGAGGTACTAACATTGTTCAACAGTCAACGAACTCTCAAATACAATGGAACTTATCCCCATCCTTACACGCGCAGAGTCACTCTTCCGTCGCTTTGAACGTGTAGTCCAAGCAGTCGACAAGAAGAACAACTTCCCCGTACCCAACGGTGTCAGCACTCCATCCGATTCGCGGTCTCAAAAAGGGAAATCACCCTCTCGTCCGACAGATACTGAAACGAAAGAAAAGGTTATATCTCCTGAACTTCGTCAGCTGCTGAGTCGGGAGAATATAACGGTCGCCTCGATCAGTCAGACGGAACAAGCCAGTTCAAGTACTACCAAACCGTAGTACTTGACAAATTTTACGAAACGATTAACAAGCATTGTTGGGATGGGTCTGGCGCGCAGGGGGAATCATTATTTGGCGTTTTCTTCTAGGTTTCTGTCAATTCGACATTTCACTATGGTACAAGGGCGTTATATTACATGAGATGGTACGAACACATGTCTCAATGTTGAATTTTACTTGCACCGTTAAATTTATTGCTTACCTATATACGAATACCTGATTATCTTCAAAGTTCCATTCCCTCCAAGACTGATTGGCAGAGGACAACGATATAAATTTCTCTACCCAGATACTCAATTAGGTCACTTCAAGCTTAACAAGGATGCATCGCATTTCTCAAAACAGAATGAAGGTTAAATCACCAGGAAAAGATAAGGGAGGCAAAAAGACCCAATGCAGACCACTCCACCATCATAAAGGGGAAGTCAACAAACCCAAAAGAGAGCAGAGTCATGCTGTCGTAGCCCATCATCCATAATCAATAAGAAAAAAAAACTCCACTAACCCAATCCATGCCCAAAGCTCCAAGCCTCACTCCTGAAAAACAAACCAGAACCATGCTATTATCACATTTTTGTCGGAATAAAATGACTAGAATCGCTCTCCTGCTGTGCAAAACTCTGATTGAAAGCCGCCAATCCCGCAACGATCGCAACAGCCATAAACGCCACGGAGATCAGGGACCAAATCACGCCCCAGCACTGCGAGGAGCCGCCGTATCGTTTCGCGAAGACGCTGGCGTCCGAAGTGTTGACTTTGCGGAGGATGAGGTCGTCACAGATATCCCATGCGCTGTAGAGGCAGGACATGACGCCGATGAATAACTTCATCGAAACACTATTAGTTTCGCATGACCCAAGAAGAAACTGAGGAAAACGGGGACATACGACAAGAAACCTCAACGCCTCAGCATGCGCAATAAACCAAAACCCAATCAACAGCCCCACCGCCGCCAAAATCGTACCAATCGTCAACCAATCCTTCCTCGCCCACCAGAGCGTCAACAAAAAGCAAACCCCCAAGACAATACTCGCGACCTTGCTGGCCACGATGTCGAAACCGCAGAATATGAGTAGCGCGCCGATCAGCGATGATCCCAAGTAACCTGCAGGTAAGGTGATGGCGCTTGCGCCGCCGACCATGTGCGTTACGCCGCCTTCATGGGGGTCGAGGGAAATGGATTTTACACGGCCGCCGGTGCAGACGGCAGTGATGGCGTGGCCAAATTCGTGGAATGCGATGACCAGCATCTTATGCAAATCAGTCTTTTACTCAGAGTCGTGTAGTACTAGTCAAAGGGAAAGACATACCTTGAAAGGCCAGAGCGACCAGCGGACGTATGGCAGATTCCATAGTAGGGCAATCACGACCACATACACGGCAATTACGCCGAGGGTGACGGCCTGGGTGTGGTTGACGTTTGTGAGACTGCGTCGAAGGGTCGTGGAGTGGTCAAGACCATGGTATGAATCAGGTGTTGGCGCCATGGCCAGGTTCTGAGTCGTAAATGTATGAGTCGTGGCCTAATCTTTCTGGGGCGTAGTCGATATTGTGTAGCTGGTTGTCGAATATATATATTCGACAGATGTAATTGTTGGTTATAATAGAGCGATGTGCGTAGGTAGTACTCTCACTGAAACAACAGAAGTAAATAAGAGTGGAGAATGGAAGGAACCGTGGCTCGGGGTCGCTCTTTCCCGCCGTCGATCAGCTGCAGCCCTTGCGCCTCCAATGAGATCATTCCACATTCCAGAAGTGGGTTGATGTGTGGCTGAGCATTTTGTATTTTCAGCCAATCACAGCCATGACTCGTCATTGGCGTCGTTTGCACTGCGTAAGTCTGAGTGGCTGCTGAGCTAGCCCTGAAAGGAAGTATGTATGTGCATTGCCTATCTAAGAATCTAAGGACCCTAAGAAGGATCTATGGGGATAATTACAATACGAGATGATCTTGACGGTTGCTTTCAAGTCGCTCCTCTACCTCGCGTTCGTACTCTTCCTTTTTTGCTTCGTCTCGACTTATAGGCGACTCGCCCACCGCAATATCAGTCCAATCGTACCAAAATTCATAGCTCATCACTGTATGATCAGCAAATGTAAGGAGAACGCGATAGTGTCGAGACGGCATGACGCCATGCCACCGTTCTTGCGGCATATAGTTCCAATTCGCTGTTCCGTGACTCTCGGCGAATGAGAGTTCTGGAACACCAGTAGACGAGGAGAAAGAACCGTCCTCGTCACTCTCGTCGGAATCTGTCTCGCTGTCATATTGCCATTCCCAGTTCTGGTTGGCATCGATTGACTCGGCTCCATGGGCTCGATAATGAAAGGAAAAGTCGTTATGGCTGGTAACCCCATGCGGCACGTGGACTACATCCGGCTGTTTCTCGAAGCCTTGCATCGGACTAACAGCCAGACCGAGCAATCCTACCTGCGGACGCTCAGCACGTTTCTCTTGAGAGGCAAAAGGAATCATCCAGTTGATGCGAAGCGCAAAAATCCGATTAGCGACCCGTGTCAACGTAATAACCGCTGCACGGCCTTTTTGCGTTGCTGCAATAACAATGCCAGCGTCAGGCAAGTATTTGACCATATTGAATCTGTCATATGAATGGAGAGACCAGAAAGTGCGAGGGAGCTGCTGTCGCAACGGTCCACCTGATACGACGGAAGGATGGTCCACGAATGGACCTTCCAGAAGACGGATATCTGTTTCGGAAAAGTGTAGGATTGGAAATTCCGAGCAAATGTGTTCAGAGGAAGAATATGGGTTGAGGGGAAAGGAGTCCGTGTCAAGCAGGTCCAAGTTGAGGAATGGGCGTAGATTACTTGCTTCGCGTGAATTTGAAGTGCCTCGGTACACTGCTTCCGAGCCTATGGATATATTCCTTTCCGATTCGTTCTCACTTTCACTATCCGCCGAGATCATCTCAGCGTCCTCATCGTTGGTGTCTTGGGTGGATGATCCAGTCATGATTGACCGCAGCAAAGACGCGACATATTCATCGGATAAATGCTGCTCGATCCGTTGCGGAAGTTCATGGGTGTTAATTGTCGTATCCTGGATTTGGTCCTGGATTTGGGTGAATGCACCCGCGGGCTCCTTGCTCTGACTAAACTTCTCCGTGATAGAAGTTTCCGTAATAGAAGTGGGCGAAGAACTCTCCTCACTACTGACTGAAGAACTGTCTGACTTGATACGCGAGTACCTGTCAAACATATCAGGAAGCACTGGCTCCTCTAGACTATCATCCACAGTCGCAAAGACAGGAACAAACGCGGAGGACGAATCCGGAACGTCCAAAGCAAGATTTGTAACATCCAAAACAGCGTTATTGGGCTGCAACGGCCGGAGATACACCTTGCCACCAAATGCCTCAAAGTATGATTGATGCACACGGAAACTTCGCGGGTCTAGCGCTAGGACACTCCATCCACGCTCCTCTTCTCGCAATATACCCGACAGTGGCTCTCCTTCTGCGAATTGAAGCACCCTGACAGGGTCCAGATTGTCCCAGATGGTCCAAACGAACACTTTGTTCTCAATATCTGTACTGACCATCCACATTCCACCGGAGTCAAGATCACTGCTGAGAAAGGACACTGAGGGAATATTCGTATAATGGCCCTGGAATGAAATCCTCACATTACGAGAGCGATGACGATTATTTCGATATAATTCGTGTAATGTCGCGAAATCCTCTTCGTTTTGAATATGGACCCAATTCTGCTCAAAGCTCATTGATAAATCTGCCCAAAAACCTGTTGGATCATCATCAGACTCGGCATCTGTCTCAGCGAGCGCAAAAGCGAATACGGTTATGACCCCAGTATTTGCGGTGACAGCTATCAAACGTGCGAATTTATGGACAGCCAGTCCCCATGCACTCAAACCAACATTCTCACAGAAAAAGGGGTCTATTCGGGGTTCGAGTATAGGAAATTTCTCGCCGCGTGACTTGGCAGCTTCGATATATGAGAATATGTTCTCAACGTGATAGCCACAGACATTTCCAGAATCAGTAGCTAGAAGCAATATTTCGTCTCGGCCGAGGTCATCCACGAGGATACTGTTGATGCCGTGCGGGCATCGACTGGAGATGTATCCTTCCGCATCTGGGTCCCTCATCACAGGCGTGATAATCATAGCTGGCTTTCTGCCGAGGACCTGTCGCGGGCCAGCCGGTTCCCAGACGTAGATCTGATCACTGTAGGCCACGAAATGCAAATTTCGCCTCTGTGACAACGCTGTCTGCTTGGATGAGCAATTAAACATTGGCTACTTTGGACAAATACATACGAGATTATTTCGCCATGATAAAGCTCGTGGAGGCGTGACTCCATCCCTCCTATAAGTCATTAGTATGCTTTATGTCACGGCTGAAAGAATCTTACTCCGGGAACTATGAAGTGCAGAGTTAGTGATTATGCAATCGCAATATAATGGATATCCCTACCCTCTGACTCCCCTTCTCTACATTGAGGGGACAAAGACATAAATTGTTTCTTGTTTTGCCGGCTGGGTCATCATTGATTTGAATAAGATACGGCGTTTTGGGCATGGCTCGATGACTTCTCAGCGGGAGAAGTCAATGACGCATCAACTATTGAGTGGAAGTTCGTGAAATACTTCATATCCAGATTCTGATCAAGAAGAGACAACTATAGAGTCAGGCATCAATCAAGGAAGAATGTGGTCTGGTGTTTTAAAAGTGAGTGCAGTCTAATGTGGGATGGATAGGTATCTGTTGATCAGCTCACTCCACATCTTAAAGTTATATCGGTGGGGATTATGTAAATATTACCCGTACACTTTAAAGGCCAATCAACAAACTTATCTGACAGACACATGCTGAGACAGCGATAGTCGCGGGGTCAGGCACAAGACCGGAAGAGGCTCATCCGGCAAGGCTAGCAGTCAGTCAGTGGCGCAGAAAAAGAAGCCATATTGAAAGATACTAGACCAGTGGATGGTTATTGCTTCATTATTTTCCCGCGTATGATGACTGGTGGGGGGCTTGCTGCGGCTTTCTATTGGCGTGCTGCCCAGTTCCCTGGATAAGATAAGCCAGCAACGTTTCTTCCTCTCTGCCTCACTTTGTCTACCATTCTCTTCACATCTCAACATTATTCATCGTGGTATAACTCTCTCACCATGGATTTGGTCGCAGGTATTCGCAAAGAAGGCAGCCGGTAAGTCACCCCATCCCCATGGCAAACGAACCACATCCTAACGCAGACTCCAGCGGCGGTCGCGACTCCTTCAAATGGTCCGATGTCAAAGAATCCTCTCACCGCGAAAACTACCTCGGTCACTCAATCATGGCTCCCGTAGGCCGCTGGCAACAAAAACGTGATCTCAATTGGTACGCCAAATCCGGCGATTCTGCCGATAAAGCAAAGCAGGAACGTGAAGAGGAGATTCGCCGGATTAAGGAGGCGGAGCAAGATGCCATGGCGCTGGCGCTGGGATTACCTGTCGCGCCGCGGGCGTCGAATAATGCGAATTTGACACCATTGGGGGGAGGTGAGGTGAGGAAGGCTGTGCAGGAGGCTACGGAGGGTGATGGTGAGGGTGATGTTGGGCGTGGTGGCATTGGATTTGGGTCTTTTGGGGGAGTCGCTGGGAATGATGCCGAGGATGAGATATTGGCGCCTATTGGTATGGACTCTGGCACGAGGCTCTTAAGACAAGAGGAAGACGGTCGAGACCGAGGTCACCGCACAAGGCGCGATAGATCGCGGGACCATGACCATAGACGAAATCGTGAGCATCGTGATCGCGATTGTGGTGGAAGACATAGGCACGACCGTGATGTAGACCGGGAACATCGCCATCGTCACCATCGCGAATTTCGTGAAAATCGCGAACACAGGCGCCACAGGTCTCGGTCTCGGTCGGTGTCGAGATCCCCGAGACCGGAACATCGCGATCGAAGACTAGAGGCAGGCCGTCATCGTGACGCTGGCCGTTTGGAGCGCCATCGATCAGGTTCTCCGCGACGTGATCGCGATCGCGGTGATTATGAAGACAGTAGAGATATGCACCATAGGCGTCCTCGTCGATAGGCGGTGGCTACTGTTTGTCTAGTGTTAGAGCTTTGCATGGCGATGGCGTTTCTGGTTTTTGCTGCTATAATTTGGAACTTGAACGCGGATTTGCCAACTACAAAAAATAGTAGACGAGTGCCAAAAGAAACAAGTTTTTGGTGCATATTATGTTTTGACCAAATATTGATTGATATCATGTACATTTTTCTCCATGGCGTGTATAAAATCCAGAAAACCCGAAGATAAAAAAGTCTAAGGCTACATGAATACAATCGAAAATGCTTGCCAAAATTCCCTCTCACCCTCACACACCTTATACACATCACAGCTCATCATGCCCCCGTCCAGAAGACGAAAGATACGGCATATTCATAATCTTCACTACCAAACTCGTCCATCCGGTAAAGTGCTGGGTACGCTGACCCTTGCCCGTCTCGGGATTGTATTGTTCCCAGGCAAAACCTGTGTCTTTCCATTGTCGGAAGACGTTCTCAACCAAGTTTTTGCGCAGCTCGTTGTAGATATCGATTGCTTGTGCTTTGTGGGGGCTTTGTGAGGTTGCGATTTCCTAAGCCGGATTAGCATTTTGATATGGTCTATAGTTTGTTAGGAGACTCACGTATAGATTCTTTACAATCATGTAGTTCATGTTGATCCATACAGGACTGCGCCAGTAGTTCTCGTCGGTGCCATAGAATTCATCGCTCTTACTCAAACTGCGAATACCATAGTCACTCCACAATTCATCAGAGTTGCGAATGAGGTCAAGTGTAGCCTTGAGATGCGGGCTATCGGGACCAACCATTCCTGTTAAGAAGGGGAAGATCGAGATGTAACCCTTGTGACAGACATGGACGCTCTCCTCGTACTCATCAATTGTTGCATCGCACCATGTTTGAGCATCCTCGTCCCAATGGAGATCGTCAATGTTGCGAGTAATGGCATACTCGTAGATTGCGAATTCCTCGGCGTCCTCAGCCTCACCAATGGCTGCTGCGATCTTGCGCAGGGAACGACTCATCAAACCCATCCAGCTGATCAGGTCTGTGTGGAGCTCGCCAGGGTGAGGGGGCTGAGCACGAGGATAGTCGTCAAGGCCGGATGTCAGAATATGTCGGACAGTTCTTCCGCGCCAGCGGTATGCTTCCTTGCTCGAATAAGCTTCACGGTCATAGGACTTGACATCTCCCCACTGAGTCTTCTTGAACCAGAAATATTGTCTGCGGAGGAGAGGGTAGATAGCATGCAAATACGAGTCAGCCAATTCCTTGCTCTCGAGGTGTGCAGATCGAAGGCTGTCTGCAATGTCGGCACGATTGAGTTCAAAGTTCTCAATGATACTCTTATTGGCTTGCAATTTGTCGACGAAAGCCTCAAGAACTAAGAACAATGTCGGTGGGTTTGCATAGTGAGGATACTGAACGGTGAATTCAGGGGGGACCTTGCTACGAGCCTCCATTCCGAGAATCTGCTCTCGCGCGATCCAGCCATCTTCATCCATGAGATTGAACCAACTCTTAACAATATCAAGAGTCAAGTCAAGATCCCAGTCAACAACCGGAATGAGGTGGAAACCTTCGTCCCACAAGAAACCACGAGGAAAGAATGGTCTGGAGGGAATGGAAGTAAACAACTCATGGGGGTCTTCTTCAGTGGGTTTTACTCGTAGTCTGGCTTCTGCAGCCTCCTCCCAGAAGCCCTCATTTTCTTCTTCGTATTCAGGGGCCTCGGATCGGTCAACTAAACCGCTGCCATAGAAGTAGCCAATACCACCAACTAGGTTGGAGAACATGGACTTGGAGAATTCGGAGTACTCTGGCTTGTCAAATGGGGCTTGAGGAGCGAAGACGCTTTCATATCGGCTCGAAAAAGAAGAGGACAGTTCGTCAATCTTCTCGGATAGCGTCTCGGCTGTAGTATGTCAGATGCGAAGCAAAATACCTTAGCTTATCGAACTCACAGGTGACGGGCTCAGAAGTGGAACCAGATTCAAAAAGAATGTCAAACTCAAAAGCACCTTCAAAGACATGCTGCACGAAATGGATATTACCCGTTCCAGGGTGATCGGGCACTGTAAAGAGCTGAGCTGGAGGTGGAGGTGTGTCGGTTCCGTATTTGGCAAGCATGCTATCGACTTCGGGCTTCATGGCAGTAAACATCAATGCTTTAATATGTCAGATGCATTCTATGTATCATCGTGTGGTGTACTCACCTTTGGCTTGCCACAAATTCTCTTGGGATGTTTCCACACTAGCTACCAACGGACGATCCAAGGATTTCTCAGAACTACTGGGATGATCGAATTCAGGATGCTTGTTGCTATCAGGGCCAGTGGTAACTCTGATCTTAAAATCACCAAGCTCCGGAGTCATTCCCTTGAGCTTCACATCTCCCTTTAGACCTATTTGCTGCTCAACAGCATTATCCACGTGCAAAGAACCCAGACCTTCAAGCGAAGCGTAGAAGACCAATGACGTAATTAGATCTTCAGGAGCATCTTCTCGTGGTGTTCCCTTTACTCGAGCCGCCCAGCTACCTCCGTGAAGTCCTCCGGGCACTTTAACGAAATCGATGGTGAGGTCAATCGAGTTGCCGACATCATGGATCGACTGGCGACCACCTTTGCGCACATCGTATTCGTCCCAGCCGTATCCTCGCATACCCTCGTTTTGTTCGCATGTATGCCTAAAGTCTTGACAGTGTTAGCTTATGGGGCAACTCTAAAGAACAGGACAGGTAACGTACTCGCTTGCGCAGTCGCATAGTTATCGAGCTTAGCCCACATCAACCCCGCAGTGAGACTCTTGGGAATCCTCGGCCGAACTCCAAAATACAAGTTCGGTTTGTACGGACCCCATAGCAGCGATTGATTATTCGCTTTGCCGACCTCATTGATCAGCACGGAGACATCGTTCGCAGCAGAGACACAGCCTAGGACGAAGGAGGACCAAAGCAGGTAGAAACCGATATGGAGATGCATTGTTTTTGTCTGTCTAGCAGAGCATCAGTCAAGATGAGAGGCTACTGTGTGTTTGCCTCTTCAATTGAAAGTGCCACTGCTTTTGTGAGGGTGAGAGTTGCGAGGCGTAGGTATAGATGGCAGATGGAAGGAGCAATGTTGATTGGTCGTTGCGGAGATTCCACGTAACGTGTCCGCTCTTGCTCCGCATTTCGTCTCGATTATCAACTCTAACATTGAAGAACTCATGGTGAGAGACTGAGACGATTATATCTTTAATCTCTATATTCTTGAAATGCATTTATAATTTAGACTTGCTCTACATGAACTGCTGCGGATCCAGAGCCGCAATCTTCGCACTCTTCGCACTCCCCTCAAAAACAAACTCGCTGATAAGCTTGCCAGTCCCAGGAGCATTCTGAATCCCCCAACACGTATGCCCAGTCGCAACATACAATCCCTTCGTTCGTGAATGGCCAATTAAAGGCCCACCGCCACCGCGTGCGTCAACATTCGGCAGGTAGCAGGCTTGCTGCTTCACAATCTCGCCGAGCCGAAGCTCATCCGAAATACTGCCCACTGAATCAATAATGTCTTGACACCGCTTGGGATCGACTTCGACGTCCGCTGTCGTGTCCGGTAGTGGGACGATATGATCTCCGTCGCCGCATGCATAAACTGTGGCATCCGGGCGCGCGTATATTTCTGGCGTCTCGACCGTTGACCTCTTCGGATTGTGCTTGGAGGGTAATTCGATGCTCGTGAACAGCGTGTATGCAGATACAGGTCTCGTCGGTTTAATGACTACGCTATGCGCTCTTGTTGCAGATATAGGCGCCGAAGGAAGGACTCGTTTCGTCCATGGGCCAGCCGAAACGACGACATCTGTTGCCGGGAGCGTGTGCGATTCACCCGAGGCTTTGTCCGTATAAGTCACAGACTTGACACCGCCAGCGTCCTGATTGATCTTGGTCACTGTGCCTAGGACGATCTTGACGCCTTTCTCCTCGGCGAGCTTGGCAATTGACGTCGTAAATTGGTAAGGATGTACTTGCGCCGTCTCGCCAGGTCCGCTCATACTTTCGTATCCGCGAATGCCATCGGAGAGCAACCAATCCAAATCAGTAGGTATACCCGCCGCCCTCAATTTTCCGATTGCTGCCGCATCGCGCTTCTGTAGCGAAACCGAGCCAGCACCATCCTTCTTGTCAACAGCCCGACCTTTGACAACTAATTGGCCACAATTAACCTCTCGATAGCCCCAAACATCTTTCCCATTATGCTCCTTGGCGAGTTCGGCATGTAGTTTGTAACTCAGCGGCACTATAGAGCTTGGATAAGCCCATAGAGCGAGTAGACCGCCGGCCTTCCCAGATGCGCCGCCAGCGATTTCGGAGGCTTCGAGGAGTGTGATTTTGTGTATGGAGGGATCGTAGGAGGGATGTCTCGTTAGGTAGTATGCCGAGCAGGATCCGATGATGCCGCCTCCTATGCAAAATGTTAGTCTTGATGCGCGATTGAGAGGATGCTACTAAAATGTATGCGGGGTAAAGAGTCTGTACCCATCGAACGTACCTATGATAATGATGTTTCGTTCCTTTTCGGAGGCCATTGTGCTTCGAGAAACTGAAGCGAGTGAACGTCTG
This sequence comes from Talaromyces sp. F31, assembly GCA_037356135.1. Lineage (NCBI taxonomy): Eukaryota > Fungi > Ascomycota > Eurotiomycetes > Eurotiales > Trichocomaceae > Talaromyces > Talaromyces sp. F31. The sequence continues at coordinate 3,253,235 of JAYXSF010000034.1, forward strand.
ATTGAGGAGGCCACTCTGATTGCTGTCGTGGATTGAATGTAAGATGGAGGTTGCACTTGGCGCAAAACCTGTTGGAAAAATAGTGAGGGGATTGATGTATGTACGTCACAGGGGATGTGGCAAGATGCGCAACATAGCCTTTGGAACTTGCCCCTGTACGCGCTTGGTCAATGGCAAAGGAGAGTGATATATGTTATTCTACGAGTATAAAAAAGCCAGTTTCGTTAGGATTCATTTCTAGACTCGAAAAGTCAACAGTCATGCGCCATTTGTATAATAGGTAGAAGTAAAAAAACCCTACAACTCCGAGATATGCCAAATGAAAAGATCTTGTAAGAATATGCTACAATTGCTGAAGGGTCAGATAATGTGCGCTTTTCTCAACGGAAAGGATCATCTGCCAGGACTGAGAGGCCTGTTAAATCCACCAACACGGTTCATGTACTGTCGGTATTCCGTCTTCTTTTCCTTCCGTACACCATATATATTGTTTCCAGGTACTTTGGTGTTCTTTGTGCTTCTGAATCTTGTGAAGCCAACTGCTTTTCGCATCATGGCTTCGATGTCGTCTGTATCTTCGATATCGCTCATCATATCGGCGTCTTCAGTTCCTTTGTCCTTGATGCCCTTTTTTGAGGCACCGTTTGCATGGCGCTGGTCTGGTTGTGATCTCCTGTCTCGCTTGCCGTCTCGTTGATCTGGTTTTGAGTCGCGGACTGAATAGTCTCGAGAACGTGTCCCGTTGCGCGGTGACTTAGAGCGATCAGGTCTTCCGGATTTTGTTGTGCCTGTAGAGATTCATCATCAGCTTGCCGAATTTTGCAAAGATTTGATCCTCAAACATACCACGTCTATTGTACCGATCCCTACTCGTGCTCCGATCACGATCCCTCACACCCCGTCCGTCCTTGTACGAGTCACGTTTCCCCCCATCGCGGTTCCGATCTCGTTCGTGCGTCCGCTCGTAGCTCTCGCGGGACCAGCTTCTTTCTCTTTTTCGTGGATATCGATCGCGCGAACGAGACCGATAACGGCGGTCGTCCTTTGTGCTTGTTCGAGAATCTTCTGGTCTCGAGCTTCCATGGCGCGAATGACGGGCTCGCTCTGCGTCGGTCTCCGGGGTGTGTGAAAGCCGCGACCGTTTGTCGTTTGTATCCCACATCGCCGAGCTGTCGGTGCGACGGGCACGTTTAGTGGGTGGTTCGGCCATTGCTGGTCTGGTTGTTTATGAGTGACCAAGGCCACCACCACGGCCGACTCCTGTTTTAGGCGGCGTTGTTATCGTCAAGAAAACAGATTGTCCAATAAGCCAGATTCCTCGTATTTCAATCTGCTACAATTGTTTCTGTCGTGCGTGTAGGTTTTCCGCGTCTGTAAAGCCCATCAAAAATTCAGACATCTCGACTGCTACCTAAGATGAGTTAGTTTGGTTTGCCGCATAATGTACGTTTGCCTGGCTGAGCCCAAGACGCAACGTAGCTTTGACGCCAAGGAAGGCAGTTTCTGCCTTATGTCTGAGGCACCAAGCCTAACTCCGACTCCGCAGAAAGTACTATATAGTATTAGAGTACGGTAGTACGCCGCACGGAAGCAACGCCGTAGCCAAACTTGGCATGAGGCAGCGACTAACCCGTTTTGGCTCGGGTTCTACGAAACCTCCACGCCACGGCAAAATAGTCAAAACCATCTTCCTGCAGCTTGAAGTGTGTCTACGTATGCACGCTCGTAGTCTTCGTCGTGCACATACTGTGTAGTGTAGTGTAGTGTAGTGTCGCTCTCGCAATTTGCTGGGAGACTGATGACATCACGTCCAAATGTGGCAATCTTGTTGTTGCCCATCATCATGATCCCTTCCAGACGCCTATCAAGTAACTCTACACTATTCAGAAAATCCATTCAACGGCTTGATGGTTGCACACACGACTGATCTGAAATAGGCAGTTAACCATGCTGCCTGCTGCCACAGCCCCTTTTGCACTTGGCAGTATGTATTTGACTCCGTGCGTGGCCGTGCTCGTATCACCGAAAAACTTTAGACTACTGCACAGTGGTACGGAGTACGTACGTACGTACGCAAACCTGTAACGGCCCCGCTATATACCTTGTTTAGGCTAGTACTATGTGACTAAGCGAGGCTAGGGGCTCTACTGTCCGTGTCCTAGCGAATCAGCGGGCTGTGATCTATCCACCTGGTATTAAGCCTACCTGAGATTTCAGGAGCAACGCAGCAAACCAGGGGAACTGCCTTGGTTCTTACCAAGATACAACAATACTTTACGCAGCGCGACTGTCTCAGTGGCTCAAACGACTCGAACGGGCTAGGGTGCTTACGTACGACTCGCCCGTGCTACAGGCAGCGTCCCCATTCCCATACTTTTCGCAGACTCCACGCTGATCTGATCCAACAGCCAGTTTACGACTCCGTATTCATGGTTGGTTGGCTCCCACTACACTGCCCACCTCCTCGATACCCCCAACTCAATTCCATTCATTCATTCATTCATTCATACATTCATTCACTCGTGATTTTTCCTTCTATCTACTACATCATGTTTGCTGGCTAGTGTTCTGTTCATCCTCTCCCTCCAACACTGCCACACGCAGAGCCTTCCTTCTACACGCCTGTACACCACCCGACTTAATTCACTCCAGCGTCCCATCCGTTCTCGTACCCTCAAGGCCTACGGTGCCTCTAATCCGATATTCTAATTGAGAGGAGAAACATCAATTGACAGCGCAATGGGAGTTTTTGCCACGTTCAGACGTCGCTGGCAACGTCTTGCCGTTGCTTCGGTCGTTTTTTGCATGGTTGCCTTTTCAGTCCTGTCCCACCGAGGGGAGCAATTCTTTACACCACAACAATACTCTGAAGCACGACCGGAGTTCTCGAGCGACACTCCATTAATATGGAAGCACATAAACAGTTCGACTGTCAAGGGCGGAGGTACGTTGGCATTGTGCTGGGAGTTGATACAAGCTAACGTTGAGTCCAGCATTTTGGATCCCACCCGAATGGCTCTCACCCTCCACACCCAAACCGACCACGATGATCGAAGCGGCACGCCTTGTGTCCCAATTGATCAATATCAGCAATACTACCCACCTAATAGAAAACACTGAGATCCCTTTAGTGGCCCACCAGACGTGGAAAAACACCCATGTCGACACATGGCCGGACCTGATCCGCGATAGTGTCGAGCGGTGGATGGAAAATGTGATTGAGACACCCATGGCCTATTTTCTATGGAATGACGAGGGCATAATGGAGTTTTTGGAAGAATACGAGCCTGCAATTATTGAACATTTCAGTGCGCTACCACGGATGGTTGAGAAGTCAGACATATTCCGAATTATGGTCTGCAAGTACATTGGCGGTGTTGTACGTATTTCCTCGCACTCTTATCCTACCACATATTAACTTTTATAGTATGGAGATGTCGACACTCGCCCACTACGGTCGCCGGCGACCTGGATTGAAAAGACCGACTTGGTCCCATGGCGCGACAATGAAACAGACATCTTGTACAACTCCACGAAACCAGTCAGGGCGATTTTTGGTATTGAAGCCGACTGTCCTCCGGACACCGATACCTACTGGCGAATGGGCTATACCAATCCCGTGCAATTGACCCAATGGGCACTAGCGTCTGCCCCTGGCCACCCTGCATTAACGTGGTTTATTCAGAAAATATACGGCATTCTGGACGAGGTCGCCAGCCACCACGATGGCAATTTGACGGCTCCGGAAGCATATGAAGAACTAGATTATCTGGAGCCGTTGCTATTCACGGGTCCTGATGCCATTACGGTGTCGATGCGCAGTTGGCTTGAAGACCGCATTGGACTGCGATGGAATGCGCTGACCGGTCTGCACGACAATGGCAAGAGCAAACTGGTGGATGATATTTTGATTCTGCCTATTACTGGGTTTAGGTATGTCCTGTATTGATCCAGTAGTGCAACGCTTGCTAACGATCACAGTCCCGGACGCGGTGTATATGGCAACATGGGCTCGAAACCAGTCACGGATCACGACGCACGTCTCCAACATCTTGCCCAGGGCTCCTGGAAAGGATTCGACCTCCGCCTCGAATTCGGCAAAATGTGCCGAACCTTTTTTGGCATGTGTCGAGACTGGCCGAGGTCATAACGCCTCAAATTGAAGACAAAGATCGAAAAACATTATGCATAGCCGATCTGGCGAGGAGTAATAGAAAAACGGCCGAAATTCGTTACACATATTCATTTCATTCGGGGTTTTGTTTCTCGGAGTTGTCGCATTGAACCGCAGTTGAGCATTTTTTACTGCCGATGTATTTTATACCCTTGTGCACATAGCATAGATACTGTTGTTTTAATTGGTGGTTGATATATCCGGGAGAGAATACAAGTCACGTCTCGGGTCGATGCATTCATTATTCAGATCAAGACTACATCCTCCTCAAATCGTTAAACCACATGTATCGACTCAGACTCGCATACAGTGCCCTATCCCATGAGTACGCCGATGCATGTTTCGCCAACGCTACTTTGGATCCGGCATGTCTACTCCAATTACTAACGATCAACGCCTTGTCTGCATAAACATCCCCGTCCTTCGGCAGCGGCACTACCCCTTTCCCCTCTAGGGAGGTATGATAACCCTCCGGCACACCGCAAACCATCGCCGTCAAAATCCTGAACCCAAACGGTACAGACGTCGTCACCAGATCCAGCACAGACAGATACCGCCTCAGCAGAGAGGTGGTCTGCAGCGCATACGCAGCTGGATTGCGCTGTTCGCTGTGCAAGATAGCGTAACGCTGCACGGCATTACTTACGGCCTTGTGATTCTGGTCGGAGAATGCGGCAGCGTCGAAGGTGATGATGAGATCGATCTCCCATTTTTTGATGTGGCGTTCGAGGATGCGTTGGATGATGTGGTCGTCCCAATTCTTATCCTGGTCGAGATCCTTGTTTTGGAGGATGAGGCAGTTTTTTGAGGGGATGGAGTATTCGAGGCAGGAGGCTTTTGTTTCGAGGTGGCTTGTCTCGTATTCGTTTGCTGTATACGAATACGACATGAGAAATGAAACCTTTCTAGATGGATAGGGGAATACGAACCACCGGATGATAATACGAGCATGTATCGATTCACGTTCTTTCTTCCAAGGCTCTGGAGTATACTCGGCCCAAAGTACAAAGCGCCATCTTCCGGATGTGCGGTGATGAATAACACGTTCTGCGCGTTTCGGAATGCATGGGGCACTAAGCGAGGGTCGTTGGCGAGGATGTTTCCGAGTAGCAGATACAGCAGGACTGGGAAGAGGAGGGAGATTATCAGGATGGATGAGATGATGGGTATGCGCCGGCGTGCGGCTCGGCGGGTAATGTGTGTCGCTGCTGCGAGGAGAGGTTTGTATGTTACCATCCTTGGAGCTGAATCCTAGGTCAATGGTGATCTGCCCAAGCAATTAAGATGTCTCATGGCAGTCTCGAGTTGGGTATATCGTTATCCCCCAAGGCTGCAACTCGGCACATATATAGTACCTGCACTATACCATCCGGGGAATAGGACATGCATGGTAACAATCCGCATGCAGACGTGATTCTTTACATGCAGCTACTTGCTATGGGTCAATGAGTTTCCTCGAAGGCTGAAGCATGCAAGGGATGACTCGACGAATCCGTACATGTCACGGATTTCAATTACCCCTGGTTTCGAATGTGATCTGTCTCACCAGGCAAGGCACTTTCAGTTAAAGGTATGTGTCTCATCCGGATTTTCGAGGACCGTGTACAGGACATTTTCGTATAATGAGAATAAAGCGTTATGTTTCCTTCATGTACAAGCTGTAGTTATCCGCTAGATATTGTTGCCCCACGCGATCCACTCTTCAACTCTCCTTTTAGTCTAGCGGCCCCGGAGAAGCTGAGCTATCGATATCCCCCACCATACTAGTATTTCCGTAGCATCAAAAATTTTGACTTTAAGACAGCAGCAGAAACGAGATACATAGTCGTCATGTCGTCGTCGAATAGCAGCCTCTCGCACCGGCGCACGCACAATCTGCTGCTGATTTCGAAATTGCTCAGTCTCCGCGACACAGCATCTCCGTTGACATTGTTGCTGGACTCGTTGGAGCAGCCCGCAAAGCCGTTGTTGAGTGAATATATACGACGAGCACAGGTTGTACCACTGCAACTCCGGCCTACTGCGATAATGCTAAGTTTGGTGACTAGATATCAAAAGTTCATGTCACATTCATCTCATTCGAGAATCTCAAAAGACCCAATGGCGTCGACTCGTTCATTCTTGCATCGCGGAAAAAGCCCGCTGATGTCGCTAAAGAGGTTGTAGCGGGGAATTTCAACTCTTCACATAAGCGTGAGCTATACCGCCACCCTTCTGGAGCACGAAAGCTAATCGAACAGGACGACTGATTATTATTGATACCATAAACCCCCTACTCAGTAAACCCGGGATCCATCTTCCATCCTATCTCGGCTCGCTCATCGCCCCGGTCAACGCTGCGCCCGGCTCGGTACCCATTCAGATATCGCTGGTAGTAACATACCATCGCGATGTCGTCTGCACCAAGCCCCAACAAAGCTATGCGCCATCCGATCTGTCAATGCTAAGCTACCTATCCACAACGATCCTAACCCTCCACTCGCTCGCGCACATCCTCGCACAAAAAGCAGCCCACGACCGAAGTCTTGCAGCGCCCGTCTTCGGACTCGAAGAACAGCAAGAAGGAATCATAATCGGCAAAACAGTCCAATCCAAGGGCCAGGAACAAGACGCTGAGGGCATTGTGATCGAAATGGAGCATCGACGGAAAAGCGGTCGTGGCGTTGTGGAGTGGTATTCCTTGCCGCCTGCAAGTCGTTATGCAGCGCAGGAAGTTAAAGAGGTTATCACGCTACTTGAGGATCATCCGCTGTATCGAAGGCCGGAGGAGGATAAAGATGCGGCAGAGCAGGATGAGCCCGGGTCGACGTTTGAGTTGAAGCTTACGGAACGGCAGCGCCGGGACAGGGAAGGTGTCGTTTTACCCTATTTTGACGCTCAGAGTGGCGACGGTCCTGGCGAAGGGGGGCGGATTCTGTATGATATGGGAGAGGAGGATGACTTTGATGAGGAAGAGGATGAGATTTGAGCGAAAGCAGGTCCATTATTACTATTAATACAGTTTGCGGGTGTTTCAAATTCGCGTGCGTAAACAAGCGCATCACGCATCATCGACCACCGATCGCTATGCATACAATCATCAAAGTCATATATCCACACGAAGGGGTTGCTATGGTACGGGTATCATCAGAAGAATCGCCACCAGATGAAAAAGAGCATGATGAATCCAACGCCAGCAAACGGACCATACTGGAAACTGTCAGCATTCTCACGTCTCAACTGCTCGACGAAGTACATACCTGCTTCAATAAAAGCTCCCAATTGATACGCACGGCCGCCTTGCGATATTTCATACTATCCTCCCTTAACCGCCCCGACATCTCACCCATGCGCTCAAGACTGTCACCTCGATACAGCAGATCCTCAATATTCTTCGTCATGACCTTGGTCACATCGCGAAGCTCGTCATTGAGTTTATCGAGATTCGCAGCCGCGCGACTATTCTGGTAGGTTCCCTTTGTTCGTTGGATGAATGTATCAAACTCGACAAAGGCGTATGGTCGCAGGTTGGGTGAATTGTATTGTTGTGAAGAATACGTGGTTGTGAATTCGGTGGCTATGTCAGCGAGATATGTAAACGCGAGTTTGCGAGGGTATGATTTGTCGCAGATACAGAGGAAGCAGACGTCATCTTTGATAAGGTAGCTGCAGACGAGATTAGTTGATTTAAAAGGATTGAGTTGAAGGCGGCCTCTGGAGATACTGACTGGAGTGTATATTGTCCTGACTCAATACTGGCTTCTGTTGCGGAGTTGCGATTGAGGCGTCTGAAGATCATCTTGGATTGAGACTTGACTTGCGCCAACTCATTTTCGGCCTGTGAAACACAACTGAATGTCAACAATAGCTCAAAGAAAAGCTTCTTTGTACTCAATAGCACAATAGGATATCAATAAGGGAACGCACCTGCTCTTCGTCTACAGAAGCTGCCAACATGAGGCCTGTTTCAAGTCAGTCTCTCTTCCTCTTCCTTTCACTCCTCAATATCTTGGAAGCCATTGCACGCACCGTCTAGCCTCGCAATCTGGGTTGATCTGACCATCTTGCTGTGATATTTCTGCAAATATTTCGGTCGTTCCTAATCCTTCCTTTTATATTCTTCTTTCTGGAAATATCGTCGCTCTGCGAGATACTGGCGAAATAAACAGAACAGATCGGGGAGACACAAGGTAAGACGGGAGCTCCTGCCAAAATGCCACCTAAACGTAAGGCGGTGAGTGCGGCGGACGTCAAGAGCGACGATGCGCCAACCCGGTCTAGCAAGAGGTGTGTTCTACTTCTTTCTTTCCGCCCCAGAGCTCGGAGATTTTGTTTGCGCCGCTCACGATGCACCGCTTTGCATCTATATATATTAACAAGAGTTTGATGCTATAGAATCCGCGATAAGCAGTTACAGGCTGCCGCAAAGCCAGTCAGTGATGCCGGCCATCCGGAAACAAGAGCTATGTCATCAGCGCCGAAGCAGAATGCGGCGAGGAAAAGAGGCCCCTGGGGGGAAGACTATCTCATGACGAGCACAAAGTCAGCTTTGGCCCATGCAGACCTAGTGGTACGTCCCTTTTCTTCGGGATCATAATTTGCTCCGCTAAGATTTTCTTGTTCAAAGAGGCTATTTTCAAACCCCAAAGCATGGGAATGCCTAGAGGAAGACGAAAAACGAGAGCTGCTTTCTTTACTACCAGCGCACGTTCACCCAAACCCCGATCCAGATCCCAACGACCCTGAAGCAAAAATTCCACCATTACCCGAAAACTTTCTGCGCTACGACAACAACTGGCGCGCGGCACTGCGCAATTTCCAGTCCGATCTCGAGTCTGGCCGATACAGACCTGAATGGCAGCGACAAGCCAAACAGGCCGTCCAGGAAAGAGCACAGGGAAAATTCGACGATTTCAAGGAGCAGGAGTTCGAGCAGTTCTGGGGCCAGAAACAAAAGATTAATCATGGCCTGATTGCGGGGGAGAGTTCGAAAGTCAAGTTGGAGACGTTGATTGCGCATGGTGTCGTGAGGGTGGGGGATGTTTGGAAGTATTGCCGTGTGTTTGGGGGAAAGAAGGCGCAGATCCTGGTAGAGAAGGAGGTTAAAATCACGGCTATTGATGGTGCGAAACTGAGCTTTTTGATGCCGACCGGACAGAGGGTGTTTTTGAGCGCGGGTGGAGATTTAAAGTCCGAACTCGGGAAGGTCGAGAATGAAAGGGAACGGAGCGCCGATGAGAGGATCGAGACTGAAGACGAGAACATCGCATTTGACAGAACTGAAGATAGCATTGGCGGCGGGAAGACTGAGAATGTGGAGGCGAAACATGAGGTAAAAGACAATACACAAATGGACATCGATCCTCATCCAGCTTCCCAAACAGGCGGAGATCCACCATCACAGACCCTTGATGAGCCCACACAGGACGATGCTAGCACACAGTACAATCTCAAGGGAATTTTCGACTATGCCCAGCCATTGATAGAAGCCAAGGTCGATGGAGAAAAACATGAGATTGAGTCGAAAGAAGCAACACCAACCGCGCACCAGCCAGAGGCACCAGGAAGTCCGGTCGCAAAAGTCGGAACTGGTCGGAAGAGAGGACGTCCTGCGAAACGTAAATCTCCTACCGATGAAGTCCAAGATACTCCAGTTGAAGTCAACGGGGCGATAGAAATCGAAACTGCAGAAATTTCTAAAGAAGATACTGAGGCCGCAAACAACACAGAGAATGGCGTCAATGCGAACCCCGTTTTAGAGTCAGCACTTGAACAGGGACATAAAAGTGCCGAATCTTCGCAGCAATCCGCAATTCCAATGGAGACGAACCTTCCTGAAACTACACTATCTTCCAAAAGCGAAGAGTCAGAATCAGCACAATGCAGTGCGACCACCACACCCCTAGAAGTTGAGATTCACAACATTGCAGGACCAAACGCTCTTATGAAGAAGATTCTCGAGACGGACGGTCGCGTCAAAAATCCTCCAAATGGAAATGCCTGGAAGGAAATCCGCTGCTACAGAAATAATCAGGATATGGGCAGTCTATGGGAGGTCAGACAGGCCTGGTATGTCAAGTACCAGCAGGACTAGCATGCTAGATGAGCATTCAGAGATTGGAGTTTAACATCATTCTGGCTTGGTTCTTCTTCACAGCGGCATTTTGCATTCACGATGGAGTTTAGTTTGATACCAGCTTCTTAGCATTTTTATTTCTTTTTACTTGTGGAAAGTATCCATAGACCATTGACATCAAAAATTTACCCGACATCCCCATTAAAATCCTCCTCAACCATACTCTCATGAATATTGACCGAGTAACTTGACTGCACAAAGTCTTCTAGCTCTTCACTGACAGTCTTCAATTTCTCCTTAACCGCAGCCACACCCTCTTGTCCGATGATGTGTCGGGAAGGTGGATTCTCGTGTCCACCTATAGCCGTGATGGCATGAACCGTCTCTAATGTCAGAGCCTCCAGATGCGCGGCACTAAAGGGCGCGTACATGGTGATTACATCCTGTAATGATGAGAAGGGTCCTTGTTTGTTTTGCGAGTTGTTCGAGTTGGGCGTTGTTATTTCGTTGCTGTCGTTGAGGTTCTCTGCTGCTTGAGGTAATCTCGAAACAAGGCCGTCTAGAATATTCCGGAATAGAGGGGCGTTGTTCTCTGATGCTGAGTACGCGGGTAGAATGGGAGGGACGCTGCTGATGAGGTTTGTGAGTATGCAGATTTCCATGCTGCATTGGAGAATGGAGACTTTGATGTTGAAGGGGGCTACTTCGTATGCTATGCTCTGCTTGGCTGTTAGTGCTATCTTTACTAAATCAAATGAGTGTCTGGCATACGTCGCAAAATCCTTCTAAAGCCCACTCGGATGCGCAGTATACTCCTAGTCCTGGAGTGCCGAGATGAGCCGCTTGCTAGGTCAGTATCATGTCCTCAATCAGATGGATGTGGACTGTCTTACTGATCCCCGTCAAGACGAGGAAATGCCCCGCTCTTTGCGACCGCATCTGCGGAAGGGCAGACTTGATGATATTCACAGGCCCAAAGTAATTGGTCTCGAACTGATCGCGGACGAGACTCAGTGTCCGCGATGAAGCGGCCAGTTCTTCGACTGAGCCGACGACTGCTTGACTGGTGCAGCAGAGGACGATGTCCAGTCTCCCGAAGAGATTCACGACTTCGGCCACGGCGGCTTGACATTCGCCCATTTTTCTGCATGTGTGTTAGCAAGTGGCCTCGGCGGCAGCAGAGAGCGGAGAGTGTACCTGATATCTAAAAGAAACGTGCGAAACCGATCTTTCCATCCATGTTCTGCATTCCGCTCGACCTCCGCGAGAAAATCCTCAAAATAAGTTCGGCGATTCTCATCGCGAACGATGTTCGAGGGGACCACTCCGCTCACCACACAGTCACCATGAGCAAGGACCTGGCGAGCTACGTTCAAGCCGATAGGGTTGTCGCCGGAAGATATTAGCCATACTCGACGGTCAGTGTGTGGTGGAAATCGTAGCTGAGGGATATTGGTCTCGGTCATGACTCATGAGGGAAGGGACAAGAGGGCTGTGCTGCCCATTGCCTTAGCTTTCTCGCTTCAACTAATTAATTTGCTTCATTGGCCATTGCGTAGAGAGAAAGTCAAGAAATGTCAAATGAGTAAGCGGAATGCAATAACGAATGTCGGCCTGAAAAGTAAGGTGTCCGTGGGGTATGCAAGCAACCGCCGCACAGCCAATCGGACGCTTCCCTCCAGAGCATGTCCCAAGATGGCGCCTTCTCTTAGTGACATTAGCGGACGGTGAGGATTCCGCAATTCTTCGCTTTTCTTTCTCCTTTTCCATGATCTCTTTTTTCTTTGCTATCAGTCCACAGCATACACAGTAGTAAAGATGCCGGAACAGAGGCAGCAGCAAGAGGAGGAAGGTGGCGTGAGTACCCCAAGCAATTGTCGTGATCCGAACAGGACAGATGGCTGACGTTCAGCAGTTCAACTTTCGGACCATTATCCAAGGTATTGCCATCTTCGCCCTAATCCAGTTTGCTATGGGCCAATTTTTCGGCGGAAACAAATCCCAATCTCAAAGTGGTGCGTCGACTGGCCCGACCGGCCAGATCCCGGCCTATGTCGACCGTCCCGCGCGCAGTGAGGTCGAAAATTGGAACGCTATCCCGAGCGTTGTTGCACCGATGTGGCCATCCAACAGTTCTTTGGATATCAGCATCTACGTCTCCTCGTCTGTCCACATGCCTGCATTGTCAGCCGTTCCCCAGGAGTCTCTCGTGATGGAGGAGAAAGCATTCAATATGGCCAACTGGAGCGAGAGTCGTGAAATTGATACTACATTCAAGGTCCCCAAAGAGGTACAGCAGAATGGGACTCTCTGGGCCCACTTCTACGTTGCTTTAAGCGGTCACCAGCTCGATCCAGCTGCTAAGGACTACAGTCCTGAGAGCGCCGTCCATTTCCTTCGTCCATTGAACCAGTACCTGCCCAAGAAAAAGGTTGCGAAGCGCAAGAATCTCCTGGCAAACACCGAGGACGCTGCGGATGAGGAGGAGGATAATACACCAAAGTATTCGGTTTCCTCTTACTACCATCCCAACTTCACCGTCTCAGTCATCCCTGACTTTGGCGTGGCAAACTACCAGCAAATGCATCCTGCCGTTAGACAATATGTACACTTGGAAAGCACCGGTGCGCGTGACATTACTGGCCAAAATACTTGGTACTACCCTGTTTTATATCTGAACACCTTCTGGCAACTCAAATCACACATGACCGAACTCAATTCTACCGTCGAGACTCTTCCTCTTCGCATTGTTTTGAACAATTTGAGCAACTGGAAGTTCAATATCTTGGCTAGCATGGATGAAGGCGCAAAGCAGAATGCCCGCAATGCGGCTAGTGGACAGCCTGTCCCTGGTGGTGGTGATGGAAGTGAATTCGAGATGATTAAGGAGGTTCTTTTAAACACCAACATTTACCTTCTCGGTACCACCGCCATCGTTAGTGTGCTGCACATGATTTTCGAGACCCTTGCTTTCAAGAACGACATCGTAAGTCTTTCTACCATCCCTGTTAGTTCATGGTCTAACATCACTATAGGCTCATTGGCGCAAGAAGAAAGACAACATTGGTACCTCGGTTCGCACTATCATAGCTAACATCTTCATGCAATTGGTCGTTTTCCTCTACCTCATCGACAACAATGAGAACACATCCTGGATGGTTCTTGCAAGTCAAGGATTTGGTATTGTTCTTGAAGCCTGGAAAGTTACAAAGACAGTGGATGTTCGCCTCCGCCCTCCTCCACAGAACTCGTTCTGGTCGTTCCTACCCTATATTGTCTCATTTGAAGACAAGCATAAACTGAGCGAGACGGAAAAGAAGACCCAGGAATACGACGAGATTGCCTTCAAGTATCTCTACATTGTTGCCTTGCCGTTGTTAGGCGCATACGCTGTCTACAGTTTGATGTACGAAACGCACAAGTCCTGGTATTCTTTTATCATCGAAACTCTTGTAGGCAGCGTCTATGCATACGGTTTCCTCATGATGGTTCCGAGTCTGTACATCAACTACCGTCTCAAGGTAAGTGCAATTCGCTGCTCCTTAATCCTCTATTGCTAATACTCTCCAGTCTGTTGCCCACATGCCAGGCCGAGCATTGATGTATAAATTCCTCAACACTTTTATCGATGATTTGTTTGCCTTCACCGTCAAGATGCCATGGCTCTATCGCCTTGGAACCCTGAGAGACGACGTCATCTTCTTTGTTTGGGTCTACCAAGCTTGGAAGTACAAGGTTGACTACAAGCGTGTCAATGAATTCGGCCAGGGAGGCGAGTCAGACGAGGAGGTTGAGGAAGAGGTGGTCTCTGAGACCGTCAAGAAAGTTGAGGCGGATACTGCGGCCAAGTCTACCGGTGCCGCTAAGGCTGGTGCTTCGACACGTCGGAGAAAGTAGGCCAAAGCATTGCATTCTTTAGTGGAGGATCAGAAAGGGGCTGTGTAGTTTAATGGCTATAGAGATTAATTTCCAACAGGGAACGGTAGACTATTCTTAAGAAGATGAACATTGACTATGAAATAGACATTAACATAGCGTAATACTCATTCCATCAATACAAGTAAAGATTTAAAACATGATGGGTGTTATGCAAACGCATGGGTATAAGGATCCAGCTCTCTGATTGGCTAGACGGGAACCAAATAAAGACGCGTCCAGTACTCCAGAATCAAGGGAATATCAACATCTCCAGGTATTATTAAGAAGATCGAATCAACGAATATTTCTGACTATTAAAGTAACCCATGTTACAAGTGACTCGTTGCAAGGCGTCTTGAGTGATGTCCATCTTGCTGCAAAACGAAGCAGACAACCGCGTGGGTGAAAGGTGAAGATGTCTTCCCCGATTGCGAGTTCAGGTGAGTATCCCTCTTTCTTTTGATAGAACGTACTGACTCATATCCAGTGGCCAGCGAGCGGTATGGAGACATCCAGGCACAGCTCAGAAGTCTGCGTAACAATGTTGATCATCTTGAAGCCGGTATTCTTACCCATTCTTCAATGTGATATGGCTTCACACTTGCTAAGATGCAATCTAGTTGCCAATCTGCCCGCAAAACAGAGGACTACCAGCGTCAAAGAATTAGCCGGGGAAATTGCTTCTGACGCGTATAACATCGGCATCCCGACCGATATCTTGGAGCAGCTGGTCGACATTCTCACAAAGCCGAATCATCTAGATCAGACAACCATCACGACCTTGATCAAGAACCTGTATCCCCAGGAACGAGTCTCCTCAATTGTTGTAACGAAGATAGTCTGCTGTCTGGGACCAGCTAAAGTCAAACCATCCCCTGCAACCCAGACCCTTCTCCTACAATGGCTTCTACTCATTTACGAATTCCTAGAAGAGCCTGCAATTTTGTCACGGCTCTATTCAGTCTTGTTCAATATGCTGGATATGATCAGTCTACGTCGGCCGCTATGTCACCTCCTATCTCTAATCACGCGTCGCCCACACGTAAAGCCTTTTCGGATCCAGGCAATAATGGAATATTTCCGCAACGTCGGTGACGACGAGAAAGAGCTAATGGGCCTGTTACGGGTATTCAAGAATTACTACCCAGAAATCATCATTGGGGACATCGGACGATCGAAATTCTTCTTTAAAAATCCGGACCTCGAGTGGACGTCGAAATTGAAGCAGCTCCAAGAACGAAACCTGGAACGAATCAAATCCGGTAATGGGCACAATAACATCTTCCAGGTTGTCAGGCGTGGCACGTCGTCAAAAAGAAGGAAAGTCGCCGGAATCATTCCGGACCTGCAGACCTCGCGAGTAAAACCGAGCTTTACGTCTCTTGAGGAGTTGAGGGACGTAGACGGTTTCGTGGAGCGGTTGGAGAAGATTGAACTGCCGAATCAGATTGTGTCCGTTTTGGAAAATCGGATGGCGCACAAATATATGGCGATCGTGGGGCCTGAAACTGCCATACATCGATTGGATGACTGGTTAGATGCTTTTTTGAAGGATGAGGTTGAGATGGCCAAGTTGCCGGATTCTGCGGATTCGGAGACTCTTCGATACGTCCTCGGGGCTATTTGCGGATACGTTCAGTCTACAAAGGTTGGGACGATCCAAGCTGCGCTGCTGAACAGCAATGAACTAACAAGTTCTAGGAACTGCCCGATGCCGTCCAAACGTTCCTTGATAACTACCTTCAAACGTGGAACGGACGAGCCTATCGACAAGAGATATTGAATATCTTGAAATTCATACCCAGAGGCTCTTATGATGACCTGCGAGGTCAGTACCTGGAACGACTGGATACCACCATATTAGATCACACTGCGTCCTCACGAACAGATCTGCTTGACTTTTATGCAAACTTGACGCGACAATGGGGTATAAGTCTACGGTCGGATACTTCTTCGGTCACAACTGGAGGCTTCAAGCCATTGGTGTCTCTCATTACGCACGTAGAGCTCTTGCTCCTCTCGTTTATGGAAATACCATTCACAGAAGATGCCAGAGATACAGGTGATTTCAGACCCGTAACAACGAGCATCCTCGACCTATACTCGGACTTAGCAGATCTCTACTCCCACGCCTCGAGTAATGGAAATATACGCCTAACAGTGCCTTTGGCACCGGCAATATACAGCCTTACTTTCACCTCCAATCTCGCTCAAATATCCCGTCTCTCTAACATCCTTTCCATCTACAAAAATTCCTTCGAGGCCTCATTAACATCCCAAACATTGCAGTCACCGGACAAATCCGCCGGCGGCTTCTATGCACCGGAAATGGTCGGTTTATACAATGGTTATATCATGGACTTGTGCAATCTCATTTGGCGAAACCGCGCACTCAACAGCGAAGACCAGAACGCTCACGGTTGTTTGGTGCCGAAGGCAACCAAGGATTCTTTTGTGGAATACATTGAAGATTCAAATGAGATATCGAAGCGTCGCAGAGCAGCACGCTTCGAAGGCCCTGCATTCAGTCATTCACTTGGCTTGATGTTTTCTTTGAGTCATCATGTTGCTCTAGCGAGTCATTCAGCGGCTTGTTTTTCTGCTCTTGAGGAACAGGCTGGTCTAAATAGTGACCAACCCACGCTGCAGAGACCTGTCACGCAAAAGGCATTGGAGACACTTGAAAAGGAAGGCGGGATCAAGCTGACTTGGTCAGAGTATAGATTGAAGATGCTGGATTGGTTTGATGATTTGGGCAGTGGTGGTATTGGGCAGTTGATGAGAAGCACCATGAAAGCGTTGAGGAAGGATGGTTAAATAATTTTGTCTATCCTGAAAGCTCATAGTTATGTATATATTTGCAGTTGAACTGCCGTAGTAGTCATGTATTGTACATGTCTTATCCTTCAAACGGACAAGACGGAACCTCGCTGCCAACAGCTGGGTTTATATCGTCGTATTCAAGAATATATCCTGCACGCTCGATTCCTCCCTCAGAGCAGCCAAGATCTCCTCAAGCTGATCGATCTGCTCCGGATCCTCCACCTTGACCATCGTATCTTTATTCGGATCCCAAATAATCTGTGACTGTGCAATGACCAAGCCTGTCGCTTGCGACAACGCCTCTCCCACGGACTTCGTTGCCGTTGGCTCGGTGTACACTACCAATCTCCCTTCAGCGTCCGTATCTATATCCGTTGCGCCAGCCTCGATTGCCTGGTCCAGATAATCGTCTGGATTTGTGCCTTCTTTGTTTTCAAATACTAATCTTCCCTTTTTCTCGAAAAGATAGGTGGTCGGCGTCACGTTACCGCCGTTGTCTTTGATTGTGAATCGTACGTCTTGAAGAATTCGAGCTTTGTTTTCGGCCATGCATTCGATTACGGCTGCGACTGTGCCGGGTAGCATTGCTTCAATTGTGACAGCCTCAAGAGCTTGTCCGGAAGCTGTAACGCCTTGACCACGGGCGATTGCGTTGTCAATGATAGTTTTGGGCATTTGTGACTGTTTGGCTTTGGCGATTGCAAGTTGTAGACGAGGGTTGTTCTTCGGGTCCGGTCCCCATACTATACGAGTGTCAAAGGCTGAGGTTGGCTTTTCAGATCATAGTGAACTCACGTTGCGATGCATTGATAAGCTCCTGGGTTAGTATTCCTCGCTCTTTGCTCTTGGCCTTGTCGTTTTTTGCTTTGTCGTGTTTGATTGTCGACCATCGGCTGTGGCCTGATTGAGTTGCTGCTGAGACGTGGAACGAGCGACATGTGTCACAAATCCAACGGCTATTAAAACCGGGCCTGCGAGTCAATCGCAGGCCAAATGCACTCGCCATATTGGAAGTTAGAAGTTACTCATGTATCAGGAAGAAAGTCACCATGAGCCTGGAATTTATCAAGCGCAGTATATCGGACCGAAAATGATCCGCTCCGCAACGTAATTATGTACAACCCCCAATGCGATCTACACCAACAACCCAATTTACCACCCTCTCCCTCCTGCATCTTCTCTCCTCTATTCAATTAACCCTACTTCTTCGTCGCCGGAAACAACTTGGGGATTTGGTTCCTCGAGCAAATTCCGCAAATCTCGTCATTCAATGTCCGCCCCTGAACCAGCTCCCGCACCAGCTGCTGCCGCAGAGAAACCCCAGGAGCCACGCCGCACCGAGCTCGACGTCGCGAAGCTGCACGCCCTTCCGTCTGAACAGCAGGATCTATACCTTTTAACATTCACGTCCGAACTCGTCCAGCATGTCTCTGCTCTCACAAAGGAGGAACTTACATTGGAACAAGCTTCGTTGAAGCAAGAGCTCTTCAAAGTCATTAACCTCAGCTCCCCTAATGTCACACGAGTGATTCGCAACAATCTTGGGAAATGTTTCGGAACGATTCTGGGAAAGGGAGACCGAATACCGCTGTACGATACCGTGCTCGATCTGCTCGCTATAGTCAATGGAGGAAAAAGTGTAGAGCTCAAGACCAAGCTCGCTGCGGGGCACTGTCTGGGGGAGGTGTTTGCGGCCGCGGGAGATAGTGCTTACTCTCACGCAAGCGCTGCTACGGCTGCTCTCTTCAAATTACTCAAAGCTGGCAGTAATCATGCCGGAGTCCGGGGCTCGGTTTTCGCTGCGCTGCGAAAGGTGGTCGGTGGACTGGGTGGTCCGATTGAAGAGCCCATAGCGCGCGATATATGGAAGCAGGCGCGCAATGCGGCTTCTAGCGACAAGTCAACTCTTGTTCAGATTAATGCTTGCCGGTGTCTTGAACAACTTTTGATCACGACTCAATATTTCGATAATCAGAATGATAGTGAAACTCTTAAGACCCTCGTCTGGAAGGTTATCGACAACCCTGTCGCACCAGTCAGACATGCGGCCGCTTCCTGTTTAGCAAGAGCTCTTGTGAAAAGCTACTCACCACAAAGCGGTGCTGAGTCGTCAGCGAAATCGAAGAAAAGCAAACGACAGTCAAAAAAGCCGCCGCCAAAAGCAACTGATGCAGACGAGGATGATCCAGCAGAGGACTCTACAACAGCTAAGAAAGCTGAACCTCGCTTGTCATTATCACTTTCCGACATTTTAATGCAGCTCTCTACGCAATATGTGCGAAGCTCAACTGGTAATCGGGCCAGAGCTGGTATAGCTGTTTGTTATAAGTATGTTATTCGAAACCTGGGAGAGAACGTTGTTGAGGAGCGTTACGGACAGATTGCTTCGCATCTACTCGTTACACTGCTCAACCATCCGACAGTTACATATAATCGTTTTCGACTCCTGATGACCCGAAAATTTATTAAGAACATCCTCGAAGATACCCTGGGTCGCGAAATTCTGCGAGAGAACAGCCAGGTGAATGCTGCCAATTGGCTCATCAACTCGATCCTTAAGGACTATCCTCAGGTGATCAAGGAGAGAAGCGAGCCGAGTAAGTACACCCTTGGAAGCACATTGAGCGCTCTGTCTTCTTTGATATCATCGCTCGGTTCGGCTGTCACAACCTTGGCCGACGCCTGTCGAGAAGCTCTCATACAGGTTCTTCCACATCCTAGCTACACTGTTCAGATTCAAACAGCTCAATGTTTGCGCAACTTTGTTCTTGCTTGCCCAAATCAATTAATATCTTGTGTCACAATATGCTCAAATAGCTTAAACCGCGAGATTGGACAACTTACGACACCACGGTCATCATCGCGACGCTGTCTCGGATTCGCGAATGGTCTATCTGCTATGTTGGGTACATCTCGCTTGCAACCTTTGTACGGATCTGTCGACGTTTTTGCTCGTGTTCTCTCACAGGCTACGGATCTGCTCAAGCACAGCGGTAGCTCTGAACTTCGTGTCGCAAGCACTCAAATCCAAGTTGCGTGGATTCTCATTGGAGGCTTGATGCCTCTTGGTCCCAGCTTTGTCAAAATTCACTTGTCACAATTGATGCTTCTTTGGAAGAACGCTCTTCCTAAACCTCTGGGCAGGGCCAATACAGCCGAACAAGGACCTCTAGAGACGAGCTTCCTCGCCCATGTCAGAGAATGCGCATTGGGTTCAATGCTTTCTTTCCTCGAATTCAACGCCAAGTTAGTGACCGCGGACGGAGCTAGGCGCATCGCTGTAATGCTCCAAAACACAGTTGCCTTCTTGGATGAAATGTCATTACCAAAGACAGCAGAAGATATATCGCAACGCCTCTTTCCATCTATACAAATGCACGATTTTGCGGTCATGGTTCGACGCCGCGTACTTCAGTGTTTTACCAAACTGGTCAAAATCCACCATACCGGCCATGCAGAGATAGTATCGCAGTCCAGTCTTCTAAGCATAGCCATTTCCTCTTTTGCGGACCCTGAGATTGTGCACCCCAATCCAATCGAGACCTCAATTGTCGCCTCCACTGGCCAATTTGAAACCCTCTGGGATTTGTGGGATAATTTCGGCTTCGGAGTCACTGGTTTAGCTCGAACATATGTCAATGAAACAATTACTGGAAAACGTGCAGGAGGAGCCACTGCATGGAACGCCAATGACTCTACTGATCAGGAAATTGATGATATTGTAAGTTAGACCTGAGGCATTTTTGGACAACGGCTCATATCATTTAGCTCAACTTTCCCGTATGTCAAGCGAGTGAACACGATTCTGTTCTCCTTTATGGGTC
Source organism: Talaromyces sp. F31 (assembly GCA_037356135.1). Taxonomy (NCBI): domain Eukaryota; kingdom Fungi; phylum Ascomycota; class Eurotiomycetes; order Eurotiales; family Trichocomaceae; genus Talaromyces; species Talaromyces sp. F31. The sequence goes on from JAYXSF010000034.1 coordinate 3,274,029, forward strand.
TCGAGATGGCTTCTCGACTTTCTATACCGACCCACCTGTGACGGAGGCTGTGAATGCCGCTATTGATCTCTTTGCGGTTGCTCTACCTTTGCAGACGCCGAAAGTTCAGGAAAGCAGCGTCGAGCAAATTGTTACGTTGCTGTCGTCTCATAGCCTGCAAAGAAACCCGGGCCGTAAGGTTGCAATGACCATCAATATTGCCATAGCTTTGTTGCACACTCTCAAAGTCGCAGTCAGAGAAACCATTGCGCCTCCAGGGAAGTTGGAGGCATCCACTGAAAAGATCATCCAAGAACTCTTGCAAGTAAGTTGATATGAATCCGAAATCAAAAGTGGAGAATCTGACCAAATATCAACAGAGATTCGTCATAGACCCTGATGCGATAATTCGTACCATCGGTTTTGAGGCGCTTGGCAGACTATGCAATAGTGCTGGAAACGCATTTACAAATACTCAGATCAACTGGCTTGTCGACACAATTGTAGCAAATCGCGAGCCTAGCGCGCGTGCAGGATGTGCAGCGGCTCTCGGCTGCATTCACTCGAGAGTTGGTGGCATGGCTGCAGGATTCCACCTAAAGACAATCGTCGGTGTTCTCATGTCATTATGCAGTGACCCTCACCCGGTAGTGCACTTTTGGGCTATAGATGGTCTGGAGAGAGTTGCCGAGTCTGCTGGATTGACATTTTCCCCTTACGCATCGAGCTCGTTAGGTATGCTTGCGCAACTTTACGTGGCGGATACACATAACGAGGAAGCAGCTTCCTTGGCTACCTCGAACCTGGAAGTGTCATTTCCTACTCCTTTCGTCATAAGTCGTTCGGTGGATTCTCTCATTAATGTTTTGGGTCCTGACCTGCAAGATATAGCGAAGACTCGCAACTTGATATTAACCTTAGTCCGCCAATTTCAGCTGGAAGAGTCTCCGGCAATGAACACACAGAGCTCCAGATGCCTTGACCATCTTTCTTTATATGCACCCTCACACGTTGATTTCACGGCATTCGTCAAGCGTCTACATGTGGGACTCACGTCGAAGAGCTCGCTGATGCGCGAAGCAGCAATTCGAGGACTCGATAATCTTATGAAACGAGATGCAGAAGCTGTCATAGGCTCCAATACTTCGACCTTAGAAGACGATATCTGGCTTGCCTTGGACGACTCTCCAGGAACTACATCTCTCCGAAGTTTGATTCGCAACTGGCTACAACAGAGCGGACTTTCTCACACGCAACTTTGGATCCAGCGTCTCCACAACGTGCTTACCAAGACACGAGCAAAGAAGGACGAAGTCCAGCCAAAAAAGATTGCGCGAGCAGCTACTGCCCCTGAAGTGCAGGATGACGAAGTTGCGGGTTTTGCATCTGCTGTTGCTGGTGGGGATCAGGAGGAAGGAGATAGCGGCGCCAATACCGGACAAGAGTTGCTCAAATGGCAGACTCGTAATTTTGCAGTCAGCTGTCTGAGTGAGCTGCTGATTATGGTCAATGATAAAATCCTTCCAGATCAGACCATTCCTGCAGAAATTGCCTTGCAACAAAAGATCGGCGATGTTGTTCGCATGGCTTTTTCTGCTTCTACGGCAAATGTGGTGGAGCTAAGAGTCTGGGGTCTTAAGATTCTTGACCAAGTTCTGAAGGTAAGACTGCTTACTCTAACCTAACTCGGATTTTACTGACTCGAGACAGATGTTTGGCAAAACTCCCGATCCAGATTTCCAGGAAGCATCTCTGCTAGAGCAATACCAAGCGCAAATTGGGTCGGCCCTAACCCCGGCATTTGCAGCTGATTCGTCTCCAGATTTGGCTTCAGAGGCTATCAATGTATGTGGCACGTTTGTTGCTGCGGGTATTGTCACAAATGTCGATCGAATGGGCAGGATCTTCCGACTGCTTGTTGTTGGATTGGAGCAATTCGCTAGTAAGTTGACCTTTCAGATACTTACGGCAATTACTGATGTTTCAAGATGACTCCAACATCACCGAGATTGGTGATTTAAAAGGGCTCAACTCGAATGCACGGGTAATGGTGAAAATGGCACTATTTTCGGCATGGGCGCGATTGCAAATGGCGAGTCTTGAACAGCAGTATTTGGTCAATGTCGTTCGGCCATACACTGCCATGCTCACACCGTTATGGCTTTCCTCCCTTCAGGAATTTGCTCGGTTACGGTTCGAACCAGATATCTCAGGAAGCCTCGGTACTCCATCGACAGGGGACCTTGATGAAGTTTACGCGGCATTGAATCGAGAAACATTGCTCAACGTAAGTGTCAGACCACAGATCAATTTATAACTCTATTGACTAGGTATAGTACTATCAAGATTCTTGGTTGAATCTCGTCGACGCGATTGCAAGTCTTGTTGAAAAAGACAGCGACTTCGTTTTTGATGCGCTGGACAATAAATCCAAGGCACAAGGTGAGGATGTCGATGAAACGAAAGGGAATGGAGTTGTGCCTTCTGGAAAGGGTGACAGTATCAACTATCGCGACGAACCTGTTGCATTCTTTTTCGTGCTCTTTGGACTAGCGTTTGAGGCATTGGTCGATCAATCTGTGTCCCCTTCGCAGAGACTGGAGATTCTCCAAGCCCTCGCCAAAATACTGAGACCATCTGTTGCTGGAAATGCTATCTATCAAGATGCGGTCTTTTCTGAGACAGTGGATACTCTTGATCGTTTGGTTCTTACTGAAGGCCACAATATTCAGACGGTCATTGTCCAGATGGCCAGAAACTTGTCACTTGATCATCCTTCGGCAAAAGGTGGCCAAGATCGTGTCGAGAATTTGTCCGACGATATTGAACAGCTTTTTGAACTCACCAGAAACATTATTCTCGTTCTGGCAGGCCTGCTCCCGAATCTAGGTGACTCGAGCTCTCGCACTTTCAACGTTAGCTCCGACGAGACTTTGACTTTGATCCGTCTGGCACTCTCTGCACTGGTTGATGTGGCCGCTATCTTTCCGGCTATTATACGACATGATCTTCACGCATGCATTCTACACATCTTTAGTACTATATTAGCAACAGGTATCTGTCAGGCTGAAGTTGTCCCCCATGCTCTTCCAATATTCCGCAGGTTTATTCAAGGCATGACCTCGCAAGGTACACCGACAAACGAAGCAGCCTCATTACAAGTACGTGGCTGTTTGACACGTTTCCTCACGACACTTAGCATTGCACAACGCCGAGAATCAGAAACGTCGTTACCTTGTGCAAAGAACACTCTCCTCGCCATGACCATAGTACTCAGCACCAGTAGCCATGTCATTCCTCCACAAGATCCTCTTATTGCAAGAGTACTGGACGAATACCTAGATTGTCTACAGGATGTCGGCCTCGCCAGTGTTGCTGCCGGATGTATTCGCTCTGTGCTCCTTCGAAGCGGGCCGTTATCGACCACAGATTCGGCAATTGGACGGTATCTCTTCCCACGACTCATCGCGTTCGTCGCAGGAATTCCAAACGATCGAGGCGAGCCACTAATCGACCCGGAGAACTCACGAGCAGCGATTTCCCAAACGCTAGTCTTGTACATCAGCAACCCTACTGCATTCCCACCTCCCAAAGTCTCAACTGCAATTCCCCTAGTCGTCTCGACTCTATTGGCACGTGCCAAAAACGAAGGGTCAGCAATCTATCAAGAGATGGCCGCTAGACTGCTTGAAATAGGCAAACTAGACCCTGTGATTTTCCGTACACTTATCGCTCGTATGGATCCCGAAATAAGGGTCCTTGTGGAGGATATTCTGCGCAGTATTGGCGCTGGCTCTGCTGGCGAGACCAGGGACACCGGAGCGCAGGAACAAAAGGCTACGCCGAGTATCGAGTTGCGCATGGACTTTTAGCCTGTACCTTAGTGATGGCGAGGAAGATTACGTTGAATAGTTATTATACAGTATATACATGATACCACCGAGTAATATAACATATTTACGCCTGGTTCTAGTCAGGTGCTCGTATAAACAGCCATAGCTTCGTACAATCATAACTCATCCTTCACCTCTTTCTGTTTCTTCTCTTCTTTAGGCGGCGGAAGCTGGCAAGTATCGGCATACTTTCTCATATACTGCGGCAGAATCTCCATCCACAACTTATCGTCCTCCAAGTACTTATACGCCTCCCCTTTACAGATCTCACTCGACACAAGTCTGAGCATCGTAAACGCATTTCTCGTTGCTTGCTTTGCGGCTTGTTTCTTAAAACACCAATTCCATTGTGCCAGTTTGTCGCCTGCAGGGGTGTTGCCGCCAGTACAGAAATGTTGGCCGGGAGATAGCAAAGCGCTACATTCATCCTTTGTGGCAGTTGCGATGTCCTGCCCAATGCGCGTGAAGGTGGTTTTGAAGTTGTCAGAGAGCGACATTTCGGAGGCCATGGTGTCAATCAGCGGCAGGAAGGCGTTGGTGTAGGTCCAGTCATCCCAGGTGGCCATCACAGGTTCACAGCCGCGGGCGCATATTTCGGATTGGTAGGCTGAGCCTAGAGTGTCCCAGCGTGTGGCGATGGTTTGGAGAAGGACGCCGGCGCAGGATGCGGCGGTGGTGGTGACCGGGAGGAAGAGGAGGAAGAGGCGGATGGCGGTGGTCAATGACGATGCATTGGGGTGGACGGTGAGGAGCATGTTATGATTGTACGGGTTACTGGAGATTCTTGCGTAGTTGGGAAATTAAATTTTAAGCAACAGGAGGGGGGGGGAGAAAGAAAAGAAGTATGGAATGCGGAGAAGTAGGTTAAGCTCCAGCCCCCCGAACCTTGTCCCGCGGCTCCCACAATGCGGGGTCTCCTATAAGAAGGCACCACTTACTACTCCCTAGTTGCATGCATCCAGCTAAATGTATTGCAAGTCTATCCAACCAGAAAAGCACCAACTCCCCGTCAGAATCTTCTTTTTCGTTTACTTGAGCGACTCGTCATTGATCATGCGTTTTGCAATTCAGAGAGATGTCTCTCAGCTCGGACCCATTGTGACTAATTACATGGCTGCCATATCTGTGCTTAAATGGCGATGGACTTTCTCGCACCGTCATTCACAGCAATGTCGATTATTCAGCCTTCATATCTATTGAGGAAAGCGGCTCGATGAATGATGTCTAATAAAAACAAAGAGGAAGATATCTTCCATATCGGCGGCTTGTCTCTTACGAGAGAAAGTGCCATGCTATTCACGATATGTTCGGCTCAAGGAATGGTACAGGCGTCTCTGGCACAGAGTTTCCTCCCCGATCAAGTAATTGGAAAGGCTTTTGGGGCAAAATCGACTGACATCGCCTGGTATCCTGACGCTTATGGGCTCACATCGGGCACCTTCATGCTCGCATTTGGCCGGGTGGGCGACATCGTCGGCCACAAACATCTTTTCGTGGCAGCATGGGGTTGGTTTTCATCATGGGCTCTCCTCACAGGCATATCTGTCTACAGCCGGTCACAAATCCTCTTTGATATCTGTCGAGCCTTCCAGGGCATAGCTGCAGCCGCACTTGTCCCGAGTGCCCTGGCGATTCTGGGGAGTTAGCGTGGCAAATGGTTCGGTACTCGAGGGGTACCGTGGTGCTCTGTACGTAGGGATATGACTGAGTGCTTTGGGATTCATTGTTGGTGTAGGCTATGCCATACACTGCATGAGTCAGAAAAAGACGAAAGGGGACGCCCATGATGCGGTTCCAAGAACAGATTAAAGTTTTTTCTTCGGAAATAATCATACATATAGGACCAACAATATCGGGAATAATGCGATACTAAAACAAGCTGATCCCGTTGATACCCTCCAGAGATGCTATTATGTCGGCGCTGGGATGCATCATATATGTACTAATTAGGGCTACTTCTATTTTACCCCGGCTTCTGGGAGTCGGAGTCGCCATGACAGCCTCATCTACCTATGCTAACGCTTAACCTCCCGTCTACTAGATGACTAGAGATGTATATCACTATCTCAGCTAAGGGCGACAAGTGACGACAGGCATTAGGTGCGAATATTACACTGTGAATAGCAATATTGGACAAGAGTTAAGCTGCTTGATTCGTCTACTACAGGCTTTGTGATGGAAGTAAGATGCTTGATTGTGCTAACCTTTGCATACACCAAGGTCAAGCCTGGCTGAGACCCTCACATGTGATCGATCGTCGTTCTTCGGCTTGATCGCAATACTCTCGTGCACCTGACCTCGAACACGCTGCCAGAGCTCTAACAGTTCTGGTGAACAACACCCCTATATCCACTGGCGAAGATCGTCAACCAACTCCTGCAGTTTAGCCGTGTGCTGTTCCTGAGTCTCGAGTGATGACCCCAGAGCCTGGATCTGGACCTTCATTGCAGCGATGAATTTGATCACTTCGTTATGATCGATGTACAATACTTTCCTCGTATCTGTCTCATGTTTCTTGGGACGATAGGTTGTCCGCGGCATGAACTTGACGAATGGCTTTGCGGTGGATTGAATCAGCGCCATGATTGTTGGGTATTTGAGGTGTATTCAGGTGCATTCGACGTCGGAGGGGAATGGACTGCTGAATACAGTTGAATTATAGATAGAATAATAGATAGTATGACGACCACGTTTGTACTTATGGAACATTTATTTTGTTGAATAGTGTGAACTGGTTGCTGGTTGCCGACATCAAAGTCGATTGCATTGCATGAATGGCCATTTTGGCATTGCTTATCCAAGATCGTCTAGTTTCAAGGATTCTAACACCTTTGTGTTTCATGAATATCCTCTTTTATCTCAGAGTTTGGGGAAAATCCGGCGCTCTGGGATCGAGGAGAAAGAAAATAATGAAAGCGCACCTTACTATTTCATCGTTCTTTCATCAAGCATCAGAGTATATGTGTCGCGAACATGTCATATCGGATACATTTTTAGGAGAACCCGCAAAAGTAGTAGGTACCCAAAACCCTAATAAGCATACTTACATACGTCAACCGCAACGAGGTAAGCATATAGCTCAGCAGCTCAGTCTCCGGCACCGTCCTCAACCTTGTCCAAATGATCCCAGTATGCACTGCCAACCTGTTGAAGTAGGATGCCCTTTTCAACTCGTGGGAGCATCTCTATCCCAGCCTTAAGGCAATGGAGATCGGGGCGGGCAAGTTCTGCATCATGAGAAATATCAAGGATTCGCCGATCATGTCGCACGTTTTGGTGATGCCTTCGTATGGGATAAGACATCTTCCTCATCCAGTGCTTCTTCTGGCTATCCCGAATTGAAGGTCCATCTCCTTCAATACCAGATGAGAGGCTGGTAGAAGATAACGAGTCGCTGCATTCTGTTTCTATCTAGCTGTTAAAGTACGGAATTCCAGATGAAAGAGCGCGAAGAAATTATACAGAGGAGAAAGCTTCCCCACAAAATGAGCACACTAAAGTAAGGCGAGCTACAGCGGGACCTCGGCACTCGGCCAGACATGGAGGCTAGGTAATCCTTGCTGAACCTTGGCAACATCGATTCACCTTTACATTCTTCAACAATGATTCTATCTCTTATTCATTCACTATCTACGCTCTACAATTTCTATTGATAACTATAATCATGGCGGAACGAGTCACCCTCAGATACGAAGGCCGCATTGCAATCATCACCTTCAACCGTCCCGAGGTCTTGAATGCGCTAGATGGCGATTGCTTCTATCTCCTGGGGGAGAGATTGCGTGAGATCGACAGGAGGGACGATATCTACATTACTGTTCTAACGGGATCGGGTCGATTCTTCTCTGCGTAAGTGCCTTCAATTAATTCAACGATCTAGATCTAGCTAACCTGATGTAGAGGAGCCGACATCCGCGGCAGCGGTGTCGATCGTCAAGTTGATACATCGCTAAGTGAAGGAGAAGTGCGCAGAGAGATTATGCGCGGTTTCCTGGTGAACAATCTAGACATCACGCGCACAGTGTACAACCATTCAAAGATCCTGGTGGTTGCGCTCAATGGCCCCGTTGTTGGACTCACTGCAGCTGTGATCTCGTTTGCGGATTTCATCTATGCAGCTCCCCATACATTCCTTCTCACGCCTTTCTCGTCGCTCGGTTTGGTTGCTGAAGGTGGTGCTTCGAGGGGATTTGTGCAGAGACTGGGTATCTCAAAAGCAAACGAGGCGCTAATCATGAGTAAGCGCATATCATGCGAAGAACTAGTAGCAACTGGATTCGTGAACAAGGTCATTTCGGCACCGTCTGGAAATAAAGAAGATTCGGATGGTTTTTTGAAAGCTGTTTTGGCCGAAGTCGACGACAAACTGGGCGTGCATCTTAACCAAACTAGTCTTCTTGGAATCAAGAGACTGATTCGTCAGCCGGAACGTGAGGCACTTGATAGAGCAAATTTGTTGGAAGTTTTCGGAGGGGTGGACAGATTTGTTGCTGGTATTCCGCAAGAAGAATTCAGGAAGCTCGCCACTGGTGAGAAGAAGCATAAGCTGTGAGATCATTCTATGTTGATAGTCAAACCTACCTATTGCATAATATAGATCAATTCAATGATCTCATCTTTCTGGACAGCATCTATTATTTTCGGCTCAAAATTACTCATCATCACTTGAGTCCGCTTGCTGCTGCTGCGTCTGTTGAGCGAGTAGGTCCTTCCACTGCTGCATAAAAGACGCCATACCGCCAGTCCCAGCTTGCGAGGCGTCCACGACCTCTCGAGGCAATTTGTGAGCAGAGTACTGTGGCGAAGTAAATCCATAGGCTTCTGGATCATCACGTTCCACTAATCGAAGTTCTGGAATGAATGAAAGATCCTCGATCTCTTCCTCCGAATCATCTACTTCGACCTCAGCGTCTGCCGGCGCAGACGAGCCTTCATCCTTGATGGATAGACGCACAACCTCGTCTTCAAGTGGAGCCAAATCTTTCATGGTCAGGATTTCCAACCAACTGAATAGGAGTGGATCCGTTCTGATAGCCCACGGGTTGATATCAATGAGCCACACACGCTCATGAGGTGGTGGCACGTAGACGTCGAACACAAAGCTTGGATCTGGAAAAGTGTCTCGGAGCTTTTCATCGAAGAAGGACTGAATGCGCGACACGAGCATGTCACGCATGGGAAACAAGAAGTCAAAATAATTCAAGTCCCGCTGACACATGCACAGCAGAGTTCGGTTGCGCACAAAGCAGCGAAATTCTAGAGATGGGTTGAGGTTGAAGTACTTGCGAAGGACAAGATGGTATGGGATGTTGTTCGTGTCGAGATTCTCAGTCGAACCCTCTGGCTCTGGGTCTGTATCGTCAAAGGCATGCTCCAAATCATGTGTGATAAAGTCGCTACTCTTGAGCAACATGTAGATATCGTTTGGTGTCTGACACTGGAGATCGTTTGTAACCGCAATCCAGGTCGCATCTTTGGGCGAACTCCAGTTGAGTTTTGGCGTGACTTTGCCGTCAAGCTCGCGTATAGTCTCTTCAACCTGTGTGTGGATATCCCGCCATTCGACTGATGGATCTTCTTCTTCGTCGTCTTCTTCGGAGTCGGAGGTTTCTATGCCGCTATCCTCGCCCATCATTGCGGCGCGGCTTGGATTCTCAGGTGGGAGGACGATTCCGTCGGCGCGAAGATAAGAAAGAAAGGCATCAGAGAGTGGAATGAGACGGGCTTTTGGAGTAATCGCTCGATAACTAGACAGTCAGCTCTGAATGCAAAAGTGTAAGTCCTGATATACACACAGTGGATGCCAATAATGGTATGAGCAGTGCAATATTTGACTTCGAGTGACTGGAGGGAAGGGAAGCCTTTTAGGACCAGAGTCCTGGGCTTCCACAGGCTCGACTGGCGTAGAGTCGATAGATGCCATGGTAACGTCGTGAAATGTTAGGGAAGTTGTATCGACAAAGTCAGATGTAGAACATGAGCCTTTTTTCAACGAGCAATAGTTGAAATATTTCTCGGTGGGGCGACATTCACATGCTCCGCTTTCTGACAAGTCTATTGTGTGGTGGAAGCTGGCGGGCAAGACAAAGAATGTTGATGTAGGTAGTTATAGTAGTCTCTGAAGGTCAAAAGAATATCACAAGTGAAGGTATGGCCATGAAAGAATAAAAATCATGAGTCGCTCTTTGACAGAAATTCCGCGGTGACGTTTTCGTCTCCGCGTGGCCCGTGCATCCACCTTATTTACACGTTGGTCTGTTGTCTCTATAATATTGCTTCTTGATTCTCGACTTCCCAACCAGAACAGCGCGCCCGCGCAACCGCCAAAATGGCCACCGATACTCCTGATGTGCGAAACCTCAAGTCATGGAAGGAGGCTTTTCAATACCCAATTCCCACCGTGCGCAAGGTGGAGCAGGAGTTGCGGCGGGACATTGCCAGCAACAGAGAGAAACTGCGGTCGTTGGTCGGGTATGTCCACACTCTCTTTTCATGCTGTTAATGAGTGTATGCTTACTAGCTTATTAGTACACGTTATCGCGAGCTACTGGGAACCGCTGAGACGATCATCGAAATGAACATGGAGAGTTCCGAAGTCGAGTCCAGACTAGCCAGTATCGGAATCCGCTGCAATACGAATCTAATAGGCAAGAAATCTGTGAATCTGACCGATATCAACCGGGAGTCGACGGGACGAACAGAAGGAGAGAAAGCTTTCGCCGGGCAATTGGCGCTCCTTCATCGCTGTACTACCCTGACAGGAAGGCTATTACGCAAACACGATTCGCCGCTGTTGGCTTCCAAGTTGATGGTCATTTCGAGATTGCTTTACAAAACTCTTTCTCAGCATCAAGATACTCCGCCGTTTCTTGAGTCGTTGCGCTCGCAGCTCAGCTATGTTCAGAAGCTAATACGCCGGAGGATTGATCGGAGGCTAGGGTCTTCCAACTCGAGTATTCAAGACATTATCGATTCAATGGCGGCTTTTTGTCTGTATAACAATGCATCGTCACTAGATGCGATTACCCACTTTCACAACATCCGGCTCAACTGTATCGGGAAGCGACTTGATCGCGACAATGGAAGCGAATGTATCCCAAAGGCATTGAGTCTATATATCCAAACACTTCAACATACAAAAGTTCTCTTATCCCGTCGGTTATTGGATGCGCTAGGCAGACTACAAGCGCAACCTTTATTGAACGATCATGATGTTCAAAAGCTCGACGATATCGACTTGGACATTCTTGGACGGTGGGTGGTTCCGGATGTCAAGAACTTTACACCTTGGATCAAATCAGACGCCCTGACCAAGCAATCGGCAGAACAAAATCTGAAGGCCTGGTCCAAAAAAGCGTTTCAGGCATTTTTGGAACGCGGAGCAGCCACTCTTGAGAGCTCTGTGGACTTTGCGGCAGTCCTTGCATTGCGCAAGAAGGCTCTGGATATCTGGCTTGCCGCCGTTTCCACAACACTCACGCACTCGTCGACAAGTGTATTAGAGGGTCTACGGGATCTCTTCAATACCCAGTTGAAAAACATACTGCTTAAAGAAGCCCAAGCATTGCTATCTGTGGGTGACTCGGTCAAGTCGCATTTGAATGAATGGCAAAAGACCGAAGCAAGTGGAAGGCAATCGTTATGGGATCCTGATCTATTATCATTGGATGTCTCTGATGGTGCTACTACCTTTCAGAGAGCTATTACCGAGACGTTACTCGGTCAAGATGCAAAGATTACGGGCGTGCTAGAAGTCTACCATACCTGGCTAGCAACCATCGAAACCTCCAGAAAGTTGATTGAAGACTTGCAAGATACGAAGTGGGAGGACACGCTTGACGAGGAAGAAGACGAAGAGTTTCAGGATAGCACTGTGGATCTACTCACCAAGGATGATCCTTATTTATTACGTGAAGAACAGATCAAGACAGTCAGGCAAGCTTTGCTTGATTTGCAGGGGTCGTTTGAAGATGTTATTCAAACTTTTGACTCGAATAGTGAAAAGGCCGCTTTTGTTTTACGACTTATTCGGGATCTAAGACGGGAGAGCCCTAATATTATGCAGGATGATGAAATGGAATTTGCCCAAGGAATTGTACCAGAGTTGCATAAAATTCTGGCGGAAAAGATTCTTTCAAAAGTACCGGCGTCAAATATCATTCCGCCTGTCAAGAGTATTGCGCGCCTTCCTGGACGATCTCTTTGGGAAAAGACGCCAGAACTGCCTATCCAGCCTTTGCCATCTACCTTCCGGTACTTCAAACGCCTCGTGGAAGCCATGGAAGATCTAGGTCCAGACCTATGGAATCCTTCTGCTGTCAATCTCCTCAAATCAAAGCTACACAAATCAGCTATTGATTCATTTGCCTCAAAGTTGGAGCAGCTCAAGTCTGCTGACAGTACCGAGGACAAGGGTGACGCTGACGAGGCGGAGAAAAAAGAAACGCCCGTCAAAACAGATCTGAACACTGCGCGAGACTGGAAAATTCAATTATTGCTCGACGCTTTCTATATTCGAGACGTTTTATCAGTGCAGATCGACGGTACAGACCCTCTTGACGACTTGATCGAAACTCTACAGGGTGAGATCGATGAAGACGGCATTGCCGGAACACTGCAGGAATCGGCACACGAGTTTTGGAACAGAACACAGCTACTGTTTGGACTTTTGAGCGATCACTGAAAATAAACCTCAGTCGAAACATATATTGACGCTCTGACTGACTATTGAATGTACAAATTATACTGCCTCGTTCTAGAAAGCACCGAGAATAGGAATAGGGCTAATCACGGACTCTGATTTTGGAGATGTTTCAGAAGCACCTATAAGGGGTCATGAACTAGCCGAAAAGTAGTGGCAACAAACATATCACGATATTAACCGCAAAAGAAGATAAATCCCAAATCAACGAACCTCATTAGCACATTGAGGCGCTAATGCACCTAATTTGCATTACAGCAGGTCCGCAGGATCGTGCGCGCCTGGCCCCGACCGTGCTACTGCTATATACGTAGTAGTTCTATGAACTAGTGCTAGCTAATCCATGTTATGAATCGAGTCATGTAATTGATTCTGGGCATGTTGGACGGGGGCAGGTCGTGACCTATATTCGTAGTTGGTAACTGCTGAGCGATCTATCAATGCGGCGGGCCCTTTTCACTGCTTTTAGCCTTTAAGGTGTTGAATATTGATTGATTCAGATTAAATCAGATTAATCGATATCCACAGAGCAGTGAGTGTTGGTTCGCTACACTCTTTCCAGACTGAACTCCGACGAGAAGGCGTATTGTTCCAGGTGGCGTTCGTACCGAGGTAGAGTTTTGTACTAATTTGTAGCGCAATACTTAATGAAGTTACTACGTATGTAATTCTTGTTTATCCACAGACCAGAGGATTGTAATGATTCTTGGGTCTGGTGTATTACCTGCGGTACTGCTATGGTGGAGTAGTCTAAGTGCGCAACTATCAAACCTAGGCCCACTACCTAGCTCTGTTTTGCTCTGTCCAGATGAGGAACTGACTCCTGGGCCGTTACTGGCGTCGCAACTGGTTTCATCCATCCTGCCATTAGGGCTAGGCTAGATAAGCGTAAACCATGTGGGAGCATGAGGGGATGAGGGGGTAAATCATTAGCAGGCAGTGAGGTACCTAGGAGTTTTTCCGAGTGTTCTCACTATTGATATATACATACATGGTCCTTACTTTTTATCTAAATTTGACCGTTCTTGGAAATTGTAGTTGTCAATCGTGTGGATAGATCAGCATGTCGCCAGTTTCATCTATAATCGAAAACCTCGTTGCGGCGGGTAAGGCATACGAGAACAATGAGCCCGGCGCAAGAGAGGCGCTCATCGACAACAGTCGCGCGCTGGTGACTTCGCTCGAGATTCCAAGTGAATTCCTGCAGCGCGTTTTCTGGGCCGAGGTAAGCCTTTCGCCAGCAAACAGAATAGAACAATCATTGACAGTTGGCAGCCAGCTCAATCAGCCATAATCCGTATCGCCGTCAATGTCAAACTATTCCAACACCTCAAAGAGGCCGGCGATGCCGGGCTCAGCGCCGAAGATTTGTCTGCAAAGACGGGCATGGACATTGTCCTCCTCCAGCGTCTGGCGCGCCACCTTGTCGCCATGTATCTTCTCACTTATCGCAACGGCGCATTCCACGCCACTGAGATGAGCAACGGTCTCGCCGAGGAAAACTACCAGCACAGCATCGCATTCTGCTACGACACCGCGCGCCCTTCGTTCAACGGCTTTCCCGAATTCTTCCAACGCACAGAATACAAATCCCCCGGCCTGGGCTCGCTCGATGGGCCCTTTCAGAGTGCGCACAACACGCAATTGCCCTTCTTTGAGTGGCTGGTCGCTACGCCGCCGAATCTACAGCATTTCGACTCGTTTATGAGTGCGTACCGTGCCGGGAAGCCGAATTGGTACGATCCAGGCTTTTACCCTGTTGCGGAGCGGATGGTGGCGGGTTTCGACGCTGCTGAAAGCGATGTGTTGCTTGTCGACGTGGGCGGTGGACGAGGCCATGATATGGCGCTGTTCTGTGCACAGCATAAGGCTTCGTCGCCGGGACGAGTGATCCTGCAAGACCGTGAGCCGGTGATCGCGGGCGTCCTGGCGGCTACGAAGGAAGACCTCCCTTTTGAAGCGCAGGCGCACGACTTTTTCACCCCGCAGCCCATTAAGGGGGCGCGCGCATACTCGCTGCACTCCATTCTGCACGACTGGAGCGACGAAGACGGCGTCAAGATCCTGCAGAACCTCGTCCCGGCGCTGAAACAGGGGTACTCGCGCGTGCTGTTTAATGAGATCGTCGTCAGCGAGGAGAACCCTACCCTCGCAGCGACGAGCATGGATCTGATGATGCTAGCCCATTTCGCGGTGCGGGAACGAACCGAGGCAGAGTGGCGGGGAATCCTCGAGAAGGCTGGTCTGAAGATTGTCAATATCTACACATATCCTGGCGTTGCGGAGAGTTTGATCGAGGCGGAATTGGCTTGATCGTTGTTGATAAGAGGGGTAATCGAAGCATTGCATGACTCGTGATGAAACACTGTAATAAGCATGCCTGCATTAAGTATGAATCGATCATAGTGACCAAGTAAAACTTAAGTGCTTCGCCTATAGGCCCATAACACGGTACGTAGATGTGCTATCCGTAGAAGTCTAAGTAGATACATACATAGTACATACTAGCAAAGCCTATGGCCGGGATTGCATCTCCAAAGTTCGGGCGAAGTCTGGAACTGGAGTCGGGCCGCCGCCGATCTTACGCCAAAAAAATTTTGTTTTGACAGTGTCTGACATTCGGGCTTCTTCTTCTTCTTCCTTTCTGTCTGGAAAGTTGGCAAATGAGTCGATTCAGTAATAGTCCTCGGCAACCACATCGGCAACCAGCACACTAGCTACACGCTACGTACTCATAGTATGCATTCTTCAGTATCGTTTCATTTCTTTTCCTCTCAATCAATTGCACTTGGCTTATATGAAGTGGAGCGGGTTCTGAGTTCGGCGAGTGGCCAACATCCAGGGCTATGGCGGCGCGCACCGCCGTTAGCACCCTTCACTACGCAGTAGTACTGCTGTCTAGTAGGCTAGTACAAACTTTAAGCAGTAGTGTCCGCGCAACACGAGGTACTGTGATACATCCTGACATGAACCGGTAAGTGTCATTTCTCTCTCGGTTTCTGCTCAGTTCACGACTTCAAGCCAGTAAGCTGAAAGCAGCATTGGATAACAATGTACAATACGCAGTGGCGTGTATATCAACTGATGCTTCCTGTACTAAGTCGGTGTGGGGAACCTGTCGCTAGTCTCCTATCTTTTCTTTTGCCCCCTTAGTAATTACCGGTACGCTGTACTACGCACAGAGTATGTGCTTGAAATTTTGTACTATGTACAGTGGAGGCGTCATCCACCAACCTTTACATTCTCATTGAAGGAACGTGTCGGAATATGGGTCTCTCGAAATGAACTCCACTAGCCCATTGAGTGTTATTGACAGGGATTGTACCTACATTATTCAAACAGGATTAATCGAATCAACCGTACTATTCTGGTAAGTGTGTTGGAATTGCTTTTCCGGCTGCGAGTATAGTCTCTTAACAGAAACTGCACATCATTATAATGTGCGACGATTCCGGGGTAGTCATACCTACCGCTACTATAGCTCTCTATCGTCAGGGATGACAGAAATGTCGTTCAAATAACGACCTACAGCGCTGGAAGTGGAAGATCGAGATCAGGGCCGAGCGACATACAGCCGACGCGAGTCAACACAAAGTCCGTTCTTCATCATATCGAACTACGCATTCCGAAGAGTGACGAGATATAGATCTATCAAAACATACAATGGCTTCCTTCAACACAGACGTCGACTTCAACGAAAGTCGTGGAGTCGAGATCAATATCATCGGCTGGGTCTTTACAGGTATCGCCATTACCACCGTCGGTCTCAAACTTTTTGCGCGGGGACATATGGGGAAGAACCTGGGCTGGGACGACTTTTTCATCTTCTTTTCGATGGTGAGTTTCTCGGTTCAATGCCTTCACATCAATCACTAACCAACCTGGGCTGTAGGGCCTCAGTATCATTGCCACGGCCTTCGTGTCTTATGCCGTCACTCTCGGACTGGGGCGACACTCGGCCGCCGTGGTTGCTGAAAAGGGCATGGATGGGTATGCCGCAGCTGCAAAGTGGCAGATAATAGCATTTCGTAAGTACTCATCTCTGCTTGTCTTTAATTCTTCAAGGCTAACCTCTCTAGCTTTCAATATTGGTTCGTTTACTTACAATTTTGAGAGGTGTTGTTCGAAGACTAATGTACGCAGGCTCCTTCAGTTTCCCCAACATCTCCATTGCAATTCTCATCAACAACATCCTGGACCCAAACAAGTTCCGCACAATCGCTCTCTATGTGATGGCCGTTTTACAAGTCGTCTTCGCGATGATCTCCGCCGTCCTGGTCTTTGTGCAATGCAATCCAACAGCAATCCTCTGGGACCCGAGACTGCTCTCTGAAGGGTCGTGCTGGAGCGCCGACATCTTTAACGACTTTACCTACTGGGTCAGTGCGTACACGACCATGACGGATATCGTTCTGGCCATTGTCCCGGTGACTGTGTTTTGGAAGTTGCAGATGCGCACTTCGACCAAGGTGGCTGTGTGTATCATGATGAGTCTCACGTTGCTCTCTGCGATTGTCACGATTGTCAAAGCGACTTATCTGCACTTGTTCACCGACCATACCGATCCTCGTGAGTCCTGTCCCTCGGTTTGAATCAAGTGTGAATTTCTTGGATATCTCCTGACATTCACAGTCTACAACGTCGTAACACTGGTACTCTGGGGCCTGTAAGCAACTCAAAACTCGTTCGTTTCTTGTACAGTCACTAAACATCTGCAGAATCGAGCAGAATGTAGTCATCGTCGCTGCATGCGTGCCCACACTGCGCCCCTTCTTCCGCAAACTCTTCACCAACAAGAGCTCTCGCTCCGGCAACAGCACCGGCTCACACTTGCACTCCTCGCAAGGATTCAAGCTTTCGTCAAAAGCCGGCCATTCTGGCTTTCAGCGCCCCGAGTCCGAGTCGGAGATGCCTCTCGACAACCGACAGGGCATTTGGCAAACGAGAGAAGTCACCGTGGAAAGTGAGGATGATCACTCATGATCGTCAAGCTGGCTGACACTATAACGTTCGAGACGAGCGTATTATGTATAAATTGATTATATGAGCGATTGGTTTTGGATTTGGGATTGCGTTTGGCATACGACCTGGACGTGAAATAGGGATTTGGTCATTTGTTTGTACTGTGCTTTGGGGGGATGATTAAATAAAAGTTGGTGTAAAATATTTCATAGAGTGGTTTTGTTGCTAGTGATACCGATACTACAGTTTATCATTCTGATATTAACATATCAACTACATGTCGTTCTCCATGTGGTGTGTTGAAAGCGCAGTCTGTAAAAGGATCGGTCTGATTGGCCCCAGCCGCCGAGGCTGCTTTCCGCGGGAATCTCGCCTTAAAGATTTGTCTTCTCATTGCTCCCCTCGTCTTCTCCAAATCACTCTCTCATTCAACCATGGCAACCCCTCGACTGCCATTCCTCTACCCCCAGCTGTTCCGCTCGGTCAGGGCATACGAGAACAGCGCTCGTTCGTTTCGTCCTTCCTCGTCAGCGTTCAATGCAACCCGTCATCGCAACCAATCCACCGTTTCCCGCCGGCAAGCACAGTCGATAGAGTCCAAGCTACCTCCACCGACGCAACCAAAAAAGAGATCCGCAAGACAAGCGAGTAGTTCATCGGCAAATCGCAATGCGCCTACAAAGGGTCAGAAAGATGCCTCAAAAGAGAACTCGGCTCTGCGGGTAGATGCCAAAGATGGAAACAACAACACTACCAAACCAGGAGAAGCATCCGCAGAATCGCAATCACCTGCAAAAGACGAAGCGAAACCCGGTGCTTCAAAGACTGTAGATTCTATGCCTAAAGAAGTGCCGCCGCCCAAAAACCCAATGGACGCTGTGCTCCAAATGCCACACCCGGCCGACATGGGTCTCGCGAGATTACCGTCCAACGGGCAGGAAGTTCCGCATCTCGAACCCGCGCCGTACATCCATCATTTCGATACATATACGCTCGTCAAGAACTTAGAAGAAGGCGGGTTCAGTGAGAAACAAGCCATTACCGTGATGAAAGGGATCCGCGGCATTCTGCAGGAAAAGCTGGACTTGGCCGAAGCGACTCTGACGTCAAAATCGGATAGTGAAAACGAAGAGTATCTCTTCAAAGCGGCATGTTCGGAGTTGCGGTCGTCGCTAGAGGCATCTCGGCATTTGGAGGTTGAACGACAGCGAAGCTCGCGAACGCAATTACAGCACGAAGTGGATATTCTGAATATGCGAATTACTCAAGAGCTGGCGAAGATGAATGACGACCTGAAAGGAATGTGGAATGATCATAAGATGACAACTCGGGAACAGCAACAGGGTCAGGATACGGGAATCCAGGAACTTAACTACAAGATTGCCGTATCGCTGGCGAGTGACGGAAAAAGTGAAGCGGAAGGGCTAAGATGGGTGTTGACACGGCGCGCAGCGTTTGCTATTGTCTTCAGTGCCAGTAAGTCTACTTTTTACAAGTGTTATTACATTGCTAACCGTACCAGTGATGGCTCTTACCTTTCTCAAATTCTGGTCTGCTCGTGCACACGAGTTGGAGAGAAAACAAGCTCTTGCGAAAGAAGTTGCCAAGGTTGAGCCTGTCAAAGATGCTGCTGTACAGACTGAGCCTTCGCTGTCTGACTCTCTGGCCAGTGAGACATTGGGATGAACCAGGCAGTTGGCGTCCTCTCTTTACATATGATTTCTTATGTTTCTATTCGTTGTATATATATAGACCTACGATGCTGTCTGATAGCGCCTTGATACCCATAGATATAGAAATGTACCATTCGAGGACAAAACTCGAGCTCATCGTCGTTTCTCTGCAGATCCTTTAGAAGCATTCGGTTCTGTCTAGTTCCTTCGGTTACTTATACAACACACGCCCTATCTAGTCTGAGACAAAACCCAGTTAACACCCTCGACAATGATATCTGGCTCAGTTAATTGTACATTGTGCCCACTATTCTTGGTCTCAATATAGCGTGTGCAGGACGAGAGCGACAGTATCTCAGACTGCAAAGATTTATCTTTCTCATCCCATGTACTAAGCATCCCCTCAAAAGCAGCCTGTTCCGCATCGTTGCCATTGCCGCAAGCTAACCCTGCTTTCAGGAGCTTTTCAAAGTCCGCTTTATTATTACCCCTAATCACACAGACAGGACGGTCGCCCAGGAACGAGGGCTTTCTATGTAATTGCGACTTCGCCTTCAGCGTTGGAAAGCTGCTAGCGTACTCGGCTATTTCTAGAGCTGCCTGCCTCTGATGACTCTCTGTACTTTGAGTCTCCTGGTAGACATGCCACTCTTCATTCGTGAGTTTGTGGGTTTCTGATATGCCCGTGGCGTCGAGATAGTTAATACCAGCTAACAAACTCGACTGCGCCAAAAGTCGCCAATCCAAGACGTCGAGCGTACGGTCTTGATTTGCCTCGATGAAAACCATCCCTACAACACCTTCCGGACGCAAAGCCAGAAATTCTCGACTCAAAATCCCGCCCCATGAATGCGCAACGACCACATATGGAGGGTGTAGATTCGCAACTTTCAGAAGCAGACTCAGTTCCGTGGCGATTGTCGTCGCTGTAGGCCTCGCGGGCGAAATTTCGCTTTTACCGTAACCGGATCTTTCGTATTGGAGGACTCGAGTGGAGGTAGCTAGACCGCGGCGTACGGCGGCCCAGCTTGTGGTGTTGTTTGCTAAGCCGGGGATGATTATGACCAGCGGTTCGCTATCCTTACGGTCAGGGCCGCATACGCTCAGCCATAAGTTGTGAGTGCCGATGCTGACGAGGCCGGAATTTTTGCCTGTGTTCCAGTCTAAAAGTTCTGGGTTCATGGTTTGAGGTACGATGTCGATTCAGTGCAACTGGTAGTATGGGTTGGCGTGTAGATCTTCCCGACCCCTCAATGTGCATCCAGTGCGGCTGATGAGGTAGCTAGACATGTTACATGCCTCATGATCCTGCGACAAAGGAATCGACATATTCTAGCTAACCGTTTTTTTTTTTTTTTTTTTTTTTTGAATGATTTAATAATCTTGCTCTGCCTCGAGAGAATTCTATTGCGGGATCGCTCGTTTCGAAAGACGATATACAGGTTTTATCCCCGTGCTAGCTCGAGATCCCTGCCAGGCTGAGCGCGAGGCCTTGTATTTATAACAAAGAAATCAACAACACAGGAAGTAACTTTGCGTCACTGCAGGTGTATTCAGGCAGCAGCGTTCCCTGTTTCTGTACAAAACATCATTTACCTACGTCCATCCAACTTCATACGGTTAAGCTTATCCTTTCCGATATTGCAAAGCAGAATCACCAACCCCATCATGTCATTTGTACGATACTTTGACGATATCCCCCACATCGGCCGATTTGGCATGTTCGATGATAAAAAAGGGATTAGTTGGACGATGTTCTATCGTAACGGAACCCGATTCACCATCCATGTGGACGAGAAAGATGTTTCCGGCACAACTTTCCACTCGCTCTGGCGGCCTCTGCTAAACGAGGACTTGGGCATGGGCAAAGAGATATTGCATAATTCTAACAAAATTTTTGATTTGGTTGTCTCCCATTCTATGGACACGCTCCAGGAAATAAGTCCTGTCGAACCACACTGGATCACTTTGAGGGATTACCTGCATACCCCGGCATATGACTTTAAGCTTGTCGCTGATGAGAAGGGGATCGACGGTGTGCGTGCGGAGATCAGCAAAGGCCCGGAAGTTGTAGCAGCGTACGAATTCGAACCTGCCGCTACGTTTAAAAATATGCCGCGAACCATCCCGGAATTCTCAAGTAGCGACTTGACGGTGCTGGACAAGGAGGCAGATTGGAGGAGTCCTCCACACAAGTTCCGGACAACCGATGGCCTCATCTGTTATTTCAAAGCCCGCAAACTAAGTTCAAGGAATGTTCAGACTGGAGAAATAAGTAATATTTCCTTGGACAGCATAGAAGCTCATCTTCGCTTGTTCAAATACGGCCAAGAGAATGGTGATTCGTACGCTACTCGAAGATCTAAAGTTTTGGGTATCGTGACGGATGCGGCTTCTTCATCTGATAGCTCTGATCCAGCTAATGACCGGCATACTGAAGGAACAAACCAGGCTTTAGTAGCTGGTATACTGTTATCGTCCCCCACCAGTTCCTCCCACACCCAGTCGCTGGCGGATGTCGTTGCACAGAGTGAAGCAACGACAGCTGACTTCACTGAAAAAACTCAGCAATGGAGATCTCAAATTGAAGAAGAGATTTCACGCCTACATGAGCTGAATATCTACTGGGGTGGGCGAGAAGACTGGCTTTATATCAATCAACATACAGTATTGATTGATGCTGAAAGTGGCGAAGCATATCTAAGTCTGGATACTGCTACTTTTCTCGATGACGATGCGACAAACCAAGAAGAAAGTACAAGGCTCGCAGAAATGGACAAATCTGCGATTGAAAATCTGTTTGAGAAGTGGCTACCAGGGGAGTTGTCTGGAAAGAAAAGCGAAGGTACTTAGGGTACGGGAAGGTCATGCATGATGAACAGCGGCTTATTGATTCAAGGTGTACTTGTATGTGATGTCATTATATTATCTAGCGTAATAGTCTCCCTTTATACAATATTTATGCAACATCTGATGCTTGTTCCTAGTGAAGATCACAATTGATAGCAAGACTCGAACGATATAGGCTTAGGGTTACAACTCATTAGGGCTAGGTCATCCATTTCTAATACGGCCTAGTTAGATAGGATGAAGGCGGTGAGCCAATGCTGTGTAGTCATTCGACAATCCGATCAAATTCTCAAGATACAATTAACGCTGCAACGTACGATCTCTACCATATACCAATCATTTACGCTATTATTGATCGCTCTTGATTGAATCGGGGATATTCCATCTCAATTAATATGTCAAGCATCCTCCGCCGCCTCCAAGGCGGAAACCTAGAAGTTTTCAAAGTATTTCCTCCATCCGCATTCGCATCCGCATCACCCCATCCATTCATCCAATCTTCTCTGAGGACTGACTGACTGACAACTGGCTACCAACAGTTTGGAATGTACATCCTCTTCCCCATCGGCTGGATGTACTACTTCGGCACAAACCTCGAAGAACGCTTCTCCGTGCCCGGCTTCTGGCCTACAGCCGAACAATCACATAAAATTCCGGAGACGAAGGAGGATATTGAAGCGGAGTTGTCGAGGATGAGGACGTTGGATGCGGTTAGGGCGAAGAGGAGACAGCAGCAGGAGGAGGAAGCGAGGCAGAGACAGCAGGAGCTGTTAGGCGCGCAGGCGTCGGGGGAGGGGACGGCGTGAGGTAGATTTTCCTTGCACCGAGATGATGACGGCGCAAAAAAGTCAGGCTATATCGTACATGTGGATATAGTATCTGGCGCTGTAATTATGTATCATTATGTGTTTATGTATCATATATCTGGCGTTGGGTTTGGGAAAGTTCAAAGTGCATGCCGTGAATCGCATCTCCAATACTACAATTTTGCCACCGAACATTTTTTGAGTCAAATATCTTTAATTCAATCTACAAGCAAAAGTCCATCTTTAAAACACCACCTTATATCGTACCGTCGTACCGAGTACTGGAATATAAACACCACCAAGCGCCTCGCTCAACAATAAATGCAAAACATAAATAATACAAGCCGGCCAAATGACCAGACTATGCTTTCCGGCGTCCAACATTATCCACAAGAATTAAAACCACCTATTCTCATGGGGGAGGGAGCATAATCCCTTATTCCTGTTTCTCTCTTTATAAGCACCGTTTGTCATTTCACAACTCATCGAGTCCGGCAGTCGATGCAGCGTCGTACACGACATTAAGAGCGCCGGTCGCCGGGCCGCCGTTTCCCTGTAGGATGGAGCTTGCCGAGGGGATATATTCTTTGATCATGGAGACGTCGGCGGTGAAGTAGTAGTAAAAATGCCCATAGATCTGTGCGACGTGGTCGGGAAGGTAGACGTAGGCGGCAGTGACGAAGAGGGAGACGATGGTCAGGACGATAAAATCTGTAGTTACGTTAGTTTCGAAAAGTAGAGACCGGAAAAGAAGGGAGCGTACTAAAGATGAACTTCTCGGTGGGTGTAAGCATGTACAAGGCGAATGTCACTTCGTACTGGTAGTTTTTCAATCGCAGCCATCGCAAAAAGGACGTGAAGACCGAGGGAGAAGGTGGGGTGGCCATGGCTGAGGATATATTGAATATATTTAATTGAAGAGTATCGACAGTGTGATTCTTGATTGAGCGGTTGTCCTGATTGATTTGTATGGCAATCGAGGTGATCGAGGAGTGTGGTGGTACGGAGGTGACTTTTTCTTATCGTGACAGGACGGAGACAAAAGGGGTGAGTGGCGACGGCAACCAAATTCGCAGATCAAAGCGGCGACAACGAAGTACTTTTTTTGATCGTTGTAACCGAGAATTGCAAATGAGTTGTATCAATGGAACGTGTGGCGTAGATGAATGTACAAAGACCAAGGAGAAAGGTGAAGTGCGAATAATTGAAATGGGGAAGGGAGGAGGAGGAAGAAGCTTTGGCCTCGCGGATAAAGTGTGCGACAGGATCAAAGTTCAGACTACGACCAGAGCATAAACAAATTATGCTCCTTTATGACTGGCGAATCGCATTCACAAGAACCACACTAATCGGAGTCTAGCCATATGTAATACAGTATTATTCGGACTGAAAATCTCTCACTCTGACGAATGTTGCTGCCTTCGGTTCTTTTGCATCCCAGTACCGATTTTTCCTGACGCGCCGCGGCTGTCTTGTTCCGTTCCAGTACTCCCCCCGTTGCCGCTTGTACTCACTGAGTGCAATGTAGTTAGTTAGTTACTTGGATTTGCTATAGCCGAATGTAAACGGTACAAACGAGATAAACAATGAATGCAAAATACTACTAACTTCTGGCTGTGCTATATATTGTGATATACACACAGTCCGACTAGAAGTTGTCAAGAAGTTGTAATTTCATCAATAAGTAATAATGATACAGCATCACCGAATGTTTATGCCAACTAGCAGTCTACCAAACTTTCCTCGCCGTTGATATGACTCCAAATACGCCCAACTGTAAATCCCGTATCTAAATTTTCTGAATGCAGCATGGAAGGATTGCATTGTACTATACCACCTGTAACCACTGGCGAAACCAAAACACTGCAGCATTTTTCGACCTCTCCATCCCCTTTTGTTCGTCCGGATTCATCGGATCACCCCTTGTCGCGAAGCCATGTTCCAGGCCTGGGAAGAATTGATAGTTGTATGCCAACTTCATCGACGGGATCCGTTGGTTAGCGTAGGACTTTAATTCCTCAGTAAACTGCGGATCAATCTCCGGAGCAAGAATCTGAACCGGCACGGCAACGGCATCGATTTCAGATGTCTCTAGGAGCGTAGGGTGAGCCACGGAGATACAGTCCACAAGGTCACTTCCTTTTCCTCCGAGACGAAAGGCACCCCAGCCACCGTAGCAGAACCCAATAACACCGGTTTTTTTGTGTTGGGAACGGAGAGCTCGGGCGCACGCCATTATTTGTGGCTCCCGAATACTCTTTGAGTTACGTTGCATGAACGAGGGTAAGTCCAACTTGTGCCATTGACTTGGATCCATTAGGATCTCAAGTGGGTGGAGCTCGCCACCGAATCTATGCAAAATGAGCCAAGGCATTCTCTCAGAATACGCATAATCAGCAAGAGTACTTGCAGGTCAGGAACGTAGACAGTGGCACCAGCCTCCTCTGCGTAATGGTCCGCCAACAATCGAGTGTTCTGAAACGTCCAACCGTAGAGATCATGAAGAATTAGAATAGCAGTCGGCGATTCGGGTCCAGTAATGTAACAACTGGTTCCAGCGAGAACATCCTCCCGACCCTTGGGGTTCGCATTCCATCGAAAACCTTTCAAGCAGCAGTCGACCATATTTGAATCTTTCACGTGGTCAAAGAAGAGTCACACTGACAGAAACGAAGGAAAACACTTGCGAAATAAACTTGACGCTTCTATAAGAATCATCAAGAGCCGTGATGCGTGCATGAAGCAGTCAGTGAAATTCCGGATATCCCGAAAACCAATCCGCTATACAGCTCGCTATGGTCCTTATAAGGTGCATAAGTCTCCATCGGTCCTAGGCAGGGCATGAGAAGGCAAAGGCATATCCTCTTTGAACGTGACTCTTAAAGGTTCGGGAATGCAGCAAGGTCCGGGACGGCACCACAAAGTGCCGAGTTTACTTTGCATCCGTCACGCTTTTGCTTCCGATCCTTAATTACCTAGATACTAACAAGTCATTCCACTAATGTTGCTGAGCGGTGAATTTCAGATAATCCTGACAGATTCGAAATCTCCTTCACCTTTTGACAACATTCTCTTGATAATGCCCAACTACCAAGCCACTATGATAGACTTAGTATTTTTTTAATATTTCACTCATCATAGATTTATAACTTTTATTTGTGATATATCTTACAGCACTAGACCCTTTAGAGACCTCGGGATACTTGAACTATTCAGTATTATCCATTTTATGCTTTATGAGACAAAACATGAACAATTGAATACATTTAGAATCCGCACGCAATAAAGCTAACCATTTGTAGTATAGAGCTGTAAATTTACCTTACCTAGGTATAAGTAGAGCAGATTAATGAAGAGAGAATATTAAGGAGTGAAACAGATTTTATACCTTATTTTGATAAAATTCGAAACCCCCTTCATCCTTTTCAGATATACTCTATCTCGATTCCGCCCTACTTTTGCGATAATCTGTGCCCTTCCTCTAGAGGCGGACGCGGTGGAGGCGTTATTCGATGAGCACTACGATGACCTGGGCCATGTATATGGCAAGCACGTGGGCGATGCCAACTGTTACATCACAGGAAGAATCCACAATCACGATGTAGTGTTGGCCTACATGCCGGGTAGGGGGAATCGAAGGTCCGCCAGTGTTGCTCGTGGCTTGCTCGTCAGCTTCCCGGAAATCAAGTTAGCGCTACTTGTCGGAATCTGCGGCGGAGTACCATACGCATCAGATGGTACGGAGATTGTTTTAGGCGATATCATTATTGGTGATAGTGTAATTGAGTATGATTATGGCAGGCAGTACCCGCACGGGTTCGAGCGGAGAAACGATGTCAATGAGACACTTGGATCACCTAATCAAGAAATCCAATCCTTCCTAAGCCGTTTACGAACTCGTCGGATGAAAACCCAAGTACAAAGGTATACCGCACGATACCTGCAAATCCTGCAAGGAATGGATGGCAATGAATGGAATTATCCCGGTGTTTCACACGATATATTATTCGAAGCCTCTTATCGCCACAAACACTACCAACAACAATCTACGACTGAGTGCATCTGCGTTGGCTGTCATTCGGCCTTCGATCCCGTATGTGAGCAAGCATTGAAGAGTGACTGTAGGAAGGTCGGATGCATAGGATAGTTAATCCAGCAAAACCAACTGAATATGGATTGCCCGTCATCACTTATTCACATCGGCACCATTGCGTCGGCGAGCTCTGTAATGAAGTCCGGTCAGCATCGAGATTAACTAGCTGAACAGGAGGGTGTGATTGGATTTGAGATGGAAGGTGCTGGAGTATGGGAAGTCCTGCCTTGTGTCATCATTAAAGGTGTTTGCGATTACGCAGACAGTCATAAGAATAAGGCATGGCAGAACTATGCTGCGGCAACTGCAGCATCTTGCGCTAAAGGTTTTTTAGCATATTGGGAAGGCATTTTTCAGCGAGCACTCACTGGCAGAGAGAAAGTGCTCGGTGCCGAAAATCCTGACACGCTCGCCAGTATCAGTAATCTAGGCTTAGTGCTTCAAAGTCAGGGGAAATATCAGGAAGCAGAGGCCATGCATCGACGAGCACTCACTAGCAGAGAGAAAGCGCTTGGTACTGAACATCCTGATACACTGACTAGTGTCTATGAGCTAGGCTTAGTGCTTCGAAGTCAGGGGAAATATAAGGAAGCAGAGGCCATGCATCGACAAGCACTCACTGGCAGAGAGAAAGCGCTTGGTGCTGAACATCCTGATACACTGATCAGTGCCAATAGTCTAGGCTTAGTGCTTCAAATCCAAAGAAAATATGAGGAAGCAGAGGCCATGCATCGACGAGCACTCACTGGCAGAGAGAAAGCGCTTGGTGCTGAACATCCTAATACACTGACCAGTATCAGTTACCTAGGCTTTGTGTTTCAATATCAAGCGAAATATAAGGAAGCAGAGGCTATGCATCGACAAGTACTCACTGGCAGAGAGAAAGCGCTTGGTGCTGAACATCCTGATACACTGATCAGTGCCAATTATCTAGGCTTAGTACTTCGAATCCAAGGAAAACATGAGGAGGCAGAGGCCATACATCAACGAGCACTGGCTGGAATAGAGAAGGTGTAAGCTCCTAAGTGAAACACAATGCTTGGAGCACCATAGTATTCAGGTCAAAGGAAGTAGCCATTCAAAGCAGGCTACTGTAACCTCTTCGTGTTCTTGTAAACTTTCAAGAACTGAACCAATGAATGCAAAGTTACAAAGTAGTGATTCCTTTACTATGCCTTGTAATACTCCTCGTACTGCAAATTGACCAATTTTACCTCCAATTTGATTGTTGTATGTTTTGGCTTGCAACGGGACTGGCCTAATAGTGCATTTACAAGTATACTGTAAGTTGGACTGGGATACACTTTGCTTTTGCAGATGTAACAGCTTATATGTCAGACTTGGAGGAGAAAGCAAGGTAAACGGCAGACTCTTCGCATTTGAATACTCTGCCCACTGGTAAGACATCTCGGGTTGATGTCATATCGGACCGGCCACCAGTGGAATTGTAAGAGAGTACGTACGGAACACACAAGAGCAAGGTAGCCGCGGAATGTTCAAGCCGTTCTCGGATTCATAACTTACTAGGGAGCATCGTGCCGATCCTTTAAGGTGCAGCATTAATCTGCGCCATGGCCAATAACAAATAGGCGTATACGACCCAATCGACCTAGCTGCTCGTATCTTCGAATCGTAAATTACCTCTTGATATAGTCAAGATGGATGATAGCATATTGCGGTATCCTTAATTCGTAGAATCACTCCAGACTACACTTCAAATGGCAAAAGCGGACTTGGCTGCCTTCTAGGATGGATGGAGTTTGGTTTATTCATACTGTTTATAGCTGATAAGTAAAGTTGTATCTGTGATATAACCCATTAGGAAGCTCAGGATTGAGAAACAACCGAATGCCTTCTAAAATGTACCACACTACATCCTAGAAGATCGTTTACAAAGTTGACAAGAAATTTAAGGCGAAACGCAACAAATGTGACTCTTCAAACATTACCATGTCATCAGTTACAATCTATCAAGTCTTCTCTTACTACAGTCTCACTCACCTTATAATCTGTTCATGACTGTACCGGGGTGAACCGTCGGACCTTCGGATCTCCTAACCATGGCAGTAATCACGTCGAACTACGTTATGCTCAAACCAGATAATCACAACCCCCTTAAAGATGCCCTGTCGGGATGTTCGTAGTACATTTTTTTGTTCCGATAACGTTACACATAGCCGAAATTGACACGGATGTCGGTTCTGCCGACAGTACCGGCATGCAATTACTTGTCGTACTGCTATCCCAGTTCTGACATGGAAGTCTAAGTGAGAGTCATGCTCTCACGTTCGCGATGGAAGGCCATCCGGGCAGTCTATACAATATTGAAGTATGAGAAGGCATAAAATGAACTAGTCAATTCCCGCATGATTAAAAGCAGATTTGAATACTAACCCTAAATCGTAAATCATGACGGTGTATTGTTTCCGTTGAAATTTACATCTATAAGTGCATGTGCGGAGCTGGATCATCACTAGAGAAGTAACAGAAAGAGGAGACAGCCATGCATGCTTATTTTTCACTTGGAGGTTACAGGTCATCTCTACTATCTTCTTCAGCAGCCCTAGTGGCTTCATAAAACTAGCTCAGATGAGCATGTGATAGTTCCGCTTTTTTATGCTCTCGGACAACAGCTCTCATATCAGTCCGCCACTGTTCGTGGAAAGCCCGCCCGTATGTAGCCAACGTAGCTGGATTTCCATTCACTATTTGGCTGATTAGCCAGTCTTCATGAGCAGTCTCCGGGTCGCGCATTATTCGCAGCTTATTTTGGGTGCTCTGCGGGTCGACAAAGAGCTGGAAAGCCTTCTGTCTCTCGTGCGAATAGAGTGTCAGCAAATTGATGGACTCCCCCTGATTTATGATCATCTCTAGCGTATCCGCAAGGGCCTCAGCGTCAATCAGGCCAGTACTCAACCCCATGGCGCCCATCGGCTATAAATTGGCAAAAGAGTGATCAGTACTTTTATGTCCAAAACTAGGGAAGGAGAGAGAGGGTAAGCTCACATTGTTTAGATGCGCCGCATCTCCTACCAAAACACATCTCCCACGCCGAAAGGTAGATGCGCATAATTGATGTATCCTGTACGGGGCCTTCTTTACAACTTCCATGTCGAGAGGTCTTGCGCCCGGAAGCATCTGCGATAGGATGTCGGAAATGAAAGATTCCGTAATTATTTGCTCCGGAGAAGACGATTCGGAAGTGCTCAATCCAACAGAACATCGGTAAAGCGTCTTTTTTCCAGTTTCAAAGGGCTGAAGAGGTGTAATAATTCCATAATGTACTGGGTCAACAATGAGTGAGGTTGGGAAGTCTGGGTTGGTATCGGCCATCTCCACTAGCACGTCCGTCGCGAGGATATACTCTGGCCAGCTATGTCCTTTTAAGGGGATTCCAAGAAGTTTTCTCGTTGTCGATTTGCCACCATCCGCTCCCACTAGAAACGAAGCTCGATATTGTACAGTTTTCATATCAGTTAAACGTGTCGTAGACGCAATTACGTGGTCCTCGTGCTGCACGATTGAATCCAGTGTTGTATTGAAATGGACCGATGCATGTCCATTTGCCATGAGATGTCGATAGAGCAATTTGCATAGTTCCGACTGAGATAGGTTCACGGTTCCCGTGACTCCATGAGGCGAATGTGTCTCGGATGGGGAAGGGAGGCTAGCGATGATATCTCCCAAACGCTTCCCACCTTTGCCATCGTCCGCAAGAGGCTTTCTCCAGCAAAGGCCTTTGGATACAAAACCTTCCTTGACCATATCTTCGAGAATGCCTGCTCGATAGAGTGCTGTCAACGCAGCGGCATAGAAACCCACAGCACGCGATTGGACGCCCAGCGCTGCCTCTTTCTCGATCACCGTGACAGCGATTCCTGCTTTGCTCAGCCGGAGCGCAGTAATGAGTCCGACGGGACCAGCACCGACAATGAGAACGCTGCTCTGCTCCATGTTGTTTGTAATTCTGGAAAATTTTTTCCGGTCTTATCATTTGGACAATTTGTTGTCGCTGCTTCCCTTGTTAAATGAATAACAATCATGGTGGATATACGTCTTGTTGACCATCTTGAAACGAAGCTCCGCCGGATACACGCCTCTCGGACCGAGTGGAAAATCCCACAAAACTGGGGAAATGGGGAAATGGGGAAAAAAGAGATCTCAGATGATCCGAGCCCATACTCTACCGAGATCGGTATCTTCTATAGCGCCTTATCTACTGTAAGGATACCAAAATTGCCGAACGGATCTGTTGACTATATCTTAACCCGAGCTGCTTGTCCAGTCTATCCGTTCGTGAATGGGGAAAGTAAAGAGACAAACAACATAAACGAGAGGATAGAGGAAGAATAGAGATAGACGAGATGAGAAAAAAAGAGCGAGATAAGCGATTGCTGCCACAGTAGTCTGCAGCGAGATATTCGATCGAAAGCACAGGAGACCAACCTAATGGGTTGCTAGGTAATCGGCTGGAATCCGAATGTGGCTATTATGTGACTTGATTGAACAGACCTTCCAAGTATACTCAACCACTGATTTCTTGCTGTGCTAATCCGAGCCAGTGTTTATGTCCCTAATTCGTTTCACCGTTATACACTATTCTGACAAGTGATCACGATGGCGGATTGCCGACTTCCCATTTACCTGCATTCCTTACGTGCAATTTAAGGTCATTCGAGAGCCGGTGGTAGTCATTATATGAGGAATTTCACTTCATTTTGATTATTCTCTTGAGTTAACGTTTTTCATAAGGTTCAACGATATCCTACACAACTCCAAGATATAAATCTCTCACACGAGCTAACAAAATCAAAACACTTATGGTGGGCATGTAGGTTCCGTCATTCAATCTAGCAAGTTTCCGATATAATTTAATCTTGCAGGGTATTTACCTCCAATACGATTAGCATTGAGGGATCCCGGTTTTTCCGTACAGGCCATCTAGAATTCAGACAGACGCGAACAAAATACCTAAGTAATGTATGGAGAGACTTAGAATCAAACTACCAGGTTTGATAGAGGACGGCTGAGATCTCGCATGAGTGCAATCAGCTTCTCAATCAGTGGGGGGAGGGCAGCCGTATCATCCTTTCCAAAAATATGGCTCATGGCGTCAGGAATCACCGAGCAATTCGATATCAAACCCACTTCTCCCGCGATTTTTAAGGCAAGAGTTCCTTGACCAGTTTGTAGATATCGCTTTACTTCTGCTGTTTCTTTCCCGTTCAAGATTATCAAAGGAGCACTGTCCGCCATGCTCGAGGATGGATTCATCGATCGGTCGACGGTAGAAGCCGCAGATAAAGAGACAACAGGACTCGATTCAGATAAAGCGGCGACCCATAAAGTGAGGCAGGCGTGGTAGATGAGGATGGAAAGGGATACATGTAGCTTGGAAGATGGGGCAGATTGAGAAGCTCTCAATACTTGCCCAGCATGCCATACAGCATGATTCCGGGAATCGCCTCCAAACCAGTCCTCCATAGTTCGCAGGCTATTGTTCGCCTCCTCCTGCCCATACCTACCGCTGAAACATTGAATTTCGCGAAGCGAGACGTGAATCGACATCATCAAAAACTCCAATACTATTTGGGCTTCTGCTGAAAAGGTGCCAAGGTCCACCATTTGTTCTCTTATCTGTTTGAGTGTCTCATACATATCTTTTTGCTGAGCGTCGAGCGAAAGTAAACAGTGGGTGCGCTTAGTCGTGGTTTTGTTCCGAATATGAAAGGCTCTAGCGTCAGAAAGAGACCATATTCGTACCCATTGGGTATACAGGACCGCGAGAGTGCAAAGCTGCACATCGTAAACGTAAACGTTGCCCTGACATCCAAGAATACCAATATCGGCACTGATATCTTGAAAGGTCAAATTCCGTGTTATGGGTCGTTGCTGGCAAAGATTTCTCCATTCAACCTCCCCCTGGGCCTGCCATAATTCTTTACTAGCAGGAAGAGAAATGGTGATTTCAGTAAGAGAGAAACTTGGAGGCCTCACGAAAGTAATTGAGTTCCGAATGTCGCCTACGAGCGCCCGGAGGACAAGCCTGGATAGCACGAAGCTGAAGCTTAGACATAGAGTAACTTCAAACAGTCAAAATTTAGGCGTGCGTATCGCGACATACCGTTTGAATGACTCCATCTCTACCCACGCCAGCCATTTCGCCCTCAATTGTTCGCCATGGTCACTCTGGAGTGGCTGCGGTATGCGTGCGTAAAAAGCAGTATTGGTTGCGCCCGCACGCCGGACAATCTATGAGCTGTGAGAATTTGATATTCAATTTTACATCTACCAAGACAAACCGTTACTGTGTTGTTAGACATGGCTTCTGCAACTTCCATTTTCCGACGGCAGCCACTCGTCATGGAAACCTCCATCCAATGTAGCAGAGTTTGACTCATTTGCAGATTTCGAATAAGACTGCTGTCTTTATCCAAAGCTGCCATGGAAGCCATCCTAGTCTTGTCATGTAATGCATACCCCAGTCTTTGAAAGCTCGCAATAGGGTTAGCTACCGCGCCCGCGGCTATTGCAGCCAGCACAAGTTCTGGGAGGCTTTGATCGGGGTCAAAGGAAGCCTGGTGGATGCAAGCAAAGGGATTCTCTAACTCCATTGCAAAATAAGAATGCATGTGAACTTGTAAGACATTTAACGAGGGGAACTTCGAAAGATCCAACCAAGGTTCGGAATACTTCAAGATTAGAGAATAGATTCGATCACGCGTTGAGTGTTCCCGGATAAAAGGCACGGGATCCGGTAGTCCATAGTCTACTTTCTTTGTCGTTTCTGAGTTTGATATGGCGCGTTCGTTGCAACAGTTCATCTCGGTGTCGTTGCTAAATGAATTCTCATCGGCCCTGGGAACCCAATTCCACAGTGAACGCTTCAATGCCTCGCTCGTCGTATCAATAAGGATATTTATAGTCGAGTTTCGTACCAGAGAATCGGCGCTAGTCCTGTCTTTTCCTTCTTGTAAGAGAGGGAATATTTCACCCATATCAAAAGGAGCGAGGTATTGAAAATTTGTGCTTTGGTCCAGGTGCATTTCAGCGTTATTGGTGGCTAGAGTGAGATCCGGCTGAAATGGAGAATAATCATGAAAATTATCCAGCCATAAGTCGCCGCTCAAAGTGTCGTCGATCTCTGCAAGGAGATCATCCGCAGCGCGTATAGAAGTAGGCTGTTCTTCCTGTACAGATCCCATTGCGAACTTTTCGCAAATGCTGTTACGTTGAGAGTCCGTCCTATCGTACCCAGTCGGTGAAATTTGAGAGTTCACCGAGTTACTACTTCCTGGACTACTTGTAGCTTGCTTTGGCGACAACAATGCGTAACGGCCATCTTCTGGGATATTCCCGCCTGGCCCAGACTCGCAAGGAAGGCCTCGTCTTTTACATCGTTGACAAGGCCTGGCGTCATCACACCTTGTCTTTGACATGACGCACGACTGACAAGCTCTCAGTGCCCGGCGTCGTTTGAGGGGGCGCAGTTCTGATCCAGACTGATGAGACAATTGATGTCGATCCAGAAGATCCCTAGCGTCTGTAAGTCATGTTATCACGGAGCAAAGCGATACCTACTTGCGATTGAACTTGCGTGGGCAGTGCAGACAGCTGTGCTTTCGGGCATTTTCGTCTAAAAGATCCCGGAAGAGATAAGGGTTAGCATGAAACGCCGTCATAATCAATCGAGGAGGAGTATCCTACGCGAACCTAAATGTCTCTTTATATTATCAAGGCGGTCGTAGCACTTCTCACACACCGGGCACCGATACATAGCCAAACGTGTTTTCGTTGCCGGGCTGTTTCGATCCATCGGTGATACCAAGCTCGTATTCTCAGTCAGAGGCCAATTGATTCGCGATTCAAATTCTGAAGGGGGCTCTTCAATCATATTATAAGAGGGAGCCGGAAGTTGACAACCGACAAAAGCAACGTTGAGCACTTCTCCGCATTTCCCCCCCGCACGGTGTTAAACCTTACGTACGTACGGCGTACCGTAATATAAAGGGACTCTGACCCATGTTTTCTAGCTATCCTTAACTTCGTAATAGTGTGTACAGCAGAACCCGGATTGATGACGAACAGAGTCCATCTGAATCCAAAAGAAGCAGGGCGAGGGGAGGCGCTGCATTGACGCTATCCGGAGTAGCCGTAAAGTACTCTTCTCTTCAAGGTTCAAAGACTCGAGAATCGGGCCTACGTCCGGGGTTGTGGTGATCATTGCGAAATATGCACATCAAATACAAGACACGACCAATAATATAACTGAAGTCCAAGGAAGTCAGCTAAGTAACTGATATATGTAGACATGTAAATGTGTGGAGATACATCGTTCTACGTAAAGAATAAGATGCAAACGGCCAATCGGAAGATCAACCGGCTTTCTACCCGCAATGCCGTATTATAGGAGAAATTATAAGCTCAATCCATTCTCGATTCTCAAAACTGAATACGATTTGAGAGAATGAGGTCGAGCATGAAATCATGAAGTACAAGTAACACATCGCAAAATGTACCAAAATAGATTGCCCATAAAAAACGTTCCTATCCAGTTCTAGGTTTTTTTCAGCTTCAAGAGATCCAAATATGGTTTATCATGACATGCAACCAGATAAGCATTCTCGGTCTCGGATGTATTGGTATGTTTCAACTTCGACCATGCCGGCACCGCAAATGTATCTCTAGGACCCCATTCAAGTTCTATCATTGTTCCGGAAGGCGTCTCAATCTCGGTACGCCCCTTTCCTTCGTAGCAATGATACACGTATGACCAAATTTCTCTCGATTCGGCAACAGCACCTGGTTTGAGGCGTTCGGCCTGGAACCCTAGCGTGGTTGAAAGGGGCTGGCCATCAGATGTGAGATAGTGGTGTATTGCGTGCGGCAAGTCGGTTGCATTGAGCGATTTTTCGACCGGTTCCCATGGATGTCTCCATTTACACTGATCGCATTGCCTAACAAGATGACAGAGGAATTAGCAGATGTAACAAAGCAGATGGTCAGTAGTGACGATCACTTACTGACTAGGATAGCGAGGATCCGAATAACCTTCCGCGAAATTGACGGGTGCAAATCGGAACAGGGGCAAGTTCAATAAGTCAAGCCAAACAACAGCAGCTTGAGACTCATTGCCGTGATCGTGCCAATGCCATGTTGGTGTGACTATGACATCACCTCGTTTCAATGGCATTTTCTTCCCTTCAACAGCCGTGAAGCCCTCTCCATCAATGATGAAGCGACATGCAAAGGCTATGTGACGATGAGCCGGGGCTGTCTCTCCTGGGTTCACTATTTGCAGGCCTGCATAAATTGTATCCGTAGTGTATGGCGCGCCTGGCAAAACGTAAGTCTTAGCGGGCTATTATGCTTCGACAGGAGTATCCTTACTCATGCTTGGATTGAGTAGCATAAGGACCCTCCTTTCTGCTTGCTCTTCAGGCACAAGGCGTGCGGCACTCTGTAGATGTGGCAGGACTTCTTCATATTTCCAAATGTGAGCTGAGGCAACAGGGTTGGGGCTTGCTGGTACCATAGCACTCATCTGGGTCCATAAAGGCTCCAGATTCTGAGCTGGTAGTTCATTGAGTAGCTTCTTCAATCTCTCAGCCCTAGGGACATTGGAAGTGTCCTGGATGAAACCCATGATTGCTAGTATCGAATAGCGGTAAAAGGATGAAACTTAGGCTTGTGCTTTTTACGGGTCGAATGTACCGCACACACGTCTGAATCTCGTGGCCGCGGAGCCATTATTATTCAAAGAACCGGTAGGTACAGCAATAGTTGCTCACTCATGGCCGTTCCGGGAGAGGACCAGGCGATTCCGGCTATGTAAAAATGCCCATAACTCATGTACCTCGTGTGTAGTATGGAGAGCCGGAAGCCCTAGAGACAATCCGGACCCAACGCCGATTGGCTTCAGACAACCCAGTTCGATCAAGCCTAGCGTACCTTGACATAAAGCTGTTTACCTAAGGCAGATTGGGTTCCGCGACATCAAGGAGGTCTCAAATCCGTCCGTATTCGTATATTCTTTGCGACAAACCGCGTGAATGTAACTCTGTGCCAGGACTAACCGTCCGGTTTGAAAATCCTCATCCTAACGAAAACGAAAAATTGTTTTTTTTTTTTTTTGTATATTGCCACCCCCTCGGTGTCTTTTTGAAGTTGTTATGCTCCTCAATGATAGACTATTATGCCTTTCACAGTCATTTTATCGTCATCTTGAAAGACCTAGCTCTACTTCTCAAAATGCTGCCAAGTTCGGACTTGAAACTATGTAGTTTAATCATGGTGATCGAGTTTGGTGCTTGACGCCCTGTAGATTCAGACCCCAATCAGTTTCCGGTCATTTGGAAGGCAAAAACGCTGGCAGTCCTAAAGCATCGCGTACACAACCACCTCAACCGTAACATCGGGATAAACTGTGCAATGGTAGACGACTGGGGAGACGAATTCTTTTAGGCAGAATTCTTTTGAAGCAAAACTCTCAGCAGAGGTACATGACAACATTATATGTGTCGACGATTCAGATCATCATGAGCGAGAGGAACCCGTGCTGAGGCAATTGAGATGGGGAAGAGCCAGTACTAGATCTTTTCTTGGTATACAAATGCCACGGGGTATGGGTCCTATGTCATAGCGGCCTTCCATCTAAGTGTCCGAATACTCGTCGATCGTTGGGAAGTCGAACTCAAAAGTTTGTCGGAATCTCGGTGATCCGAAGATCCGGTACAAGTTCTAAACTTTCAGTTTACATTTGACAAATACCTTTTATCAGTATAACACCAGATCTTAAGCATTGCCCCTCTGCATTTCTGAATATAGTATATTTTTTACTAAATACACTATCCACTTCGGTACGCGCTAAAATGTGGAGGTCCAGAGAATTAAGAGGCATTGTAGTTTGCTACATCTGTGTGGAGGTTCCACAATAAATTACAGTGCTCAAAGTCTAGCTAGGTTACTCCTGGGCTAAAAAGGTTACAAAGAATACGCAGTAGTCACTGACATGTAAATCAAGTGGCTGGAGTAGATGAGATGAAGGGAGTGGCATGCAAATAGGCAAGAGTTGTGGTTATGACAACGATAGTCAAACTCGAGCGTTGCACGACTCTTTGAGGCTATTAAGGATTGATTTCTGGCATAGATCAATATTGAAAGCCCTTTTTTTAAGGTTCGAATACCATTTCAAGCCATTCGCGACTAATATCATAGGAGGTCTAGCCCTTCTCTATTTAGGTGATTACTTAATTTGCTGGCCTCTGAACATAACTCAATTAGTCAATACGGTGCTCTTGCTGCTAATATGTTTAACCACGGTGGCCCATTCCGGGTCTCTCGGTATCATAAAACCTCCAAGGTTGCTCTGCATTTAACTATAGGTGTGGTGATCATCCCGCTTTAGAGTCCTTCTCGTCAAATCTATATACTTCTCTGTCAGGCATCCCGTATTTGTCTTTGATACGTTGTTAGACCTGAAAAACGCCATCGATCACCTCTGGGTCTTTTCATTTAGCCCAAACGGGGTAATCGACATGCGGATTTTGTTTATACCCGCTTTTGGAGCCGTGTGGACCGAATCTGCTTCATTCCCTTCGACAAAATATTTGCTATAGCGGTAGCAATACGAGGCTTGACAGGACAGCCCTGATCTCAGAAACGGTAAGCGGCTTACCTGTGTCCACGGATATACCCCAAGCTTACGTGCGGGATTTCCAGCTGCGTGCTACACCCACTTTTGAAAACTGTCATTTTTCGGAAATAGACAAAAATCAAAGAGATTGTGGTATCCTCATTCCAGATCCTCGCCGGCTACGGATACAATGGCATCCGTCACCAGAATTAGAGGGCAAACATGGAATACACTTTGAGGATACATGCACCAACCCCCTGAGATGCCGTACAATGACCGGCAACTGCCAAAGCCATGTACATAAGAGAGGCGTAAGGTATCTCGGATTTGGGTTTTATTCATCATTGAGCCAAAACTCTGTGATACAGCTTTCGCCTTCTTCCGTTTGCAATGCGTTCTACGACTTTGATTTCCGCCGCAGTGCTGTCGCCTATCGCACTCGCGCAGGCGGCGGTATTCATACCGGATTCTAGCTGTGCCACTTGTGCAGGATTGGTACGTGTAGATTTCACTCTTGAATAACGATGTAGGAAACCTTCTAATAAGCGAGTGACATTCCCAGGACTCCCTCCCAGTCCCGTACAACCTCTCAACCTCGCAGACCAAAGGTATAGATGTTGGGGTAACCAATTCCTTCTGGCTGTCTTCCTTTCTTCGCGGCTCTAATGGCCACCAATACTTCGTCTTGTCGCATCTCCTGGGCGGGTCACCCGCCACCTACCGTGCATCTGTGCTGGATATCACTGATCCATCTATCCGCACCCAATTCTCGACCAGAGCCGCCGCCAATACCAGCTTATATTCGGACACCGGGGTCTTCAACTTTACTACCAGCAACTTCGGTTTCGGTGCAACTAGCGAAACCGATGGCCTGTCTCAAATACGAGCCTGGAGTGACTACAATGGTGTACAGTTCGATTTTGTCTTTGAGACCTCCTCGCCTGTCCTACTTAACGGCGGTACTGGCAGCTTCGAGGTCTCTGGTGGCACAGGTTACGAGTGGTCTATGCCCGCGGGTAAGACGACAGGCTCGCTAACTCTTGAAGGCACTACTGTTACTATTGACACCTTTAACTCCAAGACCTGGTATGACCGCGAGTGGGGCAATATCCCCGATTCATGGTACTGGTTTGAGATTCATATTGAACCCATGACTGAGTACCCAAATGGCGCTGTTCTATCGGTATGGAATTGGCAAGATAGCATTTCGGGTAACAAGCAATTTGCAACCGTCAGAGACGATTCAGGAACCCACAGCGTGGTGCCTGTTAAGGAACTCAAGCCCAACCTGGATACTGTCTGGACTTCGAATTACACTGGGTCCAAGTACATACAGGATTTCGACCTCGTGTTGAACGACGGCACATCCCTTTCTATTTCGAGTATAAGAAACGACCAAGAACTGCGGGATGATGCAAACACGGCGGGTGCTTTTTACGAGGGATACATGACGGTGACTGGCTCATATAAGGGCATACCCGGCGCCTTCGGGTTCGCTGTGAGTGAGCAAGTTCAGCAGCACATACCCTGATTTCTATCAGAGTTGAAGGATCTTCTCTGCTTCTAACAGCATTAAAACGGACTTATTTTGTGATGATCGAGAGGGATCACTAAAGGCTACGCACACGAGGTTGGGTATAGAATGTCAATGTATTGATTGATGCCCATCTCCTACTACTCTGTCATATTTTTATTCTTTGTCTTAGTAAAACATATAATATGTCGCTCCTTTACAAATTGACCTATTGCTTCAACAACTGTGTTGGAATTAAAATCATCTCCAAATACACCTAGCTAAAAGCCCAAATAAAAAATTTCAAGATGCATGCAGTACAGACAGATTCGAAACGTCCTTCATGTTTTTGCATACTCTCAATGATTTTGCCTCACTTACGGCAGCGTATTTGTACGTTAAGGACAAAGCAATCAGACTATTGTATTTACATTTGTGAAAGTGTTATTTCATATTTTCATGTACAGTTCTTATTGGTTCTGGGATGGACGGCTATAAATGAGGTGTGAATTTATGTTCTAATTCATGTCTTTACACCCTATTTTACGCTTTAATTGGCACGTACAAAAAAAAAAATAGAATATAACATTGAAAGTTGAAGATGAGGTGGCTGGTAAATATCTTTATTGTTCTGCTAGGCCCTTTTTATAACCCTAGCTGTTAATGAGCCCATATATACTTGATAAGACAGGCTGTACCGTAGCCTGTAGTCTTTGCCGGACGCACCGCGATCACCAGACTTGTTGCGAAAATTCCCCATCCAAAAGATCAAACATCGGCAATGGTAAAAGCTCTCCTAGGCCCAGAGTGAATAATGGATCCGTAAAATCAAGTGCTCTCTCCGCCTGGGACGCTTTTATCCTCTCATGTATCTCTTTCATCAGCTTAAGTCGCGACTCGACCCTTAGATATGCTTCCGGAACGAACAGTCGAGAGTCCACAGCCTGATTCAGAGCTTGTATCTCGCTGAAATTCTCTATCATTATGTCGATTTCCTCGGTGAAATCTTTTGCATGCTGATTATATATCTCTTTCCAGGTCTCATTTTCCAAAAGCGAGAGTCTTGAAAGCATAACTAGCGCTTGAATGGATTGTGACCAACACGTATATGGCGTATAAACCCGCACTCTTAAAGGGAGATTTGAAAGCTGATCAAGGAGAGCCTTGGTAGCTATCAAACAAGACTCGAGCATCTTAAGGCGAGTCAATAGATACCCTCCATATCTGTCATCACTGAAGTTGTCACTAAGCGCGATACTGTATAGCGATATTTCAAGAGTATTTGCATAGGTCTGAAGCAATGCTTGGGGTATATTTTTTAGTGATAAGTCATCGTCAAACAGAAGAGCCATAAGAACAAACACTCACTATTCTGAGATAAGTCCAGCGGTATTGAATCTTTAAAATGTTGCAGTTCAATCTCCAGATGTCGCACACACATCCCCAACGAAGCGGAAAGGACCCAGGAACTATCGATTGGATCATCCCATATTGTTCTACGAATCTTCTCGCCTATACGGTGTAATAGTAACAAATGAACAACATATTCATCGGTAGGATATTCCTTCGTTTCACAAAGTATGGCGGAGCACTCGTCTGTGTACCTGGTGTACTTCAGCACTGACATTTCCCGACTACATAAGGAAATACTGCATGATGTCAGAAGATCGATGACAAAAATAAATAGACGGCAGGCTTCTCACTGACGTGGTAAGTAGGTGATAGCAACCGACATATGTTCTTCTCTCTTCTAACGTGCGCTCCACAGGCACCCGTGACTCGTTATAGTAGGTCCGCAAATAAAGAAGTGGAAGCCCCGTGGTAGCTTGCATATCAGAGGGCCTATGAAGTCCCAAATCCATCAACATAGCCATCATCAGATGAGCTGGACTAGATAGTTGCGCGCGGAACTGGAAATGTATATGAGACCTA
Organism: Talaromyces sp. F31; assembly: GCA_037356135.1. Lineage (NCBI taxonomy): Eukaryota > Fungi > Ascomycota > Eurotiomycetes > Eurotiales > Trichocomaceae > Talaromyces > Talaromyces sp. F31. The sequence continues at coordinate 3,316,066 of JAYXSF010000034.1, forward strand.
TATCATTCGGCCGAGTCAGCCATTCTGATATACTTCAAAGCTGGTTCTTAGAGAAGCAATTACCATCCCAGAAAGACAAGGAGGCCTTGAAGCAGATCCAGATTCTGGTTCCTATTAACCACAATACTTTGAACATAGTATTTATCAACCAAGTCACTGAGGATTTGTTGATGACTTGAGCTGCACTGGCATGTAATCAAAATAATCACGCGATACAGAAAGGGCTTAGTCTGTCGTAGCTCCAGAGGAGTTGTTTTTGGTGGTATCACGACGAATGGAAAATGGGGAATAAATCTCTCCCGGTACATCTTTAGGGCTGTTTGTGCTTCCTCTTCGTCTGCAAAGAAGCTATCGTCGAAAAGGAGGATTTCAGTTGTTTCAGGCGAACGACTAGTTTGTATTTTGGACGCTGCCAGGATCGCAGTCATGTCATCAAGTTTTCGTTCAATGCGGGCAATCTCACTATTGTAGCATCGATTTGAAAGTTAGGCCATGCATGGCTTGACAGATCATGTACTAAGGGTCATATTACGGTAACCTTGTCTTCTTGCGTTTATGGGCACCAGGCCTCTGAGCGGTGCATTCTTTTTTCAATCTCAAACAACTAATTCATGTAGCACATGATTATCAGAGTCGGGAAGTATCTTTAGGGTGGGTGAAGCCATACCGATCGCAGCTGTCGCCGCCTGTCAGCTGTTCACATCGCACCTTGGATTTCGCGCAGGCGTAGCAGGCTGTCGGCCTTTGGGCACGTCCGATCCGATCCATAGAAGCGGGAAAGCAAACACAATAAAAATGACTACTTACTACAGTGCAACTCAGCAAACAGAAACTCCAATGAAGGATTTTTAAAATTGAAAGTGAATCGAATGGTGCAGATACGGACACGGAGCAGCCGTTTCCGACGCCAGCGCCACATTCAACCGCCATACAATTAATCACCCAATTAGTATCGGAGCATTCGGAGCATTGGGTTTTTGGTATAAAGGGGGACAAGATATACCTGAAGAGCTGGTAAGGATACTTTCCTCACATCATCAGTCAAGTACATATTTCAACGGCGAACATGCTAGCGAATACGCCGGACGTCGAGCTGGTGGCAACGAATACCGAAACTACTAAGCCTGCAAATGGAGCTCAAAATGAAAAGAGTTTGTCAATGCTGGATCAGGATGGCGAGGATGGAAAATTGGGTGGCATCAGATTACTTGCTTTAGGGGTTTCCCTTTGTTTCATGATCCTTCTCATCACCTTGAATGCTTCAATTGTCTCTACGGTATGGACTCTGTGTTTGCGCTTGGTTTGATTTTTGCTAACATTCGAGGTATCTCATAAAGGCTATTCCTCAGATCACAGATCATTTCGATTCTCTCAGTGATGTTGGCTGGTACGGCAGTGCAGCTCTGCTAACCAAGTATGTATTGACCTAGGTATTTCGCGCCCCCTAGAAAAAATAGCTAACCTACAGTCTTCGTTCTTTTTAGTTGTGCATTCGGTCCTCTCACGGGCAAGATATACACCTTTTGTCCACTGAAGGTAAGCACTTCTTTATACTCTCCATGAACCCATGCTGAACCAATGCTAAATGTCTTGCACAGGCTTCCTTCTCGATACATCTGGCTTTTTTCATGCTAGGATGCTTGTTGAGTGCGACTGCAGTATCGTCGAATATGTTTATTGTAGGAAGAGCTGTCCAAGGTCTAGGCGGAGCAGGAATAATGAACGGGGCGTTCACAATTATGGCTGCATCTGTTCCCAGTGAGAAAAAACCACGTACGTACTGGCGTACATTTGCGAAGGATCGAGGTCGACTAAGCTTCTACGTACAATGCTGATTGCAGGCTACTCTTTAGTTTACGTCGGAGTTGGTGCCGGATTCTCTTCCATCGGTCAGAATTCAAACGTTTTGGTATTATCGCGAGCAAGTCCATACTGATCCCCCGCTATAGGCTCAGTTATCGGTCCAATCGTTGGAGGTGCTTTAACCCAGCATGCTTCATGGCGTTGGTGTAAGTACACGGTCTTTAGCCCTCATGAAATACTCAGACTCATACAAATCATCATTTGCCCAAGGTTTTTACATCAATCTACCTCCTGTCGGACTCACGATTTTAGTACTTCAATTCTTAAGAATTCCTGAACAGGTGCCAAAAACACCAGTTTCGCAAAACGTTGTACGGCTTCTTCAAGAGCTAGATCTTGTCGGCTTCTTTCTATTTGCCCCAGCAAGTACTATGTTTCTCCTAGCCGTTAACTGGGCTGGTACATTACACCCTTGGGATTCTTCTACCGTGATAGGACTTCTCTGCGGCTCCTTCGTTACAGCATGTAACTTTGCTGTATGGCAATGGCATAGAAGTGACCGCGCTATGATCCCTCCAAGAATAATCGGCAATCCACTTGTATTTTTTGGTTGTCTCGTTACTGGGTTTCAGATGGGAGCCTTAATTATGCTCTCATACTATCTTCCACTATGGTTTCAAGTCGTCAAGGATGCCGACCCTACACAGAGTGGATATATGACCCTTCCTTCAGCAGTCGCCCAAGCATTAGGCTCTGTATTTGCGGGCAAAGCTGGTTTGTCACGCTAGAGGATGTCCCTCTCGGGTACTTCGCTAACTTTGGACAGTTCAAATGATCAGACTCTGCACTCCATGGGCACTATTTGGAAGCCTGCTGAGCGCAATCGGTGCGGGCATAATGTCAACATTTCGCCCTTGGACTGGTTCCGGCAGCTGGATTGGGTATCAAATTTTGACAGGTATTGGACGCGGATCTGTGATGCAAATGGTATACACTGAAATTTCATAGCTTTCACTGGTGTAATATTCTACTAACATATCAAATCAATAGCCTTTAACAGCCGTCCAGTCCTTACTTCCAGGGGATGAGGTCGCTGTTGCTACTTCTTCAATCTTCTTTTTCCAGTACTTTGGTGGAGCGATCTTTCTCTCTCTTGCGGAGACAATCATGGATAATACTCTTCCTTCTGCTCTAAACAGATATGCCCCAAATGCTAATGCACGACTCATCATCGCCACTGGCGCGACGACATTCCGATCTGTGGTAGACAAGACAGATCTTCCAGGTGTAGTGCTGGCGTACAATCTTGCAATTACAAGAAGCTTTGTGAGTTTGTACATTTTACTGCCTATTCTTCATCATCAAGATGCTCATTAAACAACAGTACCTTGCCGCAGGTGGAGCGGGCGCTGCCTTTGTTGCGTGTTTTGGTATGGGATGGCAAAAGATTGAAAGAAAGCCAGGGAAAAGATAAGAATGGTCTCCAGCCACAGCTATCCGGTTATTGAGACTTGATATGGTCATTCAAGCCAGGCGTCCTTGTCTCACAGCTGAAATGGGATATGCAATGTCACGGTGCTCAAATCTAGTGATAAGTAAAGGCTGGAGTGATAGCTCAATAATACTTCTAGCTTTGGCACCGTTCCATGTAGGGGTAGGGAAATATAAGATGAAAAATATTCTGAATATCCCAGTGGAACGCGGATTGTATTGTATCCTGTGTGTCTATCTAGGGATGAAATATCTGGCATCGGATGCCATGTCATGAAACGACTGAAGGGAGAGAAAGGGAATAGTCAACCATTGCCGAAATTGATCGGGTCGGCACCATTTACCGGGAACGTGTCCCCGACATCCAACCCCGGCAACAAACTGCAACCGCGTGCCGGAACATTTTTGTGTGATGCTTCAATCTCGTGATATTTCTCTAGTACTCCAAGCAGTTCGGGAAAGCGTGGCGCTTGTACCGAAAAGCTCCTGTGCGATTCCGACGACGGGAAGTTATGGATCAGGAAACCCCGATACAGACGGGACACGAGACCTCACCCCTTTTCCCTATATTGATTCAAAAGTAGAAGTCTGTTGAGGAACGCCTTGGGAAGGATCAAAAAATTCCAAAAGAAAAGCGTAAAACTGATATACCAAATCAGTGCACATAGTCCATGACACAGCTCTGATTGGGACTTTCTCAACATATCTCACATATCTGTACTGTATTGAGGATCACGTATCCGTAAATTTGGTCTCAGAGGAGCGAAAGGAGAATTGTGTTCGAAACCAAATTAAAACCCGAACAAATGCCATCAAGCTATTAGAGTCTATCTCCGGCGATGCCACACTGCTCGTTATGTGTGGCGACTTTGGAATTTCTCAAACTTCCGATGCTTTTTGATGATAGTAAGCGTAGACTATAAACATCTGGGACCGTGGTTAGAACACAAAAAAAATATGTGACTGGGCTAACTGTAGCAATTTGTACGAGTACGTTGCCCGACTGTCGATCTAAAGATCACATTGCCTCTACTGCATTTTCTGGATATATTCTCATACAAAATCATGCACGAGGATAACGGAGATCTCAACAGCGGTCGATGAGTCATGCTGTCTCATCTTATGGCTCATTTTCCTTTTCGTAAGGAATGCAAAAGTTCGTTTATAGGTTTGGAAAGGTTGATACCTAACTGTCTAAGACAAAGATCGACGAAATCTAATACTCAAGAACAGTAGCTGAGAAAGCAGAAGTTATACGACTTCAGAAGAAGACTCTATATCTTCCCTCAAACTTTAACTGCCCTTGTCACTTTACATATAAGTCCCTCCTGTCTAACAAACCAATAGTCGAATAGTTTCCAGTCCGCAGTAGGGTCTGAAAGATTGAAACTGTAGTGGCGTAAGAGCTGCGGTACCAACTTGGAGATCTCCATCAAAGATATGTTCTTTCCCAAACAGGTTCGTGACCCTTCACCGAACTATTATATCCGTTAGCGTGGGGCGGAATAAAGTGAACAGAAACCACTCACAGCCAGCCAGTTCCTTTCCATTAATTTCAAGGTGTCCTTGCTGGCTTCTATCCATCGCTCCGGTCGAAAGTCGTCAGCGTCGCTCCCATATACTGCTTGTTCTCTTCCCACCACCCACGGATTAATTCCCACCACTGTTCCTGATGGAAAATAGGTACCAGAGATGTTTGCACCTCCATCCGGCACAACTCGTTCTAACAAAAATCCCACGGCTGGGTGAAGACGCATTGCTTCTTTAATGCATGCTTGCAAGTAGCGCATTCTTTGCGATTCTGCGTATGTGACAAGATCCGACAGTTCGCCTTGACTTTCGAACTCACGGATCTCTTGCACAAGGCTATTTAGTATTTCTGGATTCTTCATCAAATAGTAAAATACTGCGCGTAGGGTGATAGCAGTAGTATCACTTCCGGCAAACCTAGCCACTCAAATTATTTTTGGTTCAGACAACGAGATCCACTGGGTGTATCAGCGGAGGCTTTTGATTAGATCAATTCTTACACGTTAGTGGCCGAATGGCCTAGCAATTCCTGATCGGTCATGATTTGCGAGCCGTCCCTATACCTTTTGAATCGAGCCAGAATATCCTTCACATTGTTTTCTTGATCAAATTTTTGTCGCAGCCTCAACTGATTAGCGGCGAATTCAACGATGCGAGCGGATGAGTTCATCTTCCTTAGTCGTGGTATGGCATTTGCCACACTTGATACGAGCTTGTTTCCGAACAAGAATCTGTGCAGCATCGGTGCCTGGCCGATGATTGCATTATACACCTGTCTATTCTCCAATGCGGCGATTATTCCTTCAATATCAGTCTCCCTTTCCATAAAGCCGAATCGCTTAGAAAAGGTCAATTGAGCAATGACATCAAAGGACCACCAATGCAACCAAGCTCCAAGATCAATATTTTGGTCTTTTTTTTGAGCTAGTTTCGCCATAAAGTACTTAGTACAGTCATCCACCGTAGCCTCCAATTCTAAGACAGAACTCATGGCAAAGGCAGCTCCGACGGGACGCCTAAGATCTCTATGATCCTTATGACCACGAATCGAAAAGGTAGTCGGTAAGTTGCCCCGAGGGGTAACCGCATCATATACCGGATAGAAACTGCTCTGGTGATGGATATCGTCAGCAATATGATGGGTATGGAGAAAGCAAAACGAGTTCAAAAACGCTACCTTGTCGAACTTCGAGGTTATGCTATATATTTGAGGTATTGCGTCCCCGTTTGCTATAGAGATGTGATTAGGTCCAACTCTAACATAAGGTCCATACTTTTTATGATAGTGAATGTGAGTATCAAATTGGTTCCCGCGAGCCGCCGTCAAGATCCGATCTAACGGTAGGATAGACGCCCAGAAAGGCCCTGGTACCTCACGCAAGCCAGATCTATATCTCACTCGTGCCGCAAGAAGGAGGCAAAGGGCAGGAAGCAGTAGCAGACTTTGCCATCCAATTGGGATGGGGGCGATCCACAAAAATTCCATTTTAGAATGTCTGGCTCACAACGCTTTCCAGATGGGACGAGGAAGAAGGAAAGTCTGAATATTGTATAAAAGTAAATCACATTCCCAGTATGGGTATGGGCCGTGTTAAGCTATGACAGAGAGCGCTCTTGACGGATACTCCGCATTGGGAGACAATTTATTTACTGGTCTGACGGGTGGAACGCCACTCCTACCGGGGCCCTATACAGACCTTAGATCTGGCGCCCCGCATCGGTACACAGGCGGAGGGATTCCGATGCCTTAGTTGCTGCGTTGGGCTTGATAGCCTCTAGTAGAAGATATTGTAGGGAATAGCTAACTTCAGGCAAGAGATATCAAGTATCGCCATTTACACCAACAAGTTTCCAGCCCATGCTTTTCTGCTGAATAACCCTTTTTTGCAAAAACTTCAAGATTCTAGGTAATATGGTCTCCGAGAACCTCAACACGTTTACTTTTCTTCATGCTGGGATCGCATGTCTCATCAGAGCTCTCTGTTTAAGCTTCATCTTGTATTCCTTCTTCTCGCCCATGAAGGGCCTCCCAGAACCTTTTTTGGCGAAGTACACGCGATTATAGGAGCTTCTGTCAGTCAGAGTGTAATCTTCATCAAAGTCAATAGACTTGCACAAAAAAATATGATGAGTGCCAGGATTCTGAATCAATCTGATAAAGTTCCGAATTCTTGAAGGCAAGTATGAAAATGAGCTCTGGAAGTTACGACCTGGTACAGGATTGCCCGACTGCCAAGTGATAGAAAAAAATAGACTTAAACGCGATTAGGCCTGAAATATCTACCTAGGTACAACTCAATACTCTGTAATCTCAGAAGTGATACCGATGGTATCTTATTCCTATGTAATATTGATATTCAGAAACATACAAACTGCTGAAATTCCAGTCGAATTATGCGGCCACCTTGTTAAAGTAGATGGACTTCTCCCATCTCGACGCTCTCGGCCCAATATCTGGTCTTACTTTTATCGCCTTCTCATCCTCTCCGCTTCTAACTCTCTTAATCCATTTATCGACATCGATATCGACCCCAACTGGATTAATGCTGAACTCTGGAGTTTTGATGAAGTCTTGGGCTTCCTCGGGAGTGTCAAAATTATCAACCTGAAGCTCGAACTCATTCCCATCTGGATCGAAGTAGTACATGCTCGTAGTCATGCCGTGATTGATTACCCAGTGAGGTACTATGTCCATTGCTTTCTTCTGCTCATAGCTTGTTGCCAGTTCTGACAGTGATTTGACGCTAGACGAAATATGATAAATCCCCACAGCTTTCTTGCGATCCTCCACAGGTTTCGCATTGGGATCCGAGACAATAACTAAGCGGTGATGCTCGTAGTCGTATTGAAACATAGCATAATTCTCACTTTGAATGACGATCCGGCCACCCCAAAATTTCTCGTGCCATTTGACCATCGCTTTGAACCTATCCGGTGTTGTGCGAAGCCCGAAATGGGCAATCGACGATGGAGAAACGAGCTTTGAGTTGGACGTCATTGTAAGTTGCGAACGGGGGATATTACGGGAAGGTGGACGACCTAAGCCTTGTAGAACCTGGCTTCTAACTGTATGTATAATCACATTACGGTCTTATATGCACATGTCATGAGCTTTCAATGCCCAAGGATGAACTGCGGAAGCGCTCCTCTTCATCCGTCCCGGATTCGGACTTTCCGAAACTGTGCATCCTTCGTGGTTTTATGCCCACATTGGAAATCGTCTTGTCTAGTACTTAGAGAGAAGGATGGATTGGGATAAAAGAACAGTCAGTATCAATTGAAGTCACGTAGGTCAAGAGTAAGACATTCATTCATGTCCTGGAAATGGCTCAAATTTCCTACGATGTGTTAAACCACCCAACGATTGGGACTATCCGAGGTATCAGAAAAACCGACCGTATATCCCAGTATTTGGGTGTTCGTTATGCAAAGCTTAAAGATAGGTTCTCAAGAGGCGAGATACAGAAAAGTTATTCAGAACCGATTCTTGACGCAACGAATTATGGGTACAAGACTATCTGAATCTACCCATGATAACTCTGCTTGTCGGGGGATATCGTTCTAATGTACTTCATGAATAGACCGCTTCCCCTTATACCTGAGAATGGTTTAGAACTCGAGTATAAACTAATACAAAAGTCTCTACCATCACCAACCGTTTTTCAACAGTCCGACACAGAATGCCTGACACTCAACATAACTGGACCATCATCCGAGAGTGGTCGCCGAGATCTTCCAGTCCTGGCATTTTTGCATGGGGGCAGCTTCACTACCGGTAGTAGCTCATTCCCTCACTACGACATGAGTGCAATCGTGGAAATGAGTTTGGAGTGCGGTATGCCTATCATTGCCGTTGGTATCAAGTTAGTATTGCTCGACATTCCAAACGGTTGATAAGCAACTATAATAACCTTGTACCTAGTTACCGTGTGGGCATTCCCGGATTTCTTCATTCATCGGTTATGAGCGAAGCGGGCTATCAGCCGAACAATGGCCTCGACGATCAGCGTCTTGCACTACAATGGATCAAAGCAAACATTGGGGGATTTGGCGGAGATCCTGATCGGATAACGCTGGTCGGGGAGAGTGCTGGTGCAGGTACAGTCAATCTATGGACTTTTACTAGTCCATCCGCTCGCTGACGATCCAACAGCTTCGGGACTTTATCACTTTCAATCTAGTGAAAAGCTGTTTGATAGCCTTGTTGTTATGAGCGCTCCGTTGCTACTGTTTCGTCCGCGCCTAGACGGAGCAGAAAAGATATTCAAACGCGTGGGAGATATTCTTGATTCTCGCGGACTTTCACCCAAGGACCAGCTCAATGAACTATTATCTATGGAAAATGGTCACTTTTTCACGAAATTTGGACGCCGGGTCCCAGTTGCACCGGTTGTCGATGGGAATATAGTTCGTGATATTCCCACATTCAAGGATTTGAGGGATGAAACAAAGATGAAGGAGCTTTATCCAGCGATACGGCATTGCAAACGTATCATTGTTGGAGATTGCCAAATGGATGTACGTTGCTGAAAATCTAATCGGGTAGTGTCTCTCTGTATTGACTAACTTACTTTGTACATAGGGGATCATTCATGCCATGCGAATCGCAGCAAGGACGGATAATTTTCCAAGGACCCTTGAAACGTGCCTTCAGTCGGTCTTTGATCCTATTGATTCAAACATCACACCTTCCATTTTATCAGCATACGAACTCGACACATTCGACATTTCAAACAGCCCCAAAACGATTGAAGCTATTGCCAAATTTGGGAATGATGTTATGTTTGCCCTTCCCACAGAAGCATTTGCTCGAGGCTTGGCTTCGGTCCCTGGTACAGAGACCTTTTTATACCACTTCGAATGTCCAAATCCGTGGGATGGAAGATGGAAAGGTCATGCCACACACGTTCTTGACCTTATCTTCACTTTGCAGAACTACAACGACTTCCTTGGTCCTGGTCAGCGTCAGTGTGCCCAAAAACTAGGAAAAGATCTGATTGTCTTTGTAAATGGCGAGAATCCGTGGCCGATGTATCACAGTCAAGAACCTGGGGCAATGATTTACAGCGCAGCTATAAACGACGTACAAGACTCGTCCCAATTCATTCCTAACAAGACGCTACAGACTGGTCGGAGAGATGCTCTAGAAAAGATTCTCAGCCCGGATCTATTTGACAAGCTCGTTGTAGCTTGGCAAAAGTTCATGGATGGGCCCCAGTGATATTGTTATGAAGGAATTGTTAGAATATTTTAAGATATCTTGAAATTGGATTTCTGTCACTATCTCTGAATCTAGAGCTACTTTTATGATCAACTCATTCAGCTGATGTTTACCATGCTAGTGAGATGGCATAGGTACGTTTTTGCTTTCTCGGTCATACGAGGATTATATTAAAATAGTCAAGGGGTCTCAGCTACTATTAAGCATTTGCCACCGATGAGCAGAAAAACTTAGTGCACTTCAGTCAACCAGTACATTAGCGAGCCCGCATTAATGACATAGATCTATCTACGCCCAACTCTTTTGGATTATACAATCTGATTGGATTAATGAGTGCTAGAGATCAATAGGTCCCGAATTCAACCACGAAAGATCATCCACATCCAAGAAAAAGTCAATATCACTTGTCAGATCTGGTATTCTATCGACGTCTTCATCTAGTCCATCTGTGTTCTGATATCGCGAATTGCCCCGACTTCTGGGAGGTTGAGGATCACCTGCAGACACATTATGGTCATCGCTGCTTAGATGTATACGTTGTGACGGGCTGTTCTGTGCGGTGAAGGAATCCCTGACGACATCTCTCGACAAATAGCTCTTGGGAACTTGCTTGAAAAGCATTTGTAGGGTGACGATAAGCTTGGGGATTGATTGGCTATAATCCCTGTACTTTTCAAGAATATCAATAGCCCGGTGCCAACTCTGCAGAATGGAATTCTCGCCGATTTCAGACTGCCATAACGGACGTACGCGTGCTGCGACGAGGACGGTCGCAGCGCTATACACAAACAAGACGTTATACCACCATGCAGCAATGAAACCCGTGGTAGCCCACTGAGTGTCCTTGTACTGATGTACTAGATCAATGGCATCCTGGGCAATCTTTATGCATACAATTGCACACTGGTGCGCTATTCGATAAGAGAGGTTTGTGCCAAAGTTTGCAGAAGTGTCCGAGCTGAGTCCATTATATGCGATGAGGGAAGATAGTACTGGGCGAAGCGACAATAATTTCACGTGCAATAGCCTGTCATGACAATCAGTTAATTTTGTCCTTGATGATTGTAATTGTAACAAACTAAACCTACCTCTGGCGAAGAATCACTGCTTGGCGGTAGAACACATTGACTGAAGATGGACCAGCGAGCGATTGCAGATCAGGCAGACGTCTTAGATGGTCAGGCAACTCAGCCTCCCATGCCACGAGCTTATCGTCTATTTCTGTTAATGGTGTGGCGTGCGCGCAGCGGAAACCAAGAACCCCTGAAGCTTTGGAGGGTACATTTTGTCTTGTGATTTTTGAGTTTGTAGCATTGAGCAACTCTTCCATGATCTCGTATAGCTTCAAAGACTGTAAGAAAAATTCCAGTCGGGAAGGAGATGGAGAGGTCAATTCCTTTTGAGTGGTTCCCATCGACAAATCCTCCTCGTCAATTGGCAATGGGAGTGGTGTTGCAGAAGCAATGGCCTGGCTGATCATCGTAGGTCTTCCATATGTCATAGCCAAAACACGATCCATGAGGATACATGCATGCCAAACTCGACGTACAATCTCCCGCTGTCGTGTAGAAGCTATATTTGCACTTGTCTCTGGCAAATGCAACCCCAGACTCTGCGCCATTCTTGTTGCTGCACCGACAGAAACCCAGCATTGCAATGGCTCATTTGTGCTCTGTAAGTACTGGCCTAGTAACAAAAGCACTTGAACTGATTCTAAAGTAGACTCCAGGTTCCATATATCCAGCAAATTTTGTGCTCGTCGGAAAAAGGCATTAACGGAAGTCTGTCTTTGTTCTGCGGTGATTGTCGTGTCAAGCTGACACGAGAGCGCAAATATGATATTTAGGGCGCAAAGTAGTGATGGATCGACATCTATCGAGCCGTGGCTGGTGAATAGGCTATCATAAGACTCCATGAGAATGAGTCTGTCAATGAAAGGGTACAAAGGATAGACTGCGTCTAGGTAGATGGACATGAAGGCATCGGCCCTGCTCTTTGGAGGCAACAAACAATCATCAAAATTCATATCTTGCCATTTACCTCTTCGCCTTTGGGGATGCTTTTCCTCACCCAGACTGCTAAACGGCGCTGCGTTAGTTGCTGAGGAACGATCTCCGAGCTGTTGTGCAACCGCTTGTCGTATCTGAGCCATGAAGTTGCTTGCACTCGAGCCTCCGTAGAACTCTCGTGCTGCTCCGTTGTTAGTCTCAATATATCCAACCATAGCGCTTGCTGGACTTGTGTTTTCCTCAATAGCTATTGAAAAGCTAGTAAAATTGCCATGAAGAGAGGTATCGAATGTATTGAGACTGTTTGGGCTTGGGTTGTAGCCATTCCCGCTCTGATGACTCCTGGTATGAGAGGGGGCCCGAGTCTCGGACAAATAGCTGGACACATTGTCCCGCAAATCATTTTGTGGATAGGCAGACTGCTCTAGTGTTTTGATATGCCGCTGTAGCATCTCGATATGTTCCCTGTACGCTCTGGCATTGTTTCTGGAACCTCCTGTAGCCCAAGTGCATTCTGTGTTTGGGCGAGATTTAGCGCGACATGGTCCACACTCTATATTCACAATTAGTCTTATCCTTGTATACGTGTATGCGAAGGAGCATGATCTGCAATAGACATGGGAGTACTCACCAGGCTGCACACCATCACACTTGATCTAAAGCATGATTGATCATCCATTAGCGAAGTAGTTGTCAATAAACGCCTTGATCCACCTAGCCTTTCACCTGCCTTTTTGACACGACATATGTCACATGCCGTACAAACTTTGAGTCGCTTAACGCGACGCTGGTTCTCCATGTTCAGTTATGTCCCAGTATGTATCCTTGGACCAGCCCGAGATTTCTGTGGAATGGACGTCTTCTTCTCAGAGAGGTAGGAGTACAGATAGTACACGGAGGTGATGTTCCGGACCGTCAACCAAAGAAGATCCGGACAGCGTTCCGGTAGGCACTAGTACAAAATGTGGCGAGGAAAGCCATTAGATATTGGACGTTTTTTACCACTAGCACCAAGTAGGTAAACCATGAATATGTGTTGATGTATCATGGCCGGAGGATGGAAATTCGTAAGGGATAATGTATGCTTGAGGGGGCGACATCTCTATGGATTAATCTAATTTCTGGTGCAGTAAACAAACCAACTCTTCTTAAACGAAGAATATGTCTATTAATTAGATTTGAGAATGGATTTTGCTGTAGTCCCTTTTGCCCGATCATCTGGTAAGTCTTCGTTGAATATGTATGGTGTAGTTAAATTATTTTATAGTGTAGGCTCCGATCGGATTATTTTACAGGTCCCGGAATATCATCCGGACCTTATTCCCAACTCCTGGAAGAGCCATTCATTCAACGAGTGAGTGATTCAATCGAACTTCTTGGTTGCCCTTGGATTCATTTCTCGTTGTTGCGCCGAGTAGATATTTTTAGACGTTTTCTCTCGATACAATCATGGAGCAATCGTTGAGTGGTCAGTGCCTCTGCAAAGCAGTCTCATTCACGGTCCAAGGGAACCCAGAAAATGTCTTCATGTGCTATTGTGAGCACTGCCAAAAGAATGCTGGTAGCATCGGCCAAATCGTAGGTTATCACATCCGCTGCCGAGAAGTATCTTTATCTACTAAAATACCGTACAAGCTAACTAGAATATTATTGGTCTAGTCTGCCAAATTCCAACGCGAAAAAGTCGCTGTTCAAACTGGGCAAGATATGATATCAACATGGATCCTGCAAGACAATATAAGCGGCCATCCCAAACACAAGGTCTTTTGCAAACAGTGTGGGTGCACTTTGTGGACGATTCCGATGCGGCATGGGGGTAGTCATTTGGTTGTGCGGACTTCTCTTCTGGAAGATGGGTGAGCAGTTACTCTCGAATGAGTTTTCAGACCATGTATTAAGGATGCTGATAAAGGCTTCGGCTTCTGCCGCCGCGGATGGAGTTTTTCGTTTCGAAGAAACCGCCTGGGTGCGAGGGGAGTACGAAGAGGTTTGACACAATGCCAGGTTTCTAGGAGGACTGTTTCAAAGTTATGCTACATACCTGTGATCATTTATTAGTCGATCATGCACTCATAATAGCAGCATTACTCTTCTACTACGCTCTTGTATTCTACTATACCGGGATATATACAACAAAGACAGGTCGCTGATCAAACATAGCTCTAATTCATGATGTCAGGTTGTATAAGAATCTCTAGATCCCTACTCAAAGACCATCTTGTTCTGAACCTTTCCAAGCGCCTCTATCCTAACCTCGACGACATCACCATGCTTCAACCACCTCGGCTCTTTCATACCCATAGCCACTCCCGCCGGCGTACCAGTCATAATAACCGTACCTTTTTCAAGCGTCGTCCCCTGGCTAATGAATGAGACTATCCTCTGAACATTGAATAACAAATCATTCGTGTTCGTATCCTGTCGTAGTTCCCCATTAACCAACGTCTGAAGCTGCAACGTTCCCGCATTCCCAACAACTTTCGGGGAGACGATCATCGGCCCTAGAGGCGCAAACTTGTCGAATCCTTTACTAAAACACCATTGTGGCACAAGTCCTGCAAAGGCTGGATCTCTTTGCCATTTTCGGGCCGAGACATCGTTGGCTGGCAAGAAGCCGGCGATGTAGGATAGGGCTTCATCCTCAGAGATATTTTTGCCGGTTTTGCCAATTATGATGCACAATTCGCCTTCGTAGTCGAGTTGGTCTTCTTGGGCGAGTTTGGGGATGGGGATGTCCTCGTTGTAAGAGGCAATGGAAGCGCGGGGTTTGATGAAGATTGATGGGTATGGCGGTGGTTTGCGGCCGCCTTCTTGAACTGAAACAATGCCCTCAAATCAGGAAGAGTGTCAATAGGAATCACTTCAGAAACTCACTGTGTTTGATGTAATTCAACCCCACACATTTGACAATGGGCACATCATCAGCCGTGAGGCATGGCAGAAGCGACTTGACCTCGACCACCTTGTCCGTCGCTTTAAGGGAGAAGACATCGTGACCATCAAAGTATCTGGCTTTCAATTGGCGATTTTCAGCCAATTCCTGGACCGAGAATACCTCATCTGCTGTGATACAGGGTTCTCCAAAGGCAATCTTGCCGTCGACTCCCTCAAATCTGATGATGCGGTCCCACGACATTTTGTTTTCTTGCTGATGTAGATTTCTTCTTGCTTTTCTTTCAAGTCCGCTTCTGTCATGAGGGGTACTTCGAATGGCCACTTTTTAAGGTCATTTCTCATTCAACCCATGTTGTCGATGTTGATAGATTGGTCAATCGGATCACTTTCCGGAAGCCTGGAATGAGCTTTCGGAAGGGCAGGTGGGTGCCGGAACACTAACAGGCGATATTCCATCGATTGAAAAGCCGATAATCTTCGTATACTAACTAGGCGACATATGAATATGTTTTCCGCTTAAATATAGAGGAGAGTCTATACGTACCGCTACTGACTGGAGGTGGCTGCACAGAACCCTAAAAGTATCCTTAATCCCATTCGTTTGCAACCTTAGCGGACATGAAACAGCACGATCTCATAAAGATAATTAAGTGATTTCAGCTAGTGAGAGCAACACTAGAAAAGAGAGTGCAAAGCCGCATGGCGATGGATTGATTACGAAGGTGAAGCCCAATAAAGTCATTTAGCAAAGTATTCGACAAAGGGATAAGGGAGTCGACTGATTTGTGATGAGAGGTTCTAGTTGAGAGCAAGTCGGGGATTTTGGAAGCGAACACATGCGTCATGATAGAATTTGGACTCACTACGGTGCAAATATTCAAATAATCTGTCACCGATATTGATTGATTTAGTACCCCTTATTCATAATACTTTGCATCTACAAGAGGAAAGTAAAAATCCTTGATTTCGCCAACACCTCATCTTAACATATCATACATCCATGGAAATTGCTTGCGAACAAATCCTGTAAGATCTCTGTAAAGATCGCGAGCGGGCTATAGTTGTCTTGCAAAATCGGTGTAAGAATAGTGAGCTGAAATTAGGTAGATCATTCTATGGCCGGGATCACAGTGCTTTACTCCACGTAAGCCCTAATTTTGAGGCTTTCAAGCCATACAAATAATCCACTGCGATTCTTTCGGTCTGTGGGTCAAATCACATGTCTCATAATGTTCTAATGCCAAACAAAAGTCGATACTCTGCGGATCCACATGGCAATCTTAAGACATTGTTAGTCTTAGTCGCTCTGGCTAGGTACGCCAATCATTGCTTCGGGTTAGGAACGAGATACGAATACGGCCGGATCGGATTGCCTTTCTTCCGCGGTCCGTACGTACAACCACGTACAGCCTGCCGGTCCTCTCGGAATTGTTCCTATTGCTCGCTCGCGGAAGGGTGCAAAATGCAGAGCGTCTGGTCAAAGACTCCGAATACCATCTACACAGCATGTCGCTGCACGAGCAGGCAATTGACCTACTTCTCAACATGGCCTGCCCTAGCCGTCAAACAATTACCCCCGCGTCCAAAGCTCGATGACAAGGAAATCACCGGTTCGTACCTTAAAGGAACGGGGCCGGGAGGTCAAAAGATTGTAAGTACCGCCCATTCAAGGTAGGCTCATTTATCGTGTCTAACACTTGGTCGTTGCCACAGAACAAGACAAACTCCGCCGTCCAACTCATCCACAAACCAACCGGCATCGTAGTGAAATCCCAAGCAACGCGCTCCCGATCCCAGAACCAAAAGATCGCGAAAGAAATCCTAGCCGCAAAAGTCGAGGCTTTGGAAAGGGGAGAGCAAAGTCGGGAAGCGATCAAGAATGCATTGAAGAAGAAGCGAAAAGCGAGCTCGATGAAGAAGAAAAGGAGAAAGTATAGGGCCTTGGAGGAGGCGAAGCAGGGGCAAGAAGGACAAGTTGAGGAGGCGGAAGAGTATGAGAGTGATCATGAGGAGGAATCGACGGCAAATACATCAACACGATGAAAATTTTACTGTTCTGAAACGTGTTGTCGTATCCCTGCGGACTTCATTGCTAGAACTTGAAGCACAACATCTACGATACTTGTGAAATATGGACAGAACTTTACTCGACACGACTTTCGTTAGAGTCGCGGTGATGCATTAAGTATGGGTGTCTAAACAACAAAAGATGCACATGCTCATAAGTAACTCACGCCGTCATATAACTGGCAAGAATTTTTTGGAGTTCAGGGCTGAGTCGTTCCTGAACGAATCCACTAATTCGACCACCCTGCTTCGAGTTGGCTTCCGTGAGGTATTTTCCGGTCCACGTTTTCAAGTCGACTCCGGTCTCCGGCCATGGGTCCTTCGGGCGAGGTCGAACAGTGTTCAATTGTGTGAATCCAACTCCGAATGCCATATCATCCACGTCGTGTTCTGTGATGATATCATCCCTGGTGACTGGAACAGGAGGCAGCTCCAATAACTTGAGAAGAGCTTCACATGTGAAGCCCCAACCCTTCTTGTATTGCTGCGCAAACGCTTCCGAGTTGGCCAATGTTTTCGTGAAAGAGATAACTGCCGTCTTGCGGTCAAGCGGCCTAGCGAGTTTTTGCGATTCTGGTAAGATAACATTCAGATAGAGGGGAGTAAATAGTCTAAAGCCATTAGCCAAATCATATCAAATCTAGATGATAAAACACTCACCCCGCTTGAACCTTGTCTGTGACCTGGATAAAAAAGTCTGCACTGTAGCCTTGATCATCCCGGGCAGAAACAAAGTGGTAGAAGCGAACAAATCGCAACTGCAGGACCTCGGTCTTGGAGTTTTGCAGACGAGTCAGGATAATTTGCATGATGGAGGTGAAATATTGTTCCAGAGCGTTACTACCAAAGTCAGTCTCAGCTGATTGATGTTCAGGAATAGACTTACGCAGGGAAGCTTCCAATTACACTCTCCAGGAGATCGAATCCATGGCTCTCATTGGCTCTCGTGGAGAGCAACTTCTGGAAGAGACCGAGAATGGGTTCAATCTGATTGTTCGAGGAAATAAATTGCGCGCCGCGAGGAATGATAGCAGAGAGTAACCGAACTAATGCAGGAACGTTGCCCTTGGACTCCCACATGACCGGCATGAGAATGGGTGCAATCAGGTTCTGATAGTACTCTGGTAATGTCGCGGATGAGTTTGCCTCGAGTAGAGCAGCGAACAGTTGGAAGACATAAGGCATAAATTCTGATATAATTAGTTACTATACCTCCACAATGTTAGACTGTCTTACCTTGAACATCTGCCTGAAGAACCTCAGCAAAAGGTGCGTAAAGTGCTTGTTCCAATTTCTCAGGGTTGGCAGGAGCAGCAAACCTGATAAAAGCACCGATCGATTCAAAATGGTAATAGTAGAATCGTGGGTTGCTAGGGTTAGCACTGATAACCCTAGTAATTTTGATCAAATGCTCCAGGACTGCATCAGTAAGTGGAACAACTCCTTCCTTGATAACAATCAAAACTCTCATGACACATTTCATCAAGAATTCGTTTTCTTGCACCTTAGGTGGTGAGGGATCCTTTTCAACGAGCTGGAATACATGCTCGAGGAGCTCCTTGGCCAAGGGGGTGATATTGGCCGGTGAAATGACGGGCTGACCTGCAGAATCGTGGAAAGCAAGCACCCGCTCAACAGCAATGGCCGCATAAGTATACACCACATAGTTGTCGGAACCCAAATGCTTGACTAGTAGAGGAAATACCTCTTGCCACTGTTGAGGTGTGATGATACTCCTAAACAAGTAGAGATATTTGATAGCGTCAACCTTCAATATAGGGCTGACCGCGCCATCAGAAACCAGATCCGCCGCAAGGTGGTTTTGGAAAAAGTCCGCAATGTCAACAAGCTTGCTGACCGTTGTGATACCGTGGGATGCCGTCGCTGCACCTTTGGCGGCGATGGCAGAGAACAGATATGTAGCGGTGTCTTTTGATTTCCAGTTTGAAGCTGGGTCTTTTGCGTATTCGGCAAGGTAATGATCGGTGTACTGAGAAACCACTCTCGTGACTGAGTCTTCAAATTTGGTCGCCAATTGTCGCACGAAATCTGTAGCTGCTCGGCGTCTGGTATCGCTGTCTGAGCCCTCTAGGTCGCGACGGATAAATTCAATGGGTTCGTCCTCGAAAAGCTCTTCATCGGATTCTCGTAGCGCAATATTTGGCAAAATGACCTTTTCAATGACCTGGCTCAAAGTCCCTTGGTCTTCGAAGATTTTAGCGTGCTCAGGCATGCTTGTGGTGGAGGTCAAGAATTGAAGTGCCTTGCTGATTAGTATGTCGTATTTTGTCTCTTGGCCGACAGTCGTCAACAAGTTCCAAGAGTTTCCAACGAACTGTCCGACATGAGGCTCAAAAACATCGCTATATTTCTGGACAAACAGAGTCAATACTTCAAAGATACCGGCTTTGACAAACTCCAAAACTCCCGCTTCGGATTCATCGTCGGTGTGAAGTAGTTGGTTATCATAAAGTAAGTATTTGAGCAGCAGATTAGCAATAGACTGTGCGTTGTCCTCCACTAGTGGCGCCAAATCTTGACAATTCAGATCGTATAAAAGTTTGATCATAAGGTCGAGCTGTTTGAAACCCTGCGACAGAGTTTCTTTGTTCGATTTATTTTCCTCAATGTAAGCGTCCAGGCCCTGCCAACAATTAGTCATCCTGCAAATCACTATAAGCGGAACAGAAGGCCGGCCTTACCTCGAACAATGCCAAATATGGCGTGGAAAAGGTGTTGAGCACATGGTTGATCTCGGTGAAAAGATCGTCTGATCGGAAGAGGGGACGCCATCGTCGAAAGATGGAGTGTGCTACTGTGAGGACTCCGTTGTTGACAACCGGGTTCTTAGGGTCTAATCGTGACACTAGATCCTGCTTTGGGTTAGTACAGGGTAACATATAGACCGGCTTCGAACGTACAGCCACAAGAGTATCCCATCGCTCCCAGAAATCACTGTCTGCAATCACGCTGACTGCCTCGCCCAGTTGAGTCTGAATTCCACCGGGGACATTGATCATCAGGTTGATCAACTCCCGCTTGATTGTGACAACCTCATCTTGTGGCAGCTTATGATTTCCGTCTTCGTCAACCCAGCTTCTTCGGATGAGATTTTTAAAGCATAGGGCACTTGCGAGCCGAGTGTTGTAGGGAAAGTCTGCGGACGCGGTGATCTGGAGCAGGTATAACGAGAAGCCGGGTTTCTTCTCTTCTTGCCGAAGTGCAATTTCAGCTGTAAAAACAAAATCAGATATCAGGTACTTTGCAGTGTTGGCATGGTCGTCATGACCTACCTTGTTTGTTTTGCCTGGGATCCAAGCTGGCTTCTAAAAGCTGTGCGACAGCTCCCAGGTTGTTCGCCATTTTGAATTACAACGCACAGCGAAAGCACAGCGGAATGAAATGTCGAACACGAAATGAACAGAAGAAATAATTTGAAGAAGAAGCAGCTAGCAGAACCACCAATTGCTTGATGAAGATTTTGAATGTAAAGCTAAGGAACAAAGCGAACCGCCGCTTTCCTTGTCTGGCAGTTTGTTTGGCAGACTGCGGGACCTTTCTGAAGGCGGTGAGAGCTAGGCTGTTTCTGGCGGCAACCATGGCGGGGAGGCGGCGTATAGTTGTTCCGGGTCCGGCAAGTGTCGGGAGCGCTGGATCATGTGACTGCGGGATAGGCGTCCTTCCGCGGGCACTGATGATTGATCGGTCGACGCCGACTTGGCGCGCCAAGGCTGGCCGCCAAGATTAGACGATTCTTACGTCCGACGCAGCGAACGGGGGTTGCTGAACCTCTTAGTCAGGGTTTCTGTCGATTAACTATCCCATCTATTGCTTAGTATTCTTCATCTGCCCATCATGTACTCGTTTTGATCTGTTCTATTGGATGCGCCGGTCATGAGCCCAATGCCCGAATCCTATTAGCCTTCCGCTCGTGATACCGGTCCCTATCGCAATACAGTGTCAGTGCCACTTGGCCATCCGCTTATCTCGATCTTTGGGCGAGTGTTTGTCATTTGATGAGGATGGGGAAGACCACCCAGACCTCCGAGCCCCAGTTATAATCTCATCTTCTAGGCTAGTTACACTAGACTGCTACCTTGCAAATCGCTAAATCATCAGTGCACCTCGATGGTGCGAAAAAAGCCCATACCAGGTACCTTTCCACCTCGATCAACAATCAATGAGCTATTATTCTCGGTACTACTCGCAACCATCCCCAACTTATCGCCAGTCTTTCCAAGTCTTTTGATCCTACATGCACTGTGCTAATTGAGCCTGTGCATGGTCCAGTTGCTATATTGAAAGGAGATCTCGTCACGTACCAACCTCGTTCCCACATTGCGGATGTCTTCCGAAAATGATCCACCTCCGAAACCAGCTGCATCTTCCTTTGCAGACGTTTTCAAGACATTAGCATCAGGTCGCCGGAAATCTCTCTCGCCTCTCTCAGCGTCCGATAGCCCTAGCGAATTCCCAAGCCATGGCATCGACGCTCGCAGAGGTTCCCGTGTGACGTTCGGATTTGAAGGGATGTCGCGCGGAAGTATCTCCAACAGTTCCTTAGATCATGCCGCCGTTCCGAGCTATGAGGCTGCGCTCGAGAATCTCAAAAACCCGGTATTAGCTATAGATGAGGTGGAGGTACTTGCCAAGCACTCGACCAAATTCACACCGGAACAAATCATATCTCTCTGGGAAGCGAGCTCATATCTCCTCTGTCAGCCCGACTTTGACGATGCCCGGCAACGATCATCTCGATTTCTGGACACAATCGTGGGGCGACCAGATCTGTCAACAGACCTCAAGACTCAATTATGCAAGAGTATATTAGTTCCCACGCCGGCTGACGTGATACCTACACGGGTCAATGCTCTCATTGCGCTGTCCGACAATGGCAGAAAACTGGACATCATGCAGGTCAATGTCCTGCCCGCCCTAGCGGTTGCCCTATTTACGTTGTTCAAGGCCGTCGCCAATCTGCGATCAAAAGCAAAGAAGAGCAAACAACCGCGGACCATTGAACTTGAAGAATCGCACTTAGAGAACCTTTTTGATTTTATCCTCAATGTCATCACTCTTCAGAATGTTCCACTTGAAGAGAACGAC
The DNA here is from genome assembly GCA_037356135.1 of Talaromyces sp. F31. Classification (NCBI taxonomy): domain Eukaryota; kingdom Fungi; phylum Ascomycota; class Eurotiomycetes; order Eurotiales; family Trichocomaceae; genus Talaromyces; species Talaromyces sp. F31. Next base: position 3,338,188 of record JAYXSF010000034.1, read on the forward strand.
GCGGCATCATTACTTGAAGAAGTTCTGAAGGTTTGCAGGAAAACAGCATCTCCTGACGATTTGAAGAGTGCGCTCTCTATATTTGACGCCATTATTTCCTGCGCCGAAGTCCCTGATGATAGCTTTGTCCCGCTATTAGAGGTTTTATGCAGCATTCACGCTTCTGTCAAGACTCTCGCTGGCCGCACTTCCCAGGTGATGCGCAATATTGTCAAATCGTCCAAAAGGTTGACCATGCTCGAGCTTCTGTACTCATTCCTAGAGGAGATTCCCGAAGACCATGGCCGAAATCTCAATGTAGTGCGTGGCGCGGTTGAAACATTCACAGATATAATCCGTTCTCATGATCGAAAAAGGTTACCCGAATTATCATTTACCAGATTGGTCGACTGCCTTCAGGCAGTCGTCCCACAAAAGAGCGGAAGACTACATGCAGCTACTCTTGACTTATGTGCAAATCTTTTGGATGGCGATTTTGCTTCCATCTGCGTAGGGGAACCTGACTGGAAAAGCTTTGCGAAACTTTTGATTGAATGCTCTCGCGGAACTGGACAAGAAGTCACCGAGAGCGCACAATCTCCTGTTGTTTCCCCAACGAGAAGTGTGACGCACGACGATCATCTTGCTGCTAGCGTTTCTCGATTGTCAGCCCTCATCGAGCATTTGTGGGAACAATTAAGTTTCGAACAACAGACCGAAATCAGTCTATTTCTAAGGACATCACATCGTTATCTTTCGCCTACCCAGACGCGTCTTCTGATTAATCATCTTAAAATGAAGGAATCATACTATCCAGGGACAGAAAACTGGGATCAGGATGCCAAGTGGCTGGTTGATTCCTTCATTCAGGCGCCCGGTAAGGTGTCAGATGTGCGTACCTCTGCCTTAGAGGCACTCGAAGAGGCCATGTTCCAGCATGACAATTTGATTAAATTTGAGCAATTTGGTGTAATAGACCTTTTACTTCGGAATTTCGCAGATGAGAAAGACACAATCTACCTCTCATCGCTTGTTTCGGTGATGATTGAAATCGCGGCACGGGCGAATAGTGACATGTTTCATGTTATTATTGATGCTCTGAGCTCACCCATGAGCTCCGACTTGCTTGAAGATGATGACCCAGCTGTTTTGAGCGGACAGCTATTACAAACCCGCCGCAGTTCTTCATCTGTGCTCGAGCCATCTCTATCAAATGTTTGCATGATGGGTCTTGTCCGACTATTTCTCCGGTTTTTGAACTTATCGGCCCCACGGGCGGCTTTGCTATTCGAGACTTTTATTTTCGTTGTCAAGACGTCAAGAAAAAGACCAGCCGACGCCATGCTCACGGTTCTCAAGCTGTTATTCCGGTTACGCTGCGACTCGTCCGGCGCGATCTGGGTCACCACAGACCTTGAAAATGACTTTCTGGTGGCTGTCCTGAGTCGAAGCCTAGATGTTGGAGTCAAGCAGTCTACAACTACAGAAGGATCCGTTGTAGAGAGATCCTCTGTGAATAGCGATGACAGTCTTACTGCAAGTACAGGACGACTATCTCTGCGCAATCAATCTGTATCCATTGAGACGCAAAGGTCGATGCCTCGCATGAGTAGTTCCTACTTGCGAGGCAGCACAAAGTCAATACCTCCAAGCTGGGTGCAGTTAGACTCAAGTCTCCCCGACGAACCATCAACAGCTGCAAGTCCATTTGTCTATGCTTACAAGACGGTAGCTGAAGGGGTCACCGAACAGTCGGACCCTGCCACGGGAGTGTTGAAAATCAATGTTTATCTAGAGACGATCATCGATCTGCTTCAAAAACGCGATACTCCGTGGGATGTTTACAGTTACATTCTCGCACATCTCGGTGCGCAACTTAGCAATCGGGATTTCTTTTCCAGCGCAGTCCCACAGATTCAGATGCTTCGCAACATACTCTGCGGTCAGATCAAGGGCGAAATGTTTCGGGAGCCGCCGGCTATAGCTGGTATTAAAAAAGCTGATGTCGCTATCTGCATTTTTGATTGCTTGGCCATGCTTGTTGGATTTCACCAATACTTTGCGAAGAGCGAGCAAGATGAGTTGGTACGCGCATTCATGCTCGGAATTGGATCTTGGGATGGTACATCCAGGGGATGCATTCACGCTTTGTCTGTGTGCTGTCACGAAATGCCATTATCAGTGACGAAGTCATTGAATACTATTCTTGACAAAATGTCGAAAGTGATTACAATGGCCCACGTGGCAGTTCACATATTGGAGTTCCTAGCACTTTTGGCTCGACTACCTGATGTCTACGTCAACCTCCGAGAAGAAGAGATCCGTACCGTCTTTGGTATATGCATTCGCTTCATCCAGACAAGTAGGGAGCAAAGATTGAAAAGCGAATCTGCGGCTATTCGTGCCAGTACAATCCCCGTAAGGCTTAGTGGTGGCTTGAGAGAAATAGCCGCAATGCAACCCGAATCCTCCGAAACGAATATATGGCAGGAGAGCATGTCCAACTATGTGTACACACTTACGTACCACGTTTTGGTGTTTTGGTTTCTCTCACTCAAGCTGCAAGACCGCGCGAATCACGTGAATTGGATAACAAATCGCCTCGTTTTTACGGATGAGCTGGGCCAGGAGGTAGTGGAAGAGCAAACGGAAGTGTTTATCGATTTGATGCAGCGTGTGACGTACTCGGACTTGGGTGATACGATACCTTATGAAACCTTCCCTCCATCGCCAGAGGATGGTCCCGTCAGTAGCAAGTCATGGGTTGTTGGTATGAGCATTATCACGGTTGAAACTGCCGTTGTTTCCGGATTGACACAGATCACCAAACGGATGGCTTCCGGGACGACTTATGCCGAATACCGTCAACGTACTGCACCGGTGCTACCTCATCAGATACCTGCCGCACCTGATACACTATCAAGTTTCGATGCGGCAAGTCGAACAGCCATTCTGCCTTCTCATGTTTTGCTTCAGATGGTCACTTCTGCATTTCCTACACCAAAAGTCTCACAGCCCATACCGTTACCCGACGATGCCATGACTCGTCGAGCGATCAGCTCATTTGATAGGAATGATATTGTCGATGGGCACAAAGTTGGTGTCATTTTCATTGATAACGATCAAACCACAGAAGCCGAGATTTTGGCAAACACGGCTGGCAGTCCAGACTACAATCATTTCTTGAACGGTCTCGGTACTAGGGTTTCTATCCGAGGGGCACAATTCAACACGCAGGGTCTTCACAACGACATCGATGGCGAGTTCACATACGCTTGGAGAGACCGCGTGACTGAAATGGTCTATCACGTAACCACCATGATGCCCACGAATCTTGAAAGTGATCCGGCCTGCGTTGCCAAGAAGCGTCATGTCGGCAACGACTTTGTCAATATCATCTTCAACCGTTCCAACCGACCATTTAACTTCGAGACTATCCCATCACAATTCAACTCGATCAATATCGTCATCACCCCAGTCTGTAGGATTGCCGAATCCGACTTTGGCAACGACCCAAACATCGCTCGCGACTACAGCAAATCCTTTTACGTCGTCAGAGTGATGAGCAAGCCCGGCCTTCCAGAACTATCACCCGCATCAACACCAAAAGTCATTTCCGGAAAAAGTCTAGCCGCATACGTACGCATCCTAGCCATGAACGCCTCCGTGTTCTCCTTGGTATGGAATCGCGAAGGTGGCGAACACATCTCTTCATGGAGGAACCGACTGCGCGAAATCAAGCGTTTACGTGATCGAGTCATGACGTCCCGCGCGTCTTCGGTCGATGCAACCGAAAGCGGGTTCTTGGGTCATCGTCGTAATACGCGCACAAACATTCATGTTGAAGATGAGATGGCGAGTCAACGGGCACAGATACGTCCTGACATGGCCGGGGACTGGAGCGCCGACAATAACATTTCTCAGGCGTTGGACTTTTCGCGGTGGACCCGATAACCTCCATAATCTCACGATGTCCTCAAAAGCCCCTTCGAACACACATATGAACCAGAAAAGGGGAAAGAAATTCTATCTTGTAACGCTATTATTCTAACGAAGCAACGACCACATATCACGCATCTTACGAACGCAAGCAAACATGTCACATGTAAACGGTACATTCCTGTCTTCTGTCCTTTTTCCACATAAAAAAACTCCTTATCGAAAAATTGGTTCGGTTGAAAATTTTTTCCTTTTCTTGTTTTTGGTTTGGCGATGTTGGAGATATTGGGTATGAATAGGGATACTATGGACGGATGTATGGGACTTGTTATATTTAAGACTCAACAAAAGTTTTTTTTTTTTTTTTCCTTCTTTCCATTTTTCCAAGAAAAATCTCTCCTCAATCAAAGCTGCTGATATATTTTTGTATTCTGATTAGATGATTGGACTACATCATTTATACTCTTTGGAATGTGTAGTAGGGGATTGACCGGTTTGTAAAAGTTGTAGAATAGATAATATTGCAAGGCTAGCACAAATACTATATTATGACTATATGGACATACAAATCCATTCAGTGTCATCATATGATACCACTGTATTTCCTAATCCTTTCTAAGAAAAGAAGACTACCACCCAAAAACCTCCGTAACACTCAGCGTATTCGCTCTTACGCCCAACCCCAACCCAACGAGAATCACAAAGACATCTACCACCCCCAAAACGACAGCACCCAGTAGAAACCGCGGGCAAAAGATGCGGTACAGCATCAGATGACGTCTCAGATGGCCCGCCCACATTGTCGTGGCGAGGTTGATGGTTGCGTAGTACAGGATGTGTGTGGAGACGGCTTGGACGATGTCCGAGAGGAGGCGGAGCATGGGGCTGTCGGTCTTGGGTTTGGTGTCGCTTTGCGTGCCGTCTGATGAGGAGGAGGAGGAGGAGGAGGAGGTGTCTTCGTCTTTGAAAATTTGGACTGGTAGACGACCGTGTGTATCGACGGGGCGTTTCCAGAGCACTGTCAAGGGTACTGCGATGGCGGCGAGGATCTGGGCGCCGAAGGTGTTGAGGATTACAAGGAGAGGGGACCAGGGGTAGTGGATGGATGACAGTGCAAAGAATGCGCTTTCCCATTGGATGCTGTTCAGTGTGGCCTGGTGACCGGTTTTGAAGAAGTGGAATGAGCCTAACAGACCCAAAATGATGGGGCCGATGGCGGAGTTGGTTGTGGTGAGGCCGTTAGTGTCGAGGATTTCAAGTAATGAAAGAATTTGTAGTGTTTCGATGGCAATGGCGCCCTGGCCCATCGGTTTGCTGAGCAAGGTGATGGCGAGGACGAAGTTGACGACCAGCAGGAAGAATCGGGTGCCGTGGACATTGCCAAAGCCAAGAATGGTGATGGTTGTTCGCTGGGGTGGTTGTGGCTGTTGCGTGTTTCCTGTCTGATCCGAACTTGTTCCGGACGTAACGTTGATACTGATGCATGGCTTAGCCCAAATGAATGTTGTGGTTCCCGCTGCAAACGCAATCGCAAGAACCAGTTGCGCTAGGATAATCTGGAAAGACTTGAATGCCCCCTTTCCGAAGGAAAACCATTCTCCATTATCCGCAGTGTCCAGAGCCCAAAACGCTGCGGAGACGAAGAGACCAACCCGGAAAGCAACACCAATCCAGAGCGTAGCTGACCCTTCGTATGATTTTGATCCTGCATAGAACGAGCGGACGACACCGGGAAGAAGTAAGGCCACAGCGAATGGAATGGCAAGTTGCCAGGGAGCTGAGGTTGATGATGAAGCCGAGGCGTAATAGGTCGATTTGCAGAACGGCATTTGTTCCTCGCGACATAGACGAGAAAATGATGCCAATCGCGTCATGACAATGAAAATGATGGAATGGTAGACTCCAAGAACCCTGTCAGATGTCAAATTTTGTCTCATCGAGGATATCCCGGCCAAGACACCGAAAGTAGTAAGGAAGAAGAGGAGGATTTCATCTTCCCAGATCGTGTACGAATTTGACGCAAATCCAATGGACTGAGACACGGTCACGATGACTGCAAACCAGCTCCAAAGTGACGTGGGTAAGGGTGATTTGAAGTTGGAAGAAGCAAAGGCAGCGCCCGACACGACAGATGCGATACTGCCGCCTGCAGCAGATAATGCGACGATGTCTCCCCAGAATGCGTCTTCTCGTTTTCCGATAAGACCAACAAGAGAACCAAAACCAGCACCGAGGCCAATGCGACGGAGCAAATGCGAGTCGAAATCAAGCCGGGATTCATTGCGTAGGCCACGTGCGTACACTATCAATATGACAATACCGCCTGCGAGTATTCCAATCCCTCGTATCATACTTGGAACGTCAAATCGAGCCCAAAGAGCACGACATACATTCAAAGTATCACGCTGATATTCCCGATAAGCATTGTATGCTGTCCGGTACTTGTCTGAATTAGAGCTCAGCTTGCTCAGCGATTGCCATTGCAATTCTGCGTCGGCCAACAGGGACAAAGGGCCAGAAGTCTGGCTATCATTCACGCCTCGCGCCACGGCGTAGTGGTGTTGATACCTTTTGATCTGCCCTGACGTTATACGATTGACCGTTGCCAGATTTTTGATGTCTGCTCCATAAGGCCCTGCAAATGCTTCCTCTATCGGAGAGCCCAGGTTATTGAATGGAATCGGTATACCCATGAGCAGAGATAACGTGGGGACGATATCAATCTGCGGCACAGCTCGTTCCTTTGCTGTCGATGGCGGCGTTTTGTGGGCCTGATTTGTGCGCCCAAAGATGCCTTTTTTTGAATACATCCACAATGCGGCTTCGACTTCGTCCTCAGACTCGCCTCCGTGGTCGCCTTTGGAATCCATGCCATGATCACCAATGACAATAAGCAGTGTATCGTCAGCAAGCTTATCAATAACGTCCCGAATCACTTGGTCCATCTGCTTCAGCTTAGCTGCCATAGCGGCATGATCTGGGCCATATCGATGACCTGCATGGTCGACACCAAGGTAGTGTCCAAAGACGACATCCCATTTGCTCAAATTTTGCGGATGGAGAAGAGGGAAAAGATTGTCGTTTACACCGTTGTCTACGGTGTGCAGGTCCCAGACATTAAATGAGTCAAATGGATGCGACAGATCCGGATCAAAGTAATCTGGAAACAGTTTGTCCCAAGTATCATCTCCCAGATGAACCAGATTCTTGCCAGCAGCGCGCAATTGAGAAAGGATGTTATCCTCGTCAATAGCAGAACCATCAAAGTTTGAGCCGGCGTCAATAAAAGTTGGCAATGTCCCGGTAGTCAAGCCTTTTAGTCGTTGCAGAGTGGTCGTAGGTGGATCAGCAATAAAAGGTAATAAAAAAGCTCTTTCGGGATGTTGAACTGCGGTTTCGTAGAGAACAGGGATGTTATTATGGTAAATACGTGCCTCATCGCCCTCAAATTGCGGATGAAAGGGAACAGTGAAGTCATATCTCAAGGCGTCAATGATCAGGAATACGGCCTTGTCGAAAGTTTTGGGATGCCAGCAACCCTTTTCTGAGTCCCCGCTGGGGATTACAACATCCAGGGGCACCACGTCACAAGTTGATTTGTTATCAAGAACGAGACGAGTCAGGAGGAAGCCTTTTGTGAAAAAGTACACGCCAACAATGTGCAAGAAGCTACGACTAGTCAGTCTTAGCCATCTCAGGCAATTGATACAGCACTCACCAAATCCACAGAAGAATACCCACAGCACCGAAATGCTTCCATTTGAATTCCCTTTCCAATGCCTTGGTTATCTCAGCCTTGGACGCTTGCGAATTCGTCACCAATCCCGCTTTCCCCTCGGTCCCTCTTGTTTCATTCTGCGGTGGTTGGGATGATTGTAAGGAATCGCCTGGTTTGAATTTCGGGCGATCTGAGGATACCGCGGCATGACTGCCTGGCGATTTTTGAGGCTTATTGGCGAGCATCGTAACGGCTGTGACGGATTCGTGAGTTGTCGGTGTTTAAGAAGAAGGGAATGGAACGAGCTCCATCAAGAGAGCATCATAGTTTTAATAAGGAGAATAAGTGAGTGTATAGCTATTGACGCTTCAATTAGCAATGTGTTTTTCATGTTGCTGCACTGATCCAATCTAGGAGGGGACATCGCACCGGTCAATAGACGAAGGCCGATTGGATGAAGCCCGATCCGTTCAATGAGAGAAAGAATATAGGAAAGGTTGAAGAGAATGAATGTACGGCCAATTAGAGGAGTTATCGATCGTAGCAGCTGTCTTGATGGCTCATGAACAAAAAAATTATGCCGCGGTGTTCCGTTGAAAGTGGCAGCTTTGAGAGTTGTGGATAGCTAGGATCCACGTCTAAAGATGGCTGGCTGCAATTGGCCACTCCGAACTGGACCGTGGAGAACTACGTTATGCTATGATCACTCACAATTACATATTACTCTCTTGAAGAAAAAGAAATCATCATTCACACCAAATTAATTTAGGGATTAATTGTGGTGGTCAAGTACATTCAGCTCAAGCTGTCAGGCAACATCCAGTTGCAGAGGAAATATGTGAAAAAGCCCAAAGAAATCGACAAATGTGGGAAGAAAAATCAGTAGAAGAAACAAATATAAAAATGAAAATGAAAATGACCCGATGCGTAGTGGTCTGCTTCCATCGTAGGACCTTATGACGTTCCAGGCTCGAACAAACGAGAGCAGGCGGATCGATAGTTGGAGAGAAGAGTAAGTAAATACTTAGAAAATACCTAGAAAGGACAAGGTTGCTCCAAGTAGCAATATAGAAAAAGAAATTCTCGGAATATTCACAGTCATAAAAGTTAAATTCGAACGCGATTGACTGGTAGAAGGTGTCGGTTCGGTGGTAAGCGATCATACCATCCCAAGGATGAGAACGATAATAGAAAATAAACAATAAGGTTTGCATATGTGCAAAAATGAAGTAAGTCAAGAAGAAGCCTGTTCGTGAGGTGAACCGAATTCCGAAACATTGTGGTTAGAAGCGAAAGGTAGATGGTAGAGAATCACGCCCGCCGAAGTTGGTATCATCATGCCGATGGGGTCGTAGCAATGGAGAGAAGCGAGAAGGAAATTTTGAGGCGTAAGAGAAATTTATGGTATCTAGAGATGTAGTGAAGATGTCAAGAGGGTAGAAGGCGCTCCTCTTTATGACCATCTCTCTTCCTTCTCCTTCAGTCCACCCATGCGTTCCAAGTCGAGCGATTGGAAACGACCGGATTCGTTTGTCTGGTAAGGAGGAAGTTCGTCATGGGCAGGTGACAGCCCAACGCCACCATTCTCGCTGATGTGGACGACGACAACGCGGCCAGCCTTGGGCTTGCCAGTCTGCTCGTCGTGCTCTTCGGGGAAAGTGATGCGGATTTCGGGTACAGGGCTTTGTGGTGGGCTCAAGGAGCTCTGTGTCAGATCTTGCTTTTCGTTATAGACGTGAATGGACCCAGTCCGGCTGTTCTGCGTGATTGTAAGGCGGCGCTGGTGAGCTTGACTCTTGTATAGTGGGAGTTGAGATTGTTGCTCGAGTTTGCGACGACGCTGGCGGAGTAGCAGCAGACTGCCGGACAGCACAATGGCAAGGAGGATCAACACCAAGAGCGCGATCAACAGGTCGATGGTTTTGGGGGTGAACGATCCATCCAAGTTGTCACGGGCGAGAACACGCATGTTGGCCATTTTGCTTGCGGAATTGATTTTCGTGATAATAAAGACTTCTTATTATATCTCCAAGAATAGAATACCGCTGGTGTGTGGTGTTGTTGTGTTTTGGTGCGAAATGAAGGTGGTTGATTTGGTTGGTGTGCGTAAGTCAATAAACAATCGGGATGATCGGCTGGCGGTAATGAGTGGGCGACTGACGGTCGAAAGAATGGCGCGGCGAGCAGCTGAAAGAGTGAAGCTGCGTACACCTAGGGTGAGAGTCGAGGATGGTTGAGAAAAGGGTTGTAGGGACGAAGGAATGTGAGAGGAGTTGGAAAGGATTGATGGATGGAGAAAGACGAAAACAAGGAGAAGAAGGAGAGTGAAAAGCGGGTGGGCACTGGGAAATTGGCAGGAAAGGAGAGCGCCGGGGCTGGACTGGGCGAGAGGGCGCTGATTGGGCCTAGGGCAGCTCTAACGGCGAGGCAGCGCAGTGCCTCAGGCCTGAACAGGCTTAGCCGGGGCCTGTGGTGCCTGAGCTAGACCCCGAAACGGCAAGGTCAGCACGCGCCGCTCAGGAACGCACGCTTCGTTGGCGTCAATTTGCTGCTGCCCGCCAGTCAGCTTGCGTTTTACCACTTTGGAGCTATACTAATCAAGCCACGGCGATACTGTCTTCATCATGGGACGACTGTCTTGTTCTGAGATAGAGGCTGTGCTAAATCTCATTCGCTGTTCATTGAAGAAGTTTATACCACTCTCCTGTGAGAGCAATGATTCGTATCATCGATACAGTCGTTCAACCAACTGGTCGGTTTGTGTTGCTCAGAGTGCTGACTAACCATGTCCGACTCCGTCAGGTCCACTGGAGCCTGCTCATCTGGATGATGTCAAGTACAAGATAAAGTGATCGGCATCTTTTCGAGCAGTTCAATGTGCGAATATACTCTACAGAAACAAAATGAACTCTAAATCGACGAAGCAAGCAAGGCAGACCTTCTAGTGTTTTGTGTTTATCTGTCTATGTCAAGCTTGTTACTGTCGAACTATCTGGTAGCCACGACAACTCTGTTGTTGACAAGACAACTGTCAATATGCCTGATGCTCGACAAATCTTCGCACTGGGTTCTGCTAGGGACGACTAGGTACGGGACAGAGAGCCTAATTTCTCAGGCTGTCTCTGCGCTCCCTCGGTATGCTGAAACACCCGACGTCGCACATTAGACGTCGTCAACCTTGTGTCAAAATAGAACGTATAATGTGCAAGATCTCAAGATCGAGAGTGTGCATATCATGCATTGTACGAATATTTTAGCCACGACAATTGAGAAGGTGACTTCGTTGAAGTGGTGGCTGCTGTCTCATCATTCTTACACCTCCAAATGGATACGTGTCACTGAGGCATTGTCTACACAACGACGTATCATCAATGACAATGACACACTGGAGGACTTCTAATTATCGCCTCGGCTGGAATAAATATTGCGAACGGCGCATACCAAGGGACTTGAGGACCAAATATACGGTACATAGGAAGGGTAGATGCTACCTCGCCGCGATGCCCAAAGAATGAAAAGAAATGCCACATGAGCACACATGGTACTGTAACGCTGGTACCCTACCTCAAGTCCTCACTATTTGAGTTTCTGGTGGGCAACCAGGTCTGGCACCTAGGTAGGAGTGTAGTCACATCTTGTACTACCCCGACGTAGTCAATTACGCTTAGATCTGTGTCCAGATACAGATCAAGTAAAAAGAATCAGTCGTCCTTGCGTCCCAACGATTCTGCAGGGACCAATGTAGGGTTACCGATAATGTTCCTTCCTACCTAAGCCACGATCCACTTGACTGTAGTCATAGTAGTAGTCCAACCTTTCCTGACCACGAGCTAGATCATTAGAAATATCCAATACGTGGAGCGAGAGTGGACAAAGAGGAAAAAAAGTAGAGCTAAGAAAAGACAAGAAAAGAGATATAGCTCCGACAACGACAACGTTCTGAGATCTCGATCCACCCCAATCAATCGATAAATGGATCGACCCGCCTGAGGCACACTTTGAGTTGCGTATATCCGTAGACTTGGGTACATACCAGGTACGTACTAGCAGGTAACTCTTGTCGCAATAGATTATTGGGTATCGGCCCAAGCAAGGGATACCTAGCGATCCATCTCTGACAAACAAGCAATGTTTGAGTAGCGACTGAATCTAGCCCTTCTCCCTACGTAGATAGTTACCCGGCAAATAAGTAAATTCAGGCACCCCTTTTTTCCTCCTTCTGTCCATCCCTGCATAACTGGTAAAGATGCCACATCGTGAACACACCGGGAATCAAGGTAAATTTTAATTTATCATCGGATGTGTCACATGCCTAGACACTGCCGACATGGGCTTTTTCTTTCTCTGGGCAGTTATTGGCCCGCCTTGAAATGCTAGCTGGACACGGTACCTGACTCCTGAGAAGTGGCGGAGATATTTTTTCCTTTGATTTCTTTACTGATTGAGCCGTAACGGGACCCGGTACAACTGAGTGGAAAAGGAACCCGGAGAATTGAAGACTGTGTGTATTTCGCATTCTACATTTTTAGTATGTGTAGTATATGTAGTATGAATGTGTTCTCATGTTGCGGCGGATGCTGTTGAAGTTGTGTTGGATTGATCTCGGGAGATATGTAGTATGTCGCTAGTTTAACACTTGCAGCGCCTGGCTCCGACGCTACTGACGAGGCTAAGCTTAGCTTTGGCCTTGGCGGTCGATCCTCCAATAAAGCCCTTGCAAGTGTATCGCTGCCATGACAGTACGTTGATACGTTCTTAGCATATCAAGATCGGTACAAACAATGTGTATGACTCACATTTATTGAAACTGGACAGATTATCAATGATTCATGCTGTCCGTTTGCTTTGGCTAGATCCTTTCCAGAGTGTTTGTATGTCTGGACCGTCGCCTGAAGGAAAATAACTCACTGGGGTCTCTTTGGATCCATGCTGCAATTTTTCCCACGGAAACCGTGCGCGCACCCTAAAGAATCGCCGAGTCATGAGCATATCATCAACTTCACCAAAAGCTTCACTGATCAAAAAGCCCCAACTGCGGCCTAAGAAGCTTTTTGTGTCGGGTGGATACTGGTGGGGCTACGATCCCGCATTCATCGTGATTGGCGTTTAGAAATAGATTTCAACAAACAACTTTGAATTGACCGAAGACTCTGTTGAACTCTGCCGTTGAACGTTTCGAGTCGATGATGTATGTTGAGTTTGTATTTGGGAGCCGAGAGTGTTGTTCGCAAGTCAGCATAATATAGCGTCGTTCGGGACAGCAGCACAAGACACTGAGAAACGAGTGGATGGCGTGACGTTTTCTGCCTGTTTACAGCATGCAGTCGATGCGAGATGGCCATGTGGACGACACTTTTTCGCTAGTCTAGATGGGCAGATGCTACACATCATACTAGACCAGTACAGTGTGAGGAGGAATGTCCTGATCATTGATGGACTAGGAAATAGCCTTTGCAGACCCAGGGCAATCGTATCCTCTGCCTGGGGTAGACTTGGTCGGGGGGAACTTTGAGGTGGTTTCAATACAGAACGTAAGTTACAGGCCATAGACCGAACAGGGAGTACAGCACTGAGGTTTCAGTCTGCTCAGACGCGCCTTCCTTGTAGCACTCTCCAGTAAGCACCTGCCCGTTTCCCCTCGCTCAGTCCGCTCAGTCCGTACTCAGAGTCAAGGAAGGAGCTCACCCGCAGTCAGAGCTTGTACCGAACATACCGTATCGTACAAACATACTTCGAAGCTGTAATGTTCTTTCACGGTAGTGAGTGTACGGAGTGTTTATTTCCTCATTCATTGTATCATCTTCAGCCGCAGATCCAACGGATACTGACATTGCTGCCCCCTGGTATTTCGCTGGCAGAAACACGGAACCACATATCGCCGTCACTCGCCTGCCAGATACTTGTATTCGCTGCATCCAATTACAACCTTGGAATACCACAACTGTCGATGTATTGCCAACGTTCCTAGGTGTATTTGAGTGCATCCAGGGAAGGCGCTAGTCCCGCTCGGGCAAGTAAGTGCCTTGGGTTTCTGGCAAGCCGCCAAGCCCAGCCAGATCGCATCCACCTCCTCCATCCACTAGCGCGACTTATCAGAACCTCGCAGCTTTTTTTTTGAACCTTCCCTCACTCTGTTGTTCGTTCATCAGTCATTCCTCGCCATTCTCCCGTTTCTTTTTCTTTCTTCTTTACCTGGACATCTCAGCCATTTGAGGACTGCCATTCTCATTAGTTTAATTATTCTTTTTTCATCTTCGCTTCTTTCTGTAGAATTCTTTATATTCTTCCTGCTCTCCACCAACTCAAAACGCCATCCCCCTCCCCTTTCGCTGAAACTACGCCTTCCGTTGTTGTACGACCCTCACGTCCTGCGTTATCCTCAACCCCGACCATCCATCCGCCGTCTCGTCCATCTCCAAACAAAATATCCTCGTGGGCATTTCAAATACAGATAGAACAAAATATAAGATCAACCCAGGCGTTCCCCGTCGGGCCACAATAGAGATCTCGACTTCTATCGATCCGCCGCTGTCGTGTGTCTCCGTCCTTCGGAATCAAAGTGCCAACCTTTCTGTGTGACATTTCAGAACACCGTTAATAAGTCGCCGTTGGGATTCGCTTCTTTCTTTTTCCACTCTCTTTTTTATCTCTCCTGCCACACTCCTGTGGGCCTGTCTCCTCGACACATTCCGACACCGACTATCAGTTCTTGACCTGTCGGCGTACACGATAAACAGCATTCCTCCTACCTTCTTGCATCGGGCCTTAATCCTCCACCCCTTGCCTCCGCCAATCATCAGTTCGTCGCCTAGCTGCTTTTTCGGTCCAAGAAAGGGTCTCCACAACCTTCATGAATGCGATCTGCAACTGCTTGAATTCCTGGGGCATGCACGGAGCATAGGTCAATTGATTGTATTCGCTCGCTCACTTGACAACAGACACCAATATTTGTCTGCCGCCGTTGTGAGGATTGAGTGAGCTTGTCAAAGGAGATACCTTGCCTTGCATTCATACTCTTTGCAACGCCGGAAGACTTTTCCATCGATTCTTTGTGTTTTGGCTCAATACCTGCACATCCTCGCCATCTCGGATTGCATCCACATATCTTTCACCCTGGCGTTTCCTCCCGCCCCCTGTCTCTGATAAGTTAGTGACTCCCATTCTCACGAAGTGTCGACTCGTCTTGATCGCCAGGTCTGGAGGCACTTTGATCTTAACCTCACCCGCCGCTCGTTTACTAACCATTTTCCTCCAGAAATCGGTATACCTCGTCTCATCGTCCGAGTCTTACTCGGTCGACTTAAACACGAACATACGTACAGATCACGTCAACGCCATACGAAGTTGGCAGCATGGCTTCCACTATGGCTTCAAACAGAGCGACCGTCCATAATAACGTACGACTTGCTCAAATCTTGCCATCGGTTTGAAAACAGTATCATTCTAACTGTCATTAGGTCCGTCCAAATCGTATTGGTACATCGACACTCAACGGCGACCGTACAAACTCTACACACAACGTTGGGATGGCCAACGGGTTCCATGCCAGTAAAGACCGATGGAACAACAATATATGGTCTAGAAATACTTTTGGTTCCGACAGTGAATCAGAAGGCACTGTAACTAGAGGTACGAACACACCGTTTGGATCGGTATTCTGACAGAGACTAAGATTGGTTTGTAGAAAACGCTTTTCAGGGAAAGTCCGGTTCGTCCTCTTTGTTGGCAACATCGGAATCCGATGGCTGGGCTGCTCGTGCTAGCCTTCCTTGGAATACAGTTGGCTCAGCGTCGACCTTGAACAGCATCAAAACATCTCCCATCGAGGCTCGCTCAGGCGATCGTAGCGCACCAGCCAGCGCTGGCAGTGGAGACAACAACTCGTATTTTTCACTACCACGAAGCGCAGCAATCGGTCAGAATGGAAGCACGGGCACTTCAAAGACTTACCTTGGGTCGAATGGAGAAAATTACTCAGTACCTGCTACTGAGGGATTATCACTATCGAACTTCGGAAACTTCAGAAATGATGAACACTCCGGACAGGCACAATTCCCTTCTTTTTCGAACAACCAGACTACGGGTGGCTACCAAAGGAAGTCGAGTCTGGTACCGAATACGCAACGATCTGAAGATGTCCTGGTGTCCATGGGAGCTAGCGCATTCTCACACGTCGGGTCAGAGTCTATTTCGGCTGGTTCGACCCGTCACGTCGGTTCCAACAATTATCCTCACTCGGCCTATCAGTCATACCAAGCCGAAGCTCAGAGTCTAGGCTCCCGTTTATCTAACGGGCAGATTGACATTGGCGCCGGTCTAAACCAACTGCATTTGACCGATAACAGCTATCAGAATGCTCACCGCAATGCATATGGTCACCAAGATTCGTTTGATATCTCTTCCGGCAACCGCTTTAATCATCTACCAACGGATGATGCCAATTACCAAGACTATGTGTCCGAGTTCTCAAACGATGGACCAGTCGCACCATATCAATCGCTATCCAGACTCGGTGAGCGTGATCAGTCTCCTGGTGACTATGGCCGAGGCCTGGGTAATTCCTTCTATTCCAGCAATCAGAAACCTCCAGTAGCAGCCAGTCAACTTCGTCCCTCTTCTGGTCATCGCATGTCGACTCAAATGAGTGATGGACAAGCAGCACTTTTGGACCGCAGGCTGCGAGGATTGCAACAGGATCAAGATTTTAGTCATGCTGCAGGGGCTGCCATGCAACAACGTATATCGATCCCTAATGGCTATGATCTCTCCGGGTACTCAGCTGCTCGGATAAATAGCTTTCCTCAATACCTGCAAATGCCATACAACAATCTGCCGCCGTCGATTGTTCAGCGCGTCTCTCATCGTGAACCAGACCCAAGTCAGGTTGTCCGCAGCCCTCTACTTGAAGAGTTCCGGACTCATAATAAGTCAAATAAACGATACGAGCTCAAGGTAAGATATTTATCATCGTCGTTGTAAACTACGACTGACAAAGATTCAGGATATATACAACCACATTGTGGAATTCAGCGGCGATCAACATGGGTCTCGATTCATTCAACAGAAACTCGAGTCCGCCAACAGCGATGAGAAAGACCAAGTTTTCCGCGAAATTCAACCCAACTGCTTGCAACTCATGACCGATGTCTTCGGCAATTACGTCGTTCAGAAACTCTTTGAGCATGGCAACCAGTCTCAGAAAAGAATTCTCGCGAATCAGATGAAGTCCCATATCTTGGCTCTGTCCACCCAGATGTATGGATGCCGCGTTGTTCAAAAGGCATTGGAACACATTCTCACCGACCAACAAGCAGCCATGGTGAAGGAGTTGGACCAGCACGTCATGAAATGTGTCCGGGACCAGAATGGTAACCACGTCATTCAAAAGGCTATTGAACGAGTTCCCACGCAACACATTCGCTTCATCATTGATGCCTTCAAGGGTAATGTCAACAAGCTTGCCACTCACCCGTACGGCTGCCGAGTCATCCAGCGTATGCTGGAACATTGTGAAACTGCCGACCGTGAATCTATCCTTGCTGAGCTTCACGTCTGTACAGAGTCATTGATACCAGACCAATTCGGCAACTATGTCATCCAGCACGTCATTGAAAATGGCGAGGAGAAGGACCGATCTGTAATGATCAAATCTGTCGTCAAGAACGTTCACAACTTCTCCAAGCATAAGTTCGCCAGCAACGTCGTTGAAAAGAGTATCGAGTTTGGTGAAGAGAGCCAGCGACGAGAAATCATTCGACTGCTTACAGCGCACAGTGACCGTGGCGAAAGCCCATTGCTAGCCTTGATGCGAGACCAATACGGCAACTATGTTATTCGTAAGTTCTATGATCCATCTTATTTACCACACGATATTATGCTAATTCCTGTTGCAGAGAAAGTTCTTGGTCAAGTGAAGGGTTCGGAGCGAGAAATGATCATCGACGAGATTAAGCCATTGCTCAGTCAGCTGAAGAAGTTTAGTTATGGCAAACAAATCATGGCTATTGAGAAACTTATTGTTGATCCTAACGCCCCGACCGTTGCTGCAAATTCTTCGACCACGCCACCAGCCTCACATAAGTCCTCGCCACAGCCTTCTCGCAGATCGCTTATCGAAATGCGACCACTTGGTGGTGTGGCACCTCCTACTCCTCCACCCACCGATACTCAGAGTCTTCATGGAGGGTCTGCCACTGATGGATCAGTCGACGGACCTATCGAGAGCTCCAAGGGTTTGGCTACCACTTCCATTGCTGCCATACCTGACACTACCACGGCCATCCATCAGACTGGAGCTGAGGTTACCGTGGCAGTCAGTGTTCCATCTGAATCACGAGCATAAATGACGAGGTCCCATTTTCAGCGGTGCGAGTTTGTTATTTTCTCGATTCTGTTGTGTTTTATATTCTATTATTATCGTTGGGGGGGTTCATATACATACAGGAATTCTTCAAGGGAGATATATCTGGTTTTATTCATGTTCAAATTTCTGTCCCTGTGTCTTTTTCTTTTTCTCCCTCCCTGCTCCTCTTTATTATTTTCATTGTGTTCCTGCGTGGGATACGCTGGCATGGGGCTACATACTGTGTCGGTGGACAATTCTTCTTCCTTCTGTTTTATGCGATGAGGCGCGTGGGACGGTGCGATGGATTTCGATTGCATACCCCGATTGCCACGACGATATGCCTATTTATACTCGGTTTAATATCCGTCATTCATATCCGGTTTCAGATGGCGTGGGCTGTGGCGTCCTTTTTTTATGGAGATTGCTCGCTTGATTGATGTTCTTTCTACCTTGCTTTGCGAATCGCCGTGGAAGTACGGTGTGGTTGCTTTTATTATTCTTGCTGAAAGTAAAGGAAAAGGAAACATTTCAAATAAACAAACGGATGGAAAATGGGAGCATGCAATATATGCTAGAGGCAACGACATGTGATCCGCTTTATTCTTATAGATACTTAATTCAGATTGCTATGCATCCATCCTTCCACATCCTAAGCCTAGGCTAGCCCAGAGACTCAAGATTGGCAGTAGATCGGCCCTAAGATAGCGCACGGCCCGGCTGACTGGGTACCCGCTGCCTAAAAACAAGCTTAAATAATAAGCATCAGCCATCAGCCCTGTAACACCATCATATGGTGACCCGTGCAAATGTACATAATATCTTAAACAATAATAGGGAAACAGGGAGATACCGTCCAAAGGCTAGTATCTTCATCTGGATTTAACGTTATCTAGGTACCAATAAGCATTAGTGTGATGAGGTGGGATCTGCTTTTATGGTATGTATTCGATTCAGTTGCTTTTGAACTTCAAGGATTTTGACCAACGGATGAAGAGGTCGCATTCATCTCTGGATCCATCTATCAATATGAGAGATCCTGTTGAATTATGTATGAATATCCAAACTAGGTGCATGCCTTGGTAAGTCGTATCTTCGAGTGATACAAAAATTGGGCATGGAACATCCTGTTGCGGCTAGAATATATTCCACCATGTTAAGTTCATCAAGGCAGTCTTACGGGTCTATTTGGTAGCATGATATGTAAGATCGAGTAGCGCGGCGGGCCATAAGAATCATTCAAGCTGGTATACACGGAAAGCTCTTTTTCGAAAACTCGAGTCTTTATTTATTCAGTCCTGAAATGACAATATCAAGTACAAGCAGCTAAGCTTCGTCGCAGCGATGTGGTATGCATATACATCGGATAAAAGTTGATCCGCGTCGATGGAGTGATTTGCGGACTGGTATTGCCGCATCATTTTCTGCTTGTCATGATAAGTTGAGGGCCAACCGTCATTTCCATTCAAGTTACATTAAAACCAACTTCAAATATCGAATTATACATACGCTATTACGTTGGGTCCGAGAAAAAATGTCCTCCAACGTCGGCCTCTCCACCCCGCGTGGCAGCGGAACATCAGGCTATGTCCAACGCAACAGCGCTTTCCTCAAACCACGCAATGCAGGCTACGGCGCCCCCTACCCACCCGTCTCATCATCTGATGACAAAGGGCTAGGAAATTTCCGTCAACGTAAACCCGATCAACAAATCCTCGACCACGACCGGAAACGCGCGATTGAGCTACAGGTCCTGGAAGAACGGGACCGGCTTGAGGAAGAGAATGAGGAGCTTGAGAAAGACAAGAAAACGATCTTGACAGAAGAGGAGATTGATGAGCGGTGCGATGAATTAAGAGCGAAATTATTGAAGGAGTTGGAGGAAGGAGGAGAGAAATCGGGTTCGCGACGGCAGCAACAGCATGGTGGTGGTGGACAGTATGAGAAGGATAGGAGGCAATTGAAGAGTTATCAAGTGCATGAGTTGGCGGAGGCGAAGATACAGGAGAGTGAGAGGTTGAGGAAGGCTTTGGGGATTAAGGAGGATTGGGAAAAAAAGGATGCGGGTTCGGCGACGAAAGAGAAGGAGAAGGTTGAAAGGAGAGAGGAGGACGATGGTGGTCGTGATAGAGAACGGGATCAGCGGAGTCGTCGTCGATGATATTCTTGATGATTTTTCCTCTTCGTGTGCATGATATTGTACAGCATTAACGGCGTTACTTGTTTGGCGGGTGGTTACTGGCGTTGTGAAAATCAAGTCTTTACTCAACGACACTTAGACATATCGATGTTCAATCAACGCAGTACGTTTCTATATCACCAGGCTTCATTATATACAAAAATTTTGTGTAGATACACTATTTTATAAGAACTTTTCCACGATCCATCCTTCTTTGGGATCTTTGACCTGCACGACCTTCTTCGCAGGCAAAGGCCATCCCGTAGTGCCGGCCTCACCCACAAGAGAAGGCACGACAACACACTGACGACGCTCAGGTACCCCGCCCAATGACTCAACCTTGCCAATCGGTTTACCGTATTCAAGGAGCGGTGTCCCATTCGTGAGAGCTGATAATTGTGGACCACTCGGGGCAGTCAAGGGGAACATTCGAATTTTGGGAATGTCGTCTGCTGATGCCGGAACACGAGAAGCTGTTGATCGCTGAAGGTGCGAGTAGACTATGTATTGAGGCATCTCCTTGGGTGTGAACTGCGCGAGGATAGATGAAGGATGTATGTAAACAGCCTTTTCAGAAAGTTCTGCGGCGCGACCTTCTCGAGATTTGAACAGGGTATAATAAGGTACGTCGATGGCACGTCGTGGTTTATGCGGCATTTCCGGGGGGTCAGGACATGTGTCCGCGCGAATAGCGATATTGTCGATGAATCCGGCTGTGACGATCTGCTTCAAAGCCTTCACCTGCTTAGCTGTTGGTTCCGGGAGACGAGCTTCGTATGGTCCTAAGAGACCTGGATTGTTGGTGCGAACAATCTGAGTGAGTTGGCCTCGAAGCTGAGATGCCTCTTTGAGACCCTTTCCACGGAGGAACATTTGCTCGCAGAAGGACTCTTCCTCATCGGGAGAGCCGCTCGAGTATGCATATGCGCAGATTGCCGAAAGGTACTTCAAGGCATCGGAGGTGTCGTCGTGTTTACTTAACAATCGCTGTACTCGGTTGAAGTCTTTACGCCGGCTTTCGCGAAGCGTGTCTTCCAACCTGTCCGCATTCGTGTATATTTTTTCAATATCTTTGTTTTGTTTCGCAAGCGTCAAATCAAGCTCGCTTTCTTGAATAAAAAGATCACCAACTGCCAGTGCAGATACGAGTGCAATCACATAAGGCATGCAACCATGCTGATGACCAACCTGTAGCATTTTGCCATATCTGGGCGATAGAGGATACAGCGACAGTTTCCTTCCAATCTCAGTAACCTGACCATCAGCTTTCAGTGCGCCGAGGTATCTCAAAAGTTTCTCTGCTTTCGCTAGACCTTGACGACTGGGTGGAGTTGGGAAAGGAAAGTTGATCACGTTGTGGAGACCCATGCTCTTCATTGAAAGTACCACACCTTCGATGGGAGTTCGTAGAATTTCCGGTTCAGTGTACTCCTCGAAATCTGCTTCGTATATCGCACTAGAGTACAGCCTGTAGCAATGACCGGGACCCGTACGTCCAGCACGACCAGCTCTCTGACTTGCACTGGCCTTACTGATCCAGCCGATCTGGAATGTTTGAACTCCAGTATTCAAATCATAATGCTTCTCCTTCGACCGCCCGCAGTCGAAGACATATTTAATTCCAGGAATTGTCAAACTGGTTTCGGCAACGTTTGTCGCTAGCACAATGAGTCGTGAACCTTCTGGAGGCGGTTCAAAGACTTTTAATTGCTCCTTGGTAGGTAATTGTGAGTACAATGGTAGCACATGCACTTTTGTGGAAGACGAGACACTTTCTTCGCCAATGTCAAAATCTTCATCTTCACTGTCCTCGTCATCATCTAGCCCGAGAATATCGACATCGCTATCATCATCATCTCCTTGTGGTCCAGCTCCGGTGTCGCCTAGCTCTATGTCCTCTGTTTCCAGAGGAGCATCAGCGGCCGACAGCTGGAGCTTTCCTTGAACCGTTTCACCTCGCTGTGTAGGTTTGAAAGCTTGCTTCAACCTCTTTGATAGTTGCTTGATTTCATTCTGTCCTGTAAGAAAGACAAGCATAGCACCGGGGGGAAGTTTTCGATGGCCCTTGGAAACTTTGCGAAACGCTTCTTCCACATAATCTCGGCGAGTTTTTCGTGCAAAGTGAATAGTAACGGGGTATTGTCGGCCTTCAGCTTGTACTAATGGTGGAGTTCCGTGGCGGAATAAGTGCTGATTTTGAGTAAAGTCAGAGATGCGGAGCGTGGCCGACATGATGACCAATTTCAACGGTTTAACAGAAGGATCTTCCTTGCGCATGGATTCTCTGAGGTCGACGATTCGACTGACCATACCAATCAATATATCTGTATTGACACTACGTTCGTGCGCTTCATCAATAATCACAATTGAGTACTTGCTTAGTGAGAAGTCTTTGGCAATTTCACGTAGCAGAATACCGTCAGTCATAAATTTGATGGCAGTATTGCTGGAAACATTGGTATCGAACCGGATCTGATAGGATACACGGTCTGAAAATTGGCCAAGTTCATCTCCCACGCGCTTTGACATGCTCACTGCTGCAACACGACGAGGCTGAGTGACAGCTATCATGCCGGGATTTGGACCGTCGGGATGCCCGTATCCCGCCTCGAAAAGGAATTGTGGCAATTGTGTTGTCTTACCACTGCCGGTAGCTCCCCATATTACAACAGACGGGTTGTTGTATATAGCCTCCATGATCTTTTGTTCTTCGCCCACCACAGGAAGCTTCAAACGAGCTTCCTGAATCTCTTCTCGTCGCTCCACGTTCACGGTGAACGCTTTGCGATTAGGGTCTCCGGTAGTAACTTGTAGTTCTAGAGGCAGGGGCTCCTCCTCGTATACTGTATTTCTCGGTACCTTGCCCGCTTTCAAAAATATTTCAGAAGAGGCAGGCAATTGTTCAGAAAGAGGCTGGTCTGAACTGGGCTTGAAGCCTACAGCTTCATTAATTTGCTGCGTGGCCCAGGCTTTGAATGCAGAGTTTCTCGGTCGAATTCGTGTGTGGGCTTCTTCTTCGTCATCATCATCCTCGTCGCTGTGATCTTCATCATCGTCACTTCCATCGCTCGTTTCTATATCTTCATCATGCGATGAATCATTCTCAATCTCATTTTCACCCAATTCATCCCTTTTGCGTCCTTCTGAATCCGACACTTCATCAACGTTTGAGACGCCATCATCTTTCATTTCATCGGCCTCTTCTTCGCCCGAATCAAATCCTTCCCAGGCAACCTCCTGAACGACAGGCTGGGCCTTTTTAGTCCTCTTGCGCTTCTTGAGGATTGGAAAACCATCCGCACCAAGATCAAGTGGCCGTTTAAGACCGCTTCCGACTTGGACCTGAGGAGTAGGTTTTGGGATATCCGGCGCCGAAGCATTCTTTTCGCCCAATCCAGCCTCTAATTCGTCCGACTCATCGCCCGATAATCCCGCTTCCAACGATTGTAATGTGCTATCGACGTTCCCTTGTCGTTTTCGCTCCTTCTTACTCATGTCTTTGATGCTTCGAAATTCGGTAAGGTCGAGCTTCGTCTCCGCAAGTTTTTTCATAAACTCCAAATTTTCGTCTTTTCTCAATTTGGTTTCCTACAATCTCGTTAGTGATGAACCTTCCATTCATCAATTCAGTTCAGTCATACGATATACTTATCAAGACGCTTCTTCTTTTTTGACGACATCTTTGGCTGCTGCCCCCTCAACTGTTCCCTCAACTGCTGCCGTTTCGCTTCTTTCTCCGCTTTGGAGATAGGAATGATCTCGGTGACATTGGTGTCGACCGGAGCGGCGGCGGACTTTCCATCTTGTCGCCTGGCCCTTTGCTTGCGATCTCTAGGCTTGAAAGGAGGCATGCTTGTTGTGAAACCGCCCAAACCTATCGACTTGCTCAAAAACAAAACTCGGCGCTATCAAAAAATTATTTGGCGGCAGAAAAAGGTTCTGCCGAAAGTATGGCTCCGTGTATCTCACCGCCTGAGCTCACCGCCTTTGTCCCTCGCTCTACTGCGATGACTAATCCATGACCGGCGAATGAGAACGTCTCTATGATCTGCATACAAACGCCTTGGCCTCTACAACTCAGGCATACCCTTTTCGCTATATAACAAGAACTTAAAGCCTATACACCCGTCGACATGGCAGAAAATCTTGACCTGAATAGCCTCAATGAGGTCTTGAATCTCCCTTTCCCAGCGCAGACCAAACAAGTTGCGGGGAAGATCAACGGTGTCTTGACAGACGTCCTTTCCATAGGATTCAGTGATAGAATTCTAGTCACTGTGTCCCAAGAAGGCAGATTAGCTCACTGGGTAAGTGACTTAGACCTCAACAGCTTACATGAAGACTCATTATATCATTCCAGCTTCATGTCCCGCTTGAGAACAATAACCCAGGAACCGATGGTTTCCATACATTCTCAGAAGGAGACGCAGATACTAGTCTACTTCCTCTCTCTTCTTTAACTGCCACTACTCTGCTCGGGGGCCATGCTTCTGGACAGGAGACCACGAATCAACTTCTTGCGCGGCAGATTGGCAGTGCCATCGCAACGAAGACTCCGGATGAGAAGAGAGTGTTGCTCGTTGGCCTGGGGCTGAATGCATCCCAGATCGATCGAGATGCATTTTTTGCGATTGTAGATCTTGTTCTGCAATGTATTTGAGTCTTTGCCCAATAAGGTGAAGCTGCTTTTGATGTCGCTTCAGGAGTCTGCACATCACTAGTTGATGTACGCATCATCGAAAGTACTCTGTGAATGGGCAACTAGAAGGTGTTACGGTGCATGCTACATGACTATGAGAGACACCGGCACCGTACCCTCCGGTAAATTAGGCATGAAAGAAACGGCCTTCCGCCGTATCGGTCGGAAACGTGTCATCCACGGACAACACAAGTCAGGAAACGTCGTCACTGGTCATACCCAAGCCTGAGAGCCACTTACATATTACTTAAGGGAACATGTGTGAGTATCTGAGGAGGAATGGAACCAAATATTGTGTAGTAGTGCAATGTAACGTCCTCGTTGCGTTAGTCGATTGAGGTCTAAATTCGTGGAGTTCAAGATTTGGTAAATGTATTATCTCATAATCAGAAGTAAAGACTTTTCTATACATCTACATGCCCAATTTAAGCTAAATGCAAAAAGCCGCTCTGAAAATCAGGGTATATACTGCAGACTTGCATCACATCAACATAATTATGTATAGCATCAAACATGTAAGACTCTCCAGGTACGTGTAGCACATCAATCGTACGCGGCAATCACGCAATGATCCTTAGCGTGCCAAATGCGCCTCTTCCTGGCACCCCCTTCTGCAGGGAATGTGTCCGGTATGAATATTTCGTCAGTGTCCTTAGAAATATGTGATGCATCTTTGCCTCCTGTAACAGGTTTTAGGAGGCGAACTTCCTCCACGCTTGCCCCGATTTCGTACTCTCCACGACAGAAAAATATAAGCCCTAGGCTGGCGACGGTCTTACCCCCGCCAGGTAAAACAGGCAAAGCACGCTGTAAAGCGCCAGTCCACGCTAGTCTTTTCGAGAGGTCAAGCGCAATGGTGCTGGGCTGGTTACACAAACCCGGCTGGAGTCGGAGTAATGGGTGTACGGGTCGCGACGAGCGATTCTGAATCTCGACTGTGAGTTCAAGGAAGCCATTGGTCTTCGCAGTATACTTGGAACTCTTGACCTGGGCCACAGATTGTTGATCATCCGAGGAATTCAGAGCAAAAGTCACCTCAAGGTCCTCGAGACGCATTGCATCAACCATTCTCGGAGTAAATCTGACACTACGGAAGTCAACCGAGCCTTCTCGACCTGTTGATTCTTCCCGCCACGTCCCTCGTACACGCCTCAATAGTTCCTCACGGAACCAGAATGCTTCTCGAGTTGCCGCTTCAGCTTCAAATGTAAGCTTATTTGCACTGACAACGAATTGTCTTCGCACAGAGTGCAAGATGGGGATAGCAGCATGAGGGTTATCTAAGAAAATTCTGGGAAGTACAAGAATAAATCTCGAGATCTGACCAGGCTGTATAGTGCCCTTGACAGTAACCCAGGACTCGTCTTGATCTTTCTCTCGAAAAACATCAAGGACAACAGAAAGAGGATTTGGCCATGCATTGCGTAAATCGAGGACAGCAAGGCAATGTGAATCGGAGCTGAGGTGAGAAAGGGTAGATGTGATTTGGGCTGTGTGGTTGGCCAACAATGGTGAGGAGTACACCTTGTCAACCTGAGACGATCCTGATGAGTCCTTAATTTGGTTGTTGAAGAATGAAATGTCGGCCGAAATTGGAACAAGGTCACATCGTGCCACTTCAACGCTCGCATTGACTGTTACGGTGATAGGTATGGATAATTGTCGCGTATAGAAGTATTCGGGAATGGAGTCCTGCTTATCTCCCAGATGACAATAATCGATCTGGACGGCCGCGTCTTGTAGACCAGGTTTACCGAAGACCTCAATAGTGAAAGTTGCTTTCTCCCCAGCTTCAATCGTCACATCGTTGGGTTTACTTCCATGGCGTACCCAGCGTAAGGGAGGTTTAGAGGATAATTGGAGGTCGAGCTCATATATTTCGGCTGGGAGGAGATCTTTGTTACCAAGCGCGTTCTGCAACTGCCGGGTGGTCGAATCTTGGAATGTGAAAAAAATGAAACCAACAGCGCATGGGGAAACATTATGTAAAGTGATATCAAAAGTTCTGGTCTCCCCTTCCAGCAACATCAAAGCGGATTGCGAGAGCGAAGTGGAGTGAACGACAACTGAAGGCTGCGGATGGATGACCGTTACTGAGCAGGTATGAGTCTCTGGCCCAACCTTTGAAAGAACTTTTCCGTCCTTCGAAGTGGTTGAACTCCATGATAGTGGTCGTTCGGAAAGAGGCTTTTTAGCAGCTAGGCCGGTGCGTTTGAGCTTAATTTCAGGGATCGGTTTCCAAGGGTCTTGAAATATTGGAAACGTCCTGGAACGACAATTTTTGACTTTGATTGTGCAACCGGTAATGTTAAGCGCACCCACCTCATTGATAATAGCCGGAACCATAACATCGTAGAGAGATAACGGGGGTACTATTATATTGTACGCGCGAGCATCAAGAGTCGTATTGTCACCTTGTATCTGCAGACTTTCGATCTCGAGTTCAAAGTCGTAAGGATTTTGAAGGGTAACCTTGAAGCTTGCGAGTTCTTTTGCAATCATCAGAGCCTCGGATGTCTTATAGTCTGTTTTTGCAAAAGCATTATACAAAAATGGGTCTTTCTTTGATTTTTCGTCAGTCACAGTTGCGATGCTTAGGTCTTTTCTCGTTCGGCGAAACAGACGTTTGAACTCCGGGAATTCTAGTAAAGTGACTCCGCGAACAAGGAAATCATCCCAGTATTCCGATTCAAGATGAATGGCCCCCAATTTATGAGCTGCGCCAACGGTCCGCTTTATTGTGTTGAGTAACCGCACTTGTTCGTCGGCGGATAACATAGGTGGCTTTCGCCCGAATTCAGGAAGCATGAGATGCCCTCTGATGGTCTGAAGCAGCTCGACTGTGTATTGTAAAACGCCTTCAAAATCAGGAAGGGCCTCGCAGAGATTTATGGACACTCTGAGTATAGCGATCTTCAGACTTAAATCACCATATCCGTCAAGAGCCACATGACGAAATGCGCGTTCGACAATAGATGCAATTGAATCATATTCCTTCTCATTCATCCCGCTGCCCTTGGCAGAAGGAGGTCTCGATGATAACTCGCTTTTCTTGTGCTCTTGGTAAATTGAAGGCTGAACACCGTATATTTCACCAATCATCGTGAGAAGGGCACGTGTACTTTCACCCATATCGCCTCGACCTACATCCAATGCATTGATTTCAAAAGCCGCCTCACTTAATGTTGAGAGTCCTGCAGCCGGATGAATACCTATTTCGGCAGCTCCAATTTTTCTAGCTTCCACCAGCCCAGGAACCATGAGCAATATTAATTCTCTCAGAACAAGAGCCTTTTTCCGGGGAAGATCGAGGATCGAAAGAACAGATGATATGCCAACAAGAATCGGCGCCGCATCGGTGATGGGTAGCTCGACTCCAAGAGAGATAGGCATGGCACGAAATAGAAAGGTTGCAATATCATTCTTTTTCAAAACCGGCGCCCCGCGAGGCCACTCAGTATGTGAAGGCACAAGGGTTTCATTCATGACGATATGTCTTAGCGCATTATCGTCCAGGGTGCCGGACCGGAGTCGAACTGCACAAAGTAGACGTGATAGGCGAATGACTGTTTCTGAAAACACCAAAGGAGGAAGTGGTTCATCTGTAATCACGGCGGCTCGATTGTAGAGGTGGAGAATATTATTACAAAGGTCGGGCAAAAGGTTAGTAAGATTTTGCAACGATATGAGCCGGTTTCCAGCAGCTGATTGTCCGGAGCCGGCTACGTCCGTCACACTATGCATGGGAGTCGAATGCGACGATTTGGAGCTAGATTTTTCAGCTACAGGATAGCAGATTTGAGGGACCTGATCGTGGTAAATTAAAACTCCGCTTCTTTCTCTTTCCGCAAGATCAACCAAATAGCTTACCTGAAAGTCCATACCGGCCCACCCGAGCATCAAAAGGCACAAGAGGATAGACTCGAGTGCCTTTCCATGCCAAAGGTAATCACTACTCGCCCGGGCCATGGTTGCAGCTTCAACAAGCTCTTTCAATGCATCCGGCCACCTCCCGGTCTGTAAATAAAGTGTACCAACAACAACACCAAGACGACCCTTGATCCTATTCTTAGTGCGATCTGCAGCACTCAGGCCCTGAATAGACATTCGGTCACGACTACTCTCCTTTGATTGCGTGCCTGTAGCAGATCGATTTGAAACTTGGATAGATCGAGTGATCTCATCAAATGTTGTCGGGGAATCATGGCTACCGGGAGCCGGAGACGATCTACCAGAGCTCGTTGCCGACAGTGAGTCGCCATTTGACGCTGGAAACTGTGCTGGCATTGTCATTCTGTGCATGAGTTTGTCTATAGGTCGTGGACGCAGCTCTGGACCTCTTCGAGGACCCCACGAAGAAGCTTTTGGGGAATCAATAGCTGGTATACTCTGCATAAGCTTCGCAAATCCGTCCATTTCGCCGAGCAATAGAGAAGTAATGTCGCATAAGACAGTCTTAATTGTAGTGGGCCGAGAGAATTGAGGAGCAGGCACCCATATTACGTCGTCCGGACCGCTCATCGACTTTTCAAGACCATCATAATCAAAAATAAGTAGTTGGCTGACTAAAGCCCTAGGATTCTGCTCTTTGACCCACGAAAGCTCCCGTATTAAGTCCTCTAAGCCACTGGGATTTGGAGATATCTCTACCCCGCTGGTCCTCTTTGCATTTGTTTCCTTCTCCGGGTCTTCAAAATGCTGTAGTTCGGCGCCGTCGGCAATAGCAATAACCACGAGAGGTTCTCGAAAAATTTCGAACGGAAATAGCTCGAGATGGGAGGTGGGCGGTATGGAGAATGATATATTATATAGGATCAATCCATTAGGAAACGCTAGAGGCGTAAACATATCTAATGCAAAAAATTCAGTCAACTTGTGTATTTCTGACCAGGTGATTGAGAAGCCGTACTTCGATTTGGACGTTCATCAGGACTGATGTCGCCGAGCCGGACGAGTTTCTCGGCTTGTAATCTTGCAGCAAAGCTAAGAAATCTGGATCGCTTGATCCTGCCGACCGGGAGTAGCAGTATGTTCAGACGCACTGGTGCGACTGGGGAGAACATATCAAGGCCCATGGTGTTGGTAGCTGTTCCGCAGTGCGGAGACAGTCTGTGAGGCGCACAGGACTGCTTCCACGAAAGAGTTGTTGTAATTATAAAACATGTGGGATAGCCATAAGAAGGGCCTGAATGTTAGCTTGAATTGGCTGGACTGCCTCTGAAAAATGTCGCAGTTATCTTTCGAGCCGAATATATTGAGCGCGTTGTATGTTGTATGTTGCGGCGTTCCTTCCACAGTTGGATGTTGATTCGTGGTGATCCAGAGGTGATTGCTGCTGCCTGAGGCATCTAGTCAGGGGCCGCGTTATCTGATAAGCCGATAGCCCCTTATCGATATGACCACGCTTATCTCCGAGGTAACTGACACTTGACGACCAGCTCACTCGAGCATCGCCACAGCCTGGCTGCCTGCAATACTCTCTGCCCGCTTCACCTATATCACAATCTACCTACTTCGTTGTCTATATTTTTTTTTTGCCGTTGATGGCACCGCTCGTTGGTGTATGATGGGAATGTTTTGGTCTTGTTGATATTCTTCAGGAAGAACCCGTCCCCGCCAGATTCTGAGCTGGTTGTGTTTACTCAACAGTAAGAAGACTTCTGTCTACTGCTTTCTTCTGAACAATCATCACCTTGAGAGTATAAAAATCTTTTAAGATTCACTATCAGCACCATGGCGCGCTCGATAGATTTCAACGCGCTGAAAGCGCGGACTATGGGGTCTAGTAACGATGAGGAGGCTGTTACCGTTGATACTCGAGGTTTGATCTCAAAAGTTCTATCGCGATACTCTGGGAAATGGTGGGTACTGGTGTTGACTGTGAAAAAAATTTAGATTGTATTTGATACCATGCTAATTATTGGAAATTACTAGGACGGTACTGCGTGAGATGATACAGAACGCCGCTGATGCATCAGCTACTCGAGTGACCGTCAAGTTTGAGACTCTGCCCTCTACCACAGTTCCGCTCCCAAACTCAGCAGACCAAACTGCAACGCTAAAGCATGTGATCTCACATCATACCCTTAGGAGGCTTATGATATCGAATAACGGACACGCCTTTACGGAGAAGGACTGGGCTCGACTGAAGAGAATCGCGGACGGCAACCCGGATGAAACAAAAATCGGCGCTTTTGGCGTTGGGTTTTATAGTGTATTCGATGATTGCGAAGAGCCGTTTATTTCATCCGGAAATGCAGCCATGGCTTTCTACTGGAAAGGTAACTCACTTTTCACCCGGCGATTGGAACTTAGCGAATCGGATGCATCCACGGACACGACGTTCGTTCTTGATTATCGAAATAACTCCTCGCCTGTTCCATCATTACTAGAGCTTGCAAAATTTCTTGCTACAAGTCTCACCTTTGTCGGTCTAGAGAATATTGATTTGTGGGTAGACAATTGGAAGCTGCTTGAATTGACCAAGAAAGTCGCGCCGAGTGAGAAAGTCACCATACCTCGAGATGTCGAAACGAAGACCACCGAGGGTCTCATGAAGGTCACTAGTGTCACAAGGGAGGTTGCTCAAGTCGACGCTGCATGGATGAAGATTATTGAATGGAGCCCGCAAACTACTCTAGCCGCTCGTCTGGAAGGCATGCGAGATACAACAACTACGCTTCGTTCATTTTTCTCCAAATTTACTGGCACATCTATAACTTCCGATAAGTCGCCCATCGAGTCAGTAGAGAGATTGGGGGATGGAGAAGATCTCACTCAAAACCAAAAGGCCTCCGTCTTTTTACATATTAATACCGCTTCTATCCAGCCATCAATAAGCAGTTCTCTCGCTAGTGAACTAGAAAGAGCGACGCGAAAGCCCCCACCAAAGCGAACGACTATCGCGATCCTAACCCCATCTTATTCAACAGATGACTCTTCTAAGAATTCTAAAATTCTTTCATCAGTGCTACCATCAAAGTCGGGGCGGATCTTTATAGGTTTCCCTACGCACCAAACTACTGGATTAAATGCGCATATATCCGCGCCTTCTGTCATTCCGACGGTGGAGAGAGAAAGCATCGATCTCAATACACGATACATTAGCAGATGGAATATTGAGATGCTTAGAGCAGCAGGTATCGTTTGTCGAATTGCTTGGACTGCCGACATGTCATCGATCAAGAACCGGATTGCTCTAAAGAGTGGTCCAAAAGTCCGCAAGAATGATATCATGCCTTTCATTTCCGAAGCCGTTCACACAGCTAATCAATTTTCCTTCCGGGAATCTACACCGTCTGCGACTTTGGGCCAGACTATAGAAGACTCATTTTGGATGTGCAACAAGAATGCTTCTATTGAAATCCTTTCTACCTGTGGTGTTTTACCGAGTCATCATGTCCGAATTGCGCCAAAAGATCTTAGCTTCATGGATGGCATCCCGTCTCTTCCTGACGCATTGGTGGAAGCTGCCAAAGATTTTATTAAGAAATTGATAGATGTCGGTCTTGTGACAGAAGTGACAGTGTCAGACATCAAGCGGGAACTCGAAAATAGTGCTTTGACTTCCGCCCAACTGGTGGAATTTCTCTCTTGGATTGGAAAGCGTGCTGCCTCCGGTGAGCTCGATCAGAAAACCACCTTGTCACTACTCAGTGCTGCTGTTGCCAATGAAGAACCCTCTGAAGGACAGCCCGGCCGGTTGCTTACATTGGCTGGAATCGATTGTTATCTCAATCCCGCACGCATACCTTCTGACTTACCTATACCACCTTCAGTAATCCCTTTTCAGTACACAAAGTCATTGGAGAAACGCCAATTGGATGCTATCGGCTGGACAGAGTTACAAATAGTTCCTTGGCTTCGTTGGCTGGTGGAAAATGCTGGGAATCGAAATGTTTTACCAGTCGAAAAAGATCTTAGCCACACTGCCTCATTTGCCGCTCAAATTTTGCCGGTCTTGTCAAAGCAATGGGACTTGCTCAGCCAATCCTCCAAACAGACTGTGATTGATTTGTTGCAACCTCAGACCGTCATACCCGTGAAGAAGGGCATGAAAAGACCAGAAGAAGCGTATTTTCCATCCGTACGCCTTTTTGATGACTTGCCAGTGGTTACTGGTCTTTCAGGTGTCAAGGATAAGTTTCTGGCTGCTCTCGGAGTCCGCAAGACAGTCGAGCTTGGTGTTATATTCGATAGACTGCTCAACGAGCCAGATCCGACAGTGTCGACTGAGAGTGTAAAGCCAAAATGGAGCCACGTTGACCTGATCAAGTATCTCACGTCGGTGAGGGACGATATACCAGCCAAAGACATAGAGAGGCTCAAACAAGCTAAGATTTGCCTCGCGGAAAACTCGCCTAGTCGAAAGCGGTACAGGATATCTGAGCTGTTTGAACCTCAAGAATCTCATCGGAAGCTAGGCCTTCTAGTCATCGATTGGCATGGAAAGTATTTGTCTCACAGCAAAGAAGCGCAATTTTTGTCAACTTTGGGGCTGAAGCGTTATCCTTCAGCGATCGAAGTCATCGAAATTATGGCAAAGGCAGCGTTGGCTGAAGATACAGCTCTCCAGGCCAAGTCAATGTCATATTTCATCACAGAATATCATGCGAACAAGTATAATCAGGTCAATATGGAAGTAGTAACTATTCCGTTTTTACCGATTGAAGGAAACAAAAGGCTAAGCGCGCCGAAGGACTGCTTCACTCACGAAGGAGCAACTTTATTCGGATTTGATATCTTGCGACGTGATCTTCATCCGCATTCAACCATCTTTGGCGTCCGTGAGCATCCTCCTGTGATGGAGTGCGTACAGAGCATTCTCAAGGCTCCACCGAAAACGCCGAGTGAAGCCAGGAGTGTTTTTGCTTACATGGCCGTGAGGATTCCGGAATTGAAAGGAGCAGATACAGTTCGATTAGGAGATGCTGCTATAATCCCCATTCCTAATGGCACCACATCAGAGAAAAGGCCTGTCATGCGCCATGTATCTCCTAAGAATTGTTATCTTGGCGATAGCGAAGACTTCAAAGATATCTTCGATTTTGTTAACTTTGGGCAAATGGGAAATCTCTTTTTACAGGCTGTTGGATCGAAACAAGAGCCAACGAAAGTTGAGGTGGCTCAAATGTTGGTCAAAGAACCAGCGAGGATCTCGTCTAGGTTCCAGAGTCCTGAGAAATATTTAAATTTGTTGAGAAGCCTTGCTGATAATCTCTCTACATTGAAACGTCACAAGGATCTTTTTCGCGAGATGATGAAAGCACCTTTTCTGCTAGCAAGTAAGGAGCTTCCCGCAGCAGCTTCAAGTGCGGTTGCTAGCAAGTCCACCACAGATGAGGCTAGTGACATATTTGAAGACGATGAGCAAGGTATCAGAGAATGGCGGCTTACCGCAGCGAAGGATGCTGTTATAGTAGATGACTACCAAAGCTACACATTGTTTAAAGAACATATTTTCGCGGCACCACAAGAGGAGAGCCTCGAGAAGTTTTATGCAGCACTTGGAACACCGATCTTGAGCACACTTGTCGAAGAACGTGCGAATTGGGGAGCTAAGTCCTCAGATCAGACATCCGCGGCCAAGCTGCAGAAGATTATCAGTGAGCGTACGAGGCTCTTTCTGCATGAGCATAGCCCAGATTCTGTCAAGCATGACGCTAAGTGGTTGGAGAAGCACCTCGGCATAGTCGTCGTGCACTCTATATCACTTCGGCGGTCTCTGAAAAACATGGGCGCGACACACAGTCAAAAACGGCATGCAATTGTCACATCTCAGGGAAGCGATCGCACGTTGTGGATTAGTCCTGGAAAGTATGACTTTTACGAAATCAGCCAAGCTCTTGTACATATTCTGCTCGCACGCCCCAAGCTTCATTCAATTCTCACACTGGAAATGCTACTCAAAACTGATTTATATGAGCTACGAGCCCGAGGTTACAATGTTGAGCGTATTCTTAAGAAGAAGCAACAGGAAGCTCGAATGGCCGAAGACTTGCGGCAGAAAGAATTGGAAGAAGAGAGACGCCGGATTCAGGAACGTGAAGCTGAACGCCTCAAACTGCAGAGTCAGCGCGAAGTGGAGGAAAACAAATCTCAGCAAGAACAACATGCGATGCCGGGGGTGTTCCCAGACTCACCTTCGAATCAGCGGCTCGGTGAGGAAGAGCATACCGCAATTGATCAAGAATTCAACCCTCGTGGCTTGTTCTCAAATTTGAGCAAGCGCTTTGGCTTGGATGACAATAAGCGGGGACAGAATCCTTTCCAGTCCCTGTTCAAGAATCGTACAACGCAGGAAGATGGCGGACCTGGCCCAAGCAGTGAAGTATCGGCTCCGCCTGCGTACTCAGAAACGGATCCTAGGGGTCAAAACCAAGGCTCAAGCTCGAATCCCAACGAACCAAAATCCGTCACCTCTCCAAGTCAACTGCACAACAATCTTCTCTCCGCGATTTCCGCTTGTCGGCCACATGGTGCATCAGGTGTTTATAGTCGTCCAGCCACTAATCAGGTCAGCGAGACTAAATCCTACTGCGACGAGCGACCTAGCCATGACCTTGAATATGTTGCCACCCTACCGTCACGTTTACACTTCCTGAGCGCGAAGTCAGTCGCTGATCGATCTGCTTTTCTGGCGGAGAACTCTACAGGCATCAACGCATTTGCCAAAATACTTGTGGAGTGCGCAAGCGTCTTCTCGGTAAGATTGGAGAGCATCAGCGTGTTCTATGATCCTGCTGGCAAGACTATTGCTTTCAACCGTTCGGGTAGTCTTTTCTGCAATTATCTGTTCTTCAAACAGCTACATCAGGCTCGATTATCACAGGATCCGATCGGCGGTCGAGCTGATGCCCTCGTGTACTGGTGGGTGATTCTTTGCCATGAATTGGCACATAACTTGGTTGAGGACCATAGCTCCGACCACAGTTTCTACACGTTAGTATCCCATTACCCTTTTCCACCGAAAGTTACTGACATTGTTGTCATAGAGAGGGATTTGTTACTCAGTACTTTTCGAAAGTTGCAGAAAAGTTACTCACGAACACACCACTACAACCCTCATGATAGACATATCTCTGATCATTTTGAGCGTTTAGAGCATTATTTTAGATCCACAACTTGTACAATAACGAAGACATGATCTCAGCTACAAAGTACTGTCGTATTTCGAGAACAGTTAGGGACAGACACTTAGGCCAATCACCTGCTCGGGAAGGAACCGGAGGCTCTCTCGGTCTCCGTAGAATCTCCCGTAAAACGGCTATCCATGGCGAAACCTTAAAAATATGGCACCTTTTTTTTTCTGGACTGCCTGCACCTAAATTGTATCGTCTTTCCACATACACAAAAATTAACGTCTCGCCAGAGATCCTCTCAAGCTAGGGATAACCCTCAACTAGCCGTCATGTCGATACATTGATTGGCCCCTTGAAAGACCTTTTTTGCCCTAAAATAAGCTTTCCGCCAATCATTTGCCACCTTTCATACTCTCGCCATTGACGAAGTCTTTCGCATGCGAACAACGAGCTTCGTGCTTGACTTGTTCGCTCTTTGAAGACTCGTCAAAATGAATTCTATCGATGTCAAAGCACCATCGGTATCGGCATCTAGCAAGAAAAATGTTTTGTATCTAGATGCTTATGACTCATTCTCCAACAATGTCATCTCAATGCTTGAAGAAAATCTGGACGTCAAAGTCACAGTCATAACAGTCGACTCAGAATGGCCCAATGGGAACATGCGGGGTTTTCTGCGTGGCTTTGATGCTGTTGTGCTGGGTCCAGGCCCAGGTCATCCAGAATGTGCATCGGATGTGGGCATCATGAATGATATTTGGACTTTGGAAGGAGAGGATTTGATACCGGTGTTGGGGATTTGTCTCGGGTTTCAGAGTTTGTGTTTGAGTCAGGGGTTAGCGATCAAGAGACTTCCGTGTCCTCTACATGGTCAAGTGCATCGGATATCTGTCGTGGATAAGGACGTATTTGCTGGTATACAGGATTTTGAGGTGACACTATATCATTCTCTCTACGCTTCGACAGGTTCTGAAACTCTTGCCACCATGGATCTGGATGTCGATCAATCATCAGAATCTGGAAATCTTTCGTTACTTGCGAGTTTGTCGGTCGCAGAAGGAGAGTCTGTTCATCGAAGGCTTCCGATGGGTGTTCGTCACAAATCCAAACCATTCTGGGGCTTTCAATTTCATCCAGAGTCATGCAAGTCAGACGGAAATGCTTGCAAAAAGCTGTTGCGAAATTGGTGGGCAGCAAGTGTAGAATTCAACCAAACATCGAAACGTGTCATTCAACCAATTTTGAAGGAGGCATTGACATCCACTCTGGATATTTCGGATGTCCAAGGTAGTATCAGCCATACTCTCGATCATTTGACTGCAGAGTCCTCAAAAATGTGTTATCATCGCTCATTACCTCTACACGGATTCTATCCCGAAAATATTTTTGAGTTATTCAATACACCAGGCTCCCCTTCGGTCCTGTTCCAATCCAATGGAAGATTCAGCATCATGTCCATTCCATCTCTCCGAACTTGGCGGCTCGAATATTATGTTTCCAGTAAGACATTCTTGATTGAACAGCTGGGAGCAACCACAAATACCACTCTCCACGAGGATATCTCTGTCGAAACCCTTTGGCAAGTTCTGAAACATGTTATGGATACTAAAAAGGTCATTTCTGGAAAAGACAGTATCCCTTTTTGGGGCGGTTTTCTGGGTTACTTTTCATATGAGATGGGACTCGCCGGGCTGTCTCATCCCAAAACATCGCCAATTGTGACATCTCATGTAGACGACTCAAGCTTTGCTCAGAAAAACGATGCCTCCGCCCCTGATACTAGTCTTTTATGGGTTGAGAGAAGTATCGTCATTGATAACGTCTTGCAAACAGCCTTCATTCAATCTACACGAGAAATCGATAATGAGGCAGGTGGCTGGTTAGACACCATATACCAAAAGATCGAGCGATTTCATTCTCGGGCAAGTCAAGTCGTTGACATCAGACACAAATCGGCCGCCTTGGAGCAATATAGTCTCTTGACTTCTGCGGAAAGAGAACTTGTCGATCAACTTCTCCAAGGAAGCACGGTCAAGATCCCTGACGAAACGAGATACAAATCACAGATTGCCGAATGTCAAGAAGAACTGAAGGCCGGCGAGTCATATGAGCTTTGTCTCACTGGGGAAACAACTATTACATTACCAGCAGTTTCTGATGCAAGACTACGCAAACTCCGCGCTTGGCTGATATACAAGAAACTAAAAACATACAATCCCGCAGCATTCAGCGCGTATGCAAGCTTGGGCAAAGTAAAGATTGCAAGTAGCAGTCCCGAATGTTTTCTAATCTGGGATCGAATCTCTACTCTGGAAATGAAACCCATGAAAGGAACAGTGCGAAAATCGCCAGGCATGACATTGGAAAAAGCTAAAGAAATTCTAGCCACTACCAAGGAAATGGCGGAAAACCTCATGATTGCCGATCTGATTCGTCACGATTTATATGGAATCTGCGGCTCGGGAAATGTGCATGTCGAGAAACTTTTGGATGTCGAGGATTATGGGCGTGTATATTCGATGGTTACCCATGTGAAAGGGATAGTTGACCGAACGGCGGCAAAAGACTCTCAGCATGATAGTATGGCTGCATATGGATTGACTACACTGCAACGCACCTTACCTCCAGGATCAATGACGGGGGCACCCAAAGAACGATCATGTATGCATCTCGACAGAATTGAGGGATGGAAACGTGGCATATACTCCGGCGTCATGGGCTACTTGGACCTGGGTGGCTCGGGTAGTTTTTCGGTTCTGATAAGAACTGCATTCAGCAGTTCGGATCATGAAGATGCAGCGAGCGCGACAAAGCCAGAGGTATGGCGTCTTGGTGCTGGAGGCGCAGTGACTATATTGAGTACTCCGCAAGGGGAGTGGGATGAGATGATAACCAAGTTACGGACTGTGGTTAGCATATTTGATTCGGCCAAGTGATTTTCGATCAAAAAGCTGTTTTAACATGTATCGGAGGGGGCGATATTCAACATTTGCATAGCGGGCGTCTACGAAGATAGGTGAATGATTTTGTGGAGACTTGCTCTAGTTTCTTGGTTGGGATAACCGTGGGTTTTGATTGAATTGTATACCTAAGCTGATGTCTAGCAGCACAATAGAATATCCATCTAAAGCGGAGGTTTAAGCCCAGAAGTCTTTATTATTCATTATTAGAGAATTCCTGGTGGGGAAGATTTCTTATATAGTTGGTAATATCTTCCTTAGAATCGCATTATGTTGGGTAATTTAGCTTGTCGTAGATTCCTTGATAACTGGAATCTGTATTAAGTATTCCAATAAGATTGATTTACAAGCTGCAACTAAGCCTACTAATAATGACATCAAGATTGTCAACATGGTTAGCATATATCATCTTCATCTAGATCATACCAGTGGTCTGGAGCTTTTTCTAGATACTGATGTTCCTATCTATGTCCACAAATAGAAGTTCATGGATGCATGTTAGGCTGTAGTAATTGGCGCTGGTCTGGGAGTCTATCTAGGGTGCTACATGCACCTGTAACGCCTTAGATGGGATACTTTCATCGAATCGCAGTTAGATCTCTTCCAGGGCATCATGCTCTATCATTCACCTTTATCTGGACCATTGATTAACTCGATGCTGCTGAAAATTACGATCTAGGCCACCGGAGACCTGGCACGCGATCATAATGTGTGGTTTCGCAGTCTGAACATCATCTGCAGACTGCGAGATTGTTCAATGTGAGTAACATCATTGGGCATGACATGTTGTCGCGAGAATATAACAGGGAAGCCGTTCTATGAGTAGTATGAAATCTACCCTCGTTTGCATCTATTTCCTGAACATTCAATGTTGGGTGATCCGTCCATGTCGGGGGGTTGGTCTGATGTCTGAGTGGTGATTTTACTTGTATGTACTTGCTTAATATAAAATAGTCCTATTTTAATTCATATATTCAACAAGAGTAAATCTTTATCTATATCTAGATGATGTTGATTTGAATTGCCTTATACGTAGATAATAGCGAGCCTACACCAACCTCGAAGCTCTTCAGCTTGCGTTCGGTTAGACAGAACTAATATTGACTCCTTCTAATTAACCCTTGCCATAGCTTTCCACATAATCATGATTGTAAAAACTTTCCTAGCGAGTACTCTCTGGAATCGTCGGCATGCCTATCAAAACCCCCAATGAAGGATAGATGTTTCTCGATCCCCGGCATTCGTCAGTTGACCGAAATGTTTTGTGGATGCTTCGCTCTCACGGGATCAGTGACATACTTATTCGAGGAAGTCTTACGGCGTACACTTTCAAAGCTGACAATATCATAACATATTGTGGAGTCTTCATCAGTGTACAGTATCTGGTAATTAATACGCGTAAATTTCCGATGTGGTTCTGTCACGTGCTTATTGGATCAGCCTACTGCTCATTTCATCAAGGAGTTCCAGAACCCGAATGAGCTTGATGGCACAATCCTTATTGACAAATGTTACGGTGTTACTATGCCCAGAACCTTTGATAACTATTATAGCATCACCGAAGGGAAGGTAGAATCTTGGGCGAATTGGGACATTCTGGATGATCCCTGATCAGCCCCTGGAGCACGCTGAGCACTCTGTGAGCAGGCCTACGCGGTCAGTGTCGTTCAGTGATCAGTCAATGATCGAACAGGCCCGCTCAATGAGCGCTCCGGGCAGCTGTGAGATCGATCCCTGCGCGTAAAGTGGCGGCGCCAAGCGCGCACAAATCTTTTCTCTAGGTCGTTTATAGGTAACAGATTTGCGTCGCGACGGCCTCCCAGCACCGCCGCTTTAATGGCCCGGCACGTGACTGCTCACCCTGGGATCCCGGAGCGCTCTTGGATCACCGCTGAGCACTCCCGGAGCGCGACCTGAGCACGCGCGACCTGCTCCCAGAGCGACGCTGAGCGATCACTGATCACTCGCGGAGCGCTCCCTGATGCGATCGCAACCCACTGGCGGTCTAGAAGGGACCAACCCCTTCCCCCTTCCCCCCCTCTTCCCCCCTCTTCCCAATAGGTGCTGGCGCCAAAGAACGTGAGGTCCATACACAAGGGCGGGTGAGAATCCGCACTGTCCCGCGCCGCTATCCTACAACCCTCTAAATCTTGCGGGCTAATTGTCATCTTTATCACCGGTCACGATCAGTACGAGCTAGGGATCGCTTTCTTGCGGCCATTGCCAGGTGAACGCGCACAATCTAGTCGCCCAAATCACGGGTATGGAGCCGCGGCATCCATTGAAAATCTGCCTCATTTCCTCGTCGCACGCGCAAGTCGGAAGACCAACGAACGTTTTTCCTAGGGGCATGTATGTCTTTCAACGCCGGTGGATTTCGGACATCATGGCATCTAAGTGAAGAGTGAGGCCGTGCAGAATGTGCAGGCTGCGCAAGTTTTCTCCAGATGAACCCTCGGCCTTGATGGATTTGTTGGGAGAGGGAGGGGGGGAGGGAATCTACCCTTATAGCGCCTGATTATAGGAACCCTTGAAATGGCCAAGTGCCGGGGACGATGTGCTCGTGGAATATTAGTGGGATGGACAAATCATGTTCAACGAGAGGCAGACTATTGGCTATGCCGACTCAGTGGCGACAGCTTTTAGGTCGAAACAGACAAACCATCATTTGGGGCCTAGATTGATTGATGTTGTCACGCCAGCTAGACAGACTAAGTCGGCTAGGCTATAAAAGTCGACAGTTAAAAGTTCGGAAGTTATGCTACTCTTTCCATCGTGAAGACTGTTATACCGCACAGAACTAAGAGTTGACAGTGGTCGCACTCATGGCAAAGACTGCACACGTATACAAAGCTCGACTAACCGGCATCAGTCGAGCCAAGAAGCGAAGACAGGAACGACGCGCTGAGAATGAATATGACCCAAGTCGTTACATTGAGAAAGATAAAGTTCCGCCCCGTAAAATTCCAGCCGAAAAATCCCAGGAGCTTTATCAACAGAGCTTTGAGTTATTTCTGGAGTATGTTCAAAAGACTGCGTTTTTCGTGTTGGATTATCTGAGATGTTGATTTCAATCGTATGTAGGTTTATGGAAGACAATGGCTGCTCTCGGGACCGCGTCACTTCCGGGTTAGCAATACCTACTCTGCTGGAATTAAAGAAGCACATGCGATGGTATGCCAATTCCTCACAAGGGCGACTGGCTGCTCGTCCCACGGTATCCTCCACGATAAACCATGCCGAGCGGGTCTTCGCAGCGTTGGCCCAATCAAATGAAATCGCATTCGAAGACCGATGTCAGGTCTTCAAGGTCTGCTATTTGGCAATCCGTCCTAAGCCGATTACTCGCTAATAGATCTTCTACGGCCAGTTCATCCGAACGTCGATGGTGGAAGACGGGGAGATATCAAGAGTCAAAAGAGCCAAATACAACTTCACTATCAAAAATTTCCTCCATCTTCATCGATGTACTTGGTTATTAGACGATCCGGTCTTCCTGCACGGACGAGTCAAGGCGCAAATGACATTCGTGTATCAGATTGGAATTTTCTGGCGCCCGCCTCGGTGCTTATGTGCCGCGCCACAAAGACATTTTGACCAAAGGCATTCAATATCGGGTAGGATTCCTCTTCAGACATTGTGCAAACCGTGCTCCACAATATACGCTGACAACGAAGGATGTGGAATTGGTTTTGATGCCCGTAAAGGGTCGCGATAGGGCCCATTGGACAGTCGACTCTCGGCTGACCCAGCGACACGTGAAAAACAACGATAACCCCGAGAACTCTGTGTAAGTGCTCGCTATCTCGGTCGATTGAGCTTCTACCAACGCGTATCTAGATATTCTAACATCATGGGTCACGATGAGAGGTTACCCTATGCAGCGACTCTTTTACTACTGGCTTTCGCGTTCGCCGACGAAGCACTCTGGGGCTTCAATAGTCCAGATGACCTCTGGGAGCAGCAACTGCCGCTCGACCCGGCTGGTCAGCCAGAGCCAGTGCCGCTAAGATGGAATGACGACGTGTTACATCAACCTGTCTGTCGGTCTACTACTAGCAACGGCGTGCATCCGCGCCGTGCATTTGACAAAGTCAGCTTCAGTCGATTCCACATTGCACTTGTGCGTAGCGCAGGGTTCTATGAAACCCCAACATACCACTCGATCCGTCGCGAGGTGGGTAAGGAATTGAACAGTGAGTTTTGCTATCCCCTGAATCGATGCTGCGGACTCTGAACCGTGTGATAGAGCGTTACAAGCCCGAAGAACGATCACAGGTATTGAATCAAGACCCGGACGTCTATGGCCGGGACTACGTGGCTCACACGTCTTCGGCCAGCGTCAAAGACACGATGCTCGGCGAAGCAGACAGGACAGATCTTTTGACATATTTCCAAAGTTTTGATCAATTTTTGATCCATAGCTTACCGCGTCGGTTGCCGTCACCTGAGGAGCAAAAGATTCTTGGTCACCCAGATTTGTGTGCTCTACGATTACAGATTCAACTCGCGTCAGGCCAAGTGGAGAGCCAGGCTCTGAAGAACGAGTTGAAAAATCGAGAGACGTCCATGATGAGAAAAGCCTTGAATGAGTTTCAATCGAACTGGGTCCAGGAATACAGGAAATCCGTCATCGCACCCTAGGAGCCATCATGCCGGACCGGGCGCGGCTCGCCGAGAGTATGACCCATCTCGGGTCCGTAACACATTCTGCCAAGCTAGACATCCTGAAGGATCTCATCTGTTTCATCACCCGTGATTACAGTGTTGTTTACCTACCCAACGAGGAACCAGTCCATAATCGGTGTCCCGTGGTCACCTGTCACCAAGACATGCTTTAGTACGTATTACGCCTCCCGCGTCCCCTTCGATGTGGGCTAAAATCATGCCAGATTCAAGAAACCCCAACGAAGCCAACATATTCACAATTGTCGCAAGATCGAATTTGCGAGGAGCCGGCAGTGCTCAGTGAATTCTCTACGTTATTGCTATCTAGACTGTTTCTCCTGGTTCATTGACGGAGATGAGTGGGAATCACACTGTCAGCAGCACCTAAGTGATTTGATGACGACCCACTGTGGTATCGTCAAATATTGCAACACCCTGATTCGCGCGGCCTATTGTCCACAGTGTATGGGGGATGCTCGGCGAAAACCTAGTGAACGCCTACAGCAGTTTTCACGAGATAGTGACTTGATCGATCATCTAACAGAATTCCACATGTCGGATCCAGCATGCTCTCATCCTCTCTGTGGCTACACATTCCAGAATAATGACAAGTCTTCACAAAAACATCTGGAAGAGGGGGAAATTAGCGGGACCAGCAGAGCATTCGCAAGAAAGGATCAACACCGTCACGGATGTGACCACCGCTCCATCATGTGCAAAGACCCTCGAACAGAGCACAGTGGAAATTGATGCCGTCAAGAAGATTATAATTTCCAATTCGCCTAGAATGGAACGCTCAACAAGAGCTCAGACCCGTGCTAATCAGCCAGTGTCTATCCAGGGTCTAGGTACGTACGCATTGAATCTTCTATGCGGTTGATTACCAAGCCATGTACAGGGAAATAATTAATCGGTACACAGGGTGTCATATTTGGACGATGGATGATATGTAGATACCCAGTTATTTGTCGAATGTTTCTAGGTTGTAATTGTCTTCGCGCCTAACTCAGAAGTATGAAGCAGCGTAAAAAATAGAAAGGGTTGCATCGGATCTGTGGTCAGATCTTTGAGGAACCAGATGCTTCTATGCGACCCTTCAACTTTCCCTCCAGTTGGTTGATGCGATCATTCACCAACACTTCCTGCCCGATCCAGGTTCCTGCGTTGTTTTTGTATGAAGCGAGCACTGTGCGCACTGATCCCTGGTATCCTAAGATAGATAGCAATGGACTCCTTTCGTCGAATTCTGCATACATCTTTCCGGCAAAAAGTAGTTTGATTTCGTCCTCTCGATTATCTGTGACTAAGATCTCGCAAAGATCATACTTCAGGCCCTGG
Organism: Talaromyces sp. F31; assembly: GCA_037356135.1. Classification (NCBI taxonomy): domain Eukaryota; kingdom Fungi; phylum Ascomycota; class Eurotiomycetes; order Eurotiales; family Trichocomaceae; genus Talaromyces; species Talaromyces sp. F31. The sequence continues at coordinate 3,383,091 of JAYXSF010000034.1, forward strand.
ATAACAGGAACATAGGGGAGAACTCCATTTTTCAGCAGAAATTTCTCGAGATCTGTCAGCTCAGTCTTATCCGCCATATCTAAAGCTCCCAGGTTCCACTCTATCCAGATAGCGATAAAAGAGCCTGACAACGAGCCATTGGCAAGTTCGCCGGCTGCTTGCTGGTCGTGAATCTTAGTATCCACCAATGACGCTAGCTGATTCTCCACATCCGACATCCATTTGAGCCATGTCCTCTTGGTGGCGCGATAAAGTAGAACCGCATTTCGCGCCAAGTTTAGTTGATAAATTGTTGCATCCTTGACTTCGATTACTTTAGCCTTGTAATGGCTCTTGATTACCCGTAGTTCATCTCTGGTTTGTGGGCATGTAAGATACTCGCCCGGGCCGATTGGAACTGCAGTGACCTTGACCTTTACTCCTTTCTGGCGGAGATTGATTTCAAGAGCCTTGATATGAGTTTCACACCAGGCGGTGGTATGTCCATTTGAAGCACCACCGACAAATCCCTCGAGAGGAACCTTCAATATCTAGTCGTAATTAGAAATAGTCAACAGTCGTGGAGAAGATCTTACATGGAGCTTCCAAATATCTTCTCCGCGTGCGTGTTGAAGCATGATGACCGCCGTACAGAGTAGGTTGTTACAAATGAGTGATGGATGGTGGGAAGCCTTTGCTTATAGTATGTTTGAGGTCCAGGTCATCATTTATAACTGAGATGGATAGCTGAGAATGCTGGGCTAGACAGCGTGTTGAATGTTTAATAACCATGACAAACGTATCTTGAGTGTCTATGTATGTATTTGTATTGATGGATATATACAAAATAAGAGCAAAATAAATAATTGAAAGATTAGTGAACGCAAGTTGATAAGTGGATCAGGGGTCCAAGCAGGAGTTCACATTCTATTGATAAATACGTTCACTCAAAACTAGAACAGCTTTCGTTGGTGAGTACTAAATTCCGTACTAGATTCCGTACTAAATACCACATCACAACGAGAAAAAAAAATGAATTAAAGACAGGGCACATGGGCCCATGTGGCATCAATGAAAAAAACTCGTTTCACCATCCAACCTTGCGTTCCTCGAGAGGTTCCTCAGAACTGCTCTTTGTGGTGCACAAACATCTAGGTCGAATTCAGACTCTCTAGGTTTTCTGGGAGTCAGTCTCCATTTCGTAGAGCGCATTGGTGATGTTTTTGTTGGTTCCACTCCTGGTTTTGAACTGCCTGCCATTTTCCGAGTTGCATCCCTGTCATCAAGAGTGGCTATGTCACTGGTCGCGCCAGGGTCCAGCCAAACCTGCATTATTTCCTACATAAGCATAGGAAATATTAGCAATTTATGCACGGAACTCGGCGTCTGAGTATGCATCACTTTCGTATTAGCATTGTGCGCAAAGAGTGAGAAAGTTGGTAAAAACCATGATACTTACTGGCTTCTGGGAAGGTAAAGAATACGTGGGAGTCGGTCTTGATATGTTGGGGTGGAGTGCTTTCGACGGCGGCATTTCTCGAGTGGACTGTGAAATGCCTAGCGTTTGTTGAAGACCCCTGTCACTGAAGGTAGTCATGCTATTAGAATTCGTATTCTGGGCGCAGCCAATATTAGCATTTTCTGTAAGTACGGATTAAAAAATTTGTGATGCTTACCTCCTGGGGAGCCTTGTCATGTCGAATTTTCGTTTTGCCGACACAAGCGAACAAATAGTCAAGCATTGTGTCATTCGTAGTTACTCATAAATGGTTTCGAAACCGGTCAGATAGCTTGACTGGTCTGTGCCAAATTGCGGTGAGAACCTAGCACGAGGCTGGCATCCTCTTAAGTATGTTACGTTCAGATGATATCTTGCCATCTGAACTAGTACCTATTAGAACAGACGAAGCGTCGATCCGAATAACTAAGTAGAGTTGGTCTAGATCATCCTATTTGTCGATGTCTGACCCTGCTCCTAGTTTGCTAATCGAAGAATTCTAAAACTAACACATATCGAAGCAAACACGAACGAGAGTGTTATGCACACTTAGTAGCTTTTGGTACTAATGTACGGAGTGTCACATTGCAAGTCTTTTAGAATCAGGACCGAGTCCGTGCTGCATGTGGCGATCATCTATGGCGTATCACGTTAGCTCAGGCCCAATCGAAGAGCGATATTTGACGCTAGATACGGTATGTACGCATCCCCGAACTCAACCTAACCTAAAATCGATTATTTCTTTCTCATGAGAAAGAAATAATCGATTTTAGGTTAGCGCATCGGACAATACTCGGTTTCTGAACATGATCGCTCGCATTCTCGATTCTCTTGGTTGTAACCACTTGGTCCAACCTACAATGGGTGCCAAACCTAGCAAACAAATTGCGGAGCGAGTACTTACGGCTTGCCAATCTGTGAATGACAATGATCAAATAGATGGAATTCTTTTGAAAGATGAGATTGTGAGTACGCAATAGTATTATAAAGTTCCAAGATTAATTCTTCCAGTTCCGACAGGCACTTGCCAGGCTCTCTTATGCTATTCCTGCTTCTCTAAGGCAACTTATCATCAAGCCTAAGAGAGAGCGACAACGTAAGGAATACGGACCACCAGAAATTACGGAGCACCGTTGTTTCAACAGCATATGGATTGCATCGAGGCCTGAAATCCAGCCAGTCATCCGGCAATTTCTCTCTTCTTGTTACAAAACCCCACGACAGATTTTAGCACAGACCGAGGAGATACTTCCAGGAGATATCTCGATTGCAGACTACCTTGACGCTTTATATGACCTCGAGAAAGCTCGAAAAATCAATACAGTTCGCTGGCGACTCTTTTTGATTCCACTGTGCGACTTGAAGGATAAATTTAATCGGGTGAACTCCCATGCTCAGACACGCGATGACATTGTGACAATTATCTCTCACTCGGGTCTCACCATCCGTAATGAAGACGAAATCCGCAAGTACCTACCGACTTGGATTGGAAAGGGAAAGAGGTACAAGAACCTAGTGCCAAAAGTAGGATACGGTGGTCTTTGTGCTTTGCCTGAAGAGCTAGGTGATTCAATGTGAGTTATTTTTTCCACGGGGGCTAGTTGCATTCTAATTCAGACAGTTGGGAAAAATATCTTCCACTGTCGGGAGACGTCTTTGACGCTTGTGTAAACGTATTGATAGATAGAGGTATCAATGAGGCTGCTTCCGGGAATGTCACCGGAAATGATCAGAATATTGTTACTGCCGATGCAGCCGCTAAGAAGATAGTGCAATGCTTGGGCAGATTGGTCGATAAATTCCCGTTCCTCAATGACGGAGGTAAGATACTTAAACCCTCTATAATACTCCTGAGCTAAATACGGTTTTCCCCTCGAACAGATAGGCATTCATCTAATAAACGGAAACAGCATAACAGGAATGCGACTGAGAGAAATGAGGTCCGGCTCTTCCCTGATGCGTCCCAAGCTACTAGTTCTGCATCGCAATATTACCAAGATGTTCAGCGCCCTGTTTCCAATGAGCGCGGCTCACTTGATCAAAGCCAAAGTCGACTGGGGGGCAATGCAATGTCGGCTGAAGGAGATACACCACCTGATAATGGAGAGTTGAGAACCAGCCCTAGTGGAACTAGTACCACATACGACTCGCTAAGCATTGACAATTCCGGTGCTGATTTCGATATTCACGCTGCTCAAATTCTCAGTCAAATTTCGCGTGGTTCTGCAGCTGATAACATACCGATTAACAATGATGAATGCCTTGTCGACGAGAACAATGCACCCGTTGAAATGGAGATTGTGGCGGATGTTAGTACTACTACTGCATCAGGTGTTGAAGAAAAAGAAGGAAGGCTGAATATGAGTTACGGAGCAGATGAAAGTCAACCACCTGAAACTTTCGGGCCATCGAGTAATAGCACTACAGCAGCTACAGATCGCCAAGTCCACCAACATCCAAAATCTACTACAAGCGGCATAACGCTTATGGGCGCATATGACTCCCTTTTGCCTGAGCAGGGCTTCTCACATCTTTCTACTCGTCCACATCAGTTAAATGTATCCTTCGGACGACCAACCTTTCCAACTACGATATTCAATGGCGTCCCGTCTCCACCAACATCCCGTGTACCTGATAGGGAGCAAGAACTAGCATACTCCTCATCGGAAATGGAACACAGTCCTCAAGACAGAAGTCCTGAATCTCAATACGAACCACGATCTGATATTCGAACACACTACGGTACAGGATCCCAAACGAGTCATAATTCTCTTAGGACATCGGACAACTGCGCGCAACAAGGAGATGCGAGTCGCTCACATGACAAAATTAGCTTACAGTCAGAATATCATGATCGTGATATTAATTCATCCCCACTGCAGGTCGATTCTCGCCAACTTGTGGATGACCTCAGCAGTTACTATCAAGTTCAACAAGTGGACTCTGATGAACTCTTGATGGATATCAATACGTATTCAACACCCCAGGTCGACTCTCGCCAACTTATGGACGACCTCAGGGGTTTCTACCAAGTTCAACAAGTGAACTCCGATGAACTCTTGATGGATATCAATACGCATTCAACTCCCCAGGTCGACTCTCGCCAACTTATGGACGACCTCAGGGGTTTCTACCAAGTTCAACAAGTGGACTCTGATGAACTCTTGATGGATATCAATACGTATTCAGCTCCACGGGTTGGCTCACGCGAACTTATGGATGACCTCGGAACTAATAATCAAGTTCAGCAGGTGAACTTTGGTGAACAGCCAAGTGCAACTAATATTGATGATATGCTACGCCAAGCAGATAACTTGACCGAATCTTTCGAAAGATTACACCAATTCATTATGCCTGCGACCCGTGTTTCGTGATACCAAGTAACCCATCCACGAATAACTGGCTAGTGCTCGGTGCCGATACTTCAGGGTCATCGGTCATGTAAATGATCGACCCCTTTTCAATTGTGTACCGTGCACCTTTTCGCGGAGTGAATACGAATGTTTCCATGGGGGCGATGTATGTATCCTTTTCCATTCGACTCGTAACGGCAAATTTCATTGGGACGACGGTGACCACCTAAAGTAAAACGTAATTTAGCACATTTCATCATATTTAGTGTCATATTTAGTGTCATATTTAGTGTCATATTTAGTGTCATATTTAGTTGTCAAGTACATACGTCGTCATATTTCTCTCGCAGCTCAGATGCCAGGTTTTTTGTGAGTTCATCGACTCTAACACCGCCATATCTTTGACCCCATGTAAATTCTGTCCCGACGAGCTGGGCCTCCTTCTCATCAATTTTATCTTTGATAGAATTAAGAAGATGAATCGCGTTTTTAGAAAGCGGTTCCCCCATATTCCAACTATTTGATGTCGATTAGTGTCGCTAGACTGTGGCTCTTTGCATAGTCAGTATCTATTCATGATTACGTACAGTATTGAGACCTACCGTATGAGAATATTGAAATATCAAAATATGGAATAGTGCAAAGCTGATATCTGCTGAAAATCGTGGTCTCTTTACTCTTTTCCTAGATGCAACGAGACTGATCTGAGGGGCAATATCGGACTGTCACATGATGAGATAGGTGCCTAATAGCCCCACTTGATCGGTGCGTGTGCTCTTAAACGTTGGTGGCAGCTTTCTAATAAATCCTTCTGTCTATTGCTAAAAGAGTTTGGATAAAAAATATTAAGTATCTGTAATTGAGCCCAAGCGATATTTGCCTACAGTCAAATACAGACAGAGGTTTTATGTGGACTTCTGAAGATGAACAACTGAGTTTCCATGACCCAGAAGGCTGGTGTAAAGAAGAACGCAATCTAATGTTTCAATCAATCAAGTATAGCCAGTAGCGCACTGGCCTTCTTTTTCTACGCTTTTGAATTTAGATTAAGAAAATATAGCTTAGGCATCAAGAATTTTCCGGGGTGATCTCATTTGTTGGCGTTCGCATGGATGTTGACTAGACCTCGCCACGACCCGCGGGTCACCCTGACGACCCGGACCGCGACCCGGACCATGGAGGTTCCTGGGTCATGAGTACCGACCCTGACCCTCCACGAGGGTAGGGTCGTTCATGGTGCGACCCGACCCTCAGAGTCGCGATCCGACCCTGAGGGTCGTCAAACAATGCAAACATCACCAGATCACGGGATGCATAAATCCTGTGGATTTTAGCGGTATTTTTGAGTATCTCACTTACCGGTACAACATCGGTAGGTCTCCATAGTGAGCTTCAATTACAATTACTCTGAAACAGTGCATCAAATTGAGTGGAAAGATGAATTATATAGACGCGCTATAGTAGATTGAAACTACATGTTCTACGTTTCATATCCATCAAGTAATCTGGAACGCTTGCGAACTCTACCGGACAATCGGTGCGGCATCTCTGGCAGAGACGTCGCGTCCATGTCATCATCCCGATCACTTTCCGCATCCTCGGCTACATCCCGAAGGCGTCTTTTGCCAAGTGCCTTTGCAGATGGGCCATGCGAAGCGGCTTGAAGCTCGGTAGAAGGCCCTTCGTCCTCTTCGTCATCACTAATGGGATCAATGGTAATTTGTTGCTGCGTTCTCTCTTCCTTCGCAGCCTGTATCTCCTGAGCGGAAAGATATTCAGAGAGCATGATTCGCTCCTCTTCATGGATCTCGAACCGTGATGTACACATGTACATCATCAAATCCGAGACGGTTTGAGGTTGTAGAGAGCCTCGACGATAATGGCAGATGTCTCGTGCAGAGTTGAACAGTCGCTCGACTCCTGCGCCACTGGCTGGAATCGAGAGAACATCTCGGGCAAGCCTCGCCATTGCCGGGAATTCATCTTGGTGGTATTTCCACCAAGTTCGAGGCTGGGCGTTTGGAACAGTGTCTAACAGAGAGATTAGCAAGCAGTTCACCGGGAACAAGAGACACTCACTGCTATCAAGGTACCTAGTGAGCTCATCAGACTGGTGTGGCTGTGAACTCTGACATGGCGGCAAATCGTCCCGAGCACAAGCTAAGTCAAATTCATCCGTGGTCGTACTCGTCTGGGGAGCATCCAAGATCTGCTGTTCCTGGGCAAGATTCTCCGAGTACTTCTTGAGAGAGGCCTCCAGGCTCTGGCGATAGGTGACTCGGTAATCAATTCCACCTTCCTCTGGATCCCAGTCTGCGGTGGAAAAAAACTGAAATTTGTCCTGTGGAGAAAGAACGGTGCCGATAGCGTAGAGGTCACCATCCATGTTGTCGGTGTCTTTGTAGTAGATGGAGAGCTTATGCTTGGCTGCTTCGAGAGATGCCAGCATCATCTGCTTCCACGCAATCCTCTTCCGTCTCAGTTGTCGAATCGATTTTTCGAGGTGGTCAAACAGCTTATTGTAGATCTTAAAGACCCGATGAATGGTGACATCCTTGGATTTCGAGAGAAGGGTGGTGAATCGGTGAAAAGGCTGCAGAATGTAGATCAGATAGTCCACTTGCCGCCACTGCTCCTGATTCAGGGCGAAGTACTCTTGGTCGTACTGGGAGCAGAAAGCATCGAAGGTCTGCTGGAGTTTCTTTGCGCGTACGAGCATTAAGAATGTGGAATTCCACCGAGTCGCAACATCCTGGATGGGCACCAGCTTTGGCTCCTTGGGTTGCAAGTTGTAGAATGACTCGCGGCGCTGAGGGCTCGCGTTGATGAAAATCGCCAGGCTTCTCACCTACGAATGGGATAAGGGTGATAGTATGAGAAGAGGGCCACGATGTCTCACCTGATTCAGAGTGTCCACGATCTCGTGTCGCTGCTCTCGCGCCCGAAGACTGTCCACTCGATCATCCGACCATGCCTGTTCCGCCGTGTCATTCTTGGGAGCTGCCTTCATCTTTCCAAGGAGATCCTTGAGACTCAACTGGATCACATGTGCAATACAGGGTACCCGAATGATCACGACATCGTTCGAGGACTGTTGGAGTGACTCAATCGCCTCGTGGACACCGGCCATGAGAGTCATGTTATTGGAAGCGTTGTCAGTGGTGACCGCAAGCACTCGGTCTGTGATCCGATGCTCCTGCAACAGCTGGAAGAGCACTTCGCTCAGATTAGCACCAGAATGAGAGCCATGTAAGGGTTCAAATCCAAGTAAGACCTCGTGATACTCCCAGCTTTGGTCGAGGAAGTATCCGGTAATCGCCATGAATGGCTGTCGGAAGGGAGAGGTCCAGCAATCCAGGGCCAGGGATATCTTCGCTCCAGGAGGGAGTTTGTGAAGGGTACTCTGTTGGTTCGCACGGACGAGGTCGCGAAGCTGCCGGCGCATCACCTTGGCGGAAGGAATCTCTGGCATCGATGGCGCCAGCCGGGCGTAGGAGATCAGATCACGGAACTCAACATGCTCGAGAAAGAGAAAGGGAAGATGGGATACCGTCAGGAGCTGAGCAAGCTTCTGCTGCCACACTCGTTCATCAAATTTTCGGACGATCGCACTCTGCGCCTAGGTTTCAAGGTCAGAGCTGGGATGCTCCCGGTCCAAGCCAGGTCGTGGACATACCGCATGCTCCAATGCAAGCTTGATGTTCGGTTTCTTTCCTCCCGCGGAGGCGGCTTTCCGGCAATTGATTCCATTATAGTGCTTGTTCATTGACGATGTCCCGGAATGAGCCCATCCGGGGTGATCAAGAACCTTCCGACAGTGATGGCACATCACCCCAGGCTTTCCATCTTTCTCCAACGCGACTTGGTCAAAGTGGTTCCAGCACGGCGCAGCTCGTTTCGCATCCCACGAGATCGGTTTCTTTTTCCCAAAATCAGTCCGATGCCACCACGTCACGAATTCGTTGCTCATTTCCGGGGCGTAGACGATGAAGGATCTGACCCGGTCAGGACACATCCGAGGAAGGTGATCCGGTGCCGCTCGAGACTCAGACGACGGAGGGCAGGTATCGTGGCCTCCCGACGGTATCGGGGAGTTGAGCTGACTTGGGCCATCATCAACAACGTATTCAAGACAATCGGAAGGCGGACCCCCTTGATCAGACGAGAATGTGTCAGAGAACTGGGACATGATGAAGATGCGTAGAAAAGAAAGACTCACCACGTCTCCTTTACAGCGCAGCAAAGAACTTGGGGTGAAAGTTCTCGCAGTGCGGTCGCTGTGACAAATCACACCAATTCAGGAGATATGTCAGATTTCTGTTCGTAGAATGAGGATACCCGTAGATCGTATTGTTTTCTTCCGTCTGTCGACAAAAGTGCGTTCATGAATGAGTATGTTGAAGACACTGAATGGCCTTCTGCCATATGTTAACCCCTTCTATCTAACCATCGAGTCAACCTCTAATTACTCCGAGGAAGTCGAGTCTCATTGACAATTTCCGATCGCGCTTGAGTGCGCACGCAAGGAGTCACTATGACAGGTCACATCCGATAGCCTCATGTTAATTGGCTAGAACTGAGGTTCGTGAGCGGGTGAACCTCAAGGTCAACCTCAGGGTCAACCTCGCGGGTTGCGACCCTAGGACCTTGGTCGGGTATCCATGAACGCAATCGGTATGTTTTGCTCAATTTTGACATGGCATAGGTGTCGAGGGACTGGATACTCTATGTCAACATGATGGAGTCGGGATTGTGGGAGGTTTGAGGCGAAGAACCAAGAAGATCAAGTTTCTCCCGATTATAGCGCGATCTCCTATAACAATGTAGTCTGTAGTATATATATATATTCCCATCATTACATGCCTGTCTCCCCAACCCTTCACAAGACACGCGATATTAGTCCTTCGTATACCAACAAGGAGTCATATTCAGTATCACTATCCCAAGAGACTTCTCCAGAAGATAGGTTTCATTAAATTACGCAGAGGATTGGTAGAAGAAGAAGAATTTCTGGTTGGACATACCGTCACATACGAAACAGGTATCAGATACAGGAATTTATGAATATTTGTCAGCAGATTTATCCATCCTAATCAGGGAAAGCGCAGAAGATTTATGCATATGCGGGTCGTGAGGGTCGCTTGGCGGGTGACCCTCCAAAAATTCTATGACCCTGAGGTGCGGTGAGGGTCGTAAGTGTACGACGCTACCCTCCGGAGGGGCGGGTCGCGGGTCGCGAGGAGGGACCCACGGTCCGGGTCATGGCGAGGTCTAATGTTGACCGTCCGAATTGCCAAGCACACAGCCTGTTTTGTTACCGCCCACTTCGCCTTGCATCACCTAGGTCTGGTAGACAAGTATAAGAACTTCGACCTCCTAGATTCATCTCTGTCTTCAACTTTCAGGAATCATAATCTTGTTAATAACGTACGGGTCCTCGAGTAAGTGGAACGAATTGCTATATCCTTTGATTATGACTGACATTGGTGAAAGAATCCAATATCAGTTTCGGCCATCTAGTACCCAATTCTGATATTTTCTGCTCTTTTAAATTCCTCAATACACAGTGGTCTTTTCAATTCATCGAAAAAATGATGCAGGATACAGTTGCAGACCTCGTAAACAGCTGTCTGTTTAAGACCGAACCCAGCGGAGAAGGGTGAAGGTATCCGATTGCGGGCACCCAACCTGCCCTAATTCTGGTTCTTACGTGAAGCCCAAGTGATTGGCCAGTAGGTTCTCAATCGCCTTCTGAAGACCGCACTAATAAAGGCCACGATTAAGCATCATGCCATACGAAGACGGACCAAACAATTTTGATCAAATATGACGGAGGGCTGCTATGTTCTGGATTTATTCGATAATGGTGTATTTGCACGTGTGGAGAGTTCTGTAATTATGTACTCTGAGAATTGCTATTCGCTAAATTGAAATTCACGCGACCCATCACCTAGCCATATTCGAATCTCCTCCAACACACAAAGATCGTTTTCGGGAATGGATTGTTGAACTTTCTCATCATACCATTCATACGTACGACCAACACCCTGTAGACTTTCTCCTACTGGACGACAAGAGCCAAAGTCTATTATAACCGCCTGGTCACCATCAAGCATGATATTACTTGGATTGATATCGTTATGGACCAACCCCAACGAATGGAGGTGCCGAATGCTGCTTTCAATTCCGGCTAGGACATTACTGTAGTCCTTCGTAGTTTGGCGCGTAGCTCTGGACGTTCTCTTCATGAAGTTTTTTGGATTCACCTCTTGCTTCAACGTATGCTTGTATCTCGTAAAGCATAGACCAGTGATCCTACCATTAGAGACTTGGGAACCAAGGTATGAGGCGATATTGGGATGCCTTTGTTTTATTAAAAGCTCACAAATGTATGCTTCGTTGAGGAGAGTTTCTGCAATCAGATTCGGTTGGGGTCCTTTGCAAATCCTATCATAGCTGATTAAACGAGGTCTCTTGATAAATGCATCGTTTAGAGTAGAGGCGGGTGCAGGTGTCAAGTCAAACGGAAACAAGGGACTGTAGGCCTCGACAGGAATTTGAATGTCATTTCTAAAGTGGTTCACGTTCACTTCCGACGGCGAGGAATAGCGAGCTTTTGAGAGTGCGTGACGCAGTTCAGAGTTTACTTGGTAAACAATGAGAGTGCCTGAAAATCCGAGACGTCCGTCGACCTCCTCGAAAGCTTCATTCATTTCCAACACATCGATATAAGAATTGTCCGCCATATATAATTGTCATACACAGCATGCTCGTGTGCAGGTCTATGATTTAATCTCTCGAGCCATCCCGCTCGCTAACGTAATTCACCCCCGAACCGGCCACACTACCGAACCGGCCACACTACCGAACCGGCCACGTCTCCCGGATCCGCGCTCTATATTGATTTATCACATTACAACGCGTCAAAATGCCACCTATTCCAAAAAAGACCCTAAAAAATCTACCCAAGACGAGGGAAAGATCGAATTAGCTATTTCCGACTTAAAAAATGGAAGAATTCGCAGTATTCGTGAAGCTGCAAGAATCTATTCGGTCGCTCGTACAACTCTTCAAGATCGAATGAAAGGAAGGCCACATCGACAGATAATACGTGCTAATGGCCATATATTAACTCAATATGAAGAGGATTCGCTTGTTAAATGGGTTCTTGATTTGGATCGACGTGGACTACCCCCCCGGCACTCTCTCGTACGAGATATGGTTAATTATCTTCTATTACAACAAGGCAAACCAGAGGTTGGGAAAAATTGGATAACCAAACTGATTAAACGCCGTCCAGAGATTGATTCCAAATTTGCAAGGAAATATAACTACGAACGGGCTAAATGCGAAGATCCAAAGATTATTCAAGAGCATTTTAACCGCGTACGAGATACTATATCTGAGTATGGAATCTTATCAGAAGATATATACAATTTTGATGAAACCGGCTTTGCTATGGGACTCTGCGCAACTGCAAAAGTTATTACTGGAAGCGATCGATATGCTCGGCCGAAGCTTTTACAGCCTGGAGATCGAGAATGGGTGACTGCAATCGAAGCAACAAATTCAACTGGATGGGCTTTACCTTCATATATTATCTTCAAAGCAAAGAAAAACGTACGATTAGGCTGGTTTGATGAGCTTCCAGATGATTGGAGAATCAATATTAGTGAAAATGGCTGGACTACAGATCAGATAGGTTTAGAATGGCTTAAAACCCATTTTATTCCTCATATTAGTGGTCGTACGTTGGGAACATATACCATGTTGATTCTTGATGGCCATGGAAGTCATTTAACAGCGGAATTCGACCGTACGTGTATGGAGCATAAGATTATACCAATCTGTATGCCTCCTCATTCCTCTCATCTTTTACAGCCTCTTGATGTTGGTTGTTTTGCGGTTTTAAAGCGACATTATGGGCAATTGGTTGAGCAGCGGATGAGGCTTGGTTTTAACCATATCAACAAAATGGACTTTTTAACGGCATTTCCACAAGCTCGTACGGTGGCATATAAAGCTCAAACTATTCAGAATAGCTTCGCAGCTACCGGATTGGTGCCTTTCAATCCGGATCGAGTTATACAACAACTTACTGTTCAATTGAAGACCCCAACACCCCCCTCTAGTCGATCAAGCAATACACAATCATCCTGCTTACAAACACCTCAAAATATACGTCAATTCGTACGCCAGTCAACTACAATTAAGAAACGTATAAGTGAGCGTACGGGAAGCCCAAATCTAGTGATTGATCAAGCAATGACACGGATATCAAAAGCCTACGAAATGACTGCGAATGACCTCTTACTTATACGAAAAGAAGTAAACGATCTTCGAGCAGCGCATGAAAAAGAGAAGCAAAAGCGGAAAAAATCTAATAAACAGATATCTATTGAGCAAGGAATTACTAGAGCAGAGATTCAGGCTCTCGTACAAGGTCAGGTTGAGGCATCTCAAGCTGTTGCTACTGCTCCAACTGAGCCGGAGCTCCCAGCTTCTCAACTAATCGTACGCCGTCAATTTCGCTGTAGTGGCTGTGGTACTGAAGGGCATAAAATAAACCGATGCCCAAATAATATTAGGAGTTAATTTTTTGTATAGTAAATATATGGTGGTTTGAAAATTATGATTTAAAATCAATATAGAGCGCGGATCCGGGAGACGTGGCCGGTTCGGTAGTGTGGCCGGTTCGGGGGTGAATTACGTTAGTTAACTTAGCTAGAGTGATGACTAATTCTAATCTAGGTCACGTGAATCACGTGCCTCCGATCTCCACATTGTCACGGCCTCACGAAAAGCTAATTCGGGCAAGTACCGAAAGATAAAAGAGGGGAGGAAGAGTAGATAGTCCGCAGGGTGGGTCTGAGCATTGGCGATATAGACGAGGGACGATCTCTCGATAACTAGAAGGCAAATTATCGCCGCCTACTTCTGTACGTATACATTGAAAGTTGAAAGTTGGGTACCCACCTGCGCAAACGTCTCTAATATTTTCTACCTGACTTATTATTTCAGATCCATGACGCCTGACCTTAAGCTCTCGCTCAGTAGTGGACAGTCAACTCATTACTGCACAGCTTATTGCCTAAATGTGGGATGGAGTTGATTACTTTTCTATATAATCTTATTTGCTTTCCCTTCATACGTTATGCTTCCCATGTAGATTAGATAATCTACTATCCAACAAGTCCTAACTGGTAATCTCCCAACGGTTCACCAACTACATGCGACAAGGTGTTAGATATCATAATGAAGGGGAGCACCGCACATATTTATGGTTGTATTTGGCGATCGACGACATCTGTACCATTTTCAAAGACAGCCTTCGGGCGGATCAAGAGTCCGTTCCCTTGATTCCCAATTCGGTGAATGAAGCGTACGGAAAGATTCTAGACCGTGTGACTCCCGGACAAGAAGAAACTGTTAAAACTCCTCTTCATGGATCTTGATTCGTGATGTACACATGTACATCATCAGATCCGAGACGGTTTGAGGTTGTAGAGAACCCCGACGATAATGACAGATGTCTCGTGCAGAGTTGAAAAGTCGCTCGACTCCTGCACCACTGGCTGGAATCGAGAGAACATCTCGTGCAAGCCTCGCCATCGCCGAGAATTCATCTTGATGATATTTCCACCGAGTTCGAGACTGGGCGTTTGGAACAGTGTCTAACAGAGAGATCAGCAAGTATTTGACCGAGAATTGGAGACACTCACTGCTATCAAGGTACCTGGTGAGCTCATCAGACCGAAGAGGCTGTGAACTCTGACATGACGGTAAATCGTCCCGAGCACAAGCTAGGTCAAATTCATCCGTCAGCAGAGAAGAGAATGTGCCAGGGCCAGAGACAAATCACGAACCACGATCGGCACTATCCCAAGGAGAATCGAAGCGAACTTCATGGTGACTACTGAATTGGCTAATTTGGCTTTGTAAGGCGAAGTGGGCGTTCAGCAGGTTTTATGTAGAACGTCTTAGTCTCAGCTCTTCTGAGGTCACCTGTGCGAGGGATGACCTTGTGCGATCTGAAGCGCCAGCGTTATCCGCCGCTGGGCCGTTTCTGTGTTCTCGGGATGGCACAAAGAGTCCGAGGGATCGAATTGATCCTCCCGGGTGCTGGATCCAATCTAACCCGAGACGAAGATCGGGGATCCCGACCGAAACCTCGGTACTTGCAGAGCACTTTCTCTGTAGGCCTGCCTGCTTTGTCTACTTACTTATCAGCTTGAACAAACCACATTAGGCGCACTCAGCCCGCATATTCCACGAGTCCCACAGGTTGAAAGCGGTCAACAAGAGACGGGCCCATAAGCTTAAGACGATTCGGTCGCGTTGGTGAGCGTCCTAGAGTCTGAACGCCTGGAAATGTAATTGAGTGTGGTCATCCAGGCTAGCATTGACGAAAAGCATAGTCGAAAGGTTGTCTCCCTAAAAGCGAGTACGATTGGAATGAAGAAAAGAATTTAGGTAATCATGAAAACTCATAACGTTAATCGCGCAATTAATTCCCCCTAGCATACAACCTTCTCATCGTGATGACCGGATCCTACCGCTCAAAACCAACACCTACTGTGTAGTACTTTTGACTCTACTAAAAAAACGAGACCTTCGGATTCAGGCAGGCCTCATGTGATAACAACATATTACATATTTGAATAACTGGTTGTGCGCATGTGATGAGCGACACAGGTGGAATCAATAGCGTAAGTCGTAGCTCTGCTGTGAAAATCTACGCACGGATATGTACACTACGACAGCAAGACCATGAGGGTGGAGAATAATGGGGAAGTGTTGGACCCATCGCGCAACAGGACCTCACATTCTTGCCCCCAATCGCCACAACTTCCTAGGGTTCGTATCAGCACCGGTCATCTTCCCCCACAGCTGTCCTGATATTCCTATTCATAGTACAGAATTGGATATCGTCGTAAATTGTACTGAAAGTTGCGGTCGATAAACTCGTTGAATAGATCCATGGGCTTTTGAGGCTTTTCTTGGGTGGTATCTTTCGGTCAACAGCCGAAGACGGCACTGGCTGATAATACACTCTAACCATAATCGCTTTCTGAACGATACTGTTTGGATTGAAGCCAACGCCACTGCAACTTTCGACGGCACGCTACGTGTGGCATGTGTAGGTTGAGTCATGGCTCAACAGGTCGTTGTCCGGCATAACAGAGTCATCAAGACTGCCGGGGTTGTTTTCCGATGCGGTACGAGAGTTGTCGAGATCGGTTCCCTCATAGTCCGATGCCGATGGTGAAGACTCCGTGCAATGGTATCATTTTTCCATCATTTGTATGATCTCCAGGGTATGTACGAGTCGCGCTGTTGGTCGCGGCGTTGCATCGACTTGAGATTTCTTTGAGGTTCGCAGACAGAGGCTTTAAAAGTCGTGGTTCACCATTTGTGCTGTGGGCCCTGGTGAAATGACGCTCAGGGCAATGGGTATGGTCTCACATCCTCGTGCGAAACCCTCCATGCTGGTTCCGCTACGAGGCTGGTAGATACTTCAACTGCCCTGGCTTTGCATCGACGATGATCTACGGGTATACTGACGTCCTCTATTGATGAGCGCCTCGCGATGAAAGTGGTGCCAAAGGGTTTCCTAACTGCTCCAGTGAGCATGGAGAGGGACGTTCTCGACCCCATTGAGCATCGGAAAATCGGCCACATCTCTGTTTACCACTGTCGAGTTTCAGAGTGTCGGTGAGGACAGTGTCCGGGCTTTCTGTATATGGAGCTCCTTCATCCGACGTGGCCCCTTCCACGCCGCCTTCGCGTTGCGATTTCAACGGACTAAGTGCGATTTTAGACTCGGTGACATTGTTCATCCGGACGCCTACTGATACGTCATGCTTTGATCATGTAATCAGGATCAAGAGCCATCAGTCTGACTGTACGTCCAGGCGGTGGTGGATCAGGATATGGTAATATAGCTTGAATGAATGTATTGGGCGCGGTCGATTCACGTTTGTTTGCGGTATGTGTATATCTAGAGAATCTTCTAGAAGATGACTTTCCTTCGTTGTAAGGAAGAAATGGGAGCCTAGAAATAACGACTAAAACAGAGTATCCAAAGAGTTCAATACCTCTGAACTTCCGGATGCTGGCGGCGGATGATCTTCCGATTAGGAGCTGGGAATCGAATGTTTCCCTTAGGATGTGCGTTCGCTGAGGAACTGTGCGATACCATACCAAACTGTTTTGACCCACTTGGGGTGTCGAATCCTTTCTAATGGCGTCAACTGGAGACGGTGGCAAGACTAGACTATATGCAGCCTTTGTTTTAACTTGACGCGATTCCCTGCAGGGGACCGGTTCAAGTGGCTGGAGTCATACTTTCAAGGGACGGAACAGTTGGTGGGTGAATTGATGGTGGCTTCGCATTATGCCCACCCTGACTGCCTGTAATTTAGTATATCTTTTTCTTGGAAACCGGTCAGACAGGAGAATTCAGGCTACAGCGGGTTTTTGCTCGGTTGGCCCCCGGCTGCGGTCGCCCGATTCGATTGGATAAGCTCTCATACACTGCCTTGGATTTTTGATCCTTGACAAACACGGAGAAAGCGCATGCGTGTCTCTTTGTCTCCCAATGATAGATCTTTGGGGAATCTAGCAGGTGTAGCTTACAAAGGCGTCCTGTGGTCGACCTGAAAGCCAGCCAAAACATAAGCTATCTCGAATTGCAAAGCTGATAGAATTCAGGAGACACCTAGCATCGGTTGCCAAGCCCAATTCAGACAGGCGCAGTCGCAGTGAGCTAAGGGTGATTTTACCTAAAACTACTGCAGTGGCCAATTGAAACGAGCCATATCCCTACATAGAAGGCGAGACAGCCTTGCCATAACCGAGTATAAAGTCCACCATTATCTACAGCCGGCAGCAAGCGAACTTCATCCCTATTGGTTTACACTGCACGTGAGCCGTCAAGCAATAAACTTCGTTGACTCACTGAAGAGCCCGACTCTGATCATTTTATTCGAGCAAAGACTATACCAAGGTAGACCTTGTCCATTCCGTTGCTCTCTCGCTACCTAAACTGATCTGTTAGTTCTCTTGGAAAGCAACCATACAGCCCTGACAACTTCAATCTTCTCACAGAGACGTCATTACGAGCCTCGGAAACAACACAAAGGTGATAGTGTCCTCCCGAAAGATCAAATCTCATGGAGGACTCTGTCAGTCTTGCTGCTTGCGTCGACGAGTATCATATTCAGAATCCCTCGAGTCCAGCATTAGAAGACAATGAACACTGGAGCAACACGGCTCAGAGAAGCTTCCGCGACTACGAAAATGGCTCTCCAGTACCTTTAAGCGAGGACCCCTCCACCCAACAGCCAAAATATGACGAAGACGCTTCAGACACTATTTCCGTTGCTTCTTTCGGTCAACAAAGCTCAAACCCCGCGGAAGCCGCCTTTCAGCCTGTCGATCAGACCTCCACCCAACAGCCAAAATATAACGAAGACGCGTCTTCAGACACTATTTCCGTTGCTTCTTTCGGTCAACGAAGGGCGAACCCCGCGGAAGCCGCCTATCAGCCCGTCGGCCAAGGCATATTTTTGCAACCTGAGGCGCAGCCAATAGCCGACGAGCAACTAGTAAATGAAGTCAGACCGATCTACGCTGGGCTGGTCGTGGTCGAGAAAAAATGGATCGAGATTGACGAAATCTTAAGCAACGTGGCCCAGAGAAGTCACGCAACAATGAGAATGGCTCTCAGGCACCCTTGAGCGAGGGCCTTGCTGTGTTCAATCAAGCATTCACGCAGCTACCAAAGCATGAAGACGCATCCTCAGACTCTCGTACTGTCTCTATTGGACGAAGACACTATATCCGTTGCTTCTTTCAACAACAAGGTTCAAACCCCGTAGCTGCCGCCTACCAGCCTGGAGACCAAGCCAGCGGCATATTTTTGCAACCTGAGAGGCATCCAATAACCGACGAGCAACTAGTAAATGAAGTCAGAGCGATCTACGCAGGACTGGTCATGGTCGAGAAAAAATGCATCGAGATTGTGAAGCAACAGAACGAGAACCCAAGCGAATTGACCGTACTACAATGGCAAGCCCTAACTGCGCTTCACAGAACACTTTTGCACGAGCATTTCGACTTTTTCCTTGCCTCAAATCACCCTGCGGCAAGCGATGCGTTGAAACCATTAGCCAAAGCCTACTCGATGCCAGCGAGGATGTGGAGATACGGCATACATTCGTTCCTGGAGCTACTGCGAAAGACACTGCCATTGTCACTTGATCACATGCTCACATTCATCTGTATGGCGTATGCGATTATGACGCTTTTGTTAGAGAGTGTCCCACAATTCGAGGAGACGTGGATTGAGTGCCTAGGAGACTTAGCACGCTACAGGATGGCGATTGAAGAGGCGCACATGCGGGATAGAGAAATCTACACTGGAGTGGCTCGGTACTGGTATACCAAGGCCGCTGATCTTAATCCGGATATCGGCCGGGTTCAGCATCATCTAGCAGTGCTCGCTAGGCCAAATGTGCTACAGCAGTTGTTCTAAGGCTTTGATAAGTGTTCAGCCTTTTACCAATGCGCGCGATAGTATCTTACTCCTCTTTGGACCTCTCCTTGACCCCGCCAAGGCTGCGACAAAATATTCAAAATATTACCCCAAAGCCTTGACTATCTTTGTTGAAGCGCATGGCATATTGTTTACGAGGCAGGGTGTTCCTACCTTTTTGAGACTGGCTAATGAGTTCTTGTCTCAGCTTGATAGACATGCGGGTGTAGTTGGTCCTCTATTCCGAGAACAGGGTGTATACATCACGGCTTCTAATTACGCTGCTATATTTGACTATGGCCATGATGATGCAGAGATCCCGACTCTATTCAATCAGGCTGGGCTTACCCAGGAGGCAAAATCAGAGATTCTAGAGAAAGCATATTACCACTGGCAAAAGCCTAGTTGTCGCCAACTCGGCAGTGGCGAGGCAGTCTCTTTAGCGTCCCATTTTGCATTTACCACATTGGATGGCATCCTTGCTCGTCTCGGTGACCGGAACACGCTCCCAAGTATCCACGTCTCTCTAGCTTTCCTATGGTGTCTCGCAATGGTCCCAGAAAGCATGTACCGTATTCAAGCGGACGTCCCTTGGGAACGACTCGCAACGTATTTAAATACATTGATTACGCCGGATACTAATATCTCTGAAATTGAAAACGCGGAGTTCCCTGCACAGGAGACAGGAGCGTCGCGCCAATTGCCAGAGGATTTTTTGATCCATGGCCTTTCTTGGAGTAGATTATACTACCCACCGGGCTTCTTCAGTGAAATGGCCGAAGACGATGAGCGCTCCATTGAGCTTCCATCTGTGATTGTCCCACGGACTCGGCGATGTTTGTGGTTGGGAAGTAAGATTGCCAAGGTATGTCTTGTCCTCCCTGTATGCTCTCTGCTTATACGATCTCTAACGCTTTGCTTATAGTTTAATTGCTGGCTCTCCTATGACCCCAAGAAAGGCAGGTTCTGCGCAACTACATTTGCACACGAACTCGCTGCACTATCCAGCAAGCATCAACTCTTTCCTCAAGCAGCAAGCACAGAGGTCGCATCATCGGGACAACAGCAATGCTCCCGTCAATCATCAAGCAGAAAAGTCGATACAGATATCGAAATGGCAGAAGCCTGACTCGTGGTGTGCATTTCTGGTGCTCTATTCTCCTTACATCTTTTCTCTTTTGATTTTAAGTATATTGTATGCAAGCATGTTCTGTATTTTGCTGTCCTGTATCTTCATCTCCATCTGTTGCAAACAGTCTGCGACATAGGCAAAGGTCAATTTAAAGGAACATCTATAGTTGGCGTGCTTGCGAGGACACGGGCCACAGACACCGTGATGTTATCGAATAGCTCATCGTGCATTGAAATATCAAAATGTAATTTTGCTGAAACCGGTACAGCGTGTTTCTACCGGTGCCTATATTTTTGGTAACCTGACCATAGGCATGGCTGTTCAGCAAAGATATGTGAGAACCGTGTGAGAACGACTTTGATTTAGAAGGTCAGTTCACGTGGCAATCGCCCGAAGAGCCATGCAACATCTCGGGTGCAATTTTTCGCCATCCAGGATACGCGGTCCGACAGATGGGGGAGGCACAGCACCGATCAGTTGTCGATTGCATCGGGCTTAGTCCCCCATGGCTCCCCGAGAGCTCGGAGCCCGATTTGTGATTTCAATACATGGTTCATACGTCAGCTACATAGCAAAGGAAAGGTAGATTTGACAAGTAGCGGCAGATTTGGCTTCGTGTCAGATCGTATTTATCGTGTTGTGCATCCTTCTAGTTGATTACTCTATCAATCAAGTGCCTTCACCAAAGTTACGAAAAACAAGTAGCAGGTAATAAGCGAGAGTGGTCTGATCCAATCAGTCGTAGCTACTTTCAAAACCCAGGAGGTAATATCATTTGCTTTAGTCCCCAGGGGCCAGGGATGGCCATGATCAGCGATCAACCGCCAGCTGAAAATCAACACATATTAGGCTGGAAGACCTATTGCAGTCTAGACCTGGCCAAGGGTCCTTTTCAAAGATAAAGCATCCAGACAACCCTGTCGTCTTTTTAAAGCGGTGGTTGTAAATGAAAGATGACCACAGTTGACCAAGGGACTGAGCACGCTAGCGTCGAGCTAGTAAAATAACACGTAACCCTAGCTAGCGCGCGTCAGGTAGAATGAATTACTGTTGGACTCCGCGTATAGGCTAGTAATCGGGTAAAATAGGTTATCATACAAATGTGATTCCCCTTTCCTGCGGGGCTTTGCCAAGGCACTGATATGCATTCACAGCCTCCTATTGGCTGAAAGTCTTGTACGTTTCGAGATTAGCCTCGTTCGCTTCCAACGTACATACAAAAACTAACGGAAAATATCGAACCTAGTCTTCTACCGAACCTAGATTGGTAAGCAAAGTGAAAATGCCTGGGCGTGATACTGTTTTACTTGGAAGCTGCGTCGCGTACAGTTCATGGATTTCCGCAAAGCTAAGCTACGGCCCAAAAGGCGTAAACAAGGCGCTATATATTCATCACAGAGAAAAAGAATAATTACAGATTTCGCAAGGCATTCCTAATCCATTCTGATCTAGCTTGAAACTCATCTTGATAAATGTCTTGCAGACCTTGAAGTGCCCCATCAGCACAATGAAAAAGTCTCCTCCATACTCTAATCACGACCTCGTTGCCAGCCTCCCGTAGTTTGTGACCAGAGTAGTGAGCTTCGGTAGATAAGCAATCTACTTCCGCGATCTCCACTCGAACCCGTGGAAGCCTGGCAAGGTCAGGGGCACCGGCAGTATTTGGGACTGTATATATCGAGACTATCTCTCTCTCATCCCCAAGATACTGTGACCAGGAGCCCGTACACTGTTTTTGTGTCCAGGCTGGTGAGTACGGAAATTTCTCCAATGCCATCTCGCTTGTGTGGTCAAGCATGGGAAAGGAGAGCAGCAGGCCACATATCTGCGGTTTCTCATGGTCTTTACTATCACGAACACGCAGAGTGGCGCCGACAGCCAGGTTCGCACCAGCAGAGCGTCCAACAACGAGCAGTCGATCACTGATCCCAAGAGATACTCGTTGCTTCCACAGATTTATCAGTCCATAATAACAATCATCCAGCTGAGCAGGGGCCTTCCACTCCGATGCAAGACGGTACTCCACGGTCACGCAGATCACATTATGATCGTGGATCAAAGGAATGAGTGTCCGCATGCCGCTGCATCGGTCGCCAGATGTGAACCCACCACCGTGAATATAGTAAATACACGATCGACCGCTCTCTGGACCGTCATCCGAACGACGGAAAATGGACGGAAAATGGACAGATTAATTGTGTGGCCGTCGCACTCGAATGATATCACCTCATGTTCAAGACCATGATGTTCATCGGCATATCGAGCGCGATACTCCTTTAGAACGGATTCCGCATTGTATTCATCTCTGGATAGTCCTTGACGTATCTCTTCAAGATCCTGTCTAAGTTGAGGATGACATGCTTCGAATACATGTTCGATTCCGGAAGCCTCGAGTTTTTGTAGTCTCTGTATCCAGCGCCTTGCGTCGAGATACAGAAGCATCGTTTCTGAAAGATGATCTTGAAGGATGAAGAAGTCTCAATCAATGAATTGTCCTTGTTTGAGCAAATGATAATAGGCACCTGGTAATCAGGAAATATTTGAATATCATTTTGCTAAAAGAGAAGGAGGAGAGAAGATAAAAGAAGCAGCATAAATAGTCACCTGTTACCTGCTTTACAGAAAGTCTGACACCCTGATATCCATCCGTAATTCCCCGCAGCTCTCATATTGAATACTGGCTTGAAGCTTAAGCGTCTGAAAAATCTATCTCGCGAGATTAAATGGCGTGGAGATCTATCAGTACGGGGGGCTCAGACGCTGCATGGACACCATTGAAACACGCTAAATCTATAAATCCAGCTGTACATAAATGAGCTCTTTCACTGACTGTGACCACCAAGCATGAGACCAAGAGCCCCAATATTATTGTCTCTATCGGTACTGGTGGTGGTGATGAGAAAACGTATGGTTTATTCGTTCGCCCAGGTGAGTGCACTAGACCTCATTTATGTAAACAGCAGGGAAGCCAGGAGTCTAGACCTGCAACCAAACAAGGGGTTGGGATTATTTGGTCTGAAGCGAACCTATTCGCCATCGTCCTGATGCATCTAGGAGGGAGGCGCAGTCATGTTCTAGTGTTACATGGATCGGAACATTTCTACTTGCCTTGTTAAGTGTGTAATTTTCATCCCGCATGGAGCAGCACAGTTCTTGTCTTTACCAATCGCTTCCGCCAGAGATATCCACACCGGCACGAGTTCGTCTTCTGGAAAATGCTCTGGGCTCGAACAACATTTCGTTGATGATGCGGGATTTTCCAACAGGACAATCTTATCACGACGCGAATCGGATCTTCAGGAGAATCTTCGTATCGCGTACCTCGTTTGGTAATTACTCTGAACTCTGGTGGCGCTCTATCTAACAGTATTATTGAGTACTTGTGCAAAGTGGAGAATTCTGACTGTTTCCAAAGCACTGCGAAAGGGAATAGTTTGATTGATATTTAACAAAACTGCTGTATCTGTACTACGAAGTGGGACCGCATGTTGAACATAGGGCTCCACTACAATGATCCAATGACATGTGGCATCCAAGTGCTCGATCACTAGCGGTCAAAGTGGCACCGCATGTTCAACATGCGGTGTCCATTCCTCTCGACGACACCTCATTCTCACAGTTGCTGTTGCGGTCGCACACAACGATACCCGTGATGGAAGAATACATTAATCATGCCTGTGACTTCCTGTGCAACCTCACTGACGATGAAGTCTCTCAATATGGAGCGATTTTCGATCGGCTCTTAATGCAGATCGGTCCTCTACGAGGCTGGATCCCTTCCAATTCCTCTGTTGCCCCTCTACGCGACGAGACTCCGACCCCTCCCTCCATGATTACAGCAACAACCTTGCTAGAAGACATCAAAAAGGAAACGATCCACATGAGAAAGCTCCACTCCCGCGACATTGTAGCTTGTGTGCTTGATCACATCGAAAAGTCCCGCGACAATCGCGATCCACGATTATGGTTCTCTTCTTTGCGCAAGAAGCCTAGTTTGATGGATCGCGTCCTGCATGTTTTGTGTATACTTTACCACACAAATACCTGTTGTGGGTCTACAATCAATCATCTTGAAAGAGTTCTGAACCCAGAGGAGTCCTTCAAGGGTCTGATTCCAACGTATTGCAAAGTACATCATCTGGACGGGCCCACTATGGAGCGTTGCATTGCGAGGGGGTGTAAGATGCAAAGTTTTGGCCATCGGCTCGGAGAACCAGGGATCCAGATTGTGGCTGCCCCTGTGGTAACACTTTTTAGTCGAATAAGCTACAGAGAAATCCAGACCGTCAGCGGTCCTCTTCGGTCACGATATACTGAAGTGCTTGAACTAGCGAGGGTCTGCCACAGGTCTCAACAGCAATGTCAAGAGAGCTTTCAATTTGTCATCCGCGCTCAGCTGAGGCGTGCCAGGATCGGATCTACTTGGTCCATGCATTGAGAAAACAACTAAGGGAGTCCTATTCCTCTCCAAGCAATCCAATCCACTAGTCATAAAAGGAACTACATCTCGATCTCTGTCTGCTGCGGGGCTTTCACCACTTGTAGAGTACATCTGGCAAATAAAAACAGTCTCTTCCCTCCAGGGAAGAGAAATCTTGGTCTGAAACGGGTAAAGTGAGATCTGGCTCGGCGATGTCCCTTCCCACCGTATATCTGCATTAGAGACCTCTCTTATCAACTTATTTAGGTACGTGTTATAGATTGGCAGGTGGATCGTCTTGCGCAATGGTCGAATCAGGAGGTATGCATTGTCATATACCTGAGGAGCAATCCAATAGGGTGTGACCGGACTAGACAGACCGTCACAGGAAACGTTCAGCTGATAATGAACCATTACCGGAAGACCCGCACGGCTTTCAGAGCCGAGAAGCGCTTCGACGTTCGTTGCCACCTACATAAATTAGCTACGGTCTAGTCTCATGGAGAAAGCATCTTACGATATTGCCATGATTGAGAAATTTCTGAAGTAGTTCGTCCTCGGGAGTACCATAGCTGGCCCGAGCCCATTGCAGGTTGGCCTCCTGCTTTTTTGGTGCTCTAGCGAACCACTTTTCGACATCTGTGATAAGATCATCGGGCGGTTGCTCCCGATGAAGCCTAGTGTGACCTGTAATTTCGTTCATGGGAATGTTTAGCAACTGGGGTTCGATGGAATTGCTAGTCATGTTGAAGCGGGGAATGTGGGACGACTGATTGAGTGTAGGATTATGTAATTTTCCGGTCATGTGATTTTGGAGACGACATCTTAGCCACCAGGCGATGGTGAGGGAAAGGCACGTCTTTATACTTTTGACTATGAGGTTAATCTTCCAATCACCTGGTACCTAAGAATAGGAATGAAAAAACAGCATGGACTAGTACCATGTTTAGGACTTGCAGAGTTCACTCAATCATCGCGACTGCATTATGTTGGAGTTTCTGGCGCAGAATCTGGACAAGAATGGACGCTTTCTAGTTACATTGTCCGATCCATCCATCAAGAGGTCGTTTAGCGAGCGGCTGCATCATGGTCACATCAAACGAATCACTGGCCACAACCCAATCTACCTCACCACCCTCTTCAACAAGCACTTCATCTCGATCTTCACCAACATAATAGAAGATCAAAAGCTTCCCATGCGCATCATATACGTGTATCAATCCATCTTGCCACCGAACTTCCCATCCCTCTTGAACTCCGTTTCGAACGATTGCGTATGCAAGATCCAGGTCGCTGATAATGGCGTCGATTCGTTCCTCCAGGTCTTTTTCTGTTTTGTTTTTACTAGATTTCCTTTCCAAGTACACAATACATTTGTCTTGAAGCAAGAATTAGCCATTATGGATAGAATTTTTCAGAAGAATCTTTACCTAGATCGTAATCGACGGCATCGGCATATTTCTCAAGCTTGGCGATGGTTTCTGATGTTGTTGGACTAGTTTGCGGAAGTGTGTCATAGAATGAGTCGAGAGTGGTCTGAAATCCCTCCAGATCAAAGTCTAGACTTGATATTTGATCCATGTTGACTCTAGGAAGGGATGGTCAAAGAGTGTAGCAATATTTGTAGTAGCATTAAATGTCAGCCGGAAAAATATGAAAGGGGGAAGAGGCCGACCCGGGTTTAGAAAAAGGCGTCCACTCAGCGAATAAGCTAGAGGAGGCCATTGCACAAACACGTATCGTAACGGCTCAGATCCCAGCCTGGATTTCCTCTGAAAAAAATTGAAAATCAGATATAAGCGATGCTTTTTCCTAAATTGGGACGTTACTGTAGCCAATCAAGTTCATCTGTGTATCGGTAGTAAGTTACGGAAAGTTTACCTCCCCGGCCAAATTTGGCTCCACGAAGCCAATGGTGGTTTGTTCCTTACCCTATTCTTCCTCCAAACTCACACTGGTGGAGCCAAAGAACCATACTACTTTCCGATCCTTTATCTCGTGTAGTTCGTGCTCCAAGTCCCCGTTACCCTAATCAAAATCAAATGCTACTTCAACAAATCATCGAGAACCTTTTCATTAATTGATAAATATTTTATTCTTTCCCCGTAGTACAGGTTGCCACTGAGGACAATCGGAAAAAAAGCTTCTACCACTGTAGGTATCTACCACCTCGCGATTTTGATGACAACCAATCGTAATGCGATCAAGACATCGAAACTGGACCTGGACCGAGGTGCCGAGCGGCCTTGAACCGGCTCACGTCACGAATAAAGTCTGGTTCCCAGTTGCCGCTCGGTTGAAATTCCAGAGCTTCTGCGCTCTCATTGAATTAGGGTTGATATATTGACTATAGAAATCAATAAAGGCCGTCTTACTCAAATGCTTTACCCTGTAGAGTGTTTGGTTTGGCTCGTGGCAGTCAATGGTCACATACATAGCCATATATTTTGTGGACCCGCACCACTCCAAGACGGCGCTGGGTGAAGTAAACAACTTGCCCTCAATTCAGGTCACTGTTAGCATGTGAGCACGATAACACGCTTGTTGACATGGCCCGTCGTGATTCACACGCCTTCAATTTAATTCACTGTGAATATGTTTACCCGCATGTTATCATGGCTCGTCCTAATCTCCACACGCCCTCAATAAGTTACCGTGTCAAGCGGAACTGAACAGTCTTCAAAGAGGACCCCAATCAGGACTTTAGCCGTTTTCTAGAATGGTGTGTCGATACAGTAAGGGCGCGAGAGCAAAGCGCAAAAGGCCATTTTCGTCACACTAGTCTAACACAAGATAGATTGTGACCTAGGCTGATAAAAACACCATTACATTTCTTTAACTGCCTACAGTGACTCCTCTTAACGGTCTCGTTAGTTCACGCCGCACATATAATCACTAAAGCCATTGCCGGGCTGTGAGCATGCTAGTATAAGAGAATACCACACCATTGATAGCTGAGTCACAGAAGATCTGGCACATCCTCGACGCCTGGCACTGACATGCCTTCTACAGCGATTGCACTCCAGCGGCTGGTCGGTACAATTCAATCCTATAGGTATGTATGTTCACTATTGCAGCCCCGTATTACGTGGCGTCTCGGGCGACGACCGATGGTAAGCGTGGCAAAAGTGACGATCTTAGATGATAGTCGACTCCGGGTGGGAGTTTTCAACGGCCAGGCTCGGTTTCATTTTTAAGCAGGCCCGAACGACAGCATCGATTGGACATCAGGCGGAGTGTGCTTTTTGGAGTCCCTCCCGACCAATTTTCATTGTCGGTCATCCGTGGGGCACACCGGTTGTCTATCAAAGTCAAGATGCTGTCCAGTCTTGATGAAGGAGAAAACATATTCGTAGGCCAATTGATTGCAAAATAAGCTAATCCTGATATGGACTAGTGCAGTGCTTTGAAAGGGACATCGGGGCAAGAGTGGGTCGGAGAGCTCTCATTGGTGGAAGTATCTGTATACGCCCCACAAACAGATTCACCCATTTTGGCATTTATTCCCCTTCATCTTCGTTTATAGGTTATTCGTATTCGAATTGACTGTCGTTGTGCTCATCCAATTTCCTGCTTAGTGCAGTAAAATTAAAAGGCTAGCTAGCTTGCAAGGTTCAGACTCTCGAAGAAAATGACCATCTCCACTTGCTCTGACGTCGCCTCTTCTTCACCGAGATTGTCTGGCTCTGGCTTCCATGAGATTCGGGAAAACCCTATCCGCTCCAAGATGTTGACAGCCTGAACTAGCAGCTCAGGCTTGCCCAGCTGGCTGCATCTCTGCGAACGGCCCAAACAGATACCCGTGTACCTAACATGTTCAGGTACAATTACCCTGGAAGGGACGACTTCTGTTTCCGTACGCTGGTCATCGGGCGGTATAATTGGAGGCGATGGATGAGCCGAGGAAGCGTTGTAGGTCGTCTGCTGTTGGATATGTGCTTGCTGTGCTGCAGCGATAAACGTTGATTTGAAGAACCCTCCAGCCTCATCAACCTGGTTCTGATCCAGTAAACTTGACAAAGTCTTCGCAAAAGGCATCCAGCCATCCATTCCCACAAAACCACCAAGCTCATGGTGGACACACAACAAAACGACAAGGCCCAACGCCGCTCCCTGTCCAAGCCCCGCTATGAAGATATTCTGGGAACTACCACCGACCCGTTTGATACGCTCAATCTCATCGTCAATGATCCGCAATATGTATGTGGCGCTCTCCTGTAGCGTCGTAAGCTGCTCCGGCGATTCCAGCTGTACGTTTTCCAGAGAAGCTAGTTGCAACCACTCGGTAGTATTATCTTTCTTGTTTTGTCTTAGCTGTTGTCGGTCGGCCTCGGTCCAATAGAAATGCTTCGCTCGAGCAGATGGAAAGACCCAGCGAGTGCGAGGGAAATGCTCATATAATGTTCCGGATGTGCCTGTCGATTTTGCAAAATAGTCTGCGAGACTGGGACCAGTGCTGTTCCTATCGTGTAGGATTATCACGGTGGTTTCGTGCTTACTCTCCGGAAAGTATACATGCCGAGGAGGATAGACGCTGTTTGACATTGTCCTAAGTATACACAAACATTAGTGTGTG
Source organism: Talaromyces sp. F31 (assembly GCA_037356135.1). Classification (NCBI taxonomy): domain Eukaryota; kingdom Fungi; phylum Ascomycota; class Eurotiomycetes; order Eurotiales; family Trichocomaceae; genus Talaromyces; species Talaromyces sp. F31. Next base: position 3,412,588 of record JAYXSF010000034.1, read on the forward strand.
CCGATAATGGCCATGCTTCGAGGGAAGGTAACAATTCAATCCAAGGGGAAATTATCAAAAAGGATATCAGCATAGAGCCTACCTATTTTAGTTTCGAAGGTGGTAATGAGTACGGATCTTAGAAATCACTTGTAGAAATGGGGTCGATTGTTCGTACCTTCTGAACTGATCATCATAAGAGTTTATATAGCCTACCGCCTGCCGAAGAAAAGTCATCGCCGGATGTTGGGAATGGCGCGGTGAGGCTGAGCCCTAGGCGAGATAAATACCGTAGCCAATCACTGCATTGTCGTCGTGCACAATTACCCATGCTAGTTTCGCCGACTTGAAGTTGGTCCAGGGTGCAATTCGCCCGGGTGAATGCATATGTCACCTGTAAGTTATCGACGATCTTGGTTACGTATAGCCAGATGATATTGCAAACAATGGAAACAAGGAAACAAGGTAGATCTAATCGAGAACATGTAGAGCTTCTGTGCTCTCACCGCTGAATACGCGGTTCAACCTATCCTCGATATGTATGCTAGTCATTAGGTATGGTAAGCCTAGAAGTAGTCGCAGGCCGAATATATATTGAGTTCCTTTAGTAGCTTAAATTTTCCACGGTAGTCATGCTGTAGCCAGTATCTGTCGTTGTATAAGTTTAGTGTGACGCATTTGTCACCTACATACAACTATCCTTATTTTCCACATTCATCGGGCGACTAGTATCTAGCATCCCACAGGCAGTTTTGAATGCCATCTCCCAACCATAGGGTTGAGTGTGCCGTACTCCGGGTTGGGGATACCACCACCGGCCAGGAGAAGTAAGGTCTTCTTCACGAAATTCTTCGTGGAAAATGGTTTCGTGACCTGACAACATCGCAGATTCCTGTGTGCTAAAAGTTGAATGTGATTCTTTCGAAAGAGCTGCGGGTAGAAGGTTCGTATATCTTCTGCTTCCACATGTTCTATTTCAGCAGCATATTGGTCATCCGTCCACGTCTTCTCCTCAATCAAACAAATTTAGGAGGACGGTAGCTTGCTCGTATGGATGTCGCTTGTACTCCGCGTCTTGGTAGGCTTGCGTAAGACGCTCTTTGATGATCTTGAACCTCGCCAGATCCACAGGCAAATTGCGCATTTTCTCGTTTGCAGGTAGGCTAGTGCTCTGGAGTACTGGCTGAGGAGGAACATATCCCCGCGCGGCTGCTACTTTCTATACGGAAAGGGCTAGACTGCTAAGCGGATAGGCCTAGGTTGCTACACCGCTTTATACACCTCATCTAGACTCAGCTTGAAGAGGTTAGCTAGTTGCACCACTTTTTTATGCGAAACAGGCTAGGCTGCTGCACCGCTTTAGAACGTCATGCAGATTTCCCCCAAAGAGGCTAGCCAGTTGCACCTCTTTGATACTCAACTCCAAGAGCTTGAGGACTGCACCGCTTTGGATTCTGGCTACTGCACTATGGGAGTATAAATAAACAATGGGATGGCTCCATCCCTCACTTGAACTTCAACCACAGATTTCCGGATCATTATATGACCACGAGTAGCACATCGAAAAGAAAGAGACAAGTTTGTCTTCCTTCCTGCAAACTCCCATATTCCTTGCTTATAAGACTCATCCACAGACATCAAATAAACAATCACAAAAATGGCGTCCAGCGAATATGCGGCATGCTCCACTTTTGGATGCGACCAAACAGGCATTCGTCGCGGCGACAAATGCCCAAAATGTGGGGTTGTCCGCCCAGAGAATGACACAAACAAGGTATTTAGGAAGCTTGCTGCTTTTGTTAAATGGAGAGCATTATTGACTGTCGTATTCAGTGAGACGACACCCAACAGTGTAATTGACCAACAGTGGAGAGGTTTGAGATGGGCTTGGGCTGGGGTGGTTGGGAAGGGATTAAAGCCAGTATAACTCTGCAGTTGATGTGAAATATATTCTTTGGAGCATTTCTCTTTCCACTTTTAATTTCTGTGACTATCGTGGATACATAAGAGATTCATGAATCAAGTTTACATCACGGTGTACTACTGTAACTTATACGGTGTATTTGACGCACGGACCAACAGTCAGCTACAAATACAGACAGTAGCCCCATCATGTGGACAACACCCACCCAATTTCCACCTTATTCTTGTTTTGTTGTTTTGAAACATGCCAACCGAAGATTCTTCCATTCTTCATTGGAAAACAGAAAATTATTACGTCCAAAACCATGCCAAGCAAAAGCTGAGGGATGCTTGCTTTGAACGAGTAAACTGGGAAGCGCTACTCCAATATGCATCCTCCCAAAACTTCAACCGTCCATGCAAACTGCTCAAGCAGTACACAATCGGTGGTATTCACCTTATAAGGCTTTTGAGCTTTGGGGATACTTCTTGGGTTGTTAGAATTCAACTAGAGCCATCAACACCGGCCACTGCATGTGTTGCCCAGGCTGAGATAGATGCAATGGAACTCATTCGAGCACGAACGAGCGTCCCAATTCCAAAGATCTTTGGCTATGCAGTCAACGATGATAATGCTGTCCGAGCGGCGTATACACTAATGGAGTTTTTGCCAGGTTGTTCTGCTATGGATGCTGATGGAGGCTATGAAGTTCATCGGGGTCAGATTCCTCGCGAGAGAAAGGAGACCTTCTTTATGAAAGTCGCAAGGATTCAGGTATGCGTGTTCGACGATACCCGAGATATTTATTGACTCGTCCTAAAGGTGGAAATTGCTTCGGTGAGAATGTCAAAAATTGGTACTATCACCCGGCGGGCTGATGGTTCCTTTGACATTGGGCCGATTCCGAAGTTGGGAGGACCGTTCTCGACGGCAACAGACTTTTTCAGGGCATGGGCAACGTACATGAAATTTCCGTCCACCGAAGACGATATCAGAAGCCAAATGCACAGTGGCCCAGTAGAAGAAGTTCTAAGTTCCATCAGTACCTTTCGCAGCCTGTTATACAAGCTCGCCAGCAACATTTCGGCTGATGATGCTGGTCCTTTCCCGGTATATCACCCAGATTTCTACCATAGTAACATCATTGTCAATCCGTCTTTCGAGATCCTAGGTGTGATCGACTGGGAAGGCACGTGCACAGTGCCGTGGGAGATGGTCGAGTTTCCTCTATTTTTAAGTATCGTGGCCCCTGCTATGGATGACCCGAAAAAATATGATAAGAAAGGACGACCCAAGGACCCAGACAAGAAGCGTCGTGTCGAGGAGAGAGTTCAGTATGCCAAACATGTCCAGCAATGGGAAGACAAGTTGAAGAAGGATGGCAAGCTATCTGAGATTCTTCTCAATCCTGACATACAGGGACTTGCCCATGCAATGAAGGTGTATATTGACCCGGGCAAGTTAGGATTTTACGACAGAATACTAAAGCCCTTTGCTTTCTCTAAATGAGTTTCTCCACTCGTCCGGGCCACTTGATAACTTTCGGCAGACACTTGTTCTTTTGGTGTTTCTTTGGAATGATGAGGAAAGACATATGTACGATATGGATCCTCAACAAGAAACCAGTAAATTAAATTATTCACATTTAACGATTCTCACGTGATAGATTTGTCCCCAAAGTGCCTCTCTTCTGCCACGAGACCAAGCAAATCTTCACAAAAACTTCGACTGAATTCTACCTGAGACTGTGGCCCAATCCTATGAAAACGAACAGAGTGGGATGAGTGGAGTTGAGCCTTTTCGGGTTATACCTCAGCAGGTTGAGGTCATTCAGGCGCTCGAAAAACTCCATGCTTGGAGCAGCAAGAATGATGATAAATCCCACAGACGGGACCAGGGCTTTTTGTTACTGGAAGATGAAGACGAGATATATAAAAGCATAGAAGAATTGCGAAATATTAAAATAGATCTCGACTCCTTGATAAACCAGTCATAATCTGAAATCCGAACAACTATCTTCAGCAAATATCCCCAAAGCGCAGCCGCATATTCCGCGTATCTGGTCCTGGGTATCCTCAGTTGTGGTCGTCCACCGGCCGGTTAGATTTGTATGTCAATTACTCTTCTGCTGCTAGCAAGCTACCCAGGTAAAAGTTCACACTTTGTCACCTAGCTTACCACCAGACAGCGTCAGAAAATCCATTCCGGGGCTGACGTAGCACTGTCTGGTGATTATAACCATATCTCCTGTATTCAATCGGACCGAATCACCATCCTCTCGCTCTCAAATCGTTGGATTCCGTTCTGTGTGCAATCCCAGGTTGCGGAATCTAACACCATGTGTTATTATCAACGTCGAGAACTGCTAGAAATTCAAGAGCATCTGTGTCAAATGCTGCTAGATAGTCTAAGTCATCGACATCCAAAGGTGGTAAGTCTAAGTCATCGACATCCAAAGGTGGTAAGACGGCAGATTCATCACCTTCTGCTATTGTGTTGCAGGAGCTTGTTGAAGGTATAATCTCGTCCGCTAGGTAGAAGTCTACCGTAAGCTTCTATCAAGCGTAAAGTTTTCTCAATGGTGGATAACTCACAGTTTTTGGCGTTCACAACGGATATAGGGTAATCATAAGGTTCCAAACTTTGCAGAGAGAGCTGATTTGGTTGGGACGTGCTAAAGGCTAAATCGTACGCCGACGGAATGTTTTGATTATGCTCCAAGTGATTCACAATGTTATCTCTGTCTCTAAACCCTGCAGGACAACACCAGTTTGGTGGCAGGGCGTCCTCGCCTATCGCTTCGGTAGGTTGTCTTAGAAAGGATACGTTTGGAGGCCCGAATTGCATCTCGCAAGTCATGATGTCCGGATATGGGGTCCTCATATCAAGCAAGAATGAGTCATTCTTGTCCTTATTTTGGCGGATGGTCTGCTGATAATCGCTCTGCGAAGATAGATTTGAAGTTGCGAATGGATCGATGGTTGAAACCCCCATTTCAAGTTGGTGGATGTCCTGGGTCAAATTGTTACCTGCATGCTGAATCCATTGCAATGGGGTTTGAGGCAATATGTTTCTGGGCCAATTTCTTGAAAGCGGCTGTCTGGCATACAAATTGTTCAGTATTAACTTTCCATTGGTCGTTGCATCATCAAGATTCGATTCAATCGCACAATTTTTGTCCTGTTCCACTCGCGTAGGACTTTGCATTTTACAGCGACCCTTCGTCAGATGAACAGAAATGTTGCGCTGTTCCTTGAAACGGTGGTTGCAAAACGGACAGAGGTATTTTTTTGGTCCATCTAAAAGCCAATATATGTTAATAAATGATAATTGATGAGATAGCGTTGCACGAACGTGTTTCAAGATGTCTTTTGAGAGAGAACCTGTTTGACAACCAATTCTGACACACTGGGCACTTGTGTTTCGATCGTTCTCTAATCCCCTTTCCATCACTACGCCACTGATATGAATAGCCATGATATACTGGCATCTTTCCAAAGATTTGAAGTCGTGTGTTTGTTTTCCGAGCGAGTTTACACGCGGGGCTGAGGTTTTGAAGGGTCCAAACACATGCCAGTCTAGGCTGGTCACGTGCGGGACGTAATTTACCAAATTCTAGGCAAGTTGGATAGGTGGCTTTGACAAACAATTCGCGAATCCTCCTACTGAGCCGTTCGTCAACCGTCTCTATGCCTCCAAATAACGACGGTGCTTTGATGTTGAATTGGAACGAACAGGGCCATGTCGGTGGTGGACCTCCGAGCCACCTCCGGTGTTTATTGTAGAACTCGTTGTTGTAGAAACGGTATTTGTGAATTAAGTGTATGGATTTGCTCTTTTTGTCGAGATAAACGGCCATCATCTCTTTAGGCTCCGGGGCCCATGGGTCTTCAATTTGGTCATTGGAAGACTGATTCAAGGCGTTGATCGATAATTAAATAGATAACGGCTTAGTTACACCTCATCTATTACAAAGCTGGTTGTCTAGACCTGCAAACTAAATAGGATTGGACTTTTTTATTCTGAAGCGGGTCCATTCACCATCGATCTCATGCACCTAGAAAGGAGATGCAGTCATGTCGGTCTACATGGATCGATGTATTGCCAGGCAGGGCCAAAGTATCCATCCTATTTAAATTGATCATACGCTACACCACTCATATTATAAATTAAACAACACTATTATTGGCTCTGTTTCACTTTTCAGTCCTTCCAATCGAGGAGCTCTCTTGTTCCCACCCCAGAATTAGCTTTCGTATCGAAACCTTGTCATGTAATGGCTTTGGATGACGAGCGGGCCAATGGACTTCCTTTCCAACTATAGAAAGACCCTGATCACCAATGATGTGGACATACCTATTTTCGCTCCCGGGAACTTTAAGTAACGATATTTTCCCGAGGCGGGCATCGTAGTACATTATGTGCTTGAATGCCTCCTCGTAACGAGTATCAATTTTGGCATCTTCTCCAACATGCCATGTGGGGCCCACAAGCGTCAATCGACCCAGTTCCCAAAAGTATCCGAGTGAGTCCCATTCGCTATGAAGATCCATTAGCCAATGATAGATACTTCTGATAATAGAACAATGTCCCACCAGTTTCCGTCAACACTATGGATTGCTAACCAAACACTCTTGATTGGTGATGGCCTTGTCAACCTCTTTGGTGAGCTCAAGAACCTATCGCGTATGAATCTCCTCGCCTCACGCTCCGCAATCTTATCAAATCTCCTTCGCTTCAACCACGCCGCTTGACTCTTTTTAAAGTCTGCACTCATCTGAGATAGAAGAAAGAAACTATGACTTAACAAAAGCGAGAGGGCACCGAGTGAGAGGATAGGGGCCGATGAACTAATGTAACCTTGAAAGATTGAAAGGGAAAAATGGCGAGTTTGATCCACCCGTGCAGGCTAACGACAAAAAGTGTAATACACCGATAGTGAATTGTCCATGCTTTAGCGCAATAGAAGCAAAACGTTGATTCGTTCGCCCAGGTGAACGCACTAGACCTCATTTATGTAAACAGCAGGGAAGCCAGGAGTCTAGACCTGCAGCCAAACAAGGGGTTGGGATTATTTGGTCTGAAGCGAACCTATTCGCCATCGTCCTGATGCATCTAGGAGGGAGGCACAGTCATGTTTTAGTGTTACATGGATCGAAACATTTCTACTTGCCTTGTTAAGTGTGTAATTTTCATCCCGCATGGAGCAGCACAGTTCTTGTCTTTACCAATCGCTTCCGCCAGAGATATCCACACCGGCACGAGTTCGTCTTCTGGAAAATGCTCTGGGCTCGAACAACATTTCGTTGATGATGCGGGATTTTCCAACAGGACAATCTTATCACGACGCGAATCGGATCTTCAGGAGAATCTTCGTATCGCGTACCTCGTTTGGTAATTACTCTGAACTCTGGTGGCGCTCTATCTAACAGTATTATTGAGTACTTGTGCAAAGTGGAGAATTCTGACTGTTTCCAAAGCACTGCGAAAGGGAATAGTTTGATTGATATTTAACAAAACTGCTGTATCTATACTACGAAGTGGGACCGCATGTTGAACATAGGGCTCCACTACAATGATCCAATGACATGTGGCATCCAAGTGCTCGATCGCTAGCGGTCAAAGTGGCACCACATGTTCAACATGCAGTGTCCACTCCTCTCGACGACACCTCCATCTCACAGTTTGCTGTTACGGTCGCACACAACGGTACCTGTCATGGAAGAATACATTAATCATGCCTGCGACTTCCTGTGCAACCTTAGTGACGATGAAGTCTCTCAATATGGAGCGATTTTCGATCGGCTCTTAAGGCAGATCAGTCCTCTACGGGGCTGGACCCCTTCCAATTTCTCTGTTGCCCCTCTACGAGACGAGACTCCGACCCCTCCCTCCATGATTACAGCCACAACCTTGCTAGACGGCATCAAAAAGGAAATGATCCACATGAGAAAGCTCCACTCCCGTGACATTGGATGGATTCTCTTTTTATACTTTGGTCTTTCGTTCTGGGGTATCAGCTGGACTAGTTCCACAAAAAGTGGAGGTTCACGTACGTTGGGAGTCTAGAAAGGGGAACTCTTGCCACGAACTCTTATTTTTCGTTTTTTTCTTCTCTTGGCTTTAATGCCTCATGTATTGCAATTTGGCGGCATTGGAGTTAGCACTCCCTTTACTCGATCGGGACATGTGTCTCAAGCAACACTCAGCAAAGTATCCATAGGTCTACGTGAAACCGCCTGCAGTTTTAAGATTTGGTCGGTTTCAATTCTTACTAAATTTTTTAGAATCTGTGCCTTGAGCTATGAAGAATCTAATAACTCCGATCCCAAGGCGAGGAGCACGACTTAGTCGATCTAGAGAATTAGACCCTGCAGCGAAGCGTTATGTTAAAAGAAATGAGACCCCTGAAGCAAGTGACCAAAGATCTGATGCCATCCTTTCTCACTTTGTATTGCTGAGCAATTCTGACTGCCTATTTGTCATCCTTGCGCGCCTACGCTATTTATTGTTTCCGTATCCGAGGCTTTCATACGCTTTTGTATATTAATACGGTGCATTTCCTCATGGGACAGCCACGAACAATCTATCTTCCTTTGGTACCAACGATGTCGTCTGCTATTTCACCTCGCCGACTCCGCGTAGCATGGGCATGTGACTGTTGCCACCAGGCGAAAACAAAATGTTCTTCAGAGTTACCTTGTCAGCGTTACGATTGCTGCCGGTCGAAATTAAAGTGTTCTCATGGAATAGATGAACCGGTGTATGCAGACGATCATTCCAGCAAAATGAGAGAGGACGGACCTGAGAAAGCAGAAGTAAAAGATACCTCTCCTATAACATTAGATGTCATGACAGCATCCGGAGATCGATTATCCAACTCAATGCCTCTATCCATGTCGGAATATCGGACTTCGCCTACGAAGGACTATCTACTTCACAATCATGCGATGGACATCCCGGGATTTCTTGACGTGCCAGAGACTGTGGAGGGTTTGGCACGAGTCAACACTTCTCCAGCTGGTCCAACGCTAGATTCGCACGGCGGCTGTGTGCTGGACCCTATCATACCGTTCATCCCTGAAGTCCTAGAAAATCTTTCATTTCACTCAGTATTCAATCCATGCTCCATGGCTTTATTTCCGGGAGAGCAATGGCAAGGCAATATGGATCCGCGTCTCCCTACCTGCGCGCCAACATACGACTATACACCCTATGTGCCGGAGACCATGGGGGACTTAGCACGAAGCAACGCTTGTAAAACAGGAGATATGAACGGATGTGGAATAACGATAAACGTTGAAAAATGTCCCGTGCCCCTGAAATCGCCTTTGGCCGATGTGGACCATCACATCAGTGCACAGGAGGTCGCTAGAGATCTGGGGCCTACCATCACGTCTCAATCAGAATTGCAAAGTCGAAAGCAGGAAGCTCGCGTCTCACGTCCCGTGGCTCGAAGCAAACGGCATAAGAAAGATACACCAGAGTTACCATGTCCGATGCCCGAATGTTCCAAGGTCTTCAAGAGAAACGACAAACTACGACGCCACCAGCGTGAAGTCCACAGGCTTCAAGTTTTTCCATGTTTGATTCAGGAATGCCCTCGAGCTACCTATGATAGGGCATTTCCGCGCAAGACGACATGTTACCAGCATATGCAAACCTTCCATCATTATGCACACAGTTATGATGACTTCAAATCGCAAGCCGAACCAGTAATCGACTTCATCGGCTTTGATATTTCATACTGACACTTATTTTTCTAAAAGAAATACCTCTATTGCCTTTAGTTTAATGCTAGAATTCTTTTTTTGTACCCTTCGCCTATATGATATCCATTCTCGGCTTGCTCTTATACCAGTGCTGATACACAATTGAGAGAGCAGTCATCGTACCTCATTGTGGTATCAACTCAATCTATCTCCTTGGTATTTTCTTATTGTCCCTCTTTCTTTTTCGATTCTTAGCATGCTTTTGAGACCAGCGTTTGTGTCGTAAGCGTTTGCCCCGGGGATAGTTCCGTGGATTGCAATATGATCTCCAAATTGTCATCCGATCGGAACAAAATGCCACGGTCAAAAATGACGATGCAACGATCTCACGTATCGTAGATGATCATCAACTTCGAGCGGAGGATGCAAAATTTGCCATCGTGGCCCGTAGCGATACCCAAAAATCCGATGTTATCACTCGCCGGCGGTAGAGCTCTCAAGCGATGAAGTCTGCGTCCACCACCATCTCGAGGTCTCCCAAACTCGAGTCAAAATTCGACCTGCGCATAGTGGATGACCGGTGAATCATAGAGACAAAGCATCAGATCGACCGTGCTCCGCAATGCAACAATCAGATGCGTCTCGTGGTGATTCTCGCAAGTCATTCTTGCGCAGGTCGATTCGCCCTACGGAGGAACGGTGGTGGAACTGTCACCAATCAAATGCTGACCCCAAGCCCCACGTAGTAGGCGGAAAAATGCGGCTCTACTCTTCACTCCGTTAATGCTGTGCGTGCAGTGCTGTTCTTGATCGGGGTTCATCTGTGATGCGAACATGGTAGAATGTTAATGTGTTGACTTGATTGAGGGCGGTGGTGGAAAGGACCACGAGCTAAATTCAAATCTCGAAGGCCTGGTTCTGCGGACACCATTCACCACCCTTCTGGAGTGCGTGGCACATCATCTGAAAATGCCAGCACAGGTTTTGTCGGGGATATCGCTGGAATTACTGCCGAACTTCACCAGCAGTAGCACAACCGCAACGGATGATTGAAGAAATTCAGTGCTTCTTTGATCATCTGAGCTAGCTCGGGTTCTTCAATAGCAGGCTTCTGGTTTTCCATCCTCGTCACATTGATATTTGAGAAATATGCCCAGTTCGTCGCAGCCCGTGAAATTTCTTGCTGATCTAGTGACCGCCAACGGTAATAGATTCATCACGTCTTCTCTCATGTGTTCTTCCCATGTTCACCTTTGCATACAATGCTTCTGAAGAAATTGGCCATCCGGGGAAGTTCGACTCTGTGCATTACGCCAGTGGTCCATGGCACGACGTTGCAACTTTGACCACGGCCGATGCATCTACGCGCAGTGAGTACGAAAGCACTTTTCGAAACACCCGTCAGGAATTTGACAGAGTCCAGTCATTCCGATTGTCAATCCTGCATGGACCGAGACCACGCTCAAAGGCCGCGCATTGCCATATCATGACCATTCTGCCTATAGTTCTCGGGGAACTCGGGTGCGCGTTTGTTTCGGGGGTCCTTCGTCCGATGGCATAGTAAGTCTTCTCTTCCTTTACGTTTTTGATTCACGATTGGGACGTCTATGACTATCGAATCAGACGGGAGCTCCGCTGGGACCTGATCAGGTCTTCCATCAACAAGAGGGAACCGGTATCCGCCAATGCCAAACCGGCCACCCGGATCGGTCGGTGTTTTGTGATTAATGACTTGCTGACAAGTGCCCAAGTCTTTCAATCTATATAGATGAAGGTACTCTCAAATCCCAATAAACAGTCGACTGATTATCAGAAAATGTATTTTCTCGACTGTGTGATCGCTCTGGCTTTCGCAGCTCTGACTGATTTGTGTCAACAACATTCTCTGCGAATTTTGGTCATTCATCCAAGGCATCGATACAGTAAAGTCGGTGATGTGTATTGTTGTTACTAATATCAATGAATATGGCCCCCAAGGCATCAAATGAATCGAACAGCTTTCCCCGCGCTCCTTAAACTTAGGGAGTAAGTGTTGCATTAAATGTGGGCGTTGCTTAAGTGAATGTTGCTGTACAACCATGAGGCCTGCCGCTTCCATTTCAAAACAGAGAATGCCCAGTTGTTGAGCCAGTGAGTCCCGGGTTTTCGAGTCTTTCATCACCTGATCTCCGGATGCGATCAACCCGTAGTGAACATGAGGTGTCGTATTATCACGCGGCTCTCGGTCGAGTAACTGCTCTTTATCACACTTTTCACAGTCACTTTCTTGATGATATGACGATCGAAAGCGATATTCGGTATGGTAATTTGGCAACGCAAATTTCTCTTTTGCGTTCGGTTTTCGTTCCAATACGTCTGACACAATCTTTGAAATGGGATCTCCGCTTATAGTCATCTGATTCGCTTGAAGATACGCCATATGGGTTAAAAGAACCGGTGGCGGGGAGTTCAGCATGCCAGTTTGTTCGAACCGCCCGCCCTGAACCATATTGAATGACCCCACTGTATTTTCCAGTGGGCCTGCTGACGACCACATCGCCTAATCGAATATCATTGCTGCTGCTTGGGACACCACCTCCAATCCCCACCATTAGTGCATGCTGAACCTGTGGAAAAGTCGACTTTAAATGAGAAACGACAGTCGCAGCAGATATGGTTCCGTATATGCCCATGGGTAAACAAGCAATTACTACGTGATGGCCATGTAAGTTGCCGAGTATGTAGGCGTTTGAATCCGTGGTCGGTTTCGGCAGGGTCTGGTGGATCTCATCTAGCATGACCGTTGCGGCCGCTACCGTCCTTTAGCGTCTGATGCCCGTTTTCGCCGGATGCCCGCTTTTGACGGCTTACTACGCAAAATATTTTGAAGCTTTACACCACCATATAATATTGAGATATTAAAAATTATTAGAGTAACACTAAGTAAGATATAAGGAATAAAATAAGCATAAAAATCAATCTCGAAAACGTGCAGGGGGGCGGATCGCGCGGCCCCTACGATTTGTAGCGATAACCACCTCATTACTCTCAATATCAGCCTTGGGCTGCGTTTTTGGCTTCGCTTGCTGTAAAAGTTGCTTTTTACCCTTCTTAGCAGCGCTTGGAGTCGCTAGAACGTCATTTTGAAGCTGTAAATGAGCTAGCTTAGCAAGCTCTTGCTCGTCTTTGAGGCGTTGCTTTTCCGCAGCTTCTTGAAGGCGCTGTTCTCGTTTTTCAAGCCGAATTTGAGCATTTTTAATCTTTTCCTGCTCTTTAGCTTGCTTTGCAAGTGCTTGTTGAAGCTTCTTATCATCTTTCTGAGCCTGCTCCTGCGCTGCTTGCTCGTCCTTTTTGAATAAATTATCGCGCGCTTGTTGCACCTTAGAAGGGCTCATAAAAAGTGCTCCACCATCGTTTTCTGTAGGAATATCAAATAATAAAGGCCTCCCCTTGGTTGGACGCTTCTTCACGTTAGTGAGAGCTCTTCGGAGGCCTTCATTCTCGCTTTGTACCAGAATAAGTTTGGTGGAAAGTTGGAGCATTGATTTTTGAAGCAGTATCACTTTTTCATCTTGCTGATTATCAACAATGCTCTGAATAAGCTTCCGAAGCCGTCTCCAATCTTCAGGAGGGATAACTGAAGCTGTAGAGCCACTTGTTGAAGGTCGGCTATCAGTTTTCTTCGTAAATTTTTGTATAACGAGCTCCGGGTTAAAAGGACATAACCCGGTATTTTTAAACGCTGAGAGTATATTCCCAGTTGTAAAAGTAGCTTCCCAGCTCGCCTAAAAGAGCCTAAAAAAGTCACCTTTTGTGAGCCGGGTAAAGCCCTGGCAGTCGTTTATAAATTGCCTCAGTTGCTCCGTATAAAAGTGAGATAGAGGTGAGAAAATAGCGACGTCAAGAGGCTGTAAAGTATGCGTTGAATGAGCTGGGAAAATTGCCAGTAAAATCCTGTTCTTATCACAATATTCAATGAATCTTATTGTAACGTGAGAGCCGTGGCCATCGAGGATAAGCAAACGCCAGCCCCGGCTTGCTGCAGATTTGGTCTCTTTATCAAAAACATTAACCAACCAGGCGTATCCGAGCTCATTATTGGTCCATCCGGATTCTGAAGATGCGAAGAAGCAGCGGTGATAACTAGGATCAAAATCTTGAAGCCATGAACCCCGTATATTACCTGATTTGGCCATATAGATCAGAGCTGGTGATATCGCATTCCCATCTGCGCAAATACAACTAATTGTTGTTATCCACTCCCGATTTCCATCCTGTAGGTGTTTCTTATATCCTCCTTGCTCATATTTTCGCCAGGTAAAGATTCTTCGCTCTTTTGTGCTTACACCAAGCATAAAGCCCTTCTCATCCATATTGTAAATTTGCGCTGGTGTAAGATTATACTGCTCGATTTTCCGGCCAATAAGCTCAAAGTACAACGCATATTTATACGCCAAATCTGCCTTCTTTCTATCCGAATCGAGGCCTTTGGAATATCGAGAAATGACCCTATCCGAATGAGCCTTGAGCCAGCGCGAAGCCCAGCTTTTACCGGGCTCTTTACCGGATATATCCCTTGCGAAGTTCTCAAGCATGGAGTTGGTAGGAGGCAAGCCGCGCTCGGTGAGCTGATTTATCCATTTTATAAGCGCTTTTGATTGCTCGTTGTTGAGAAGTCGTTGATTATCGTATTGTGCTTCTTTTGAGCCCGTAACTCCACGAAAACGCTTTGACAGATTTGAACGGTCAACACCATACTGTTTTGCTACCAAACTGACATTGGGCTTTTCTCCTGGCTTCAAGGAGCGTAACGCACCAAGTGCGAGCTCATACGGGTCCATATCAACTGACATATCGCGGTGTGAACTATTCGCGTTTTTTCGCGATTTGGCAGAAAAGTGGGTATCAGGCGGAAACGGGCATCAGACGCTAAAGGACGATAGCTCTATCGGCAAGGCACACACACACACACACACACACACACACACACACAATATATTAACGCCCGGCGGCCAAACCGAAAGGGCAACTATCACTAATCTACTATACATGTCCTAATATATATGCCGTGTCTCCTTGGAGCCCTTACATGATTACTTTCAGTGTATGTACATCATCTCGTGTGCCAGTATCGTAGCGGATGCTCGTGGGTTAGTAATTTTGTTAGTAGCGGGCTTGAAGGCGCTTCTTCAAGTGTTCAACATCCTATCTTCGGCAGTTGAAGCGCGTCTACCGTATCTGTCACGAGGTGGTTGGTATGGGTGAGATCGGGAAGGGTGATTAGTTTGTGTTCGTCTACATGGTTAAGTGGCGTCGAGTCGGCCTGTGGCGATTGCAAACCGTATTGTGGCCCGCACTGCTTCAAAGTTTGGGGTCCAGTTCTGATTATCTGAAGGTGATTTTCCCCCCAGGAAGAAGGATAGGTTGCCTCGGTGGGTGTTGGTACATTGCAGCATTTCTGTCCGGTATGCCGTCCACTTCTGACATCGAAAGAGGAAGTGCTCTACAGTTTTCTCTCGCTTGTCCACATGCACACTGGTGAGTCTGCGCTACGTTGATTCGATAGAGATACCCATTTAATCTTGCCATGCCAGTCCGGAGTTGCGCCAGCACGCTCGCTTCTTTCCATGACAATCGATCATACAGCTGTCGGGTGTGTTTGCCTGGGAGCGCTGCGTCCACTCTTTTAACATGTTTGCCCACTTTCTCGGGTAAGCCTTTGCTGATAACGTTTTGGGATCGTGCGATATTGAGAGTTATTGATTTCATTCGGGGAACCTATACTTGTGGGATAGCGTCCTCTCCGGTTGCTATCCTCGCCTGCTCTTTGGCTAGGCTTAGTAGCTTGTTATCCTCGCTAGTAGGGACCCAAAGGATAGCGATCTGATTTCCGTTTCTTTGTAACCTTTTAATGAACTTGTATATTTGGCAGACGTGTTCCTGACCCGACTGTTGTCGAGGATTCTTTAGTGTGAGTGCGGCTGCTTTGTTGCTCGTCAGTAGCGTGATTCTGTATTGCTTTAGTGTCGGTAGCGTGCTCATTGCGTGTGCCATTGCTGCTAGCTCCCCCGAGTATGGGTTCTGCTCTAACCTTACACCCAGTGTGAAGGAGAAGGTCTTTAGTTTCAGCTTTGTATACCGGGGTGGTTTCCTCTGGATCGCTCCACCAAATCCTACCACCTCGTTCCGTGCCGAACTGCTTACCGCGATCTGCATTGATCCGCCCGCTACCGTGTGCGTTTCTGGGGTTTCACTAATATCGTTCTGTACTCGCTCCTCCCACGGTGCTAGTGTAAATGGGTTAATGGTTTCCAGCGTGTCCATTTCAATATTCTTCAGCGCGTCTGCCACCTGATATAGCGGTGAGCGGTGAAATCTTCTGAATTTCCTGATCTGATCGGTGCATCTGCGAAGGGGATTGGTTTCTGGCAGGGTGTGGATATCCGTCCATATTTTCACGGCCCGTCTCTAGAAGCGGTGCAGTGGCAATGTGAGCCTCTGCCTCTGCCACTCTGGTTGCGACGGTGAGGAATGTTCCCACAATCGCTTGCGCTCCTACCCTTTGGACGCGGTTGATTGGACCAATCGCCTTGTCTTTGAAAGCGTGCATCCAGACATTAGAGGCGTAATCCACGACTGTGGTAACGGTCGATGTGAATAGTTGTCGTGCTGTTGACGGGGATAGACCTCTGAGCCGTCTGAGCTCCATCGCTGCTTCTAAGCCCTTGGATGCGGCTCTCGCGATGTGTTCCTTATATTTGAGTCTAGAGTCCATTATTACGCCGAGAATCTTGACATGATCTTTGGGTCTGACGGTTTGTCCCTTGATGGTGAAAGGCTCTTGGTCCAGTTTATGTGCTTTGGGGGTGAAGTGTATAATAGCTGTCTTCTCAGCTTCGAAAGTCGCTCCACTCCTTCTTTCCCAGTCGAGCGCTTCAGTGATGATTATCGCTTCAATCCCTTCCCGGTTACTTCGTGCAGTAGGCCCGGTCACCCATGCGGTAAAGTCATCCACGAAAGCAATCGCTCCGCCCTGGCTGTCGATCTGCCGTTGTACTAGGTTTGCGTTGAAGAAGAGGAATAAGATTGGGGATAGAGGAGAGCCCTGAGGTAGTCCCGCCTGTGGGAGGCTGTGAACCTCGGACTCCTGCCCATTAATCTGGATGGTTACCGTTCGTGCTGAACAGAACGCGTCGATCCACCGGAGCAGCTTTTCTGGTATGCCTCGCGCTTTCATCCTCTGGAGTAGTCTTTCCTTGTAGACCCCATTGTAGGCTCCTTTAACATCGAAGCTGATCAAGCTCACGACTCGACGGCCCCGCCTGCAGGAGCAGGAGTGCCTGTTCGGCTGATCGTTGTTTTCGAGCTCCAAAGTGGCTCGTGGGGAGCAGGCCGTATGTCTCCACTGCGTGGGAGATCCTTTCTGCAACCACGGATTCTAGTACCTTGCCAAGTGTCGCTAGAAGCGAGATCGGTCTCCAGGCCTTTGCAATCGTGTAGTCCTCTTTATTTGGCTTTTTGAGCGGTATGATCTTTGCATGTCTCCACTGGCTTGGTAGCGTGCCCTCTTCCAGCGACGTGGAGAATAGGTCAAGGACCCTGTATTTGACAGCGGGCCAGGTCATCTTCCAAACTATCGCCGGTAGGCCGTCTTCTCCTGGTGCCTTCCATGATTTCGCTGCGAATAGCTGTCGCTCTACTTCCTCCATAGTGATCGCAGGCATCTCTATTGGTGCTCTTTGTGGTCTAGGTCCTTCATCATCAATATCATCCGGCAGCGGAGGAAAGAATTTGGCTAATAATTCTTCTGCTTGTTCCTCATGATCGGTAGTGGTGGTTCCATCTGTTCTCTTAAGGTGTGGTATCTTTCCAAACGCTGTATCCTCTCCCGATTTCAGGTACTTGGCGGCCTTCCAGATATTACTATTGTCTGCAAGGAATTCCTTCCAGTGTTTTTTCTTTTGTTGCCGGATAGCATCGTGATATTGCTTCGCCGCACTTTCGGCTGTCTTTTCCAGGTGTGCAACGTTCCGTCCTGCCCGTCGCTCCGAGCGGGCGTGATTTCTCCAGTATGTGTATATATGACGGAGCTGTGTCAAGTCCGTTGTCCACCAACGCTTTGCATATGGCGACGGCTTGGCCTTTGGAGTTAAGGTGTGAACCGCTTCCAAGACCACAGACATTAGTCTGTCGGTTCTCTGCTGCAATGTGCCTTCCGCCGGAGTGGTGTCTAGGGTTCGTGCAATCCTGGCGTTGATCTCCTTCCATGGCGCGTTCTTCAGCAGGAGTCGCTCCTGGTGGTTTTGGACCTGGTCTCGGAACATCAAACACGGTTTCAATCGCGCGGTGATCGGAGCCGTGCTCTGTCCCATGTATTGCACACTTTACCATATAATCTGTCAAGTTCTCGGAGGCAAGGACGAGGTCGATAGTGGACTCGTAGTCTCCACCCGGTCCCGAACCCTGCCATGTTTTTGTGCCTCGTTTCAGTAGACTGGTGAGAGCGAATTCATTCATGAAGTCAATGATTGGATCCGCTTCGCCTTGTCTTTCCAAAGACACGTCAGTATAGATATACGCTCCTTGTCCCAGTTGGCGTAGGCGTTTGTATTGAGGATAACGATGGAGGTGTTGGTTGTGATGTCTTCACTGACGAGGCTCTGACTAGAGATGAGTTAGATGACGATTTTCAAAAAATCCGAATAATACACCATACGTGGAAGTAAAAAGTTCTCGACTATAAACTCAGGGAACGCTTCGATACCGCCGTAGGCTTCGCTTAACCTGGCGGAGTTCCATGAAGCCAGGTCACTGAAATAGGCGAGGTAAGGAGAAAAATCAGAATCAGCACCACCACCTCTCCTCGAACATAATGTTTCATATAAGAATGAAAAGCATCATGAATGTATCATTTGATGCGACATGATCGAATGCAGCTTGGACGAGTGCAACAGGCTTATATCCTCTTGGTGGCCTCTGTTCGCTGCCATGGTTATTGATGAGTTCCTAGGAAATGACTTGCGTAGCCTGGCTATCATGGGGCTGCAACGTAAAGGGTTGCGAAGCAAGGTCACGCTCCAGATATTTGTTTATAGAAACCACAATTAGACCTCGCCATGACCCGGACCGTGGGTCCCTCCTCGCGACCCGCGACCCGCCCCTCCGGAGGGTAGCGTCGCACACTTACGACCCTCACCGCACCTCAGGGTCATAGAATTTTTGGAGGGTCACCCGCCAAGCGACCCTCACGACCCGCATATGCATAAATCTTCTGCGCTTTCCCTGATTAGGATGGATAAATCTGCTGACAAATATTCATAAATTCCTGTATCTGATACCTGTTTCGTATGTGACGGTATGTCCAACCAGAAATTCTTCTTCTACCAATCCTCTGCGTAATTTAATGAAACCTATCTTCTGGAGAAGTCTCTTGGGATAGTGATACTGAATATGACTCCTTGTTGGTATACGAAGGACTAATATCGCGTGTCTTGTGAAGGGTTGGGGAGACAGGCATGTAATGATGGGAATATATATATATACTACAGACTACATTGTTATAGGAGATCGCGCTATAATCGGGAGAAACTTGATCTTCTTGGTTCTTCGCCTCAAACCTCCCACAATCCCGACTCCATCATGTTGACATAGAGTATCCAGTCCCTCGACACCTATGCCATGTCAAAATTGAGCAAAACATACCGATTGCGTTCATGGATACCCGACCAAGGTCCTAGGGTCGCAACCCGCGAGGTTGACCCTGAGGTTGACCTTGAGGTTCACCCGCTCACGAACCTCAGTTCTAGCCAATTAACATGAGGCTATCGGATGTGACCTGTCATGGTGACTCCTTGCGTGCGCACTCAAGCGCGATCGGAAATTGTCAATGAGACTCGACTTCCTCGGAGTAATCAGAGGTTGACTCGATGGTTAGATAGAAGGGGTCAACATATGGCAGAAGGCCATTCAGTGTCTTCAACATACTCATTCATGAACGCACTTTTGTCGACAGACGGAAGAAAACAATACGATCTACGGGTATCCTCATTCTACGAACAGAAATCTGACATATCTCCTGAATTGGTGTGATTTGTCACAGCGACCGCACTGCGAGAACTTTCACCCCAAGTTCTTTGCTGCGCTGTAAAGGAGACGTGGTGAGTCTTCCTTTTCTACGCATCTTCATCATGTCCCAGTTCTCTGACACATTCTCGTCTGATCAAGGGGGTCCGCCTTCCGATTGTCTTGAATACGTTGTTGATGATGGCCCAAGTCAGCTCAACTCCCCGATACCGTCGGGAGGCCACGATACCTGCCCTCCGTCGTCTGAGTCTCGAGCGGCACCGGATCACCTTCCTCGGATGTGTCCTGACCGGGTCAGATCCTTCATCGTCTACGCCCCGGAAATGAGCAACGAATTCGTGACGTGGTGGCATCGGACTGATTTTGGGAAAAAGAAACCGATCTCGTGGGATGCGAAACGAGCTGCGCCGTGCTGGAACCACTTTGACCAAGTCGCGTTGGAGAAAGATGGAAAGCCTGGGGTGATGTGCCATCACTGTCGGAAGGTTCTTGATCACCCCGGATGGGCTCATTCCGGGACATCGTCAATGAACAAGCACTATAATGGAATCAATTGCCGGAAAGCCGCCTCCGCGGGAGGAAAGAAACCGAACATCAAGCTTGCATTGGAGCATGCGGTATGTCCACGACCTGGCTTGGACCGGGAGCATCCCAGCTCTGACCTTGAAACCTAGGCGCAGAGTGCGATCGTCCGAAAATTTGATGAACGAGTGTGGCAGCAGAAGCTTGCTCAGCTCCTGACGGTATCCCATCTTCCCTTTCTCTTTCTCGAGCATGTTGAGTTCCGTGATCTGATCTCCTACGCCCGGCTGGCGCCATCGATGCCAGAGATTCCTTCCGCCAAGGTGATGCGCCGGCAGCTTCGCGACCTCGTCCGTGCGAACCAACAGAGTACCCTTCACAAACTCCCTCCTGGAGCGAAGATATCCCTGGCCCTGGATTGCTGGACCTCTCCCTTCCGACAGCCATTCATGGCGATTACCGGATACTTCCTCGACCAAAGCTGGGAGTATCACGAGGTCTTACTTGGATTTGAACCCTTACATGGCTCTCATTCTGGTGCTAATCTGAGCGAAGTGCTCTTCCAGCTGTTGCAGGAGCATCGGATCACAGACCGAGTGCTTGCGGTCACCACTGACAACGCTTCCAATAACATGACTCTCATGGCCGGTGTCCACGAGGCGATTGAGTCACTCCAACAGTCCTCGAACGATGTCGTGATCATTCGGGTACCCTGTATTGCACATGTGATCCAGTTGAGTCTCAAGGATCTCCTTGGAAAGATGAAGGCAGCTCCCAAGAATGACACGGCGGAACAGGCATGGTCGGATGATCGAGTGGACAGTCTTCGGGCGCGAGAGCAGCGACACGAGATCGTGGACACTCTGAATCAGGTGAGACATCGTGGCCCTCTTCTCATACTATCACCCTTATCCCATTCGTAGGTGAGAAGCCTGGCGATTTTCATCAACGCGAGCCCTCAGCGCCGCGAGTCATTCTACAACTTGCAACCCAAGGAGCCAAAGCTGGTGCCCATCCAGGATGTTGCGACTCGGTGGAATTCCACATTCTTAATGCTCGTACGCGCAAAGAAACTCCAGCAGACCTTCGATGCTTTCTGCTCCCAGTACGACCAAGAGTACTTCGCCCTGAATCAGGAGCAGTGGCGGCAAGTGGACTATCTGATCTACATTCTGCAGCCTTTTCACCGATTCACCACCCTTCTCTCGAAATCCAAGGATGTCACCATTCATCGGGTCTTTAAGATCTACAATAAGCTGTTTGACCACCTCGAAAAATCGATTCGACAACTGAGACGGAAGAGGATTGCGTGGAAGCAGATGATGCTGGCATCTCTCGAAGCAGCCAAGCATAAGCTCTCCATCTACTACAAAGACACCGACAACATGGATGGTGACCTCTACGCTATCGGCACCGTTCTTTCTCCACAGGACAAATTTCAGTTTTTTTCCACCGCAGACTGGGATCCAGAGGAAGGTGGAATTGATTACCGAGTCACCTATCGCCAGAGCCTGGAGGCCTCTCTCAAGAAGTACTCGGAGAATCTTGCCCAGGAACAGCAGATCTTGGATGCTCCCCAGACGAGTACGACCACGGATGAATTTGACTTAGCTTGTGCTCGGGACGATTTGCCGCCATGTCAGAGTTCACAGCCACACCAGTCTGATGAGCTCACTAGGTACCTTGATAGCAGTGAGTGTCTCTTGTTCCCGGTGAACTGCTTGCTAATCTCTCTGTTAGACACTGTTCCAAACGCCCAGCCTCGAACTTGGTGGAAATACCACCAAGATGAATTCCCGGCAATGGCGAGGCTTGCCCGAGATGTTCTCTCGATTCCAGCCAGTGGCGCAGGAGTCGAGCGACTGTTCAACTCTGCACGAGACATCTGCCATTATCGTCGAGGCTCTCTACAACCTCAAACCGTCTCGGATTTGATGATGTACATGTGTACATCACGGTTCGAGATCCATGAAGAGGAGCGAATCATGCTCTCTGAATATCTTTCCGCTCAGGAGATACAGGCTGCGAAGGAAGAGAGAACGCAGCAACAAATTACCATTGATCCCATTAGTGATGACGAAGAGGACGAAGGGCCTTCTACCGAGCTTCAAGCCGCTTCGCATGGCCCATCTGCAAAGGCACTTGGCAAAAGACGCCTTCGGGATGTAGCCGAGGATGCGGAAAGTGATCGGGATGATGACATGGACGCGACGTCTCTGCCAGAGATGCCGCACCGATTGTCCGGTAGAGTTCGCAAGCGTTCCAGATTACTTGATGGATATGAAACGTAGAACATGTAGTTTCAATCTACTATAGCGCGTCTATATAATTCATCTTTCCACTCAATTTGATGCACTGTTTCAGAGTAATTGTAATTGAAGCTCACTATGGAGACCTACCGATGTTGTACCGGTAAGTGAGATACTCAAAAATACCGCTAAAATCCACAGGATTTATGCATCCCGTGATCTGGTGATGTTTGCATTGTTTGACGACCCTCAGGGTCGGATCGCGACTCTGAGGGTCGGGTCGCACCATGAACGACCCTACCCTCGTGGAGGGTCAGGGTCGGTACTCATGACCCAGGAACCTCCATGGTCCGGGTCGCGGTCCGGGTCGTCAGGGTGACCCGCGGGTCGTGGCGAGGTCTAACCACAATAGTAGGTAGTATCATCTGACTGTACACGTCGATTGCTTGCCTTTTTCCAGCAGACAGCTTGGTCAGCCTTCTCCTTTATTTGTTGCTAGTATAATCTTCCTCAGTATCGCTGGCTATACCGCGATTGTTCAGAAGTGCCCTCCATTCGATTTAATAGTTGGTATACGTTTATGTATCATCATCATACAACCACTGATTATTATTGCTAGCTTCATCTTAATAGCCTAAACGACCTGATTGAGTCAACGGGGATGAACATTCAGCGTTTAGACAACTTAAGAAAGAAGAATGAATAGATAGCGAATAGAGGTTGAGATTACTCAACATAGGAGTAGACTTCCGCATAACCCAACTTGGGTCGAAGGTATCGACCCAAAACCCAACCCAGCCTGGGTCCGGGTTGAATTTCTCTAACCCAGACCCAACCCAGACCCAATACTGGGGCCCCAACAAAACCCATTAAAACCCAATGTGACCCAACTTTTACATAACTTTGATCATAAAACTGCGTAGTCATCAAAATAATATACTGTATTTTACACTGGTTTTAGGTGATACTGACTATCACTACACATTCACGATGTAAATCTCCTTAAAATGTATAATATAACTTGAGATTCTTTTCGTCTGGACTTAGTTTACAATCGATTACTTATGAAAATGTTAAGAGAAAGTAGGCGGGGGAGATGGAGTTAGAAGCCTGATATCCTGGCTAGTCAATGTAGAAATATATATATCTCTCTCTCTCTCTCTATTGTAGTTTTTATAGAGATGCAAATGCAATGATAGCAAAACTTAGTGAATCTTTCTAGGTTGAAGGTATTGTTCTAAGAGTGTCGGTCTATTCTAGTCCTAGATCAGTTTAAAGAATTAGGGAAAAGTGTTATGAGCTTATCTTATGAAGGGTATTTAGATGAAGCCTTCATGATTGCTTCAGTGATTGCTTCATTTCTCACCGCCCGGCAGTATAAGTAATCGCTTCAATGATCGCCTCATTAAAGGTAAGTTACCCCTGTGAGCTCTTTCCTGCAACATACGTTAAAATTTTTGAGGATCTAAAAGTGATGTTGGGGTGGGAATTGGGGGTTTTCTGGGTTCTTTGGGTTTTAACTGGGTTATTGCTGGGTTCTTTGGGTTTTAACTGGGTTTTTCTTGGGTTTATTGGGTTCTTATTGGGTTTTTGCTGGGTTTTCTGGGTTAGGCCTATAGATAAGTGGATCTTGTAAACAAATCAAACCTGATCAGATCTATACAATATCTTATGTTCTATTTGCTTTTTTTACCCTCTACTTTGATAGTCGAACTGTCGATTTACTTTAATATTCCTAAATATTCTTACTTTATAGGTATTTATCTTCTTCCTTACCTTCTTTCTTATCTACTAGATTGATTAATCATGTCGCAAAGTCAGCACTCTGACTTCACATCCTCCTTTTATAATGGTGAGATAGATAATTTTAGCTATCTAACATCATCAAACCATCTTGCTACTCCGTCTACTAGTCAATACGCGCTTGATATCTCAGACCAAGACTTTCTACAACCGAATATTCCTCAAGCAATCCCCTCTTGCTTCACACGCGTTGGACCTGACCGAAGGAAGGCCTTTCTTCTCTATGATAGAATGGCGCATAATGACTGGGTGGACTGGTGGCTTCAGACTGATTTTGGAAGAAAGAGCAAGATTAACTGGGATTCGACACGACATGCAGAGATTTGGGGCCACTATCACCAGGTTGCTCATAGTTTAGATGGTGCGCCAAAGGTTATGTGTCAACGCTGTGGAGCTATTCTTGAGCACCCCTATACAGTTAACTCAAAGACAAAGGGCAAGATACAATATCATGGCACATCAACAATGCAGAAGCACCTAAAAACAGCTGGGTGTCTAAAGAGTGAGCGAGGGAAGAGAGCAGAGATAACTGGGTTTCTCAAGAATAGTGTATGTCTCTATATCTTTACAGTCTTTCTACTAAAGCTCACTTCTAGCTATATCTATTTTGCTAATTTAATTTATCTTAGAGAGAATCTTCTACTACTATAGCTTTCTCACAAAAAGCTTGGGAAGAAGATATCTTACAATTTCTTACACTTAATCGACTCCCATTTCATCTTATTGAGCATTCAACATTTCGACAACTTATTTCTCGGGCTCGCTCTGCTCCATCACTGCCAACAATTCCCTCTGCTGATACAATCCGCCGCCGATTAAAGAGCCTTGTTCAAGACCGGCAAGAGACTATTCTTCAAACACTACCTACTGGCTCAAAGATCTCAATCGCATTGGATTGCTGGACGTCTCCATTCTCACAGGCGTTTATGGCAATCACTGGCTACTTTATTGATGCTGATTGGGTCTATCGCGAGGTGCTACTTGGGTTTAAGCCTCTTCATGGGCCACATACTGGTGTGAATCTCAGTAACGTTGTTCTTCAAACTCTTACAGAGCATAATCTTGAATCGCGAGTCTTTGGATTAACGACAGATAATGCGTCTAATAATAAGACTATGTTAGATTCTCTTCAACAAGCTCTACCAGATGACGTTATTATCACCCAGATTCCATGCCTTGCTCATGTTATTCAGCTCAGCCTCAACCAGCTTCTTGATCGCATTAAGGCAGTCCCATTAAATGACTCTGCGGTGACAAAGTGGACAGAAAAGCAATCTGGACTAGCAAAAGCGAATGCACAGCACCAAGGGCGAGAGATATCCTATACTTTAAACAAGGTCCGGTATCTCGCAATCTATGTGAACGCCAGTCCTCAGCGCCGGGAGACATTCTGTAATCTCCAGACATCAAGCGTGAAACTAGTGCCTATCCAAGATGTGAGAACTCGATGGAATTCAACTTTTCTCATGCTTCGTCGGGCAAAGCGTCTGCGCAGTATCTTTGCGCCGTTTTGTGCAGAGTATGACTGCGAAGAGATGTTACTTCAAGATGAGGAGTGGCGTCAAGTTGACTATCTTCTTTGTATTACTGAGCCATTCTTTAACTATACAACTCAGTTATCAAAGACCCGAGACGTCACAGCTCATTATGTGTTTAAAATTTATAATAAACTCTTCGAGCATCTTGAGCAGTCAATGAAGCAGTTACAACGAAAGCGCGCTCCATGGAAGCAACAAATGCTTCATGCACTAGAGGCCGGTCGGACAAAGCTTGATGAGTACTACTCTCAAACTGATTATATTCCAGGGCATATCTATGCAGTCAGTACGATGCTAGCACCGGTGAATAAATTCAAATTCTTCCTTACAAAAGATTGGGATCAGAAATGGCGAGATATCTATCGCAAGTCCTTCCAACAGGCTCTTATTCCATATCAAGAGCAACTTTCAACAATCTACCAGTCTTCCGACGGGCCTCGCTCAATTGCTCGGCTAAGCTCAAAGCTTGATGAGATGTTAGATGAGAGTCAGGCACAGCCAAATACAACAACTGATGAAATGACCCAATACCTTGATAGTGGTTAGTTTATATAAAGCTTTTATAAAAATATACTGATTGGTTAATAGACACTATTCATATTGCGCCTCTTGCATTCTGGAAAGAGTATCAAACTCGCTTTCCAGCAATTGCTGCCCTTGCGCGAGATATACTCTCTTTCCCTGCAACAGGCGCAGGAGTGGAACGGCTCTTTAATACTGCACGGGATATCTGTCATTATCGTCGAGGAAGAATGAAGTCGCAGACAATTGAAGAATTAATGATGTTT
Organism: Talaromyces sp. F31; assembly: GCA_037356135.1. Lineage (NCBI taxonomy): Eukaryota > Fungi > Ascomycota > Eurotiomycetes > Eurotiales > Trichocomaceae > Talaromyces > Talaromyces sp. F31. The sequence goes on from JAYXSF010000034.1 coordinate 3,439,144, forward strand.
CTTTGCACTTCACGGTTTGATATAGAAGAGCGGGAGGCAAAGCTTCTAGAGAAATTCTTCTCCTATGAGGAAATAGAATCTGCAAAGGAGGAGAAGGATGAAAAGCTGGATGAGATTGAGATAGATCTAATTAGTGATACTGAGGAGCAGGATACTGTACTAAAGAATGAGATGGGGCTAGACGAGGTAGGCGAGGCAGATGAAGAAGGTGAAGCTCATATACCACTGCCTAGGAATGACACCCAGGTACGGATCTCAGGACGGAAGCGCAAGAGTCGAGATGATGGTATGTTTGAATATCATTAGCTAGTATTAGAATGTCAATACTAAGCCTCACTTCCCCGGATTTGGTTGTAAAGGAAATACTGAATATTACAGACAAAATATGCATAATTTATGTAGTCTCGGGCCTTGGCATATATGTTACGTTTGTAACCCAAGTTGGGGACCCAGACCCAGACTGGGTCGCCCAAGTATAACCCGGACCCAAAGCTGGGTCAGAGTATTCGACCCAAAACCCAACCCAGGCCGGGTTGGGTCCGGGTTGGGTCCGGGTTATATTGGGTCATGCGGAAGCCTACATAGGAGCATAGAACGAAGTCTATTCCCAAGTTTCTACTTGAGAAGTAAGTTCATTATTTAGAGAAATAAAACCCCTCTCGTGAAGGTAGAATATGCCGCTAATCAATCTATTGTTTTATGAGTCTGACATTAGTACAATTAAACACTCATTCAAAAATCACTAGCATGAGGAGGTAGTGCCGACAAGCCGAGAGAATAGAGTCATGATTTAGCGCTGGTCCACCTAGCTGCGTCCTGCACAACTCAAAATTAGGCTGTTATTGCCAACGTAGGTGGCATGTCAGGAATACGAAGGCCAGGATGTTGACAGCTGGCTACGTCCCCTGGCGTAAGAACGAACCAGGGACTGTTTTCACTGTATCAGGATTTCAAGTGACGTCATGTTATTCTTACGGTAAGATACAATACCGTCCTTCACCGCCTCATGACTAGAACCACCTCATGACTGATTTTCCCGCATACTAAATCTATAAAATCTACCATTTTTAAAAGCTTATAACTTACTTAATTCTAGGTAATATTTTATAAAATTTTATATATAGATTATTAAGATATTAAAATTTTATATAATTTTATTAGAAATTTAAATATACTATAAAATATAGATTGATTAATAGTTAAATAATTAAAAAATAGATTTTATAAGTAAATTAAAGCCTAATATTTAATACTTTATAAATAAAACTATATTATATTAAATATTTATTTAAAAATTTAGATTTTAAAATATTTATTATAATTATATTATAAAATCTTTTAAAATAATATAAAATACTAAGAATCTTATATATACTATTAAAATTTAAATATATATTATAATAAATAATAAATTTCAATTATAAATTAAAATAACTATAAAAGTATTATTTTTAATATAGTTAAACTAAAGTTTATTAAATTTTAAAATTTTAAAAATTTAATCTATATTCCTTTAAATATAAATAATTTTATTATAAAAGTAATAAATAATTAAATAAAAATACATTTATTTAAATTTATATTATTTTTATTAATATTTTACTATTATTATTACTTATTATAAAGTATTTTATAAATCTTTAAATCTATTTATATTACTTATTAAATTCTAGTTTTTCTTTATTTCAAAATATATATTATATAAATTTAATAATTATTTATATATTTATAACTTTTATATAGTATTACTTAAATTCTAAAAGAAAATTTTATATTTTTTAATTATAAATATTTACTTTATTTTATTCTAAATTTTATATCTTTACCTATAAATTTATACTAATTTTTATTAATATTATATAAATAAAATATATCATCAATCTATATATAGAATTTTATAAAATATAATCTAGAATTGGGTAAATTACAAGCTTTTAAAAATGGTAGGTTTTGTAGATTTAGTATGCGGGAAAATTAGTCATGAGGTGGTTCTAGTCATGAGGCGGTGAGGGACGGTACAATGAAACATTTGGAATATCCTTAATTCGGGACTTTCCCGGATATAGATTAGGGTGAAACAAGTTAAAACAATCAATGTGTGTAGAAACGCGCTGTTACGAACTAACCTGCATGACGCTAAAAGGGACTATCGCCAGAAAGGAAAGGCTCACTTTGGTATGCGCTTGTACCGGATTAACTGAGAACCAGTCACTGGCAATAAGTGAAATCAGGTTACAATGGTATGGGACACGCACCAGGTCACGTGAGGACAGGAATAATATACTGTTATCTGATAAGATAACGAGTATACAAAACAACACGAAATCATTGGAAGGATATCGTATACTTTATACTTGCTACTTTTAAAGTATACGATATAAAGTATACGGAACGAGAAGGGTTGGATATATAAGGACACTCTTTTGCTTTCATGTATTTAGCTCTTCATAGTTCTTTGACATAAGTCACTCGAATACAACAGTGAGAGTCAGCAAGGCATTCATACTCGTACGTTATCTCAGCACTCAGCCCCAAGGCGAGGTTTCTTAGCGCGCAGAAGGCGCCAAGACGAGCTAATACACTAGTGCCCGTATTGGTCTTGTAAGCCAATCAGATTGCAATTTTCGAGCGCAGCGAGAAACCTCGCCAGAGGGTCTGAGTGAATATGGCGCAAATTTGTTAGGGGAAACCACTTTTTGGTTATCAATTTGTATGGAGAACTTTTAGACCTATATATGTACCTGATCTCGAGTATCTCTAGATCTAAAAATATATTCATATTGTTCGTAAGAGGATTCTCTACAGATTATGCTCAAAACTGTATCCAAATTCGAAGTTTTAGGTGCTGTAAATCGTATGTAAAGTTTAGCGATTTTGTATGGCAATCACGTGGATGTTTGCGAGTATGAAGTTATTCGCGTTACCTCACGAGTCGGTATATTTATATGCCCTTTTCCACCAACAAGAAAGCTCTAGAAGATTTTAGAAAATCTCACAGGATTTCAGAATGGTTAATAAGGTCTCAGATGATATCAGATCCGTACAGAACTAATTATAGAGGCAACGTTCATAGTGGGAAGATGCGAGGTAGGAGGCGACTAGTCGACTCAGTGAGTTTTAACGCTATATTTGTACCTGAACGTTTCGGTTATTAGTGATTAAAATGATACTATTTAATAGAGAAATGTTCACTCTATAGATTAATTGGAACAGAATTCTTTTAAATATTTAAAAAGTATGGTATTTTGATAGATTTGTGAGATTATACCCAGAATTAATCTTGGGTCAAGTGGTAATCGCTAAAAATTAAGAAAATTGGTATACTTTTATGATACTATATATGTACCACAACCACAACGAATTTTGTAATTAAATTGATATTATTTTATAGAGAATTGGCCGCTCTATAAATTAATCGGAATAGAATTCTTATAAATTCCATAGATTATATATAATATAGATTTGAAGTGAAAACAGGCTTGTTGAAAAGGTTGGATACCCCCCCGCGTTCCATAGTAAACGCGCCACAGGCACTCAGACCCTTCTACGAAGGATTTTACAACCTGAATAGGTTTAGCGCCAGCGAAAAAAAAACCCCTAGTAAAGAAGGCGTCTGAGATACTGAGATAACTCGTACGGGCACCAGGCTGTACGGGGGATCTCTTCTATCTTAGTTACGATTACCAAGACTTCCATCGTCCAGTTCGACTATTGTTACTTCGCTTACGCAAGTCCCTCTATCGACTAACGACTCGGAACCTTTGTGTGGTTCAACCAAGCCTAACGTACCTCGACACAACGCTGTTTAACTAAGGTGGATCCAGGTCCGTGACACGCGCACTGGTTTTGCAATCAAGTGTAAAAGGCCGCTATCCAGGTGTGTGCCTGAGCCGGCAGGCACTAATACAAATCATGGCGCAGCCACGGAGAGGCGCACCGCGAGGTGAGCCACAGAGAATGTAAACATACAAATGAAAAGCGGTCAAACGCGGCAAAATAATTAAAACAATCAAACAGTGCAAACGTACGGCCCCAGCAACCTCGTACGTAGTCCTCATCTTTCCGCAACTCCCACATTCCCACATTCTCACGTATCGCACCTGCACCAATCCTTGCACCAATTCGCACCTTCAATCCCACATATCAATCGCGCGCATACGCGCACCAATTCTCACATCCGCCTGTACGTCCCCAACGTACGGATTCTCACCCATTCGTACGTTTACATCTCCGCGCTCATCCCCACGTTCGTTCTCGTCAAATGGCTCGCTTTGTATTGGTCCTAAGCTCATATCTGTATCGTTATTGGTCCTTACGGGTGAGTGAGCAGACCTGGCGCTCACGCCACCTGGGAGCGTTGTAATGCGTGTAACCAAGTCAGTGCCCTCGTCGCTTGGTTCGTTATCTTGCTCCGTTGTGCCCATTGCTTGCGGATCCGCGCCAGCAAATTGAGGTAAGATCCCCGTATCGTGAATGAACTGAGCGATCGCGACTGCAGCTTTCTTCTCACCCAATAGCGCTTGCAAATCGGTGGTCCGTCGGAAGCCTTTGATGCGCGTCCACATGAGTGCTCGCTCATCCGCGTAGAGCGGGCATACGAGCAGAATATGACGTACGGATTGACCCGATAGTCCACAGCTGCATTGCGGATTGTCACGTTTGTTGATACGCCAGAGATATTGCGCCAATCCGATTCGCTCTGTACGGAGTTGTATCAAGATTGACGACATGGCTTTACGTAGCCCAGCCCAATACTGGAAAATGCTCTTGGATGGTCGCGGAATCAGCTTTCTGGTAGGTTTTCCACTCTTTTGCTTGCTCCACGCTTTTATCCACATATCGTGGACTTCACAGCGAATGCGGCGACGTGCTGCAGCGCCGAGCATGGTCCAATTCTTGATATCGCCAGGTACGACTTGTCGTCGTGCGCCCATCATTGCTGCACGTTTCGCTGCTCGATCTGCTGCTTCGTTCCCGGGAATGCCTTCGTGACCTGGAATCCAATACAGAACCACGTCGATACCCATTTCCACGCATCCCCAGTACGATTCGATACAGTCCCGGATATATACTTGACCCGAGCTCATCTTCGGATTGAGCATTGCTCGGAGCGCTGCCTGGCTGTCGGAAAAGATTGCCACTGTTTTGAGACGCGTGTCGTCATCCGCGAATCGTATCAACGTGCGTAACGCGAACCTGATTCCGCATGCCTCCGCAGCGTACACCGTTGACGTATCTTCCGTGCCAATACACTCTGTGAGCTGTCGCCGCAATTGGGGAATCACCATCGCCGTGCCAATATAGCCTTGATAGCCGCTGCCATCCGTGTACAGTGATACGCGCGTATTCTCTTTGAGCACACTGTCGTGTACGGAGACTGCCTTCTCGCGCTCGTTGATTACAATACGTGGAGGTTCTCGCCAGGGTGGTTGGACGTATGCTTCACGGCTCTCCCATTGACCTGCCAAAGTACCAGGGGGAGCACGTAGGCACCCGTTCTTTTTCCAAGCGTGAGCCTCCATCGGGGTATAACCACCGAGCGTGAGTTGGTGATCCGTACGTCGTCTCAGCATGCCCTCAGGAATGCCGTGTATTGGACCTGTACGTATCCGGATAGCAGTAGTTTTGACGAGCTGATCCAGATATTGGCGTATTGGCATAATATTCAATTCCGCGTTGAGAGCTTCTGCCGCAGTGGTACGAAACGCACCCGTGATCAAGCATGCTGCCCGTTTTTGAATATTCGCTAATTCTCGTGTGATCTTGGTGAGTTGGCCCTGTGTCATATTCCCCAGTTGATACCACGCTACAGCGCCGTAGAGTATCTGCGGAATCACTATCGCCTGATAGATTCGGCGCATCGATCCCAATGCTGCTCCCCACGTCGATCCTGCTAGTCCTCGTAGTGCTTCCAAGCTGGTGCCGGCTTTGGCAACCGCCTTTTCGCGGTGTGTCTCAAACGTAAGCTTGGAATCAAGCCAGATTCCGAGATATTTGACTGCGTTGCTTGCCTTCCTTATCGTACCGTCCTGCAACGTGATGGGTTGTGAATTCGGAGTGAGACCACTCCGTGGATTCACGAAATGGACGAGCTGATACTTCTTTTTATCAAAAACCGAGGCATGGCGTAGAGCCCATTGGTCTGCAATAGCGCTGGCGCGTTGAAGCTTTTCAATAGTCTCATCCTCGCTGTAGCCCGCAGCAATCATTCCCACGTCGTCGACCCATCCGCTCGTAAACACTTGATTGGACGGATCCGCGCAGTCCTCCACCAAATCGGAGTTGTAGATGAGATATAGAATCGGCGATATTGGTGAGCCCTGCGGAATGCCCGTTGGCGTAGAAATCGTATCTGATATGCCCTCTGGGATGCGTATCTTGGTGCTTCGTCCAGTGAGGAAGGCAGTCACCCACGGCACAAAATGTCCGAGGCGCCGTGTTCGCATATTGTGTAGTAGTCGTAAGTGGTGCGCGTTGTCGTATGCGCCTGATACGTCCAATAGGAGCATGGAAACCACCCCATATCCGTCACCCCAAGCGCGTTGTATTCTATCCAATATAATCTGTATAGCGTGATCCGTTGATATCCCCTTACGGCCTCCGAGATGACCTTGCGGAAGTAGGCCCTCTGATTCCATAGCGTAACTGATTCTGCGTGCTACGATAGCTTCAAGGAATTTTCCTATCGTGTTGAGCAAGGCCACGGGTCGATACGCTTTGGGTGTCGTATAGTCTCGATCCGTGCCTGCCTTCCGTAGTACGACCGTAATCGATCGTTGGAAGTGAGACGGATTGTAGCCCGTCTGAATACATGCGTTATAAATCTGATGGAGCGTATCAAGCACCACGGGGATGCCCACTATTTGATGCCAAAAGCTATTGGGGATAGAGTCCTCACCCAGCGCCTTATCTGGTGGTGCTGAGCGTATCACACGCTCAATCTCGTGACGTGGGGTCTCGGGGAACGACAGCTGCTCGGGATATTCAGCATTTTTGATATCTGATAGGTCTGCCTCAGGAATCTGGGGAAAGAAGGCTTCACTAAGAAGCGCCGTCTTATCCTCAACTGATTCCGCAGTGTCGCCGTTGGGTGCTTTTAATGTTGGCGTGATCCCTGATTCGTACGCGCCTTTTCGTGAGCGTGCCCACTTTGCTAGCCTCCATAGACCTAACGGGCCCTGTTCGGTAGCTTGCTGGACACGGCGGCGATGGCCTAGCCTCAAGGACTTGCTCACGAGTCGTTTCTTGTGATTCCGTGCACGTAGATACGCGCGCCCGATCCACGGATTGTGGGTATTGGAGTGTAAGCAGTGTAAGCGGCGTAAGCGGCGGCACGTCCGTACGGCCTCTTTGCATTCTGGGGTGAAATCAGGGTTGCTCCATTCGCGGAGCTTTGCCCACGGCACAGATTGGTCAATTGCGTGTCGAATTGCGCTAGTAAACGCGATAGTGGTGAGCTCAATGTGAGATTTGGAGGCATTCCTGAGATCTGGGACTGCGAGATCGCGCTCCAATATCTTAGTAAGCTTCTCCATGTCAGTAGCTTTCCAATTCCGGCGCTGCGGAGGTTCTTTGATTGGGGTTTGAATGTCAATTCTCGTACGAATTGGCCAGTGATCAGAGTCGTGTTGCACAGTATCCGCGCGCTCTATCAGGATGAGGCGGTTGAAAAGGCTCACGGACAAGAACGTGAGGTCAATCGTAGATTTAGATTGGCCACGTTCCCACGTGACGGTGCCTTCCTCGGTGGCGAGCTCTAAATCGTGATAGTCCGCGATTTCAAGTAATTCAGTGCCTTTGCTATCAATTCTCGTGCCAGGGCCTCCCCACGCGGGATGGTGTACGTTCATGTCCCCGAGAACTAGGTGCTCCGTCGTTAGGGAGTGTCCAATTCGGGTAAGTTCTTGGTGGAGCAGATCGAACGTAGATAATCTAGTGTCGTTATATATATTGTGGATATAGAGGTTGTGCGGCGTCTCGCCACGTAGATGCCGTAGGTGCAGAATCTGATAATCTGGTGACACCGTGGTGTGCGTCCACATGGTGGGATCGATTTTCTTGTTGACGTACAGCGCCACGCGCGCTCGTACGCCATCGACGGCCTTGGGGTGAAGCAATTGGTGGGTCATTCTCGCGGGCTGGTGCGTGGTGTCGTCGTATTCATTCCTCCACGGTTCTTGAATTGCGATTGAGGACCTCGGGGTCCCGGAGAAAGGTAGCCATGACCTCGTCTTTTGATTTATGCGTGTTGTACTGCAGGATCTCGAACGGCGTACTCATAAGAGCTCATTTGGAATTGATCGCGTGGTTATACTGATTCTATCTACGTCTTCCTCCGTGATAGGCGGATTCCGGGGATAGTAGCTTCGGTGGTTCGTGAATCTGGACAGCAGGTCTTGACGTACATCAGAATTGAGCTCTCCGCTATCAATCTCTTGATAGCTCGGCGCGCTATTCAGTACGACGTTCTGGTTATTGATATTCATATCCATTGGCGGTAATGGCGGCAACGGCGTGTTATCGTACGATTGAGACCGAGACCGCTCACGGCGGCGCTGCTCCCGAAGAGGCTGTTCCGGGTCATTGCGCATATCAACCGGCTGGTTGAGGCCTCGTGAGCGCAACGATTACCGCGTTATCGTTAGCGCTGGCGCTGGCGTTAGCGCTGTTGACGCAACTGTGTTGTGATTACTAAGTTGAGCTGGGTCGATAGTCTCTGTTTGACTAGCTATCAACGCGGTATCAATATATTCCTGGGGCTTTGCTGCTTCGTCCTCATTAGTGGACGATTTGGATTTGGGAGGTCGTCCTCGGGACCGTTTCTCAGTAGGTTGAAAGGATACTGGTTTGGTAGATTCCCGTACGGTGGGTTGCTCAATTGTTAGAATGGCTGCTTTGGGCTCATGTGCTGGTTCGCGGATTGGTGCTGGTTCGGGAATTGATGCGTGATCTGGCAACGTTGTCACAGATGGCTATCGAATATGATGCGCAACTGACGTCTTTGAAGCTTCCTTTGCAGCGATGTGGTAAAACATGCGCGGAATTTGAAAGTGTTATCAGCAAATGCGCGGGACATTCAGATGGCCAGAGAACAAGCTTTCGAGACTGGGCGAAATTGCAGTATAGAGGAGGTGATATTGGAGACTTGAAGACTACTCTAGCTGGTTATAAATCGACAATCAACATTGCTATTGCTATTGGCGGTGCTACTTTGTAAGCCAGTCAAAGAGAAAAGAAATTACTCCTAGCGACGTGACTGACTGGATATAGTCGCCAGGCTGTAGTTACAGCAAATGTTCTTGATGATTATAGAAGGATGATCGAGGAAGCCACATCTGATCTACAGGACCATCTGCGGCTAATTGATGAAAGGATGCAATCGCTCATACAGAATACCGCTTCTATGCCAACGCAAGGCCCTCCCGAGGTTGAAGAGATTCTGGAAGAAAAAAGGGGCCTACGACAGTGTCTGGCAATCTGCGCACAAGTTTCTCAATTGATAGAGGTATATCAGACTCGCCGGGCGACTTATCAAGCACCAAGAGAATCCGTTACACACCAATCCTCGAGCTTAAAAGCAGAAACAGCGACAAATGATCTGCTATTGGGATTTAAAAGCAAGTTAACTTCCTATACCAACGACCTTCAGATTCGGCTACAAGAGCTCGAGAATCGCCTTGGAAAACTGTCTAAGGAGAGCAATGATCAACAAGACTTGAGCCTTCTCCAAGCGATGAAAGAGGAGAGGGATAGTATCACACAATGCCTCGAAATATGTACTGATGCATCCGACCTTACGGCAACCGTTCGTACGAATGTCTATGAGGATGTGACATCTGCCGATAACGCTCATCAATTGGTCGTATCAACAATAGGCGACCTTATATCCGCAAAGCAGATTATAACTGGTTCCAACTCAGTCCAGTGGTTAGGACAAATGTCCGATGAAACGATCCAAAAGCTTTCCAACGACAACAAACGCGTTGTTCCTGAAAATCAGACCAACACAACACAAGGGCAAAAAAGTGCATTTAGCGACTTTTATGGAGCAGGATACCAGCACCTGATAGTCAAAAGTAGAAAGACGTGCCTTTCCCTCACCATCGCCTGGTGGCCAAGATGTCATCTCCAAAATCACATGACCGGAAAATTACATAATCCTACACTCAATCATTCGTCCCACATTCCCCGCTTCAACATGACTAGCAATTCCATCGACCCCCAGTTGCTAAATATTCCCATGAACGAAATTACAGGACACACTAGGCTTCATCGGAAAGAGCCGCCCGATGATCTTATCACAAATGTCGAAGAATGGTTCGCTAGAGCACCAAAAAAGCAGGAGGCCAACTTGCAACGGGCTCGGGCCAGCTACGGTACTCCCGAGGACGAACTACTTCAGAAATTTCTCAATCACGGCAATATCGTAAGATCTTTTATCCATGAGACTAGACCGTAGCTAATTTATGTAGGTGGCAACGAACGTCGAAGCGCTTCTCGGCTCTGAAAGCCGTGCGGGTCTTCCGGTAATGGTTCATTATCGGCCGAACGTTTCCCCTGACGGTCTGTCTAGTCCGGTCACACCCTATTGGATTGCTCCTCAGGTATATGACAATGCATACCTCCTGATTCGACCATTGCGCAAGACGATCCACTTGCCAATCTATAACACGTACCCAAATAAGTTGATAAGAGAGGTCTCCAATGCAGATATACGGTGGGAAGGGACATCGCCGAGCCAGATCTCACTTTACCCGTTTCAGACCAAGATTTCTCTTCCCTGGCGGGAAGAGACTATTCTTGTTTGCCAGATGTACTCTACAAGCGGTGAAAGCCCTGCAGCAGACAGAGATCGAGATGTAGTTCCTTTTATGACTAGTGGATTGGGATTGCTTGGAGAGGAATAGGATTCGCCTAGTTGTTGTTCTCAATGCAAAGACTATGTAGATATGATCCTGGTACGCCTCAGCTGAGCTTGAATGACAAATTGGAAGCTGTCTTGACATTGCTGTTGAGACCGGTGGCAGACTTCAGGATATTGTGACCGAAGAGGACCGCTGACGGTCTGGATTTCTCTGTAGCTTATTCGACTAAAGAGTGTTACCACAGGGGCAGCCACAATCTGGATCCCTGGTTCTCCGAGCCAATGGCTAAAACTTTGCATCTTATACCCCCTCGCAATGCAACGCTCCATAGTGGGCCTGTCCAGCTGATGTTCTTTGCAATACGTTGGAATCAGACCCTTGAAGGACTCCTCTGGGTTCAGAACTCTTTCAAGATGATCGATCGCAGACCCACCACAGGTATTTGTGTGGTAAAGTATACACAAAACATGCAGGACGCGATCCATCAAACTAGGCTTATTTCGCAGCGAAGAGAACCATAATCGTGGATCGCGATTGTCGCGGGACTTTTCGATGTGATCAAGCACGCAAGCTACAATGTCGCGGGAGTGGAGCTTTCTCATGTGGATCGTTTCCCTTTTGATGCCGTCTAGCAAGTTTGTGGCTGTAATCATGGAGGGAGGGGTCGGAGTCTCGTCTCGTAGAGGGGCAACAGAGGAATTGGAAGGGGTCCAGCCTCGTAGAGGAGCGATTTGCGTTAAGAGCCGATCGAGACTCGCTCCAAATTGAGAAATTTCATCGTCGCTGAGGTTGCACAGAAAGTCACAGGCATGATTGATGTGTTCTTCCATCACGGGTATCGTTGTGTGCGACCGCAACAGCAACTGTGAGAATGAGGTGTCGTCGAGAGGAATGGATACCGCATGTTGAACATGCGGTGCCACTTTGACCGCTAGCGATCGAGCACCAGGATGCCACATGTAATTGGATCATTGTAGTGGAGCCACATGTTCAGCATGTGGATCCACTTCATGGTATAGACGCGCCAGTCTTGTTAACAATCAATCAAAGTCTTTCCTTTTTGCAGTGCTTTGAAAACAGTCGGAAGTCCCCACTTTGACAAATACAATAATACTATTAGATAGTGCGCCACCTGAGTTCAGAGTAATTACCAAACCAAGTACGCGATACGAACATTCTCTTGAAGATCCGATTGGTCGTGATGAGATTGTATGGTTGGAAAATCCTGCATCATTAACGAAATGTTGTTCAGGTCCAGAGCATTTTCCAGAAGAGGAACTCATGCCGGTGTGGATATCTCTGGCGGAAGCGATTGGTAAAGACAAGAACTGTGCTGCTCCATGCGGGATGAAAATTACACACTTAACAAGGCAAGTAGAAATGTTTCGATCCATGTAACACTAAAACATGACTGCGCCTCCCTCCTAGATGCATCAGGACGATGGCGAATAGTTCGCTTCAGACCTAGACTTGGGTACAATTACGGGCTAGCCAGCCTCTACCCCCGAATGTGCAGAGATATGCATGGTTCTACTTAGGAAAAGCCTTGCTAAGTCTAGACCCCATCTGTCCCTCGTCTTTTCAAGTCACAAACACAGGGATTGTTTTTCACCCCTGTAGCCAGGATGGTGCTGAGCCATTTTCGTGAATTATCACGAGCTCCCTTCTTATTATAGAGTATTTTACATAGGATTACATGGTTTGTATTTACATCAGGGAAAAAAACATACGAGGGAAATAACCGGGGGTCAACCAGAGTAGTAATGATTCCCGTGAGTCTAGTCCTACTAGCGCTTGAAATCCGACGCGTTTTCCGTAACCTGAGATTGAGTTTGGGCACCAAATTGTGGGTCCGATGATCACTTACTGGAATCGTTCGGTTCCCATCGCCGTAAATGCACATGTTAGGTGATTGAATTTCTTAGTTTGCAGTAGTCTGTAAGTCTCGCTTACCTGGAAGCGATGACTCCGTCGTAAAAGTGACGTGGCGAATGCCGCTCAGCCATTTCCTCTAGGGTTGTTTCAGCATGGCGCTCCCTAAAATTTCAGGGACGTAGCTTCGAACAGGACCAATCATTTGCACACTCTCTTTCGACGCATGGAACCTCGGAAATTTTCTTCGGCAATCTGTTCTTCGAGCCCAGACCTACCAGGCGATGGTGAGGGAAAGGCTTTATACTTTTGACTATGAGGTTAATCTTCCAATCACCTGGTACCTAAGAATAGGAATGAAAAAACAGCATGAACTAGTACAGATTCGAAACCTCCTTCATTTTGTCACGGACCTGGATCCACCTTAGTTAAACAGCGTTAGACTTCCGCATAACCCAACTTGGGTCGAAGGTATCGACCCAAAACCCAACCCAGCCTGGGTCCGGGTTGAATTTCTCTAACCCAGACCCAACCCAGACCCAATACTGGGGCCCCAACAAAACCCATTAAAACCCAATGTGACCCAACTTTTACATAACTTTGATCATAAAACTGCGTAGTCATCAAAATAATATACTGTATTTTACACTGGTTTTAGGTGATACTGACTATCACTACACATTCACGATGTAAATCTCCTTAAAATGTATAATATAACTTGAGATTCTTTTCGTCTGGACTTAGTTTACAATCGATTACTTATGAAAATGTTAAGAGAAAGTAGGCGGGGGAGATGGAGTTAGAAGCCTGATATCCTGGCTAGTCAATGTAGAAATATATATACTCTCTCTCTCTCTCTATTGTAGTTTTTATAGAGATGCAAATGCAATGATAGCAAAACTTAGTGAATCTTTCTAGGTTGAAGGTATTGTTCTAAGAGTGTCGGTCTATTCTAGTCCTAGATCAGTTTAAAGAATTAGGGAAAAGTGTTATGAGCTTATCTTATGAAGGGTATTTAGATGAAGCCTTCATGATTGCTTCAGTGATTGCTTCATTTCTCACCGCCCGGCAGTATAAGTAATCGCTTCAATGATCGCCTCATTAAAGGTAAGTTACCCCTGTGAGCTCTTTCCTGCAACATACGTTAAAATTTTTGAGGATCTAAAAGTGATGTTGGGGTGGGAATTGGGGGTTTTCTGGGTTCTTTGGGTTTTAACTGGGTTATTGCTGGGTTCTTTGGGTTTTAACTGGGTTTTTCTTGGGTTTATTGGGTTCTTATTGGGTTTTTGCTGGGTTTTCTGGGTTAGGCCTATAGATAAGTGGATCTTGTAAACAAATCAAACCTGATCAGATCTATACAATATCTTATGTTCTATTTGCTTTTTTTACCCTCTACTTTGATAGTCGAACTGTCGATTTACTTTAATATTCCTAAATATTCTTACTTTATAGGTATTTATCTTCTTCCTTACCTTCTTTCTTATCTACTAGATTGATTAATCATGTCGCAAAGTCAGCACTCTGACTTCACATCCTCCTTTTATAATGGTGAGATAGATAATTTTAGCTATCTAACATCATCAAACCATCTTGCTACTCCGTCTACTAGTCAATACGCGCTTGATATCTCAGACCAAGACTTTCTACAACCGAATATTCCTCAAGCAATCCCCTCTTGCTTCACACGCGTTGGACCTGACCGAAGGAAGGCCTTTCTTCTCTATGATAGAATGGCGCATAATGACTGGGTGGACTGGTGGCTTCAGACTGATTTTGGAAGAAAGAGCAAGATTAACTGGGATTCGACACGACATGCAGAGATTTGGGGCCACTATCACCAGGTTGCTCATAGTTTAGATGGTGCGCCAAAGGTTATGTGTCAACGCTGTGGAGCTATTCTTGAGCACCCCTATACAGTTAACTCAAAGACAAAGGGCAAGATACAATATCATGGCACATCAACAATGCAGAAGCACCTAAAAACAGCTGGGTGTCTAAAGAGTGAGCGAGGGAAGAGAGCAGAGATAACTGGGTTTCTCAAGAATAGTGTATGTCTCTATATCTTTACAGTCTTTCTACTAAAGCTCACTTCTAGCTATATCTATTTTGCTAATTTAATTTATCTTAGAGAGAATCTTCTACTACTATAGCTTTCTCACAAAAAGCTTGGGAAGAAGATATCTTACAATTTCTTACACTTAATCGACTCCCATTTCATCTTATTGAGCATTCAACATTTCGACAACTTATTTCTCGGGCTCGCTCTGCTCCATCACTGCCAACAATTCCCTCTGCTGATACAATCCGCCGCCGATTAAAGAGCCTTGTTCAAGACCGGCAAGAGACTATTCTTCAAACACTACCTACTGGCTCAAAGATCTCAATCGCATTGGATTGCTGGACGTCTCCATTCTCACAGGCGTTTATGGCAATCACTGGCTACTTTATTGATGCTGATTGGGTCTATCGCGAGGTGCTACTTGGGTTTAAGCCTCTTCATGGGCCACATACTGGTGTGAATCTCAGTAACGTTGTTCTTCAAACTCTTACAGAGCATAATCTTGAATCGCGAGTCTTTGGATTAACGACAGATAATGCGTCTAATAATAAGACTATGTTAGATTCTCTTCAACAAGCTCTACCAGATGACGTTATTATCACCCAGATTCCATGCCTTGCTCATGTTATTCAGCTCAGCCTCAACCAGCTTCTTGATCGCATTAAGGCAGTCCCATTAAATGACTCTGCGGTGACAAAGTGGACAGAAAAGCAATCTGGACTAGCAAAAGCGAATGCACAGCACCAAGGGCGAGAGATATCCTATACTTTAAACAAGGTCCGGTATCTCGCAATCTATGTGAACGCCAGTCCTCAGCGCCGGGAGACATTCTGTAATCTCCAGACATCAAGCGTGAAACTAGTGCCTATCCAAGATGTGAGAACTCGATGGAATTCAACTTTTCTCATGCTTCGTCGGGCAAAGCGTCTGCGCAGTATCTTTGCGCCGTTTTGTGCAGAGTATGACTGCGAAGAGATGTTACTTCAAGATGAGGAGTGGCGTCAAGTTGACTATCTTCTTTGTATTACTGAGCCATTCTTTAACTATACAACTCAGTTATCAAAGACCCGAGACGTCACAGCTCATTATGTGTTTAAAATTTATAATAAACTCTTCGAGCATCTTGAGCAGTCAATGAAGCAGTTACAACGAAAGCGCGCTCCATGGAAGCAACAAATGCTTCATGCACTAGAGGCCGGTCGGACAAAGCTTGATGAGTACTACTCTCAAACTGATTATATTCCAGGGCATATCTATGCAGTCAGTACGATGCTAGCACCGGTGAATAAATTCAAATTCTTCCTTACAAAAGATTGGGATCAGAAATGGCGAGATATCTATCGCAAGTCCTTCCAACAGGCTCTTATTCCATATCAAGAGCAACTTTCAACAATCTACCAGTCTTCCGACGGGCCTCGCTCAATTGCTCGGCTAAGCTCAAAGCTTGATGAGATGTTAGATGAGAGTCAGGCACAGCCAAATACAACAACTGATGAAATGACCCAATACCTTGATAGTGGTTAGTTTATATAAAGCTTTTATAAAAATATACTGATTGGTTAATAGACACTATTCATATTGCGCCTCTTGCATTCTGGAAAGAGTATCAAACTCGCTTTCCAGCAATTGCTGCCCTTGCGCGAGATATACTCTCTTTCCCTGCAACAGGCGCAGGAGTGGAACGGCTCTTTAATACTGCACGGGATATCTGTCATTATCGTCGAGGAAGAATGAAGTCGCAGACAATTGAAGAATTAATGATGTTTCTTTGCACTTCACGGTTTGATATAGAAGAGCGGGAGGCAAAGCTTCTAGAGAAATTCTTCTCCTATGAGGAAATAGAATCTGCAAAGGAGGAGAAGGATGAAAAGCTGGATGAGATTGAGATAGATCTAATTAGTGATACTGAGGAGCAGGATACTGTACTAAAGAATGAGATGGGGCTAGACGAGGTAGGCGAGGCAGATGAAGAAGGTGAAGCTCATATACCACTGCCTAGGAATGACACCCAGGTACGGATCTCAGGACGGAAGCGCAAGAGTCGAGATGATGGTATGTTTGAATATCATTAGCTAGTATTAGAATGTCAATACTAAGCCTCACTTCCCCGGATTTGGTTGTAAAGGAAATACTGAATATTACAGACAAAATATGCATAATTTATGTAGTCTCGGGCCTTGGCATATATGTTACGTTTGTAACCCAAGTTGGGGACCCAGACCCAGACTGGGTCGCCCAAGTATAACCCGGACCCAAAGCTGGGTCAGAGTATTCGACCCAAAACCCAACCCAGGCCGGGTTGGGTCCGGGTTGGGTCCGGGTTATATTGGGTCATGCGGAAGCCTAAACAGCGTTGTGTCGAGGTACGTTAGGCTTGGTTGAACCACACAAAGGTTCCGAGTCGATAGTCGATAGAGGGACTTGAGTAAACAAAGTAACAATAGTCGAACTGGACGATGGAAATCTTGGTAACGTAACTAAGATAGAAGAGATCCCCCGTACAGCCTGGTGCCCGTACGAGTATGAATGCCTTGCTGACTCTCACTGTTGTATTCGAGTGACTTATGTCAAAGAACTATGAAGAACTAAATACACGATGGTAAAGAGTGTCCTTATATATCTAATCCTCCATGTTCCATCTACCGTATATCGTCTACCATTCTCGGTAGATGGTAGATGGTATATCTTTCCTTGTCCAATGAGCCGAGCTCATTGTGTATACCATTTATCTTTCTTATCAGTGGTATCTTGTTCTTATCTTCACGTGATTTGGTGCGTGTTCCATACCGAGCTGTCCCAGCCTGACATCCTTCCACTGGTCTTGTCATCGTATGGTTCATACGCTCGCAAATCCAAAATGACCTTTCCTTTCTGGCTATAGTATAATTTAGCGTCATGCAGGTTGATTCGTAACACATTTGTTACACACTCTCTCTCTTTAATTTCGCTCCACTGTGGATACACTAGCTATAGGCCTAGTGCGCAAATGTATTTTACCTACGATTAGCGTACGTTTCATACGGACAGTTACAGCTCAACAAGTGGCCGGTCCGACATTGATCCGAGATATCCTGGTAGTGGGCCGAGTATAGGATCGGAGGTAAATCATACAGCATTGGTCGCCTTGTTCTAACGTGCACACGATATCAGGTGATTGTATTCAAGTGTTGGCAAGGCTCAAAACCCTGACCTACGACCTCATCCGATTCTGTCCTTCACACTCGAAGATTCATGACAAACATCGGGATGGTTCTCCTAGAGAACTATCTACCGCCATCTGCATCGCTAGGACCAATAATCAGAGATTGGTGTAAGACAAATTCCGGCAGATTTCGTACAATACTAACCTGAAGTTAGTTGCCAGAAAAGCTCCGCCAACTATAACATTACCACTTCAAGATATCGCCCAATATTTCGCTAATGTTGATAAAAAATGGGTTACCGAACCACCGACGCTCGAAAAGATAAGATCCACACTCGCGTCTTACCTACTCGAGCCTGATAATCTGCTGGATCAAGAGATGATTGAAGGATGTGTCACGATTATTGCCTGTCTCATCGCGAATAGTCATCTACCACCTCCCCCTTTGCGTCGCTCCATCAAGAAAATTTTCGAGCAACGAAACCAAAATGATGAGAGTCTTCGAGAACACATTCAAGGTCAAGAGGGATTAGGAGCGATGGTTTTCACTGATGTTCTGTCGAGAATTTGATTTCAAGCGATGTGATTAGTACATGGGTGAGAGGATTATTAATGGTTGCGGTTCGAAGCTGCCGTTCTTAAATAGTCAACACTAGCTACTAATTTAGCATTTAACAAGACATCGAATATCACGAGTATAAGTATTGAGACGTGCAGTACAGTAATCGTACTATAGATCAGTCTCGTTTTACGCCGATTGTTGGGATAGGCTCCCTTGAATTCATTATATTGCATCCCAAATTAGGAGCCTTAGTTTCAGCTAGGTGCCTCTTCGGTTGTAAGTCTACATGCTACGAGAATCAGTCTATTGCGACTGAATTTTCGTTCTGTGTTTTTACGTTCTCTACCGTAATTTAAAGTGAATAGGCAAGTTTCCAAGCGATGTGGTAGAATTAGCAAGAGTCCAACATCGCTGACATACACACAAAAGGGATGGGCTGACCCAGCCTCAAGCAAGTAGTAAGGTATTGTAATAAAATTGTGATTTAAAACACAAAAATGACTATCCAGCGGAGAAAAAATAGCCTGTCTTGGCGGTGGGGCATAATAAAAGAGAGAGTGCGTAAATAGGATGAAGGAGGTTTCGAATTTCGTTCAAATAAGGTGTAAAACCCGAAACCTGCTTCACTCTTGCACACTCTCTCTTCTTTAATCGGCCCTACTTGTGAGAGCAAATTGATGGCTCTACACTGAATGCAGTTAGCTTCGTACTATCCGTCATTAAACTATTGTTCAGGTTTTGTCTTGTAAGATACAAAACACATAAATCGTGTTGCTAGCAGCAGGACCCCAAGCCCGGACTTCTGGGACGGGTATAGTAGTTTTATTGCGGATAAGTTGTAGGGCTGTCACCTCCATAGCAACCTTCTCATCGGCATACTCGTCACATACCATCCCCACACGGGGGAAGCGAACCATCCAAGCAGAGTTGTCACTGAATACCATCTTGATACCAGCATTGAATGCGCCGTAATGAAAGGTGCCGTCGAGTTGACAGGGAAGCTTGTGGGGATGGAAAGTTGACACCCACTTGCAGAGAAGGCCTTTTCTGTGGGTTTCGTTCACCTTGTCGAGCCAAAGTTGGCTCTGCATCTCGTGGGCAAGATCGAGAATGGCGTTTGTATCCATTATTTTGGGAGGTGGCTTCAAGTCGAGTACTGAAGCTCTTGCAGCGGCTGTAGTAAATTTCATACCGATTGTTACATGGCTGTTCTAACTCTTTGGTATTGAGCTAGGTCGTACCATCACCACAAAACAGCCCATAACTCATTTTATTAGGACCTTCCACTCAGAACAATCCTTTGCCAATGAATTTTCCCTGGCATCTTTAGCACTATCTAAATAAATTGGCTTGGAGAGTGTTGCTGGCAGCTTTGTCTTATATTCCTCGACCTCAAAATAATCACATGTAATACCGTTCTGCTCGAAAACTTCTCTACCTCTGGCTTGCTCCATGATGAAGCCTAACTGGATCGACCAGGCTACCCGAATTGAATTGATTGAATTGCAAGAATACCAGATGGTTTCATGAAGCTTTTCCCAATGCGAGGGAGCAGCGATCGATAAGAGTGGCAGAATTGGAAGGGTGGTTGTATCACGATTTCCCGTTGTGGCGACAACTGGAGGGTCGAACAGGAATAAAACTAAGCTCATCCCTGAAGAAGGAACTAGGAGCAATCTACACCTTTCCATATGGATGATACCGATTCGGCTTCCGCTTCGGACGTGTTGAATAACCATGTGGTTCCGTCGAATGTGCCCTTACTATGCGAGATACGACCCATGCACGCACATCGTCACGATGATGCCACAACATTTCAGTGAGATTAGTTTTAAGAGACCATTGCAGAGTTCCGTGCTGCGTCCGCTTAGTGGGCTTTATCCATACTCCGTGGGTAGAGGAGACGAAGACTTTGGAGTTCTTTTGGTAGATACCGTTAGTCTATATCATACTGCAAATCTGTCCGAGTATATCTTACATGCTTGTACCACTTTGAAAGACTCGGCCCTTTGTCTGATCCCACACCGCGGATCAAGCCATCCGCGACGAATAAAATTATACCAGTAATATAACGGTGAATCTCTCCTAAGCCTAAGCCAATATCAGCAGTGAATGTATCAATGCGAAAAGAAATCGATGATACCTCGTGTTATCAGAAGATTGGTCAGGTCATAAGATGCAGAGCCAACTCCAATAAAGAAGATGTGGGTTGCTTGACTTGCTCTATAAATTTTCATTAGGTGAGGGACTCCCTAGGGCTTGTATACATGACATACCTGATATACTTATCCCATAATTCTTTACCCAATTCATCAGAATGGTCAGATTGAATCTCATTTTTCGCCTCTCGAATACCCTTTTAACCGAAGTTTATCAGCAAATGTGCGCAGCGAAATGACGCACCGTATTCGCTCCTCGAAACGTACAATGTCCGATGGTTTTCTCGGCGTCTTGACACGGATGACTGCAAACTGATTTACTTCTGCATCCTTGATGTAGTACTCTATCGCCGGCTTTATGCTGAGTTAGTGAGTTGGACCTGAGGAGTCTTAAAACTGGATGGAAGACCAACCATATAGTCGTTAGTGTCCGAAAATTCGTTTGGTCCTTGAGATGTGCTGAGTGGGATTTGCGGGTAAAAAATGATGATCAAAGTCTCTGTACGCTCGTACTCGGAGCTGTTTGATGTCAATAAGCCGCTCGATTAAAAGAAAAAAAAAATAATGGATAAATTGGGAGTTCGTTGACCTGCGATATTCAGACCTTGACGCACCCTGCAATAATTTTTATACCGGACACCTCTGGGATACGAGCTTGATCCTGTGTCATATCTCAATATCATAAGAGTTTGCTTTGTGGTTGTTTAGCTGACGAAGCGTAGACTTGTCCATCACTTAACTGGAAGGGGGGGACGAGTCGACTACTTATAGACACGGAGTATGCACAGACCCACTTCCTTATTTGATAAACACATCCGCCCCAAATTTTGCGGTGTGGGGTACGAACTTTGATATTTTGCTCCCACAGAACTTTCCGTATCCTTCTCATATGATGTCGCGTGCCGGACGGAAATTCCTATTATTCGATGGCTGTCTATTCCTCCAGCCTGGCGTGTGATTGTGATTTATTCTCATCCGATGCACAGCAGCGGAACCGGTCGTCTCCAGCGGTTGAGATGGCGCCGAATATTCCTCTCTGGAAACGGAAACTTGTCCAAGATATGTTAGCAGCGTCTACCTCCGACCTAGACATTGCCGCGCTTTCAGAGCAGTGCCACTGGGGAAAGTACCTTGAACAGATGCAGAGGCCACGAGCAGTGTTGCGCATGACGCGAAGACAGGTGTTGTACACAGGCGGTGAATATAATATATTTCAATCTCGATTGGGGGGGTATGGCCATCAATATCTTGGCTGGGCAATCGAACAAAGAAACGAAGATACAAAGAAACAAAGAAACCCTTGTTTACAATGCATGTCCTGATTGGCCAGCCCTGGCTCTTGTTTGGGTGGAGTGCTTATCTTGTACCTAACCTAAACTGGCCATCCTAGTGTGATAGTGGCTTGCAGATGCTACGCTTAGCTGACATATGTTGGATTTAGCATGATAATTTTACCCTGCGCTACTTCGTTGAAAATTCCCAACCATTTCAACTATTCCGTGTCATCGTCAAACTTGTCTCAATTTACAAAGGGGGATGTCCTCAGTTTTGAAGATTTCAAGCCCCTCGTGATTACATGTGTTTCCGTATAATTGGTCAATTCTTCGACGGGTCGAACTCAACGTCCAAACGGAGCCTCCGCTAGCATCGATCGTGCTTCTCATTCTTTTGTTCGCGTATTGGGAAACTTTTTTCATGCAGGGCCTAGGCCGCAAGCGCGCGGTGATAGATCCACCCAACGCATGGTCCACGCATTATTAGGTTGATCGTAGAGATCACCATTCTCGTTCCCTGTTGACGACCGTTGGCAAACAAAGAACTGCGCTTGTCCGAAAATGAATCGCACGATGGTGCGAAACGAATGTCATTGCCCGATTGTTTGTTCTAGCGGAGCATTCCTGTTGAAGGGATAGAGGTGAGCTGGATGTGACAAGAAATGGTCTGGATCTAGCTTAGAGGTATCCCTGCGCCGGAACACTTCCTCCGACTTGCACCCAGTACTGAAAAGCGACCGTCATGGTATTTAGCGTCCATGCTAAATGCCTGGCGCGGAACGCGATCCGGTTCGCCATTAGTAGGTTGGGATCGTCGAGTGAGGTTGCAATTTCTTCCTGAACCAGCCACGAGACTGACTTTGTCAGAGCACCCATCTGGACATACAAAGCGCGTTCAGTCGCGCCAACGATGTTGCCATCAGTGTGGCTAATGCAGACGTCTTCAATTCACCGATGGCGCACCCACGATCCCGAACTATCATACCATTAACAGGCCGCACCACTGAGGCGGGGTAAGCATCCCACAGTCGTTATTGGACAAGGGTGGCAGATTTGATCGTAGGTTAATGAGAGATAGCGGCAGGACATCGCTCTTTAATCGCTTGTTCCGTCCGATTTGACTCTCCAACCTGAATATCAACGCCTGGTCTGTTTCCAGAGTTGTGTTGATTCAACCGTCTCAATCATGAGTCAGCCGGCTTTCCCGAAGGAGTTGCAGGAGCTGTGGCGGAGAGAGTCGGGAAGTCCCTTGGACTCGCTCGTATGTCCCCTCGCGGATCTGGCGCGTGGACGAAGGCGCTGATCTGGTCATAGAATCCTCGCGATGCGTTCCCAGGACCCGGTCATCGCCATCAGCCGTGCTTTTGTGGCCGCTATGAGACGGCAGGAAGAGATTCAGATCTTGGAGCAGGGTAATGCTCAACTCCGAGCGCAAGCTACGCAGCCGGTCCCATCCCTCGTTGAACTCCTCCGGGAACTGGCCGACCGAATGAATCAACTCGGCCAGCGGCTGGGCCAGCAGTTGAAAGAGTGTCCCGGTCAGGTGCAACAGCTTCAGGAGCGAATTATGCCACTGGACTGGCTCGTATCGGACAGCCTTCTAGCGGACGGCAATATCGATGAGATGCATCCTGGCGAAGCCCTACCGCAAGTGTAAAGGTGTGGCATCGGTTTCCGCGCGTCAAACAGTGCGTCAAAGAAAATCTGGCAGGAAGGGATATGCGAATTGACGAGAGATCCGGCCATTGAAACCTGGAGGTGTCAGACTTCAATGGTCACACAGTAATCTTCTAGTCCAATACTGCACGGTATGGTCATCTCTATGTATATATATGCGTACACAGTATCAGCCAGTAACCGAGAGGACGAGTCGAGATGTAGCGACTCCGAGTAAGGTCTGTTGCCTATAGTACAGCACACAAATCTAATGTTTCAAAAGGAACGCTATCATGGCTTTCATCGCCTTCACGTACTTCGCCCGCGTCCCAGAAATCCTCGGTGTATCCTTATAAAGGGTTAACGTGATTAGTTTCGAATGTAAGCTTACCGGAACTGGAGGCACGGCAGACCATCCGCGGAGACGGCGTAACCCTGCCCAGTATGAGGGTCGCCTAGCAATCGATAGCTTTCACTGATGCTGCCATTCTGATCTGACTCTACGCACTAATCTTGCCACGCAGCGGGGGTGGTGCAATTGACAATGGGTGATGCGGGACTGGACCTTACATCCCTCTTCAGCACGCACACTACCGTTCGCCCATCCTCAACACAACACACAGGCGGTTCACCTTGCTTGTCATCGCACACTCAGCGCTCAGACATTCTACTCGTTTTCTACACCATGAAACGCACATTTCCCGAATTCGTCCAGTCTAATACCCGGCGACCTCGTCCAAGCCGTCGCGAGGTGGGGCCATCCGGCCCACTCCCTCGGCCATCAATGCCACCAGTGAGGCGGAATGGCGATTCCCACGCGATCCAGGTAATGGAGTCGGAGTCTCGTCTTGCGGCCACGTACTCACCTCTGCGCCTCTAGGCATCGGCGCCGGGCGATAGTCATGCGCTCTGTCACCAGTTCTCCGAGACTCAAACCGCCATCTTGGAACGTTTGCGCCTCGAGAAACAACACTACGAGGACGCGATTAGCCGGCGACACGCCGAGCGTGAAGCGATCCGGGAGCTCCAGTATGCCCTCGAGCTGATCGAGGCCATGGGCACCGGCACCGTGGCATTTGGATCGGACGCGATGCGCATGTCACTGCAGATGAGCACGGAGCTGCTCCCAGGCATTAATTCGGACACGTACCAGTCTTTGATGGAGGCGCTCCGTCAACTCGGGACGTGGGAGCACATGATGCAGCGTCTGGTCCAGAGCATGGATGCGCATCATCCCGCGGCAGCTCGCCCGATGGAGGGCCGTCATTGGTACTCTCAGTTTCTACTTGAGTCTTCTATCGCAATCAACACTTTGACTGTACTGTGGCCATGGCGCTTCAACACTCCTCAGTATAGATGAGAACATACAGTATACTTGGCTGCAGAACGGGTTGATCGACGTCACTCATGATATCCATCCAGTAGATCCACTCCGCTACGTCATTTCGAGCTCTGCGTTGGTTGCTCACTCTATCTGTATGCATAACACTGCTCCGTCTGTCTATGTCAGGACGTGGCTTGATATCCATGATGAGAATTCCATCTAGACCGTCACCTATTAGGCCAGGTGCTGTGATGGATCCTATCGCCGTGTGCTTATTGCCGACTCGAGTTTGTGCCGTGAGTCAAGTGGGTGCTCCATTGGCTTGTTTGCATGATGAAAATCGATACTATCTCATTCGGGCTCGGCCGTCCTGCAATCAGAAGACAGCTTTTTCTATTTATTGTCTCTTTCTTTTTCAAGACACCGTCACATTGGGTATATGATCAGGAAAGAAAAACAGACTTGCGAGCGCCATTCTCCGCAAACGCGTGTTTACATAGGTTATCCTCCCTTATGTAGGCAATGTGAGCGAAGGAACACCACGCCCGACAATAGTGGTAATGAGATTCTCGCGATGACTATCGCCTTTCGTAAAGGCTTTGCAGTGACCAGTCGTGTTCAGAGCTCACAACGATGCGAGCAACCCAGATGAAACGTGCTTCTGGTGTTTGAAATCATTCATAACGCAATGAAATATGGTAGGCATCGAGCTAAGGCCGTCCTGAAGAATTTCCACCCAACGTACACAAGGAGGGAGGAAATTTCCAAGAGATGACCAGACACAGCCACACTTTCATAATGTCTGATCACGATACCAGAGAGACGTGTATCATGTTGATGTGTGGCGCAAAAAAATCCCCACTGCATGGCGAAGCGACCTATCCCTAGATGTCCGCACGAGGCGGATTCGTCCCGAGCCACGGCCGATGATCAACCTTGTCCTCGATTACGCACATGCTTTCTAATACTCCAGGTGAGTCGATCCCAAGTCAGCCCAGCATCATTGCATGCGTCCGGCTTGTTTGACAGTGGCGTTATCATTTTTCTAGGTTGGTTTGAACGTCGCGGTGCGCAACCTGTCTATAAAATGGCCGACCTGCTCGCGATTTTCTTGTCCTCCCACCATGCCTTTCATTTCCACCGCCGTCCACTCAATTTTCTCTCGCGGATTTGCCATCGTCGGCTTCTCTGTGACCTCGACCCAGCATGAATCACGAAGACCCCTCCGCCTTCGAAAGCGGCTGGTCTGAAGTACAACCCTACGCCACATTTCACGTCATACCACTGGCGTCGCTGCTCGATCCCACGTCTGAGTACGCTATCGAGTACGCTATGCCTGACTACCTAGAGCAATGCTTTCCCAGGCCGTTCGGAGTCGTCAACACCGACAATGGCTGGGGCACCGGCTTCTCCTTTGCACACAAGCAAAAATCTTCCGGTCAAACGGATTTGGATCCAAAAACTTTGTCTCCTATGATTGCGCAACTGCCAGTGACAATGCCAGTGCTGAACGTTTCTCTCACGCCGGCCCCCGAGAACAACAGTCCTTTCATGCAGCAAGACGACGCCGCTGCTATTGACTGCAGCGCTCTGAACCCCGACAACCTCGGGCATAATTTATTACTGCAATCCCCCGTCTCCCCCTCGGTGTCCAATCCAAGTCATCAGGACTCACCGGCGGCTCCCTCATTCAGTGATGCGATCATCTGTGAAAGAAGCCAGTGCCCTGAATTCGACTGGGATGAAAACTTAGCCTTCAAGGGGAATCCTGGCACCCAGTCCATGGTCTTTCCACAACACGACTGTCCCATGCCCGAGCCCGGCAACGGTGACATCGCCTTTTTCTTGCCATCGCCACTCTCACCGCAGATACTGGAGGATATTTCAAGCAATACGACCATGGGCTGTCGGTCATACCAAGATCTGTCTGTAGAGCCAATTCACGCTGCCGCTCCAGCGTGTCCATCAACGCATTTGCCATCACCGGCTGAGATGTGGGGGGGAAGGAACCAAGCACCGGTCTGCCAGGGTTCGGTGGCATATATTCAGCCGCAGGCTCAACGTTCGCCCAATCGTCTCGATTTCGCTGTAAGCCTACCTTGTACGCAGAACGGTGCCGTGACAGAACTCAAACCGACCTGGTTGGATGCTCACAATAGCGAGGGTCTTGATTGTCTTGCCGACACAGTGCCATTGCCCGTCCCACCAAGCGATTTGGCTTTCCCCCAATCGTTCCATACCAATCATCTCTGGCTCGCCGACGACTTTCCGGAGATGTCTTCAGCCCTCGTGACCGCTGTACCGCCAACACCAGCCGTTCACGTGAACGGGGCAATGCTCCGACAAACACTAGACCATCCGGCGTCGGTGCGGGTCGCAAAGGCTGCACAGGGCGACGGAAAGAGGAGAAAATCCTTCAAACGTCCTCACGCTTCCCAGTTCGATACAGACATATATACGTGCACATATCATCGATGTACGCGCAGATTTGAGACACCGAGGAAACTGCAGGAGCACAAGCGCGAAGCACACCGGCGGCCGATATCGGGCCCGGATCCACAAGCGGGTCCTCACAAGTGTGAGCGCGTCAACCCGTCGACAGGCAGACCATGCCATTCGACCTTTTCACGACCGTACGATCTGACCCGACATGAAGACACAATCCACAATGCGCACAAGTCAAAACTGCAATGTCATGTGTGCATGGCAGGACAGACGTATACTCGCCACGATGCGCTGACACGGCATATGCGAGTCGCGCACCCGCAAGTGCCGTGGGGGAAGCGACGGCAGAAAGACCACTGAGGGCGGAACCTTCCATCAGCCGGTTGTCTGACTGCATCAAACGGAGGCGGTGGCTTTTCTGGGGGCGGGGTCGGATGGAATCAGAGGCATCATATCGCCCGGTGATAGAGACCAGGCGCGGAAAGTACACGATTCAGGAGTGAATCAGTCGATGCGTCGAACCTTTGTGTATTGCTTGTTTCCTGCTACGTACACTTGAACAGACGGAAGACATGATTATAGTGATGTGCGAGAGTGATCTCTTAGAGCAGAAACCTAAAGTAAGACATGGAATATCAACGTATCAAAGCTATATTCTGCCATCCGGAGGCATCTGCTATTTTTATAAAGTACAAATTTGAGAGAATCCGCCTTCTGAATGGCTCCCGCGCTCGAGGTTGCGTCCGAGGAGCTGAAACTCTTCTCGAGCATACATGTATGACCTTGAATCTGAAGCAACTGCCAGTCTGAAAATCAGCTTGAGACACGGGGGCATTCTTCGAGGTGAAAAAGCTGGTGTCAATCGTGGATACCCTCGAGGTCCCCATTCTACTTGATAGGAAACCCATAAGACTGTTGGTTCATGTGCGCCATTCGACACAATATATTACTCATTGTCATTCATGCGCCCACGCTTCTGTAAATTTGGTGGAATCTCTTTTCAGGATGGGCCATTATACTCCGTGCTTTTGAACGTGGTCGATCGCGCCGCCCTCAAGAAACTGGGATCATTCGATCTTCCACTCATTATTCTGATGGGGTTCATCAACTTGGATTCCACCGTTTTGGGATTAACAATTCTTTCCATCGGCTGAAACTTGGATAAGTACATCTTTCGATTTGCGCGGCGGATGACAGGACAAATTGAGAGCTAGAACCGCAAATATTACCATAGAACAATGTACGGTCAATGGCTTCATCCAGCAATGAAAAAAGAGCTGTCAGGCGTGCCCAGTGTCGAGAAACACTCTCTAAGTATATTTGTAAGTGGTGTACGGTACTATTGTTCTTCATGGCACTGATACGCTGAGAGACCGCAAGTTGGGTATCGAAATTCCCCCAGACCAGGTCCGACTGCCATCGCGACCCTCAGATCCGTACGTGTGGTTGTATCACTCTTCCAAATCATATCTCTTTACTGCATCTCTTAGCCGTGGGACCATCCGGTTCTACGATGAGATCTGCAATGAGTTGGATCAATCGATCGAAGTTGTGCAGAGAGACACGCCATCTCAAGCCTACGAGGCTCAGCAAGTAGCTCCGATCAAGGCACATGTATGTTTCTCGATCAGTCATGAGCGTTAGAGGACCAAAGAAGCTAAGATGTTCGTTCCATATAGGTGGACCTGACGCCTTCGGGGGACAGTTTCGTGGCCCAGATACAAAGACTGGAAGATGAGAAACAGCAGTTGGAGGAGAAACTACAAGCGACGTGCAGTGCGATCGAAGACGCCCGGGAGGAAAGAAAACAGCTCCAGTCTCGGCTCGAAAAGTCCGATCAGCAGGCGGCCCAATGGAAATCGGCGGCTGAGCGTTACCGAGACGTTGCAGTGGCTATTCGCAAGCTGCTAGAAAGCTTGAACGCGGACGTCCACTGCCCGATAACCGAGGACGCGTGAAGGATAAGCTTGAGAGGCAAATCCCGTAATGTCACCTTGCTCTTTCCATTCCATGCCGTATACTGTGACGAGCGTCATGTACACGAATCAAGAACCTTAGTCGCGCCACCATAGGAACGATTACGAGAACCTTTGAGGAGAGGAGGGAGTGGTGGACGTAAGCCTTGTATAAATACTCAGCATAAAAATCAAATATCCTCCTTCATCCTCGGTAGTTGTCTGAATAATTCACGAGCAATCTACAGGTCGAGGTCGTCGGCTACCAGCCTCCAGGGCTGGTTTCAACTTCATGTCTGCTCCCAGACGTGGCCGCCTGGGTCGGAAACCGTGAATTAGTGCGAATCGACAAAGAACAAATGCCATCGAGGGCATGGTCATAGCAAACGCGATCGATGAATCACGGTGCCTGTAGGGAGTGAGTAGCATGCTCTGGTTCTCGCTCGTAGAATAGATTGACGAGGACTAAGAGAACTTTATAATTATAAAGAATCTGATTGCACCGTATGGTCACGTTTTTCAAGTCGACCCGATACTCTATCCTTTCAATTGTACGGCATAAAAGACAAGCAATACACAGAGATTCAACACATTGAAGCATCCCCTCAATACTTTCAAACGCTCAATGCTTTCAAGCGACTAGTCATCAATCGCTATTACCGGACTATATTATTCCTCTGATCCTATACGATCCCGCGCCATTACACTTACGATCTCTCCTTCGACTCAAAGCGAGAGTAGACATGGGTAGACGAAGTTACGCAGATGAAGACCGAAACATGTATCAAGACCAGACGACAGCCTTTTCTAGGAATAGCGTGTTTTAGTGATATTCTTCCTGATGACGGTGAGGGGCGCACAATGTTCGGCGGATCGTTTCGCAAGTCCAAGCGACTCATCGAGATGGCGTACCTACTGCACGCGGGATGCTGTCGCACCGTTCCGTGATAGGTAGAATCATTTTTGAGAAGCATTACTGAAAGCAAAGATACAAAGCCAGAACAAGCCCGGTATGGCTCATCAGGGAACTAAAGTTCGTAAATACCTTCCAGGAGCTTTGTACAACGGTTCTTGTTCTGGTTCTGATTCGGATAAATGCGTTGCCAGGACTGTCGCCGTGCCATCGATGCGCATGTTTTAAGCCGGTAGGAAGTGGGCCTGCGAGATATCGTTTACCTTGGTGGCGCAAAGGGAAATCCATCGAAACGCCAGATGTCCAAATTTCACTTGACTGTGCTCGGGTAGGACCCAAGCGCATCATCATGTATGGTCGGATCCCGAACAAACAAACGACGTAATCCCTGGTACCAAGAACAAGTTGGCAAGACGTTAGAAGCGACGGCACGACACGCATGGATTGTTCTCTCAATCTGGAGAGTCCGTGATGTGCTTCGGATGCCGTTTGCCAGAAACCTGGTTCTAGGAGCCGAGGACGAAGCGAACAAACGGACTCGGACACAAAGCGGTAAGAAGATTGGATGCCGCGTGTCTACGCATTTGTGTGTTCACGAAGTCAATGGGATGTTCACTGGTACCAAGTATCGGCAGCCAGTGTCGTCGTGGACCGCCGCATCATCTCCGCCAGGTCCTTTGGCCAGAAGCTTGACGACGTTGACATAGGGAAGTCCCCCGTTCTGATCCACCAATTGTCGCACGGCATGGTCAATTTTCGCTTGTTCAAAGCTCCCAAATCGAAGGCACAGATCGTTGGGATGACTGCCTGGAAGACTCGCGGCGTAACAGCGGTCACAGACCACCAACTTGTGCGTATGCTGCGTGGGCTCCCAACAGACCGTATCTTCACTGTCAAGGCCAACCATGACGGGCCGGACATGTTGGACGTAGGTCGTACATACTTCGAGCCTGACGATGAAACGAAGGCATTCGAGACACGAAGTAGTTTTCTGGCAACACATTCTTGGGAATCTATGCGGTGATTCGCGATGAGAGTGAAGCGCCTGCGTGTAGCTGTCGCACGAGGAGCACGGTGTCGCACGCCGCCTATTTACCTCTGACCGTCTGTCGTGCGGGTCGGACTGTTGACTAATCATTCATCGTCGTGCTTGGTGACGGAGACATCACTAAACGTCAGCCTCAGAAGAAGAGGTTGGGTCAAGAAGTAGAGTCGCCGGGCGGAAAGCGAGTCCCACTAGCGCAGAGTCCCAGTGGACTACTCAGGTCACTATCCCGGGCTAGTTACATGGTCGTTCCTCCAGGGAAGAAGATCGCGCGTGAGAATCGACCCCTCGAAAGATATCCGGCTCCAGAATGGGTTGATAGGCTGTGATCCGGGGTGAGTGGATCCGGCTGTCCGTGGTGTTGGGAGAAGTGTGAACCCGTAGGCTTTCACAAGTACCGTACAAGATTTGTTCACTTCTAAGTCGTGATAGACCATAGCTTCTAACGCTCTCAAGGTCGATTTGGCATTTTTGTGATGATCATCAATCCTGCTTGCTATCAAATGTGCGGCAACGAAACGCAGATGGCCGAATGAATATTTTGCTGGCTGGCGCCGAATGGCGGACACTTGACTCAGCAATGTGGCTTGGATGTGTTCCGGGAGATCCAGATGACCGAGCTTGAGTAGGCGACACATCACTGCGTAGCCTCTCGGGGTGATGCTCGTGGCGTAGAGATCCCCGATGAGTGTAATCAGGTCATCATCTCTGTCTTCAAGATCCAGTGAGGCTGGATACGCGAGGTATGGACATAGGATCACCAGACCACAAATCGTCCACGAATAATGCGGCACAACAAGCCCGACTAAAATGCACCGAGCCCGTGATGCACTACGAGACGCGAGGTAGCTGTGATATTCAATCATCGCCATATCCTCCGGAATATGTTCGCGTAGCTGTGGGATTTGCTCCTTGAGCCTAGAATCTTGGTGAGATGCGCAGCAACTATGACACGTGCATTTCTTACCAGGAGAGAACCAGGAAGATGGCGGTATGATCGAGCGAGTTATGATTTCCTCGTGGCGGTTCCCACTAAAATCATTCAACATGTCATCAAACACCAATGTTTCCATGAGAGATCTTACGTTACACAGTGGGGAAAACTGTTCCCGTGGCGTGCTGCAACGATTTCTCGAACGAGCCATCGGTTTCTTCCCACCCCGGACCCCCGTTTGCTGCTTCGGGTCTTGGTTCGTTTGAATCTCTTTTTTGGCTCTCCGCAAGACAAACCGGTAGTCCGGAAACGCTTTCTGGTGGTTGTGTTTCTCAATCTCTGCCAGATAGCGGTATTTCTCCCGGACATCGTCCGGCTCCTTGCGCCAACTTTGGGAAAGAAGACGTGAAATGGTCATTTGATCCTGAGAGCACCACTTTTGGGCCAAGTCGGCGTAGGCGGATCGATAGAGTAGGAACTGATTGGGAGGTCTTGGAATCTTTCGTCGACCCTCAATTTCTCTCTGACAAGTCTCGGTCGTTCGGTGCACCCACGCTTCCATATCTTTGACTGGGATGTGTGCCATGTGTTGGGCCAACTGGCTGAATGGTACCACAAATTTGCTACTCTGAATCGCAGTCGCAATCTTGGCTGTGATTTTCATTGACTGATCCACGTCCACTTGGAAAAGGTGAGCCATGGCGCGGTTCAGAATGGCCGCCTGGGATGGACGGTGTGATGAGATCTGTGTTGACGAGTCCTGATATTTGTGGTTACTGTAACATCAAAGCGGCATAGCTTGATCTCATTCATGGATCGGCTGGTTCAATGGCGTTGCGCTCCCTCGGTTGCGTACCTCTAGATTTTTATGTGTCAGGGAAACGGGGTGCGTATTTTCACAGAATTTGCCCCCTACGTCACGTCAATACATATGACTGTGGAGTTATCCACCTCGCTAGTTTCGAGCGATGGATAATTGGAGAATTGATTGAGTATGCCATGTCCACAGTTGAATACGGATGTGTGTGACCCAAGCTTCTACAGCAGGCTGGAACGTCTGCGCCGCGTGACCGGAGATTTTCCACGCCACATTGCTCCCATACAAGGTATGGTTTTGGACGTGACTCCCTGACAGCTCTATCGTCGTTTGAATGTATTGAGACGTGGCTTCATCATCGAACGGGATTTGAAAACGCCTCAGTCACGTCTCACATAAGGTGTGGTGACGATAGACTTCGCAGCGATATTATGAGTCATGATCCGTGACGGTAACACAGGTCTTTATGGTCAAATTGCGGTCGATCATTAATCATAGAAACGTTGCTCCAAGATGGCCCCCGTCGGTTCGACTAGCCAAGGGAGCAAGTCCAGAATCTCATCGAGTTTCACTTGTTGGAAAATACGACAGATGTTCGGTTGCATAGATATTGATCCGCGAAATCTAACGAACCACGTCCAGCGTACCCTAAGGCAAGGTGCCGATGACGAGGTGTGTATGGGAAGATTTCCTCAAATGCCCTGTTTACCTTATCTGTACCCTCATCGAAAGAGTTCCACATCCATTACAGAGGACTTAAGTTGAAGGGCGCCGATACTTACAATCTGTGTCTCTTAATCGTTGCCGTCGCTTTTCTACCAAACACGAGTGCCCCGAATGAAAGGACGAGGTTGAAACAGAAGAAAGACCGGACACACATGGGAAATCCACGGCGGCAGAGGACGCTCCGACATCAGTGCATAACACCTCAACCAATCCAAGTGCACCTTGAGGTAAGACGAAAGAATATCAAACCAGACTCAAAGACAAGCTAATCCTCATCAAGAGAAGTGGAGTCTAGCGTGCCAATATAGTTGATCATTTCAGGACTCACGTGTCGTTCTCGGTGCCATCTGATCTGAAGGCCGAGAGGAAAGAATTGGGATAGTATATAGATTATTATCCTCATACTTGATTCCTCCTCATCGGAGGTACGCACATTACTACATATTAATTTGATTAATCCATTTCCATGATCTATACAGATGTAGTCTTGGTGGCGCAGAAGACCAAACATCTGGGCCGTAGACTCTTGCAAAGTGGATTCGCTCGCGGACTTGTGCCATGCCCATACCGAGGGCCATCGGCTCTGAGCTTGCAAAGGGAAAATAGGAGCAAGCTCCGCCCAGCGCAGCACAATCAAAGCGGTACTGGACTTTGCAGAGGGTTCCCAGAGATTTCCAAGCCGTACGCCAAGGAGCCCATAGCTGAAGGTCCCCGAAAAAGCAGCCTGTATCAAGGGCATGAGACCAGTAAGATTAGGGAAGTAAGCAATGATCCTCTTGGAACCAAGAGTGTAGAGTCTGCGCAGCCGCGGCGTAGAGTACGGATCCTCGACCATGCGGACTGGACATCGACGCATGGGTACTCCGAAAACTAAGCCAGATCGCCGCCCACTGGGCTGCGGCTCCAAATCCGTGGTCGTCCTCAAACACCTCAAGAGACGGCCGCAGAGAGATCTTACGGCTCGGCTCCAGAAGATATAGCCATTGAAGTAGCGACCGCCCAACCGACAAGTCTCGCACACATTCGGGGCCGTTGGATCAGGTCTCAGGTTGCGATTTTCTTTTGCGGGAGGACAGCTGAGCGGACTAGGCTTTGTGTCGCGATCGAAAGCCTCGGGCAACATCCCAGAGGTCGGTTGATGACCAATGCAAGATGAAGCCGGTCTCTGGTAGCGCTATCCAAAAGGCCGTGTGCATGCTATCCAAACTCGTGTAGCCAGCTCTCGCTTCTCATCTCCACGGCGCTCTCAATTTGACAGCAATCTTTGCTTGTAGCACAGTAGACTGATCTAGAAATTGATGTCTTTCTTTTTGACGTCCTTTGACGTGGATGGGGGCATCATGATCGTTCGGTCCTTGCAGGTGAAAGTAGACGGACGGAGGGTCCGTACGATCTACATAGTATCATGCTGCACCGTCGGTTTTGGGGATGAACCATCCCCTCCCACCTCGTCCGCAACATTGTGACCCCGCACTGTGTCGAAGATGGCTCCAAGCTTCACCTGGCGGTTTGCTGCTATGCCACTGACCCATCAGCGTCGGGCAGAGTGCTGTATTCCACCATGACGTCGAAGCTTTGGGAATGGCAGGAAGAATCAACTACTGGTCGCTGGGCCCTCACGGTTCCCAGTCTTGGGGCAAGCGACGCGGGATTTTTCGGCACACGAGTGTTTTGGACTGAGCTTATGTATATGACACTGCAATCGGCTATCGATTGCCCTGAAATACCGCTAGAGCAACCGGTTGCCTATTTTGTCGCCGTAAAAAAGCACAGACAAAGACGCACACATACAGTACAGTACACACTCTCTCTTTCTCTCCATTTCTCTCCTTTTGTCTGTCTTTGTCCCTCTTCATTTTGGTCCATACGTTGGCTACTAGGCCATTTTCTACGGAGCGATAAAGTCTAACCCTATGAGAGGATACACAAATGCCATTCCATGATGGTCGTCAGGCCATGATTCTACTGACCAGGGAATTATGATGACCCCCAGCACGAGCCCACTCATACAGTGATTCTCGAAATCGCCTTGACCGGAACTTACGAGTCTTCCTTGTTGGAAAGCCCCACTTCATACCTCGTCCCGGATAGGCAAATGGATGTGATTGATCAACCCATCTCCATTCGGCCAAACGAAGAAAGGGTTACATTTCAGGGGTTTGTTTAAGGCGGCGCAAGTAAATTGATGTCAGATGTTTGTGAGTCAATCCAATTCGAGAATGACTGTAGCATCTTTCTTCTCTCATGATCAGTATATATATGTGTATATATATATACGTAGCCTTTCCGTGACATTCGAATGTTCGGTGCCTTGCCTGGAGGTCGTGACGTCGCTAGTTGTATATCGCGCGTTGCATATCTCGCATCATGCGGGAGTCCACTCCCCCGACAATCCCCAGCCTGGATGAGGCCCGTCTCAGTAAATATCTTTCTCACCGGCCCGGTGACAGGTTTCGGACACCGGCGTTACACACTTCTGACGGCTCTCCTCGTCGATTTCCCTGTTCGTATTGCCAAAAGACCTTCACGAGAAAGTCCAATCTGCGGTAAACCCCTCCCGGGAGTTATCCGGCTGAAGTCTAATCGTCAAACGTAGGGTCCATAAGTTGGCCCACCTGGGACAGCGTCATCGGTACGTGTGCAGTCACTGCGGCCGGAAATTCTGGCGACGAGTGGATCTCAATCGACATGTCATGGCGCTCACAACTCGGATTATCTGCCCCATTTGTCAGAAGCCGTACGCGAGGAATGATATTTTAACGAGGTACGGATCTCCCAAGCGTCCCTGGCTTGCCATCTTCACTAACAACGATAGACATTTGAGAACGATACATAAAGTGGACTGCTAGTCCTCCTAGTCATCCTACTGGAAAGACAGAGGGGCCGATCGGCATCTGAATCCGTGTGATACACCAAGAACCGAAGGGAAAGGGGGGGAAACGGGGGGAAGTGTGCAGGGGGATTTGGACTCTGTGGGCGAGAGCGATGGTTCTTCAATTCGTGGAGCGTGGGAAGACCACCCTTGTGGATGGTCGTTCGAGAATGACTCGTCAATGATGATCGCCAGACGCGATGAGAAGCTTCCGCAGTAGGGTACACCGAGATTGACGGACCATAAGGGATCGGTTTCGCAAGAGACACCGCAACCTTCATCACCTGTCGTTCTTGCCACAAGGATTGCAGCTCGTTACCTATTCCATTGCACTATATGAGCGAGCGTGGCGACCGG
Organism: Talaromyces sp. F31; assembly: GCA_037356135.1. Taxonomy (NCBI): domain Eukaryota; kingdom Fungi; phylum Ascomycota; class Eurotiomycetes; order Eurotiales; family Trichocomaceae; genus Talaromyces; species Talaromyces sp. F31. Next base: position 3,476,121 of record JAYXSF010000034.1, read on the forward strand.
TGGCTCGTGAAACTTTGGTATTGCTACATCGGTACCAGATGGAACGATGGAAGACTGGTCTCCCAGATCTGGAACTAGCTCTGATATGTAACTCTGTTGGATTGAGCGTGGTACTTTTACCTTGCGCTATTTTATTGTAAATTCCTGATGATTCTGTATCATTGTCCGATTAATGTACTCAGGGGGATGTCCTCGGTTTTGAAGATTTCAAGCCTCTATTGTTACATGTGTTTTCGTATAATTGGTCAGTGCTTCGACTCGTCGAAGTCGACTCAACGTCTAAACAGAGCCTCTCAAAATGCACCCATATTATCTAACAAACACAGCAGGCATCCCAATAGATGCAGAAAGAGCCCGCGATCAAAACAGACCGTAGGATTCAAATTAGTTGATAGGATCATGGTCCATTGTTTTCTCTCCGCCCATGTCTTTCTCAACTGACAATCATACGACGGCGAGTGGACTCGCGCAATCCCAACCTGACTGACGGGTCAACTCTCACTCTCTTCGCTTCAAGTCGGTCGACGCCGCCCAGTCAGATTCGGTCCCCTAACCATAGCATCGTTTTTTTGTAAGCAAGCTGTGATGGTTTCCATGTGAGAGCTTCCCAAGACGGACAGAGAACTCATAGTATTCCATGACGCGGTGTCGGCGACGATGCCCAGCCACAATTCGCTCAAACGGCACCACCTCGTCCAAATCCGTCAATCCCAGTGGCGTCACCTCAAGGGCAGCCCGTAGTTGGTGATATCTCGTGACATCATTCCACACGCTAGGCGCGGGAACGCCAGGCCCCTCCGACGCCGTAAATTGCTGCAAGAGCGAGGTCACATCCTCAAGGCGGTCGCTATCGGCACCGCAGCAACCTACGGTTCGGAGATGCGCGAGGTTATGTGACCCCATGGCGACCACAAACGGAATGATGTGCGCTCGATGGTTGAAGAAAAAAGAGTTAGGACTGTCGAGTACATACCGTGCCTCGTGGTAGATCTGTCGATTCACAATGAGGAGAGCGATCAAGTTGTCGACGGTATCATATTGTCGTCCGTGGGCAGCTCAACTCCACGATGCTTCGGTGGCTGAGACCGTCACGGACGGGAATACGAGACCCCACGGGGATATCTGCAGGCAGACTTCTGCGCCGGATCCATCAGTAGTCAGATCCGTGCTCGCGATTCGAAAGGATCTTACCTGCGGGAAGCCGCAAGAATGGGAAGACGTCGGTTGTGGTAGCATTGTGCTCTTCCTCCAGATCACGGTCTCCACCAAATCACACTTAAATGGCTGAGACATCATGTATGCCGTGGGCGGGAGAACGGAGGACACCCACATACGGTTCCAGATGCTTGATGAGGCCATCGATGTTCCTCCACTTCTTCTGGCAGAACGGAGAGTGGTGTAGTGGACAGACTCTCGTCATAACTGAAACACAGTCCCCCCCTTCCCCCGGTGCGGACGAGCCTAGTACTTCTCGACGTGAGATTGAGGGGTATTGAGTGGCTTTCACGGTGTCAGATTCCAAGTTGATCTAACGATTGTTCTGGCAGTTCTTGCGGTACTGCAAGGCGGCGAATGGTCGACTGTAGACGGAGACGACACCTAGCATCAAGGTCTTTGTACAGTAGACAGCCGCCCGCTCATCTGGCTCTCGGCACCCAGTCGACGTAGAGGATTTCCGTCTCGTCTCGTCGTTGGCGTGCCACTCGACGTGCTCGGCAAATCCCGGGTATGCACGTTGCGCACGTACGTCGCTTGCTCTGGATCAATGCCCGATACGACCAGTTTACAGGGGGGTGCCCGTGCGGCTACGGGGCAGCTGGAAACACATGCTGGGAAGCTACTCAGCGGACGTCATCAGCCGACTTGACTCATGCCAGCCGTTTTCTATGATGGTGTCAGTCTATGAGCCAATCCAAGGGCGGCGCATCCGTGGTCCAATGAAGGGGTCGAGTGAAGGAAATCATGCTCAGGAGTCACCCGATCAGGGAGGGCCAGGGAGGACCGTGCAAGATACGGGATCAATATCACCGTCGCGAACGAACAACCGATGCCATCATGACGAGCTACCCATACGCTCGTGTGCAAGGTTTTCACGTTGAGTCTTCGATGAGGATTTCGGGGAGTCAAAATCAACTATGCTGCTTGATGGCCATCGAGGGAATTTCCTCACGGTGACAAGGGGGCGTAGGGGAGTCCAGTAGGTTCCGCCAAGAACGGGAGATGTGTGATGACCCTCAACAAACTGCAGGGAGGCATTTACACGACCAGCGTGTGCTTACGAGATCATAGCGTGCCGAGAGAGCGTCGAATCAGATCTTACAAATAGCGCTCCATCCTTCGATTCGACAAGGAGAGTCTTGAAACTCATTGCCGCAAAGCGCTTGCCAGAATGCTATCACTCAGTCTCGTGGAAAGCCAAGATGCGGAACGAATCGAAGCCGTTTTCACGCACAAGATTCTGGAAGTCGCACTCTGTGGCGTCGATTCCATCCACTATGAAGCTATACGACCCCACGTGGTACGTATCTCGCAATATGGTGAGTTTGGCTATGGTACCGGATCGAATGTTGAACCGCTGCGTTTGCTGATCTATGTCCACCACTCGTAGCTAGCCAACGAGCTCGCGATTCACCGGCCGACCAGTGCATCAATGGCCACGGCGGCAATGACGCCCTTGCTCAGCAAGAACAGCCACATGCAACACCCGCAGCCTCGAGTAGTGAGAAGGATGACTGGGGTGAGAGGCAGAGACCCGTCGATGCTCTTGATACAGACCAGGACCAACCCGGCAACCAGCCAGACCGCGTCCCAGCCGATGCGGAAGAAGACCCACCGCCACACCCAGAGAAATCAGTTCACTCATCGACCAATCGCTTTGAACGGGCCGAGCACAATCGGAACAACTCTGAAGATCCGGGCTTATCATCCTTTGCCCGGGGCCTCCTCGGTGGAGATGCAGCAATGACGATCATCACCGGGATCATGTGGAACTGCGTCGAACAAAACAGCCGACTGACGAAGTTCGGTCGACATGCGCACCTCGCCTCTCTCACGACCGAAAATGTAGCCATCCTGCGGTATGCGGACGAGATCGCGAGCCAGAGCTACCACGAAGCCGTTCGAACCATTCGAAGAGACATGCGCTCCATGCCAGCCGCAGCCTTCAGCACCGATACCAAGAGACAGTGTACTGGGACATCATTCTCAAAGGCGCGAAATTGATCCATCCAGCCTCGGAGGAGCCTGTCGACGGTTTCACCGCGACCGAAATACTGGCGACGCGACGATTCATGCACGAGGTCGGCTGGAAGACGAGCCTAGAGAACCAGCGGCGGTGCCGGATTCACTGGAAGTCCCTGCATGAGCTCCGACAAGCGGGCGTTGGGAAGATACTGTATTATCGCACGAGGGCGTTGGACCGTCATTGCCACCGGGCATTCAAAAACCAGTCCGCGATGTCGTGGGTGGAGACCATCCGCTCGTGGGATCAATTCTGTGGCCCGCATCTGGACCGAATCGAGGCTCGCATCTGGAGTCTCGTAGAGTCCTCTGCCTTCTGTCCGCCCCCCGCCGGTCGCGCAGATGATCGGAGCGAGCTCTGGAATCATGCCCTGAATCCATGGTTCTCTCCCGAGGAAGCCGGGTCGTACCGCATCACGGATGCACACCACGCCACCTTCCTGGATAAGACCCGCCGTCGTTTGGATCCTCTCGCCGGAAGAAAATCGGATAAGTCCATCTTCGTGATGCTCGGCAAAGCGGGCGAGGCGCCGGCGCTTTTCCCGACCGTTCCGATCGACCAGGGTGATCTGCTCGGTTGGTATGCGGGCATGCTTCGATTCGCGCCACGGCCACGCGGTGTGGGCGGCATCCCCGGTCCCATCCAAGACCTTTGGCTGGACGATTCGCGAGTCACTGAGATGTGGAGCCACATGAAGGTCTCGCAGCTTGGTGGCGAGTTCAACGCGAAGCTGTGTTGGAACCTAGTCCCAGTGCCGAGTGAGGGCAGGCCGTCTTTGTCCTGGGTTGTGTCCGTCCGGTCGACGAAGCCGATCTTGCCGTTTGAAGAAGTGGTACGGGAGGCGCTTTAAAAGAAGGGCTCCTCCAATCCTTGCCAAATGTGATGGATCGGAGACGGAATCTTTCCTCTACGACTGCGGAGCGGCCCAGGAGCCCATGATGAGCTGGAATTGGGACAGAGACCCGTCCGTCTATTCGACCAAGTTTACCGGAAACTAAATCCCAGCGTAGTGCCCATCATCGCCTTGTAAGTTCATACAAATGATTTGGCTGCGCCCCTGGATCCATTTAGAACATACCATAATTGACCAACAACGCAAGCCATGCAATACTCGTCTGCGAGTGGTGTGTGGTCGTGCTATGAGTCAAATCAGTCTGCCACGAACCCTGCCATCTTTAGAGATGCTCGATATGTTCGACTTTCCGTCCCATTTGCTTTCCCATCTATTCAAGGTTGACAGGATCCAGGAACCTTCTAATGAACACCCTGAATTATTACACCAATGGTCCACCGCTATTAGGCGCCTTCGGACAGTTTTAACGCCGTTTGATATTCTCCATTTACTGGCACATCCATTACAAATAGCAGAATCGCCATACCTGGTAAACTTATCAGACGAGGCTATTCTCTAGGGCTGAATGAAGTTGAGGACAATGTGGCACATAAGCTCGAACTAAAGCAAAGTTCTGAAAATTGGGGGCTTTATCGTGGTTTATATTAGCAAGTTGCTGTGAGAGGGCGATGCTTCTCCGAATCATTCGATGAGAAATGTGTTGCTCATGATATTCAACCCTTTCATTTTGATGATCAGTGTCGGTGGGTAGGCCAACCTGAGTTGGTGTATTGGTGGCAGAACCTATGTCTGTCGGATAATTATGATGAAACCGCCCTTTCTGTCCCTATCCCTAGATTTTGGTTGCATCCAGAGGCATCGAGTGAAGAAGAGGTTCACGTCGTTCTGAATACAATAAACGACTTTCACGTTAGGTGACGCTCGGTCAGTCAATTTACAAGAAACTTCTATGATACTCACATTAGCTGAGGTTGTGACGGCAGTCAATTGTACATATGAAAAGAAGGAGAAAAGAAGCTTCGCTCTTCGCGTTGAAAACTTTTTCGTATGCATTCGTCAATTTCCAACTAGGAAGCTTAAAACTCCGCGTATGTATTGAACCATACCAGGCTTGCCAAAACAATCGTACTCTGACGTCTCATACCAATCGGAAAATACTGGAATCTCAGCCCAAACCTATTACGGGAGTGGCGCCGAGAAGAATCAGAGAGTTGCAAATCATGTAAAGCCGCACCTGCCAGGCGCTTTAAAAAATGACCTTATCCGAATGAGCCTTGAGCCAGCGTGAAGCCCAATTTTTACCGGGCTCTTTACCCCATATCTATCTTGCGAAGTTCTCTAGCATGGTGTTTGTGGGAGGCAGGCCACTCGATGAATTTTATCTAATTTATAAGCGCTCTCACACTCTCCTCGCTGAGAATTCGTTGAATCGTATTGTGCTTCTTTTGGGCCCGTAATCCCGCGAAAACGCTTCGACAGATTTGAACGGTCAAACCCATGTGTTCTTGCCACCAAACTAACATTGGGGTTTTACTCTGACTTCAAGGAGCATAACGCATCAAGTGGAGTTCATATTGATCCATATTGACTGATTCATCGCGATTTGAAGCAAAGGTGGGCACCAGGCGGTGAAGGACGGTACACAGAACGTGCGGGTGGGGGCCAATTCCGCAGTTATCACGTGAGACAACCGCAGGACAATCTCATTTAAGATCAGACTAACGTTTTCAAATCCATATATACATTCATCTACGCCCAGTTGGTCAAACTTTCCCCATATTCACTACCACTCTTAATTCGATTTCCTCTAGGATACTAATATGGCAATTTTTTTTCTTATGAGCAGGAAATGGTTCGTGCCAGCAAAGCGTCAATCGAGGGAAATCCGATTCTTTACCGAATTGCGGTCGGCTAGGCGGCGGAGCACGCCAGATCGGGCGACTTCGAGATGGAAGATACGTCGGGTCTTAAAAGAGCTCTTCATACCAACGCCTACCGCGTTCAAATGGCTCGTGCCAGCAAAGCGTCAATCGAGGGAAATCCGACTCTTTACCGAATTGCGGTCGGCCAAGCAGCGAAGCACGCCAGAAAGGGCGACTTCGAGATGGAAGATACGTCGGGACCAGAAAGGCACTGAAGTACCCCTCGTGCTCCTGTTGTTGTAAATAATATTCAAGATAGGATAATGTATTGCATTACTGAGTTCTATGTTTGTGTTGCGTACAGTGTGTGTGGATAGATGGATGATTTCATTTTCCCTAACGACTCGCTGCTCTAGCGATATGCAAACCATGACCACTTTTGTACCCTTGTGGCTCCAGCTATGGCCGTCGTCACATTTGTTACGAGTAAATTTTATTCTCGTCTAGGGCCTATGGTCAGCCGTTGCGTGGCCCGTACCGCTTCGAAGTTTGGGGTCTGTACTGATACCTGAAGGAAATCACGTCTAGGAAGAAAAATATGTTGCCTCGGTAGGTGTTTGTACATTGCAAAATTTCTGATATGTCTGTGCTATGTTGATTCGATAGAGATACATACCCATTTAACCTTACTATGCCACTTCCTTTGTCAAACAGAGCATCTTCGACCTCGCCCCATCGACCCGAAAATCACACTGCCTCTCAAGGCAACACTGCAAAGAATGACCCTTTGGGAATACAGCCCGATAAAGGAACTGACATAACATGGCCTGACACAGCGGACGAAATCGGCTCACCTCCCCAGACAACCTCTCCTACGCTCGAGCGACGTTCCCAAAGACTACGAAAAAACCTCCTACGCTGACGACGGCCGCTCTTCGTTTGACCATCACCAGGAACGAAGGAAATGATGTTTGATTTCACCACCCTGACGGCCCTTATATTTAGACATATTTAGGACTTTACGGGATCGATATCATGCGCTAGGTGACCATAATCCAATTACAATTCCTCGCTTAGATTATTTCCCGTTTACGTCAAAGAACTAAAGTCATTGGAACCAGACAGACTACCACATGACTCCGGATCGTAGTAATTCCTGACCAAAACATAAAAGGGATGCGTTCGCCATGCATGGATGGTGCACGATGCAGCCCAAATTCAGATTTATCTATCCACGATCTGAATGTCACCATGGCAGCTATTCGATTCAAGACCAATATCACCGTGTCCAGCTGCAAGGGGAATCTCAAGAGCCCAGGTTAGTCTGTCCGATGCGAAACGTGTATGTAAGAATTAGCAGTCTCGTCAACATCTGCTGATAATCTGAGCAGTAAACAACGTATACCACCGAAAGCGTTACATTATATCATTCATCGGCAGCGCAGTGACTCAGGAACAACCAATTTGTATGTACGCCTCTAATCTCGATGTCAAGAAAGCGATCTCGCCCTGGAATCAAACGACACCTTACAAGTCTAGGCCTAACCGAAATTTTTGGCGGTCCTATGCTGCTTCATCCTGCTTGTTCTTGGTTTAATACCATTTCTCATGTAGTGCTGTTTTCCAGCTCATTCCACTGCAAACGACATAGCCAAGCCATTTACTATTTAGCCTTTTGATATCGCCTGATTCACACATTGCTGCTATTTCTGGAGTACACACTCAGTACATACAATTTAGCTTGTCATAACTTGTATCGATACATCCAACGTTATGACCGAATCTATCAAAGATATGTCCATCGAGCGCATCTGCCAGGCTCAAAACAGCACACTATACGGGTCCATGGCGAACCAGGAGAATCAGATAATTGAAATTAAAAACAGCTTCAGTGGGTCCAAGATCCGTGAATGCATGAAAATCCTTTGCCTGCTGATGTGACGTGAAGGGAAGAGGTTGAAACCTAGAAGTTTCTTGATTCTGACGAACGCGAGCCGCAATCAGGTCCAGGCAAATACCAATCTTTTGCAGGCAATAAAAACCTAAAGTGGGGTACCCTGGTGAAACTTCGTATACAAGTACGATTTGATTGTGATTGGGACGAAGTGAGCAATCACTGTGACCGCACTCCTCAAGAATGTGAGCAACGGTACGAGGTACTAGCCACGATGTCATCATCCAAAGAAGACCCAGCTGCACGTTTATTAGCATGTGTATACCAGAGGCAAGTTTTCTCCGGCTGATTATCATTGAAAGTCATACTAAAAGCTCTAAAATAGGCACAGATGGACAAGGCGTACCTGGTATCGGAAATAATGCGATATTGTGGCTTGAATTTGCATCTCATAGGCTGTTCGGTCTCAATTCTAGGTCTATTTGGACTACTCTACCAATTCTTTACTACTGTAGGTACGTGCATTTAATGCGCCCTTACTGTAAGATTCAACGAGGAAACAGAGCCCCACAGCCTCACCGCTCACCCGAGTTGCTCGGTATCTGGTATCTTACCAGCTAGGTACCTAAATAGAACAGTATTGCTCAAATGACATAACGGTTCAACTGGTGGTTTGCTTCATGTCATTTGTCCGACTTGCGTGTAGAAAGGCATGAGCTCGGTGATTGGATGATTAACCTGATAACCCAAAGTATAAAGACGTGCCTTTCCCTCACCATCGCCTGGTGGCTAAGATGTCATCTCCAAAATCACATGACCGGAAAATTACATAATCCTACACTCAATCAGTCGTCCCACATTCCCCGCTTCAACATGACTGGCAATTCCATCGACCCCCAGTTGCTAAATATTCCCATGAACGAAATTACAGGTCACACTAGGCTTCATCGGGAGCAACCGCCCGATGATCTTATCACAGATGTCGAAAAGTGGTTCGCTAGAGCACCAAAAAAGCAGGAGGCCAACCTGCAATGGGCCCGGGCCAGCTATGGTACTCCCGAGGACGAACTACTTCAGAAATTTCTCAATCACGGCAATATCGTAAGATCTTTTCTCTATGAGACTAGACCGTAGCTAATTTATGTAGGTGGCAACGAATGTCGAAGCGCTTCTCGGCTCTGAAAGTCGTGCGGGTCTTCCGGTAATGGTTCATTATCGGCCGAACGTTTCCCCTGACGGTCTGTCTAGTCCGGTCACACCCTATTGGATTGCTCCTCAGGTATATGACAATGCATACCTCCTGATTCGACCATTGCGCAAGACGATCCACTTGCCAATCTATAACACGTACCCAAATAAGTTGATAAGAGAGGTCTCCAATGCAGATATACGGTGGGAAGGGACATCGCCGAGCCAGATCTCACTCTACCCGTTTCAGACCAAGATTTCTCTTCCCTGGCGGGAAGAGACGGTTTTTGTTTGCCAGATGTACTCTACAAGCGGTGAAAGGCCCGCAGCAGACAGAGATCGAGATGTAGTTCCTTTTATGACTAGTGGATTGGGATTGCTTGGAGAGGAATAGGACTCCCCTAGTTGTTTTCTCAATGCATGGACCAAGTAGATCCGATCCTGGCACGCCTCAGCTGAGCGCGGATGACAAATTGAAGGCTCTCTTGACATTGCTGTTGAGACCGGTGGCAGACCCTCGCTAGTTCAAGCACTTCAGTATATCGTGACCGAAGAGGATCGCTGACGGTCTGGATTTCTCTGTAGCTTATTCGACTAAAAAGTGTTACCACAGGGGCAGCCACAATCTGGATCCCTGGTTCTCCGAGCCAATGGCTAAAACTTTGCATCTTACACCCCCTCGCAATGCAACGCTCCATAGTGGGCCCGTCCAGATGATGTACTTTGCAATACGTTGGAATCAGACCCTTGAAGGACTCCTCTGGGTTCAGAACTCTTTCAAGATGATTGATTGTAGACCCACCACAGGCATTTGTGTGGTAAAGAATGTACAAAACATGCAGGACGCGATCCATCAAACTAGGCTTCTTGCGCAAAGAAGAGAACCATAATCGTGGATCGCGATTGTCGCGGGACTTTTCGATGTGATCAAGCACACAAGCTACAATGTCGCGGGAGTGGAGCTTTCTCATGTGGATCGTTTCCTTTTTGATGCCGTCTAGCAAGGTTGTGGCTGTAATCATGGAGGGAGGGGTCGGAGTCTCGTCTCGTAGAGGGGCAACAGAGGAATTGGAAGGGGCCCAGCCTCGTAGAGGACCGATCTGCATTAAGAGCCGATCGAGACTCGCTCCAAATTGAGAAATTTCATCGTCGCTGAGGTTGCACAGAAAGTCACAGGCATGATTGATGTGTTCTTCCATCACGGGTATCGTTGTGTGCGACCGCAACAGCAACTGTGAGAATGAGGTGTCGTCGAGAGGAATGGATACCGCATGTTGAACATGCGGTGCCACTTTGACCGCTAGCGATCGAGCACCAGGATGCCACATGTAATTGGATCATTGTAGTGGAGCCACATGTTCAGCATGTGGATCCACTTCATGGTATAGACGCGCCAGTCTTGTTAACAATCAATCAAAGTCTTTCCTTTTTGCAGTGCTTTGAAAACAGTCGGAAGTCCCCACTTTGACAAATACAATAATACTATTAGATAGTGCGCCACCTGAGTTCAGAGTAATTACCAAACCAAGTACGCGATACGAACATTCTCTTGAAGATCCGATTGGTCGTGATGAGATTGTATTGTTGGGAGATCCTGGATCATCAACGAAATGTTGTTCAGGTCCAGAGCATTCTCTAGAAGAGGAAATTGTGCCGATGTGGATATCCCTGGCGGAAGCGATTGGTACAGAGAATATCCCATTTGGAAGATGGATTTAGAATTGCTTCGCTTGGCCTGCCATACAGGCGCACACTAATAGTAAGGGTGATGCCCCAATGATTGTCTGTATTTCTGCCTATTTAGGGACTAGTATTATGTTGGCTGTACATGTCATGCTGCGCGCCCTCTCCTAAACTGTGGGGACCTCCCGTCATTAAACTAACTCGAAATGCTCACTAAAACCACTATCCTGAGTGGTATTTCACAAGGTTGCGTCGGTGATACCAATCCATATCTCCTATTTCCAACATCCATTTTCTGGTGCTAAGAAAGATAGAAATTTCCAAAATTGACAGGTACTCAATACGTTGGTTGAGTAGCGTGCCGCTAAAGTCAATGGGGTCGCTCGATTCAGGAGTATTATCCAAGAACGGAGAATCTCACCGTTCAGAAGATCTGTTGGCAGACCCAATTGGCTCGAATAGACATTAATTATATCGAAAAATAGATCTAGACAGGCTGATCTTGTATCTGAATCGACCCCTTCATTTTGCGATCCAATGACTGGCGAGAGATATGGAGGCAAGTATAGCGTGGATCAGAGATTATGCATTGGCGGTATAAATGATCCGGCATGCAGCCTCGCAGCATGGTAGCCTCGTACAACAGAATTATCTCCCCTCTTGATCTTGTTCACCGCCATGTCTCACCCGGATCTACTAGTCGACGAAGACGAAGATGCAGCCTCGACAATGTCCGTGGACTCTGATTATGTCGCTGAAATGCAAAGAACCGCGAATGTAAGAAAATGGCCCCAACAGAGCCTTGTAGGAGCTAACTAAGGTTGACTAAGCTAGTACTTGTCAGTAACAATTGCATATAAACGCAATCTAATCTAATGTAAACAGTTTGACGGATAATTCAGAAGAAATTGATCGTCTCGATCTGGTGAGAAACCCTTGACTCGCACGTATTTCATCAAGCTAATGATTAGATATGGGAGAGGTAATTTATCCGCTCCGGTCCAAAAGGTTGCTAAACGGTGATTTTAGGGAAAAAGAACTAGTGTTCCCGTATCAACCCGAGCTTCTCGAGAGCTGTGAGGTGCTGGATATAGGCGCAGGGACTGGGAAATGGACTGAAGCAATTGCAGAGTGAGTACTATCAAATGACTTAATTTCTTCTTACTAATTTATCAGTGCATATCCGTCTGCACGTGTCACTGGACTTGATATAAATGCCAGTCCAATGAGCTTCCTACCCAAAAATCTGAAATGGGAACTAGGCGATCTGAATTTTGATCTGACCTACAAGAAGAACCGATTCAGCCTGGTCAATGTTGGTCATATGGATGGGTGAGATCTATTAATCTGTATATGAATTGGATCGGCTGACTGAACGCTTTACTAGATGTGTGCGAACATGGGACGAATTCATGAAACGCGTATATCATATTCTCAAACCGGGAGGTCAAGTCAGTATGCACGACTATTGTCTCGATATAATTTATGGAGAATCTCGAAATGTTGAAAATATTTCCGACTTTATCTCAGAACTTCAACGGGCCGCCAGACTTCGAGGGACACCCTTGAACGTGGCACCTACCTACTCACTGCTTTTGAATAACGCGGGGTTTACCAATATTACCCAGAATGAGATTCATATAGACATCATGGCTAACATTAGTCTCGTTCGGCGTACTTTCAATGCCTACGCAAAGGGGCTCTTTCCATCTGCTTGCGAGCAGACATTGATGTTGAGAGTGGCTCTAGCAGTGAGCCAGCTCCAAAAGGGGGACCGTCTCATATTGTAAGTGATGATAAAGCGATGTTTCAGACGGTAGCTAAGAATCTTTAGATACAGAGTGTGTGCACAAAAGCCCTCCCAGGAATCTTTGGACGTATATTCTTTTATATATATTTGTTTTTCTGTCTGGACATGGATGATTTCTTACATCACCATATCCGAGACGACTTCAACAAGCTAATACAAGCTTGTTTAAACTGTGGTAATACTCTTCAACATATATTTATTCATCTTGTGTAATGACGTCTTTTATTCGTTAGGCATGAGGAGATAGGGCAAACTTTCTCGCAGATGTCTAGTATGGTTGTTCTAGAATAGTCTAAGTTTGCTTTTCGTATAGCGACTGTGTCACACATGAAGTAGGTTGATTCCACTACTGCACCTGCGAACTCTTTCAGTCAAAAGTTTTGTACTCCCTCTCGTGGACAGAGGACAGAGAGTGCTCTGTTGACCATTCGCCTAATGAGGATAACACACCTCGCAAAGAACACAGTGGATGTGAAATGAATGACATGCATGGATGGGACCTCCGTTTGTCTTCGAAAGAGGAGAACACCAGAATTATACGCGATAACCAACGGGATTGTCACTTGAACACATACAGTAGTCCGTTGAAGGCGCGAGAAACAAAACCTAAGAAGCCACGCAAACGCAACAAAGAGTGGACCTCAGAAGAGGAGGATCTACTGAAGCCGAAATTTTGATAGTATAAGAGATCTATCATATTTGAAAAATAGTCTCGTACTCGTGATACTCGCTCGCACAATTTGAAGGAGATCTGTGGCGTTTGTAGTACTCTCTTGTATCATAAGTGCAGGTTCATCCCGGAATTCATTCAACAAAGCTAGTGTAAATACACATACAATAATCTACTAGCAGTTGGCGCGAGCATATTATGATTGGTCCGCTGCCGGCTAGAATGTCCGAGCTACTTACTAGAAATGAGCATTGGCCCTGAATCCACACCTTTAAAGTCTAATACCGCAACCGCAACCCCTTCTGACCCTCGCCTGGCTTATTATGCGACCAGTTGAAATGAGCGTCTCCACGAGGAGGATCTCCGTACTGAATCAATCTGTCTAGATTCCTGGACCCCTGGGCCCATCCCCGCTGCACCTAAATATGGAGGCAATGCCGCCCTCAGCCTTGCCAATTTTGCTATTCTCGTTGTCACCCAGTTCAAAATATGATAATGGCGGCGACGTTGCAAAACAAGCATAACGAGTTATGCACTGGTAGTTACAAATTGTACGTCTTCAGGATATCCTTGTATACTGCATTGCTAGAATTTGTAGCCTTGTTTGGCTGCTTGGTTATCGACTAGTCCTCATTTCGAACCTTAAAGACACCGACGTGAAAAACAGGCATGACTGGTTATGCACTGCTGGCTATGACTTGTACGTCTTCAGAACATCTTGTATACCGATACGCTAACATTTCTAGCCTTGTTTGGCTGTATCGTTATCGACTTGTTCGCATTTCGGACCTCGGAGACACCGACGTGATGAGTACCCTTTCGCTTTCTCAGCATACTACTTGGAGCAAAATCGAACTCAACGATGGATCCTGGGAATTTGGCCTGCCTCTCCGTCATGTCGGCGGTTTTAAAAAGCTTGTCCGGATAGTTACCTCCAACGCGAAGATTGATGTGGCGTACAATCCGCTCCTTGTACCCATACACGACGATGGATACTTTGAAAGCTTTCCCCGAGCGCGCATTATGAATGGGATTTGGCTTGAAGAACGAGCTAAACGCATCTACGGAGCTCCTCAAGGATTTTACACGGACCTTGTCAATATGCAAAAGTGGATCGCTGAGCAGGTCAGTGGCCATATAAGTTAACAACATCCGGATTCCTGTACCACTTCTAAATGCTCTGTCCTTGGTCCTCTGCTAGAACATAGGTTCCTTTGTACTCTAACAATCTCATTTTCTGTCTTCAAACTTCACGCCAAATTCTATCAACCACCGCAAACGATCATTTTCGTCTTCATTGAGCAGCTCTCCAGCCCTTGCACAACTCCGCTTCAGCATACTACCTCGTAGACAAGAATCACTCTTCCTACCGAGCTGACAGCGAATCTGTCCCTTTCTGCATGAATCACAGGCATCTAAGGGCTGGGTGATGAAATGTGGAAAGCTTCTAGAGATTATTTAGCGTCCGTGTACATATAAGCTGAACAAACCATGGACCAAAATACGTGTTTACTTTAGCGCTGCTTTTGCTTTTTCCCAGACGCCCTTTCCGTCTTTCCCTGCGGTTCTGTCGGCCCTGTGCCGTTCGGTGCCTCTGTAACCATTGTGTCGCTTGTATTCTCGCCACCATCAGTTGATCGGGCAGCGCGATCAAGAATATAAGAAGCCAGATTATTGCCAAAGGAATGGAAAAGAGAGGGAGGACTGTAATATGGAATATCCCCAACAACGAAATGTGTGCCATGAGAAAGTTTTTCCTCCAGTGTGACAGGATTCCAGCGCGACACAAATCGGTTATGCGGTTTCCTTGACCTTCGCATTGATCGCTCAGCCTTTCTCAGTAGCTCGGAAACAATCCCTGTTAGCTTCATGCAAGCATTGATTTGAAATCAGAATCAAAGCTGCTAATCGAACAACTAGCGGTGTGATTAATGTCACCGAGACGAGAATACGATGCAGTGCAAGCCTAGCAAAAATCTTCCTAATGAGAACCATGTCAACTCATTTCACATGCATGTCTCGACACATTCAGGGGTAGAGGTCAGTCAGCTCACTATGTTTAGTTCACAGCTCTCTACAATGTGGTTACGCAATTCTTACCACTAATGCAGGACTAAACTACAACCCCATATGCGGGAAGCCCTAATTCTAGACGCCTGACTCCTAACCATGATATGCCTGATGATAATAGTTATAAAGGCACGGGGCGGATCACACGTACGGTAAATGAGCATCCGAATGAGATAAGTTGTATTTGGAACTGACACCATGGTAGCCACGCATTTACCGTCACGTCAAAAGCAAAGTTATCTCAGCAGAGAACTCTCTTGAAATCAAGAAGATACAAGATACTTTTCAAAAAATTGTCCGGATACTAAACATTGTCCGGATACTAAACATTGTCCGGATACTAAACAACCAACGGAACACGACGAATATCCAACTCAGGAATTTGGAAGACCATACAATGCCCAAATCAAGGAGATGAACGAATCACACAACGCCAAAATCAAGGAGCTCGATTAAACAAAAACCAGGTTTTACTATATAAAACTCATGGCCTTGAGGCAATGCAGAAAGTGGCCAACGAAGTGGATCGATTGCGGTCTCTGGCTAGCCCCGTTAGAATCACACATCGAGCTAATAAGCCTAGAACCCCTTTGTTATGTATCTGCATTGCCACCGCGCTTTCGATTTGAGCAACACAAGACGTTACGTTGATACAACTGTAAAATAAACCGCTTTCTTAGTCTGGCCAAGGTAGATTGGCATTCTCAAATATATATGTTCTATTTATATGTTATACCTTCCTCATGGGCTCTATCCTAGGTCTTGCTTTGAAAATAGTCCAGAGTTCTAGTCTAAAAGCTGTAACCCTCATGAATCGACATAATTCGGATCTTATATCAAGTGTTTGCAGATCTCACATATATGCCCTGAACGAGAGTCTAAAATAATCCCAATAATGGCCGCCAATCTCTGCTCCATACCATTGGAAATCCTTATCGGTGTGGGCAAGTACTTCGACCCGTCGGATCTGGTTTCTGTCGTTCAGGTAAATAAGTACTTATACCAACGATTGTGCGGAAGCCAGCCGAGTAGATTCATTCTAAAAGTACGTTTGGATCATCGAGATGTCTATTTCAAGGAGCTGATAAGATCTCCAGACTGTTGCTCCCTCGTCGAGAGAAGCGCATGCCGCTTTCGCAGGAGAACTTACTTTCTGGGAGGCATTGAAGTGCTATTATAACCGAACACAGGCTTTTAGAAGAGCTTCACCTTATTCAGTGGCTGTGTTACCAGGTGCTGAACATTTCATTTACGAGAACGGAGTCCTCATATACGGCCTGAATCATGAGATTCATATTCGGGATATTCATCGAGATGCTACCAGTGAAAAAGTTATCAATACAAATGCTATATGGAAAAAGATCAAGCCATCTACTGAACCTGACGGATTGGTTCTTTTATGTTATTACTCGGATATGCTAGTCTTTCGGGCCCAGATTGTTGGAATCTGGCGGCTTATTATACTTGATCTATATCGAAAGCGCGTCAAGTTGTTGACCGATCTACCAGAGACAGAGACGTTGATCGTCCGCCATAATAGACTTCATCTTTTCGTCATGTATTTTTCCGAGGACCACCATGACCATTGGGTTATTCGAAAGTTCGACCTTATTCAAGAAACTGAAATAGGACAGCCAATCAGCTTGGAAGAATTTGGAGGAAATACTCGCCAAGGCGTCTGCTTTGAGATCTTCAATGATAACCTGCATGGAGTCTCTAGCTACGCGACCACAGTGGACCTTGATGGTGATCGCTCTTTTTATAAATGGATATGTATCGCACCTGATTCAAAGCTCTGCACAATAACAGCGAAGAAAATATTTAGACGATATCATAACCTACATGAGGGTGCAGTGATACACGCAAATCTGTCTTTACAAGTGGATGAAAGTACTGGAACACTCATGATTCTTGAATGTCGACATGAGACACGAAATCTGGAAGGAAGGTCCTGTCGAATCTATTACGGTGAAAATTTACCGTCTTCTGAGGAATTCAACGAGTACCAACAGGAACTTCATTTTCCTTTACTTGGTCCAACAAGGGATGAGCTGAGGGCATACCGCACTGACAAGCTTGTGCATCCGGAGTATTTGAGTCAATTTTGTGAAGGGCCTAGTTTTTCGCATACAAACACCCCTCACAGCATTTACAATCTTTCCGCCCAGACTATCATGGATCTTATCAATGATCCTATGTCAAACAGTAAAGCCGCTACACCTGACAAGAGGTACCGTCTACGATTCAACTCTCACAAATGCACAAAGAGTGATAAGAAACATGCCGCAACTCAGCTCTGGCCATCAGACGATAATGTGCGCTTGATGAATCCATTTGGCACTTCAGGTGAGAATCAGGTGATACTTGCCAGAGCCGATGAGAGAAGCATAATCTACTCCTTAAGTAATGGGAAAAAAAAGGCAATTGTTTTGATCAGTTTTGACCCAAAGATACGGTTTCCTTACGCGGACCATGAAAGGGGAGAAATACTCGACGAATGGGTGCCAAGACTTCGGCGTGTTTGGGATAGAGTAGTAAAAGAGTCATCCACGGATTAGAGCATCATCTTCTTTGAGCAATGTGAAATCTTATTCCTAATATCTTAACAGGCCATCGGCCGCCAAGAGTACTGGTAGCTCCGTAGCTAGGCTTTAGGTAGTCACGTATCGCGATACTATCGACGGAACAAAGAAGGCGGAACTCAGTACACTTGTTTGCAAAACCAGTGCGCGCTTCTACACACATTGATTGTTTCTGAACCCCTGTAACTAAGATAGCGCCAGGCCAAATTCGTCATATTATTCCGAGCCCCTGTCTCAGGTCTCAGTATTGATACGGTCAGTAAGATTTCATCATTCAGAAGCAACGACTCAGCGTATTCGTAATACAATTTTACAGTGTACCACGTGAGGACCCTCCACTAGCGGGAGATCCTCCGGCAGATCCATACAACCTTAACCATCCTCGTCACTGACAACCATAACAGAGCCAACTCCAAATGGCTCCGCCACTAGCACTATCAACCCGAGAGTTCATACGATATATGATTGTGAGTAATGAACTTACTACCTCCTAGATTGTCGAAGCTGTTAAATGCCATCTAAGTAGCGCGCCAAAGGCTTGATTTTTTGCTTCGGATTTTGCTTGATTATCTCTATGGCCTCTAGGATCTTCTTTTCCTCTTCTTTATATTTATCGGACGGCATTTTGGTGGTGTTTTGGGGGTTTGTAATGACTTGGTGAGTTTGAAATATCAAAAATATCATTTATCTGACAATATCGTTTATCTGACGCTCACCCCCTCGCGCAGCGAGGGGGTGTGGGCTTGGCGTCACGGGTAGTAGGAATCCCCAGCTAATTTGTATGGCCCGAAATCCTAGCGGGGTGCAGTCTTGGCCCTTATACATGATTGGCCCCCAAGCGAATGGATAAGATTGGTTCTATAGCCTTTACAATGCCACACTTGAGAAAGATTATGTAATTATCGCACTAGTGCCCTAAATGGTTAGTCCCTTCGGGCGTAATTCATTCCTACTTTAATGTCAATTTTGTGCACATTTCTTCACATACTAGAACAGTCATATACGAGAACTTATCTTGAGTCGATACGGGACCGCAGTCTCAAATATCTATTCTGCATGGCTCTAGAAGACCTACCTCTTGAGATTTTGTTCCTTATTGTCGAATTGCTCGACTCTCCGAAAGATTTAGCTTCGCTTACGTTGGTATCAGGAGGCATCCACCACAAGACCAAGAAAATCCTGTTCAAAGAACACGGTGAAACAGCATTTCTACGGGCCTGTGAGAAGGGGCAGATTCATGTGATAAATATATTACTCGCCAACGGGGTTCCCGTTACGACTGCAAGACCGTGCGGCACAAACGGGCTATTGTTAGCTGCGCAGAAAGGACATCGCGATATTGTGAAACTACTTATCGAAGCCGGGCTTGACGTCAACTACACGAATGAGTTTGGTATATCGCCACTCATTCTTGCCACTAGCGGTGGTTATGAACAAACAATTGCTGTTCTACTCGCTAAAGGAGCAGATGTTAATATCGTCAATCGCACGGATGGTGGTACACCTCTTATGATCGCTGCATATTATGGATATCGGAACATAATGGATATCCTTCTCGAAAATGGGGCCGAAATTGATGCGACCGATGAACTTGAGCAGACGGCATTATTTCAGGCCGTATACGGGAAGAAACGTGATGTCTTTCAAATCCTTATCCAAAGAGGAGCTGACTCCTCCATTGAAAACATAAGAAGGAAAACAGTTTCACAGATAGCAAGATCTCGCGGGTTCATTATTTGAGTCCGGAAAACCCCAAAAATATTCGACGTACTATAAATGAACTTGCGCGTCTGTCACCAGGGGGTCCAGGATGTGCCTTTCTTTATCGGTATCTTAGGTATTTCGACCTTGTTTAATTGTTAGACGACGGTCGGAGTCTTCAACGATACGGACGCTCCGTCCGACACTTCGGTAGCTATTTTTGCTAGACAGAACTTGGTTCATTCATCCAAGAACGCCAGCTAGCTGTGATAGTGTAGCACTGTCTGCCGGTACATCATTTTACGCGACGACGGAGGCAATACGAACGAGCCGTGCTACGCTCGATGCCCTCGTGACGATCTATCATGTCCTTCCGACCATCTGCGTTGGCGTCTTCCGCGACGCCATACCGCTCTTCAGCCGATTGCACGATCGCTGCGTGTCAGTCTGGTCAGGGACCCCATAGTACGCTGGTTCAGGATCATAAAGCATTGCAGTAGCGAACACCGTCAGGGCGTGCCAACACACGAGATGCAGGGATCCGCACGGACTCGCGCCAGGCGTTCATTGTTGGCTGTCCCTGCAGGACCCCGAGATTTACAAGCAAAGCTGGGGACATCGGAATCATCTTGGATTGATTTCTAGTCTAATTTATTGCACACACCGGACATACGGACGTTGCGTGATAAGTGTTTACGTGCCGGCCGACAATGCGACGATACCGTATGGCGCATCAGTCATGGAATCGGAGTGTGTGCTCTTATGTTGGAGTAAACACGCGCTCCGCCGTGGGGCAAGGAGGGTCTCGCACGAACTGAGTGTGTTGAAATGTCCCGTTGATCTTGCGAAACCCGAAATAATACAGACGTCGGATGAACGGTTCATAGGAGGTGGTTCCTAGATACGCCAAGAGCGCGGGGGAGAAGAGGCCCTTATCCCCCACCACAAATGACTTTCCGTCTGGGGACCAGGCCAATGCCTCCGTGTGAGCGGATTCGTTCAAGACACTGGGCGTGGTCAACCCCGATCCGAGATGAACGGGCCAGATCGGACACTTACCGGTGGAGCTTGTCAATGAAGCTCTTGGTGCGGGTGTTGCGGCGCTGCGGTGTCCCCGGAGCTGATCGATGGGACTGAGACGAACTTGGGCTGGGCGAGGTGTCGTGGAGGGACCGAGTTGCCGTCGATCGCGGTGCCATCGAGAGCGGAGCACTGGACGATCGCGTGCTCGACCAAGAGGGGCTGGCGGTGGAGGACCGCGGCGGGCTGGCCGCGGTTCCGTTCGTGGGATCACCCGTGCCCACGGGACTCTCGCGGAGACTGGAAGCGCGGGAGTCGTGGGCCGATGGAGCTCCGGCATCGAGCAGCCGCGGAGAGTCAATCGCCGTGGTGTCCGCACCACCAGCCATCCGACGCACCAGCGCCTTGCGGCGCTCGATCTGTCCCACCACGGTGGGGATGGTCTCGCAGACTAGAGACACCTCATTAGCACCGTGTGATGTCCCACCGTCGGGATCCTACCGTGACGAGCGATCCGGTCGACGCTCACGAGCTCCTCCTGGGTCACCTGTAATGCCTGCCATTCTTGGTCGCAGTCCTCCGGTCCCGGCCACGGCCACAGAAAGCGCCAAGGTCGTCCCGATCGGATGAAGTCTTGGTCCGCAGACGCGAGGCGCACGCGATTCTGAATCGCCGCCAGCTGGGAGAATGTCGGCTGGGGACCCAACGCAAGGATCAGCTCGACCCAGCTCATGGGCGGTCCGTCTACCATCGTGGGCGAGGCGGTCGCGAAGAAGTTCCCCAGACGGTGGTTCACCTCCGTGCAGGCCAGGGTGGTTCCTCGTGCCACCGCGAGACTGACATCACGGCCAAGAAAGTCGTAGTAGCGGACTAACAGCTCGTCAATACTCTCCAAGGACTGGCTCGCCACATCAAAGGGCGGGAGACAGTCAATCCACTCCCGACACAGAAAGTCGATGCGGCCGGCGGGAGTCGCATCCACGGCCTCGAGCGGTGTCGGCTGCGGGAAGTCCATCATGAAGTGGGCGATGCGGGAAACGGTGGACTCGCCGTCGAGAGCGTCAATGATTTGAAGTGATGGGGGAAGGGGAGCGAAGCCATGAAAGGTCCAACCCACGCGTCTGTATTTGAATCATGTCCTTCGTTGTCCGCATGCGGTTTCGCCACCCTCTTCGTCGGAGGTAGTCAAAAAATACACCGTCTATCGCGCGGTGGAAATGGAATGCGTTCTTCTTGGCAGTGGCCCTGTTGGTGGACAAATGGTGGTGGGTTTATCTCACTGACATGCGGTGAAAATCGGGGGCTGTGCATCACACGGCCATGTAGCGATTTTCACCGTACCGGGCCCAATGACGGGTTCCCCTGGCACGCCCTATGGGGAATTGAGGATGGACAAATAACCCACTACGTGCCAATTACATGCTTGAGGGCCATGATGCTCCGGCTAGTGATATCACACAGTCAGTAGGAAGTCGTGGGACGTGGGAAAGAAGTCACTGGTAGGTCATCCCGCAAGGCTGGGACGTCATGATGTCGACTTGGTTTCGTCTCCGTCGACAGACTCGAATGTGTACGCAGGCAGGTCTGCGAAAGTCGCGAGTCACGTATTACAGGACTATGATTCAGGCACTGTACTCTGTATGCATAGTATCCAAGGACAGACACAATGGAAACCACCATCGCAACTTACTACGATGCGTGGAACTGACCGCTGCCGAATCGGCATCGGTCTCCTAAGACTTTGGTCGTGAGATCGAAGTATGGCTGAGAAAAAGAAAAAAAAATGAGCGAACTGGATATCCACGTCGAGTCTCAACACCGGATCTCATCGAGAAGAGAGAGTTACGCAAACCACGGAGAGGTGGGGAAGCCCATAGCAATATGGGATGGCAATATACGGTATGTGTGTGGCCAAAGTACACTTACGAGAGATGACCGCCGAGGCAGCCTGTTCAAAAGTGGCCGTCAAGGCATCGTGCAGCCGAGAATCTGGATGGCAGGTCGAAAGTGGCGGGCTGGAGCTCTGCTTCGCGTGACCGGCGCAGGCATCGTTCTCCATCGGGTCGCCCGTCATCGTATTTGAACTCGCGATCCTCGGCCAGGCAAAGGAATGGTCAGCAGTGCATCGACCCACCATGTCCGCGGCCCTGGAACTGACCGACATGTCGTCGCGCGCGGTACCACGGGACTATACATCCAGTGTGTATAGTCGCGGCACGGTGGTCGAGATCGCCGCGCCGCAAATGTTTCTCGACCAACCTCGCGTCTTCACCATCGACCGCGAAATCGCGCTGCTCAACGGGACGTCGATTGCGCTGGACCTGACCGGGCCACAGCTGCAGCGCTCGAAGCGGCTCCCTCCGCCAACCCCCGAGGAGCGTCGCCGGGAGACGCTCTCCTATGAGCACGAGAATCGGTTCTTTTCCCAGTGCGTCGCCCACTTCGACGATTATCGGGAGCAGATCGAGAGTGTCGCGCGTCTGTTGCTCGCCAACGCGTTCTTCAACGGTGACGCGAGTGCAGGAAATGACCCGTACCTCCACGATTGCCTCAACGTTCTCGACCACGCCTCTCGCGAATTACATGACCGAATCCGGGAGGCACAAGGGCAATACAAGCAATTCTGGAAGACTCACCCGGTGGCGATGTGGATATGACGTCCCGAGGCATCCTCCGCTTGAGGGCCCCCCGTCAGGCAGAAACCGGCACCATGTCGACCGCGTGACATTTCTCTCAACCCGACGTACAGTGAATCGCAGTTGGACCGTCGGTGGCTATATATCGGCGGGCTGCCTCGTTATCATGGCCTCCCCGTGCACATTCCCGCGAAGTGCCAAGCTCCACAGGATTCCATCCATCGTCGCACGATCACGCACATCCACGCGGTTCATCATCTCAGACTACACCAGAGAAAATCGCTCGGACTACACTAGAGGCCATGGATGACTTGATGACGACTAACAGAGCGCCATCCATGATAACCAGGCGCGAATCGAGCCAGGTAAGTCCCCAAGATGGTCCCAGTGAGTGGTGCTAACAGCCGCCTCGACAGACCTCCACGCCTAGCCATCCGATCTGGCAATGGAACGGCGACGTCGTCCATGCCTCGGTCAGATCAGTGAGAGGCCAGTGGGTGCTGAAACTCGCCTGGAATGTCGCTTTTGTCGAACAAATCGCGGTCGCGTTGGTGGTGTTGCTCCTATTCCAGAGCGTGCTGGTGCAGGTCACCGCCAGTGTGCTGATCGCGATACACCTCACTCGGCGATCGACGCCTCCGGCCGATCCCACATGATGACCATCTCGCTAGGTCAGAGCGCACTGAGAGCCTCGTCATTAATCGCGGAACGAAGACTCAGTCCTCGGTCAGATCTCACAGAACATTGCCCTCCAACGGACGGTTGGCGAGCAGTAGAGGTTTGGAGAAGTATGGTTACGAGGCACGTGTACTATATAATAGACCAGAGGAGCACTGTGTGCAAAGATCTCAATTAGCATGTCCGGTTGTCGTAGTGGTCTTATAGATGCGCCGGTAACGTCCAAATGGGTTCCAGCTACAATCGGTGCGTCATTTCATGCTCAAGGATAGTTTCGCCTCCGTCATGTCATTCCACTACGAGAGTCACTCAGAGGGTAGTAGGGTGATACAGTAGTAAAACAAGCCGTACGTGGATAGAAAAAGTAGCCGCGGCAGAAGATATATTTTAGTGTAATGACATTTCACGCGCTTGTTGATGTTTCTGGTCTCGAAAAACCTCTTGATATATTGCTCAAAACGCCGGGACAGCATAGGTAGAATCTATAATGACATCGCTTGGTCCTTCCTTCTTATGCCTTTGTACAGTCGCTCCAGAAATCGCCTTCCTAAATGTATGCATAGAGATCGATTTTCAAATCCTGACAAGACCCACATGATCTGACCGAATATAGATAGTATGGAAAAATAACGTGTTATAACCAACCTGTTAGTGTATTAGTAACTAAGTATTGTGAATACAGAAGCCTCTGGAAGATTCGATGAACAATGCAAACATGACACACAAGTGGCACGTGCGATTATTGCAACGAGGTTTTGACTTTCTCGCACCGTAATGTGTTACTGCATTCATTTCCTTTTACAGTAAGACTCGGCAACATTTCAGGGTAAAGCGTGTACATCTTCGATTTCTGGCTCCTCTTCTGCAATAATAAGTGGACCGCTTCTTTGTATCCTAGAGAGATGGCATGCCAAAGAGCGGTCCGCCCCTGGTTGTCAACCTGATCCACCAAGATATGAGGGTGATCAAGTAACATGATAAGCCTGTGGAGGCCGCCCCGTTTTTCGATGGCGGTCATCAGCGGCGTGCAGCCATTGCGGTCGCCCTGGTTAACGTTGGTTCTCGGATCGTCTAGTAGCAATTTGGTGATTTGGTCATTTTTACTGATCGTGCAGTGAAGTGGAGTGCGACCAAACACATCTCCACAGTTAATCTCGATCTCGCCCATCGCTAGAAGCAGTCGTACCACCCGTGGATCTCGACGGCGGCTTTGGATCGCCATCGCTAGAGGTGTTCTCCCCAAGTCGCTCCGAGCGTTGATCTCGATTCCCGGTCGGGCTAAGAGCTTCTCAACGCACACTGCATTGCCTCTGAAGACCACATGCGCTAGTACATTCCATCCCCGTTGATCTTTGTAGAGGAGATCCACATCGTCTCTTTGGAGCAGTGCATCAAACATTGTCTCGTGTTTGACTGCGTCCATGATTGGAGTGCACTTGTCAATATTGCAAAGCTCGTTCATCACCAACGATTGAGCCAGCTCTTCTCCCCCATTTGCAGCCAGTAATTGTATATGGACGGTTTTCTATATCGCGTTTCGTTCCGAGAGTACCCAGCACGTCCACCGTGTTGACGTTGAGCAAGGGACAATGCAGCATATTCAGAACCACATCTAGTCTCTTGCTCCGGACAGCCCAGCCAAAGATGGAACTATTTTCATAGCGGATTTTAAACCGATCGAGATCTGCGAGAGAAGTTTGCATGATAAAGCCAGAGAAAGCAGGCTCCGTTGGTATGGCAAGTGGTGTACAACGATGAGGATAATATCCACTGGCAAGTTCAGAATATGGGGGGAATGACTCGGGTTCCTCATGTTGATGGTTTGTTGTCCAAGTGATGATGCTATAAAGGCTATGTACATGACCACAATCGAATTGCGGCCCTTCTTGTATCTAGCAGGTCGAGGCGCTATCGCCACCATAGCAGCTATGCGTTGCGTCCCATGTGCGTTCGCGGAGCCGGTCTAGAGCTGGCAAGGCTGTTTTTCTGATGATTCGCCCTTGGAATCTTGTTGATGCACGGGTTAGAAAGTATGCTCCTAGCAGCGTTTCCTATCTTGTAAATGCCCGCGCCAAAGCTACTCAGCTTCCATACATATCCCTCGCACCGCCCTTAAGGCGATGCTGAGGACGGTCCAAGCTACTTCTTGATCCAGTAACGGCTGCCTATTGTCCCTGAAGTGGAACGGTCCGAGGCATGTCTGGTGTATTAACGTCGCTGTCTTGCCTCGACCAAGTTTTGGAGCCTGTCATAAGCCTTGCAATCACACGCTTTACGCGGATAATGTGGCACTTATCGTTGATTAAGACACCAGATCCTGCGAGTCAACGCGTACCGGGTTGATGCCTGCCTCGCAGACAGACTGGCCGTGGCGTCGCTGATACCATTCGTTAGAGGAGAGTTCTCTTTCCTAGAGAAACGGGTATCACGTAGCTACTCTCGCGTTGCGGAAGATTTTATATAATGATCCGTGAAGGGGCATACGCTGGTAACACGTGTATTTTAGAGGAGTTTGTTGTATGGTTTAAGGTGTCTCGCCATTTTACTATGGGAAATTATTTCGAGAAGTTGTTTAGAGCGGCTGTTGCCTTGGACGGAGGGACGTCATGCCCCAAATCATGTATTTTGCGCCTGTAACAATACAGTTTGCAGGAACTAGTACTACGTATGGTATCGTACTATTCAGAAACATACACCTAATTAACAAACGAACCGCATTTATCTTAGTTTTGTTTCCGGTTAGGATTTGAAATCAGTATATGCACATTTCCTCGGGAAGGAGATTTCTGGTGCGACTCATGCGAGAGACACATTCATATTGATTGACTGCAGGAAGACAGGCGAATAGCTCGCTCAAGTTTTCTCACTTCGGTCGTGCTAACTCCGCCCCCGAGGAGGCCGATTGGGTGTGTCGGTGGTGACCGCTGCGATCGGGCGCATCATCCCCGACTCCAACAACGGTGCGGGCCCCGACGGGGTCCGATATCGCGCACCACGGCTACGGTACCCATCGGCAATCCTCTGTCCAATCCACGCTTGATGCCGCTGCGCCGGTGACGGCGAGGTGGACGTCACCCACGGAGACTCGCCCCACGGTGATTCCGAATACAGGTACACCAGGCGCCCTGGACGCAACCGCTCGGTACGAATCGTCGCTCGAATCTGCTCACGAATCACGCGTGGTGCGCACACAACGGGACGGTCAGCGGGTGTGGACGCGAGGAGCAATGATGGAGAGCTTACCAACGACCGCCACGTTACCCTGACGGCCCACCGTCGACGTGATGATAGTGCGCACATTCAGCGGCTGTCGGACGCACCCTAGCCGTGACGATGCGATGAGCGGCATGCCACGGTGGTTATGGCGATAATAGACCGTGCCCCGGAGACGCTGTGGAGTGAGCGCCGAACCCGAAATGAACGAGCAATGGTGGTGGTAGGAAATATCCCACACTTACCCTGGAGCCATGATCCCGATCCTCGTCCAATAGTCGTTGCATGACGTCCGATAACCATGTCGTGTAGCCTGTATCTCCGTTAGCTCGACTTAATGTCATCGTGTCCCGCCACGTACAGAGGTCATCGACCTGCCATATGAGATGGATGCGGCGCGGCGTGGCGTCACGCGGCCGACGCGGATCGATGAGGAGTTGGATGTATGGAAGGATCTCAGCAATACCCACATCGCTGGCGAGCAGGACAACGGTATCAAAGGGTCGCAGGTCCGGCGGACGTCCGTACGGGCCCAGAATCAAAGCATGGAATGTCGCCGTTCGCCGACGCTGCAGGAGATCCGCACGCGCCATGGGCCCGTACCGTGGAGGTCGTGTGTAGAGATAGATGGTGTCGCGGGGACCATCGTCGCATGTGCGATGGGCCACCGTGAAGGGCACCAATCGCCAGCGCTCACGGAATCCCACGTCGCGACACCAGAGCCGTACCGACTGGCCCGGAATCGAGACCCAGTCGCTCGGCACCGGCACTTGGAGCTGCAGGATCCCATGGATCGCATCCACCTGCATACGGGGCCATCCCTCCCGACGGAGCTGCCACGCACTCCACAGCCAGGGCCACGCCGTCAGCACCCCATGCAGGGCCCATCCGGCGACCAGAGCCCATCGACTCCATGAGCCTTGCCGCCAGAGATGCAGCCCCAGCGATGCCGTCGTCAGGATCCCCGCCGCCATGTGGAGATGGGCGGTCAGCCAGTGCACCACGCACCGCAGGGCGAGCCACTCCATGGTCCACAGCATCGCAACGCTCTGCAAGAAGATCAATGATATTGCACAGAAGAGGGCAGGACCTCACGGACATACCAACAGCGACGCTGCATCCCGAGATATCACCGCATGCCAGGACGTGGCCCGAAGGGCGACGTAGGCGTGCAGCGTCACCTCCATCACGCACAGCCGACCCACCCATCGATGACATCGACGATAGGTGCGCTCGGAGAGACCTACGAGGTCGGCCGGGATACAGAGCGGTTGACCGAGGGAGAGAAGGAGGAAATTCCACAAGGCGACCATCCCCGCTCGTCCACCGACGGAGGCTCGATCACTCCCCACGACCAGACACAAGCCATTGACCAGCAGAAACACGAGCAGGATCAGCATCTCCCCCACCGTACTCACGGACAGTAATCGAACGATCCGGGGCAAACGACGACGGAATGCACGTCCCCTCCACCGACCGGCCCACCGGCGGCGTGGAGCCAACCAGCGCCAGTGCCAGATCCAAGACCCGATCAACACGCCGCCCACAACGAGGCCATACCACTCGGACACCGTGAGATGGCGAATGCCGAGGAGAATCGGCGATAGAGAGATCATCGGAAGAGTCACACACGCAGAGAGAGGGGAATGGAACCCGGTGGAGGGCCACGGGGGACGGAACAGGAAACTCACAGGATCCACTCCGGTTGAATCGCGTCGTGGCCCAAAACCTCACCAGAGCCACGGCAGAAACCCGGGGGGAACAGGGCCAGGAAAAAAGGACCGAAAAGGACCGGTCGCGGGCGTGAACGACAGCGAGGACGGGCTCCGGTATATCTTGGGATGTTCTGCTCCGCCACGTGGGCATTTCGCGTTCTCGGCTCATCCCCGACCGGGAGACATCCGATTCTTTTGAATGCCCGCATTTCGATGGCCTGGTACCACGCAATTCAAAACACGGCCATCACCGGTCTCTTCCTGAGTACCATCGCCGTCCAGGTGCGGCTGCGCGTGAAATGGCTCAGCGTCTCCAGCCTCACCGCGGATGACTGTCAGTCAAGGTCCCATGGAGACGGGCCGACCACCAGCAGCGCTAACAGGAGACAGATACGATAATGCTCGCCTGGGTGGGTGTATGGACGAGCACGATCATAGAGCCAGGTCGACTGACGAGGCAGATGTTTTCCTTCATCACCGAGACCACGATTCTCTGTAAGCCAGTGCGTTGGCTCTTCCCCCGAACTCCACTGACCGCGTGCAGATGGCTTGGATCATGGAGGACTGGGTCTGCACCTCACGGAGCTGAGTCGTCCCACCGTCGTCGTGTTCGAACGAGTAAGCGCGGGTTCTTGTCGGCTCGCTGTGCTCCATCGGTCTGGGGCCCCTCTGCTGACGATCGCACCAGTACATCCTCGTGGCGGCGTGCGCGTTTGTGGTGGCCCTCACGCTGACCCGCATCTCGCACCTGTTGCTGCTGGGCCGTCTCCTCTCCGCGGCTCCCCCCATCACGGCACTGGTGACACGCGTCTGGGTGGCGGAAGGACTGCTGGCCACGGGCGGCGTCAGCCTGCTGGGCTGCTTGGTCTTTGCATGCCACCCAGTGTCGAAATCGTGGGACCCGTTCATGGCAGGGACCTGCCTGAATCGCCCCGCTCTCTATGTCACGATTGCGGTGTTCAACATGATCTCCGATCTGATCTGGATCGCCCTCACCCTCTGGGTGGTGTTGCCTTTCCGGCTGTCCGCCGCGCAGAAGTCGCAGGTGCTGGCGTTCATGCTGGCGGGATCCGGGTAAGTCCCGAACGCGTTGGGGCACCGGGGTGCATGCTGACGGGTCCAGCACAATCCTCGTTAGCGCCATTCGACTCCGAGTGACAATCCCGCTGCTGCATTCGGACGATCTCACGTATGCCATGGCGCCGGTGGCTTGGTGTGTGTAAGTGACCCCCATTCATCCTCCGAGTGTCGCTGACGAGGCCGAAGTGCGTTGGAGGCCAACATGGCCATTATGGCAGCGTGTATTCCGGCACTTCGACGAGGATCCCAGTTGCTGCAAGCAGGTAGCCGTGCGCAGTCCGCGCATTCTCGCGGGATGTTGAACGACAGCGCCCGGGACGAGAATGGCCGTTCTCTGCAATCGACGGGATTCCCTCGGAGAGCCCCCGGGCCAGACCGAAGAGGGTAGAGCTGCCGATGACCGGAAACGAGCGGGCCACGATTCATGTTCAGCTAGCTATATTTAATCACGGATTGCTGTAGAGTAATATGAACGTTTTTGGTGCAGAATGCACGCTACAAGGCAGAGGAGATAGGATTCCGTACATGGACATTTATTGCCTGTCAAGAAAACGATGGCTGGATCGTATAAAATTAGAGGAATATCATAGTCCGGTAATAGTGATCGATGACCCGTGCATCAAAGTATTAAGGAAAGTGCGGATTATTTGCTCAGTAAATTTTACTGGTTCCGGAGTGGATATACGATTTTCTTGACCGCCTACCAGAACAGGAAAGAGAACGTACGGCCTCGGAGCACTACGGTGAGACTGAACGCTGGTTTATTAATCTAAAAACCGACATGGAAACCCTCTTTATACGCCCTTAAAATATGGTGAAACTTTGATGAGACAGGCTTCATTGTTAGAAAAGGAAAACCCGAGGCGGCAATAACGACGTATCCAAAGGCTTCCAAGTCGGTGTCAAGTTTATCCTCGTGAGAATCGATTACTATGTTTGAAGCTATGAGCCGAAGGAAAGATGATACCACCTTTATTGATTCCAAAAGTCCAGGTGCACTTGGAGGAATGGTATCAGCATATCAAAGAAGAGGATTGGCTAGTCGCACCTGCGCCAAATGGGTTGGTCACAGATGAGATCACATGTGAATGGCTTCAACATTCTCAACATTATTCGAAGCCTGAAAAGCTTTGGAACTTGTTGAATATTGTGGAGAGCACCGCATTCGCCCGTACCGGTTTCCTGCTCATTCTACGTAGTTTATGCAGCCACTGGATGGGGTGCCTTTTCGGCAATATAAGCATATCCATGGGAGAGTTGTGAACCATGTTGCGCGTCTAGGTGGCTTTGACTTCAATTAAAATGACTTTGGCCGAATGAGGCGACCTTCACCGTGAGAGCTTCACCAAGGTTCGTGACACCGCAAAACGTAAAAATATGAAAACGATTAAACGCCAGGTCAAAGCGAGCGGTGCGCTGTACGTACGAGATGCGGATCGCCTCATGAGCGCCGCCATAATGAAGATCTGTTGAGGATTCATGGAAGTCATGTCCTTGGTGTGGAGTAAAGATCATGTGACCTTGGACCGATGTTTATCCATTTGGGATATGAAACCTCACCCCTGAGATAGTTTTCTTTTAGAGAGACAGTGTCAAAGAGACAGGAGAACAAGTACGTTGAGAACGCTTCAAAAGAAATCCATCAGCCCCCTCGGAGAAGCGTACAAGTGACATCTCCATTCCTGCTCATAATCCTTGGCATCACAGATCTTCCTCTGAATCCTTAGCACAGTTGAATCAACAGATATAGCCGTTCTCAAGAACGACGAGATCACTGATTATGGTTAGTCACATCGATGACAGCGTTTGTCAATCCTACGGTTTCGAGAACGACGGGTAGCAAGCCAGACCCATAGGTTTGCAAAAAGATGAGTGAGTGGGATTGCAGAGCAGGACCGTCAGGATGGGATTTCAGATCGGTCTGGACGGGTGTCCTGAATTCTCAAAATAGCCAGATGGATGACGGTAGAGGATACTATACAGTACAGAAGATGGACAGACAGTTCCGAAACCCCCATCGCCTTCTTTCTGCATCTTGCTTGAGCTTGCCCTACCGCTCAGGCAGATGTCAATATATAGAAATGCGAAAATGGCGCGCCCGGTAGGATATGATCTCAGCGCTATACATGCTACATAGTGCTCGCGTCCGGTCGACGGGGATAATGAAACGATTGGCTACTCAAAGATCCTGTATTGTACTACAGGAGCAACTTGAATCACAGAAATAAGTCTGACTCATCGAGGCGCAGTCCCAGAATGTAGCCTGCAAAGCGCGTCCGAGCGAAGACAGCACCAAACTAGAAAAGGGGTTTCCATCGGTCTGGACGTAAACAGTGAGACCTATGTCTACTCGTCCTACCGATGATCGAAGCATGACGTATGAGTAGGCGTCCGGATGAACGATTTGAACGAGTCGAGCATCGCGGCTGGATTGATGAGACCGCAAACCGAAGACCCGGTCGGGAGAATGGCCATGACATCCAGGAAGCTTGAAGACGGTCCTCGCCGTGACTCGGAAGCGCGAGGATAGGGGGCCGGAAAGAAACTGCTGATCAGGTGCTGAATGGGTCGCTCGGGAAACGTTCCTTTTCGCGCTCGCTAGGTGGGGTGGGGAAACGTCGTGGCAAGCGTATGGGTGCCATGCTGGCTAATGCCGTGCGCGGCGCCACTGTGCCCCTCAGTCACACGTCACACCCCTTGATCGCGAGGCCCTCATCAAAATAAGATGTTTATTGACCTGGGCCTCATCGTCACAGCACCAAGCCCGAGTAGTCAAAGTATCCACCAGCCTCGCAGCGAGACCAGCATGCGTGTTTCTTAACGAAGATGTGAGACCCCACCCCTGGCCCTGGGCGTCGGTTCACCAGGAACCACGGCATAAATATCGCTCGCGACTTTAAAGGCTGCAGAATGTCTGCGAAGCTCGAAAAAATCTCACATCGATCCAACAGCCGCGACGGACAGCACGAGACGGACAGCACGAGACGGACAGCCCCGGAGGATGATACGACCAATGGAGAAACGACACCGTGGCGCGGAGTCTCCGCCATCAGCCTCGGACTATGAGGACACCGATCTCGACGATTCGACCACTCCCTCTCATACCTCATCGGAGGACGATCCCGGCAGCCTGGAGGACTTTGTTATGCCGGACGACGACCGGTCGAGCCATCATTCCGAGCTCGCGGACGGGGTCAAATCCATTGTCTCCATGGTATGTGATTGGTACGCCTCCCACCAGGCTGGATGCTAACACAGCCCAGGACTTCCAGCCGAAAGCCATTTTGAAAAAGCGATGGGTGTGGGAGCCGGGCCAAGAAAAAGAGCAGGTGCAGTACCAAGTGTTCTGGGTATCATGGGTGACCCCCGAGGCGTCTCCCTTGCAGGCCTTGATCGACAATTATGAGGCGCGGCTTCGCGAAGAACAGGCCGGTCCACGCTAGAAGCCATCATTGGTCCTCACTTGGCTAGTGACGTCGTACAGAGCACCGGCCTGTCGATGAAAGTTTTGGGAGAGGCTCAGCAGCGTCCTCTACAATTTGATTGTGCTTCAATGCTCTCACCTATCCCTCGGTTAGAAAACACCCGACTAGAAAACAAACGGTTAGAAAAAATAATACAATAAGATCATCGTCGTGGGAATTGAAGTGAGACACGGGCGGAATGCTTTCTTTGGTAAAGACATAAGATGGTGCACCTGGAGACCGTCGGGATGGCACGCTAATCATGCGGTGCGTGCGAATCATGGCGCTTCTGGGCCCGAAAGTGTTGTGCAATGGAAGTAGAGTAGGCAAGACACGCAAGACTCCAAATGACGTAGCGGAGAGAATCTACGGGATGGACATTATGAGCCAACGTCGGTCCACCTGATATACAGGCACTGAGACTGGACATCCCCATCTACGATAAGCGCCGAAGCGACATCGTTACAGTACGAGCGCCCAAGGCTGTAGAAAATCCTTGATTGTGATAGAACATGCTTCCAGTAGCAGCAGAGAATACCAATGACGGCCTTACATCGGGCGAGCCGCCGCAAGACGATGCGCATCCATGCTCTGGACCAGACGCTGCATCATGTGCTCCCACGTCGTCCCGAGTTGACGGAGCGCCTCCATCAAAGACTGGTACGTGTCCGAATTGATGCCTGGGAGCAGCTCCGTGCTCATCTGCAGTGACATGCGCATCGCGTCCGATCCAAATGCCACGGTGCCGGTGCCCATGGCCTCGATCAGCTCGAGGGCGTACTGGAGCTCCCGGATCGCTTCGGACTCGTCGTGTCGCCGGCGAATCGCGTCCTCGTAGTGTTGTTTCTCAAGGCGCAGACGCTCCAAGATGGCGGTTTGAGTCTCGGAGAACTGGTGACAGAGCGCATGACTATCGCCCGGCGCCGATGCCTAGAAGCGCAGAGGTGAGTACGTGGCCGCAAGACGAGACTCTGACTCCATTACCTGAATCGCGTGGGAATCGCCATTTCCGTCATTCCCACCATTCCATCGCCTCACCGGTGGCATCGATGGCAGAGGGAGTGAGCTGGATAATCCCACCTCGCGACGGCGTAGCCGATGTCGCGAGGCGCCAGACCGGACGAACTCGGGGAATGTGCGTTTCATGGCGTAGAAAACGAGTAGAATGTCTGAGCGCTGAGTGTGCGATGACAAGCAAAGTGAACCGCCCGCGTGTTGAGAATGGACGAACGGTAGTGTGCGTGCTAAGTAAAGGGGGGATGTCAGATCCAGTCCCGCAACACCGATTGTCAAGGGCGCCGCCCGGTGCTCAACTGCACCACCTCCACCGTATGACAAGGTCAGTGCGCACCGAGTCAGATCAGAATGGCAGCATCGGTGAAAATGATCAGCTGCTCGTCGACTTTCACACTGGGCATCATTACGCACGTTCAACTGACGGTGTGGCCAACTGCATGCATCCGCCAATCCTCCAACGGTGAAGAAAATGATAGCGGGATCGAAAAGGTTCGGATGAATAATATAGTCCGCTACCATACAGTTATTATTGTTGTTGTTGTTGTTGTTGTTTTCAAACACTGACCCCTCACCGAAGTTCATCATAAACCGCAGCCCACTGGACTGGCGCCTAATGGACCTGCAAGCTATCGTCTAACAAAAGCTTCACGCCACGAATAGCATTTCTAAGGGGACCGATTTGATAGCCCCATTGAGTTGTACCTTCGCCGTATGACAATGTGGATGGGACCTTATCCATTGTACCTACATAAAAATTAATATCAAGCTTCATATTCTTTTTTTTTCACTTACGATTGCCACCCCCTGGCCAGGAAGATACGACCTTGTCTTCCACAGAACCGTCCAATGTCCATGCTAAACTACAGAAAGCTAGTAAGCAAAACACAGATACCATGCGAATTTGCTAGAAAAGAGCATGAAGTGCCTTGTGATCCATGGCGGAGTCACGAGCAACCAACAGGATCCTTGAGGGGGCTTTTTCTACCCTTTCAGTCACAGATTTATCGGCTAAAGAACCACATCCTCCACATCCTCCACATCCTCCACAAGCCTTCAATCCTTTCCTGAAGTTTTCAGATGAACAGCAAACGACCAACGAATTGCAAAGCCCCGTACAGGATCAGCTGCTCCCAGCGCTACGAAACCAACAGACATTAGAACAGATATCACCAGATGACCCTTTTTCAAGCATATGAGAGATATCTGGGAAAGGGAAAATTGGGATGGAGAAGGCTTATCTAACTATATTACGTTGATGTGTGGATTTTTGGCATTCCCTGTGATCATGTTGCTCAACCCAAGCGGCCTCGATCATCTTCCTTGGAATGAAATGGTTGATGAATCACCAACGTTGACATGGCTTCAACAGGTGTTGCAACCACTAGGCTTCACTCTAAAGGAGATAATAATCATTGATAGAGTGATACTGGTGAGCGTGACCACAACCTTGAAAATTCTTGCCAGGTTGCGGGTCGACTCAAACATGCCGTTTATTTGTAGGGGCCGCTGCCTGAGTTCATTCCGGGCCCTCTCGATGTTGGTCACCAGAGATGCAACTTCGAAATTTTCAGCATGTCCGTGTGGCAACGGCCAGTCGATGGTCTCAAATAGCTTTCGGAGAGATTCAGCCAATAGCGGTTTCTGGCCGGCCGCTTTATACCTTCGCGACAGGGCTTGTAGCGCTGCCACCGTCACTGGTAGGAGATATGCGTTGTAAGCCAGCGCTTGCAGTTGGAACAGCACTTCGAATGGTAGCGATTTGTCCTGTGTACAGGCTGCGAGCTCCGTCTTCAATAATTGAAGCTGCAAGGAATATGGAGCCAGGGTTTTTTGAAGCCTTTCATACGGAAGCAGTTCATACTGTGTCATTGTCATTTCACACGCTTCAATCTTCGCAATGTTGTTGATCAAAGACTCTGGCTGCACTTTGAACTGGTACACCAAACAATGGCCAACCACCTCCGCATGCCGGTCTCCCAGTGCGCAGAGACGCGTTCGCGTCTGCTCTTGGAAATCCGAGCGGGAATTGAGAGTCATCAGAAACATCTGCTTCAGCAGTCTACCTATGGGCGGGTGCCCATAGAGGAATACCGGCGCGTTGGACAGCGTGACAGTCAAAGAGCCGTCGGTTGACCACACCAGCTCCACAACAGCGTTCAGTGAGATTTGCAAAGAATTCCCGCTGTCCATTTTCACATTTCTATTCTTTTTCGAGAAAAGCACATTGCCGCGGTCACCCCAGCGGACTTCGGGCACATAAAAAAGATTACTATTGACAAAAGTTCGCGGCCCCGAGATGGAGCCCAAGAACCGCATTCTCCGGCGTTTTCCCAACCACACCGAGTTTTTCATTAGAGTGCAATTTTGCGACGAAGATGGACAGGATATCCAATCCAACTCCCGTGTGGATAATGAAAAGGTCTTTCATCGGTTCAAGTCGATTTTCAAGAAGGGTATTGAGATTGCCGGGCGGACCTATGGTTTCCTTGGCTTCTCGCATTCATCACTGCGATCACATTCGGCTTGGGTGAGTTAAGCTTGTCTTTGATTTCTTGATATTGACGAATAATTAGTTGCTAGCGAAGCTCTCTGCCCCGTTCGTTGACGACAATGGTACTTTTCAAACGTACTTTTCCATCATCAAGGCGCAAAAGGCATGCTCGCGCTGAACCCTCGCTTGACCGGGTCGGTCATCTGCGTGCGTCCTTCAATAGTCAAGTTTCCTAGCAATGTAATGCAGGACCTCGAAATCTGTGATGTCGCATCAAGGCCTATTCCCCTCGTGCTCAATCGGCAGGTGATTAAAATCATGGAAGATATGGGTGTGCCGGTTGACTGGTTTTTCAAGTTACAGAAACGCTGCCTATCGTTTTTGACTCCGGTCAGGTACGAAGAGGCCGTTTTCTCAGCCATGAGTAACTTCTCCGAACACCCAGTGAAGCCAATTAGCGAACTTGAGGTTTTTATCGGCTGCATTCTGAATAATACAGGCGTTCGGACACGCCGTCAGCGTGAAAAATCCATCAGACTCAAAGACGAGTTTGATCGCATTACCGCCTTTATTATGACTCAAATCAGACCCCATGGCAATACCGTTGTTCCCCTAACAGGTTATGAATCTGAAATGGACGCTTTAGAGTTATGCCTAGCCTGTGTACATATAGGTGGCGAAAGAAGCTCTTTTGCTAGCGAATGATATCGCCGTGACGGATCGGACGAGCTGGGGAGCTTCCAGATTGTCGCAGTGTGCGCGTTACTAGCTGAGGCAGAGTTGTTCGAACAGGGTAAAAAGGGGGGTAGCATTGAAAGTTTTTTTTAATTTCAAAACACGCATTTCAGAATGGAAAACTTGCACTCAACTTCAAAGATATAATAATATCATAATAATATGTAAAATCCACAGCTAGATGTGCACAAAGATATATTATAAAAATATAAATATATAACCTTAATCTATAAAAAGATTATTAAATGAAAAAAAAGGGAAATAACCGAAAAAAGGAAATCAATATTAATACGCCATTTCGCAACTAACTCGCAGGTCCTGCCAGACACTACCGTTTCGTACGCTGAAGGTGTATTACCCCGTCTCGCGTTTGGTTATTTCACCATTCCCGAGTCCCTGTGCTCTCTCTATTGTCGCTTACAGTGTGATAGAGATGTTCGATTGCGTGACGCTGGCCAGCATGTAGAACGGATTAAAGTACCATCCCTAAGCGCTGTAAGAGCGCAAAGAGAGTCCCACCCGGGACGTTTCCACCGAAAAATGTTTGCCACCACGCAGCAAATGATCCTTTTCAGGTTGAATGTAGGCCATTTTTCCGTTTTTGAATAGATATTCTTACCTGCTATGGGAACAAGAGAGCCAAACCCGAGTGCTCTGAGGAATAGTTTGAAGAGAGGTACCAGAGCAAAACAAGCGATTGTTATAATTAAGACCATTTTAGCTAGGTTAGTCTGTCTTGATCGAAACTATCACAGAACACGTCCGGTTGCGCGAAGAGCTTTGTATAGAGCAATTTTGATGAGGAATGAAAGGGGAAACCGCAAAACTCCGCGGGTCCTAGGTCCAGTCCATATGTGTAGTAGCATAAACAGGGTATGTTTTCCATTCTCGGATTACCCCTACGCCAGAAATTATCCCTTGCATTGACATACCAATACATCAATGTCTAAGAATGTACTAGTTAATATACATATTTCAACATAATCCATGGATTTCAAGATCTTCCACATCAATTCAGTCTCCCATCGACAAGAAGCAAGGGGTAAGAAACAAAAGAGAAAGATCGCAGAAAAGAACGAAACAATCGAATTTCATCCTCACTTCGCTTTGGATTTTATACAGGCTCAAGAATTGCCTTTACCTAATATCAGTCCGACAATGTCCTCAAAATCATTGCCTCTAAGTTATACAGAGTAAGTTAAAAACCTGTTGGTAGCAAAGGCGGCCAATAATTTTGCTATTTAGATTTCTCACATCAGAAACGGTCTCTCCTGGTACAGAAAGTTCTACGCGAACCTTTAGAATACACAAAGCCCTTCTTTCAAAATCAAAAGCAATCTTCTCAGCTTTTAAACATCGCTTTCCCGAAAAAGAGAATGGCGTGTATCAATTTAAGGAGACAACGGAAGGAACTGTGACCCGTTTTATGGAGTGGGCATATCGAGGAGACGATCCCGATGCAGTTACAATGCCGGCTTATTAACCAATGATGAAGATTCTGCTGAAGATGCTAAAGCGGATACTGTGATCTCTAGCACCAAAGATAACTTGAGTAGTGATGATCATCCACTCCTGAGTTATATGCAGCTGTATATCTTTTGCGAGATATATGGGATAACACAGCTCAAGGAACTTGTGTTTTCGAAACTCACAACTCATCTTACTGAGATTGAAAAACCGAAGACTTTGGACGCACAACTTGCGACCATCGCCGTCTTACGCATTTGTTTTACATATGTACGATCCTGACAATGACCTAACTGTAGCATATTGTGTCGACACTTTATGCTTGCAGATGGATTTTCATGACCTCCTCTGGCAGGCCCCAGCACTTGTTTCGCGGATGATGAATTATTTGCATTAGACATCAACCCCTCCTTGGAATAGCTCGCGCTCGAAAAAAATTTCCATGGAGTCAAGACATTTTGCGCAGACAAAACGGACTTTTGGTCTTCTAAGATGTCATATTTGGTACAGTACTATACCCTGATGCTAATGATCTTCAGAGCTAATCGTGGAAAAAGGATTCGTATTATCCAATCCCTCAACGGAAAACGCCCAGTGATTTTGTTTCCAAAAAAGACGGGATAAGGAAGGAGGGTCACCAACCTAAGAGTAGGAAACCCAACCAGGAAGAGGGAGGATTACAGATAGATCCACCATCATTAGTTACAAATGTTTAACAAGACCCCACTAGCATTGTACTTGTCCAGGTTGTGGTGTTCGTTGACGGTACTGTATCTGGAATCTCATTCAACCAATGAGCGAAATTATACTAAAGAGAAAACAAGAGTTGTCTTATCAATGGAAATTGCTTTTAGCCCTCTACTAGTTTTAGCGGAGAAAAACTTGCTTAGTAATATGGCTCCAAATTCAGCGTCACATGGTAATGAACGGACACTAGGATGCTTGGCAACCCCTGTCTAACATCCTGGTTTGCTTCGTAATCATCCTATCTTGCCTTCCTACATTTGGAATGTAGGCACTAGTTTAGAGTGCAGGACGGCTTGATGGCTGGGTACAGCAAGTGGTTGTATTTTAGTCAGATGCTGCCAAAAGGCGTTCGACAAGAGATATGTACCGGAAATAAATTGAGAAATCTCACAAGTCATTAGGACACCTCCAAAGTGGTTCGACTGACGCAGAGGCAGCAAATCAGAGAGATTACGACAGTAGAAAAGGATCTCAAAACGGCTCTTGCACAGTTATGAACGTCCTTTAGCCATGCGCGAGGGCATAACATGTGGCAATCGGGATACCATTATCTTTCTTGCAGGCGTCCTCCGGATCAATGGTTGCTCGATGAGAGGATGCGCGTTGTACTGTAGACGAATAGAATCTACCCAGCTTCGGTTTGTATGCCAATATATCGCCAGGGTAGAATTTCGCTATCTTGGCGATCACTCTATGGCATGTCATTGGTATCACACACGCCACCGGCCTTCGTTAATATCCTAGCGATCTCCGAATGACCCTGCCGTTGCGCAATCCAAAGAGCTGTGCGCCCGAGTCGATCCTTGACACCCAGATCTGCGCCTGCTTTCAGCAACAACTTCACCACATCAACATGACCTAATTCAGATGCCGCCGTCCGCCCTAGGACATCACGTATATTCACGGGTGTGCCGGCCGATATAAGCTTGCTCATTAGGTCGTCTGATCCAATCTTGTTCGCATTCCACCACGCTGCTTCCAGCATTTTTTTGCAGCTATCGGCATCCTTCACATACAGGAGAAACCGATCCATCAGATCTTCTTTGTTTGATTCACATGCCGCTTCTAATCCAATCGACTGTGGTGACACTGCCTCTTTCATGTACAGAACACCGATAGCAGCATTGTGCATTTTTCGACACGTCATCACTAACGAATAGACGTCTTCTACTTCAGTCAGCCTATGAGCAATCATAACTATTAGCTCCACAGGCATATCGACGAAAAACACCATTTCACTTGTGATCTCGTGCACCGCACTATTGAATCTTTTTTTTTTAATGAAGCTGAGAGGAGCTGGGGCCTCCATTTTTATACTGAAATTACGCATGAACAAGATTACCTGATCATTAGCCAATCAACAATTATCTATTATCTTGTTAGGCTGTTAAAGTGGGGGAGCCATACCCGCAAGGCAGCTTTACCAGCACCTAACATGATCTAGCTTCGCTGTCACTGACCTGGATCCACCTTCTATCCTACCTTGGAAATACCGCAAACTGAGCTCCAATTCTATTTGCTCTAATTTCAATTGTCGGACATTGAGGCAAAAGTAAAAGGGCATTATTTTCGTGCTTAGATACTCGGGTTAATGTCGGACCGGTCACTTGCGTTGTAACAATACGTATGAAACAGACGCTAATTGTAGGTAAAATACATTTGCACACTAGGCAAAATAAAGACAGTGTATGTGTCAAACATGAAGGAGGTTTCGAATCTGTCTGTACGTCGTTTACTCAAGCCACTCTATCGACTACCGATCTAGGAACCTTCTCCTCTGCATACATACACACTCGTTTTCAAACCTTAATGCCCAGAATATCAGTCCATATATGGACTGATTATAGGTCTTAGCACACAAACAAATAAGAATGGGTTCTTTTGTGAACACGCCAGCCATGCACAGGTGCACAACTCCTGGCGTTAGGGTTTGAAAATGGAAGTGTACGTATGCAAACCTCTATAGCAGGTCGATTACAGAGGACCCTAGAGCAGAATATCGTGAGGAAATTGGGTGATATGAAAAGTGTGATGAATTTAAGTTTCGCGATCTAATTGGATGGGAGTAAATGGTTTATTTCACTGTCTGATAAGGAACGTTTAATGCGGGGTCCCGGATTTCAGAATACAGTAGGGTGAACAGCTCCCTCATGGTATTGTAAAATTTGACCCTCGTCCATGTAAGTTTGATACAATACAATACGTACTATGATGCTTCTGCCTCTTGGCGTTTTTCTCAATGTAAGTTAGCCCCTCTTCGCGCGGGATTGAAGAACAATCCAAATAATGAAAATCCAGAAATAATGAAAATCCAGAATTAACGAAAATCCAGAAATAATGAAAATCCAGAAATAATGAAAATCCAGAATTAACGAAAATCCAGAAATAATGAAAATCCAGAAATAATGAAAATCCAGAAATAATGAAAATCCAGAATTAATGAAAATCCAGAAATAATGAAAATCCAGAATTAACGAAAAATCCAGAAATAATGAAAATCCAGAAATAATGAAAATCCAGAATTAATGAAAATCCAGAAATAATGAAAATCCAGAATTAACGAAAAATCCAGAAATAATGAAAATCCAGAAATAATGAAAATCCAGAAATAATGAAAATCCAGAATTAACGAAAAATCCAGAAATAATGAAAATCCAGAAATAATGAAAATCCAGAATTAACGAAAATCCAGAATTAATGAAAATCCAGAAATTAAATAATCCAGAATTAGTGAAACCCGGAATAAAAATACCTTTATTATTGTCGGTTCGTCCGGTTCAAGATCGGCTCAGTTGAATTGGGAACAGGCTAATCCGACAAGCCTATAAGGTGAGGCACAAAAGGGTCAATATTTTGATTCCTAATTCATGTCTGCCAGCTACGAAAGGGGGTGCTGGGGGCGTAGCAGTATATAAACAACACGTACGCGCTTCGGTGCGGAATAACCATTCACCGAAGCACGTACAACGAACGTGAAGTTGCTAGATGCCGGGGTTAAATATCAGCGTTGATATTTACGTTCCGACAATTATAAAAAAAAAAATTTATAACAAATCGTAGTGTTCTACTACGTTTATAAGTATCTTAAAGTGAGCTTCGCGCTTAAATGCATTCAGCACTTATCTTTAATTGATGTAGCTTTCTTGCCATTAAACTCCAGCTGTTCGTTCGGTATATTTGGTGCGTGCTAAATTGAGTGTGGCAGTGAAAGTCTGTGACTTGCTTGTTGTGTTCCAGGTCCGCGTTGACTTGAGGCCGTGGAAGATGCTCTCACATCACAAAACGCGTCTGCGACGCGTCCCTTAGCGTAGCTCTCTGCTTGGACACAGGGTAGTTGTGAAGTTCCACAAGATATCAAATGGAAGTTCCGAACTGTTGGTATTGTTGTTGATAGTGCTGTTATCCAATATGTGGATCCATAATGCATTCGACCGTCTCTGCCTCGGTCCTCGCGTCATCATCAATCTCGAACCGTAAACCATAGTCAGTCAGGATCAATGGAGTGACAAGTTCCATTTCCATCTATATAAGACGGGCGCAACTCCCTCTGGAGCGGTAATGTTTGGTGTTTCGGGAGGCTTGGGGTGGATTGGACGGGTCGGCGCGTTTTGACAGAGGACGATCGTTTTCTGAAGATGGATTCGGTAGATTCTATGCTGTTGGTGGTCGTAGTCATGGTGTTTCAGCCATGTCCCTCCGTATACCCCACCTCTCAATCGTGTACTCGTTCATCTCAGGGACCGTAAACGAGTGTCGAGCAAAGGAAATGGGGCCCCTGGTGGGAGCTCGTCGTCCACCAATAAAAATTCCGCAATACGGATTCCGGAAATTCCCGAATCAATCCAGCATGAGTCGAATCCCGGAATGATACGAAATACAAGTTGCTCGAATCATGTCGAGACGGATCACTGAGAGCAGAGACACAGGGTAGGCAAGGAATGTCAATGTACGGAGACCTATCTCTCCCGCCTTTGTAGCGTGTGCTAGATATACATATATATACAAAGGATGTTCACAACCATACGTGATTGACCATAGCTCGCTGAACATGGATCATGACGAGCGGAAGTACCCACACTCTTGCCGTTCTCGGTCTGTAAAGAAATCAATGAATGGGTCGTATAGACTTGGAGGATAAATATCGTGCAGTCATAGTGATCAATGATTTGCTGGTCTACCTTACTACATACAACTCCGGGGTGTCACGTGACCTTCGAGCCAGGTTCTTTACACGGTCCAACCCAACCCTTGGAAGACTTGTCAGACGTGTTCGAGCCAACGACTGATTACCGCGACCGGAAAACGTTCCATTGCGCCTCCACGCCTGCCGCTGTGTGGCACACCCTCACCCTTCGAGCATGATATTTTCCCGCCGTGACAGCACCCAGAATCAGATCCGAAAGCAGATCAGACTGAGTCCGTCCCGTCTCAGTCTGGGCTGTCCATCAGACGACGAGGCGGAGTCCACCGGCACTGGGATCCGTTGGAGGAAGCGGGATTTGCGAGATACCGGAGACCGTGCCGCGGCTACACGACGGTCGGACCACCCACGGTGATGATCAACTGTCGTGCGTCGGTGGACGCGATCACACCGGACTGGTCGGCGCCCCATGGATCCACGTCGTCGTAGGCGAAGGCGTACCCTTTCCCGTCTAGCTCCAGCTGGTGAACGAACTTGCTGTAGAGATTGTTGGGATCCGTGGTGTAGTACTGGGTCGGGTCGAGTC
Source organism: Talaromyces sp. F31 (assembly GCA_037356135.1). Classification (NCBI taxonomy): domain Eukaryota; kingdom Fungi; phylum Ascomycota; class Eurotiomycetes; order Eurotiales; family Trichocomaceae; genus Talaromyces; species Talaromyces sp. F31. Next base: position 3,520,665 of record JAYXSF010000034.1, read on the forward strand.
GAGGTTGCTGATCCCCACCCGGCAACAGCAAGGTGCCTCGTTGAAAGGCCGCGCACAGCCGAGGCACCACCGCCGCATGCACGGCATTGTCGGTGGAGTCGATGACAAACGGCCCACTGTTGCAGCCGAAGATGTCGGCGGCGGACGGTGGGCCATAATCACGGCTGTCTCCCGCGCATGACAGCGCCTGAGCCTGGACCGAACAGGTCACATTGCCGCTGGCGCCCTGCGAATCCACGGTCAGGGGCTGCGTGCGGTACGTGCTCCAGACGGCATCGACGTACGATCCGTAGAACTGGTCGAAGGCCGTGGTATGCGAGGCGGCGATATACGAGTTGGGGGACAGGATCCGGTGGATGGCGCCCGCGGCGTCCGTGATGCACAGCTGGTCCCATGGCGGATGGTCTCCCTGCGCATGCAGCTGCTGACACAGGTCGGGCAACGCCGTCGCAGGGAGACCCAATACATCTTGTGTGTCGCCATTGCTCGCCTCCACGGCGATTCCGAGCGGCACGCCGACGAAATCCACGTAGCTGAGATTGACGTAGAGCCCCGCGTCCGGCGTGTAGGTGAGCTCCACAAATCCCCACAGCACGAGATAGTTGGCATCGGACGGATCGGTCGCGGAGGGCTCGATTAGGGTCGCGTCGCCGGCATCGTTTAGCGCGAGGGAGAACGTGAGAGGCCCCTGCGCAATCCACACGCGCCCCGACGAAAGAGGACCGGGAATGCGCACGTTGGTGCTCCCGGCGGCAGCGAGAGGGATGGCCACCGTGTCGGGTACGGGACGTGGCGCCGTGGTGAGCTGGGCGGCCGCCGCAGAGAACCAACTGTTATCCGCCTGCAGGAAGACGATGTGGTTGTCGGCGTCCCGTCCGGTGATATAGGCATAGGCGGTGACATTGCTGGACCACTGGTTGACGATGGACAATGACAGTTGCGCGGTGGCCGTCGCGCAGAGCCCCGACAAACTTAACCAGAAGCGTCGAGGGTGACGCATCATCCGTCGGCAATGGGGCGCTGGCGGATGGAGGCAGAAGACGGTCGCGCCTCGCTCCATAGCTTCACCGCTAGCTTTATACAGCATCGAACCCACCATCAGGACGGCGGAAAAGAAGGGCCTCGTGTGGATGAGCCGCCTATCCAAAGCAGTCTCGCGCTTAGAGTCGGTGCCGCACGGCGGGGATCGTCCTCATCAATATGCCGGCCCGACAAAGGATGATCCGCGACGCGTCGGGAGCACTCCGAGTCTTTATCCCTGCTGCGATCATGCCACTCGCGATCGGGGAACGAGTCCGTCATCGTGGCATGTCAAGTCCACGGCGTTTGGCGGGCCTTCAATTCTCTTCCCGCCGAGAAGTATTAAATGGGGATCGTGATCCGGAAATAGTGTCTGGGTCCGCCCGTTCCGTCCATTCTCGAGGCAAAATGATGACGGGAACCTCCAGTCGGCGGCCATGGCTGGTCGGCGCGGTGTGGACCCTCTTCGCGGTGTCGGGCATGATAGCGACCGTCGTGGCCCTTTTGATCCTCCTTGCGCCGACCATGAACACCTCGGGTATCACGATCTGGAAAGTAAAATCGGGTCGTCTCCCCAGTTATGGAGAAGTCTGGCTAACCCGACCATAGTTCAATCTCCCCGAATTCCTCGCAGGACACTCGATTCGCGCCCGAACTACGATTGCTCGCGATGGGGTGGGCAATGTCGTGCCAATCCTATCCGGCGCAGTCGGCAGTGTCGTGGTGACGGCCGTGACAGCGGTGCCGAGCGCCGTCAGCTCGGAATTGCACGTGGCCGCGACGGAGGTACCCACGATCAGCCCATCCGCGGTGGAAGATGTCTGGATCCAGAATATGTCTGTCGGCTTCGAGAAGATGTGCCTCGGGTGGGAGAATCGTTCTCGGAACTGTCACGACCTGCCGCTCGACCTGTCGGCCGTCCTGGCGCCATCCCTCGCGGATGTGTGGCAGAGTCTGGCACCGCAACTCCAGCAGGCCGAGCAGAAGGTCGTGTCGGCCATCATGGGTACCGCCCGTCGGTCGCTGATCGCGGGGATCGTTCTTCTCGTAGCATTCGCCGGTGTGGTGGTCTTTCGTCCTCCCGCGATACCGTCATGGCGAAAAGCGATCCTCGTCGCGGTGGCCTTTGGCTGCTTGGTGGTACCGTGGCTTGTCACGACCGTGATCGTGTACGAGACGCAGATGCATATCGCCCGAATGCTCGAGAAGAACTCGTTTGTCGCCGTCGAAAACGGCGATGCTGCCAGATTCAGTCTGGTGGCTCTGATCTTTGGGGTTTGCATGTTCGTCACTGCTTCGGCGATTCTGATCGGGCCGTGAATGACTGGTTGGTGGCGCCCACGACTCGAATCCTACGCATAGCCTCATGAACCCCCGTCGGCAGCTCCCACAGATATCTAAGCGTTGCTGAGCACTCTCGTCCGGCACCTCGGGATGCATCGGTCTTCACGCAGGATTCCCGCTATCTGCTACGCGCGAGGAAGTCCAGGAACAGGAGCGGTGTCGTCATGGCTGTGCTATTCGGGGAGAGTTCGCCATGAATACGAGACAGGGCGATTTCGAAAAGGAATGTCTCACACTCTCATCGCATCTTTGCGTTATCATCCAGCTATATCACTACGACGATCGATGATAAATGTACAGGCAGTCTCAGTGGGGAGAGGGATGGCAAGGGTTTTAATCAAATTTCTGTCATTCAACCTGGTACATTGATGATTGTCTGCTGCAAATTAAAACTGCTCGGCCCGGCAGGTTCTCCGACTTCCGTAATAGATCTCAATAACGCCGCACTATGATTCCTGTAAAGAACCTGGCTCTAGGGTCTCGTGATACTCGTTCTGATGCTAACTATATCTTCAACCCCGGAGTTGTATGTAGTAAGATAGACAAGCAACTAATCATTGATCACTATTACTGGACGATATTTACCCTCTAAGTCTAAGTCTACACGATCCATTCATTCATTTCTTTACAATTCCGATACGGTGCCCAGTGTGGTTTACATTTCCATGGCCCTCCCACGGGCCCCGCCGGCGCGGTGGCTAAGTGGCTACGATGTCACGCGAATCAAACCGTGTAAACCAATCAAAAAGATCGAACAGAGCCGAGCAAACCAATCAAACGTCAACTGTTTGGTGTGAACAAATGTTGACCGATTTTTACACTACCACTTTATTCCTATAACTGACTCTATGAATCATCTTCTCTTCTATTCCGTTCCATGATCAACTCAAATCATGCTCAGGTGTTAGATCAGCGTGATAAAATTTCCCTGTAATCTACAGAGGTTTGCAAAACTCCCTTCCGCCGTCGGCCCGTCTCCTTATCCAAGATCGTGGCCCCGCTGTGGAGACGCTCGTGCGAAGCCTAGTAGAAACATCGCTAGTGCCTACACCATTCCTGATCCAATAAGTATTGTCAGGTCTAGTTCATAACGTAATAAAGGGGAGTTACGTATACTAGTAAGCTTTAGAGAGTGGTTACGGGAACGTCACGGCGGGACATACAATGAACAATCCCGACGGAACGGAAATGATACCGATCGGACACTAAAACAGCCTCAGGTGAAGCTATGGAGGCTTGGCAGTGGGCAAGAAGGACTGTCATCAATGTTTGTAGGTCAAGCCGATATCGAGAATGACGGTACGTAGATTTTAGAACAAAAGACCATAGCATCCAATGATAGTATAATCCCCGTGGGATTGGTGCGATTCTGTAAAGCGTAAATAATAATACAAGGTGACCCAGGCCATCGTGATGAGGGCAAGCATGTGACCGCGCATCGGATGGCGCATAGCACGGGAAATGGGCATTCCGTATGGGAACAGTCATCATACGACGCATACACCCAGAGAGAGCGGACGATTGCCAGCGTATCCACTACCTGTATCGGGGATCCGGGTCCAAGACACACTCGATGAGACTCTCCCCTCCGTTGCTATGGCTCCAAATCTTTACGATTCGGAAGCCGGCGTCGTGCAACAGCCGCTGCCAGTCCCGCTCCATGCGTTCTTGCGCCGACGTCAACGTCATGAGCATCAGGTCCAAAGAGGTCACCTCCCAGTCGGCTCCAGCGTTGGGCACGACATTCTCGCAGATCAGAAGCGTGCTGTATCCCATCCGCATGGCGTGGGCCAGGTGCGCCAAAATCTGCTGGCACTGCGGATCAGGCCAGTCGTGGAGAACGGAATGCAGGTAATAGGCGCGGGCCCCACGAATGGGTTGCGACTGAAAGAAATTGTGCACCATCGCATCCACGACGGGCGGCAACGCGGGCACCTCATCCATGACCGACGTACGATCCTGCAAGACCAGCCGTCCGGGCGCCGCGGGATGCTTGCGATGGAATTCGACGAGGTCGTGGCCGAGGCCTCCGCCGACGTCGACGAGGAGCACCGGCGACTGGAGCGGGTCGTATCCCTTGACCAGCCGCTCCGCCACCGGGTAGAAATCGGCATCCATCCAGCTCGGTCGTCCCTGACGATAGGCCGCCATATGCTGGTTGAAATGCGATGCCACCGGGTGATGATCGGTGGCCCACGCAAACCAATGTTGCGCCGTGCACACCGCCGACTGGAATGGGCCATCCGTGCTGTCGTGCGGTTCCTGGTAGTCGGTCCGGGCCAGGTAGCGGGGCAGGTGGTAGATGGCGGGCATGGCGCCTAAGGCCCTGTGTTCGTCAGTCAGGAATCACATGCGATCGATGCGGGATGGACCCACATGCACGGGTACCCGGCGGCGTACGCCGGCGCAATCAGACTGCGGGAGAAGTTGGTGAGCTGATACCGATCTATGTCCAGCTCCTGGATGGCGTGCATCGCCGCGAGGTGTCTCATCACCCGTCCTGTATCCGTCGTCGGTGAGTCGTGCGCTCGACGCAAGCGGGGGAAACCTACGCAGTAACCGGTCGTTCACTCGCACGATCGCCGCCAGCTCCAGGAGCGGGGCGCCGTCGGGAAAGTGATGCTGCATGACGTAGAAGAGATCGACGCCGATGGCCATGTCAATACAGGCATATAACGTGGGCTATGTGCGTGCGTGAGTATCCAGCGGATGTCTGACGTCAACCGATAACACGTACCTCGGCCCAGCAGTGCCGCAACATCGTCTCGCGGGGCGTTTCCAACGCCGAGACGAGGCGCCGCGCGACCCGCAGAAGCGAACTCCGTTCCGTTGGATTGAGGGCATGGCCGTGAAGGAAGCTCACGAGCGTAGGTATCTGCGACGCCTCGCATGGCGCGGTGGCCACGTGATCGAGATCTATGGCAGCCATGGTGCGACGATGCAAAACGAAGGGAGGGTCGAGTGGACGGCTTGACCATGGATTTGGGGCACCTAAATAGGGAGGCGCCCCAGATGACGCACGACAGTGTCGTGGGAAGAGCAAATTCGCTTTTTGACAGAGCGTGGGTCCACCACGACCTCTGGCTGGCGTTACTGGGCTTTTCGCCACTCGGTTCAATTTGGTCTCCGCCTGTACATGGTCTTGCCCTTGACGCGGGAAAATGGGGATTTTATGAGCCACCCGGGCGTCGAGGCGGTTCATTTCGTTATCTGGGCAGTGTGCCTAGGCCCGTGAATCGGATGCCGGACGGGAATCATAAATCGACGGGTGAAACTCCTGCGCAAGCCCGTTCATCAGTCATGCCTCGCCGTGATCAAGCTTTTCCTCGAGTCAATGTAGACCAGTGAGAATCATACCCACCCGTTGTCCAGTGATGGAAACAGTCTTGGAAGAAGCCCTGGTGCGGTAGCAATGTTCTCACGAAACATGATGGATTTCTTCCCAGATGCGCACGGGTGCCCCCGCTGCGCCCGCCTCTGAATGTACAAGGAACGATAACCACAATCGGGTTAGACCTAGTCGCGGTTCCCGCCCACGACACGCATCGTCTATGCTTTGCGGACGATGTTCGGTCGACATGGAGCAGCCACGGCTCGCCTCCGCCTCGACGTCGATCGCCCTCATCGTGTCAACCTCCCCATGACCCACTCAGTTTCTATTTGCGAACGTGTGAGGATGGTGACTGGCTCTGTCTGGTCGCATAGTCGGAGCTGGAGTTGATGGTCGGTTCCAAAGCCGCTAGTCTATAAGATCAGTTTCATCACCGGGTGTATGAATCATGACGTCAGATGCATTCATGACCTTGGAGCCAGGGTGCTTAATGCCTATATCTGGTATGGTCGTGAAAGGATCAAATGAGGTGTAACTATTCGAGAGGTAGCTCCAAACGAACACCGGACAGTGAGTTTCAAGAAGAAAGGGAGAGAAAGAAAAGGCCCAGAAGGTTGCGAACCGTCTGGACCAATGTTCAAGCATGGGAATTCAGACTGCGATGCGCGATGCATCGGGCTCGTGGGTGGCAACGGGGTCAAATTTCGGGCGTCACCGCTCGCGACTCACACTGGCGATGGTGCTTTTTTTTTCGCAGTTCTTGTCTGCCCGTTCCATGATGTCCCGGTCCATTCCTGCCCCCGTGGATCCTGCTGGACTCAACCCTCGCCGGCGAGGCGACTGATAAAAAGCGGATGGCGTCCAGACGCTGGACGACCGCACAGTTGACCATCGGTTTGCGCCGCCCTAGCCATCATGACCCTCGATCGGAAAGATCGGGAACTGATCCGCAAACGGCGCAAGAATTTGATCCGTCGCCTGGATGAGTTCCGCCACCGGTATGACATGCAGATCTGGCTGATCATGAAGATGCCGAGCGGGCGCTTGTATACCTACCAGTCGCACCCCGAGCTCCCCGCACCCACCGAGCTGGAGATCGTAAGCGAGCGGACATGCGCCATCGAGAGCTCCATTCTCTGCTAAACTATCCATAGAGCATGCACCAACCTGCGGCCATGCGCTTGTCACCGGCAGACTTCGCCGCGCCGACCCAGACGACGTCCAATCGCACGTCCCGTGACCCCGACGAGCTGGCGAGTGACGGCGATCATCAATCACTCTCGGTCGCGAAGCCATCCTCCCGTCGCACAGCATTTCCCTCTCTACGACTGTCGCGAGCGGCTGCCGTTTGTGGCGGGATTCGTCCCGTAGATGGAGCCGGCTCGGGACTCGAAGCGCCTGGCTCCATCTCCCACCTCGCCGACAACGTGCACACGCCGTGATGCCCACCGTCGCGAGACCGAACCCCCTCGACTGAAATAGTATGTCAGGAGGATATCAGTGGTACACTTCTTCGCGTCCGTCCGACGGCTGTGCGAGCGAGGCTATCCACTGGAATGTTGGTACCAACCGGACGACTACGCCAGCAGAAAATGCTGTCCATAGACCGGTGGAACGGAAGGAGAGCCGGTGTGCTTGGCGCTGCCGAGTATTGCGCCACGAAGTCATCGTCATAGTTGCCCGTCGCCGGGTCATCCCACGTCCCACGGTCCGGCCGACTAGGTAACTGGTAGCTCTCTGCTCGTCGAGCCGATCGTGGACCTGATCGTGGCGATGGTCGTCCGGAGAACCAAGAGAGTCCGGCCTGGAAAAAGATGCATGGTCTTGATGACGCAAGCGATGTGGAGCATGAGTGTACTACAGGGAGATTTCCCAAGTCATCCGCAATGCCATCCATACTTTCTGTGTCAGACGCGGACCCGCTTCGTACCGCCCGTGACTGGTGCCACAAAGGAACTCTATGGCGGTTAACCAGGCGTGAACATCGATTCTGAAGTTTCGTCTATCTGATACTTCCTGTGGGTCATTGTGGATTCAATTAGTTCGAGCCGATGAGCCAGTTACGCGGTGCGATCGTTCCCAAGTCTATTTCGAGGCTGCAAAAGAATGACAACGATGGGAGATGAATTTCCTGTCGCCCCATTGCATGTCAGGAGGGGTGAGACCCAGCGTAGGAGGCTAAGAGGATCCTCATTCCGGCCCCCGCGATGAGAAATTGAGAATACCGTCGTTCTTGAAATTGGCTTACTTAACAATTATTCACATTGATGATTTGGAAACCACTGTAGACGGCACTGAAGTTATGGGAAGCATACCGGTTGGCTCATTTCGTATCCGACGACACAATTAGGTCCCACTCGGAGAACACGTGTTGATGGGCCTTAACCGAATATTTGTAGAGAATCCTGTAGGAATTGGGAGGCACAGACGGTCCAATTAGGGGCTACGGGTGGATCCTATAACTATATACTACTACGTACGTATAGCAAACTAAGTCGGGACGCTAAACCCAAATAGTATGGGTTTTTAACAAAATCTGATGATATGGTCACATGATTCACGTCGTCCCGAGACTAATCATGTCTTCCGTCGACGAGTGTCCGGCCCTTCCGGGTGTGAAGAAATCATTGAATGGGTCGTATAGAATCAGAAGAATAACATCGTCTAGTAATAGTGATCGATGACCGGTCGCTTCAAAGTATCCAGGAAGGAGACGATTCGAGGCAGTGAATCTCCGTGTATTGCTTGTCTCTTTACATATATTTCGGGGATTGATGCTATAGTTAGCCTTGGAACGGTTCGTATCACGTGACCTGGCGGTCAGATTCTTTACGCGGAGCACATGATTATTTCCTACAGAAAACACTCTTTTATGAATGTAGAATAACATGAATGCGGGAATATCACCGCGCGCTGGACACGCTGATGCCCTGAGACGTAGAAGGTGAGACGATGTTAAGGATCCAGAGGAAGATCTGTGATGCCAAGGATTATGAGCAGTAATGGTGTAAGAGGGTTTTACGAGAGCGTAACAGTACGGGCACTAGATAGGGTAGGAAACGTAGATGTAGGTAGCGTTCGCAGCTATTTGCTACCCCTGAGGAATCAGGCACCCTTACGGCCTCGACATGAATGTTGGTTGCTGACTAATACGTGACTAAGCCTAGCCGAGGTCACCTGTATCACGTGCCTAGGGTACAGGAAGCTATCCGCAATGCCATACTTTCCACGGCCTTACAAATGGAGATATCAATTGTTCGTTTCCCAAAGGGGGCTGATGGATTCTTTTTGGAGCGTTCTCAGCGTTCGTATTCTCTTGTTTCTCCGTCACACAATTTTCCTTGTACAGCGCTCTCAGTGAGTGCATCCTCTACTCCAGAAAGATATTCGTGGTGATTCGTCTCGTACGAATCACCCACTCGATGCCATCACTTAACGATAACGGGCACCCTTATATTCCACTTTTTCAACACCAGCACGTCCTTCCTTGTACGTATTTCCTAGTGTTAGTACCTTTCCACGTCACATCCCCCTTGAGACACCAGGTACGTATGCACATATTTCATTTGTTAGCGTTTTGGCGTACTGTTTTCCGCGTTGTTGTTGTTTTGAAGCTAGGGATACGTGTCGAGATTTTCGCGAGGTGCGGGCTGAGTCAGCCAGCGCCAAGCCGGGAGTCTTGGCAATTCTTTTCTTTGTATGGTAGTATGCCCGCTGCCCAATAGAGGGCGCCGCCGGCCACTAGGCTTAATGCGTGTATGAACAATCAATCAATCAATCATTCTCTTGTTCCTTTCGCTTGAGGGATGGATAGATGGATGGATTATTACACCTGGGAGTTCCAACCTAGAGGACCCTAGTGCGCTAACTACAGAATTGGTTCCCACAGATCCGGCATAAACTCGCGATAGCGCATACTTTGTTCTCTTAATTTGCGTGTGCTTAGTATTTGGCTTCTTGGATTAGTTTGATTGCTCGAGGGAACATCTCAGGGGCGAGGTATCCCACCCTCCCTTCTTCGTTCTTCGTTCTTCGTTCTCTCTCTGCTTTCCGGGATCACTCTCGACTAGATGCCCACTTGTCTGGGTCGCTACCGCCTGGCGTCCCAGCCCTGACTGGTTCGTGATTTTGACCTCGGTTACATACCACAATCTTTCCGCATGTGTATAGAATGTCACGGTAGGAAGCCTGGCGTAGACGATTGCGCCTCGATCGAGTCGCGCGAGGCCGGACTGGGTCCGACGTCGTCCTTCTACCTTTTCGATATCGGAACCCCATGTCACCGCCGTCCCGTGAACAGTGCGCTCGGATCGAGACGGATGATCAATCGTCGGCTGTCGACAATCGGGCGGCCACCGTCCCGACAAGATCGTGGCTCCGGGGCCGTCACCAGCACAAGGCCCGTCGCCTCCCAACGATCACGGAGAGGATCGCGGGAGATGTTCAGCACCTTGGTGGACGGGCAGTCGTCCTGTGCGATGGACTGGTCCCATGCAAGGATGGACGCAGGATCGGTCCGGGTGGGATCGAGGAGACCGGAGGACATCGCGAATGGTGGTCATCGACGAACGTGCGGCGTCGTCTCGCAAGATCTCCGTGAGCGGGAGGGTGGTCGTACCTCATCCAGAGGACAGGACGCGGGACGGAGCTCGTCGCGAGTGTCCCGTGCAGCCGAGACACCTGCATGGCCTTGCGTCAGGATGGTGGACCTCGACGGCGCTGTGGATGATGGAATACATAAGGACGCTGATTTACCATGTACTGAGTTTGCTGTATCGTCTTGAATGCACTGTTGAACCTTGAGTATCCTATTGTTCTTCGATCTAGTTATACTAGGCTCTCTTGTTGATTACTTAAGCATCCTGCCCTTTCGATATCAGAATACCACCGAATCGCCGTTCCGTGAAGAGCTCTCTCGGATCTAGACGCTTGACGAGCATCGGTTTCGGTGAAGTGCCCGCCGCAAGCGTCGGCACTGTCTCAATCTCGTCGCAATTCTAAGCACGGACCACCGCCCGGTGAGCGTCTTCACGGGAGTCTGACGCGCGGAGGAGCCGATCGACCTTCTCGCCATCGCCGGCATCGGCGCCGCGCCTGCACGGCCAATGGGCGCCGTCCCTGGCGGGCCTTGGGCCATCGCAGCGATGTCGAGCATGACGATGCGGGTGGATTGGCTTACCGTTTGGCTTCCTGTTCGAAACAAGCACGAAGGGCCGATCCGTCAGATTGCGGCTTCTATCCCGGAGGGGCTCTTACCAGTGCATTTCCCGGATCACGTCGTCGAGCATGCGCCGCCGGTCCGCATCTGTCGGCGACGAGCGGCTGACGTGCAAGACGTCGGAGCACCAGACGGGACGACGAACGAGACGATGAACGAGACGATCGATGCACGAGGGGAGAGAGAGCCGTTTGGAGTTGAGGACATGGACAAGTTGATGGCTCACGACGGGGTTCCAGAGACGTCAATGGACTATAACGACCTGCTCGTTGCCTAGAGCGGGTCCGGACGCACGAGCCCTGGGGGAAATCATGCCTGGGCGGGAACCATGCATGTAGGTGGGTCCGGACGCACGAGCCCTGGGGAAAAATCATGGGGGAAAATTAAGCCTGGAAGAGGGAACCATGCGGGTAGGTGGGTCCGAACGCACGAGCCCTGGGGAATTTCCATCATTATGTCCAAGCTAAGGGAGATGTTACCTCGAAGTCACCGCGCACAAGCCGCGAGGAAAAATCATGACAAAGCAAAGTAGATGAATCTGTCGAGCTGCACTAGCCTCCAACGAGGTTTCGAAGCGGGGTCGTTCATATATCAGAAGCAGCCCACGTACCCCTAATTTTGGAAAGTAGGTGCACCTCCTGTGAAGGACGCCTCACAGTATTTCCGACGAGAGTCGATGACAGCGTGTAGCTGGGGGGCGTGTTGAGCCTACTCCGACGGAAGTCGATGCCGACGTCAGTCGATGACAGCGTGTAGCTGGGGGGCGTGTTGAGCCTACTCCGACGGAAGTCGATGCCGACGTCAGTCGATGACAGCGTGTAGCTGGGGGGCGTGTTGAGCCTACTCCGACGGAAGTCGATGCCGACGTCAGTCGATGACAGCGTGTACTGGGGGGCGTGTTGAGCCTACTCCGACGGAAGTCGATGCCGACGTCAGTCGATGACAGCGTGTAGCTGGGGGGCGTGTTGAGCCTACTCCGACGGAAGTCGATGCCGACGTCAGTCGATGACAGCGTGTAGCTGGGGGGCGTGTTGAGCCTACTCCGACGGAAGTCGATGCCGACGTCAGTCGATGACAGCGTGTAGCTGGGGGGCGTGTTGAGCCTACTCCGACGGAAGTCGATGCCGACGTCAGTCGATGACAGCGTGTACTGGGGGGCGTGTTGAGCCTACTCCGACGAAAGTCGATGCCGACGTCAGTCGATGACAGCGTGTAGCTGGACGGCGTGTTGAGCCGGACATTGTGCGCACAATGTTCTCCAGTCGCCGGCGGGTACCTCTACGCGGTACTGGAGATTAGTACTCCGGCATCGTCTCACTCTCAGTTCATGAGGAGGACGAGTCCGGATGAAGCCAAATCCCGCCGTCGAATAACCCCTATCCCGGCGACATGAAACGCCCTATGTTATGAAACATCTCCCAGGTACCTACACTTTCGAGCAACGTGATCATAACTCCACCTACAAGAAATCACTGAACGTGAATATGAATGATATCCACTCAAATTTCTTTATTGATTCTTTTTTCCCATTCAAAAATACATGGTAATAGGGTTGTCAGTTACAGCCTGGCGCTGACCCGCATAGAACCTTCTTCAAACTGTAATGATGCCAAGATGACGCCTACAAACATCTGGACTGCATGGTAAATTGCATATCTGGAGATTACATCGGGATGATGCCTGCCATTCATTGTGAAATCACTTGTCCCGTCTGAGACTGCAATATTGATTGATTGTGGAATCCTTGGAGGTAGAAAAGGTACATGGCGCAAAATTACAGCCTAGCTCAATACCGAAGTATTAAAACAGCCATGTAACAATGTGTATGAGATTACTACTCCCAATAGAAGACCAAGAATTACAATCAGATAAGCGGTATCAAAGAACCCCTTAGTAAGGAAATAACCAAAATTGCTCACACTTGAAAAATGGCCGGACAACGATGTAGATATTGGTTTGAATGTGAAGATACCAAGCACAAGATGATGCATTGAAATGCTTGGTGTGGGTTTACATGACCACATTAATTATTCCTGCTGTCATAGGTGTCTCAGATAGCTAGTTGGATCACCACTGTCGCCACGTACATTGTGTCTCAGCAGTCAACCTTGCTGTTCTCATTCTCCCTCAAAGATGGACTAATTTTTCTTTACAGTACATACAAATGTCTTCTCTAAGAAAACAGTATAACATGACAGGAACGATGGTTCTCGTAGAAATTATGATCACGTACATAATGCTGAGGTCTACTTGGTCAATGTACTAAGCTAACCAACTGAGGTCTTCCTTCATTTTCAATGTTCCTGAAGGAAATCAGCCAGGATATTAGCACTGGTGATCGTATAGGGATGCTCTGGTCCAAGCACCTTCTCAAATCTTCCCAATGCTCGTCGATGCATCGCTTCCGCCTCTTCATATTTCCCTTGACTGTCCAATACCGAGCCAACGCTATGAACGGTAGTAACTGTGGAGGCGCAGTCAGGTCCAAAAATGTTCTCGAATCCTTCCAAGGCTTGTCGATACATCACTTCTGCGTCTTCATATTCCTCTTGGCTTTCGAGCACTGAGCCAATACTACGAATAGTAGTAAGTGCAAAAGGACTTTCAGATCCAAGGACCTTTTCAAATCCTTCCAATGCTCTTCGATACATTGCTTCCGCCTCTTTATATTTCCCTTGTCTTTGAAGCATTAAGCCAACACAATTCATACTATTAAGTGTAGACAGATGCTCGAGTCCAAAGACCTTGCCAAATCCTTCTAATGCTCGTCGATACATTCTTTCCGCCTCTTCATATTTTTCTTGGTCATCAAGTACAGAGCCCAGTCTGGTAACATTAATGAGCGTCTTGGTATCATCAGGTCCAAGCACCCTCTCCTGTATTCCTAAAACCAGTTGATACATTGCTTCTGCCTCTTCACACTTTCCTTGATGATCAAGCGTTAAGCCAACACTACTCATACTAGTAATAGTAAACAGATGCTCAGGGCCAAAGACCTTGTCAAATCCTTCTAATGCTCGTCGATACATTCTTTCCGCCTCTTCATATTTCCCTTGGTTCTCGAGGACTAGGCCAAGGCTATTGGCACTAGTGAGTGTGTCAGAATGCTTGAGCCCAAGCACCCTCTCGCTTCCAGCAAGACCTCGCCGATGCTCAGCTTCTGCCTCATTATATTTCCCTTGGCTCTGAAGCAGTACACCAAGAAGACAGACACTAGCGATTGTAGTAGGATGCTCAGGTCCAAGCACCTTCTGAAATCCTTCCAATGCTTGTCGATGCATTGCTTCGGCTTCTCTATATTCGCCTTGGAGGTGAAGGAGTAAGCCAAGGATACTGGATTTAGTGAGAGCGGTAGGGTGCTCATGTTTGACCACCTTCCTCCATATTTCTAATGCTTGTTGCTGCATCACTTCTGCCTCTTGATACTTTCCTTGACTGTCAAGCACCAGGCTAAGGTTACTGGCACTAGTGAATGTGGAGGAATTGTCCAGTCCAATCACCTTCCCAAATCCTTCCATTGCTCGTTGGTGCATCGCTTCTGCATCTTCATATTGCCCTTGGCTATCCAGCACTGAACCAAGGTAACTGACACTGATGAGCGTGTCTAGATGCTCAGGTCCAAGTATGCTCTCTCGCATTTCCAGGGCTTGTCGATGCATATCTCTCGCTTCTTCGTAACCTCCCTGAAGACCTAGAAACCATCCACATTTAGATAAGAGGGTAGCTAAATTCAATTGATCTTCACTATCAATGCTGCCTGTCACCTCCAGTACACTTCTGGCATGCGCAAGAAGCAATCGACATCGTGTCCAAGTCTCGTGATTGCCATTGGGGAACACCTGGGCCATGATTCTCCGTGATTTAGCCTGCCAGCCGCGGAGCCGCTGGTGTCTTTCCAGCCACGCCCGGACCGACAACTGCACGAGCCGGTGCATGTCAAACACCCGGGAGTCCGTTTCCATCCGGATCAAGGAATAGTTAAGCAGCGGTGTCAACGCATCATGGAAATCCAGGATATCTTCGTCGTTCCGCACCAGGTCTTCGGGGATCCCCTGCCGATCAAACATACTCATCAGCGCCAATAGGTCGGTGGCTGCGGGTCGTTGTCGCTGGATCTCCTCAAACGACAGCTGCCACGTTGCAATGACCGCATATCGAATGCTGGGATCACGCCGCAAGTCGATAGATTCCTCGTTTTGAAGAAGCCGGATACGCTTCGTTTCGCTCTCACGGAACAGTCGAAGGTATGCCGAGACTGTAATGAGGGGTGATCGGTTGGCAATATACGCCCCCACCTGCGTGATGGCCAGTGGGATATATTCTAAGGCCTGGACTAATGCCACTTCATCCTCTGCCGGAGATTGGCTGTCAGGAATCCTCATTCGCAACAAGGCTAGCGATTCGGCCTCATTCATGGGTAGGACGTCGATTACCAGACCGTCAGTCCCTACCAGATTTCGCGCCGCCAGACCACTTCGTGATGTGATCAGGACAGATCCGTGGGTCGCCTGAGGCAGGAAAGTTACGAGCGAGGCTCGTCCACCCGCGTCGTCACTACGGAAAAAGATCTGGTCATCATCGGCATTATCCAGCACCATCAGCCAGCGGCCATTGCTCTCATCGCACAACCACTGATAAACGAGCTGCAAGATGTTTGTCTTTGGATCGTCACGTCTGGGAATCTCCGCGACGGCAGCAATCCGTTGGTAGCCCTCTTCTAACCGTGCCGCGTTGCTGGCGTGGATCCAAAAAACCCACATGTCCAGTGCGGATTCTCGTGCGCGGTAGGCATACTCGATGGCCGTTTGTGTTTTGCTAGAAAATAACACGTGTTAGCCGCAATTCCAATGACCATTCTTAGTGGGGAGAGTTAACCCGACACCAGCTAATCCCACCAATGCCACCCGCTCATGATGCTGGCCGATCGCTGCATGCTTTTCCGATACCGCACCGATGACATCCTCACGGCCCACGAACATCGAGTCCTTCTTAAAAGGCACTGTCGAGCATGGTTGAGGCCGGTGGCGCGCCTGCGCTTCATGCAGCCCTGGTTAGTGCACGGGAAGGCTGTGGACCAGAGCGACTTACTGAACCGAGCTGTCACCACCGCAGGTGCATCTTTAGCAAATTTTTGTAGTTTATTAAGTGTCGTTCGATACCCCGCCGCATTTCGCGTGTCGAATTTGACCATCATCGAGTGGTCCGTGTGTAGCGGCACCTTGTCCTCCACATGGTCAGGAAGCTGGAGTAGAGCCGAGTCCGCATCAACGGTCGTGATGAAATCCCCGGTGCGCTTCCATCGTCCGCTTGCCGTATCCTATTGTCATGGTCAGCCCGGGTCGATGAGTCGGCTGGGAATGCCCATCATACCAGAACCAACCGTCTCGTCTGCTCCCTCTCGTAGAAGCTGACCACTTTTCGATCACGGATCAGATTTTTGAAATCCGCCAGCTGGTGGGTCAGTAGGTCCGATTGGCGAGAGATCTGCTGCAACAGTTTCTCGCGTGGATGCTTTCCATCGCCAGCCAACATCTGCTGGATATCTTCCACGACAAGCCCTTTAAGCGGGATGCCAAAGAACATCATGCCGTACGTCGCCCGATGAAGCGACGTGATGGCCGGGTGGTCTTTATCCATCGTCTGGATTGCTCTAACTAGGCACTGTAAGATCATGTCAGCATGTGCAAATCGAACGATTGCTGGTCACCCACATGGGCCAGAATAATCCCTCCAAAGCTGTGTGCGATAAAGAAAAGAGGCCGTTCTTGCAGCTAGTCACCTCATGAGCTCTAATTTGGTTATCTTTAAAGACCACTCGACACATTACCTCCTTGGTGTTCCGAATCTTCTTGATCTCCTCCATCAGCTCTCGTCCATAGTCGAGGATTGTATCGACCCCGTGGCTCGACAGCTTCGAGTTGTACCCGTAGATCATCGTGCGGCACTGCGGGAGGTCCTTTGACAGGAAGTCCCGCAGCCACATCCGACCGAGGTTCCCTCGTCCCTGCCATGATCCGTATGCGTGTCCATCTAAACCCGCAATAGCAATGATACTATATTGTGCGATCAGTCAGTAGCAAGTCATTCAAGATCAACAGAGGCACACGGCCTTACTCAGCAATCACTGGCTCCTTTCCGTCCGGTGTGTAGAGTTGGGTAAATCCGAAGAAGTGGCAGTCAAAGCTGATATCGCTGTCGTCCATCTCCACCTGCCAGTCTCCGAGAGGATTCAACGT
Source organism: Talaromyces sp. F31 (assembly GCA_037356135.1). Taxonomy (NCBI): domain Eukaryota; kingdom Fungi; phylum Ascomycota; class Eurotiomycetes; order Eurotiales; family Trichocomaceae; genus Talaromyces; species Talaromyces sp. F31. The sequence goes on from JAYXSF010000034.1 coordinate 3,537,814, forward strand.
CAACTCGGAGAGGAGCTGTGGCACGCCACCGCGAAACTGCACCAGCGCTACTCTTTCTTGGTCTGGGTCGTAACATGAAGGCACGATTGTGATCTCAGTCTTGATTTGCGATCTCTCCTCGCTGGTGAAGTTCTCATTGAGGACTCTCTGTAAAGAAGCCTGGAGATCCTCATCAGGCAAGTCCCTCGACAGCCCTGTCACCCGGAAGACGTGCGACTTTCTCTGGCTCGTCTGACTCGCCATCGCGATTTATGGCATGCTCAATGATGTTGGAATAATATCTGTGGGAGATAATTAGCTGGACCAGTTTCTCAGCTGAGATAGGCCATCCTCAGCCTTGTCGACGAGGTGTGGTCAGTGGGGGCGGGGTATTGGGCATGCACCTAGAATCATTGATGCTACCACGCCGGGGATACTGTACCAAAGACGATCCACTTCAAATGTATCGTGAAAATACTTTCTGCCACATCCTGAATCGATTTGTCGCTGTCACCGATCTAATTTATATTGTGAAAGCCTTTCACTGCCACATACTGTGTCGCTCTCTTGCTGTAACCTAGTCACGTGAGATTCTTACAAGAGCCAAGTTGGAAGGGTTCAGCATGGGCAAGCCACAAGGCTGACTGAATTAAGACTAGTCTAAGTACGGTTTAGCGCGGAGCTGAACCCTTTAGCCTTGTCTCTCACGAGAGCAGCCGCTTTTCCGTGGGTGGATTCAGGGATGAACCCAAAAATCTTGTCTTTTGTCTCCTGTTTCTGGGGAATGCTATGGACCATGAACGCCACGTGACCGATGACCCACCTCTAGGCAACAACCTGCGTTTCTCCATCAGAAACACCTGTTCAGGTGAAAATTGTGGTGGAATTCCACCTGGTCAACTTTGCCCAGGTGAAAGCACTAACAATTTCTCCTGAAATTCATGAGGGCCGTCGATGGGCAAACGTCGTTTTCTTCTCATCATAACCGTGCCATCAAATTTCTGCTTATGGCCGTTTACTTTAGTTCCACTAACAGTCTTCAGATCCTCGCTTGGCGTTTGACGGTATGTGGGTAGCTTTTAAACGCCATTGTCGACAAACACTCCGCGATCGTTCAAGTTGGAGAAATTGATCAGTACTGTAATAGGAAAACGGCCACCAATTGAATACTCGTAAGTTCAGCACTGAGCATATCAACGAGGTCTAGTTTGTACGGAAAGTGAGGTCATGCATTGAGATTCAATGAAGATGGGTTTTCGGGAAATACATTAAGCGCGCCACGGCTAATCTCTTCTCAAAAGGACTTCATTCCAGCCGGTTGGGGGATACAAGTTCCAAAAGAGCAAAACATGTCCGAAATCTACATTTGCTACCACTTACACATGGCTCTCTAGTTTTTGCGCCTGTGGAAGCTGTTCACGCTGTAGCCGGTTGGCTATCGCATACCTCCACTCTCTAATCACTTTATAAAGAAAAAGAAATATTAGCATCAACAATAAGACACAGGCCACAGCTCCAATCAGTGTACTCAGCCAGAAGAAACTTGCAATCAATAAAAACTTCAAATACTTCTCATCCGCAGCGGCTGCGGCGAGACTCACTTGCATGCAATTCAAGAGAATTGAGAAAAATGCAAATGTAGATATCACCGGACCCTGGATTCGAGCGAAGTACGCTCGGTACTGATAATCCACCTGTTGGTAATGGCTCTTTCCCAAGAGAAGTGGGGCATAATAGTTCAGTCGCGTTAGTCTGATCTCCCCGTAATGATATCGTCCTGATACTTCGTCGTCCGTGATGTCGTTGAATTGGGCACTGAACCGGTAGTACTGAGACCAACTCACATCTGCAGGAACCAGACCGAGAGCGGGATCTTGTGCGAGTCGTAGATCAGACTCATATCGGATGAGGTAGAAATAGGTTCGCAGATACCCGATTGCAGCCTTCCGTAGTTTGGCAGCCGCATCGTGTATCGACGGATCGCTCAGGACCGTATTCCAGAAGGCGTATGATGTTAAGTACCGGGGGAGTGGCTTGAGAAAGATTCGGTTATCGATCCAGACCAGATGTAATCGAGTATCCTCGGTGATGATGATCTGTCGGCCCTTAACTGTCTGTCGATGCAACGGAGAGATATTGCCGCTATCCTGCTTCGACATCCACCAGAGTTTGCCCGATATCGACTCGAGGTCCTCGGACCAGACTTCCTGACGAATGAAATCGAACAAACCCCTATGATCGCTCAGTTTGATGCGTGGATGGCCGGGCAGATAATCAAGCGATGCATCAAAATCGTCATTGAGCTGATGGTCTTCGTGGAAGGGACATCGCAAAGGTGCGGTTTTTGCGTGTGGTAACATTTTCTGCCAACACCAGGTTTTCAATATCGTCAACCTTAAGATAACGCTGGATGCTGTGAAATGAAGGAGATGGTCTTTGTCGAAAATAGTGAGATTACGCTCAGCCTTGGAATAGTCCTGGATAACTCAATAAAAGTATCATTAATATATTTTGCGACACCAACAAGTCGCGATCGTAAAGAAAGTCACACAGAGAATAGAGTTGTTATTTAACATCGCTAACCAATGTCAATCAGGACATCTTCTGATCATACAGACGATGTTTGATCCTGATCACAAAACCCCGCACCAAGCTGATCAATAAATTCAGCCTCGTAGGAGCGCAGTGCTGCCTGACCGAACCCTACCCGCCAGCCAAGTCATAATCCCAAATACTCTGTCTCAAGAGCAATGCTGCGGGATTATTTACGATAATCAGCTATAGCGAAAATACGAACTGTATCGATAGGGTAGCTGACATGTATCTGTAGCAACGACTGGTAGATTATAATGTGCGTACACTGTAGTAAAGCGAAATATATAAAATCTAACAACGGTGAGAGTACTGCGCGATGAATTGGTAGAGACACAGCATTCTAATGATAATCGAGTCTACAAATCTAAAACCGAGCAATAATCACTCATATTCCAAGCTCGAATCTCCTGCTCAGCCTTGCGCTGCTCCTCTGATTTTGAAAGCAGCTTGTCCCCGGCATTCGCTCTCTTTTTCCGTGTTGAAACTTGTTTCGTCGTCGTCGTGTCGCGTTTCTTCTGCGCCTCAATGATGTCCTCGTAGCTCATCACTTTGGCGTGTCCGACAACCGTTGTGCCACTGGATTGTCGACAGGTCTTTTCATTGTTCTGTTCAAATAAGACTCGGTTCTCCTCCAGCAGAAGCGCGCGTTCCGCGAAGACTTGTGCAGTGGCGCGGCTGAGTTTTTGTAGACGATGTTTGCACGCATTGTCCAAACTCTGGGTATCTTGTTCCACCTCGCTACAAAGCGAGGCGAGGTGGTCTGAGGTGGTTGGGGTGCGACAGGGATGAGAGGACGCATTCAGATGGTCCACAGCAATCTTGGTCTGGATCTCGGGCAGTGACACCTGGAACTCTCGGAGGACGCGAGACGGATCGAATGGAAAGAGGCCGCTTCTCGACCAGGCGGATCGTATATTTCGAGGTGTGAATGCCTCTTTCCGCGCGCGATCATACAGGTGGGTGAAGTGTGGCTTGCCGATGGTACTCACTCCAGCTCGACATGCCTGCTCGACCTGTGCCCGATATGCCGTTTTGAGAGGGCTGAAGACACCCACATCGCACGGCTGTAACTTATGTGACGTGTGGGAGGGGAGACGACACAGAATAATGCGGTTGGCAAAGCAGAACTTCAGGATCTCCAGAGACTCATGGGTGCCGAAACCATCGCAGATTAAGAGTCGCGGCCGATCGCCCGCTCGATCTCGGGTCTGCGGATCGAACACATGCTGCACCCAGTACAGGCTGATGTCGGTGTTGGTATAGCCGGTTTTCGAGCAGGCAAAATGCCATCCAGGGGTGGCGTGAGTGGTCCACGAGCTGCGATGGGTGGCAGCCGGCCAGATAATGAGAGGATGGAGAGACCGACCGTCCGCAGAGATGCACTCGATGGCTGTAATCAGCGTCCGCTTCACGGCCGTTCCTCGATGCTTTCTCAAGTCGTCTTTGCTGATGAGCACCTTGAGGGAGTTGAGAACGCTGAGCAGGATTCCCGTCTCGTCCATGTTATAAACATTCTCCGGAAGAATGGCCGGATCGGCCAGCTCTCGACCGATGATGGCAAACCAGTGTCGGACTTTGTCTTCGATCTGCGAGCCATCTCGCTTCCAATCAATGGCTCTCAGCCGTCGCGCTTTCAACTGCGGGTGTCGGCGATAGAACCCCTGCGGCCAATTCTTTCCCGGTGGTCGGACGTCGAGATCAGGGTCCGTGATCTGGAAAATCGAGGATCGCTGGCGCACGATGGTCTGAGCGAGCGACCGTAGAAACTTGACTGGAAGTGGATAGCCGTTGTCCGCTAGACGCAAGACGTATTCGACCAACGCTTGCTCCTCGGACGGAGTGAGGTACTGCTGATTGGCGGCTTTGTCGGCAATCGACGGCTTGTTATTGGCACGGCGCCAGAGCGTGGACGCGGGAATTCCGGTTGACCTCGACCGTATCGCGTAGGACGGCATCGATATCGAGACCAATACTCAGTTTACTCGAGGTCATCTACTGATATTATGAAGCTATTCAGCTTTTACATGGATACAGGGATAGAGTCTACAATTACGTGAAACACAGGCCGTAAGTGGAATCCAGGACCTGACATGCTGAATTGAGACTGAAATCATCCTGGACCGGCCTTAAATGAGGTTCTTTTGGAAACAACTTCACCAGGCACAGACTTGGCAGATTCTGTCGAAATGCAGTGTTCATCTGTCTAGCGAAGGGTAACTTCACTGAATGATGGTTTTATTTCAATCGTTGATCGCGGAGTGTTTGATATTCACACGTACTTCTGTTCTGTTGAACAGGGCCATGGTATGTGTAAATCCCACCCCACTGTTAACCACAAACACCAAGAGGGGAATTAAAACATCTAGATAAGCAAAAGTAAGTGCGTATAAGTCCAAATCGACGGCCTAATGAATTTCAGGGAATTTGTTGGAGTGTTCATCTGGGCAACTCGACCTAGAGGTGGATCATCGGTCACGTGGCGTTCAGGGTCTACGACATGCCCCAGGAAGAGGGGGAAGATTTTGGGTTCGTCCCTGAATCCACCCACGGAAAAGCGGCTCCTCTCCTTCTGAGCCAAGTTCAAAGAGGCTAGCTCGGCGCTAAACCGTACTGAGGTTAGTCTCAAATCAGTCAGCCTTGTGGTTTGCCCAAGCCGAATCCTTCAATTCGATTTCTTTCGGTCTTTTACGGGTTTCACGTGACTAGGTTGCAGTATATCGATAGAGTATGTGGCAGTGAACGGCTTTTACAATATACCTTACGTCGGTGACAGTAATGTATTTATGCGATATAAATTATATTTGAGGTGGGCTGCTTTTGGTACAGTATCTCTGGTGTGGAAGCAGCAATGATTCCAGGTGCATGCCCAATACCCCGCCCCCGCTGACCACGCCTCGTCGACAAGGCTGAGGAGGCGTATCTCAGCTCATAAACAGTTCCAACTTCTTCCTACCTGTGCTAATCCATCATTATTGAGCATGGGAATCAAATCGCGATGGCGAGTCAGACGAGCCAGAGAAAGTCGCACGTCTTTCGGGTGACGGGCCTGTCGAGGGACATGCCTGATGAGGATCTCCATGCTTCGTTACAGAAAGCCTGCAACGACAACATCAGCGACGAGGAAAGATCGCAAATCAAGCCCGAGATCACCATCGTACCTTCATGTTATGATCTAGACCGAGAAAGAGTAGCGTTGGTGCAGTTTCGCGGTGGCATGCCAGATTTCCTCTCCGAGTTGACGTTGAATCCTCTCGGAGACTGGCAGGTGGAGATGGACGACAGCGATATTAGCTTTGACTGCCACTTCTTTGGATTTACGCAGCTCTACTCGCCGGATGACAAAGAGCCCGTGGTTGCCGAGTAAGACCGTGTGTCTCTGTGGATCTCTAATCAGTTGATACTGACTGATCGCACGATATAGTATCATTGCGATTGCGGGTTTAGACGGACACGCATACGGATCATGGCAGGGACGAGGGAACCTTGGTCGGATGTGGCTGCGGGACTTCCTGTCAAAGGACCTCCCGCAGTGCCGCACGATGATCTACGGGTACAACTCGAAGCTGTCGAGCCACGGGGTCGATACGATCCTCGACTATGGACGGGAGCTGATGGAGGAGATCAAGAAGATTCGGAACACCAAGGAGGTAATGTGTCGAGTGGTCTTTAAAGATAACCAAATTAGAGCTCATGAGGTGACTAGCTGCAAGAACGGCCTCTTTTCTTTATCGCACACAGCTTTGGAGGGATTATTCTGGCCCATGTGAGTAAAAAGCAGTCATTCGGTTCGCCCATGCTGATATGGTATTCCAGTGCCTAGTCCGAGCGATCCAGGCGATGGATGAAGACCATTCGGCGATTACGTCGCTTCACCGTGCCACATATAGCATGATGTTCTTTGGCATCCCGCACAAAGGGCTGGTCGTGGAAGATATCCAGCAGATGCTGGCCGGCGATGGCAAGCATCCTCGCGAGAAACTGTTGCAGCAGATCTCCAGCAGATCCGATCTCCTCGTCCACCAACTCGCGGATTTCAAGAACCTGATTCGGGATCGAAAAGTGGTCAGTTTCTACGAGACGGAGCAGACAAGACGGCTAGTTTTGGTACAATAGGTGCCCCCACCTGACTCGTTGACCCGCGCTGACCATGACAGTAGGATACGGGAAGCGGACGATGGAAACGCACCGGCGACTTCATCACGACGGTCGACGCGGATTCGGCGCTTCTCCAGCTTCCCGATCATGTGGAGGACAAGGTGCCGCTGCACGCAGATCACTCGATGATGGTCAAATTCGACACACGTAACGCGGCAGGGTACCGAACGGCGCTGGAAAAATTGCGACAGTTTGCCAAAGATGCACCGGCGGTGGTGGCGGCTCGGTTCAGTAAGTCGCTCTCCTCCAGGATCTTTCCAGGCACTAACCAAGGCTGCATTAAGCGCAGGTGCGCCACCGGCCTCGGCCGTGCTCCACGGTACCTTTTAAGCAGGACCCGATGTTTGTGGGCCGCGAGGATGTCATCGGTGCGGTGATGGAAAAGCATGCCGCGATCGGCCAGCGTCACGAGCGGGTGGCATTGGTGGGATTAGCTGGTGTCGGGTTCGCTCTCCTCATTGAGAAAGGTCATTTGAATTACGGCTGATACATTTTTATTTTCTAGCAAAACACAAACGGCCATCGAGTATTCCTCTCGTGTGCGAGAATCGGCACCGGACATGTGGGTTTTTTGGATCCACGCCAGTAACGAGGCACGATTGGAAGAGGGTTATCAGCAGATCGCCGCGGTCGCGGAGATTCTCGGACGAGACGACCCGAAGACGAATATCTTCCAGCTGGTGTATCAGTGGTTGTGCGACAAGAGCAATGGTCGCTGGCTGATGGTGTTGGATAATGCGGATGATGACCAGATCTTTTTCCGTAGTGACGACACAGAAGGACGTGCCGCTCTCGTTACTTTCCTGCCCCAGGCAAGCCACGGATCTATCCTGATCACATCGCGAAATGGTCTGGCAGCACGGAATCTGGTAGGGACCGACGGTCTGGTCATCCACGTCCCGCCGATGAACGAGGCCGAATCGCTGGCCTTGTTGCGGGTAAGGATTCCTGACAGCCAATCACCAGCAGAGGATGAGTCGGCGTTAGTCCAGGCCTTAGAATATATCCCACTGGCCATTACGCAGGCGGGGGCGTATATTGCGAACCGATCACCCCTCATTACCGTCTCAGCATACCTTCGACTGTTCCATGAGAGTGAGTCGAAGCGGATCCGGCTTCTCCAGAATGAGGATTCTATCGATCTGCGGCGCGATCCCAGCATTCGGTACGCAGTCATCACAACGTGGCAGTTGTCGTTTGAGGAGATCCAGCGGACACGACCGGCGGCGACAGATCTCCTCGCGCTAATGAGTATGTTCGACCGGCAGGGGATCCCTAAAGACCTGGTGCGGGACAACGACCAAGATATCCTGGATTTTCACGATGCATTGACACCGCTGATCAATTATTCCCTGATCCGGGTGGAAACAGATCGCCAGCTGTTTGACATGCACCGGCTGGTGCAGCTATCAGTCCGGGCGTGGCTGGGGACACACCAACAGCTCCGCAGGTGGCAGACTAAATCACGAAGGGTTATGACACGGGTATTTCCGAGTGGGAGTTACGAAAACTGGCCGCAATGTCGATCGCTCCTTGCGCATGCCAGAAGTGTGCTGGAGGCTATGGGTGATATTGATGATGGCGATCAGCTAAGTGCAGCTATGGTCCAATCTAACCTTGGGTGGTATTTAGGCCTGCAAGGAAAATATGAAGAGGCGGAAGCGATGCACCGACGGGCCCTAGAAGGACGACAGAAGGTGCTTGGGCGTGAGCATCCTGACACGCTCACTAGTGTCAACAGCCTTGGACATGTGCTTTCCAGCCAAGGGAAATATGAAGAAGCGGAAGCGATGCATCGACGGGCCCTAGAAGCACGAGAGAAAGTGCTTGGACACGAGCATTCCGACACGCTCAATAGTGTCGATAATCTTGGCTTAGTGCTCCTCAAGCAAAGGAAATATGAAGAAGCGGAAGCGATGCATCTACAGGCATTGAAAGTATCAGAAAAGGTTCTTGGACTGGAGCATCCCTTTACTCTGACTAGCATGAACAATCTCGCATCAACGTACCGGAATCAGGGTCGATGGAACGAAGCTGAGAAGCTGGAGGTGCAAGTACTGGAGACAAGGAAGACAGTTGTTGGACTGGAGCATCCTGACACTCTTGTCAGCATGGAGAACCTGGCATCAACTTACTGGAACCAGGGTCGATGGAACGAAGCTGAGAAGCTGGAGGTGCAAGTATTGGAGACAAGGAAGACAGTTCTTGGACTGGAGCATCCTGACACTCTGACTAGCATGGAGAACCTGGCATCAACTTACCAGAATCAGGGTCGATGGAACGAAGCTGAGAAGCTGGAGGTGCAAGTACTGGAAACGAGGAAGACGGTTTTGGGAGCTGAACACCCCTTTACTCTGATCAGCATGAATAATCTCGTATCAATCTACCAGACTCAGGGTCGATGGAACGAAGCTGAAAAGCTGGAGGTGCAAGTATTAGAGACAAGGAAGACAGTTCTTGGACTGGAGCATCCCTTTACTCTGACTAGCATGAACAATCTCGCATCAACTTACTGGAATCAGGGTCGATGGAACGAAGCTGAGAAGCTGGAGGTGCAAGTACTGGAGACAAGGAAGACAGTTCTTGGACTGGAGCATCCTGACACTCTTGTCAGCATGGAGAACCTGGCATCAACTTACCAGAATCAGGGTCGATGGAACGAAGCTGAGAAGCTGGAGGTGCAAGTACTGGAAACGAGGAAGACGGTTTTGGGAGCTGAACACCCCTTTACTCTGATCAGCATGAATAATCTCGTATCAATCTACCAGACTCAGGGTCGGTGGAAGGAAGCCGAGAAGGTGAACGTGCAAGTGATAGAAACAAGGAGGACAGTCCTAGGAGCTGAGCATCCTGACACTCTGGTCAGCATGGAGAACCTGGCATCAACGTACCAGATTCAGGGTCGATGGAACGAAGCTGAGAAGCTGGAGGCGCAAGTGATAGAGACAAGAAGGACAGTCCTAGGAGCTGAGCATCCTGACACTCTGATCAGCATGGCGAATCTAGCATCAACCTATCGGAATCAGGGTCGATGGAACGAAGCCGAGGAGCTTGAGTTACAAGTGTTGGAGTTCAGCAGACGAATTCTTGGACCAGAGCATCCTAACACTGTGAGCGGCATGGGAAATCTTGCATCGACATACTGGAACCAAGGACGGTGGAAGGAAGCGGAAGAGCTTGATGTGCAGGTGATGGAGATTAGCAAACGAATACTTGGACCAGAACACCCTAATACCCTAAGCAGCATAGCAAACCTCGCATCGACGTACAAGAACCAAGGACGGCTGAAAGAAGCAGAAGCGCTAAATTTGCGGAGGGACAAGCGCGAGAGGGAAGCCACCTCCGTCGACTTTTCACACAATTCGGGTGTCCTCACGCTAGCGGATTCTTCTCCTTACCTTTGGTCAGATCAAGCTCGCTCTACCGCCCCATCTTCGCTATCATATGGAGCCATCGTGGACACTGACCCAGTTATAGAGTCTCGTTTACCCATGACCTTCTTCAACTATAAAACGCCGAAAATGGAACATAAGCTTGAGAAAAGAGAAGATGATGCCCAGTCACTTAAGTCAACAGCTGACGACATTAACTCCTTAGCTGAAACTGACCCTGGGGCGGCTAATTATCAACAGGCTGCGGTGAAATATATTGTAAAAACGTTTACGGACGACTCTGAGTTGTTAGCTCTATATCAGGAAGCAGCTAAAACCATGGGCGAAGCGAAGTTCGTGAGAAATCATCGACGCTTGTTGAAGACATTTTTCATGGATCTCCGCTCAGACGGACATATCCCTTCCCAAAAGATAGCCGTTGAATTCTTGCGCTCGCGAAACAACAGAATTCGCATCTCCGCGGGAGTTTGTACCATTGTTAAGCCCGCAGACAATACTATTCGAGAAAAAATAAACATCATGCTGAATCAGGAGAAGGACAGTCTCTCTTTGCTTAATCGTTTTCTGGATGATGGGGATTCTGCAGCGCAGCCAGCGCACACGGATAATGATGATATAATATCCGGTGACATGCCAGTTATACCATATTCTGCATCAGGCAATACAGACGACGCCAGGCAAGACAGTGAAGACACGGATGACGATAATGACAGAGGAAACGATGTGTCCGAGGCCGAGCTTTCTAAACTAAAAGAAACCGCGGAATTCCTTATCTCTGGACGACCCTTCCGCCTTTACAAACAAAATCTTCGTAGATTTCTCTATCGTTCAACTGGGATAGCTGACTCACGAGAAAAACTGCAGCCTGATGCTACGTCAACTAACTCTGTGTTTCTTGAGCCGTCATTCCAGGATATTATGATATTGTCCCCTCAACGGCCATTGAGTAATAGCGAGAGCGAAAGGTCTTATGTCGCTGCCAAATCAGAGCTATTGGAAGAACAGAAAGGTGACACTAATCAAGTTTCTCATCAGAGAGGCAATCCTGTGGATGAAATCCCATCAGATTATATGATACCCGACAAGGTGACAATATGGTCGTCGTGGTGGCTTTGGTTAATGGGCATCTACTCCCCTCCATCCACCAGCTACCGAAGGATATCATATATTTGTGTTAGTCTTCCTTCCATTTTTACATAATAGAGGGTTTAACTCCTTTTAGGGCTGCGGAGAACTTTCGTATGTCGATGTTAGGGAGTTGTCACCGGGTGGGATTGAAAGATTCCGGCAAAGACTCATTAAGAGCGTTGCCGCCGTTAGGGGGCGGTCACAGTCTTCACCTAATTCCAATGAGATCGCGCTTCCGCCTGAAACCCAATTGAACTCCGGTAGGAACCGGCCACAGCCAAGCCTCTCACAACCTCTACATCGAATATCGTCAGATTTTGCGAATACCGAAGCCCATAGAAACGCAGCTGAGCCTCGCAATCCTCATGCTCTTGGTGATCCGCAGTACCTTCTCGTCTGCGTTAATACGAAGAATTCCACGGCCCTGGTTCATGTCGATGTCAGTTCGATTGGTAATGATGAGTTCCTTTTTCAAAGTATCAGCAGTGGGTATAAAAATATTCGTAGGGCTCATGAATGGAAATTTGCCTTACTTGTTCCACCTTTGATACGCAAATTATTGTATGCAATTTCAAAACGGCTCCCAAACCTTCCATATTTACCAAGCTGTTTGGAATTTCTTACAAGCCTCCGCGGTATCTTTGGTGGGATGCATCTGCACAAGGTTGCGTCAGGGGACTTTGTCCGGGTATGCACTGTTTTTGTTCTGTCGAGACTGCTAGACTAAACCTTTTAATAGTTTCAGCTTATCCCTATCGGAGAGGAAAGTCGTCCGGGATGGTTCAAGACCAGAGAGTTCCCCCCCGAGGATGAGGTAACGGCAAGAAGATACCTTTACGAGCCTGTTCCAATGGAAGATGCCGAAGTTGCTGAAATTCCATTGCCGCATTTACTGAAGCCAGGACCCCATACTGACGGATTCTGGGTGACGAGGTTTCCCAAAAAGCTTCGAGAAGAGTTGGTTAGACCACCAGGTGCCCAAGGTCAGCGTGTTATAGGATGGGGAATCCGCATCAACGAGAGTTTGGACTGGTCTGCTATTCTTTTTTCAATATTCGTTTTACTTCTTGTAATAGGGTTGGTCGTGATCATATATGCAGCAGTCACCTCGGATAAAAACACTGCATTCGGTCTAGGATCGTTTCTGGGCACGTTATCTGCGGTATACATTACTTATCAATATCTGGCATGGAAGGAGCGGCTGTAAGCCACACTATGTACTCGGTGTTAGACAGTGCCTTGTTGAAATGTGATCATCGAGATCCAAATGCATGATACAGTTTAACTTACATCTCTCCTGAACCATTGAAGCTAGCTATTGCGAACTTCCGATGCCAAAGCTTGGTTTGCATCTGGGCGATTTATTTGACCGATCGTTTCGTTGTCCCATATTTTCAAAAGCCGTGCATCTCAACGGTTAACTTACTAATTAGCCTTCAAATCTTCTTGTTCTCGCCGCAGTAATTAGTAAATTTAGTATCTGGACTTGCACTGTATTGGCCTGGTCTGTGATTTTGGATCACGTACCTTTTTAGTTGTCAAGAATCTCCTTGACAGTTATTGATATGGATGCTTTAGCCGGTATGGCATTGAAAAATCGAATAGAAGCAATATTTTCGAGCAAATCTCGATTATTTTCTCATTTTCATACATCCAAGGTCTTTGTGGGTTATATCTTGGCGCCATGGTGATAATAAGAGGCTTCACTGCCCGTCAGCGTCATCATGTAAGTCCCTATCGTTTCTTGTATTTTTCCTTAAAAAGGTAGGAAGAGCAACGAAAATGGCCCTAGAATATTTTAGCTTATCTTGGTGAACTTCTGGCTGGTTGATTTTGGATGAGTGTCCTGGAAAATGTAGGTACCCGGGAAGTGTTGCATCACACACGGCATTTAATGTCATCGGGATGGGGGTTAATAGTAATTAGGTATCTTAGTCACGAATTCCTTAATAAGGGGTCTTGTTTCATATGGCTTATCTGATTGCAATTCTTGCTCTTCCCGTGGCAGTAGTAAATTTCATACAGATTGTTACATGGCTGTTTTAACTCTTTGGTATTGAGCCAGGTCGTAATTTTGCGCCATGTAGCTTTCTACCGCCAAGTATTCCACAAATTGTCATTATTTGTACTCTCAGACGGTACAGCTGACTCTAGCATGAAGGCTATGTGATCAGGCCGATGTAAAGCTCAGATACCTACTTTATCATACTTTTCAGATGTTTGTAGAGGTCATCTTGGCATCATTATAGTGTAGAGAAGGTTCTATGCTGGTCAGCGCCTGGATGTAACTGACAGCCCCATTACCATGTAATTTTCATTTGGAAAAGTGAATCAACGAGGACAATGAATGGGGATTATTTGGACCTACTTTTTATCGATTTCTAGTTTGTGGAATTATGATCAGGTTGCTCGAAAGTGTAGGTACCTGGGCGTTGTTTCATCACACAGAGCGTTTCATGTCGCCGGGATGGGGGTTACCCTGATTGTTTTCATATCCTTCTCTGTGTCTCGCTTTCTCCGTGTCTCGCTTTCTCTGTGTCTGCTTGGTCTCGCGTTTTGCTCTCTGCCTTGCCTGATCCTCCCTTTCCTGTCTGTTCCGTCTTCGAACGAAGTGGTGTATCTAGTTCTAGGGGGTAGATCGGTCCACATCCGTGGGCCCAGGGTGGTGAATAAATTTATCGAAAATCCGTGAGCAGACTGCAGTGTTCAGGATGGGGCATGGGTCTTGGCATAACCTCCACCATAGTCCGTGCATCGCTGCTCCACTCCAAGCGTAAACATCACCAGCCTAGCCTTAAATGACACCAGCTCAGGCACAACGCACCGCGCCATGTTTTCCACGAGTGCAGGCATGATACCCACGGGTCGGGGTGGAAATTCCACCGTCCGTGCATCGCCACCCCACTCCAGCGTAAACGTCACCAGCCCAGCCATAAATGACAACGGCCCAGGCAGGAATGACACCAGCCCGGTCATGACGCACCGCGCTGTGATGAGCACGAGGCTAGGCATGAATTCCATGCTGTCAACAAGACGTCTCCACTGGTCTTGGCGCAGTTCTCGCCATCATCACCCCCCGGGGAGACATGGCGCGGGGGAGATTCCATGCGAACCATGTCCGCCGAGAAGGCCGCCATCACCACCGATTGCCGCGATGGGGGAGCATGATGCCCGCCTGGTGCGGTTTTGCACCGGGTTCGCACCGGGTTCGCACCCCGACCGGATGGCGCGGTGGTGGATGCGCCACGGGGGCAGTGCGCCGCGGAGGACTCGTCCCAGACATAAAGGGTCGTTCTGACGCGGCCGCCGTGACTCTCGGTCTTCGCCATCTCCATACAGCACCCGTCTCAGCCGACATGGATCTTTCCGACCTGGTCCGCGCCTGGAAAAGCACGCCGCGCATCGCGAGTCCGACCAAGCCTGCCGTCGCAAGCTGGGATGACAAGAGGCCGCTCGCCAGCGCGGGACCGCCCCCGCTCGCGTCGTCGCCGCCGCCCCCGTGGCAAGCGCAGATGGAGCAGTTGCAGGTGCAACTTAAGAGGCAAGTGAGACCCACCCGGGACGGACCCACGTGCTGACCGTCCGCGATGCGTAGTCTCCAGCAGGCGCAGCAGAAGTACGAGACCCCATCCCCGCCAGTCGCTTCGTGCCACGCGGACTAATCTGGGCAGCAGGACCGAGGAGGAGGTGCGGAAGCAGAATGAGGAGGTGCGGGAGCAGATTGAGTAGGTGTGCATCCCCCGGCTCGCCGACCGATTACTGACCCCCGGCGCCAGGGCGCTCTACCGGGATATGATGCAGTGGAGCGAGCAAGTCAAGCGATATGTCGAACAGCAACCATGAACGGGGACGGCCCATGGGCCGGCGCCGGGGATGACCCCGTCCTCGACTCGGCCCGTGGGGTCCCCACGGGATGGGAGAGGGGACCTGGCGTTCGGCCGGAGTCCTGACGGGGAGGGGGGGAGTTCCATGGATGGACAGC
This sequence comes from Talaromyces sp. F31, assembly GCA_037356135.1. Lineage (NCBI taxonomy): Eukaryota > Fungi > Ascomycota > Eurotiomycetes > Eurotiales > Trichocomaceae > Talaromyces > Talaromyces sp. F31. The sequence goes on from JAYXSF010000034.1 coordinate 3,553,045, forward strand.
GATCTGTTCCGCCTTGGCCGGGTGCCTGCGATGGATCCGAGATGTTTGCACTGTATCACAGCCAGACGTGTTGAATTATAGTTAGCGGAAGTACGTACACATTGCCACATTGCCACTAAGCCACGAGGTTGAATGGGTAAGTTGTTCCTTGCGATTCTAATCTTAAACGGCTGATAAACAAACTAGTTATATACGTGATGTGTCCAGACCCACTTCTTTATCGGACAAAACAGCTACCGAGATAGTCAACACACGAAGCCACTGGTGCCCCTTTCCGTTCGCACCTTCCGAAGACCCATCAGGCGTCTTGGTTGTTACCGGGTTTCACGCGACGTCCGCCCGGCGAGATGGTCGGGGAGGAGGGGAGTTCCACCGCGGTGGGGGTAGGTCGACAGACGAATGGCTCCCTCGCGACGCCACTCGGAGCGGCGTCTCTTCGAGAGCTGCCGTGCCTTGGGCGGCGTCCCGGCCACTTTCATGCCCACGCCATGGTAATAGTTGGCCGTCGAATCTCGTGTCGGCCCGTACCGTCGTCGATGGTTGACGACGAGGTGGTTTTCCCATGTACGGATACCGTCCCATGCTTGAAAGGCGGGTCTTCTGCCTGCTTGGTGCCGGTCAGAAGTGGATGGGAGATGGTCCAGTACGTAGACTGCATCCATGGTCCCGTCCAGCTACGGTCCATCCCATGTGGCTCTGATGCAATGCAAACATTTGGTATTATAAGAATACATTAAGCTATGCTTATATATGGAAAGGGCTAGAAAAGAATGAATTCGTAAGGCATTCAGCCCAAATTTGAAAAACACATACAAACCTCATACAAATATAAAACAAAGAGAAAACCAATATAAAACAAATTCTGTTTCAGAATCATAAAATCATGCAAATGCTTTGAAATCAAGAATATTGATTTGAAATCAAAATAACGAATAAAATAAATATAAATATAAGCAATTTCCCATAAGAAATATAAAATAATTAGACACAACAATTATCAGAATCAATACAATAACAATTACAACAATATTTTCTTTATCTTTTGTAAAAATCTTTACCTCTTTATTCTTTATCTCTTTGTTAAAATTGCACCTTATTCTTAATATTTTTATTCCTTTGATTATTTAATAACCTGCTAAAAGGTATGAATGTCGGTCAGTATGGATATCGGTCAGGTATAGATGTAGGTAGAGATATCGATATGTATATACATATAAGAGCCGCACTGAGCGGAGGCAAAGGATTTGGTTCCGTACATGGACATTCTATGCTGGGGTGTCTCTGCTCTCCGTGCCCTCTTTGGAACATGGAACCTGATGGTCGATACAGGTACTGCGGAACGTGGTCACGGACGAACCTCCATGACGCTTCCGCAACATCTCACCCCACATTCACAACATATTTTCCCGCTCTCTCTCCCATCGAGATCTCGTTCCACTCCATTTCTGTCTAGGTCATGTGATATCCGGACCAAATATTGATCCGTGTGCGATCCGAAACCTCTGCCCCTAAGATAGTTGTCTCGAGAAAAGCGAATCAGATCGTGGAGAACGCTCCCACCGGAATGTAACCGTCCCCTCGGGGAAATGTACCACTGAGATCTCCATTCCTGCTCATCCGTAACCATTTTCGATTTTCTCCCGCAGTTTCTGTCGTAATTTCGGTCGTCGTCGAGGGCAATCTACGACGGCGGGGACCACGGTCTCCTTCGCGCCGCATTCGCGTTGGTCGTCGTCCCGGAACCCATGTCGATCGTAGACATCAATTGCAGGTGTGATTTTGTCATCGCGAGACATGACCGTCACGAGTCCCAGCGATCGTTCCACCGTGGCTCGTGCATCGCTCCACTCGGCCTCAAATCCATCACGGCTCGTGCATGGCTGCACTGCAGGGATGAAAATCCCCAGGGCTCGTGCGTCTGGACCCATCACACGCATGATGTCTGGGCATCAATTCCACCATCGTCCGTGCATGGCTCCACTCTAGGCCTCAATTTCACAAAGCCTCGTGCATGGCTCCACTCTAGGATGAATATCCCCAGGGCTCGTGTGTCTGGATCCATCACACGCATGACATCTGAGCATCAATTCCACCATGGTCCGTGCATGGCTGCGTAGGCATGACTCACTGCGCGCATGGCATCTGGGGCATCAATTCCACCATGGTCCGTGCACGGGGACCCCACTTGAGGCATCGATGTCACGAGTTCGGGCGGAAATTCCACCATGGCTCGTGCATGACTGCATAAGCATGACTCACTGCGCGCATGGCATCTGGGGCATCAATTCCACCATGGTCCGTGCATCGCGACCCCACTCACGGCATCCATGTCACGAGTCTCCCCAGCACTTCCACTATGGCTGGTGCGTCGCGACTCGCGACAGCCCCCGCACATAAAAGCCTTGTCCCGGACGGGGACAAAGTGCCTCCCACCGCGTGGGCAGATCCCTTCGACCCGTTGAATGACACCGACGGTCTTGTTCTTGTCCACACTCCCAATGCCTGCACCGAAAGAGTACCTTCCGTGGACGCCACGGGAAGAGGAGTCGCTCGAAGACTGGCTGCACGAACATGCCCACCTCACGTGGGCGGAGAAAGCGCAGTACTACCCAAAACGTCGCACGGTGGACGGCCTCCGATCGAAGCGTCGCGCCCTCCGCAACGGAGAGCGACGACACTCTCGCATTCTTCGGGCCGGTCGACACGGGCGGCGGTCGCCGCCATTGCGACGGAGGGAACCCCCGGGGGAACGACTCCGGGGTCGGGGCGGGAGCCGTCCCGTCGTCCCGCTGCGCGCGCGCAGTGTGACGCTCGACCGGCCGAGCGAAGATGGCGGGGATCTTCCTCCCAGCCCGGCCGCTCGAGACGGAAGCCCTCTCATGTGTCCGCCGTCGCCACCGGCGGCCTCGGCTCCGAGGGCGCCGGTCCGCATCGAGCCTTTCCGGCCGCAGCGACTCACGCCGCCCACGCGCATGGCGGCCATGATTCGGATCGGCCAGAGCATCATTCAACTGCCGTTGCGGCTCCTGCCCTGACGGACGACGCTCGTCGATGTTCGTCCCGCATGCGCCGCGCCCGCCCGGGTCGCGGTTCGGTCGTATACCACCCGCACGGCATGCCCTGCAGTCCTCCCAGACAGCGATAGTGTTAGTGATGCATGAGCAATAGTACTCGTTAGGTTCCCCGCTTCTTTCCAGACGATGGTCGGTCCAGACGATCGGGTAAACGTAATTCCATTGTAATCCAGCGTCCGGTAAGTGCCATCTCCATCGTTCCGTGATCAGGCTTCTCATGCGTCGTGCGGGAGCGTCCGTCGGGCCTGGGACAGTGAGAGTCAGCAAGGCATTCATACTCGTACGGGCACCAGGCTGTACGGGGGATCTCTTCTACCTTAGTTACGTTGACCAAGACTTCCATCGCCCAGTCCGACTATTATTACAGACAGATTCGAAAACTCCTTCACTGTTTTGCACAGTCTCTCATTTATTTGCCCCACTGCCAAGCTGCTGTGGTGGGCATAGTAATTTTTAATATTTCAATTGTCACGTTTTGTATTGTTTGTGACGTATTGTGTAGCACTAAACCTTTCTCGGTTGCTTTGACTATATAATTTCTGTGTTTTATATGTTACAAGACAAAACCTGAACAATAGAATATATTATAACGGAAAATACGAAGCTAACCGTATTTAGTGTAGATTCATCAATTTACTCTCACAAGTGGGGCCGATTAAAGAAGAGAGGCAAAGCCCACTCTTACGGTACACAAAAAGCAACAGTCTGAGCTTGCTGCCTGAAAGAGACAACACCAAGCGTCCCAGCTCTAATCTTCTAATATACACAGAACGAAACATGTCTGGTCTTGAAGTTGTCGGCGTCATCAGCAGTATCGTACAAATAGCCGATCTCGGAGCACGGGTGGCACTGAAGCTTTGCACATTCCGTTACAAGGTCAAACAAGCAGAGTCTAGCATCCAGAATCTCTCCAAGGACGTCTCCCTCACATGCACGATTCTACAGCAATTCGCAGATAATTTGAAGCGAGATGACCAGATCCAGCTCTACTCGCAAAATGCGTTCAAGACGGCACAGGAGATTCTGGACGAATGTGGACGGATCTTTCGAGAACTTGAATCCGCCATGGACAAGGACTTGTCCAACTTTGCATCAATAGAAATCAAGAATCCTTTTCTCAAGCTTTCTCGGAAAGTGAACATCGCCCTCAAGGAGCCACAGTTGGTTATCCTTCAGGCCCACTTAGATAGGCTGAAGAATACCATGTTGCTAATGATGAATGTGATTACTCATGCGAGTCAGTTGAGGAACAGAGAGACTGAAGCATCCAAGGCAGACCAGAAGGAACTCATCGAGATATTGGTGCAGCAGAAACGCGAGTCTGACCAGAAGTTCGAACGATTGACAAGGGCAATTCAAGGCGTCGAGCTGGGGAAATCTTCAGCGTCTGTTAAGAGAACCGTCACTATGAACTCTTTAAGTGTTTTCGATAATGCGCTACCGATAGTTTCATCAGTGAACAATGAGTCTGGCTCGCCATCGGCCAGACTTGAAGGGCTTTCTTCCCTTTCTCAAGCAAAGGATGACCAATCTGTCCAATTAAGTCTTGAAATTGAAAGATATTCAAGACTCATCCGAGACATATTGGAGGAGATACAGGTTACAGCGTGTCTTCTAACAACAGGTCGCCACGACCGAATCAAACAGACAATCTTGGATATGCATGCAGCCGAATTGCGAATGTTTAATAGCGAGTACGGAGAGAAAGCCGGGAAGCTATGCGCACAATTTTGTCAGGGACCATTATTTGATGATATTTCGGATCAAATACCTGAAGAAATCTTAAAACACGTCCTAGCAGCCACTAGCGAAGTCCTGGTAGAGAATGAAGAGGTTCCAATCTCGATGAGAAAAAACAAAAAAAAGAAAAAGAAAGCAAGGAAATGGCTAGAATTGGAATCTGAAAATGATCAATTGAGAGAGGATATAAACCTCGTCGAAGAGGAATTGAGCAACATAAATATATCCCCACTCGATCCGGGGGGCCAAGATAATCTCTTCGATCTGAAGAATATATTGTCGAGTTGGACTACATTGAGAACAGATGAGATTATGATCCAATGACTTTTATTTTCTGTATCAAATGCTGGTATGACTGCAGTGAGCTGATTGTTTGCTATCCAAAACGTTTGCATAGAAGTGTGTGTATTGATGGGGATGAGGGTAAATATGCATGGGAGATTCATATCAGAGAAGGAGTGAATTTATATTTTGGATTATATTGGGGAGCACGCTGGCTAGTATCCTTGGTGAGTGGTCCACAATGTGATTCACGTGATACGCTATACTATATTAGGAGTATGTCCGTTTTAGACAACGTCTTTTTTCGATCAAGAAAAGCACCCACAAATATCCACCAAGCCACAAGAGTGGCGCGCGGATCGGGCCTTGCACATGATGCACGTGACATCCGCAGCGCTCTCAGCCTCATGCCCCGCTTGATCGTGCTGAAATTCATACATAGTAGAAACCCACTCTGACCGAGCGAGCATGGAGTGCGCCCACATCGCCAATCCTCGATGAACAACGTCCATTCTCAGAAAGTAAGAGTCATCCGAAGATGCCTCCACGGTCCCGTGATGAATTCCGAGTCGCGATATTCTGCGCTCTAGAGGCGGCCGCCGTAATAGCCTTGTTCGATGAGCGATACGATGCGCTTGGCCCCATATATGGCAAGCATGCCAGCGATGCCAACAATTATACCACTGGGAGAATTGCAAATCATGATGCAGTATTGGTCTACATGCCGGGTGTGGGAAATCGAATATCCGCTAGCGTGGCTAGTGCCTTGCTTGCCAATTTTACGCAGATTAAGCTGGCTTTACTTGTCGGAGTCTGCGGTGGCGTGCCATATGCGTCGGATCGTACAGAGATCATCCTGGGCGATATCATTATCGGCGATAGTGTGGTGGAATATGATTTTGGCAGACAGTACCCGCACGGATTCGAGCGAAAAAAGGGTATGAAGGAGGCCCTTGGACCGCTAAATCGAGAAATTCGGTCTTTCCTGAACTCTTTGCGAACGCCACAGATGAGAAATTTAGTACAAATCCAAATCGCGCAGTACCTGAAATTGTTTCAAGACATAGAAGGAAATCAGTTTAATTATCCAGGTGTCTTACAAGATGCATTATTCGAAGCCTCTTATCGTCACAAACACCACTCACAACAGTCTCCAATTGATTGTATCTGTGTTATCTGTCAATTGGATATTGATACGGTATGTGAGCAAGCATTGAAGAGCGACTGCAAGAAGGTCGGATGCGTAGGCCATTTAGTCCAGCGACGCCGACTGAATGCAGATCGCCCATTGCCACTTATTCACATCGGCACGATTGCGTCGGCGAGCTTTGTAATGAAATCTGGTCAGCGTCGAGATCAACTAGCTGAACAGGAGGGCGTGATTGGATTTGAGATGGAAGGTGCTGGAGTATGGGATATCCTGCCTTGTGTGATCATTAAAGGTGTTTGTGATTACGCAGACAGTCATAAGAATAAGGCATGGCAAAACTATGCGGCAGCCACCGCGGCATCCTGCAGTAAAGCTGTCTTGACCTATTGGGTAGATGCCCTCCAGCAACAGCAACGTAAGCTGATCTCGACCCATCGAAAAAGCAACGATGTTATAATCTGTCTCTAACTTGTGCTTTACTTTTGGCAGAAACCCTCATTCCTCCAAAGCCATCTTCCACGGTTCCCTTCGAGAGAGACGAGATGTTTGTTGGTCGGGAAGACATTATCCAGAGTATCAGTCACGCGATTCAAGGAGGAAGCGGGCAGACTTCGAAGCGTGCCGCCCTCGTTGGCTTGGGAGGCGTAGGGTGAGTGAAGGGGAAGAGATTAACAATATGACTAAGTATGTCCCAGAAAGTCTCAGATCGCGATTGAGTACACGTACCGTGTTCGAGAATCTGCGCTGAATGCATCGACCTTCTGGGTTCATGCGAGTAACAGAACGAGATTTGAGCAAGGATACCGAGATATTGCAACTGCGGCACAGATTCCTGGATGTGATGATCCAAAATGTGACATCCTCGAGCTGGTGAAGAAATGGCTATGTGATGATAAGAATGGCAACTGGCTGATCATCATGGACAACGCCGACGATGCGGATACATTCTTCAACGCAGTTGGAGACAATATACCTTTAGTTGGTTACCTACCTCGTGTTTCCCATGGATCAATTCTGGTTACCTCCCGGAATCAGACAGCGGCGCGGAACATTGTGGGGCATCGCGGTCAGGTGATATTAGTCGAGCCAATGAGCACTGATGATGCCATGACCTTATTGAAGACCCGTGTTATAGTGGATCAATCATCTGAAACCGAAGCGAAGTTACTCGTTGAGGCACTTGAATGCATTCCTCTGGCCATCGCACAAGCTGGCGCATACATTTTGAATCGCTATCCGCAAACCAGTCTGTCGACCTATCTGCAACTTTTTCGTGAAAGCGAGCACAATCAAGAGCATCTTCTCAATTATCATGATGCACACGATCTTCGACGAGATCGGAGCATCCGCTATCCCGTCATCACTACATGGCAAATCTCCTTTGACCAGATCCGCCACACGAACCTGAAAGCCACCGATCTGCTGGCCTTGATGAGTATGTTTGACCGACAAGGAATTCCGGCCGAGTTACTCCGTGATGGGATGAATCAAATACAATTCGAGGATGCGATGGCTCCATTAATCAGTTTTTCTCTCGTCCGGGTGGAAGTTAACAAACAGTCATTTGACTTACACCGTCTAGTGCAATTATCAGCTCGACAGTGGCTGGAGAAACAAGGCCAGCTTCACCACTTGGCTAAAAGAAGTGTACGAGTTATGACATCGGTGTTTCCCAGTGGAGATTACGAAACGTTCGCGTCTTGCCAAATGCTCCTTCCACATTTGAAAGAGAAAATTCGAATCAATAAGGGGATAGATAGGGACAACAACTTGGATGTGTCCATAATTACACAACAATGTGGTCGGTATCTTTACCTTTTGGGAAAATATGAGGAGGCAAAAATCATGTATCGACGAGCACTCGCTGGGTATGAGAAAGTTCTCGACGCTGAACATCCTCATACACTAGCCAGTATCAGTCAACTAGGTTCAGTGCTTAGAAGTCAGGGAAGATTTAAGGAGGCAGAGTTCATGCATCGACGAGCACTCGCTAGGTATGAGAAAGTGCTCAACGCTAAACATCCTCATATACTAGCTAGTATCAGTCAACTAGGTTCAGTGCTTGAAAGTCAGGGAAGATTTAAGGAGGCAGAGTTCATGCATCGACGAGCACTCACCGGCAGAGAGAAAGTGCTAGGCATTGAACATCGTGACACACTGATCAGTGTCAGTAATCTAGGAATAGTGCTTGAAAGTCGGGAAAATTATGAAGCAGAGGCCATGCATTAAGAAGCAGTCTCTGGCGAGGAATTTCAGGCACAGCACTTAAAGCTAAGTGAGAGGTACCACAGTACTTAGGCTAAAGGAAGCGGTTCATACAGTAGTAGGTCACTTTTTTCGCATTATTATCGACTTTGAATGTGTCGCAGAAATGTAGAATAACTACAGTCGCACCAGAAAATGTCCTTCCCCATCATACAACAGTCTCTCCACCTCATCTGCGCACAGAGAGATTCGCGCGGAGAGTGACGGTACCGGTTGATACTGAAGGAAGGAGCTGTTGAAGTGTCATGAGTTGCGTATCATATGAGGGCTTCTCGAAAACAATGCCGAACCACGTTCTATAATCTTGGCTAGACTTGACATATCCAAGACAGTATGGCGACCGAAAAGCTGCCGGCATTTCGTCGCAGAGGAGCTCTGTCAACAGACGAATTCGACCCTTGGGTTTGGAACTGGCCCAGTCGGTATTCAGCTGGTGGGAAGGGTGGCTATTCCATTCAATCCAGACATGTCGGCCATCATAAGTGGCAAAAATATGGTTTTCAGGGAAACTCTGATCAAGGTCTTTAGAGTCAAAATCAAAATGCGAAAGATCTAACGGCTGCTGGTCAGACATAACAATCTCCACGCCCACCTGATCGCTAATGCGTTTATACTAAATCTTCACTTCTGTGAGTTTTTTGAGATATCTTTTCTTCTTCCTTTGTGCTTCTATCTCTTGTAAGAATGGCTGCCCAATAGGATTCTCATGAAAGGTTGCTGCACCTAGCGACCCACCTCTCTCATCAGTCTCATTACTTAGTGCTTTAACCAATCCAGCTAAGCTCTTGAGGTCGTCACGAATTTGCAGAATCTCGTTATAACTTGTATCCACAGTAAGCTATAAGCGCTCAATTTGTGCACTGTCGAGGAGAGCTATTAGAAACGAATTAAAGTCCCCAAGTTTGGCAATGAGACTACCGAAACTTGATTTACCCACAATTGCCCATACTAAACGTTTGGATTCCAATGCAATAGTGCGAAGGTTCCTTCCAATTTCTACTATCCCTTTCACCACCTTCCAAAGTTGTTTTAAGCGCTGATGTTTTTTCTGGTCAAAGACAAACGAGGGCCTGTTCTCGTAGTCGTGCAAAGGCAGGTAGCATGGTAACCAGATCAGTCTCTAGTTCCGCCTAATCATCCCATCCACTTACAGCTTGAGTTGTGTGATCCTCGTATTTTCCATGTGTTGTTGCATAATGTTCAAAGAGTGTCTTTATCTCAGCAAGTACTGCTAAAAGCAATGACCTGTTGATCCGGAGTGTTTCAGAGAGGATTCCATCAGTATAGAGGACTCCGGCTTCAAGTCCAAAGTTTAGGAAACGTTGTTGTTCCAGGAGGCGGATCTTGCAGTAGCGAAATTCATCTGGCATGTTTACCTCCTTGATGTAGTACTGGTATCCTGGTGAAAGAATTAGTAGTGATGGTAAAATACCAAATTAGGGCCGGCCTTGCACCTTTGATGCATTCATCGAGGATGCGGGCAAGGTAGGAGTATATAAAGTGATATCCACGCCAGCGACAGACGAGTCACGGAAAAAATCTAGTAATCGTCGCTGCCTCGACTTAATTTGACTCGGACATTCTATCTCGATCAGTCAGTCTGGTAACTATGGCCGGTATGTATGCGTGCATTTGCATCTCACATCTATATCTGCTCACGATTGATCCAAGGCACCAACCCTCAACCTCACGCGGTGGAAGAGAACCAGTTACTGAAGGCAGTGGTACGGTTAGAACGTACAATGCAGGATCGGTTGCAGGTGGAAGGCTACTCGATGACGCAGTATCGAAGCGTCTTCAATTTCCGTCGACGGGGCGCAGAGGACCAACATCCCCCCGTTCTCCCTTGGAGGTTCAACAAGCAAGCTCCTCTTGACGTTCAGCCATTGCAGTTCATCCAAGCCCGCTTGGAGATGGAACAGAACCTGGCCGCTGAGGTCTCCTCCCGCCAGGTCTCCGGTCTCATCCGAGACCGTCACTTTTGTCACGCTTGCCATCAATCGCCGTCACCCGAGACGCCACGGAATATGGGGCTGCAATGGATGAAGTGTGCTCACCGTTTATGTATGTCCTGTCGAGGCTGCGTGTCTCTGTGCCAGAGAAGATTGGTGGTCCAGGGGGGACAATCCACCACTGGAGAGACGACTCATATCTGCCCGCTATGCTGGACAGTCGCGACGCCCGCGTCGGACGACGAATTGAACGGTTAATGATCTGGTGACTGGTGACTAGTCTTCTGGAGGATCATAAAAATAGCAGATGAGTAGTGGGAAAATTAATAGCCGTACCACAAAGAAGGGCCTCATATAACTCTCATTCGAATAGCGTACTTCCGCGTAACTTTTCATCCTACAATGATTCTCGCGTCACTTTACTTTCAGTTCTAGATTTAAGTAGCACGTGACGAAACAGTGTCTGGACAGATCAACTCTCTATATTATTGTAACGACGAAACAGTGCAACACCGGGAAATTCGAGAACATCTTGGTATGATATCAGGAAAAGGTGAGCGATATGCTTATAGTGAACAAGGCAATGTACCGTTTCTCAACAAGAATCAACTGATCTCATCCGATGTAAAACACCTGCCATGGCGAAACACGTGGGGTAAAATTGTATTACGAATACGCGGAGTCGTCAATTCTCAATATCGCACTACGCGCACGGTCCCCAAAAGTTATCATAAAGGCTTGCTTGAGAAAGTGGGCAAACACATCCGACAGCTGTATTATCGATTATCGTGGCGTGCTGGCGCAACTTTGGACTAGTATGGCGAGATTAAATGGATATCTCTATCGTATCAACGTAGCGCATACCGATCAGTGTGATGTGGAAAAGCAAGAGAAACCGTCGAGCACTTTCTTTGTCGATGTCAGAAGTGGACGGCATACCGAACAGAAATGTTGCAATAGACGACCACCTACCGAGGCGACTTATCCTTTTTCCAGGGGGCAAAATCACCTTCAGATGATCAGAACTGGACCCCGAACTTTGAAGCGGTATAGGCCCTAATGCGGGTTGCAATCGCCACGAGTCGACGCCATTTAACCATGGAGACGAACAGAAATCAACCACTCTTCCCAATCTAACTCATCAATCACCCCGTGATAAAAACGGTAGACGCGCTTCAACTGTCGGAGAAAGGATGTTGAACACTTGATGAAGAAGCACCTTCAAGCCCGCTACTAACAAAATTACCAACCCACGTGCATCCGCTGACAGATGAGATGACCTATATTAAAAGTGATCATGTATGGGATGCAAGGAGACACAACATATATATTAGTACATGTATTAGTAGATTTGTGATAATTGCTATTTCGGCTTGGCCGCCGGGCGTTAATATATTGTGTGTGTTCAATTGGATTTAGTTTCTGTAATGTGTCGGCAGTCAGAACAATGGAAATGCTTCATTTTCTAATGACTATGGATACACATTGCTAAAAAAACTGTGGGTGGCGGTCATGTTCTAAGGTGCAGCACTGCATACACCTGCCGGCGTGTTAAAATATGCAGGTCTTTACGAATATAAAATGGCCGTACGCCTACTTTTGATGTTTCTTGTTCTCCAACAAGATTCCTTTGTCTTCCTGTCATTCCTTTGACTGTATATCAAAGCAGATATAAACAATCTCTCGAACTCGACAATCAAGCATGAGTGCTTCTAGTATTCTTGCAGCTGGTCTGCTCATGGTGCTGGGGGCTTATGGCCAAAACACCATTTACAGTGGCTCTGGGTTTGGAACCTACTACTATGACGTTCAGCAGATAGATGCCTGCGGCACTAGCTTTGAATATCAGAACATGGGTGGTGTTCACTGTAGCTTACAGACGACTCTGAGCTTGACTCAAATCAACTCGAACTATTTGGTCGCCATGAACAATACCCAATTGTCAGCGGACATGTTCCTGTACTGTGGCAAAAAAGTCATTGTTTCAGTTAACGGTCAGCCCTCTGACCTACCACTCTTCATTGGTGATGGTTGCGAGCGCTGCGGCACTGGTTCCGCAACTGCCACTTCATGGGATGCAGTAGGCGCTCCTGGTTTGGACTTCAGTTACGAAGTCCTTAATGAGTTATCGGGAGAGGCCGCTTGTGCAGATGGTCATATCGATATCTCATGGGAGATTGTTGACGAGACTCTCTACAACTTCGACAGTACCGGCTCAGGACGTGCACAGGGACCTGTCTCAGGCGCTGCCCTTAGCAGTCAGGCTAGCTCTCCTACCGCCTCATCTACTCCTTCAACTTCAGTGACTTCTATAGTTGCAATCCCTACCAAAACCACAGGAACATCTACCCAGTGTTCTGATGGGACTTGGAAATGTAATGGCAATGTTCTGGAGCAATGCTACAACGAGGTTTGGAACCTAAGAGCTACATGCACTGCCGGTATGACTTGCCAGGGAGATACGAACCCTTACTGTGCCTTCCCATCATCAGCCTAGATTATTCCTGTAAGGAGAAGGTTATATATCCAACTTGCCAAAAACGGGCTGGTTCCGGTCGACGGTTGGTTGATAATGTTGAAGAAATTATCACTTGCCTATGAAATTTACGTGCGCCTCAGATACAGGAAGCCAGCACAAATAACCAGCTTGATTAACTTTTTTTTTAGCTTTTCTGAAACTATAGATTCTCGTCACAATCGCTTCGAAAAAGCCATCATGTTCCCTTACGAAAAAGGATGGTACTGCTACAGTCGCATCACAAATTAATAGACTAAACTTACCATGGGTTAGATTGCAGAAGTGGCGCTGAGAAAGAGTCCAAGAGTTGCAAAAATTAAAAGCTATACTTGCAAGGCACCGCATCCACACGTTTTCACAACTGATATCCTATTTAATAGATAATGTTAAGCGCCAAGGGCTCTAAGCCTAATTTGGAGCCTACGGATATTCGGAATCTGAATAACACAAAATTGCCAAGCAGAATGCTTGAGAATTGAATTAATTTGAAGCGTTATAAGGTGTGATATCGAGAATATTCTGTCAAACATCGTCACTCTTTTTATCCACATTCTTTTGAGCATAAATAGCAGCTTGTACTAGTATACGTAGTAGATCCTAATACAAATGATATCATAAAGAGTTTCGAATGATGTAAATCGAATGTTCTCGTATGCGTTAGAAAAGGTTGATTTGTAATGCTCAACTAGGCGTCAATTCTTATGGAAAATTCTCGATATTTGTTGTGTGAAGCTATTCCATGGGTTCTAGGAACTAGGCCGTATGTAGACGTGCCAAGACTTAGTTCCAACAAATAATGAAGGTCACATGATCATATGCTATGACGACGGGTCGGCCCCGCCTCTAGAGAAACCACCCGACTTACCCATCAACAACATTCCTCCTATCAGTTTCGATATGGCTGAAACACTAGACAATAGCCTTACCGCAATTGTGGATATAGCTGCAGACGGCGATGTTATATTGGTCGTTGGACCAGAGAAAACGCGATTTCGTGTCCACTCGCTGGTCCTGAAGGCCACATCAAAACCATTTTCTGCCATGCTGGGCTCCCATTGGAAGGAAGGGCGTGATCTATATGAAAATGGGTTCGTGGACCTGTTACTACCCGAGGACAACGCGATGGCGATGAAGCATGTCTGTGCTATTATACATCACCAAAACAAGATGTTGCCGGACATGATGGCTCCCTATGACATCCTCGACGTTGCTATTACGGCGGATAAATACGATTTTGTTGATGCTTTGAGATATGCAAGCGAATGTTGGCTTCAGTCTCGTAATGTGAAAACTGACGAACTCATGATTCTTACTGCTGCTGCCTATGCGTTCAAGAACGCCGAAGCTTTCAAGGGACTTACCAAAGCACTAATCCTCGACTATGGCGATTCCTACCTTTCTCTTTCTACCAAAAAGATTGAGTCTGTAATGAGCTGGAAAGTATTCTGTAAGACATTTGGGGAGTTTCCACTGCCAAATAGTATGATTCACTAACTGGTGGAATCAGGTATTCTCGAGGAACAAAGAGATCTCACAAGATTAAAGTTAGGAGACATACTTCTCGGAGGTATGACAAGTGGAATGTGTGCCCACAAATGCGGATGGACAAGCAAATATGCGTATGCTTATTTAAAATCGCTCAGAGACCATCAACTTTGGCCAACAGGCTTGAGCAATATTTCGGAGGCAATCGAGCGAGTGGGGAGTATGTCAGACCCGATACCTGATGAACGGGATACTTCTTGCACGTATGGATACAAACATATGGCACCGGATTACAGAAGGGACCGCCAGCGGGAAGTAGATGCATTGAGGGAGTACGTTGGGCTTTGTTTACATTGCGCGCGGATGGGAAATTCAAATTCAGCCTACTGCCACAGATCACACTAGCAAGATGAACCTCCATCAAGACCTGTTACCCTAAGGAGTCTTGAGCCACTTACATAAATTTTCCTGAACTTAATTCTCTCCGTCATCGATGCATGCCTGGAGAATGCAATGGGGTCCTGTTCCAGTCAGGTCGTAGCGGCGAAAGAATTAGGTCGAGTGATACCGGTCGAGCCAATGAGCACCAATGATGCTATTTCTTTATTAAAAACCCACGTTACAGTGGGTCAATCATCTGAAACTGAAGCGAAGCTTCTTGTTGAGGAACTCGAATGTATTCCTCTGGCAATTACACAAGCTGGTGCATATATTTCAAATCACTCACCCCAAACTAATTTATCGACTTATCTGCAACGTTTTCGAGAAAGTGAGTCAAGCCAAGAGCATCTTCTAAATTACAACGATGCTCATGATCTTCGACGAGATCCAAGCATCCGCCACCCAGTTATCGCTACATGGCAGATCTCATTTAATCAGATCCACCGCATGTGGCCCGAAGCTACAGATCTACTGACATTGATGAGTATGTTTGACCGACAAGGAATTCCGGCTGAGCTACTCAACATTGGAATGGATCAATTACAATTTAAGGATGCGATAGCTCCGCTAATCAGCTATTCTCTCGTCCGGGTGGAATCCGGCAGACAGTTATTCGACTTGCACCGTCTGGTGCAATTATCAGCTCGACAGTGGCTGAAAAAGCGAGGCCAGCTTCTTCAGTTGGCCAAAAAAAGCATAGCAGCGATGGAAGCAGTATTTCCCAGTGGGAATTATGAAACATCAGCATCTTGCCAAATACTCCTTCCACATTTGATTCGTTTCACTGAGGGGTTAGATGAGGACAGCCATTTAACTGTGTCGAGTATTTCCAATCGATGTGGTTGGTATCTTTACCTTATGGGAAAATATGAAGAAGCGGGGGTCATGCATCGACGAGCACTCGCTGGCAGAGGGAAAGCGCTAGGCACTAAACATCCTGACACACTGGTTAGTGTTAGTAATCTAGGCTTAGTGCTTGAAAGGTAGGGAAAATATGAAGAGGCCGAAGCGATGCATCGACGAGCACTCACTGGAAGAGAGAAAACGCTAGGTGCCGAGCATCCTCACACTAAACAGTGTTAATAGTCTTGGCTTAGTGCTTGAAAGCCAGGGAAAGAAAGCCAGGGAAATTATAAGGAGGCCGAAGCGATGTATCGACGAGCACTCACCAGCTATGCGAAAGTGCTCGGTATTGAACATCCTGACACGCTGACCAGTATTAACAACACAGGCCTAGTGCTTCAAAGTCAAGGCAAATACGCAGAGGCAGAAATCATGCATCGACAAGCACTCGCCGGCTACGAGGAAATGCTCGGTGTTGAACATCCTGACACACTAACCAGTGTCAGTTATCTAGGGTTAGTGCTTAGTGGCCAGAGAAAGTATGAGGAGGCTAAGATTATGCATCGACGAGCACTCGCTGGCAGGGAGAAAGTGCTTGGTTTTGAACATCCTGACACACTGACCAGTGTTAACAACATAGGCGTGGTGCTTCAAAGTCAAGGCAGATACGTGGAGGCGGAAGCCATATATCCGCGAGCAGTCACTGGCAAAGAGAAGGCAGTTGGGCCAGACCACACATCCACTTTGGATATTTTCCACAACCTTGGTAATCTCTACAGTAACCAGGAAAAACTGTGGGAGGCAGAGATAATGTATCAACGAGCATTGGCAGGCTACGAGAAGGCACTTGGGCCAGGCCACACATCCACTTTGAACACTGTTAACAACCTTGGGAATCTTTACAGAGACCAGCAAAAACTGCATGAGGCAGAGACAATGTATCAGCGAGCACTAGCAGGCAGAGAAAAAATCCTCGGTCCAGATCATACGTCCACTCTCATTACTGTCAACAACCTTGGGAGTCTCTACCTACAAAGTTCAGGGGAAGTCGAAGAAGGCGGAGCAGATGTACCAGCGAGCGCTCGCATTTTTGGCCTCTTCTGAAGGCCACAAGGACATTGTGCAGCTGCTATTGGAGAAGGGCGCCGATGTGCACTCGCTGGGTGGATATCATGGCGATGACCACTACCGAGACTATACGGTAACAACCGAATCTCGATACGTGTCCGATCAAGTTTTCACTGCGGAAAAGAAGACAGATTGTAACACTCAACCAGCTTCACTCTCTGAGATGGAGGACCTGGAAACTGTTTTTTATTCCGATAATTTTAGCGTGAAAGGCTCAACCAAGGTGGCCTATATCGACGAGCTCGTGCATAAGCTCCTCACAGCCATTTCATCTATTAAACGTGTTGCAGAGGCTATGCCTGATTGCCTGAAAGCATTTTCATTGAGACTTACGTCGGCGGACTCGTCCCAACAGGTCCACCGAAATGTTTCTGCCTTTATTCGGAAATATAAACAGTGAGTACATGGCTTAACTATTTCCTGGCATGATTGTGCCATGGTGCTGACAATAAATCAAAAGAGACATCGCCGATGCGTTCCTGACCGAGTCATTAGATGATATATCTTCATCAAGGGTGTCCGGGGCAGGCGACAAAATGGTATTAGAAGAGATCATGGAACTTTGGTCGAAGCATGATCCAAATTCAGGGAATGATTTGGCCGGAGCTGCTGACAATATGGCACTAAATGAGAAGCGTGATTCAAACCTCGTGGATTTTGAGGTATGGAGTGAATCGATCACAGAGTCCGATATAATTCCCGATAGCGAAGGTGAAAATCCTGCATCTATTGACCTGCATCCAGAAGTAGAGACAGATGAAGCTCTACGTTTCGAGATGCCACAACTGCAAAAATACCGCGAGTGCATTTTTGAAAATCCCGCATATGACTGGCTTCTCAGTGATCTTCGGAGGCACTGTCTTCTCACACCATCAAGTCCAGATGTGATGGAAGATATTGGTAAAGTAATTAGGCAAAGCCTACCTTCACAGGCTCGTTTCAGCAGACGAGAGTCACCCCTACCCTATAAAATGTCAGACAATCTGGGACTTGGTTTCATTCCTGGAGTACCAAGGATACAGTGAAGAAAACTCCAAGGCACTCCCATTGGTCATCACACTAACAGGCTCTCGAGAAGCAGCTCATGCTCTTACATGTTTACAATATCTGCATCAGATGTGGCCACTTTCTGCAGGAGAGGTCGTCAAGTTGCTTCAGACCCTGCTAGAATCTAGAACAAAGGGCAGAACGACAGGTATCATATCCCAGGCAAATTTTTAAGATGTAGTCCATTGTATTGACCACTAATTGAGCTCCTAGGTACTTTGCAAGACGGCACAAGACTTGTCGGTTGGTTTCAATCCACTAAGAACTCGAAGAAATGCAGGACCGTGGTTGAGGTCATAGGTTCTGTCAATTCAGTTGTCGAAGTTGGACAGCAACTCTCTTGGCTGGGTTCCGCCCTTCGCTCATCGCCACATTCCGATCGAATGGCATACTGTCAGCCTCAGGTTGATAATTTTCAGAGTGTCAATTATAGACTTCAGAGTACAAAGCGTCAGTACGCCGCGGAGGTCAGCGCAGATATCTCCTTTGAAATCGACAAGAAGGCGTTTTCTCACGATACCAATGGGGAGTGTTGGCACGATCTCTTCCGGAACTGTGTAGTTGTTGAAGGCTACCCAATATCTCAACGACCTGAAGTGGGCGTTACAAGTGGTCTCGAGATTCCCCTTCCAATGATGGCTAGTCTGGTGCAAGCAAGTTATGTCAACACTTTTCTGGGCAGCCTAATCATCAAAGGATTTTCCGCTATGCTTGTTCCCACTGAGAACCATGATGGGCTTGTAATGTGGCATTTGGTACACAACAAAAATGGTGATCGAATTCATATCTTGACAATACGGTGGTCCCTGTGAGGGGCCTGATAGCGGGACGATTATCAAAGGCACGTCATATTCTGGGGTGGTGCTCGGAAACAAGATACCTTGCCGGTATGTCTCCTTGCGCTTATAATTTACTTTCATCAACTGACAAATTGTTCCAGGAACGCGAGATGCAAAGTATAACGTATTAGGCTCTCGGCTTCCCAGGGCACGCGGTAATGGAATCCTTAACCAGGCATCCATCTCCAGCGGACAGATAATTACAGGCGGCGAGCCCTTCTTGATCGGGTACAAAGACATCCCTTTCCATGTTTCTCGGGTGGGATATCTGAGTAAACTAAAGTGGATCTTCAAGAAGTCTGTGGTTCTCTGGGACGAAGAGGCAAAGCGAGGATGGATGTTAAACGGTGCAACCGCTCTCCTACATCTTGTGCGTGCCTCCATAGTACACGACAATGATGGTCCTTTTGGATCAGAGTGCGTTTTTCGATGAGAGAGCTTTGAGGAGGGCCCGATCCATTCCATACGCACTCCTGAATCCGCTATTACAGTCCTTTTGAACCCCGCTAACCGGGCCATGACGATATATGAGGGCAAAGATGAGCATGTGACGTTTGAATCCCGAGTCAAACACTTTCTCAACATTCTTGAGCAGATCTTTGATTACCAGGTACTTGCTGTCGGGCCAGATGCCAGTGGATACAGCTCCAAGTCTATTCCTCGGTCTGACAATATCACTTATCTGACGCGCACCCTCACCCGCTTTGCTGGTGAGGTGCGCGCTGCGGCAGGGGTAATGGGTAATCCAAAAGATCACATGATAGAAAGTAAAAGAGCACAATAGAAACTTACCTATATCGTCGTGTCAGTGAACCAGGCAGCAGCAATCAGGCAGCAGCAATCAGGCAGCAGCAATCAGGCAGCAGCAACCAGTAGTATCCTGCCACGCATAACCAATGACACGTAGCAGACTGGAGACTAGACAAAAATGGAATAGTGGAGATTTTACAATGCGTACCTTAAAGTCTCGCCGAGAGGAGATTAATTTTGTTATTCTAGATATTCGTTTATGTATTGCAAGACAATGAACGGTGTCTGCGGTGGTGGTCGGTCGTGGGGGTCGGAGGATGTGCTGCTCCGGAAGCTTGGTGGAGGGACTGTGGTTGCTTTGGAGGGAGTGTCGGAGGGGAATACAGTTGTTTGGTGGGAGGAGAGCTGGTGGGGAATATCCTGGAACCGTGGTGTATTAAGTTCTGTGACTCGTCACAACAACGACGACAATGATGTTTGTATGGGGGGCACCGAACACGCCTGTAATGTCATATTAACGATGAATGACGGTCGCGAATTGCGCGTCTATCCATTCGACTACTAGTCCCAGGTTACTTGGAGATCAAAATGGGTTTAGTTAATTTGGAGAAAGGGCCCAGCTCTGCTGGGGGGGGCGGCGCAGCCCGATACGGGGGGAATAGTAGGGCTTACTAAGGGGTTAAGCTTGATTTGATTATATTAAATCAGAGTATTGCTTGGCATTTTTCTAGAATTGTATTTTTGAGTAGGGCAGCTATTGTAGTTAATCTAGTCTTGCTGACTTTTACTCATGGCCTGATAAATTAAAAATTAGAACATTTTCTAGTTGCTCTGCCTGGGGATGCTGTAGACCCTGTAATGCATGCGATCTATGACTTACCTCTAGGCATCAGCGTTCATTTATTAAATGCCCCACCGTGTCTCAATGTAAATCATGGCTTTATTTCGCTGACCCTATCAAATAAACTTATCCATTTAAACGTGGCGATTTAAGACGGATCATCTAACGCAAGCCCATCTTATCATGCAGAATGTTAAATAATAGGGCACTTGTTTCTATCCATAGAGATTCTGTGGACAGAAATTCTGGAGACAGATATTTCGGGGACCGAGTTTCTAGGAGGCACCGTTAATTTCCTATTGGCCCATGTCAAACTGCTGCCCGCAGGATTTCTATTGATAGAAACTCTGCCCACAGAACTAGTTAGGTGCTACGAGACGTCAGGGTCTCCGAGAGCCACCACGAATCGCCGGCCTTCCCTTACAAGGGGCTGTTGCGGATTTTGCTGCCTGAGGCTCCTTAGTGGCGGGTTTTCATGGCTAGGGCAGAAAGCATGACTTAGAGCCAGGATGGTCACATATCTACAAGAGAGGTATTGTTGAATATATCTCGGTGAATGTGTTGTTCCGATAGGGAAGTGGGTCTGTGTATACATGATGTATATAATCAGGCTATAATGAACAACTCATACTTATGAATCTATTCTTACCTACAAAATTTTCAGTTAGAGCGTCGTCGGTGAAGACACCACAGCCAACTCCCACATCACTGTCCGCCATATAAACATCAACGCCCACTGGAACAACGCAACGCATATCTTTGCTGAGACACGATTGTCTTGTCCGCGATCACCACCGATGTGTTGTAACTCGAAAATTCGATATAACAGAAGCCAGGAGGCGCCGTGCTAATGATACGAACTGCAAAGACGACGATGGAAATCTCCTTCACACAGAATCCCACGACAACTTTCAGTACCTGGAAGTCGCCCATATCCTACCTCACTCTTTGACAAAAATTTCTGCTGGAGATGTGGAACTGTGTATAGTCCATGTTTAAAACTCTACTCACAAACCTCTAGACTGATTCAAAGAAGAATGTTCTGCGAATTTTGGACATGTGTGACCCTGGCATTATCCACCTCATCAATGGCCCAAAGATAGATAGCCTTTTGAACGCTCTTACATTGACCATTGAATTCCATCGGCTGTTTGGTGAATTCCAGATATATTTTGAGCCTACGGGTATGCCATACGAGTACAAGATTGACTCTGTTGAGAGTGGCTTCTTACGCGATCCATTCTTCCCTGTTACTCGCACGTCCAAATCATACGATTGACCCGCCATCACTACGCCTTCTCGGCGTTCATCGTACCATCGCGAAGATTCTGAAATTGTCCGGTGCTGTCGAATACATCGACCAAATTTTACGGGACATGGAACAAGTGGCAGTGAAAGCAGATGGGTCGACCAATCTGGGTGATATAATAAAGTTACGGTTTGATGGCTGGGTGCAGCAATTGGCTGTATTTTAGTCAGACGCAGCCAAAAGCTTCGACAAGAGACACTCATATATTGCCTTGCAATAATTACCTGCCCACCCTTGTTGCCACGTATGAGCTCGAGCCTTCTTGATGACTTTACTTTTCCTGATCTTCCCCTCGGCGGTGCGGCGAAGGAGTATAGCGACTGGCAACAATTACGTGTGGAGTCGGAGGTGCAGAAAGGCATGGTTGCAAAAAGCCCGAGATTTGGCACTGGCAATGGGCTGGGATTTAGAGCAATATACAAAGATCAAAACTCGAAGCTGTTCGTTGATCATGGACGTGTGATAGACGGCGTTACCCGTCGCGATGTCGAAGATATCTCCGAGTGGACGAAAAAGTTTGATCAAATCCTCTTTTATTTGAAGTATCTGGGTGAGTTGGTTGGTATGTCGGAATCCTGTACTTCTGATAATTCTAAGAGCGTCTCGTATATATCCCCTCCACCCCACGCCCCGGGTAAATTCCGAATTGTGATAATACCACCGTCCTAGTTACTTCCTTCATTTCAGATGAATTTCGAGTAACTTACTGCACTGATAAATTAATATGCAAATGCTCATATTAAACGGCATAATCTAGATTAAACCAGGGGTTCCTTTCCAATTTTTATCAAGTAGACTGTGATCGTTCCAGACAGATACCGATTTATTCATGATCGATATGAGCAAGTCGTAGGAAAACTGAGGAACCGACTGTAAAAGATCGTTTTGAAAAGCCGCAGAGCCCAATTCCCCTGCATTTCTAAGCGTAGTCAAGTGATCCATAGTAATTTTGACTGCCAAATCTCGCAAGCCTCTGTCATTTCGGGGAGTAGAATTATACATCTCGATAATCGCTTGTGGAAACGAATTCGCATCTAACCGTTCCACCAGCTCCCGCTCAACATTTTGTTTGGAAAGGGCTTTTAGACCCTGTATGAACAGACGGTCTGCAAGTGAATACATCAGAATATGAAAGGATAGAGGGTCGTGGATAGGCGCTGGTCCTCTGGAGACTTCGGAAACACCAGTCAAATCGGATCGAGATATTTCACCTTCCGGTAGAGTAGAGGGAATCTCTTTTTCCAATCTGCTGGAAGAGGCAATTAAATTCTCATCATCTTCAGATGGTGTGACATAAGTATCGGCCTCATAATCTAAAGTGTAGAGGTATTTAATCATCTGCTTGATCAGAGCTTCATTCAAAGTAATCTCGCCAGTAGAAGCTTCCTATAATTACTGTCGGCTTGAGAGCATTTTTACATGGAATGGCTTGTAGGTCCTTACCTTGAAATTGCCATCACAGGCTTTAGCAAAAAAGTCAGATCGTGTACAGACTATGCATCGATGGACCGCGTATGAATCCTGACCACATATAATTTTCAGATCACTATATTTCGAGTCATATTGTAGGCTGAAATTACTATATTAGAAATCAGCAGTCACGTGCAAGTACAATATGAGTACAATACCGTGCTAAAGCATCTAGCAGTTCTTGACCGCAAATAGTGTCCTGGCTCTCATTATAGCTGTGCCACTCTTTGCGCTCCGGTGGAAGCTTCCTATGGTGTCTCTTTGGCATAGTTCTTGTCACAATTTCTTAAGGGGATTTTTTGAATGAAAAATGGTATGCAACGTAAACTTGATCCTCAAGGAGGACAGCAGTTCATACTATGGAGTAGTTAAAGTTACAGTTTTTGTGGCTTACGTCACCATTACGTATTAGACCGGAGCGTCCGTCCACAAGGTGTATCTATGATTGGATACAGCGGGCTAGAGTTAACCTGAGTCCAGAACCACAGCCAAATCAAAACTTGTACCAGAAGTATGGGATGCCTCGAGGATGAACTGCTGCTGATGATAACAGCAATCGTGATCATGGCTCGCCCCTCTTTTCACTATGAGATGTTTTCCTTGTCTTGCGAACCTTCTTCCATTACCGGTACTGCATTTTGTTGGCAAACACCCAGGCTACCTATACAGCGCCTGCAAGTGCGGCTTTACATAAGTACCAACTCTTCGGCTCTTTCTCAGCGCCACTCCCGCGACCTAATCTATACTAGGTTTAGCCCAGTGTTAGGGTAATTTACGACCCGTATGGAACGCTAAAATACCGGAGTAGATTCTTGGTAAGCTGCACATTATTGGACGTTTCTCTTAAGGAGACTGGTGCGAAGTACAAAAAATGCAATGCCTGAGTATACTATCGATCGTTCCTTTCAGGGCAAATCCGGAATCACGTTAGCATAGCACCCCTGCTGCACTACTATCTTCAAATCTGAGACCTCGGAGCATTGGATTGATGGTTCCGTTACCAAAGAAGATAGCTCTAAGCTCTACGTAGTATAAGCACCCAGCCCTTGAAAGTATGCGCTCCGGATTGATCCGCGCGAGGGGATCGCTAGTGGGGATAGATCGCTTACTTAGTGGGGTATCGAACATTTCCCTGTACTGTAATTGATTCCTAGTCTGAATAGCAGTAATCATAGTCACAATTGTTGATGATATCCCATCATCCTCCCAATCATCAAATTCTTCAGGTCCATTGAAAATATCCGCCCAAAGTATCATCCTCAAATTCTCAATCAATGCATTATCCGGAATATCATCACTCTGTTGATTAATGGCCCCTTCGAGAAACTCTTTGTCCCAGGGTCCGCGGGCATTGGTATTCGATGTTCCATCAAAACTTGGGCTTTGTGAAAGCTTAATTCGCTCTTGAGTAGCTTCCGAGACATGAAGTTCCCAAAATTTATTGCCAGGTTGACACAACTTGGCATTATATGTGTTGAAAAGATCTGGCAACAAGGTGACATCTCCTGCGCAGTATTTCACAATCATCGGCTGAATAGGACGCTCATTAAATATATCATATCGCCCTCCAAAAGCGGGATCAAAGAGTCGTCGAGTAATGCTTTTGGTAAGCTCCCATGCTTTTTTCTCTGCTACAGAAATCGTACTGTCTCTCTCAACACATTTGCTTAGTCCAGCTAGAAAATCCTTCGGGCCCTTTCTTGTTCCGATCTCCATTAGTTGAACATCCCTGATACCGTCAACAGAGATTCCGTAGTAGCTGAACAATGCATCTGAATCATGTCGAACATCAAATAGCACTTTCAAAATAACCGAAGATTCCAGTATGAATTTGAGAGGTTTCCCCTTGCTGTTGATGGTAGTAAATGCTTCAGTTCCCAGTTTATGTATATCGATGAGGTATACCCTCTTCTTTGGTGCCAAATAAAGCGACATGATAGATATTGAACCATGCCGGCCAAGCCTTATCCCTTCCAAGTCGATAAAAAATGATGGAACGTTTGTTGGAAGTTGGGCGACCTCATCTATAACTGACTGAAGGACAGACACCGAGTCTACAACAATAATTTCAATCCCACACACTGAAGAGCCTGAATATTTAGCTGTGGAAAGGCCTGAAGATACGGTGCTTAACTCTTTGACTTTTCTCTGGTCACTCCCATGCATACGTTCGTTACTCTCAAAATATCTGCCGATCATTCTAGAACTACAAAAGGAAATCGGATTAACATTAATGCTGGTTTTGCCACCAAGTAGATTTGTAGAAAGGTATGCAGCGCTTTTTTAATTTCTCTGGTATTTCAGGCCTATCTAACTAGTCACCTTATAAATATCAGATGCTTTCCATGTGTTCGTCACAAGATATTGAATACTTTCACAAGTATCTCACAGCAAGGGAAATCACCCAAATCTGCGACCAATTTCACACGAATTTGTCACAGAACAATCAAGTGATGTGGAGCGGCATTCCTCGTGCAACAGCACAGGCATGGGCAGATCAACATCAAATGCAAACGTTGACCACAGCAATGGGACCGTTGATGATCCATGGTCATCCAAAATGCCTGCATACCTCGAAGTCAAAATGGAGCATGTACATGCAAGGCGCGTCCGCGCTTTTCGCTTATCACATCGCTCTGCAAGAAGGCACTGTCACAGTCCTTACACCCCCCCTTCCCGAGAGATTTAACCCGTTTGGAGAGACCAATTATCAAGCAATTGAAGAGCCCATATTAAAGGGCAAACTCGGAGCCAGTCATGTTTCACAAATTGAGCTGGTACATCCAACAGTGATGGGTGCTCAGGAATGCCGCTACCAATTTTGGCCCGTGGACCAGGCCGATCATTGGGATTCCCAATTTGAAAACTTGGCTCCGCGACAACGAAGCTGGAGACGACCAAAGAAAAAGCGCTGGAAATTATAGCCAGCTGAGCTTGTCGCAAGTGTGATAAATATACAATACGCTACGCACTCGCTACCTTGAACAAAGCTCATGGTTTCAGGTTTCAAAAATAATTCATTTGTGGCTACTCTGTGCAAAATGTCTTGCAGTACACGAAGTTGGCAAAGCAGAAATATGGAAGTCACGGCTATTCAGTATATCCTGAGTTGTTTCAGCAATTGCACCAAATTTCTGGGTTATCTTTTAACTTACACTTAGGTGCGAAATGAAAGAATGTCATCTCATCTAGAGAGAACCGACGCGTAGTTTTCTGCTTAAAATTGTGTTAATTTCTCAACAAAGAATTAAAGTATCCTTTGCTTACTGAGCCATAAATGAATTATTTTCGAAACCTGAACAACGAAAATTAGTCAACAGACCTGGAAGACCTGTGGTGGGATGATGCGGGGACGATTCGGCGTAATGTTAATCCTGAGCCCGCTCTACCCCGCTCTACTAGTACACCGCATTATTCTTGCGATCGTTGATCCGGAAGACTCTAGCGCGGCGTCATTATGAGAAACCTTACACCTCACACTTCTGTTTATTATTCTGCACATGAGCCAGTTCTCCGATATTCATACTACCAAGCGAGGCGCTGTTACAGTAGTGTGGGAAGACGTTTTTGACGCATTCCCCAACTTTGGTTGTGATTATTTAACCTACACGGAACTTACTATACATGTACATACTATAGCACTGTGATTATTTGCAGGATTTTCAACTACTGTAACAGTGTAGGTGACGGAGATCTGCTGCCTTCGTTAAACAAGGGTCTTAAAGAAAGCAAGCGTCAACGACAGGGGAGATACGAACTTGATGAAACGTTTTCCAAGACCGGCCTAAGAAAACTTCAAAGGTAGCCAGAATAGTCTTGAATATTATTATACTCCTTGCCTCCCACCGACATAATCGATAATCCTGAGTTGCTTACGTTCTTTCAGATGTGGATGTCCACATGATCTTACTGCTGGACAGAGGTTCAGTGCGTTACCGGAATTCTTAAAAATGGAAAAGTAGTAGCACTATCGCGATTGGGGAACATTTAGATTAATATGTGTTTGATTTTAGCCTAGCGTGCATCTGGATCACCATTGAAGTTAGTGCCCCTCGATTTTGATGATCTGAGCTCCATTGGGTTAGTGCCCACTCGTGGTGTGAATAGATCGGTTGACGTTATCAAATCAAATTAAATGGACGATCGCCGAGGAGGGAGGGCTACATACTACATAGTAGACAAAGCATCGAACTGTCAGCGACCTTAATCCGTCATGACTACGCAGAGTGAACCCCTTTTGAAGTTGCTCTCAAAATTAAAACCTTTACAGTACTCGAAGGTGCAAACGATTGTAGCCACCCTCGCTTAATATTGCGAGGGGTCAGGGTAAATGAAATCATCCATCCATCCATCCATCCGATTGTAGCCACCTACGGAGAATTGATACCAAGCTCCCGGCCATCCGTTCCCGCCGGCTATACCAACCGTTACCCCGGAACCGGGCTTACTTACTAACTCAACTACGAACGGGCCACTTCTGGCTTGCAACCCATGGGAAAGCCCTCCGGCATCGCGAGGATGATAAATGTGAATGTGGAGCGAAAGAAGCGGTCGTCCACATTCTAATCGACTGCCCGAGATTAACAAATAGAACGATGGAGACTACGGAAAGAGGCAGGCGACGCTTTCGGCAACGTATCGCTCATGCTTGGAGCAAAGGGATAAGGGAGTACTAGCAGCTCTGCGTAAGGCGGCATTCTAGATGCTGCTCTGGACTTTGCGGAAGCATCTCAAAGGTTTTGTAGCCGTGGGCCAAAGGACCCACAACAACAGAACCCAAGGTAAAGGCAGACCACAGGCCCCTAGGGCGAGGCATAAAGTTCGCTCGTAAGAAATGTGACGATGACTGTAATTAGAGCTACAAGGATACAGATAGTGGTAGTAGCCTGCATATCGCTAGTGTAGCGAGGGGTCAGGGTAAATGAAATCATCCATCCATCCATCCATCCATCCATCCATCCATCGATTGTAGCCACTCCCCAGCGATGGGCAGACACCTCTACGTGGTGCTGGGGACAATTAGTCAAGCGGGTTTTTGGATAGATACCGCTTGAAGAAACCAAGATCTGCCCGAAGGAGATGGAAAAATGGTGGTTCAACAATGGTTTGATAACAACAATCTTGACGCGTCGGGAAAACTTGACGCGCGACCTACAACGACAACAACGAATAGCCAAGATGCCGCTTCCTCATCTTGCCGCGCTACAATTGATGACTTAGAAGGATGATGCCTGCCTCTTACCTTTGCCGTGGCTAGATTTTGTCGGTTGATCTACCCTGTCACGGGAATGCGGGCAGACAGGTTTCTCAATGCGTTCCTGCCTCGAGCCAAATTGGTCAATAACGAAGAATAGCTAAGGCCTTGTCCAACCTTACCTCGCTATTGCCTCAAGGGTCGCCGCCATATCGAAGCTGGGAAGGAGATGTCTAGGCCCTGTCGTGGCGGTCTATCTTGTCTTCTCTTCCTCCGGGGCGTCTTCGTCTTGCTCTAATATCGTCTCTCTCATCTCCCGTGCCGCTCTTGGTGTCGTGGTACAATGGAACACATACAATGGTTATAAGGGAGGGTTTGCGATGGTTTCTTCTAATATGCTGATTGATTGGCTTAAACAAGCCACTTCCCGCAGATTCCCCGCTGAAACCAATGCTTCTCATGCGCATGGAAGATCATTTACTTACTAACAGACAGATTCGAAACCTCCTTCACCTTTTTTCATTCTCTTTGTTTAAATCTGCCCCACTATGGAGACGCTAGTTATAAGACTAGTGTGAAAATATCTTCGTTTTGTATTTTATCTACTGTTAGCGTATGTTTCATACGTACTGATACATTTCCACCAGTTGCTTGTCTGACGTTAACCCGAGATGTACAAAATACTGGTAGGTGGTGTGATGGCCCAAATAATGGTTTTATTGGTAACTATTACGAGAGAAATTAGCATGGAAAGGAAAACTAGTACGCAGATATGACCTTTGATTTGTCAAAAATAAAATATAAACAAAACAAAAAACAGCAAAAGAAAAAGAAAAAGAGATATATACGTCCAATGCCGCTTTTCGTCGAAAGCGCCAACTGAGGCAAGCGCTGTGGCACTTCTTTCACTCTTATTTATCCTATAATCCAGTCGACAAGAGTCGTTCCTTTCCAACAATGCTGGCCGCTTCTGTATATGGATCGTTTCGCGATTCAGGACGTCTAGGTTGGGAAAACGAAGAAGGAAAAATTTGGTATAAGCAGCAGCAGTGGCTGCTGCATAATTGTGCCACTCGTCATTCTTATGTGAATCTGCATAATCGCTTATTCCTCGAATAATCAGGCATTGCCCAGTTGTCATAACTCCGGCGCCTTCCATTTCGAAGCAAAGCACTTCCATTTCGGTACCCATCCGGTCCCGAACCGTTGCATCCTTTATTACTTGGTTTCCGGACGCAATGAGACCGTAATGAACATGTGGTCCCGCAGGCCGAGGCTTCCTGTGAACCTCAGGACCGATGCAGTTTCTGCATGTCTCTTGGCCATCTTTATGCTTAGAATGAGGCTCAAACAGCTTGTCCTCTTGTTCAGGGTTCCTATATTCGGGCCGTAAGTTCAGTACGCTCTATGTGTGGTTCAAGGAAATGAGGACGAATATCCAGATCGGATTGAAGCCGACTGATCGCAGTCATCAGCGATCTGGCAGGGCGGTGAATGATTCCTGTACTCTGAAACTTAGAGTTATCTTGGATTCTCTTGCCTTTATCATGCTGGATAATAGCGGTGCTCACTACGACATCACCCAGTCGGATATTATGTTTTTTTGAAGGCACCCCCCCCGCCGATTCCAACGACAAAAAACCATTTGACTGAAGGGAAACTTTTCTCCATGTCCGAGGCAACTTTGGAAGCAGCATTCGTACCGTTTTCCTCATATGGTAGACAGGCGGCGATCACATTATGGCATCCTACACGGCCAAGAACATACGTATTGGTGTCATTCTCATGGCGTGGTAGGTCTTGATGGGGGCTGTCAAATAATGCACGAATGGCCCTTAACTCCTCGAAGCGATGTGATTGATTCGATGAAGTGAGATATCACTGCCATAATGTATAAGTTACATGAAAGTGAATACAACCCAGCCTTGGACAGCTCGTAAGGTATTGTAATCAGATGGTTATTTCAGAATCAATTCGAACACAAAAACAACTACCTCATTAAGAAGAATAAGCAAGTCTTGGCGGTGGGGCACAATAAAATAGAGTGTGTGAAAGGAGTGAAGGAGGTTTCGAACTTCGGCAAAATAAGGTGCGAAACCCGAAACATGCTTCACCCGAAAACACTCTCTCTACTTTGATTTTCCCCACTTGTGGATGCAGGTCTATGGGTCTATACTATAAGCGGCTAGATTGACTATACCCAAATACCAAATGTATTCAATTGGTCACGTTTTGTCCTGTAAAATACAAAACAAAGAATACTGAATAGTAGAAATTGCCTACAATGGTTTGGTGCTGTACAGTACGTCACAAACAAAACAAAACGTGACCAGTGCAATGCTGAAAAATACTGGGCCCACTATGGCGGCTGAGCAGTGGGGCAATTAAAAGAGAGAGTGAAAAAAACATGAAGGAGGTTTCGAATCTGTCTGTAACTGTTTATAGCAATTGATGGGAGCATCTGAGAAACCCTTCTAACAGAGTAAGATAGAAACACATACATCACTGAGTAAATCTAAACAATAACACGCTGTAATACAGATACAATCTACAGCAGCCCTCAATTAAAAGCAGGCGACTCCACAGAGGTCTCAGACTAAAATCTTGGCGGTGGGGCAAAAAAAGTTTGTTGGTTAAACCGATTTCGAGAATGTAGTGGGGTATCTCCTTTTTCGTCGTATTTTCCAAGGCAGCCGAGCTCAGGTATTCTAGGTCCAAAGTGATCTCCAAAGTGATCTCGGATGGAGTTCTCATCATATACAGTATGTCGGCTTCGACCTTGAGGTGCAATCCTTGTGCAGTGACTTTGAGTTCTTTGTCGGCTATTTCTAATTCTTTTTCGATTTCGACGAGTATACCTTTGATGTTTTCGCGCCATATGGTTTCTTCATCTGGGGTGTGCCATGCCCAGATCAAATCTTTCAGCATCTCTCTTGCTGTTTTATTTGAAATTCTGGGTTTGTCCTCAAACGTCACCGTTGCTCTGGTTCTTCGTTTGGGTTGTTCAGGTGTTTGAGTGCTTCGTGCACTTCCAGCTTCTGTCTGCTGCTTCGCGTTTTTGGGCATTGCGGCATCTGCTTTGCGTTGCAGGTTTTCTAGAGCTTTCTCTTGTTCTTATAGCCATTTGCAGTTGTCTGGCTTTTGCCCTTTTCTCGTTCTCGGGAAGTATCCACTTCCTTGCTTTGCATCCAAGTGTATACTACATAGATCTTCAGTACAGAAGGCCCATGCAGTAGATCCATGACCTGGATGTTTAAGGTTGTCGTATAATTCTTGACAGTCTGGCTCACACTTGAATCCTAGCGTTGATTCATTGTCTTCCCACTCGCCGTCTGTGGGGGTTTCTTCAATTTCTTGCCTTTCTTGAGCATCCAGAAACTGGCTCTCAAGGTCTTCGTAGATCTGGTCGCTGACTTCTTCTGGTAACCGTTGATTTTTCTCCTGATTCCCGGAACCAGTCTGGGTGGTCGTTTTTTATTTCTCGCATTTGTTCCTGAGTTCTAATCCGTTCTTGATCCTCAGATTCTGTATCTTGTTCGTCGTAGATGTCTCGGTAGTCGCTAATGCTATGATCTTGGTCCCATTCAGCGTAATTCATCTGGTCTTCCTCGTTGAAGCCACCGTCGCGTGTAGTGTCCTTTTTTGTGGCAATTGTAGCATTCCACATTGCTCTCGTCTCTCAGCTTCTTGTTTTGCCCCTTTTGCTCAGCCGTTTTTTTCAGGGGGATCACTAACTCTGGAATTTGAGTGGTTGAAAGTCTATTAAGTCTACCTGCCCGCATTAATTGGCCTACCCTAACATGATATTTTGTATGGCCGCCTATTAGCCACAGAATACAATTTATCAAGCAATGTGTTTCAGTTGATAGCCTGAATCTGCCATACACTGTAGTACTACAGAATATTCTCAGTGTTCGATGTACGTAATATTTATCCTTTTACCATATCCAAATTCCGATCCTTAATCGGTAGCGTCGATGTAATGTTCTACATTTTCTTATCTCAAAAGCGCCTAATTTTAAGCTTATTGACGCTCTTTTTTCTTCTCAGCGCCCTGCAATCCCTTCATTCAAGGAAAACGATACGATCCGGACAGCTCTGGGGAAGTGGCGTCGCTTTGGAGCCTGGTGCTCTAGATCTACCATCGGTGGATTATCCGGAAACAGATTTACCTGCCTGTACAGATCGCCTCGGGCTGGCGTATCTGGAGAACCTTCGAGAAAGCCGTGCGCAGTACTGTTCTCCTGCTTCTCCATCGCAGCTCATGTGCTTCCACAGCCGAACTGCTCCGGGGGGACGCCTCGATTCTTTTTGTATTGGACAAAATGCGGTGTTTAACCCAAATCTGGGCAAGTTCCAGCTTTCTTGCGAGAAAGTTGATCCCCGAGAAGTAGAGAGCAATCAGAAAGCGCCTACTCTGGATGATTTTTCAGCGTACTGGTACCATACAGGGCCTCGACAGGTTTTCAGCGATTTCGTCGATCTCGATGCGCAGGTTGATCGCAACGAAGAGATAGAAAGAATCATAATTCTGGTGAAGCGCGAAGGGGTTGGTAACATCTGGCACTCCCTCATGGAGATTATGTCTGCAACCATGACACTCGATGTACTTCAAACGACACGTTCGGAGGGCAACCAGCGTCGTATAATTAACGCTGAAGACGCCTTAAGAACTCAGGTAGTCATCGTCGACAATTACACCGATGGAGCATACTTTGAGCTATGGCGAATATGGGCCAGAATGCCGGTGGTCCGACTTTCTGATCTCTCAGCTGGCTTCAACAGCAGCCTGGTCGTCGTTCCTTTACCTGGCGGTAGCAACCCAATTTGGCAGGCTGACTGGGAACCAACTCTCTGCCACCACTCAGATCTATTGCAGACTTTCGCGTCGCGTGTCCTACAATATCTCAATATCTCCGATCCTCTCAAGCTGCCAAATCAGGTTGTCGTAACCATCATTGAGCGCAAAAGCACGCGCAAGCTGATCGACCAACACGCACGTATCGAGGAGCTAAGAAAAAAGTATCAGGCTAGCGAAGTTCTCATTCAGCTTGTTGACTTTGCTGCACTGCCATTACAAGAACAGATACAGATCGTACGAGGGACGGATGTGCTTGTCGGGGTTCATGGAGCGGGTCTGACACATGGTCTTTGGTTACCTCAGCGATCGGCTATGGTGGAAATTTTACCAGAGGATCTCCAACATAAGGGTTTTCGGAATCTTGCTGGAGTTCTGGGCCATGATTACTTCAGCACACATGCCTCCAAGTTACAGACAAGTAGTAGGAGTGCTAATGATAATACGTGGCAAGTATCAGACGTCGCTCTGGACGAGGGACGGTGGCTCCAGTTGATGAACGTTGCAATAAAGAGCATGTATAACAAAGGTCGACATAACTTTGACGTTGTGAAATGATACATGTACCTGCGTGTCGGAAATGGCCTTCATCTTCGACTGACTGGACACATTCTCGCAGGAAGGTGCGAAATTCTTGATTAGGATTCGCTACATATACAGTCGCACCAGAAATCTCCTTCCCAAGTTTACATACATAGATTGCTTTTCAAACCCTAACCTGAAACAATACTAATACGTTTACGGTTAATGCGTTGCTTTCGGTATGTTTCGAGGCTCAATAGTATGATACCGTACAGAAAACCGCTTGTAGGAAATGTATTGTTACGGTACTAAAAAATACAATGTTTTGTCCGTGATGTCACGCTTTCTAGGCAACCATCACGTTCTCATACAATCTCTCTTCTCCACGCAAACGCAAAATGGCGAGACATCTCAAACCACACGGACAATGATCGTTCGTATGATTCGAAGTAAGCAATTTACGTTGCAGGGGATTGCTAACGCCGCAAAATGTTCTCGGCGTTCTGTTTCGTACATCCACAGGAAGCTGCGGAAATTTGGCTGCGCAAGACCTTCTTGTCCAAGCTGGACGGCCCTCAATGTTCACCCCTCTAGTACTGGAAACTCTTTGTAATCCTCTTTCAAACATATCTTGACGAGATGGCAGCCTTCCTGACGAAAGAATTCGATATTCTTCCCTCGCACTCCAGCATTCAGCAAGCTCTTTCGACACGCGGTTGGATTAAGAAGAACCTCCGACAGAGAGCGAAAGAGCAGAATCCCCAGCTACGCGCTTACTACCAGCACAAGCTATCCCAGTTCCGCTCCTACCAGCTCGTCTTCGTTGATGAATCGGGCTGTGATCAACGGATCGGCTGTAAGCAGGCGGGGTGGTCTCCCCTTGGCGTGACACCAATCCAAGTATCCGCATTCCATCGAGGCTCACGATATTAGATACTATCCGAATATACCCAAGATGGGACCGTGATCTGCGACATATTTCAGGGCTCAACGGACGCAGCAGTGTTTGAAAATTTCATCCAGCGACTTCTACAGCATTGTCAGAGATACCCGGCACCGAGATCCGTGTTAGGGATGAATAATGCGTCCTTTCATCGCTCGGAGAGGATCAGGCAGCTATGTTCTGATGCAGGGGTCAAGCTGCTTGCCACCTTACTCCCCCGATTTTAATCCGATCGAAAAATTCTTCGCCGAGCTGAAACGATATATCAAGAGAGTTTGGCCAACATATATGGTGAATCCGGATGATGGAGAGCGCTGAAGGCCATCTCCAACACGCAGGCATTAGAGTATCACAGAGCTATGTAAGATCGTTCACGATGCTACCTATAGTCGACATAGCTGATTCGGATAGCTGAAGAATTACACAATGATTTAGGAGTATAGGCGAAGTTTGACGTCTGCGTATGGGGATTAGTTGTTCCACAGTATATGCAATGTGACTAAAAGAGCTTGAACAATGAATCAACTTCTGTATCTGGCGGCGGAAATTTCACCTCCTGAAATTCGTTCACTTTTGCACCGAGATGCTTTAGATAGCTGTGCATAGCGAATACCCTTTTAGATAGCCCGAGGATGCAAATCACGGCGTCAAGCTAATCTACATCACAGGAGTCTTGGGTTTCGGATCCTGAAGTGGTACTTCTAGCAGCTGTGATGAGAGGGTGATTTGTAAGGAGTAATTTGGCAAGTGATCCTTTTTGGGCACAAGGTAAAATGATATGTGCTCCCAGGGCTGATTGTGTCATTTGTATAGCGTGTGAAACGGACAAAGGTAGCAGCAAATTGTCCCCATTCAATGGCGGTAAATTCGGTAACTAATTATACTCATCCATCCAGTCACTCAAAGCATGAGAGGCTGACCTGGAATCTGGATGGCTATGCCCTAACACTTTGTTGCGCAAATGCAAGGAGGTTTTCATGAGCGTCAGTGCGTCTTGAAACTTTCCCTGAGATTTCCATGTGTATGCTAGGTTTGCCATGCTCGACAGAGTGTTAGGATGCTCTGCTCCCAGCACGGTCTTCCTTGTCTCCATGACTTGCACCTCCAGCTTCTCAGCTTCATTCAATCGACCCTGATTCCGGTAGGTCCTCTGGTTTCTTTGTGACCAAATCTCGCAAAAATCATACTTCAGGACCTGGATAACGGGGACATCGGCGAGAACTCCGTTTTTCATTAGAAATTCCTCTAGATCCGTCCGCTCAGCCGTATCCGCTATTTCCAAAGCTCTCAGGTCTCAGTCCAGATAGCAAAAAAAGGATCTGTTGGGGGCCATCAGCATGGGCGCTGCTGGTTGCTCTTTGAATCCGCTAATGACGCTACTTGATCGTGCACATTGTCGATCCATTTGAAAGATGACTTCTCCCTATCACAGAAAAATGTGAATTGCATTTTACATCAATACAGACAGATTCGAAACCTCCTTCATGTTTTTTCTACACTCTCTCTTTTAATTGCCCCACTGATAAGTCGCCGTAGTGGATCCAGTATTTTTCAACACTTCATTCGTCATGTTTTGTTTTGTTTGTGACGTATCGTACAGCACTAAACCATTATAGACAACTTTTGTCATTCGGTAGTCTGTGTTTTGTATTTTACAAGACAAAACGTAACCAATTAAATACGTTTGGTATCCGGTCATGTTTAAGCTATCCGCTTCTAGTATAGACCGGTATACCAGATCCACCAAGTGGGGCACATTAGAGTAGAGAGAGTGTTTACGGGTGAAGCAGGTTTCGGGTTTCGCACCTTTATTTTGACGAAGTTCGAAACCTCCTTCACCCTTTTTACACTCTCTCTGTTTTATTGTGCCCCACCGCCAAGACGTGCTAGTTCTTTTTACTGAGGCGGTTATTTTTGTGGTCAAATTGATTCTGAAATGACTATCTGATTACAATACCTTACGCCCTGCTGAAGGTTGACCTGTGTTCACCTTCCGGCGCCACGTTTTCTGCAGATCAAGTAAATCCATGGGTCACCCGCAGACCCACTAATTAAGCCACAAAAGTAGGCCCTGCACGTGATTCACGTGACACCCTCATTTGACGTGTCTGCGTCTACCACCAATCAATGCCCACAGTCCGCTCTCAGCCTGATACCCCGCTTGAACCCATCAAGAGCGATGACCCGCTGCGTTCCATGAGGGTCTACACATCCCTGGCTCTTGGTTTCCATTCAAACAAACAACAGTTGTCCGACGATGCCCCCACGATCCCGTGATGAATTCCAAATTGCGATAATTTGTGCCCTTCCACTAGAGGCAGCCCCGGTGGAGGCGCTATTCGATGACTACTATGATGATCTGGGCCATGTATATGGCAAGCACATAGGCGATGCCAACAGCTACATCACGGGAAGGATCCACAATCACGATGTCGTGTTGGCCTATATGCCGGGTATGGGGAATCGAAGGTCCGCCAGTGTTGCTCGTGGCTTGCTCGTCAGCTTCCCGGGAATCAAACTTACCTTACTGGTCGGAATCTGTGGCGGAGTACCATACGCATCGGATGGGACGGAGATTGTCTTAGGCGATATCATTATCGGTGATAGCGTGATTGAATATGATTTTGGCAGACAGTACCCGCATGGGTTCGAGCGGAAAAGCGGTGTCAAGGAGACACTTGGACCACCTAGTCAAGCACTCCAATCCTTCCTAAGCCGTCTACGAACTCGCCGGATGAGAAACCAAGTACAAAAGCATACCGCACAATACCTGCACATCCTGCAAGGAATGGATGGCAACGAATGGAATTATCCCGGTGTTTTACACGATACGTTATTCGAAGCCTCTTATCGCCACAAGCACTATAAACAACAGCCTACAATTGAGTGCATCTGTGTTGGTTGTCATTCGGCTGTCGATCTAGTATGTGAGCAAGCGTTGAAGAGCGACTGCAAGAAGGTCGGATGCGTAGGACATTCAGTCCAGCGACACCGGCTGAATGCGGATCGCCCATCGCCACTTATTCACATTGGAACGATTGCGTCGGCGAGCTCTGTAATGAAATCCGGTCAGCGTCGAGATCAACTAGCTGAACAGGAAGGTGTGATTGGATTTGAGATGGAAGGTGCTGGAGTATGGGATATCCTGCCTTCTGTTGTCATCAAAGGTGTGTGCGATTACGCAGACAGTCATAAGAATAAGGCATGGCAGAACTATGCTGCGGCAACTGCAGCATCTTGCGCCAAAGGCTTCTTAGCATATTGGGAAGGAGTTTTTCAGCATCAGCAACGTAAGTTCATCTCTAGCCG
The DNA here is from genome assembly GCA_037356135.1 of Talaromyces sp. F31. NCBI lineage: Eukaryota > Fungi > Ascomycota > Eurotiomycetes > Eurotiales > Trichocomaceae > Talaromyces > Talaromyces sp. F31. The sequence continues at coordinate 3,591,005 of JAYXSF010000034.1, forward strand.
TCGCAGAGCGACCAATGCTTCTTATCTGTGTCTCTGTTTGTGAATTCTGAGTAGAGCCTCATTCTTAGCAGAAACCTCAAGCCATCCGAAGCCTTCTTCAACAGTTCCCTTTGAGAGAGACGAGATGTTTGTTGGCCGGGAAGACATCATCAATAGTATTAGTGACGCGGTACGGGAAGAAGCGGACAGACTGCGCAGCGTGCCGCACTCGTTGGCTTGGGAGGTGTAGGGTGAGTGAAGTGAAAGATATTGACGATGCGACAAACTAAATATGTCCCAGAAAGTCTCAGATAGCGATCGAATACACGTACCGTATTCGGAAATCTGCGCCAAATACATGGACATTTTGGGTTCACGCAAGTAATACAACGAGATTTGAGCAAGGGTATCGAGATATTGCAATAGCAGCAAAGATTCCTGGACGCGACGATCCAAAATGTGATGTCCTGGAGCTGGTTAAGAAGTGGCTATATGACAAGACGAATGGCAACTGGTTGATGATTCTGGATAATGCAGACGATATCGATACACTTTTTAACTCAATTGGGGAGAATATGCCTTTAGTGGATTACCTGCCTTATGTTTCCCATGGTTCGATTCTGATTACATCCCGGAATCACACAGCGGCACGGAACATCGTGGGGCATTGCGGCCACGTGATACCAGTCGAGCCAATGAGCACTCATGATGCCATTACCCTCTTGAAAACCCGCATTACGGTAGATCAATCATGTGAAACGGAAGCGAAGCTCCTCGTGGAGGCACTCGAATGCATTCCTCTGGCGATTGCACAAGCTGGTGCATATATTTGGAATCGCTTACCCCAAACGAGTTTGTCGACCTACCTGCAGCTTTTTCGCGAAAGCGAGTCCAACCAAGAGCATCTTCTCAATTACCACGATGCACATGATCTTCGACGAGATCGAAGCATCCGCTATCCGGTCATCACTACATGGCAGATCTCATTTGATCAGATCCGCCGCATGTCTTCCAAAGCCACAGATCTGCTGACATTAATGAGTATGTTTGACCGACAAGGAATTCCGGCAGAGTTACTCAGCGATGGGATGGATCTATTACAATTTGAGGATGCGATGGCTCCGTTAATCAGTTTTTCTCTTGTTCGGATCGAATGCGGCGGACAGTCATTTAACTTGCATCGTCTGGTGCAATTATCGGCTCGACAATGGCTGAAGAAACAAGGCCAGCTTCATCAATTGGCCAAAAGAAGCATAGGAGTGATGAATGTAGTATTTCCCAGTGGAGATTATGAAACATCAGCCTCTTGCCAAATGCTCCTTCCACATTTGAAAGAGATAATTCGTTGCACTGAGGTGTTAGATGAGGACGACCATTTAAATATGTCGAGTGTTACAAATCGATGTGGTTGGTATCTTTACCTTATGGGAAAATATGACGAAGCGGAAGCCATGCATCGACAAGCACTCGCTGGATATGAGAAAGCGCTAGGTGCTGAACATCCTGATACACTAGTCAGTATCAATAATCTAGGCTTAGTACTTCGAAGTCAGGGAAAATATGAGGATGCCGAAGCCATGCATCGACAAGCGCTCGCTGGTAGAGAGAAAGTGCTAGGTGCTGAACATCCTAATACACTGGACAGTATCAATAATCTAGGCTTAGTACTTCGAAGTCAGGGAAAATATGAGGATGCCAAAGCCATGCATCGACAAGCACTTGCTGGTAGAGAGAAAGTGTTAGGCGCTAAACATCCTGCTACACTGACTAGTGTTAATAATCTTGGCTTTGTACTTCAAAGTCAGGGAAAATATAAGGATGCCGAAGCTATGCATCGACAAGCACTCGCTGGATATAAGAAAGCACTAGGTGCTGAACATCCTGACACACTAACTAGTGTTAATAATCTAGGCTCAGTGCTTAAGAGTCAGGGAAAATATGAGGAGATAGAGGCCATGCATCGACGAGCACTAGCTGGCAAAGAAAAAGTGCTAGGTGCGGAACATCCTCATACACTGAACAGCGTCAGTCATCTAGGCTCAGTGCTTCAAAGTCGGGGAAAATATGACGAAGCAGAGGGGTCATGCATCGACGAGCACTCGCTGGATATGAGACAATGTAGGCTCAGTTCTTAAAAGCTAAGTGGAAGATGAGACTTGGCCACCACAGTATTCAAGTCGAAGAGGGGAGCCTTTCAAAGCAGGCTAACTCCTTCGCGTTACAGTACAGTTGCATAGAGTTTAAAGAAGTTACGCAAATGCAAATCAATTATTTCTCTGCCAAGCCCTAATAATTCTCGTCATATAGCAAGTTAACCAAAATTTACCTCCAATTTTGAATGTTCTATATTTTATATTATGGCCCGAGTGGTCTAGAAGTGTGTTTAGTCTTATAGGTCAGACTAGAATACAGTTTGCTATTTACAAATCTAACCAGCAGCTTGACTATTGGACGAAAGACAAAAGTAGAAGGACAGATTCTTCGTGTTTGGATACTGCTAACACGTCTCGGGTCTATGTCGGACCCGCCAATTGTGGAATTGTAAGAGTATGTACGAGACATACGCTAATAGTGCTAAAATACATTTTACGCTAGTCTCGGAGCTAGCGTCTCCACAGTGGGGCCGAATTAAGCACAGAGAGAGCGTAACAACATGAAGGAGGTTTCGAATCTGTCTGTACAGACAGATTCGAGACCTCCTTCACTTTTGGGGAGAACTTCGCAGTCGAGTTTCTGAACAAAACAATAACATGTTTTCTCCTCCTCCGTGCAGATACTGAATTGTTTTACATCCCAACGATAATATTCAATTCCATAGTCGAGGATACGCGCTGTAAATGCAGGCTGCTGGATACTGTTAACGTATTTCACCATGATCTCCACAAAGCCTCAATTTAGTCAAGATGTTAACATGTCAACATCACTTGTCGATATTGGGTACCTGAAAATACAGGCTACTCTTTCCACAAGGGTATACCGGCCTTTGCAACGACGATGATAATAGACCATATCAATCAGGAGGAGGACGCATTCCCATTGCCACTACCTTAAATGAGTAGCGCCGTCCTTCATTGGACATGGGTCGTCCTTCTCAGCGCTGACGCTATAGCCAAATACATAGCCGGCAGGGAGTTATAATCCCAGTCTTTCTTCCGTATGCTCTCTATTGCTACTCGTCCTGGGATGTGGTCCTGCCATTAAAGAATCATTCCGCTCTCGACCACCGCTGGCACGATCGATGGCATGAAGGCGACTGTCATTGCACTCGCTCCATCAGCGCTGGTTGCGTGACGACGCCGATGGTGACTGCGTAACGGCCACCGGGTCGACCGCTGGGACCGGTCTCAATGCACATCCCGCAGCCGAAGGTCTGATCATGGTGGATGGCGGTGGTCTGGTGGTGCGCCGTCCCACTCGATGACGCCGTGCCGGGTCCGGATCAGACCCGACGTAGAGACGGCGAGATCGCGCCGCAGGAGTTGCGCAACTGCGCCGTCCGGGAGCCACAGGATCGGATTGGGTGTCGACAGGCGGGGATGGCGAAGATTCCGGGGGGTTGTCGTCGTTCGTCTCTCCGCCTCACCATTGGCGGGGAGCAACGTCATCCGCAGGCCAGATCGCGTGGCCCAGAAATAATGGTAGGTCGCGGTGACGACCAGCAGCGCAAGCATGGTGCACAGGGGACCCCGCGCCCCGACGAGACCAAACAAGCCCATTTCACACAACACCAACGTATACACACCCACCCATACCTGTTGCCACGCCTGCCAGTACAGCAGCCCGGCCGAGTCCACCGGGACGTCCAGCACGGACTGGATGAGGTAGCGGTAGATGACGGCCAGCAGTGCCAGCGACAGCGTGACTCCCGGGAGAATCACGGGCGCCATCACCGAGAAAATGATGCCTACGTCCGGGATCAGCCGCATCGCACGTTTAACGTGACCGCACCGGGGCACCTACCCAGACACACGAGAAGGGAGAGAATGGGAAAAACCTGACTGAGAGCCAGCTGGGCGCGAGCCCGCATCCGGATCCATCGGCTGCGGGGCGAGCGGTGGTTCCCACTCCACGCCCCTCCGGGTAGATGCCACACCCACTCCGACACGCGCAGCACCAGAGCCGCAGCCCGGCCGCACGACGAGAGGGGGACATAGGAAAGAAAGTAATTGCTGGCGAGCGGGAGGTTCTGCGCTAGTAGGGCGGGGACCGACGTTGGATTGTGGATGAGACGGGGAATCACGACCGTCAGGGCGGCGGACACGGATGTCACGAAGAAGACCTGGACATAGAGGAAGACAAAGTACAGCCACTGCGCCGAGAGCTCGGCGTCCGACCGAGTGGGATGAGCCTGCTGCCGGGTCATCCACGGGAGCAGCGACGGAAACGCATCCATCAAGAGTGTGAGCGCTGCGGCGGCAACGACACCCTGAAGCCATGCGAACAGGCGAGGGGGGAGTCGAGACAGGGCGGGAATGGCCCCTTGCAGAGAGTCACACTGCGAGAGCACGCCGATCGCGGAAATGGGTACCACCCAGACCACGGCCAAGACCAGCGCGCTCACCGAAGCCGTCGTGCGGCGCGAGGTGCGTTGCTCGGAGGTGAGAGGAATACACTCCCACGCGACGTTGTCATCGGTCGCCTGGTCAATACGGGTGACCTGCAAAAACGGTGGGCCGCCGTGGTGCCGGACCTGGCAAAGCACGTGCGCGGAAGCCGGGTCGGTGAAATGAAGAAAGGCGCATGGCAGCACCGGAGTGGAGGATGACGCATGCTCTGCCCGCCGGACGTCGTCATCGGCACGGTGCATCTGGTCGACCCGGCGACGAAGGTCGGCGTGCGATGTCGGCGAGATCGATTCAGCGGGGTCACGATTTATCTGGCGATCGAGACGAATGGCGAGTGTCTCGAGCGCCACCCGCGCATTCTCGCGACGACGAATGCCAGACAGCAGCGAGCGATCATCGTGGACGACCTGCACACTGGCCAGGGTCCCCGCAAAACGACGGAAATAGTTCCGGAGTCGCGATGGAAGCCGGCCATCGAGCCACGAGGTCGGAATGTCGGTCACCAGCACGGTGGACGAGCGAGAGGGATGGCGGAGGAGCCATCGACGGCGTACATGGGTCAGCCATGCGAGCTCCGCCGTGGCGACCCAGGATACGTACAGTACCACCAGAAGGCAGGCCGTGCCGTGCACCCAGTACCGCCACCACTGGTCCGGAGGGAGATTGGACCAGCTGAAACGCGCGAGCCCCGTCTGGCCATCGAGCGCGTGCCGCCCCTGGGTGGCCGTCACGTTGAGCGGAATGAGGGCGGGCACCACGATCACGGTCAAGCCGGCAAAGAGACGGGCAGCGGCGTGTAGAAAGCGAAGCAACAGGAAGGCATCCAATCCGTACTCGAGACTCATATCTTCGTCCGGCCGCTTCAAGAGGCGCCCCCATTCTCGAAGACGCGTTGCTCCGGTCTCCGGATGGGGAGGGGTTGCCTTCCGTCGGGGATGACTACACCAGACGTTAGCGCGCAGACTCCATCCCACGTGGCGACGTCACGCACTAGATGTGAGGAAACCGGTTGTGCAGGAATCCAAAGCCGACGGCCGCCGCGAGGAACATCCCTCCCCCCACGCATAGGGAGAGGATGAACGAGCGGAGCGACACCTGGTCGTCCTGCTGGGCTTTTCCGGCAGCCTGGCCGAGAGTCTCATTCACTGTGGACCAATCCATGTCGACGCCCAAATTGGTAACGGGCATCAGCCGGCTTATATGTCCCAGTGACGGTGAAGAACTCGTCGCCGGAATGACCGGTCCAAGACAGGGGCCTCACCTTGTAACGAATGAGGGCCCTGCCAGGGTCAGCAAAGGACGCGGTTGGATTATGTTCCACGAGTGCGCCGGAACCGGATCTTTCGTCTGGAAAAGGGGGGGTTGCGTTTGGAACGGCCCAGTGTTCGCGACGGATGCTGCCTAGGACGCGAATGAGCGGAATAAAAATCACGCTGGACGGCAGGATGGCTGCACGACATCATTTCCCACGCAGCTTGCATGGAACGTTTTATTCAAGATCCCCATCGCGCGGAATTCGAGCCGTCGCTGGTGTGTCTCGTGCAGCATCTGCAGCCGGTCGTCTTTCTTCAGCGCTCGCCATTGCTCAACGCTCTCCATGGATTTCTAGCACGCGCCACCGGCGAGCAGCTGCCAATCCTGCTGTCAGGTCGACGGAACTCGCCGTGCATTCCGGGGGCTCCGGGCGCGGCCACACGGCCAGCGACATTGCACCGTCAGCAAGTCACTCCGGACTCGCCCCAACGCATGGCATCGTCCAGACCTCGCTCCGCATGGATGACACGTCCGATCCACCGCACTGCGATGCCAGCCAATCGGTCGCCAACCCCGGTGGACGAGGCACCACCGCCGTCTGTAGCTCGATCCGTCGCCTCGGGCTCATTGTTCGTGCGGACGGAATCATCAGCCCCCAGTGCCGGGCGGAGTGTGGCTGGGGGTGGTACACGCACTCCGGATCGACGCCCGTCCCGGTGGACGCCAGAGAGTACAGCCGCATCCGACTCGACGCGTCGTTCCATCGGCCGACTGGTGAAGCTTTTGCAAAGCCTTCCGACGGCCGCGCAGGATCTCCCGACCGCCGTCCGAGTCGACCCGCAGCACCTCTGGGGTGTTCCCGCCGTCGTCTTGCCGCCCGAGGGCCCCGAGGATGATCCCACCCGACGATGTCGGCGCCTTCGGCTCGGCGAAAAGGTTTGTCTCCAGCAAGGCAAGATGCTTCGTAGTTGCCGACTCATGTTGCGACTCCTACAGGGCGACGAACACGACATCGTCCGCACCCAGAACATGATGCTGCCCCAGCCGCAGGAGGTAGACCAGAAGGTTGCGCGCGCCTGTGGGACGTCCATCGGACACGTGCGGCGGATGCGCGCGTTGCACCGAAAATACCAGGCTATCATGGCGGCATTTGGCCCCGGCATCGTTTTTGTGCTTAGTGGCGGGAATGCGGAGTAAGTACCCGGAGCGGAGCACGAACGGGGACGCATGCTGACCGGGTCAGTTGGTCGGCAGTCACGGAGCGGCAATGCCAGATCTTCATCGCATACGTACAGCAGTATCGGTCGGACTGGGTGCGGCTCGTGCAATCGCTGAACTCGGTCGCGGCGGTCGCATTCCTCACGGCCTCGAGCCGTGCTGGCATGCGCTGGGAGACGTGGCGCGACAGCCATTCGTGGCTGGCGTCGATCGTTCTGCAATATGTCACGGTGGTCGGCGATGCATTTCATCCGCGGTCGTCCGTTGCGCCAACGACCCCTTCGCCGACCGCATCCATGCGGGGCGCCGTGGGTGAGCTTCATGCGCTCGTCGTACGCCTCACGGGTCTCGGCTCCGACCGGGTATCGTCCATGGAGTCCGCTGACTCCGACGAGACCCGTGAGGCGTACGACCATCATGGTTCGGTCTCTTCTCTGGACCTGGAAGAACCGAGGAGTGCGGACGAGGCCGTCCAGTCGAGTCCCATGATCACGGGGGAGACGGTCCCGGAGAGACTCCGGAAACGACCCGCGAGTGAGGACGATGTACGGGAGGAGCACGCCTGGAAACATCTGCGACTCGAGTCTCATCCGGACCCAGATGAGGACGATATGGAGCTGGATGACTACCTCGTGCAACGGAACCAAGTGTCAAACTTGGAGAATGCGTTTTGGAGTGATCTGCAGAGTCAACAATGAAACGGGACGTTGCTGTGTGATGCAAGAATATGCAGTCTTGACGGTCCCTGGCCTCGATGATGTCCAGCCGCCAAGACGGGCCGATCCGAATCCCCCATCACCATTTTCGCCTACTCTCTCTCTTCCCCTATAAAAGCCCCATTTCCTAGGCTGGAGTCTATACTCGTCCAGAGATGAATAGGCCGGCAGCGATCGGATCGAGCAGCATTGGTCCCTGTCTCCAACCATCAAACTGCCCTAGTACCGTAACATAACATAAAAGACCAACCTCGCTGGAGGGCAAGACCCTTACCTGCACGAGTGGGATCTGGTTCCACATGATCTATGAAGTCTCGAATACGAATGATGGCTGGAAAGGTCCGAGCTGATGACGGCCGCGGTTTTTAAATGTTGATCGGTGCTGGTGAACCATAAAATAGTACTCTATGGTATATTAGAGTCTAGTCTCCAGACATGGGGAGATCACTTACTTCGAGAGTAACTTCAACATGGGCTCACTTTCGGGAGATATTATTCACAGCGTGGCCACTCGGTGTGCACAACAGCTCTTGTTGTGGACAGACTATTCGTGCCGTTACGCCACAACTGAATGGATGGCGGTGTCTAATACACTCTAGAGAGCCTGACTCTGTTTAGAAACTGGGGAATGATGGAGTATTCAAGAGACTAGCCCCGCATTGATAAAGGGTTTGCATTTCATCGTCCAATAGATAGCTGCTGCGGGAAAGATACGAGGTATGCTACTGCTATATTTATTTCCTTGTAGTTGATTAGTCGGTTGAAAACTAATGGATGACTCAGCTCTGCGTTTCCAAACTAGATTATGCAGCACAAGTCAAAGCGGCAAAATGTACGTTATATATAATCTACCGAACATCATGTTACAGAAATCGAGAGAAGGAATTTAGCAAGTACATTTAGAGTCTTATCGTGGGATATTTGTTTTTCTATGTCAGTTTTCATTCGGTTGCACTTCAAACATTGGTCAAAATCCATATCCCAGCAATTTGAATATACACTAGCCTAACCATACCCCGCATATTTAGGCATTGCTTTCTTGTCTCGCGCCTCTGATTACATCAGTAGCCAATGAACAACAATTTTCATGCAGAAAGACGTAATTATTCTGGTTTTCTATCTGAGTCGCGAGAGTGTCCAAAATTCTACGGTATAAAATGCACAAGTATACTCATTTATGGTCTTAATAGGCTGGAAAATACCTAAATCATAGACCACCATTAAACTCAGCTCGGCGCCTTAGCAAAAGTTGATATAAAAACAACACTTATAAATATCACTTCATTGATACCCTACTTCGGAAAAATAACATGGGAACCCTACTTAAGTTTCCTTCCCATCTGACCCTTGCCCTCGTATAAAGAGCCAGTGCTTTCCACCCATAAATTTATAGTGTCACGAGGTCCGAGTGTTTGTGATAACAAAACCAAATAATTAGACCACAGCCCGACAGAATGATATCAGCTCAGGAGCCCGTTCTGCCTCAACTCCATTACCCGGTCGTCACGAAGTGCGATTTTTCCCGCAGCGGCTAATTCCTTCTGGACCTCTTCTGCAGTTGGCGTAGAGCGATTGAACCCCAGTGGAAAATAAGTGCCATCATCGAGTAAGATCTGGACCTCTTGATCACCTAGATCCAAACCCTCGAGGATCAGCGGCGTTTCGGTTGTACTTTCGTCAGACGCGTCACCATATTCTGAAGTCACAGATGAGCCGGAATATGGATAGACTGCTATCCCTTTGATATTCTTGCTGCTTGAAGAGCAACATGTGTTACCGCTCAAGTAACTGAGACTGCATACGGAATATCCGCAACTCGAAGTGCTTGACTGTTGGAATGCCACAAAGTGATCCCTATAAATGCCCGACGTGATTTCAACGCTCCTAGCGTAGCCATTGCTGATTGGATAGCAGTAATTATATTGCGTCACAGTGATACCGACTCTATCTCCAGTACAATCAGGGCCGTAGTAGAAATAATCGTCTGCCGAAACAGAGACTATAAAAATATATATGGAGAATAGCAGAGAATAGAACATGATGTTCGTTTCGATGGAGAGCGGCAAATAAGAAATCGGGTGTATATAAACACTGGTATTGTCGCAAACAAGGGGAATAGAGGCGCAATTGTTAGGTGCTGATGTTGAGTTATGTACCTAGATATACTACGTCTCCAAGTCGCTTGGTTTCAAACCTTGCCTTGTAATACTCCAAGAAGGACAATAATTGGATTAGCGTAATAAGCATAATCAGTATGATCGGCATAGTGAGCATAGTAAGCATAAGTAAGCATAGTAAGCACAAGTGAGCATAGTGAGCACAAGTAAGCATAGTAAACTGGCCATAGTTTTCGGTCTGATCCGCATAGACAGAGCGGTATTTACGAGATGGAGAACTGTTGGTTGTATCGCCTCTTGACATGCCAGGAGTTAGCGGGACCGCCATATCCACCTCGGGGGCTACCGAAGAGAGTAAGTTATGAGCTTCGGTTTGAACGAATGTGGTTAGACCTAACCTACAAACCGGCACCCGACCTGGACCGAAGTTCTGGCAACCTGAACCTAACCAATCCGATTGTTTCACCGCCTTAACTATCAAAAATTGAAAGTAAATACAAATGTCATTATTATTGATTGGTTAGAGTGTGGAGTTCTCTCAGTGCAAGCGTAAAATGCTGTTAAAACATCCTGATATCAAGATGAAGCAGCTGTCCGGCGGGCTGTCTCATTTTCGATAATTAACCGTATTTTCTTTTTTCTGAATGACTCTCTCGAGCCCCTATACTCCGTAGTATTTACATTCTCTGTGGCTCACCTCGTGATGCGCCTCCCATGGCTGCGCCACCTTTGTATTTGATGCCTGCCGGCTCAGGCACACTTGGGATTAGCGGCTTCTAGAACTTAGCTGCTTTAGCCAGTATCAATGCTACTACTACTACTACTACTACTACTACTACTCGTAGTACTACGGTTGACCCCGGTGATTTCTATAGTATGTTTTTATCCTAACGTAAATACAATCAATGTAATACTTTGTATGGTACTTTCCGAGGAGACCGCCTACTCTAATGAGTAAAATCTCTATATTATAAAGAATATCAATGGCCAGTTGTTGGCTTTGAAAAGTACTATGTACGGCACTATATGATGACCCCTGTATGACAGTAAAATTAAAAACGTACTATGGAAATCACCGGGGTCAACCATAGTAGAAAACCATAAAAACTTGGAGGTGGCCCGCTTACCCGTGAAATACGTCATGGAGTAGAAGCTTGCTTTACATAGTAGGCTTTGAATAGTTAGGGGCTTACACATATATGGGGCTTATCTCTTCTTTCCGGAGAGTGTTTCTTAGTATACAGGGGCCAGATTGGCTGTACTAGCATAAATACCACTTGCAAAGCTGAAAAGTGGAGTTGTTCGTCTGAAGTGGCTAATTGGACCCCCGTATACTAAGAAACACACTATCGTATACTAAAATTCACAACTCCTCGAAAGAAGAGATAAGACACTGTACAAATCTCTGAAAAAAACACAAACTGCTGCCGCAACCCTGGAGATTGCTAAAATACGGTAACACGGGTGTAATGCGAGAAATTGTATTCACAGAGATGTACTATGGTATGATTATTCTGAGTCATTCCGGAGCCGGGGGGTCGCGACATACCCAACTTTTCTGGCCCCTAGCGCCAACTACGCGCCAAGACACTAAATACATGTTCTGTTCTGATTGGCTGATACATATCCACTATATTCGCATAACCACCCTTCTCAAAAGGGTTAGCTCAGGATATATTACCCTGACGCTGAACTATTTGATAAGCGACCTCACAGTAAAGAGCAGCGACCAGAATCCGTTCTAGATAGTTACACAATTGAGCTCACGTTTTAGCATAAACAAGGGCTAATCATTCTCAGTGAATAACAGAGATTTGTCCCAAATGACGGTGACTACTTCGGCATGCGCCTTTGGCAGTGACAACCAGTTCGGTCCTCGAGTCAACGTAGCATGTCGCTTGTTCGACTTTACTCTCCTATTTGAAGATGCCTTTTTTGGTGTTTTGCCCGCTGCGCTGTTTCCGTTACTTGTGGCCTCGAGACTGCAGTATCTTCGGGCTGCGCCTGTTAAATTGACATCATACAAATTGGCTATCTACAAATTGGTGAGATGGAGCTGTTATTTCGTGATTGAAGTCCGATTGACTAATGCAGTCTGAAGGGTCTTCTTGCACTACTTTTTATCCTCCATGTCGTATATACTGCAGTGCAAATACGGACAGATCTACTCCATACTCGACTCTCAACGACGTCCGGAGTTCTCAATATCCTTGCCATCTTTGCCGCAGCCTTGCTCTCCTTTATGGAAGACCAGCGCTCCGTTGAACCGTCTGATCTCATCGTCATCTACTTTTCAGTTTCTAGCATTCTATCCATAGCTCGACTGCGTTCACTATGGCTCATTCCATCCGTTCCAGCATGCCGAGGATTATGGACAGCTGTCTATATACTGACCGTATTAACTCTCCTTTTGGAGTCCGTGATCAAAACCAGACTCTTACGTCCTGTGTACCGCAGCCTTACCAAAGAGCAATTAATTGGGTTCTGGGGCCGAAGCTTCTTTGTATGGGTTCTTCCCATCTTTCGTTTGGGATATTCCAAAGTCTTTGATGTTGAAGATCTTCCTGATGTTGATCAAGCCCTTCAGGGATATCCTGCAGAGAAGAGGCTGAAAGCTAGCTGGCACCAGACTAGAGGTCGTCGTCGATTACTCAGGGCTACAGTTGATGCATACATGTGGCCTTTAGTATCTGGAATCGGACCGAGGCTATGTCTTACCGTGTTCACCTTCTGTCAACCATTTCTTATCAACGCTACTGTGAACTTTATGGCTACTACAACCACAACCCCGGAGTCCAAGAAATATGGCCAAGCACTAGTGGGCGCTTATGCGCTGGTTTATCTGGGTCTCACTGTACGTTTTACAGTCTCGGTCCCAGAGCCTGTTTCATTCTAACCTGTGGAAGATTTCGACAGCAGTCTACTGGCGTCAGACATTCCGTCTCGCTACAATGACGCGAGCCGGTCTCATCTCAATGATCTATCGACAGACAAGTCTTCTCAAAGCTAGTAGCTTGAAGGACAATGTGGCTATCACCCTTCACGGGACCGATGTGGAAGTGATTGTAACCAGTGTTAAATCAATCCATGAAACATGGGCTTCGCTTTTGGAGGTAGGAATTGCGTTGTGGCTTCTGGAGCGTCAAATATTCGCTGCTTGCGTTGTTCCTGCTGTTATTTGTATGGGTAAGCTCATCTCACTTTAAGCCCGGTATTTCTTCTTTCACATCTTCTAGGTTACTGACCATTTTCAATTCGGCAGTATGCTTCATAGCAGCAGGACCTGTATCAACGCGATCCGCAGGTGCTCAGAAGGCGTGGGTTCAGCAAATCGAGAAGCGGCTAGCAGTCACGTCCTCTGTGCTGGGTGACATGAAAACCGTAAAGATGCTCGGCCTAACCGACGTGCTATGCTCAATCATCTCGGTGCTGCGAAAAGTCGAACTGAAGACATCCACTAAGTTGCGCAAATTGATCTTACTCGAGGTTGCCATTTGTAGGTTATCACGAGGAAATGGTTGTAAAGGCTTAACTAACCTTTTCTTTCTGAATATAGCAAACGTACCTCTCGATTTTGCCCCGTTTGCGACCTTTGTCGTCTATGCTATTATAGCATCTGTGCAGAAGGATGAAACACTTTTGGCCTCCAGGGCTTTTACCGCCCTGTCGTTGATATCGATATTTACGAGTCCCTTGCTCACATTCATTCAGTCGCTGCCTAATCTACTACGGTCATTGGGCAGTTTCCAACGAATTGAAGAGTATTGTCTTCTTGAGCCCGCTGTGGTGTCGGGTGATCAGGACTTTCCTCTCTCCGGTTCTCAATCGAATGATGCAGAACTTTCCATTCGCAATACAGGTGCAAATGGTGATACTTGCCTGTTCAGGTTCAGAAATGCCAATATCTCATGGTCACCCGAAACCGAAACTGTATTACATAACTTGGACCTTGATATTGGAAAAGCAATTACCATGATCATCGGTCCCGTGGGATGTGGCAAGTCAGCCCTACTCGAAAGCATCATTGGCGAGACACATTTGAAGGATGGGACAACCAGCACGCCTTTGACATATGTGGCGTATTGCTCTCAGAAGCCCTGGATCGTCAACAACACAATTAAATTCAATATCACAAATGGATCAGAAAACATCGATCAGAAATGGTACGATTTCACCATCTGGGCTTGCGCCCTCGAGGAGGATCTGAGGACGATTCCAGGAGGTGACAGGTTCCTGGCTGGGAGTAATGGCGTTTCTCTCAGCGGTGGGCAGAAGCAAAGGGTCGTAAGTATTCATCAAGGCAGCTCTAACTGGTTCATGTCGAACGTCGTGCTGACAATATGGTGATTTGATTTCCTAGGCACTTGCACGCGCCGTATATTCCAGACTGCCAGTTATGATTCTGGATGATGTGTTTAGTGGGCTGGACTCACACACCGTCACCCTCATTTCTACTCGTCTCTTTGGACAAGATGGTCATTTCCGGAAGACTAGAACGTCAGTAGTTCTCGCAACACACACCAGTGCGTGACTTTAAAGCCTCGATAATCCGGCATCAATGTCTAACGTAGCATACAGAACGGATATTGCCATATGGGGATAGCATAATTGCGCTGAACAAGGGAGTCATTGTAAACGATGGTTCCTACCAGACAATTCTCGCCGAGAGCCCCGAAATAGTAGCAAAATCCATGACATCAAGCATTGAGCAATCAATTTCATCCGAACAAGAACTATCGGAGGTTCAGAGTGATAGCACGAAACAAGCCACGAATACCAACGTTAAGAATCCGGAGGAAGCGCTAATCACCAAGAAACAGGATCTATTGAGACGCAATGGCACCTGGGGCGTCTATAAATACTATATCAAAAGTGCCGGGTACAAGACAACGGGTCTGTTCCTTTTCTGTGTTCTGGTCACAGGGTTTTTCAGTAATTTTGCAAGTAAGTTTGGCCGGTTTTTTGTTTCCGTGTGTTTTTGCTTTGGAAACTCTTGTTAATAGTGAAATCTAGCTCTCTGGCTTCAATGGTGGTCCGATGCAAACGAGACTCGACCGAATGGAAGACTCGCGTACTATCTTGGAGTTTATGCAACAATATTTGTGCTTGACTTTATGGGGATTGTATGCGCGTGCAAGTCAGTGGCCATTCTGGTTTCAATCCTGTGATTATACATACTAAGCGAAAACAGGCTGCTCTTCGTCAATATAATCAATAATACAGGATTAGGAATGCACTCTGATCTTCTACGCGCAACGCTTGGGTATGTTCATGTTCCCTCAGATGAGGCGAGAGGAGACTGACAGCATGGCCATTTTCCAGTGCTCCCTTCAGCTTTTTCCAAAAAACAGACACAGGAACAACCACCAATCGGTATTTGTCCAATAACCTCGAGTGTCAATTTATGAAATATAACTAAAGATCGTATAGATTTAGCCAGGACATAAACCTCATCGACATGGATCTGCCTATTGCAGCCATCAATTTTGC
This sequence comes from Talaromyces sp. F31, assembly GCA_037356135.1. Lineage (NCBI taxonomy): Eukaryota > Fungi > Ascomycota > Eurotiomycetes > Eurotiales > Trichocomaceae > Talaromyces > Talaromyces sp. F31. The sequence continues at coordinate 3,606,344 of JAYXSF010000034.1, forward strand.
AGCAAGTAATACTCACACTGATTCCTATGCACGGCTGCTCGAGACCATAAACTCATTCATATTTCCCTTTCCAGATCTATCAATGTCAATATTCAGCCTAGTCATCCTATGCATCACCGGAAAATACCTCGCCATCACAGTCCCATTTTTGGGTCTATCCGTATTCTTCCTGCAGCTCTACTACCTCCGCACATCACGTCAGGTTCGACTATTAGATATCGAAGCCAAATCACCCCTCTATACACACTTCATCGAAACAATCAACGGCATTGCAACCGTACGCGCATACGGCTGGGAATCTACATTCCAGGACGAATGCGAGCTTAAACTCAACTATTCCCAAAAGCCGTTTTATATGCTCATGTGTATCCAGCAATGGCTCGCTCTTGTACTAGATCTGGTGGTTGGTGTTATGGCAGTTATTCTGATGGCGACTACGACGTCGCTAAAGGATAAGTTTAGTCCTGGGTCGGTGGGTGTTGCGCTGAATCTGGTGCTGTCGTTTGGGTTGTATCTCAAGTACTGTATAAGGTCGTGGACGCAGTTGGAGACTTCAATTGGAGCGGTGTCGCGTGTGAAGAGTTTTGTGGCTGATACGCCGTCTGAGGAGCGCCATTTAGATGCTGGATGGATTCCTGGGCAGGAATGGCCTTCTCAGGGTGCTATTACGTTTGAAGATGTAACTGCAAGTTACAGGTTAGTTTCCTCTCCTGCAGCCTGAAACTTTAAATGACTAATGTCGTAATCCCTAAAAGCACCGAATCCCCACCCATCGTTAAAAACCTATCCCTCAAGATCAACCCCGGCGAAAAGGTAGCCATCTGCGGTCCCTCCGGCAGCGGAAAAACCTCCCTAGTAATGGCTCTCCTCCAAATGATCGATATACAATCCGGTCGCATCGAAATCGACAGCAGAGATCTATCAACTGTCGAATGCGTAGATCTCCGCACCCGCATAAACGTCATTCCACAGGACCCATTCTTCATGCCAGGAACCGTACGGTTCAATATGGATCCTAGCGGAAAAAGGGTACCCGATGAGATGATAGAGTCAGCGCTTGAGAAAGTCGGGCTCTGGAAACGGATTAGTGCTAATGGGGGATTGGAAATGGTTCTTGTGGCGCCGGATTGGTCGGTTGGGGAGAGACAGCTGTTGGCTCTTGCGAGGGCTTTGACGGTTAAAAGCTCGATTCTAGCTTTGGATGAAGTTACGAGCAGGTATGATATAGCTGTCATACTACGTTGTGTTGGTTCTTGTGGCTGACAGGATCATTTGAAGTGTCGACTGGGAAACTGAAGCTATCATGCAAGATGTCATTGAGAAGGAATTCTCGGCGCAGACAGTTATTGCGGTCATTCATCGGTTTAGGTATATTGATAGGTTTGATCGGGTGGTGCTCTTGAAGAATGGAGAATTGATTGAATCAGATAGCCCGAAGGAGCTACTTGAGAAGAACTCGGAATTTAAGGCGCTCTATATGGCTTTTAGGAAGCGTGGATGAATGGGTGTTGTAGATTTATATTGATACAACGTGCTTGGGGGATTTGACCACTGTAGCCTCTCTGCTCCTATTTTAACTAGTTATGTATGTGGCGACTCTCTACTACTTCTGGATATCCGTGTCAACTAAAATTAAATTTAGTACTGGAGGTTGCTGTTAACTCGATGGAAGGCTACATTACGAGATGATGTTAGTCCATGACTGTGTAGCAAAGGAACAGACGAGATGACTATCCATCTTGCTAACGGGTCATATATGGTCACACATTACTATGGTTGACCCCCGTGATTTCCCTAGTACATTTAATTTTATTGTCATACAGGGATCTGGTAATAATGTCATACTTTTCCGAGCCAATAAATTTGCTATTGATATGTTTAATAATATGAAGACTTTACTCATCAAAGTAGGCGGCCTCCTACTCAGTCACCCTTCTTTGATGCTGCGATGAAAGTTAGGTTCAAAGTACGCAACGTCTTCAACTCAATATTGACCCGTAGTTGGATAGCTAACAATGATTTGAAGGAAGCGGATCTGTCACAGGTTGATTTACCAGATGGCGATGTCAATACCATCTCCCGTGTTTTTTTATTCTGCTCTTTGCAAGATTACAGTCATGCAAATGATATAGAGCCAATCACAATCACTTTTCAGTTTATTTAGCTACCGATAAGTTTGGTATCCTACCTCTTCAAGAGCTTTCAATTATCAGGATTATCAACTGGACAACTTCAAATTGGGCATTAAAGAAGTTCGCAGAATTAGCTGAGGAAGTCTGGTGCTCAATTCCACCTCATGATATCAGACTTCATGCCCTAGTTGTGGAGACTTTTGCAACCCATATCCAGCATTTCTTAGCCCAACACAAGGGAAAAACTGTTATTGCTGAAAATCCGCAGTTAGCAATAGAAATCCTGAAACAAGTTGCTGAGAAAAATGATGAACTAAAAAAGAACAACCTACACCTCAAATCGAAGTTCAGGAGGTTCTAGATACCATCCGTGCGGGAGACATAAGGTTTCACGTTCATGCGCTCGATGAGTGCTGTGCCTAGGCTGGAAACAACTGGTTGAGAGAGTGTGGGAATTGCATGACCAACATCTGGCTGGTCAGGGAAATTGGTTGAAGATAGGTTGAAGATTTTGTGAGGAGTCGGCGATATGATGTCTCATAATCAAAAGAAACTTCTTGGAAATGGCCATTTACTAGATATCTAAAAGGACAGAAGGAAGCGCCGTGAAGAGCCACAGCTAATTCAATTGCAGTAGAGTTGTTTACACGTCAAGAACAGCCGAGCAGCAGGTCTTACTTCAAGGCCGGAATCTTATAATACATCTCCAATAGGTAAAATATAAATCGACACACTATCCGGTTCGAGAAACGACTTACCAAAGATAACTTATAGAAGCAAGAACACATGTAGTACCGAGTACATCATCAGGTGCGAGACTGCATTTATCAACCAATACATGAGGCAGGTGCAGCGGGCTTTGTACACTTTCCTGCAACTAGAGGTTGGATCTCCTCCTGCTGTGCAAACGTTAGTCTATTGAGGATCTGCTTAAAGAATTCACAAGGCTTGAGTTGAAATCAGAGGCTCTGCTCGGGGATCCGAGGAGTAAAAATCAAGTTAAGCATAGCCAACTGTGAAAAAGAAGAATGAAACAAATGAGGTACGCGCAATGGTCTCTGAATCGTGTCGTCCCACGTCACTCTGATGAAGGCCGCTTGATGGAACGGCGAGTGTGATGGGTTGGAAATTGGGAATGATTCTAAGAAACCAGCGGGTGAAGGCAGGGTTCCCAGAACGGGAATTAAGTTAGGTAATTGCAGTTGCTGTCTGATATATTTCCCGAGAAGCCATGATTCTATTTGTTACAGTATCGGATTTTTATGTCATACTATCAGTTCTGTTTGGTAAGGCTGACTCTAATCCCAGAGAAGAGATGGCGATTTATGAGAAACGCAGCGGCGACGTTTGCGTCCACTAAAATCAAGATATTTGCGAAGAGTACAGAAAGCAACAACCAGGTAAGCTTTAGTAGAAGCATAAGCGCTCCTAGGTGTTACGATTTCAGTCTTTGGCTAGCTTCTCAAACTTCAACCACTTCTCCGGGACCTGATGTACCTGTTCAGCTTTCGATATTTCCGAGAACCACTGACTGAATTCACGAAACTCGCCCTGAATCCGGACCCAAATCAAAACCCCTTCCTTCCATCTGCGGTTCTGAATCATGGCATATACCCGTGCCAACCCGCACCAACCCCATCCTGGTCTTGGTGCTCACGGGTCAAAACGTAATATTTTTCAAAACAACATTTTTTACCCTAAAACACCAAAAAATGACATTTCTACACTAAACGAGGATTCGGATCTAGATAAAAGAAAGCACTCTCATCCAGCTGCTCTCCCTCATTAATTTGAGCATCAATAAGAGCGCTCAAATCATTATTTTGGGCAATTTGTGAAGCTGTTTCCTTTGCCTGTCTGATCCGCCGTTTCCGGGCCCGTTCCTCTATCCTCCATTTTTTCTTGATTTCCTCAGCTCTACGCGCATCAATTCGCTTATTAGCATCTCGTACGGAAAGAACGCCCCCTACATTCAATATTTGGCGTCGCGATTTGCCCTTAGCCTTGCGCCGATTGAGATCCATTAGCTGATCGATATGAGCCTTGTTTTGTACTTGTAAATAAGCATTTATAATGCTGCTTTTCATAATACGTTAAACGCGGCGCTCAAGATTAGGACTAATATCCTTTATTTGCTCCTTGATATCGTTTAAATCCTTCTCAATTTTCTTGACGTGCCAGCCAATTCTGTATGCATCAAGAGGTGGTGACATAGATTGGGTTGTTGGTGACATAGATTGGGTTGTTGGTGAACTAGGGATATCCTATTCTTTACCATCCCATATTTATAATATAGCAATAGTACCAAGAATCTGTTGAGCGCCAATCTTTTTAAATACAATATTTAGATTGTATGGTATAATACCTCGATCCCGGAATCCAGAGCATATAATTTTGGAGGTAAAAGTTTGCTTACGAACAGCCGGTAGATTGTATAAAAAGTCATATTTATCGAAAACCACACCTCCAGCGCGTGCTTAATTATTGACCTCAATACCATGGAAGTACTTATAATTTTGAAAAGGTACACCATCTAATGGTTGTAGGATATGAGTTGTATTTGGTGGAAATATATAAACAATAATTTTTTTGCTTATACAAAACTCATATTAAGTCGTACGTAATATGAGCCTCTAAATTGTCCATAAGAAGCATTCGCCAACCCATTCTGGCATATTTTTATGTTATAATTGCAAAATGGTGAATCCATTAAAAAATAAGCTCACTATTAGAGTATCCAGCTTTGGAATATACCATCAAATAATCCTCATCTTTGAGATGTTAATACCATTCCTCAAGATGATTCTTTGCTACAAGAATAATGAGTGGAGGAATCACTTTTACACTACCGCTTACACATTCAATAAATGTAAGCGATTCTCGTGAAGAAGCACTTGCAATTCTCGTGCGAGATTGGCCAAATCGTGTAACAACAGTCTCCTTTTTCCCTTGTCCAACACGGAACCCAGTCTCATTAAAGTCCCAAATATTTTAATATGTAATCTTCTTAGTATCAAGTTGAATTTTAAGACGGTCAAACCAGATTTGTAAGACTCCAAGATCTTGAGCGTCAAGCTGCTTAGGGTCAATTGGTTTTTGTTCAACTCGTTCGTAGCCATCTAGCAGTCGCTTAAGGAAGCCATACACCCAATTCAGGCCAACGGTAGGCGGGGGGTCTAGATGCGGATTTGTTCGCGTAAGAATGGCATTTGCGCATCCTGTAATCATTCGATTTGTAAGAGGTGTACCTATAGTATCCAGCTGCTCAATCCATACTTTTACAGTGCGTTCTTCAGCATCTGTCAATAGTGAATTCGCTACCGGGCGATCTTGGTACGAAGTTTGACCATGAATCCGCGCAAGCAAGCGGCGATAAGGCGCGTCAAATTCTCGCGCCAACACAGTGATTTTTTGATTTTGATTTCGAAGACATGATTGATAGGCATTCTTAATTGCAAATTCCTCTTTTTGATACGTTTCCGGATCTTTTTTAGGGGTCCTTTTTGGCATCTTGTTGGCGATATGGGTAAAAATGTTGTTTTGAAAAATATTACGTTTTGACCCGTGAGCACCAAGACCAGGATGGGGTTGGTGCGGGTTGGCACGGGTATATGCCATGATTCAGAACCGCAGATGGAAGGAAGGGGTTTTGATTTGGGTCCGGATTCAGGGCGAGTTTCGTGAATTCAGTCAGTGGTTCTCGGAAATATCGAAAGCTGAACAGGTACATCAGGTCCCGGAGAAGTGGTTGAAGTTTGAGAAGCTAGCCAAAGACTGAAATCGTAACACCTAGGAGCGCTTATGCTTCTACTAAAGCTTACCTGGTTGTTGCTTTCTGTACTCTTCGCAAATATCTTGATTTTAGTGGACGCAAATGTCGCCGCTGCGTTTCTCATAAATCGCCATCTCTTCTCTGGGATTAGAGTCAGCCTTACCAAACAGAACTGATAGTATGACATAAAAATCCGATACTGTAACAAATAGAATCATGGCTTCTCGGGAAATATATCAGACAGCAACTGCAATTACCTAACTTAATTCCCGTTCTGGGAACCCTGCCTTCACCCGCTGGTTTCTTAGAATCATTCCCAATTTCCAACCCATCACACTCGCCGTTCCATCAAGCGGCCTTCATCAGAGTGACGTGGGACGACACGATTCAGAGACCATTGCGCGTACCTCATTTGTTTCATTCTTCTTTTTCACAGTTGGCTATGCTTAACTTGATTTTTACTCCTCGGATCCCCGAGCAGAGCCTCTGATTTCAACTCAAGCCTTGTGAATTCTTTAAGCAGATCCTCAATAGACTAACGTTTGCACAGCAGGAGGAGATCCAACCTCTAGTTGCAGGAAAGTGTACAAAGCCCGCTGCACCTGCCTCATGTATTGGTTGATAAATGCAGTCTCGCACCTGATGATGTACTCGGTACTACATGTGTTCTTGCTTCTATAAGTTATCTTTGGTAAGTCGTTTCTCGAACCGGATAGTGTGTCGATTTATATTTTACCTATTGGAGATGTATTATAAGATTCCGGCCTTGAAGTAAGACCTGCTGCTCGGCTGTTCTTGACGTGTAAACAACTCTACTGCAATTGAATTAGCTGTGGCTCTTCACGGCGCTTCCTTCTGTCCTTTTAGATATCTAGTAAATGGCCATTTCCAAGAAGTTTCTTTTGATTATGAGACATCATATCGCCGACTCCTCACAAAATCTTCAACCTATCTTCAACCAATTTCCCTGACCAGCCAGATGTTGGTCATGCAATTCCCACACTCTCTCAACCAGTTGTTTCCAGCCTAGGCACAGCACTCATCGAGCGCATGAACGTGAAACCTTATGTCTCCCGCACGGATGGTATCTAGAACCTCCTGAACTTCGATTTGAGGTGTAGGTTGTTCTTTTTTAGTTCATCATTTTTCTCAGCAACTTGTTTCAGGATTTCTATTGCTAACTGCGGATTTTCAGCAATAACAGTTTTTCCCTTGTGTTGGGCTAAGAAATGCTGGATATGGGTTGCAAAAGTCTCCACAACTAGGGCATGAAGTCTGATATCATGAGGTGGAATTGAGCACCAGACTTCCTCAGCTAATTCTGCGAACTTCTTTAATGCCCAATTTGAAGTTGTCCAGTTGATAATCCTGATAATTGAAAGCTCTTGAAGAGGTAGGATACCAAACTTATCGGTAGCTAAATAAACTGAAAAGTGATTGTGATTGGCTCTATATCATTTGCATGACTGTAATCTTGCAAAGAGCAGAATAAAAAAACACGGGAGATGGTATTGACATCGCCATCTGGTAAATCAACCTGTGACAGATCCGCTTCCTTCAAATCATTGTTAGCTATCCAACTACGGGTCAATATTGAGTTGAAGACGTTGCGTACTTTGAACCTAACTTTCATCGCAGCATCAAAGAAGGGTGACTGAGTAGGAGGCCGCCTACTTTGATGAGTAAAGTCTTCATATTATTAAACATATCAATAGCAAATTTATTGGCTCGGAAAAGTATGACATTATTACCAGATCCCTGTATGACAATAAAATTAAATGTACTAGGGAAATCACGGGGGTCAACCATAGTAATGTGTGACCATATATGACCCGTTAGCAAGATGGATAGTCATCTCGTCTGTTCCTTTGCTACACAGTCATGGACTAACATCATCTCGTAATGTAGCCTTCCATCGAGTTAACAGCAACCTCCAGTACTAAATTTAATTTTAGTTGACACGGATATCCAGAAGTAGTAGAGAGTCGCCACATACATAACTAGTTAAAATAGGAGCAGAGAGGCTACAGTGGTCAAATCCCCCAAGCACGTTGTATCAATATAAATCTACAACACCCATTCATCCACGCTTCCTAAAAGCCATATAGAGCGCCTTAAATTCCGAGTTCTTCTCAAGTAGCTCCTTCGGGCTATCTGATTCAATCAATTCTCCATTCTTCAAGAGCACCACCCGATCAAACCTATCAATATACCTAAACCGATGAATGACCGCAATAACTGTCTGCGCCGAGAATTCCTTCTCAATGACATCTTGCATGATAGCTTCAGTTTCCCAGTCGACACTTCAAATGATCCTGTCAGCCACAAGAACCAACACAACGTAGTATGACAGCTATATCATACCTGCTCGTAACTTCATCCAAAGCTAGAATCGAGCTTTTAACCGTCAAAGCCCTCGCAAGAGCCAACAGCTGTCTCTCCCCAACCGACCAATCCGGCGCCACAAGAACCATTTCCAATCCCCCATTAGCACTAATCCGTTTCCAGAGCCCGACTTTCTCAAGCGCTGACTCTATCATCTCATCGGGTACCCTTTTTCCGCTAGGATCCATATTGAACCGTACGGTTCCTGGCATGAAGAATGGGTCCTGTGGAATGACGTTTATGCGGGTGCGGAGATCTACGCATTCGACAGTTGATAGATCTCTGCTGTCGATTTCGATGCGACCGGATTGTATATCGATCATTTGGAGGAGAGCCATTACTAGGGAGGTTTTTCCGCTGCCGGAGGGACCGCAGATGGCTACCTTTTCGCCGGGGTTGATCTTGAGGGATAGGTTTTTAACGATGGGTGGGGATTCGGTGCTTTTAGGGATTACGACATTAGTCATTTAAAGTTTCAGGCTGCAGGAGAGGAAACTAACCTGTAACTTGCAGTTACATCTTCAAACGTAATAGCACCCTGAGAAGGCCATTCCTGCCCAGGAATCCATCCAGCATCTAAATGGCGCTCCTCAGACGGCGTATCAGCCACAAAACTCTTCACACGCGACACCGCTCCAATTGAAGTCTCCAACTGCGTCCACGACCTTATACAGTACTTGAGATACAACCCAAACGACAGCACCAGATTCAGCGCAACACCCACCGACCCAGGACTAAACTTATCCTTTAGCGACGTCGTAGTCGCCATCAGAATAACTGCCATAACACCAACCACCAGATCTAGTACAAGAGCGAGCCATTGCTGGATACACATGAGCATATAAAACGGCTTTTGGGAATAGTTGAGTTTAAGCTCGCATTCGTCCTGGAATGTAGATTCCCAGCCGTATGCGCGTACGGTTGCAATGCCGTTGATTGTTTCGATGAAGTGTGTATAGAGGGGTGATTTGGCTTCGATATCTAATAGTCGAACCTGACGTGATGTGCGGAGGTAGTAGAGCTGCAGGAAGAATACGGATAGACCCAAAAATGGGACTGTGATGGCGAGGTATTTTCCGGTGATGCATAGGATGACTAGGCTGAATATTGACATTGATAGATCTGGAAAGGGAAATATGAATGAGTTTATGGTCTCGAGCAGCCGTGCATAGGAATCAGTGTGAGTATTACTTGCTGCAAAATTGATGGCTGCAATAGGCAGATCCATGTCGATGAGGTTTATGTCCTGGCTAAATCTATACGATCTTTAGTTATATTTCATAAATTGACACTCGAGGTTATTGGACAAATACCGATTGGTGGTTGTTCCTGTGTCTGTTTTTTGGAAAAAGCTGAAGGGAGCACTGGAAAATGGCCATGCTGTCAGTCTCCTCTCGCCTCATCTGAGGGAACATGAACATACCCAAGCGTTGCGCGTAGAAGATCAGAGTGCATTCCTAATCCTGTATTATTGATTATATTGACGAAGAGCAGCCTGTTTTCGCTTAGTATGTATAATCACAGGATTGAAACCAGAATGGCCACTGACTTGCACGCGCATACAATCCCCATAAAGTCAAGCACAAATATTGTTGCATAAACTCCAAGATAGTACGCGAGTCTTCCATTCGGTCGAGTCTCGTTTGCATCGGACCACCATTGAAGCCAGAGAGCTAGATTTCACTATTAACAAGAGTTTCCAAAGCAAAAACACACGGAAACAAAAAACCGGCCAAACTTACTTGCAAAATTACTGAAAAACCCTGTGACCAGAACACAGAAAAGGAACAGACCCGTTGTCTTGTACCCGGCACTTTTGATATAGTATTTATAGACGCCCCAGGTGCCATTGCGTCTCAATAGATCCTGTTTCTTGGTGATTAGCGCTTCCTCCGGATTCTTAACGTTGGTATTCGTGGCTTGTTTCGTGCTATCACTCTGAACCTCCGATAGTTCTTGTTCGGATGAAATTGATTGCTCAATGCTTGATGTCATGGATTTTGCTACTATTTCGGGGCTCTCGGCGAGAATTGTCTGGTAGGAACCATCGTTTACAATGACTCCCTTGTTCAGCGCAATTATGCTATCCCCATATGGCAATATCCGTTCTGTATGCTACGTTAGACATTGATGCCGGATTATCGAGGCTTTAAAGTCACGCACTGGTGTGTGTTGCGAGAACTACTGACGTTCTAGTCTTCCGGAAATGACCATCTTGTCCAAAGAGACGAGTAGAAATGAGGGTGACGGTGTGTGAGTCCAGCCCACTAAACACATCATCCAGAATCATAACTGGCAGTCTGGAATATACGGCGCGTGCAAGTGCCTAGGAAATCAAATCACCATATTGTCAGCACGACGTTCGACATGAACCAGTTAGAGCTGCCTTGATGAATACTTACGACCCTTTGCTTCTGCCCACCGCTGAGAGAAACGCCATTACTCCCAGCCAGGAACCTGTCACCTCCTGGAATCGTCCTCAGATCCTCCTCGAGGGCGCAAGCCCAGATGGTGAAATCGTACCATTTCTGATCGATGTTTTCTGATCCATTTGTGATATTGAATTTAATTGTGTTGTTGACGATCCAGGGCTTCTGAGAGCAATACGCCACATATGTCAAAGGCGTGCTGGTTGTCCCATCCTTCAAATGTGTCTCGCCAATGATGCTTTCGAGTAGGGCTGACTTGCCACATCCCACGGGACCGATGATCATGGTAATTGCTTTTCCAATATCAAGGTCCAAGTTATGTAATACAGTTTCGGTTTCGGGTGACCATGAGATATTGGCATTTCTGAACCTGAACAGGCAAGTATCACCATTTGCACCTGTATTGCGAATGGAAAGTTCTGCATCATTCGATTGAGAACCGGAGAGAGGAAAGTCCTGATCACCCGACACCACAGCGGGCTCAAGAAGACAATACTCTTCAATTCGTTGGAAACTGCCCAATGACCGTAGTAGATTAGGCAGCGACTGAATGAATGTGAGCAAGGGACTCGTAAATATCGATATCAACGACAGGGCGGTAAAAGCCCTGGAGGCCAAAAGTGTTTCATCCTTCTGCACAGATGCTATAATAGCATAGACGACAAAGGTCGCAAACGGGGCAAAATCGAGAGGTACGTTTGCTATATTCAGAAAGAAAAGGTTAGTTAAGCCTTTACAACCATTTCCTCGTGATAACCTACAAATGGCAACCTCGAGTAAGATCAATTTGCGCAACTTAGTGGATGTCTTCAGTTCGACTTTTCGCAGCACCGAGATGATTGAGCATAGCACGTCGGTTAGGCCGAGCATCTTTACGGTTTTCATGTCACCCAGCACAGAGGACGTGACTGCTAGCCGCTTCTCGATTTGCTGAACCCACGCCTTCTGAGCACCTGCGGATCGCGTTGATACAGGTCCTGCTGCTATGAAGCATACTGCCGAATTGAAAATGGTCAGTAACCTAGAAGATGTGAAAGAAGAAATACCGGGCTTAAAGTGAGATGAGCTTACCCATACAAATAACAGCAGGAACAACGCAAGCAGCGAATATTTGACGCTCCAGAAGCCACAACGCAATTCCTACCTCCAAAAGCGAAGCCCATGTTTCATGGATTGATTTAACACTGGTTACAATCACTTCCACATCGGTCCCGTGAAGGGTGATAGCCACATTGTCCTTCAAGCTACTAGCTTTGAGAAGACTTGTCTGTCGATAGATCATTGAGATGAGACCGGCTCGCGTCATTGTAGCGAGACGGAATGTCTGACGCCAGTAGACTGCTGTCGAAATCTTCCACAGGTTAGAATGAAACAGGCTCTGGGACCGAGACTGTAAAACGTACAGTGAGACCCAGATAAACCAGCGCATAAGCGCCCACTAGTGCTTGGCCATATTTCTTGGACTCCGGGGTTGTGGTTGTAGTAGCCATAAAGTTCACAGTAGCGTTGATAAGAAATGGTTGACAGAAGGTGAACACGGTAAGACATAGCCTCGGTCCGATTCCAGATACTAAAGGCCACATGTATGCATCAACTGTAGCCCTGAGTAATCGACGACGACCTCTAGTCTGGTGCCAGCTAGCTTTCAGCCTCTTCTCTGCAGGATATCCCTGAAGGGCTTGATCAACATCAGGAAGATCTTCAACATCAAAGACTTTGGAATATCCCAAACGAAAGATGGGAAGAACCCATACAAAGAAGCTTCGGCCCCAGAACCCAATTAATTGCTCTTTGGTAAGGCTGCGGTACACAGGACGTAAGAGTCTGGTTTTGATCACGGACTCCAAAAGGAGAGTTAATACGGTCAGTATATAGACAGCTGTCCATAATCCTCGGCATGCTGGAACGGATGGAATGAGCCATAGTGAACGCAGTCGAGCTATGGATAGAATGCTAGAAACTGAAAAGTAGATGACGATGAGATCAGACGGTTCAACGGAGCGCTGGTCTTCCATAAAGGAGAGCAAGGCTGCGGCAAAGATGGCAAGGATATTGAGAACTCCGGACGTCGTTGAGAGTCGAGTATGGAGTAGATCTGTCCGTATTTGCACTGCAGTATATACGACATGGAGGATAAAAAGTAGTGCAAGAAGACCCTTCAGACTGCATTAGTCAATCGGACTTCAATCACGAAATAACAGCTCCATCTCACCAATTTGTAGATAGCCAATTTGTATGATGTCAATTTAACAGGCGCAGCCCGAAGATACTGCAGTCTCGAGGCCACAAGTAACGGAAACAGCGCAGCGGGCAAAACACCAAAAAAGGCATCTTCAAATAGGAGAGTAAAGTCGAACAAGCGACATGCTACGTTGACTCGAGGACCGAACTGGTTGTCACTGCCAAAGGCGCATGCCGAAGTAGTCACCGTCATTTGGGACAAATCTCTGTTATTCACTGAGAATGATTAGCCCTTGTTTATGCTAAAACGTGAGCTCAATTGTGTAACTATCTAGAACGGATTCTGGTCGCTGCTCTTTACTGTGAGGTCGCTTATCAAATAGTTCAGCGTCAGGGTAATATATCCTGAGCTAACCCTTTTGAGAAGGGTGGTTATGCGAATATAGTGGATATGTATCAGCCAATCAGAACAGAACATGTATTTAGTGTCTTGGCGCGTAGTTGGCGCTAGGGGCCAGAAAAGTTGGGTATGTCGCGACCCCCCGGCTCCGGAATGACTCAGAATAATCATACCATAGTACATCTCTGTGAATACAATTTCTCGCATTACACCCGTGTTACCGTATTTTAGCAATCTCCAGGGTTGCGGCAGCAGTTTGTGTTTTTTTCAGAGATTTGTACAGTGTCTTATCTCTTCTTTCGAGGAGTTGTGAATTTTAGTATACGATAGTGTGTTTCTTAGTATACGGGGGTCCAATTAGCCACTTCAGACGAACAACTCCACTTTTCAGCTTTGCAAGTGGTATTTATGCTAGTACAGCCAATCTGGCCCCTGTATACTAAGAAACACTCTCCGGAAAGAAGAGATAAGCCCCATATATGTGTAAGCCCCTAACTATTCAAAGCCTACTATGTAAAGCAAGCTTCTACTCCATGACGTATTTCACGGGTAAGCGGGCCACCTCCAAGTTTTTATGGTTTTCTACTATGGTTGACCCCGGTGATTTCCATAGTACGTTTTTAATTTTACTGTCATACAGGGGTCATCATATAGTGCCGTACATAGTACTTTTCAAAGCCAACAACTGGCCATTGATATTCTTTATAATATAGAGATTTTACTCATTAGAGTAGGCGGTCTCCTCGGAAAGTACCATACAAAGTATTACATTGATTGTATTTACGTTAGGATAAAAACATACTATAGAAATCACCGGGGTCAACCGTAGTACTACGAGTAGTAGTAGTAGTAGTAGTAGTAGTAGTAGCATTGATACTGGCTAAAGCAGCTAAGTTCTAGAAGCCGCTAATCCCAAGTGTGCCTGAGCCGGCAGGCATCAAATACAAAGGTGGCGCAGCCATGGGAGGCGCATCACGAGGTGAGCCACAGAGAATGTAAATACTACGGAGTATAGGGGCTCGAGAGAGTCATTCAGAAAAAAGAAAATACGGTTAATTATCGAAAATGAGACAGCCCGCCGGACAGCTGCTTCATCTTGATATCAGGATGTTTTAACAGCATTTTACGCTTGCACTGAGAGAACTCCACACTCTAACCAATCAATAATAATGACATTTGTATTTACTTTCAATTTTTGATAGTTAAGGCGGTGAAACAATCGGATTGGTTAGGTTCAGGTTGCCAGAACTTCGGTCCAGGTCGGGTGCCGGTTTGTAGGTTAGGTCTAACCACATTCGTTCAAACCGAAGCTCATAACTTACTCTCTTCGGTAGCCCCCGAGGTGGATATGGCGGTCCCGCTAACTCCTGGCATGTCAAGAGGCGATACAACCAACAGTTCTCCATCTCGTAAATACCGCTCTGTCTATGCGGATCAGACCGAAAACTATGGCCAGTTTACTATGCTTACTTGTGCTCACTATGCTCACTTGTGCTTACTATGCTTACTTATGCTTACTATGCTCACTATGCCGATCATACTGATTATGCTTATTACGCTAATCCAATTATTGTCCTTCTTGGAGTATTACAAGGCAAGGTTTGAAACCAAGCGACTTGGAGACGTAGTATATCTAGGTACATAACTCAACATCAGCACCTAACAATTGCGCCTCTATTCCCCTTGTTTGCGACAATACCAGTGTTTATATACACCCGATTTCTTATTTGCCGCTCTCCATCGAAACGAACATCATGTTCTATTCTCTGCTATTCTCCATATATATTTTTATAGTCTCTGTTTCGGCAGACGATTATTTCTACTACGGCCCTGATTGTACTGGAGATAGAGTCGGTATCACTGTGACGCAATATAATTACTGCTATCCAATCAGCAATGGCTACGCTAGGAGCGTTGAAATCACGTCGGGCATTTATAGGGATCACTTTGTGGCATTCCAACAGTCAAGCACTTCGAGTTGCGGATATTCCGTATGCAGTCTCAGTTACTTGAGCGGTAACACATGTTGCTCTTCAAGCAGCAAGAATATCAAAGGGATAGCAGTCTATCCATATTCCGGCTCATCTGTGACTTCAGAATATGGTGACGCGTCTGACGAAAGTACAACCGAAACGCCGCTGATCCTCGAGGGTTTGGATCTAGGTGATCAAGAGGTCCAGATCTTACTCGATGATGGCACTTATTTTCCACTGGGGTTCAATCGCTCTACGCCAACTGCAGAAGAGGTCCAGAAGGAATTAGCCGCTGCGGGAAAAATCGCACTTCGTGACGACCGGGTAATGGAGTTGAGGCAGAACGGGCTCCTGAGCTGATATCATTCTGTCGGGCTGTGGTCTAATTATTTGGTTTTGTTATCACAAACACTCGGACCTCGTGACACTATAAATTTATGGGTGGAAAGCACTGGCTCTTTATACGAGGGCAAGGGTCAGATGGGAAGGAAACTTAAGTAGGGTTCCCATGTTATTTTTCCGAAGTAGGGTATCAATGAAGTGATATTTATAAGTGTTGTTTTTATATCAACTTTTGCTAAGGCGCCGAGCTGAGTTTAATGGTGGTCTATGATTTAGGTATTTTCCAGCCTATTAAGACCATAAATGAGTATACTTGTGCATTTTATACCGTAGAATTTTGGACACAGGCCGTAACACTAAAAAGTAGACAATTTCATAATAAACCTCCGATAATTTGGTGCTTCGATAAGATATAGACGTAACCCGTGTATGCGGTATGGGAGAATCAATGCATACAGAACAAACTCCTGAAAAACTATCACTGCAAACGAGTCATTTAGCTAAAAGTCAGTCTTGTATGATGGAAGAAGAAGAAGAAGTAATTACCAATACTTATAAGAACTGTAGTTATAATCCCAGTTATTGACCCACTTATCACACCTGTAGTTACAATCTGATTTACGTAACCCGCTGCTGATAAACAGGTGATATAGTTAGCCATCGAAATCCACTTTGACCCCTAAAAAACTCAATAATCTTATCTTAGATTATTAGCTAGTTGTTGTGCAAATTAGCAAAAAAATCCACTTATTAAATCTTTCATCAAGCGATATCTTTTATAGTTAATCTGGCAAGTAGTCACAAAGGCGGTCATTATAACCCTAACCACAACTAGCTGGCTGCCTGCTTAAAGTATACATATATATAAAAGTATTTATATAAGGCGTACTTACTAGCATGCTCGAGGGCTTCCCAGCCAGCTTGCTCGTCAGCTTGCTCGTCAGCTTGCTCGTCAGCTTGCTCCAGCTTAACTGCTCAACATTGAAGATTACTTGGCAAAAAAATTGGCAGAATCATTGTCAACCGAATAAGAAGACCGCTATACTGGATGAGAGCTAGGTATATCAGGACCCCGCTCACCGATTTTGAGTACCCCGCATGAAAAATGGTCCCACCAAAAACTTAAATACCACAAGTAGGACCCTCATTTCCCTGTAGCTGGTTTAACTGGTAAACAATCAGTACTGCAGATTGTCGTTTCTCGTCATCAGAAAATCAACTTATAAAATGTGAGCTCTATCTGTTAACTTTTGGCATGCTACTAGCGATCCATTCTATTTGGATTTCTTTGCATGGAAAATTGGTCCATCCAGACGAATGTTGTTAACATATTAATAGAGAAACAAAGCAGGCTGAGATCCGAAAAACAACTTCCATGGACAATCCAAACAAATCATACACCGTCAAAGGTGAAATCAAAGGCAACCAAGAGGTCCAGATATTACTTAGTGACGGTACCTACTTTCCACTCGGAGTAGACCGTCCTACACCAACTGCAGAAGAAGTCCAAAATGAAATAGCCGCCGCCAACAAACCCACACTAAGCGAGGATCGGATAAGCGAGTTGAAAGAGAACGGGCTTCTTAAGTGAAATAATTCTTTCTTGGATGGCGAGTCTGATAGTCAGTTTCTATCAGATTCAGATAGAGACTAGACAGTGTTGAACATAGGCTGCGCATATCATCGATGGCATTAAGTGGCAGAGTGGATTCAAGTTGTTGATAGCAAATTTGTTAAACTATTTTGTCAACTCATCAATATTATTTTTCATTATGGTGACAGTAGCCAGGCTACCAAGGGTAAAATCTCAGCCTTTGTACTAGAAAATAAAGCATGGGAAACATACGGAGCAAGAAGAGGATGATCGTTAAGACGAGTAACGGCTGAAGTTAAATGGACATGAAATTTGTCAGTATCGAGAGCAAATGGAAGATTGCGATGATTACGCCGGAATTCAGCTATGATACGCCTGATTTTATGAGAGCTAGGAGGCCAGAAGGAGCCCCTCAGACCTTCTAAACCATCCCCAGTTAGTTTCGGATATTTATAATTGGCGTGAGAGTGCTTGATGAGAAACAGGAAGAAGTTTCGACGAGTGCGTCACTTAGCCATGATTTTCCTCTATCGGACTGGGCTTGGCTCCAGAGATTCATTTAATATCGGAGAAAGGTCGACCAGAGATCGAAACGTCCCTTGATCATATATTCTTATGACTTGTTAAACCTAAACCTTACTCTTCAAGCCTCGCGTTTAGTCACAATATTATATACCCCTTCCCAACAAAGTCGTTGAGCGAGCAATTTCCTTCGTACGCTACTCAGATTCTACTATAACTACGGCCACTATTTTGAAAGCTGATCTTGGCTCAGTATGCCGATACAACAGATGTCACATTTGGGTTGACAATCAATGGTCGTTCTGCGCCTCTTGCCGGCACTGATGTGCTCGGTCCTACTATTGCTACAGTCCGGTACAGATTCATTCTGGGGAGTCAATTTTAGAATACCTGAATCGTATTCAGCGCCAGACTACAGATATGATACCTTTTGAACAACTTGGACTCCAGTCCATAAAACGATTGAACTCAGGAGCCGACGCTGCTTGCCCCTTCCAGAACCTTCTTGCCATACAGACTGCAACGGAGTCTGCTCTCACGGCAAATTGCTTGGGGATGCAACGACTGGATAAGGGTAGAAAAAATGATACAACATGCGCTATAAACATTGAATGCACCTTAACTTTGACAAGCATCAAATTTCCGCAGACTTCGATTGTGCTATCATCAGTGAAGAACAAATGCGACAACTTGTGAATCAATTCTCACATGTGACAGAGCAGCTTAATTGAATGCAAGGAGATAGAACGGTTGGAGAAATTGACATGGTCAGTCCAACTGATATGCAAGATATCTTAAGATGGAATAAGAAACCACCGCAGCGAGTCGCATCTTGCCTTCATGACGAATTTTGACGGACAGTTAGAGAGCACCCTGGTAAGCTGGCGATACATTCCTGGGATGGCAGCCTAACATACTCAAAAAGAGGACTTGTCTATGCGATTAGCACGCCATCTTCAGACGCTTGGAGTTGGTCCTGGGGTCATGGTACCTTTCTGTATGGAGAAGTCAATGTGGGCAATTGTTGTAATGCTGGCTATTCTGCACAGTGGCGCAGCATGCGTATCCCTCAGTCCGACGAATCCAGTCAACCGACTGAAAAGTATCATACAAAATGTCGCACCCAAGATCTTGGTATGTTCCCCTTTGCATGTTGAAATATGCCAAAAGTTCATGGTCGAGGTGATCGTTGTTTCGGAGTCTTTTATAATGACTATGCCGCCATTCACTGAACGATGTCTGCACGAAAGGCAAAGCGAAGATGTTGCTTTTATCATGTTTACATCTGGAAGCACTGGGGAACCGAAAGGAGTGGTTTAACAACATAGCGCAATTTGTTCCAGCGTATATGCACAGGGACAAGCGTTGGGATACAATCCCAACTCGCGAATTTAACAATTTGCAGCCTTTACTTTCGATGATTCTATTGGTGATATCTTTGGAGCTTTTATGTTTGGTGGCTGTGTCTGTATGCCATCCGACCAACAGAGAGTCAACTGTCTGCCAAGTGTAATGAACGAGATGCGTGTAAATCAAGTCTGTCTTACTCCTACTGTCGCTCGCAGCATCAAAGCAACGAATGTACCACTTCTGGAAACCCTGACATTGGGAGGCGAGCCCATGACCGAAGAGGATTTAATAAGTTGGACAGGGAAAGTCAGTTTGATTCACATTTAGGGAGTCACTGAATGAACAATTTGGTGCGCCTCTACCAGTTCATTTTCCCGTGCCCATAACCATCCGGCGAATTTTGGCAGAGGACTGGCTGCACTACTTTGGATCGTGGATGCGTCCAATCACGATAAGTTGATGCCTGTAGGTACCGTTGGCGAACTGATACTTGAGGGTCCCATTCTAGCCCGTGGGTATCTTAATGATTCAGAGAAGACAGCAGTAGCATTCCTTGATGATCCCACCTGGAGGAGTTGTTTAGGAAGCGAAAGCCCGTGTCGGCTCTATAAGACAGGTGACCTCGTGAAATACGACTGCGATGGCTCAGTTATATATGTGGGACGAAAGGACACGCAGGTCAAACTCAGAGGACAACGCATAGAACTAGGGGAGATACTACATCAAATACGTCGGCTTCTTCCGGAATTGGTGCAGGTCTGTGTAGTGTTGTCAGTCTCTACCTCAAATCGGGATTCCAAGCTTGCTGCGTTTCTATCTGTGGAAGGTTCTTCAGATGAAGTTGGTATCGCGACGGCCCCCCTTGCGACGAAATGCTTCGCACTTGTTCAAAAGTTGAAAACGCAATTACCGCAATTTCTACCACGTTACATGATCCCCTCTACATATGTACCGCTAAGCCATATGCCTCTTACAATTTCTGGAAAGACAGATCGTACGAAATTGGTTCAGATTGCACAAGGTCTGTCCGCTCAGCAACTGGCGACATTCAACCTAGTAGCAAATGAAAAAGGACTTCCAACGACTAAAAAGGAGAAGATTCTTGCTGGCCTTTGGGTGGAGATCCTGCGGGTTGACTCTCAAATACTTCAACTTGATGATTCTCTATTTGAACTCGGCGGTGACTCTATAAGCGCCATGCGCATGGTAGCCGCGGCCCGCAAGATGGGACTTTCGCTTTCAGTCCGTGACATATTCAAAATGTTAGAACAAATATTGACCATACCCGATTGGGATTGACCGCTTGGCAATAAGGAAAGACGAGGAAAGGATTAGGAATCAACAAAATTCCTATTATGAACCACTACAAATCTACGCTGAGTTGAGCTTTACAAATCAACTACTTTTGCCTGTATCGAGAATGTTCTGTTGACATTCCTTGCCACTCTTTGTGATTTCATTTGTATGAGAATTTGTATATAAAAAGGATCAACAATCCCCGACAAGGATGTGATATTCTCACTGTAACGTTTCCTTTTGATCAATTCCCACCGCTTGCCGTAAGCGCTCTAGTACGATTTCGGTTCCAATACAAAAACCCACAATTAGGTAATATGGCTTCGATGGCAGAAACAAGTTGAGAAATCGAGTGGGACCGTGTAATGTAATGTATTCTGTGTGTCTAATAGGAATGAAAGTAACTGGCATAGGTTGCCATACATGATATAGTGCAAGGTTGTGCGTGCTAATTTAGTAAGGGGGATTCTTGGCAAATCCTTATAGCGAAGCCCGGTCGAGATCCAATGAGACCACTCGAGTGGATTTATGCGCTGCACTCACCATATTCGGGATAGCCGTAAAATAATCCTTTCAAAAACCTAGCACTTCTACTTCAGTGATTCAATAACTTGCTAAAAACTCGTAACCGTTAACCATATGTTGGTGAAATAGATACTAGCGATAGGACCTGGTACAGAGTTGTACTTTGTCTAGTGGTAAATTCTAAGTACGCTGACTATATGCAAGTTACTACCGCTATAAGTATCCTTGTAGCTCAAGTTACAGCCATTGTTACATATCTTACTGGAGAGTTTCGTCCCTCGCCTAGGTATATGGGGTCGGCTTTCACCTTGAATTTCATTGCGGCAGGTCCTTTGGGTCACAGCTAAAAAGCCTTCGAGATAATGCTGCAAAAGCTAGGACCGTGCCTTCGAGGACGCCTTGCGCGATTCTGCCAGTAGTCCTTCGCTCTGCGTCTCCTAGAGTAGGTGATAGATACCTGAAAGCGTCATGCAGAAAGATCAAGGGTTATACTTCCCTGTCTTATAGTGACTCGAAGTCACTTGACAAATAGGTGGATACATCGTGCGGCATAACCACATAAAGCGACGCATCTTCCATCACATTCGGTGGATGTTATGGACGATTCCTATTCGCTAGGCCGTCCCAGCAGAACGGTAAACTAAAAATGCAGTGTAACCCTTCAATGCAATGACTTGCCCCTTTTGTGTTTCCAAGACAAACAGATAAACTGGCAGCGGTGGCAATCATTGGAAGGAAACCTTGATATAGGGCCTGATCGCTAAGGATGGGCATTTAGCAACGCCAGCTTAGCAATAATCAGCCGAGGGACGTGAAAGACACATCCCGAGTAATGCCCTTGTCTCATAATATATTTACGCTGGTGATTTATTGTTGTTGCTGTTTTGTTCCATGCTGCAGCTACGCCATCCTCCGTAGCCACTTGTAGCCAACCAAAGACCCTGTACGTCGGGGGCTGAACCCATTTGCCCTCGCGAAAAATAATTAATTCTCTGGCATGGCCGGGAAAATGGGCTTAGCTATCCGGATCCAGCGGCTTTGTTAGTCTACCAAGCTATTAATACCTACCCGTGCCGCCAAGCACGCAAACTTATCCAGCGTGAGGCGTCGCGGGCTTGGCGGCACGGGTACTCTACCGGAGTATACTTGTCGCTCCACCGATAGTACACAATCGAGCGCCAGAATATAGAGCTACCTCAGATATGTCTGTTGCTGTGCAGGAGAGTCTTGATGACCAGGTCAATACATTCTCATGCCCCCCAAAAATGCGTGTACAGGACATTCAATCACGTATCACTAGTCTCGAAGCAGAGACAGGCCTGCAACAGGTTGGGTTGGTTTCTGAGCGATGAGTGAGTGGATAGTCCGTATGGTTTGATTTCCTGTCTGTTGGTTATGATCCACAATAATGGACAGGGCCACCGTGATGCTTATTTACTCAATAGGGATGGCCTCGGAGCGCCGCCCTCACACCCCTGCCACGATATACTTTTTCTGGTATAATTGCGGGGTATTTTTGTGGCACAGATATGATACGACCTTCCAAATCTGAATATATATTGCGCAAATGCAGTTCCGCGACAAGTTTTGATATCTTATTCGTGATTAACTTACTGTTCTATACATAGTAAAGGTTTCCTAGATCATCCCTGCGTCAAATTATAGGTTCATTTACTAACTTACCTAGGTTGTTGGAGAGTTGTGCCCTAGTCACTGGTGCTTTTTGCTATTTAGCCTTCCGACTGGTCGGATCCGCGAGAGAGGAAAAAAGAAAAACTCCATAGTATATGCAACACAACTCTGAGTCGCAGACGTTAATTAGGTCATGTTCCCGAATTGCTTTTAAAGGTATGGCTTTCATGATTCCGAAAGATGTTGAGGTGTACTTCTTCTTTCTGCAATTAGAACCTAGAAACAGCAATGACAAAGTGTCGTCATGGCATTATGATGCTTCTGCGTGGGCTGAAATCATTTCATCCGAATTACTGGTAGTTACTGATGTCCAGGCCTATATTATCAGCAATATAATTCTCACTAGTTGTAATTATTTAGTGTTGAAATAGATATATTCCCACCATACCATATAGAGAGTAGTTTAGCCCCTCATATCACCAGGGTCTGTGGCTCTTATCAGTCATGCCTATTTTCGCGGTTTTGCTTAGGCACGCAAACATAGATTGATGTTTTGTTTTTGACTGCGCCGCATGCTATAAACCATACAAAAGGAAGGCACCATGGTATTGCCCTGGCATAGAATTCGTGCTCTGACAAAGTTGTGCACCAAGATGAGTAGCCACGCTTCAACAAAGTTTGACGGCTCTCAGAACCTGGACAGTCAGTACCGGAGAAGAACTCAAAACCGCATAGCTCAACGCAAGTATCGTGCGTACATCTTTGTATCTGAAATTTCCGACCTATCCTTGCTGATCTATAACTAGGTGAAAAAATGAGAGCGCAACGACGAACTTCCATGAGCGGAGGACATGAAGAAAAAGTGATATCGGATGATATTGCCAGAGATGCTCTCCAATTTGAGTTTGCAGATCATGCACTGAAAGACATGCTACATGATTGGAATATACAAAACTCGGCAAATGATGAAGTTCAAGATCAGCTTGCTCTCCCTGAAACGATGGCCAATGCGCAGAGCCTTGAAAGACATCCACTTCAGTATCTCGGTAAGTGTGGGGGGGAAAAACACGTGAAACCGCAGTCCTCTTTTCTGAGAAGGTCAAAAGCATTGAGTTCCTCTCCTGGTCAGACTTCTCAAGAGGGCCAGTCTCTCAACAATCAGGTAAGCCGGTGAAGACTTCTTGCTACCCTGGTAGTTACAGCACATGAAGAGGACGCTGATATTCTCGGCAAGTCACTCGCCGCGGACGACCAAGCTGGCATGGATGATAACCTTGAAATGCAATTCCTCGGGAGCGGAAATTATATATTACAACCACGCCAAGGATCTTTGAGAGAAGATAGAGTCTATGGAGGCTTAGCAAATAATGTATGAAATTCATACTTCATACTTGTCAATTTCAATTGGTAGAACAAGCTGACTAGGAGAACCTTTCTTACGAGAAGAGTCCGCAGCACGACTCTACGGCAAACAAACAAGCCACGGCTATAGTGCAAAGTCAAAGAGCTCGGATTTGCGAACAAGCAGAGCAACATCTCCAATCAGTGATATCTTTATACGACATCGGTGTTTCTCTTGATATTTTGGACGCTGATTCGCGTCTCAGGAATCTATTAGTGAATGTTTCCAAGAGTTTTGGTATAAAGAGATCAATCGAATAGCTGAGATTTGACTTTATCCGAAGCCGATGAACTTTCGTTAATAGCTCGCTCTACGTAAGAGTAGTTCTCAGCTACTACGCTATCCTTCATTCATCTCATTTCTTCTCATAAGTTACTATAGTCTCATCCTACCATAAACGGACTTCGGTTAGTGTCCTTGCTAACGCTACTTTTTGATTATCTTGATTATCTGTACCTGGACATTGACCTGGTAGTCTTGCTGCTTCAGCATATCAGCAGTCAAGGATTCATACACCATGATCTGTATGAAGACAACGACCAAAAAGCGTGTATAGTCGTAAGGGGCCACTGCGCTAGATATGGAGTAGTACCAGCCTTACACCAATCCTTGCTTCTTAATCTGGGGATCAGCGAGGCCACAAATTAACCTACATCTTTTTCTTACGACTCATGATCTAACATATCTAATTAGAGATATTAATTTAGATCTATTTGCGAGTTGCTTGTTCAGGATAGCTTGAAAAGATATTAAGATATGCTTCTTCTTTCTGCAGTTAGGACTGATAAAGAACAACGACAAAGTGGCATCGTGGCATCTTGATTGTTTTTGCGCGGCTAAAGACTTTTATTCCATGATCTCACAGTGAAGGAACGGCTATTGCGAATGGCAGGAACGGTATGACGCGAAACAATTTCCAGGAAAGGGATCGGTAATTCGGGGGAATAGGATCGGGACACCAATAGCATTGCGGCCATTGGACCTAGATCCACTTTAATTATAGCAGCCAGAGATACATTAGAATGGACCATTCTACTACGTAGTCTGTAGTGTAACCTTATAATCTTTCGGCTTGGCCGCCGGGCGTTAATAAATTGTGTGTGTAACCTTTTAATACTACTGTTACGGCCCTGTACTGGTAGCACGTGTTATATCACTGGTAGCACGTGTTATATCACTGGTCAGTCGGTATCAGCGGACCATTATGCGGCACAGTCACTGCATTTGGGGAACCGGAGAACCATATCTTATTATAATTATCTTAACGATTCAAATTTTAGCGACTTACGTACATACTGGTAGTACACGGGTATCTGTGGCGACCCATCTCATACCAGTCGTCTATTGGAGGTTGAAACATTCTAGGCATGCTGTTGTAGGTCCGTGCTAGACTGCAGTAGCCAAGATTATCCATTGTTGACTTACTCCGGCTGAACCCCGGTGATTTCCCTAGTACGTTTTGATCCTGACGTACTTTGGTACGAGGCCGCCTACTTTAATGAGTCTTCATATTATTAAACATATCAATAGCAAGTTATTGGCTCGGAAAAGTATGACACTATTACCAGATCCCTGTATGACGATAAAATAAAAAATGTACTAGGGAAATCACGTGGGTCAACCAAGTTAGCTGCTATTTCCCGGTTATCCCGCCAAGGGCTTATAGCTTTTATATCTTCCCTCTGAGGTCGTAATATGCGAAATACTTTGTTGATAGCATATCGTGCCTTCCTACCCAGCGCAATATGGACATAGAAGACCAATCTGCTCCGCTCTTGGGGCAGCGCAGATCTAGATCGTCAATTGTGCACACGACTTTTGTTTTGTCCTTGTGCATCCTTTTTTTATCTGGAGCTAGTGCCATGATTCAAGTACCGTTAACCCAGCTGATGGAATACAATCTGTGTGGCAGATATCTAGGTGAAGTTTCGCAACAGGACTCTTTAATCAGTAGAGCACGTTGCAAGGCTGATAAGATTCAATCTCAGCTTGCTTATCTGACCTCTTCATTTGAATTGATAGAGTCCATAACCAGTATGTCAACCATGTCAGCCACAGTGACTGCCCCTTTCAGAAAGACTTCCAATTCATCTGAAGTAATAGGTCTCATCGTGGCATTACCATACGGTGTCTTAGCGGATAAGTGAGTCTTGAAAATTTTCAGCTAGAGAGTATAGCAATGGAACGTTAAACACAACTCTAGGCTTGGTCGCAAACCGATTATCTACCTATCAACCTCAGGATTTATGCTCTACCTTACTTATGTCTTGGCGATTCTGAAATTTCCCAATCATTTGGCAATCGAGTATATCCTTCTGGGCCCTTTGCTCACAATCATCGGTGGTGGAAGCACTGTTATCAACGCTAGTCTATATTCGCTGGCTTCAGATCTGGTGCCTGATACGAATATGTATGCTGCTCCTCAATGGAAAGCGGCGAAAGAAATATTAACATCTGTGAATTCAGAACGATCTCTTACTCTGTGATGGCATTTGGAGGCTTGTTCGGATCTTCGGCTGGCCCAGCGATTGCTTCGAAGCTGATGAAGAAATACTCACCCTGGTTCCCTATATTTGTTGGTTACTTGACTATTCCCATCGGCACCACGTTGCTGGTTCTTGTTCCCGAGATAGTTACATCCAGGAACAACTCAGTCCGGAGGAACACCTCGGAACTGAATGACAGTTCGCCTGGCATGTTATATTCATGGCTTTTTGAGTCCTGGGTCAGCTTCAAAACATCAATCCGGAGACTTGGGACCCGCCCATCAGTCTTGATTCTAGTCACTTATCTCAAAGTCAATCCCGAACGCCTAGCATATGGACAATTGCTGGTGCAATATGTGAGCAAGCGCTTTGACTGGACTTTCGCAGATGCTGGCTACCTTCTCACAGCTCGTGGATTCACTCAGATATTCATCTTACTTGGCCTACTCCCTGTGCTATCAAAACTGCTTTCAAAAAAGCTGCGGCCAGCTGCCATGGATCTACTGCTTGCACGTGCCTCAGCTTGTATGGCGATACTGGGCAGCCTTTTTACGGGAGCTCCGCAAATAGGGCTCGTAGTCTTCGGTTTAATTCTCCAGGCATCGGGGGCGGGTCTGACTGTGATTTGTCGGTCTTTGGCTATGAGATACATAACACCTCGGGATAAGTCAAAAATGAATGCGATGATCGGGATAACAGAAACCATTGGCTCGCTATTCCAGCCAACATTAGCATTGCTTTTTACGCTGGGTATGAAGTTTAGAATGATCTGGTTTGGGCTCCCATACTTCGGTTTATCAGCATGGTGTATACTGTGTCTACTTGGGCTATTGTTCGTGGGATCCTCTCAGGATCAGGAATACACGAATGTACATGATGATCAGTCTTCAACGGAATCGATTCATTCGGAATAAAAGTCTCTAGTCGCGCAAAAACAATCAAGATGCCGCAAGGCCACTTTATTGTTGCTATTTATGAGTTCTGATTGCAGAAAGAAAAAGCATATCTTAATGTCTTCTAAAGTTGTTTGTACATGTTCATGCGGAGAATATTGATCCGGAGGATACATACGCACGCTCCCGCTCAGTCGTGGCTTTGAGCGTTTTTGAGCGATCGAGTGGGAATGTGTATTGTATTGTATTCAAGTGTGTCTAAAAGAATGAAAATAACTGGCATCCGTGTGCTATACATAAAACAGCGCAGGTGTCTCTCACTGCCAAAGTCTAATATCAAGTGACTTAGGTTAAAGAGCAATGAAGAACTAAATACAGTGGGGGTGCAGTAGTGTTGGCACCCCCTTCTTACCGCCCCCATTAGTAGTAGTAGTAGAATTGATATACCCGTGCCAACCCGCACCAACCCCATCCTGGTCTTGGTGCTCACGGGTCAAAACGTAATATTTTTCAAAACAACATTTTTACCCATATCGCCAACAAGATGCCAAAAAGGACCCCTAAAAAAGATCCGGAAACGTATCAAAAAGAGGAATTTGCAATTAAGAATGCCTATCAATCATGTCTTCGAAATCAAAATCAAAAAATCACTGTGTTGGCGCGAGAATTTGACGCGCCTTATCGCCGCTTGCTTGCGCGGATTCATGGTCAAACTTCGTACCAAGATCGCCCGGTAGCGAATTCACTATTGACAGATGCTGAAGAACGCACTGTAAAAGTATGGATTGAGCAGCTGGATACTATAGGTACACCTCTTACAAATCGAATGATTACAGGATGCGCAAATGCCATTCTTACGCGAACAAATCCGCATCTAGACCCCCCGCCTACCGTTGGCCTGAATTGGGTGTATGGCTTCCTTAAGCGACTGCTAGATGGCTACGAACGAGTTGAACAAAAACCAATTGACCCTAAGCAGCTTGACGCTCAAGATCTTGGAGTCTTACAAATCTGGTTTGACCGTCTTAAAATTCAACTTGATACTAAGAAGATTACATATTAAAATATTTGGGACTTTAATGAGACTGGGTTCCGTGTTGGACAAGGGAAAAAGGAGACTGTTGTTACACGATTTGGCCAATCTCGCACGAGAATTGCAAGTGCTTCTTCACGAGAATCGCTTACATTTATTGAATGTGTAAGCGGTAGTGTAAAAGTGATTCCTCCACTCATTATTCTTGTAGCAAAGAATCATCTTGAGGAATGGTATTAACATCTCAAAGATGAGGATTATTTGATGGTATATTCCAAAGCTGGATACTCTAATAGTGAGCTTATTTTTTAATGGATTCACCATTTTGCAATTATAACATAAAAATATGCCAGAATGGGTTGGCGAATGCTTCTTATGGACAATTTAGAGGCTCATATTACGTACGACTTAATATGAGTTTTGTATAAGCAAAAAAATTATTGTTTATATATTTCCACCAAATACAACTCATATCCTACAACCATTAGATGGTGTACCTTTTCAAAATTATAAGTACTTCCATGGTATTGAGGTCAATAATTAAGCACGCGCTGGAGGTGTGGTTTTCGATAAATATGACTTTTTATACAATCTACCGGCTGTTCGTAAGCAAACTTTTACCTCCAAAATTATATGCTCTGGATTCCGGGATCGAGGTATTATACCATACAATCTAAATATTGTATTTAAAAAGATTGGCGCTCAACAGATTCTTGGTACTATTGCTATATTATAAATATGGGATGGTAAAGAATAGGATATCCCTAGTTCACCAACAACCCAATCTATGTCACCAACAACCCAATCTATGTCACCACCTCTTGATGCATACAGAATTGGCTGGCACGTCAAGAAAATTGAGAAGGATTTAAACGATATCAAGGAGCAAATAAAGGATATTAGTCCTAATCTTGAGCGCCGCGTTTAACGTATTATGAAAAGCAGCATTATAAATGCTTATTTACAAGTACAAAACAAGGCTCATATCGATCAGCTAATGGATCTCAATCGGCGCAAGGCTAAGGGCAAATCGCGACGCCAAATATTGAATGTAGGGGGCGTTCTTTCCGTACGAGATGCTAATAAGCGAATTGATGCGCGTAGAGCTGAGGAAATCAAGAAAAAATGGAGGATAGAGGAACGGGCCCGGAAACGGCGGATCAGACAGGCAAAGGAAACAGCTTCACAAATTGCCCAAAATAATGATTTGAGCGCTCTTATTGATGCTCAAATTAATGAGGGAGAGCAGCTGGATGAGAGTGCTTTCTTTTATCTAGATCCGAATCCTCGTTTAGTGTAGAAATGTCATTTTTTGGTGTTTTAGGGTAAAAAATGTTGTTTTGAAAAATATTACGTTTTGACCCGTGAGCACCAAGACCAGGATGGGGTTGGTGCGGGTTGGCACGGGTAACTTACCCGCTAAAGCTAGCTCGGTTCTAAGGGCCGCTATCCAGGTTTGTGCCTGAGCCTGCAGGCACCGAGAAAATCGTGGCGCAGCCACGGGTAACGCACCACGCGACGAGCCACCGAGAATGTAAACAGTACAAATGAAACAAACAACGAATGCAAAACCATCAAACATATCAAAACACTCAAACAGTGCAAACACGGACGACAGCTCGTACGTCAACTCTATTCCAACTCCCGCAATCCCTCGTTCTCATGTCCTCTTCCTACACCCATTTTTGCACCAATTCTTGCACCAATTTCTGCGCCAACGTACGCGTCAATTCCACATATCAATGGCGCGTGTTCTCGCGCCATGTCGCCCACCAATAAGTGTGCCAGTTTCTTCGTCCCCAGCGAACGAATTCTCACCAATTTTTACACTTACATCCTCAGTCTCGCCACTTCGCGCGTCCCCGTCGACTGGTTCCGAAATCCTCGATCCCAGGCTCATATTAGTGTCGTCGCTGGTCCTTACTGACGAGCGAGCTGACCTGGTGCTCACGTCGTCTACGTGCGCGTCCGGACTAGCTCCCACGTCAGTGTCCAATTGGGGTGAATTGGTTGTTATTGCTTCTTCATATGTGCCCATTGCCTCAGGATCCGTATTCTGGAATTGATTGAGCATGCCCGTGTTGATGACGAACTGCGCGATTGCCACCGCAGCCGCTTTCTCAGCCAATAATACTTGCAAATCCGTCGTACGTCGCAACCCCTTGATTCTCGTCCACATTATCTCGCGTTCGTCGGCGTGGGTTGGGCACTCAAAGAGAACGTGCCTCACGGTCTCGCTACCAAGACCACACTCGCAAAACGATTTCTCGCGTCTGTTGATTCGCCAGAGGTAGTATCCCAATCCTACGCGTTCGGTGCGTAGTTGGATCAGAATCGACGACGTTGCTTTGCGTAGATAGGTCCAGTATTGGAGTGTGTTCTTTGATGGTTTCGGTACCAGTTTCTTGGTGGGTTTCCCACTCTTGTTCTTGTTCCAGTGTTTTTCCCATGTATTCTTGGCTTCTCGGCGGATACGGCGCTTTGCCGCCGCTCCGAGCATGATCCAGTTCTTGATATCTCCAGGGACGATTTGGCGACGAGCGCCCATGAGCGCTGCGCGTTTGGCCGCTCGATCCGCCGCTTCGTTCCCGGGGACGCCTTCGTGACCCGAAATCCAGTGAAGAACCACGTCGATGCCGTTTTCCACGCACTCCGCATACAGATTGATACAGTCCCGGATATAGAGTTGGCCGGAGACCATGCGTGGACTCCGGATTGCCTTGAGCGCGGGTTGCGAATCTGTGAAGATCGCCACTTTTCTCCACCACTTGTCATCCTCCGCGAATCGAAGCAACGTTTTGAGCGTGAACTTGATTCCGCACGCTTCCGCCGCATACACTGTTGAGGTGTCTTCTGTGCCAATACATTCCGTGAGTTGCCGTTGGAATTGAGGAATGACCATTGACGTGCCAATGTAGCCTTGATAGCCACTGCCGTCGGTGTACACCAACACACGGGAATCCTCCTTGTGCATGCGGTCGTGTACCGATACAGCGACCTCACGCGTGTCAATTACAATTGGTGGAGGCTCTCGCCATGGCTGCTGGACGTATGCTTCACGGCTCTCCCATTCCCCGGCCAAGGTTCCTGGGGGAGCACGTAAGCAGCCGTTCTTTTTCCAAGCATGAGCCTCCATTGGAGTATAACCGCCAAGCGTGAGTTCGTCGTCGGTACGACGATTGAGCAAGCCGTTGGGGATTCTGTGTGTCGGGCCCGTACGAATCCGGATTGCCGTGGCCTTGACGAGTTGATCTAACTGATACCGGATTGGAAGCAGATGGAGTTCGATATTGAGGGCTTCCGCCGCCGTGGTCCGGAACGCGCCACTAATCAGGCACGCTGCGCGTTTCTGAATAGCGGCAAAGTCGCGTGTTATTGTTGTGAGTTGCGCTTGCGTCATATTACCCGGTTGGAACCACGCCGCAGCGCCGTACAACATCTGGGGGATCACGTTTGCCTGGTAGATTCGCCGCATGGAGCCGAGAGCGACTCCCCAGGTAGATCCTGCCAGTCCCCGTAGCGCCTCCAGACTGGTGCCCGTTTTGGCGACGGCCTCATCCCGGTGTGTGTCGAACGTGAGCCCTGAATCGAGCCAGATTCCGAGATATTTGACTGCTTCACTTGCCTCTTTTTGTGTACCGTCTTGCAATGTGATTGGCTGCGAACTGGGAACTAGGTCGCTCCGTGGGTTCACAAAGTGTATGAGTTGATATTTCTTTTTGTCAAAGACGGAGGCATGGCGTAGAGCCCATTGGTCCGCGGTTGCGCTGGCTTGTTGGAGCTTCATGATCGTGTCGTTCTCACTATGGCCTGCCGCCATCATTCCTACGTCGTCAACCCATCCACTCGTGGATACGTGATTGGCTGGATCAGCGCAATCCTCAATCAGATCTGAGTTGTAGATCAGGTAGAGAATCGGCGAGATTGGGGATCCTTGGGGAATCCCCGTAGGCGTGGGAATCCGCTCTGAGATGCCTTCAGGAATCTGGATTCTCGTGCTTCGCCCTGTGAGGAAGGCCGTAACCCATGGCACGAAGTGGCCGAGTCGTCGTTTCCGCATATTGTGTAACAGTCGTAAATGGTGCGCGTTGTCGTATGCCCCAGAAACATCCAGTAAGAGCATGGAAACCACGGCGAATCCTTTGCCCCATGATTCATGAATCCGGTCAAGGATAATCTGTATGGCATGATCCGTAGAGATTCCCTTTCGACCACCTAGGTGGCTCCTTGGCAAGAGGTTATGATACGCTTCCATGGCGTAACTAATCCTGCGTGCGACGATTGCTTCAAGGAACTTGCCTAGTGTATTGAGTAATGCAACAGGTCGGTATGCTTTAGGCGTTCGATAATCCCGATCAGTGCCACTCTTGCGGAGCACAACTGTGCTTGACCGTTGGAAGTGTGACGGGTTGTAGCCCATTCGTACACAGGCGTTGTAGATCTCATAGAGTGTATCAAGGACCACAGGCACGCATACAATTTTGTGCCAGAAGCTGTTCGGAATGGAATCCTCGCCAGGGGCCTTGTCGGGTGGCGTGGAACGGATTACTTGCTCAATCTCGTGGCGCGTGATTTCTGGGAATTCGATTTGATCAGAGTACACGGCGTCGTCAATATCGGCCAGATCCGCCTCTGGAATCGCCGGAAAGAATGATTCACTGAGAAGCTTCGTTTTAGCTTCCACAGTCTCCGCCGGTGGTCCGTCAATTGACTTCAAAGTTGGGGTGATTCCGGATTCGTAGGCGCCCTTACGTGAGCGCGCCCACTTCGCCAATCGCCAGAGGCCGTTAGGGCCTTTCTCCGTCGCTTGTTGTACGCGACGACGGTGCCCTAAGCGTAGAGATTTACTCTCGAGTCGTTTCTTCCTGTTCCGGGCGCGTAGGTAGGCGCGCCAGATCCATGGGTTGTGTGTGTTGGAGTGTAGACGGCGTAAACGGCGGCAATTTTGGACCGCCTCTTTGCATTCCGGCGTGAAATCAGGATTGCTCCATTGGCTAGGACGCGCCCAAGGCACGGTTTCCTCAATCGCGTGGCGAATCGCGCTTGTAAACGCGACGGTGGTGAGTTCGATATAAGAATGAGTGGCGTTCGAGAGATCTGGAATTGTCAGATTCCGCTCGAGCATCTCCGTGAGCGATTTGACGTCGGTTGCCGCCCAATTGCGGCGTTTTGGTGCCTCATTGACGGGGGTTTGAATGTCGATTTGCGTACGAATTGGCCAGTGATCGGAGTCGTGTTGGACAGTGTCGGCACGCTCTATCAGGATGAGCCGGTTGAATAGGCTCGCGGACAAAAAGGTCAAATCAATCGTGGATTTTGATTGGCCACGTTCCCACGTGATCAATCCTTCCTCCGTGGCAAGCTCGATTTCATGGCGATCCATGATTTCTAGCAGTTCAGTGGCTTCAGTGTCAATTTTGGTGCCGGGGCCACCCCAGGCGGGATGGTGAACGCTCATATCGCCCAGAATCAGGTGCTCAATCGTCGGGGACCTTCCTAATCGGGTCAGTTCCCGGTCGAGTAAGTCAAATATTCGGATTGGTAATTTGACGTCGTTGTAAAGATTGTGAATGTAAAGATCGTGGGATTCCTTCCCACGTTTATGGCGTAAGTGGAGGATCTGGTAATCCGGAGACACAGCGGTATGAGTCCACATGGCCGGATCAATTTGTTTGTTGACGAAGAGCGCGACACGTGTGCGTACGCCGTCGACTGCCTTGGGATGAAGCAATTGGTGCGTTGCTCGCGCCGGTTGATGCGTGGTGTCGTCGTATTCGTTGCGCCATGGCTCCTGAATTGCAATTACGGAGGCCTTGAGAACCTCCGAGTCGCGTAGAAATGTTGCCATGACCTCATCTTTTGATTTGTGTGTGTTGTACTGTAGGATCTCGAACGTACTCATTATTGGAGTGCGTCCGGGGTTGATCGTGTAGATATGCTGATTTGTATGGGGGATTGATCCCCTTCGTCCTCCTCCTGGATTGGCGGATGGTGCGGGTTTTGAACGTGGATGTAATCACGATTTGTAGTGAACCGGGACAACGTCTCCCGACGCGCATCCGAATTGATCTCTCCGCTGTCAATCTCGCGGAAACTGGCCACGCTATTGAGAACAATGCAATGATCATTGTCGTCAATGGTCATGTTGATCGGCGGTGGAGGTGGCAGCGGCGTATTGTCATATGATTGAGATCGTGAGCGTTCACGGCGGCGCTGTTCACGGAGAGGGCGCTCCGGATCGTCACGCATATTCACTGGTTGATTGAGGCCTTTAGACCGCGTGTTGGGCGCCGTTGACGACGGTATGAGGTTTTCGAGTAACGCCGGTCGATTGTTGGAGGATTTGGCTGGCTTGCTGTTAATACGTTGTCGATATGTTCCTGGGGCTCTGGTTCCTGGTCGTCATTGTTTGACGATTTGGATTTAGGGGGTCGTCCCCGAGGTCGTTTCTCGGTAACTTTGTTCAGTTTGAGCGGGATTGTTTTTGTAGGTCCACGAACGAGCGTTCGTGTGAGAGGTTGGGGCGCCGCTGGAGGCCGTAGAGGCGTGTAGGGCCCTGTTTGGACTTGGGTAACCTCGTTAATGATCTCCATTGGCATCTCTGTTGACTCCTCAATCGATGCCACAATTGGCGCCTCAATTGGCGTTGTTGTTGGCGCTGTTGTTGGTTCCAGAACCGGTTCCGAAACTGTCTCTGGAGCTGGTTCTGGCGCTGGTGCGGTTTTGGTTGGTTGGGCCTTCTTGCCCTTTGTTGTGGTTGTTGCCTTCTTAACGACCTTCTTCGGGGCTGCCGTTTTTGTCGTTCTTGAGGCTTTTGGCGCCGCGGTGATCTTCGCCGCTTCGCTCGGTGTCGGGTCAATGGTTCGTTGCGTAGATTTCTGTTGTAAATATTGGGGAACGCGGTGCAAGGGTTCGCACGTAAGGACTGCGTGACGCGCACGTTCTAGTGCGTCCTTCCGGATTGGGCAATTATCGCTCACAGCCTTGTGAGGCCCCTTGCTATTGGCACATTTCGGCGTCAGATTCCTGCTTTGCTTGGAGGGGCACTCCCAGGTCGGGTGTTCCTCCGCGCAAAGCCCACAGTAGAATTTCGCACTCGGACACTGAGCGTGTACGTGCCCATACTTCTGGCACTTCTTGCACAACTTGCACCGTCCCTCTCGACAATAGGGCCTGTTGGTGAGGCTACGGGATTGCCAGACGGTGCCTCCCCGAATCGCGTTGTTGGCCACGATTGGATTCGTAAACTCAATCACGAGTGATCCCGTGTGGCCTTTGGGCACGACTAACCATCCCACATGCGCAATCTCAACCTGGACTCCGCCCTCATTCGCACTCCTGTCTCCGTCGTTGACCTGGATCTCTCGGCCACCCCAGGCGTAGTGGTTCTCGGCAACCAGTTGTTCCTTGAACGCCTCGATATCGTCGCCAAGATCCACACTTTTTACCGGGATGGCGTCAATCACGACTCCCCACGTTGGAACCCGTACATAGGCTGATTTGCCGAAGACGTGCACCCAATTCTTGCAGTGCTGGCGGAGGACTTCGGCGCCAGCGGCGTGCCTGGCGCGGAGGCTGATATCGCCTGAAGGAAGCTGTCGTGCGGCTACAAAGGCGTGACCGGCTAGGGCGAGGCTTGGGATGCTCTTCGCTGCAAGAGCCCTCGCCCGTTCAACACGTTGCACGATCTCGGCGGGTTGGACCTTGTGGCTCACGCCGGGGGTTGACGAACCCGCGCTTCGAGAAGCGGATACAGGTGAGACCGCGCTTTGGAGGTTCGCCTGCCATTTTTGTGCGTTGTAGGTTCTTCAGAGGGTGGCAGAGTCACTGGACAATCCCGTTGTAATGCTTGACTTTGAGAGTGATTCGGTTTCTGTACGGATGACTGCGGTGTCCTGTAGGACGTGCTCAAGCAGCCCCTTGAGCTCCGTCAGCGGTTCCGTACGCTCACCTTGCGAGGATGCAAAGATTTTGATCTGCTGCACGAATCCACGGAACATGATTTCGGTCAGCTGATCGGATTTGTTTTGTAAATGCAGCAGCATAAGATCTGCCACTTCTGCGAGTTGCTCCATCCTGGTGATCCCACCACGTAGGATCTCACGAATCCGGATTTGGGTTGATTGATTGGATGTTTGGGGTGGCGGTTGTTGATTTTGTTGTGGTGGTTCCGTCGCGTCGCGACGAACGCCTTGCGGGACGATGTTTTCGCCCGTCAAGGGATTCACCACAGCACCCTGGGCCATTGCTACGGTCTTGCCTAGTCAAACTATGATCGATCGATAGCTCCTGACTCCAGGAATAAACTGCGAAATTTACAGTCGATTCCGACTGGAACTAGGCGCGCAATTCCAAAAAATTGGATTCGCGCGGAGAGAGTTGTTTTTTGGACAACATATTATATACTCGATACTAGAAAATAAGTATAAAGTATATGATATATGGTATACAGAACAGGAGGAACTTGATATATAAGGACGCTCTTTTTACATCATGTATTTAGTTCTTCATTGCTCTTTAATCTAAGTCACTTGATATTAGACTTTGACAGTGAGAGTCAGCAAGGCATTCTAACTCGTACGGGCACCAGGCAATACGAGGGATCTCTTCTACTTTAGTTACGTTTAAGAATCTCATCTTCCAATAAGTCAAACAAAATGAGTTCTCCCCCGCAAAGCTATCATCAGTATTACCTCAGCAGAGGCTACTCTATTCATAAGAAAGGAAACTACTGGTCTTTCATCAGCGAAGCTCTCCATCTCTTTGATGTCTTGACCGCCGCCGGTATCGAAGTCGACTTCGTCTCTGAAACCGGAACTTGTATCGCCGGTTGGCTTTCCCAGTAGCCCGACTTCTCACAAGCCTTCATCTAGGACCTGCTCAAATAACGGCACAAAAGATGTTCGGGATATTATTCAGTTGAAGATCGAGCGCTGTGCGTCACTGTGACTTTGACAATTCCTTGCCTCTCACGAAGCTCCTCGATATAGTATCTCATTTCCGTCGCATTATAGATGCACCTGCAATCCGGCTCGTCTTCAGTAACACACTCCAATATCGGCGTACCAATCAGTCTGTCATAACGGCGAAAAAATCGCACAGCCTCTTCCAGGAGTTCGTCTGCATTTTGCTCATTACCCTCAACTCGTATATGCCGTTCCATTCTCATTCGTGGTATCCTGAGTTGAAATGTGATGCTGGCAGGTAAAGTAAATGGATTAATAATAGGGTGTGTATGTAGGTGAGATATAGTGTCTTTGATGTCGATCCCGAGGTTTCTTGTGGCTATACTTGGGCTACTGAACATCACATGTGATGTTAGATGTGCTTCTCTATGAAAAGAGTAAGCCGTGGATGGTCGAGAACTACACGTTTCCTTGATCTGAGATGGTGTCCTCTCATAGCCACGGATGGGCTCATTGGGAGTGATTGAGCGAGGAATGATGGATAAACCTTCAATATTTAATCTGACGGGATGTGGTCTGTCTTTACCGGAGCCATTGTCACAGCTTATGTCTCCTAGCATGTCGGCTGATCGTTGATCATTGACTGGGAAATTTCTTTGCCGCGTTCGTCGGCTCGTTCCAATTACTTCAGGATAGATCTCACCGCCCGCTCTTTTCAAAGTCCGGCTCTCTGTGCGCAATCTTTTCCTGCTTACGCTGAATCGACTGGTTCGCTCTTCTTCAATACCGCCCATTTCATTTGGCAGGCTTCCCACTGGCGCTCCTTGCCACGTAACATCTTCGGGAAAATATTCGAATGAGTCTAGTGTCCGGATCAGCGAAACGGCAACAGGTTGCGCTTGGAACTGATGACCCCCAAGCCACTTTTCCAAGAAGCAAACGCCATTTTCCCGGTCTGAGGGTCTCACGAGGACACCATTTAGCTTCCCACCGTCATCATGTAAGTAGAGTACCCAGTAACATAACGGTTTGGCAATGTTAATATATTCTAATAATGGGTATCTGTTGCGATGTCGTGAGAGTATAATGTATGTTTCTTCTTCTTCTTCTTCTGCCTCCGTTGAAATTGGTCCTTCTAAGGCGATAGGTGGCTGCTTATTTGGATACTTCTTGTGCCAGTCCTCCAAAAGCCGAATCAAATGAGCCGGTAGTTGATGGGTTGAATCCAATTCCAACCTGGTAGTGTTTTCAGTGTCTGGAATGGACGTCTTCAATTCTGAGATGACACCCGTTTGTGGAAATTGCGTAGGCAAGCTAGTCGATCTTTTCAGCATATCAATCTGTATTTTCTCCATGTCTTAACATATGCACCTGTCTGAATAGGCGCAGACAGAACTGGGCTAAAACGTATGCAGAAGACAGAATGAAGTATTGTTCTGTGGGTTTCACTAACGAGCTTTCTGCCCTCGCTTCGCTCAGGCGGTGGACGATTTTTATCACGTGAAGAAGGAAAATTATTCTTTGATTGGTGTAACAAATTCCTGCCTAACCCGGTTAGCGTTGTAAATAGTTTGGGGCTGGGATTGGTTACTCCGTTTGTTGATATCGGCCTCAAATCTACCAATCAGAGCGCGCTATTTGGCAGCCCTTATATGAGCCTCAGTCAACTACTCTTCTTTCCTCCACTTCTTCTTTCCTCCACTTCTTCTCTTCTTCACCACTCTACAGCCTCAATTTTTACACCTGGTGGCTCTTTTTTTTACTCATTTACTTGGTGTATGGTACTGTAGCTTAGCTGTGTTAATTACTGTTGAATACAATACGCCATGTCGACTGCTGAGGAACTTTTCGGTGGTGAGAACGGTGAAAATGAGGTCTGTAACTCATTGCTAAATATAGGACCGAAAAACTCCACCAAAGTAGCCCACCCACCCTACCAGCCCGAAGGCTTTACTGCTCCGTACTCTTCCCCTCATCATACTCGTCATCCTCAACAGCAGTCTCAAACGGTCCGACAAGTAATTGGCAGCCTCATTGAATGCCTGCGTGGTATTGCCCAAAGCATGAGTACTGACGGCTGCATCCTCCACGGTCATAGCAGCCGCATGACACACACGACCGAGCTGCAAACATTCCACGATACCAATGCTGTTATTCAAGGCCGTAATATCGTCGTGATTGTTATCGACACGGCGTTTCTTCGATGGGCTGGACGGCCCGGGAGAATCCGAATCAGCCATGTTGAAAAGTTCGAGATTCAAGCTATTAACCGAAGCTCCACCAACAGCTACCGACCTGGACCTCCTACGCCTGGAGTTTGAAGTTTAGGAGCAACGGCCGCCAGTGCTATTCACATGACACGCAGCACAGCTGTCCTTGAGCAAACACTTTCCGTACATCTCGACCGTCAGACATGTTATAAAGGTCCCCTAACCCTGCTGACAGTGTGTACAGCCAGGGCTCTCTAACTTGCCGATGCCTTGAGCGATACAGCTTCATGATTTGCGATCCGATTGAGCTTTGGGCATTTAACGCCGGGCCGGAGGACAACACGATGAACGACTGTAGATTCCGAGATTTAGTTAGTTAGTTATTTAGTTAGACTTGATTCTGGCTGTAGCTAGCTAAGTTCTAGATGCCGCTATCCCAGGTGTGCCTGAGCCGGCGGGCACGAATACAGAAGGTGGCTCAGCCACAGAGGCCCGCCACAGAGCGAGCCACAGAGAATGTAAACAATACAAACGAGACAAACAACGAATGTGCAAAACAATCAAATAGTGCAAACACGTACGCCCAACTCTCCCATACGTCAACGTCCTCATTATTGGATTCCGAGATACAGACAGATTCTAAACCTCCTTCACATGGTTATCACACTCTCTCTTTATTTTGCCCCATAGCCAAGGCTGGTGCCTGAAGCTAGTCCAAATATAATTAGTCTGGTTATTTATAATACCGCTACTCTCTCATTAGTTCCGTAATAAAACAAAACATGACCGATGAAACGCTGAAAACCTGTGGTCACTACAGTGGCTTGACAGCGGGGCAATTTATGTCTGCGGTACAGCGAAAAGTGGTGTTCCTCTGATACTGTGTAGGCTTAGAAAAAAGAAAGAATAAAAACACTATTTTCTTAACATCTACGTTCCAAGAAAGCGAAATTCAAGTGGGACGCGAGCGAAAGGTATGGTTCTGTGTCTCTAAGAATAAAAATTTTCTGGCATTAATTACCATACACAATCTAGGAAAAACATACCCCTCTGATGGCTCCAACTTAGCCAAGAAAGAAAGATGAA
This sequence comes from Talaromyces sp. F31, assembly GCA_037356135.1. Taxonomy (NCBI): domain Eukaryota; kingdom Fungi; phylum Ascomycota; class Eurotiomycetes; order Eurotiales; family Trichocomaceae; genus Talaromyces; species Talaromyces sp. F31. Next base: position 3,646,893 of record JAYXSF010000034.1, read on the forward strand.
TGTGTTGTCTCAATGGAAGACTGGGAAACCATGTCGTGTACTGTAACATACTCCATCTCTCCGTGTAGAACAATGGGGAAGAAGACTGAAAATAGATACAAAAAAAAATACAGAATAGGAAAAGCATACCACGTCACTTTCCACATCTTACTATATCTATTCAACAGTCACGTGTGGGGATTGCCAAAGAATGGATCCAACCTGAAAGTGGCTCTTCCGTATCCGTAGAGAGCCTATGCATTGCATAGACAAGTGCAGAGAGAATCATGTCGGAGCTTTTCTGAGTAACAATACGATTGTTCCCCGTGAGACTGATTTTCAATCTGTTAGCTTCTACAATGGAAGAAACAACTAATTTTGTGGGAGCCACGTGGTGTGTAAGCCAGCGGAGTCTAGTTTGGCGTTCTCCAATGTCAAGCGTGGGCTGCGGATTGATACTCAAGTGTGTGACAATCGAGTCAAAGTTCACCTCGGTGCCACAGTCAGAGGTCACTTTAATTATATCTGTGAGTGACATCGAATCTGCCTGACCCATGCGAATGTATTGGTCCTGTGCACATTTCAACAAGCTCTCTGCCGTATATTGAGACCTGGTATGAATTCTCACTGGAACTATATTGGCGCAAGGTCCGGCAACTTGTTCAACACCCGGTAAATTGGCGTTGCGTCCTGCTACAAGTCTACCAAACATCACGTCTTCCTCGCCTATGATACGTGATAGTACCAAGGCCCACGCGGCTGTAATAAGTGAGGCAATCGTGATATCAGCTGAAAGCTGAGGGGCAACGATCGTAGTTTCAGATTCAATAATTGATGGAGCACAGCCACTGTTATTGTAGGGACAAAATCTCGATCCTATAAGTGTACTCTTAGAGCCTCGGAGAAGATCCAGCCAAAATTGGGACGACTCATGTTGCAGCTCGTGAACATGTCTCAAGTAAAGTGGAAATTCGACATAAGGTTGCAAAGGTTTTCTGCAGTAAATGTCGATAAGTGTCTGGACGAAGATAGGAAGACTGACACCATCGTACTGAGCATGTGATAGTCGTATAATAAGTCTGGAGTCTCGATTGGAGGAACGGATCAGAGAGAAGGATGTGAGAGGGTCCAGATAATTGGGTATCATCTGTGTAAGCTGGCTGAAACGATGTTGAGTTGCTGTGTCTAGATCCTCATCCGATTCGTATATGTCGAAGTTACAATCACAACTATGAAGAATAACCTGCCGATAGACATTGTTGAAAGGAACGAAAATAGTGCGAAGGATAGTGAAGCGGTTCAGAAGTGTACGACATGCTTGTTGAAGGTTTTCGATACTAATCGCAGATCCAAGGTCCACAAAGCAGTAATTAAAGGCATCAGGAGGATATTGCTTGCCAAAGCGCAGATACTGTTCCTGAAAATATGTTGTGGGAAGAACATCTGTAATGTTATGGGAGTCAATGTTCAAAAGAGAGAGTTGCCCAAGAACATCGTTTATTTCAGTTGGGATAAGAAGAGAGAAAGGACGAGGGGGAGAAGGAGAAGAAGTGGAGGAAGGTGTAAAGCATAAATGGTTTGCCATGTCAGCCATTGTCGGATGTCGGAAGATGTCAGCGACTGGAAGAAAGAGGCCAGACTGTCGGGCGTGTGCGGCAACCTTCATGGCTGCAATGGAGTCGCCACCCAGCCGGAAGAAGCTGTCGTCGACACCGATACTGGCCGGGTCGAGGTTGAGCACGCGGGCCCAGATCTGTTGCAGCGCTCGCTCCGCATCCGTGGACGGCATGCGTTTCTTGCCGCCGGGAGCGTTGCCCAGCTCCGCCAGCTGCCGTGTTGAGAACTTGGCGCCCATCTCCCGCAGTGCTCTGCGGTCCGTCTTCCCTGTCCCGCCAATGGGAAGTCGCGCGAGGGCAAAGTAGACCGTCGGTACCATGTAGCTAGGCAGGCGCTCTGCCAGCTGGTTGTCAACCGCCGCCGGCACCGTCAGAACTCGAGGCATCCCCTCCGCCGTCGCGTCCTCCTTCAGATCCTCGGCTCGGTCGAGGACCAGGAAGGCAGCCAGCAGAGGGCTCGCGCCTTCGTCTGCCGGGACGATCACCTCGGCCACAACCTGGCGTGCCTCTGGCATGGACTGCCGCACATGGTGCTCAACTTCTCCAAGCTCAACGCGCTGCCCGCGGATCTTGACCTGGCTGTCCTTGCGGCCGACGAACGTAAGGCTTCCATCCTCGTTGTAACGCACCAGGTCCCCCGTCTTGTACAGGCGGCCGCGCCGTCCCCGCTGTCCATCGCAACCTTCCAGCAACCACGCGGGATCCTCGATGAACGCCGCTGCCGTCTTCTCGGCGTCGTTAAGGTAGCCACGTGCCAGGATTGGCCCTTCCACCAACAGCTCCCCGATGGTGCCAAGAGGCGCCAGGATGTGGTGGTCGTCCGGCCTCACGACCCAACTGACCGATCCCACGGCCCTTCCAATACATTGATTCGCGTTGGAGCGGCACCTTGACGTTCTCTATCGAATTACATATGGCACACTCCGTCGGACCATAAACAATTCAGAAGTCTCCTTTCGAGTCCACCTGTTGAAGTCGTCGATTGTAGCTGCTTCACCTCCTAACATGACAGTCTCCAAATTGGGGACCTTGCTCTGGCTCGAGAAGTCGTGCAACTGATGGTGTAAGCATTACCGTATTAACATGCATTTCTGTTATACTCCGTTCCATTTCAATAAACCGGAGACTATCCTGGGGCACACAGGTACAGCCACCAAAGACCAGGGTGGTCACAATCTCGAAGATCGAGGCATCGAATGTGTAGGCGGCGAACTGGAGCACTCGCGATTCCTCGTTCAACCCGATGCGTTCGCCGTGGTAACGGCAACTCGAGCTCACCGCGCGGTGCTCCACTACCACGCCCTTCGGTTGTCCAGTGCTTCCGGAGGTAAAGATCACGTAGGCCGGCGACCCAGCCGAGCAGGCAGGTGGCATGTCCTCCTGCGGTGGCTCTGGCAGCCCGCTGACACCGTCGCGGTCGACCGGAACGACAGTGCAGCCGGGCCTCATTGACATGACCGCGTATTGCCTCGACGTCAGTACGACCGATGCACCGGTCTGCGCCAGGATCTCAGCCCTGCGCTCCGCAGCCTGTGTCGGGTCGAGAGGGACAAAGGCCCCGCCGGCCTTGAGCACCGCGAGCATCGCGACCACTGTCCAGACCGACTTCTCGAAGCACAGCGGCACCAGCACCTCGGGTCCGACTCCCAAGTCGACAAGCCGCCAAGAGAGCCGTGTCGCCAGTCGATCCAGTTCCGCATACGTCAAGTCGCCATCCCAGGCACACACGGCCGGTGCGTTCGGCTGCACTCGAACCCGCTCCTCCACCAGCTCGTGGACACACCGCTCCACCGTCGCCGGCACGGCGCCATTCCATTTCCACACTTGTCCCATGTCCCTCCTCCCTAGGATGGGCAACTTCTGTATCGGCACCTCAGGATGCCTTGTGATCATGTCAATCGCCGTACTCAAGCACTCCGCCAGCCGTGCCGCCCTGCTCGACGTGACAAATCCGTTTCGAAACCCTAGCAGAATCTTGATCTCCGTCTTACTATCCACAGCGCTGACGGTAATATCGTACTGCGTCAGGTTAGCTTTCGTCTCGGCGTTAGCTTCAGCGAATGTAGCTTCCTTACCTCCGTTGGATCATGCCCGCCGTGATAGAGGATACGAATTCCGTCTCCCGTTTTGTTCTCCTCCTCCAAATCCTTCTGGACGGATATCACACTATTGAAAAGTGTTGATGACCCCATCTTGAGTGCGTTCTGAATGGCAGCGAGAGAGAATGCCTGATGCGGTAAGCTGCTGAGGTAGTCTTTCTGTATCTCTTTCAGCGTCTGTAAAACGGTGCGTGGTCTGTCAAACCGCACGCGGGAGGGAAGCATTCCAATCAAAGGCCCGACGATCTGATCAATGTTATGAACAGGTGCATCTCGCCCAGAGCAGAGATTTCCAAAGCATGGTACCGCACTTCCAGTAAACTGACTCAGCACTAATGACCACGCAGCCTGGACGATGGTCGCTAGTGTCACTTCCCATTCGGCACAAACAGCACGTATTCCGTCGGTCTGAAGATTAGGTACCTCCACAGACTCGACACTACTAGTGACGCTTTCATCAAGACTCTGCTCGGCCGGGAACAAGCACGGCTCAACACCAGCCAATTGCTTCACCCAGAATTGCCGGTCTGCATCATGATCCTGCTTCTCTAGATAAGAGACATAATCTTTATAGGAGAGTTCAGTCGAACCAAGACCGCTACAGTAGGCCGTCTCCAGGTCCTGCAGCAGGATGTTCCTTGAAAAGCCGTCTATGATGGCATGATTAATAGCAAGATGGAGATACGCGTGCCCCTCATCAAATCGATGAATCGACAGATGATGTTGCAAGCCAAATTTCTGATAGGTCGTGCTACTTGACCTCCTCTCGCACTCCTCAATGCTGACGGTCTTCCCTTCCCAATCGATGTAGGTTATACTTGGTGATGGGTCTTTAAGGATAACATGCATTGCCCGACTGCTTCCAGGAAATTCATCGATGAGGAAAGCGCGCAGAAGTGTATGTTGCTTGACGAGAGCATGCCAGGCCTGCTCCAGCCTGGCTATATCCACTCGGCCCCCGTCCTTGCTGGAGATCACTTGAAATCCGATGGTCGACCGGTAGTTGATCGGATCTTTAGCCTGGCTTAGTAAGATACCTTCCTGCATTGGCGAGCATGGAAATATATCCTCGATGTCCTGCGGTTGCAGAATGTTGAGTCGCGGTAGCCAGACACTCTGAAATTCGCGAATGTCGCCGTACGAAGTGAAAGCCGGGGCGAAATCAGTCAAAGTCCATTCGGGAACCCTGCAGGGTAGGAGGGTGGTCATCTCGGTAAGAATGTTCTCGTATTGACTGACCCACGACATGATCCGTTGCCGGTGAAGCATGTCTTTGTGGTAACTGAAGGATGCATTGAGGCATCCCCGATCCACGTGCATAAGTACATCAACCAGCGCAAATCTCGATAGCTCAGCAGCAGAAGCTGGGTTACAGCCGTCGGGCATGGCAACACTTTCGAAGAACGCATCGTCGCGTTCTAGTTGCTGGTAAAGCCCCACATAATTGAACACTACTTCAACTGGAAACTGCGCCGTATACGCTTTGGCTCGGTGCTCGTCTGCGAACCTAGAAGCGAGATAGGGCCAGCCCTTACAAGGCATGTTTCGAACACAGTCTTTCACTTGACGGATAGTGTCGAGCAGACTGGTATCATTGTTGTCGGATGCCTGCACGGGGAATAGAGATGTGAACCAACCAACTGTCCGCGAAATATCGATCGATTCGTCCCAGGCCTCACGACCATGACCCTCGCTGAAGATTGGAGGGGCGGGGCGATCAGGGAATGCCAAACTGAACGAATACAGAAGAGCGGCCATCATAAGCTCAACTGGCTGGGTTCCAAACGCATCATTGCAACTACCGAGTAGTGCCGCGCTAGTCGATTCGTCGAGAGCGAACTGCAGGGCGATGGTATCGCCCTGCAGATTGGGATTGTCCTGCATGCCCCAATAGGAGCGCTGGGGGGACCGAACCTTGAAAGGCGTCGAAGTTTGCGGATCCAAGTGCTCCATGGCATATTGGGATTGTAGAATGCACCAAGTCTGGAAGCTCAGTGGGGGTGGCGTGCTGAGTGACCCGGAAACCAGTAACTCTTCTAATTCCTGGAACAAGACCCGCCACGACACCAGATCGATGGCTAGGTGATGGACAGTAAGGAAGAGGGTTTGACAGTCAGCACCCTGGAACAATATTGCTCCAACAAGTCGACCGTGCTCTAAGTTGAGACTTTCGCGACATGCAGCAATGGCCTCTGCCATCTCTCCGGGTGTAGATTGTCGAAATTGGAGACAGACGGGGCTTGCCATGTCAGCTTTGGTTGACTGCTGCCATTCATGGGCGGAATTCATGCTATATCGCGTGCGTAGGCTGGGATGTCTGCAAATGATTGCGTCCAGTGCCTTTACTAAAGCCGAATGTGAGATTTGGGAACGTATCTTAAGGAGAAAGCTTTGGTCAAAAGCCTTGTTCGGATCAGGTTGAAAAGAAAAGTAGAGACGCTGGATAGGGCTTAGCTGATACGGGTGGTCCGTCAATTCTTCCGTTAGGGGTGCTGTCGCTGCCGCTGTGGCTGAGAGATTGCTGAATGCTCCAACACCTAAAGCAAGGACTGATATTGTCTTTTTGCGGAGAATATCGACTGTGGAGATGTTGATCAGCGAGGACCGCGCGGCCGAGGAGACTTGCATCGCAGTGATGGAATCGCCACCCAGCCGGAAGAAGCTGTCGTCGACACCGATACTGGCCGGGTCGAGGTTGAGCACGCGGGCCCAGATCTGTTGCAGCGCTCGCTCCGCATCCGTGGACGGCATGCGTTTCTTGCCGCCGGGAGCGTTGCCCAGCTCCGCCAGCTGCCGTGTTGAGAACTTGGCGCCCATCTCCCGCAGTGCTCTGCGGTCCGTCTTCCCTGTCCCGCCAATGGGAAGTCGCGCGAGGGCAAAGTAGACCGTCGGTACCATGTAGCTAGGCAGGCGCTCTGCCAGCTGGTTGTCAACCGCCGCCGGCACCGTCAGAACTCGAGGCATCCCCTCCGCCGTCGCGTCCTCCTTCAGATCCTCGGCTCGGTCGAGGACCAGGAAGGCAGCCAGCAGAGGGCTCGCGCCTTCGTCTGCCGGGACGATCACCTCGGCCACAACCTGGCGTGCCTCTGGCATGGACTGCCGCACATGGTGCTCAACTTCTCCAAGCTCAACGCGCTGCCCGCGGATCTTGACCTGGCTGTCCTTGCGGCCGACGAACGTAAGGCTTCCATCCTCGTTGTAACGCACCAGGTCCCCCGTCTTGTACAGGCGGCCGCGCCGTCCCCGCTGTCCATCGCAACCTTCCAGCAACCACGCGGGATCCTCGATGAACGCCGCTGCCGTCTTCTCGGCGTCGTTAAGATAGCCTCGACCTACTGTTGGGCCTTCCAGCACCAACTCTCCAACTGCTCCCAGCGGTATAAGGCGCTGAACATCGTCCCTGGCTGTGACCCAACTCACCACTCCCACTCCAACCCCGAGACGTGTGATTTGCTTGGCATCGCGCTTTCCCCGGTTTATCAAACTTGTCGGTGTACATTCGGACGGACCGTACGCATTAATGATATTGACTTTGCCTGTCCAATTCTGTATATGCTCATGACTGAGTGCTTCTCCACCGACGATAATAGTTTCGACACACGTAAGGACTGTTGGATTCAGTATAGACAGCACGGTTGGCGTCACATTAATTATGGTGCTGTTCATTTTTACTATGGACGTATTGATATTGTCTTTCAGTTCCCGATCATGAGGTACACAAAGGCAACCGCCGTTCACAATTGTCCGAAAGGCATTATTTATAGCGACATCGAAGGCATAGGAAGCAAAGTCATAGACTCGGCTCGATCCCTGGTATCCTTGTATACCAGCTTGGTAACGCAAAGCCGAACTAAACGCCCAGTGGGGGATCACCACACCCTTTGGCTCTCCTGTGCTGCCGGAAGTGAATACAATATACATTGTCGAGTTCAAGCCTTGCCTACTCTGAAAGATAGGTCTTGATTTGGAATTAATATCACTCCGAAAAAAGGCCGGCCCAATTGCCATAGACCGCTTCACTAAGCGACTGCTGAGTTCCGAGTTTGATATTGACGACAAAATTAGTGACGGCCTGATCTGGGAAATTATTGTTTGCAATCTGCCCTCCGGTTGCGAAGAGTCGAGCAGAACGAAAGCCCCGCCGGCCTTGAGCACCGCGAGCATCGCGACCACTGTCCAGACCGACTTCTCGAAGCACAGCGGCACCAGCACCTCGGGTCCGACTCCCAAGTCGACAAGCCGCCAAGAGAGCCGTGTCGCCAGTCGATCCAGTTCCGCATACGTCAAGTCGCCATCCCAGGCACACACGGCCGGTGCGTTCGGCTGCACTCGAACCCGCTCCTCCACCAGCTCGTGGACACACCGCTCCACCGTCGCCGGCACGGCGCCATTCCATTTCCACACCTTTCCGCGGTCTGCCGCCGTCAAGACGTTCACCTCTGCCAGTCTCTGTCCCTCTCCGGCCGTCGCGAGCTGCTGGACCACATCGTTAACGTGCTCCAACATCCCTCTCATGATCCACGGCTCTATGACTCGAGGGTCAAATCTTGCCACGATCCGTACACCGGTATCATTCAGTTCACACGTAAGGTTCAGCGCGTACGTGGCGAACACTCCCATGTCTGGCCTGTCCACCCACACCCCAAGATCAGACTCCACACCAAGCTTGGTGTCTGAGGGCTGGACAACCAGTAGGGTCTGAAAAGCACATCCCCGTTGAGCCGCCGTACTCATCTTTGCAATCCGCTGCAGGCCCGTTTGCTCGTACGGAATCATGTTGGTTGCTTGGTCCTGCACTTTGGCCAGAAATGCGGAGATCGTTTCCTGAGTGCTTATGCGGATTCGCATTGGTACGGTTGCAATCGTGGGCCCGGCAATGTATTCAATATCTGCGATCGGTGCATTGCGTCCGGAAACAACCGTGCCAAATACCACGTCTGCCGAACCGCTATAGGTTGAAGTGACAAGGGCCCATGCCGCTCGAAGAAGGGTTGCTGTGGTGACTTCAGATTGTGCTCCGGGTGCTAGGTCGCACTGTTGTTGAATTGTATAATCGGCGAACGGCTCTGCCAGGTCAGGAGGGAGCAGAGGGAACGGTGCTGAGTCGTAGTTCGCAAAGGTTTCCTGCCAGAATCGATCTGCAGCGCCGACTCCATCCTCGTCCTGCAACAGGAACTTCACAAAGGTCCTGAAATCTGCACATCGTGGAGGCGGGACTCCATAGTACGTATCGGTGACCAGCCGAAGGATGAGTGGCAACGAGCCGCCATCGTATAGTGCATGGTGGATGGTCCACACGAACCAGGTCTGACCGCTAGTCGGGTCGCGGGCTAGCACCCATCGTGCTAAGGACTGGCCAAGCCCCATCACTGTGGAATGATTTTCCTTCAGACAACGATCGACGTCCTCGGTTTCGTTCCAACTGATCCTCTCTTTCAACACGACCTGGAAGAGTCGTGATCCTGCAAGCTCCACAATGCGTGTTCTCAGAATCGGTAACCTCTGCGTGGTATGCTCCCAGGCGTGTTTGAAGCGAACTAGGTCGACATCAACTGAGAGCTTCTGAACGCCCCGAAGAACGTAATCACCCGCATGCTTTGAAGTCAATGCAATGAGGCCTTCCTGAAGTGGCGTGCACGGGTATATGTCCTCGATTGTATGTGGGTCGAAATCATACTTGTGGGATAGCAACTGAGGGAGTGCCGCAGGATTGACGTTCGGGTCAAGCAATGAAAATGGAACGACTTCCTCACTGGGTCGGACCAAGGTGCCGTTGTTCAACTGCGCCATGTCAGCCATTGTCGGATGTCGGAAGATGTCAGCGACTGGAAGAAAGAGGCCAGACTGTCGGGCGTGTGCGGCAACCTTCATGGCTGCAATGGAGTCGCCACCCAGCCGGAAGAAGCTGTCGTCGACACCGATACTGGCCGGGTCGAGGTTGAGCACGCGGGCCCAGATCTGTTGCAGCGCTCGCTCCGCATCCGTGGACGGCATGCGTTTCTTGCCGCCGGGAGCGTTGCCCAGCTCCGCCAGCTGCCGTGTTGAGAACTTGGCGCCCATCTCCCGCAGTGCTCTGCGGTCCGTCTTCCCTGTCCCGCCAATGGGAAGTCGCGCGAGGGCAAAGTAGACCGTCGGTACCATGTAGCTAGGCAGGCGCTCTGCCAGCTGGTTGTCAACCGCCGCCGGCACCGTCAGAACTCGAGGCATCCCCTCCGCCGTCGCGTCCTCCTTCAGATCCTCGGCTCGGTCGAGGACCAGGAAGGCAGCCAGCAGAGGGCTCGCGCCTTCGTCTGCCGGGACGATCACCTCGGCCACAACCTGGCGTGCCTCTGGCATGGACTGCCGCACATGGTGCTCAACTTCTCCAAGCTCAACGCGCTGCCCGCGGATCTTGACCTGGCTGTCCTTGCGGCCGACGAACGTAAGGCTTCCATCCTCGTTGTAACGCACCAGGTCCCCCGTCTTGTACAGGCGGCCGCGCCGTCCCCGCTGTCCATCGCAACCTTCCAGCAACCACGCGGGATCCTCGATGAACGCCGCTGCCGTCTTCTCGGCGTCGTTAAGGTAGCCACGTGCCAGGATTGGCCCTTCCACCAACAGCTCCCCGATGGTGCCAAGAGGCGCCAGGATGTGGTGGTCGTCCGGCCTCACGACCCAACTGACCGATCCCACGGCTCTTCCAATCTCACCCTGATAACTGTGAAAGGGACGATATTCATTCAAAATGCAAAAAACAACGCACTCGGTAGGTCCGAACCCATTGAGAATTTTGTTAGAGTTATGCCAAGTCCGAAAGTCAGCAGGGTGGGATTGCTCCCCGCCCAATAATATCGTTTGCAAGGTCGGAATTTGCTCTGGTTTCAACAATCTGGCCACTGATGGTGTAAAAAAGGCGCAATTGACCGCCATCATATTGATGCTCTCGCTCACATCGCTGAGTCTTTGCTGACTGGAGGGAACACAGATACAGCCACCAAAGACCAGGGTGGTCACAATCTCGAAGATCGAGGCATCGAATGTGTAGGCGGCGAACTGGAGCACTCGCGATTCCTCGTTCAACCCGATGCGTTCGCCGTGGTAACGGCAACTCGAGCTCACCGCGCGGTGCTCCACTACCACGCCCTTCGGTTGTCCAGTGCTTCCGGAGGTAAAGATCACGTAGGCCGGCGACCCAGCCGAGCAGGCAGGTGGCATGTCCTCCTGCGGTGGCTCTGGCAGCCCGCTGACACCGTCGCGGTCGACCGGAACGACAGTGCAGCCGGGCCTCATTGACATGACCGCGTATTGCCTCGACGTCAGTACGACCGATGCACCGGTCTGCGCCAGGATCTCAGCCCTGCGCTCCGCAGCCTGTGTCGGGTCGAGAGGGACAAAGGCCCCGCCGGCCTTGAGCACCGCGAGCATCGCGACCACTGTCCAGACCGACTTCTCGAAGCACAGCGGCACCAGCACCTCGGGTCCGACTCCCAAGTCGACAAGCCGCCAAGAGAGCCGTGTCGCCAGTCGATCCAGTTCCGCATACGTCAAGTCGCCATCCCAGGCACACACGGCCGGTGCGTTCGGCTGCACTCGAACCCGCTCCTCCACCAGCTCGTGGACACACCGCTCCACCGTCGCCGGCACGGCGCCATTCCATTTCCACACTTGTCCCATGTCCCTCCTCCCTAGGATGGGCAACTTCTGTATCGGCACCTCAGGATGCCTTGTGATCATGTCAATCGCCGTACTCAAGCACTCCGCCAGCCGTGCCGCCCTGCTCGACGTGACAAATCCGTTTCGAAACCCTAGCAGAATCTTGATCTCCGTCTTACTATCCACAGCGCTGACGGTAATATCGTACTGCGTCAGGTTAGCTTTCGTCTCGGCGTTAGCTTCAGCGAATGTAGCTTCCTTACCTCCGTTGGATCATGCCCGCCGTGATAGAGGATACGAATTCCGTCTCCCGTTTTGTTCTCCTCCTCCAAATCCTTCTGGACGGATATCACACTATTGAAAAGTGTTGATGACCCCATCTTGAGTGCGTTCTGAATGGCAGCGAGAGAGAATGCCTGATGCGGTAAGCTGCTGAGGTAGTCTTTCTGTATCTCTTTCAGCGTCTGTAAAACGGTGCGTGGTCTGTCAAACCGCACGCGGGAGGGAAGCATTCCAATCAAAGGCCCGACGATCTGATCAATGTTATGAACAGGTGCATCTCGCCCAGAGCAGAGATTTCCAAAGCATGGTACCGCACTTCCAGTAAACTGACTCAGCACTAATGACCACGCAGCCTGGACGATGGTCGCTAGTGTCACTTCCCATTCGGCACAAACAGCACGTATTCCGTCGGTCTGAAGATTAGGTACCTCCACAGACTCGACACTACTAGTGACGCTTTCATCAAGACTCTGCTCGGCCGGGAACAAGCACGGCTCAACACCAGCCAATTGCTTCACCCAGAATTGCCGGTCTGCATCATGATCCTGCTTCTCTAGATAAGAGACATAATCTTTATAGGAGAGTTCAGTCGAACCAAGACCGCTACAGTAGGCCGTCTCCAGGTCCTGCAGCAGGATGTTCCTTGAAAAGCCGTCTATGATGGCATGATTAATAGCAAGATGGAGATACGCGTGCCCCTCATCAAATCGATGAATCGACAGATGATGTTGCAAGCCAAATTTCTGATAGGTCGTGCTACTTGACCTCCTCTCGCACTCCTCAATGCTGACGGTCTTCCCTTCCCAATCGATGTAGGTTATACTTGGTGATGGGTCTTTAAGGATAACATGCATTGCCCGACTGCTTCCAGGAAATTCATCGATGAGGAAAGCGCGCAGAAGTGTATGTTGCTTGACGAGAGCATGCCAGGCCTGCTCCAGCCTGGCTATATCCACTCGGCCCCCGTCCTTGCTGGAGATCACTTGAAATCCGATGGTCGACCGGTAGTTGATCGGATCTTTAGCCTGGCTTAGTAAGATACCTTCCTGCATTGGCGAGCATGGAAATATATCCTCGATGTCCTGCGGTTGCAGAATGTTGAGTCGCGGTAGCCAGACACTCTGAAATTCGCGAATGTCGCCGTACGAAGTGAAAGCCGGGGCGAAATCAGTCAAAGTCCATTCGGGAACCCTGCAGGGTAGGAGGGTGGTCATCTCGGTAAGAATGTTCTCGTATTGACTGACCCACGACATGATCCGTTGCCGGTGAAGCATGTCTTTGTGGTAACTGAAGGATGCATTGAGGCATCCCCGATCCACGTGCATAAGTACATCAACCAGCGCAAATCTCGATAGCTCAGCAGCAGAAGCTGGGTTACAGCCGTCGGGCATGGCAACACTTTCGAAGAACGCATCGTCGCGTTCTAGTTGCTGGTAAAGCCCCACATAATTGAACACTACTTCAACTGGAAACTGCGCCGTATACGCTTTGGCTCGGTGCTCGTCTGCGAACCTAGAAGCGAGATAGGGCCAGCCCTTACAAGGCATGTTTCGAACACAGTCTTTCACTTGACGGATAGTGTCGAGCAGACTGGTATCATTGTTGTCGGATGCCTGCACGGGGAATAGAGATGTGAACCAACCAACTGTCCGCGAAATATCGATCGATTCGTCCCAGGCCTCACGACCATGACCCTCGCTGAAGATTGGAGGGGCGGGGCGATCAGGGAATGCCAAACTGAACGAATACAGAAGAGCGGCCATCATAAGCTCAACTGGCTGGGTTCCAAACGCATCATTGCAACTACCGAGTAGTGCCGCGCTAGTCGATTCGTCGAGAGCGAACTGCAGGGCGATGGTATCGCCCTGCAGATTGGGATTGTCCTGCATGCCCCAATAGGAGCGCTGGGGGGACCGAACCTTGAAAGGCGTCGAAGTTTGCGGATCCAAGTGCTCCATGGCATATTGGGATTGTAGAATGCACCAAGTCTGGAAGCTCAGTGGGGGTGGCGTGCTGAGTGACCCGGAAACCAGTAACTCTTCTAATTCCTGGAACAAGACCCGCCACGACACCAGATCGATGGCTAGGTGATGGACAGTAAGGAAGAGGGTTTGACAGTCAGCACCCTGGAACAATATTGCTCCAACAAGTCGACCGTGCTCTAAGTTGAGACTTTCGCGACATGCAGCAATGGCCTCTGCCATCTCTCCGGGTGTAGATTGTCGAAATTGGAGACAGACGGGGCTTGCCATGTCAGCTTTGGTTGACTGCTGCCATTCATGGGCGGAATTCATGCTATATCGCGTGCGTAGGCTGGGATGTCTGCAAATGATTGCGTCCAGTGCCTTTACTAAAGCCGAATGTGAGATTTGGGAACGTATCTTAAGGAGAAAGCTTTGGTCAAAAGCCTTGTTCGGATCAGGTTGAAAAGAAAAGTAGAGACGCTGGATAGGGCTTAGCTGATACGGGTGGTCCGTCAATTCTTCCGTTAGGGGTGCTGTCGCTGCCGCTGTGGCTGAGAGATTGCTGAATGCTCCAACACCTAAAGCAAGGACTGATATTGTCTTTTTGCGGAGAATATCGACTGTGGAGATGTTGATCAGCGAGGACCGCGCGGCCGAGGAGACTTGCATCGCAGTGATGGAATCGCCACCCAGCCGGAAGAAGCTGTCGTCGACACCGATACTGGCCGGGTCGAGGTTGAGCACGCGGGCCCAGATCTGTTGCAGCGCTCGCTCCGCATCCGTGGACGGCATGCGTTTCTTGCCGCCGGGAGCGTTGCCCAGCTCCGCCAGCTGCCGTGTTGAGAACTTGGCGCCCATCTCCCGCAGTGCTCTGCGGTCCGTCTTCCCTGTCCCGCCAATGGGAAGTCGCGCGAGGGCAAAGTAGACCGTCGGTACCATGTAGCTAGGCAGGCGCTCTGCCAGCTGGTTGTCAACCGCCGCCGGCACCGTCAGAACTCGAGGCATCCCCTCCGCCGTCGCGTCCTCCTTCAGATCCTCGGCTCGGTCGAGGACCAGGAAGGCAGCCAGCAGAGGGCTCGCGCCTTCGTCTGCCGGGACGATCACCTCGGCCACAACCTGGCGTGCCTCTGGCATGGACTGCCGCACATGGTGCTCAACTTCTCCAAGCTCAACGCGCTGCCCGCGGATCTTGACCTGGCTGTCCTTGCGGCCGACGAACGTAAGGCTTCCATCCTCGTTGTAACGCACCAGGTCCCCCGTCTTGTACAGGCGGCCGCGCCGTCCCCGCTGTCCATCGCAACCTTCCAGCAACCACGCGGGATCCTCGATGAACGCCGCTGCCGTCTTCTCGGCGTCGTTAAGGTAGCCACGTGCCAGGATTGGCCCTTCCACCAACAGCTCCCCGATGGTGCCAAGAGGCGCCAGGATGTGGTGGTCGTCCGGCCTCACGACCCAACTGACCGATCCCACGGCCTTTCCCATCGATATCAGATTGGCATTCCCATCGCTGATATTACCAATCAGGCAGCATATAGTACATTCTGTAGGCCCGTACGCGTTTATCTTCGAATCGACCATCTTCCATCTCTTAAAGTCATCTAGAGAAGACATTTCTCCGCCGAGTACCACTGTTCTAACTGACATTACCTTAGTTGGGTCGACTGTACGAGCGACGGAGGGAGTAAGAAATACAGAATTAACCGACATGGATACAATCCATTGTTCTAAATCGCCTACAGATCCAACAATTCCTGGTTGACAGCAACAGCCACCAGACATCAACGTGGTCACAATCTCCTTGATTGATACATCGAATGTGTAGGCGGCGAACTGGAGCACTCGCGATTCCTCGTTCAACCCGATGCGTTCGCCGTGGTAACGGCAACTCGAGCTCACCGCGCGGTGCTCCACTACCACGCCCTTCGGTTGTCCAGTGCTTCCGGAGGTAAAGATCACGTAGGCCGGCGACCCAGCCGAGCAGGCAGGTGGCATGTCCTCCTGCGGTGGCTCTGGCAGCCCGCTGACACCGTCGCGGTCGACCGGAACGACAGTGCAGCCGGGCCTCATTGACATGACCGCGTATTGCCTCGACGTCAGTACGACCGATGCACCGGTCTGCGCCAGGATCTCAGCCCTGCGCTCCGCAGCCTGTGTCGGGTCGAGAGGGACAAAGGCCCCGCCGGCCTTGAGCACCGCGAGCATCGCGACCACTGTCCAGACCGACTTCTCGAAGCACAGCGGCACCAGCACCTCGGGTCCGACTCCCAAGTCGACAAGCCGCCAAGAGAGCCGTGTCGCCAGTCGATCCAGTTCCGCATACGTCAAGTCGCCATCCCAGGCACACACGGCCGGTGCGTTCGGCTGCACTCGAACCCGCTCCTCCACCAGCTCGTGGACACACCGCTCCACCGTCGCCGGCACGGCGCCATTCCATTTCCACACCTTTCCGCGGTCTGCCGCCGTCAAGACGTTCACCTCTGCCAGTCTCTGTCCCTCTCCGGCCGTCGCGAGCTGCTGGACCACATCGTTAACGTGCTCCAACATCCCTCTCATGATCCACGGCTCTATGACTCGAGGGTCAAATCTTGCCACGATCCGTACACCGGTATCATTCAGTTCACACGTAAGGTTCAGCGCGTACGTGGCGAACACTCCCATGTCTGGCCTGTCCACCCACACCCCAAGATCAGACTCCACACCAAGCTTGGTGTCTGAGGGCTGGACAACCAGTAGGGTCTGAAAAGCACATCCCCGTTGAGCCGCCGTACTCATCTTTGCAATCCGCTGCAGGCCCGTTTGCTCGTACGGAATCATGTTGGTTGCTTGGTCCTGCACTTTGGCCAGAAATGCGGAGATCGTTTCCTGAGTGCTTATGCGGATTCGCATTGGTACGGTTGCAATCGTGGGCCCGGCAATGTATTCAATATCTGCGATCGGTGCATTGCGTCCGGAAACAACCGTGCCAAATACCACGTCTGCCGAACCGCTATAGGTTGAAGTGACAAGGGCCCATGCCGCTCGAAGAAGGGTTGCTGTGGTGACTTCAGATTGTGCTCCGGGTGCTAGGTCGCACTGTTGTTGAATTGTATAATCGGCGAACGGCTCTGCCAGGTCAGGAGGGAGCAGAGGGAACGGTGCTGAGTCGTAGTTCGCAAAGGTTTCCTGCCAGAATCGATCTGCAGCGCCGACTCCATCCTCGTCCTGCAACAGGAACTTCACAAAGGTCCTGAAATCTGCACATCGTGGAGGCGGGACTCCATAGTACGTATCGGTGACCAGCCGAAGGATGAGTGGCAACGAGCCGCCATCGCATAGTGCATGGTGGATGGTCCACACGAACCAGGTCTGACCGCTAGTCGGGTCGCGGGCTAGCACCCATCGTGCTAAGGACTGGCCAAGCCCCATCACTGTGGAATGATTTTCCTTCAGACAACGATCGACGTCCTCGGTTTCGTTCCAACTGATCCTCTCTTTCAACACGACCTGGAAGAGTCGTGATCCTGCAAGCTCCACAATGCGTGTTCTCAGAATCGGTAACCTCTGCGTGGTATGCTCCCAGGCGTGTTTGAAGCGAACTAGGTCGACATCAACTGAGAGCTTCTGAACGCCCCGAAGAACGTAATCACCCGCATGCTTTGAAGTCAATGCAATGAGGCCTTCCTGAAGTGGCGTGCACGGGTATATGTCCTCGATTGTATGTGGGTCGAAATCATACTTGTGGGATAGCAACTGAGGGAGTGCCGCAGGATTGACGTTCGGGTCAAGCAATGAAAATGCAACGACTTCCTGAGTGGAACGCAAACTCGCCTTATCAATCAAATTCGCCATATTGGTCAATACAGGGTGGCGGAAAATGTCAGTGACTGGCAATAAAAAACCAAATTGACGGGCATTACCCATAACCCTCACCGCTTTAACCGAATTACCGCCCAGCCGGAAGAAGCTGTCGTCGACACCGATACTGGCCGGGTCGAGGTTGAGCACGCGGGCCCAGATCTGTTGCAGCGCTCGCTCCGCATCCGTGGACGGCATGCGTTTCTTGCCGCCGGGAGCGTTGCCCAGCTCCGCCAGCTGCCGTGTTGAGAACTTGGCGCCCATCTCCCGCAGTGCTCTGCGGTCCGTCTTCCCTGTCCCGCCAATGGGAAGTCGCGCGAGGGCAAAGTAGACCGTCGGTACCATGTAGCTAGGCAGGCGCTCTGCCAGCTGGTTGTCAACCGCCGCCGGCACCGTCAGAACTCGAGGCATCCCCTCCGCCGTCGCGTCCTCCTTCAGATCCTCGGCTCGGTCGAGGACCAGGAAGGCAGCCAGCAGAGGGCTCGCGCCTTCGTCTGCCGGGACGATCACCTCGGCCACAACCTGGCGTGCCTCTGGCATGGACTGCCGCACATGGTGCTCAACTTCTCCAAGCTCAACGCGCTGCCCGCGGATCTTGACCTGGCTGTCCTTGCGGCCGACGAACGTAAGGCTTCCATCCTCGTTGTAACGCACCAGGTCCCCCGTCTTGTACAGGCGGCCGCGCCGTCCCCGCTGTCCATCGCAACCTTCCAGCAACCACGCGGGATCCTCGATGAACGCCGCTGCCGTCTTCTCGGCGTCGTTAAGGTAGCCACGTGCCAGGATTGGCCCTTCCACCAACAGCTCCCCGATGGTGCCAAGAGGCGCCAGGATGTGGTGGTCGTCCGGCCTCACGACCCAACTGACCGATCCCACGGCCCTTCCAATACATTGTTCGCGTTGGAGCGGCACCTTGACGTTCTCTATCGAATTACATATGGCACACTCCGTCGGACCATAACAATTCAGAAGTCTCCTTTCGGTCCACCTGTTGAAGTCGTCGATTGTAGCTGCTTCACCTCCTAACATGACAGTCTCCAAATTGGGGACCTTGCTTGGCTCGAGAAGTCGTGCAACTGATGGTGTAAGCATTACCGTATTAACATGCATTTCTGTTATACTCCGTTCCATTTCAATAAACCGGAGACTATCCTGGGGCACACAGGTACAGCCACCAAAGACCAGGGTGGTCACAATCTCGAAGATCGAGGCATCGAATGTGTAGGCGGCGAACTGGAGCACTCGCGATTCCTCGTTCAACCCGATGCGTTCGCCGTGGTAACGGCAACTCGAGCTCACCGCGCGGTGCTCCACTACCACGCCCTTCGGTTGTCCAGTGCTTCCGGAGGTAAAGATCACGTAGGCCGGCGACCCAGCCGAGCAGGCAGGTGGCATGTCCTCCTGCGGTGGCTCTGGCAGCCCGCTGACACCGTCGCGGTCGACCGGAACGACAGTGCAGCCGGGCCTCATTGACATGACCGCGTATTGCCTCGACGTCAGTACGACCGATGCACCGGTCTGCGCCAGGATCTCAGCCCTGCGCTCCGCAGCCTGTGTCGGGTCGAGAGGGACAAAGGCCCCGCCGGCCTTGAGCACCGCGAGCATCGCGACCACTGTCCAGACCGACTTCTCGAAGCACAGCGGCACCAGCACCTCGGGTCCGACTCCCAAGTCGACAAGCCGCCAAGAGAGCCGTGTCGCCAGTCGATCCAGTTCCGCATACGTCAAGTCGCCATCCCAGGCACACACGGCCGGTGCGTTCGGCTGCACTCGAACCCGCTCCTCCACCAGCTCGTGGACACACCGCTCCACCGTCGCCGGCACGGCGCCATTCCATTTCCACACCTTTCCGCGGTCTGCCGCCGTCAAGACGTTCACCTCTGCCAGTTGGTTCTCTCCTTCCTCCCATTCCAACCGCACGTCCATATCTTTCATTGAAAGCATTTCTCCGTAAGTCCAATTATTGTTGTTTTCTTTTCGCATACTCGTGAAAAGGCTTGTAAAGTGCCTTTTTCTCCGCTAACTACTGACTGCGCTCCTTTGAGTATCTTTGTACGGAGAGTTTGTGTCGGAGGTCATGCTCGTTCCTTGCATCATCATTTCTTCCTAGCATCTTGCCCTTTCGTCTTATCGTAAGCATCGTCAGCACCGTAAGCATAGTGTGAAATGTCCAAATAGTTGGCTTCGCTACAGACCTTAAGAAAGTGGGTCTTCTCACCTACTTCGTGCTTGATTGCATAAGCAGCCACGCTAAATCAGCGCGCAACATAAGCAGCGTAAGCCTCCTGAGTACCGTAAGCATCCTAACATTTAATAGTCCGGCTACCAATATGAGTATTGTACGTGTTTGAAGAACTTCGGCTCAACCCCTTTAGATAAAGGAAATGTTACGTGCGCGTAAGGCTCCCAATGCCAAGGCGATAACTACACAAGATCTTCTGTCATCAATCCAACGCAACGCTTTACCGTACCGTAATATTCAGTGGGGTGCTAACAAACCAACCAACCGACCTCCCCCGCGACTTTCTACGCCAGCCACAACTCAGTAGAAAAATAAAAACGCGTAACATCGCGTCGCATGCAAATAAGATAGTTAGACTCTTAGTACCCCAACGATTCTCTCTTGTTATTATTGACCCCTACGTTCTTACTGAGATTCTCGTACTACTAAGCTTCGAGTTAGTTACTTTTTGTTTTTCGATCTATAAAATCATATTATTGGCCGTACGTAGCCTAGCCGTATTACAGCTACCCACAGCCCATCCCAGAACTCAGCCCCAAGGCGAGGATTCTTAGCGCGCACGGGGCTCCAAGACAGGATAGCTAATACCAGTAGCCGTATTAACCTTGTAAGCCAATCAGAATCAATATTCGAGCGCAGCGAGAATCCTCGCCAGGGGGTCTGGGAAAGCGTGGCCGCGTTTTGGCTTTAAATTTGTATGGTAATATTTAAACCTATATAACTCCCTAATGTAATGAATCAATTGACATAAAATTATATGCATTTTAATCCGTAAAAAATTCTCTAATATTTAAGCTAGTTCCGATTGGCTATAAAAGCGTACGATTTTTATGGGGTGGTCACGTGAATATTGGTCGTCCTTATTTACTAATAATGCCTTGATTCCTGCACTGAATCCTACACCAAATCGTATACCAACGAAGCCTTGGTTCCTGCGCCAAATCCTACACTAAATCGTTCACTAACGAGGACCTTGATCCCTACACTGAATCTTACACCAAAATCGAGCGAGCGAACAAGCGTTAACGAGCGTACGTACGAGTCAATTGACGGGTACGAAATCAAGCGACTGAATCAGCAATGTTCAACCCTATATATGTACCTAAAGTACTGCCCCGTTCTAGATGAAACTGGTATGGATGAAAAGAGAATTTCTTACTCTACAATCTAATCTATACCCGAAGAGCCTGATGGTTGAAAAAGGATAATATTTTAGCGATTTTATTCAAGATCGTGCTACGAAGCCAGAATTTGTCAAGAAAACGCCCCCAAAAAACTATATGTTTTCGACCCCTAGATATGTACCTGATCTAGCTAGTTTTTCGTAGTAAAAATTATACCGTTAAATAGAGAATTACTCACTTTATACAGGAAAGTCTACCTGGAAATATGAATCGTTGATGAAGAGTATATTTTTTTTATGTTGAAGCTGATACTTGATTGATCGGGAGGCTAAAATGGGTCCACTTTATTGTGGTGATGCGTCCACACTCGCTCAGACGGTTTTACGAAGCGGGTTTTCAAAACAGCCCGTTAGGGCTTAGTGGCGGATAAAAAACGCTCTAGTAAGAAGTCGTCTGGGAATCTGAGACAACCCACAGCCACGCTTCGTCAAGAAGTAATTTCATGAAATTTTATCTCGTTTCCCAATTCCTAGGAGGTGCCTAGAGCACATCTCGTGTGATTTTGATCATGCTGCTACACTTGTTGAGTAGTAATTTTATGATCTTTTCTTCCTTGGTGATATGGATTTCACTACCGTACCACGCTTGTACAGTATTAATTTTCTAATTTTTTCCAGTTTGCGCCAACTTCCAGTAGCTGCCTGGAGCACATCTGTTGTGAAATTATCAAGATTGTGCGTATTGTTCGTCTGATCTAGGTTTACGACTAATCATGTAGGAAAGATCCACATAATATCTACCGTCAACAAGCTACAAATAAATGCTCTAGGGGTCAACGACTGCTAAATTTCCTTCTCGAATCTCACGTATATTGAGTCCATGTCGAATCCGAATTCGGGCTCAACATATGAGTGCTCCAGGTTATCAAATGTTTTCTTCCAACCCGACGGTACGCCGAACCTTCTAAGTGCAGCGACATGATTGAAGGGAAGCTTTCGCGGCGTGGAAGTTGAATTGACGGACAGCATGGCGAGATATTCAGAATCAATCACTTGAACATCAATTGTGACAGACATTTTTGCAAGCATAAACATCTGGGACAATATTGCGTGAAAGACAGTTGGCTTAACATACTGGAAAACACTGAAGCAGACAATATG
The DNA here is from genome assembly GCA_037356135.1 of Talaromyces sp. F31. Taxonomy (NCBI): domain Eukaryota; kingdom Fungi; phylum Ascomycota; class Eurotiomycetes; order Eurotiales; family Trichocomaceae; genus Talaromyces; species Talaromyces sp. F31. The sequence goes on from JAYXSF010000034.1 coordinate 3,668,825, forward strand.
GTCCACTGCTTCTAATGAAAATAGAAGCTTCTCCATGGGCCCAATCAAAATAGGAGATTCATAGTAAATCTCAATAGCTTTCGATTTCAACATCGACGCTGATAAATCCAAGCCTCGTAAGCGGCACTTTTGTTGGGACCTGTGGAGGATCCGGCCGAACATGCCAGTGCCACACCCCACATCTAACACATCTCCCGTCCAAGATACTGTCTTTGCTAAGCTTTCAAGCACCTTGAAATGGCGCGCTTCGCTAAAGAGATAATCATAGTCATTGGCCAGTGCATCGAAATTGTCCTGGGTGATTTGCTGAAGTTCTGCCTCTTCCACATGTAAGCTTGGTATTGACATTACCAATATGCTCAAGAAAGACTCGTAACTTCCTGGATAAAATTCAATGAAGGACGCATCATCGGAAATGCCACCTTTGGGAAATATATCTGGAGATACTTCCGTATCGATATGAATATCGGATGTTGCCAAGTCTATAGTGATATCTAGCCTGGCCCAAAAGAGTTTACTGTTGATTTTTTCTGACCTCAAATATTCATAAACGAGTGACTTCAGACAGTCTTCCTCAGGGCCCCTTTCAACTCTCCTTGATTGTAATTCATGTTGATTGGAATTTCGAAGCCTGCGTGGATGTTGTTTCTCGCTCACTAACGTGTTGAATTCTATCAAGTATTCCAAGGGGCCCTGCATTATCACTGCCTTTGATCCAATAGGCTGCAGAAACATTGAAAAATACCTGCGCGAAAAGGATTGGTATGACTCGACATCATGGGGCTCTAACCTGAATAGTATTAGTTACTGATCATAGTCCTGACAATCTCAAGGTTTGGTGGAAAGGAAGGCAAGGTAATTACAGCGCTTTGATGGATGGCCTCATGCCGTGGAGCATTTTCGACTTCGGAAAATCTTCGGGTGGAGTAATGAGTGACTTGCGCATATTCTCGATTCTGTAATATTCACTTGCTATCCGATCTGCAGAGGCTCTCGCTTCTCCGTCCTAATACAAATATCAATACCAGTAATTCTCAGATGTGAACGTTACCTTACAAGAAGATTGATATATATGTCAAAACGATCTTTCAATACAGACGTAATGTCTTCTTTTATATTCTCGTGTGTTATCCAGCGCTGAGAAAGTCCAAACTGACCGGCGTTGATATAGTGGCAGATGCCAGTTTTCGACGGTGTATGCTGAGGGGTTTCCTCATTAGATATACTCTCGCCCTCATACTTGGAGTATAGCACGCATACACTTGTCTGATCCATTATGATGCGAGGATCTTCGGCACGCCAAACTAGAAAAGAAACAAAATGAACCGAATGTAATAGATAGAAGTTACTGTTTTTGTCATTGTTAAAACCAAAAGTATTTCTCTTTAGAGGTACTCTACATCTTTTTAATTTATGTATACGCATTACCTGGATGAAGTTCCTACTTTTTTAATGATTCTTCTCCGCTTACGTTCTACATATGCATAGTCAGCTTTTAGAGAATCACATGTGCACTTTGCTTACTACGCATATACGTTGGTAACTTACTTGTCATTGTTAGATGTATTGACATACTTAAATTACCACATTGATTACCACCCATCAATCGGGGCTCCATCTTTGAGAAAATAGCATAAGTTCTGCCTGTTCATGTATCATGCTGCAATGGAGTTATTCGAGATTTGGTTAGGGCTGATACCTCAAGCATGTAGTGGAAAGTCTTTCGATCAATTTAGTGTCTTCCCTTAAATTACAAGACCAATATACAATATTCAAGCGGAAGTGACTACGCGAGACAATACCATCGATATTCATTTTTTAAATCAGTCTAGGTCGTTGCCATGGTCTTTTATTAGTTGGTTAGTTCTACGTGCGTGCTTACTTTGCATGAGTGCACACAGCACTATTGGCATGCGGAATCGTTAAGGTAGGGGTTACTTCATTAATCCTTCTCTGTACTTAGTGTACTGTTCGTGGATATAGCAAGTAACTGGGGAACCGCGAGCGATAATGCGGTCATCAGACTCAGTACTTGGAATAAGAATGAAGGCATTTCGAAGGACAGGACTTTGTTGGAATTCAACTTGGGGCAAAGGTTCTTCGATGATGCTTGTGAAATTGGTGTTGTTGAATGACAATTACACCTCTTGGCAGGTCAATCGAGGATGTATTTATACACATCTTGTCGAGATAGTCTGATGCTTGCTTGAGAATGTCAGCTAGTGTACTATCGCATGCTCAGCACAGGAAGCACTATAAGCATGGTAAACACCGTAAGCAAAGGAAGTACGGTGAGCACGGTGAGCACGGTAAGCACCAGAACGTTATTATGTACTGCTTGGGACGCGCCCATTCGCATTGATATGAAGATGCGCTAAGAGTAGGCGACTCCAAACTCTATGGCTATCTTGATATACTCTTAAAATAGCTTTGTTGAGTAGTGTAATATCTCTAGATGCCACTTGCGTATGCAGTCATGGAAATGACCGGTCATGACTTAACTGTTTAACCTTGAGTATACTATTACTCTTAGCTCTAGTAAACTAGACCCTCTTGTTTATTACTTAGGCATCTATGCTGCCCTTTCGTTATCAGAATACCATTTAACCGCCGGGCTAAGTGACGAGTTTGCTCGGATCTAGACGTTTACGAAACATCGGTTTACGACACGTTCACGACAGGAGTAGCACAGATAGAAGAAAATTCCAAAACCGTAATGCCCATGCAAGCACCGTCTGAGCTCTCAGCTATCGAAATTGTACAATGTTGAGACTGACCTATACTCAGGTGAAAAATTAAGGGTTCTAAGACGAGTTTCTAGAAATGGGGAACATGGTGAATCTGTGTATCATACACTAAATAATATACGCTTTGTCCATTTCTGGGTCGACACACAAATATGAAAATTGGGGAGGAGGGGTAAAGCACCATTGACAGGGATGACCGCAGTACGTGTCGTGGTGTAAGGTGTGTCCCACAATAAGGTTGAGCGCCATATAAGCGAGAGATCTCCCTCGCCTATATGAGCCACTCGTCAGATACTGTAATAGTACTAACCATGGTGTGGTCAATTTCCCTGGAGATAGATATCAAGGACATGAGTTAATGATAGAGGACAAGGCTTAGTCTGTACAGCCCAAGTCAAGAGTGCCCCGGTACACCACATCGCTGGCTTATGAATGGCCAGAATAGAAGACTATTGATGCAACGAAATTACACTTTTGTCCTGCTCTCGCATAGAGAGATAGTAGAATTTGTTCGATATTGGAGCCTCAGTATTGCGAAATATGTGAGCCCTCAGAGTCACCCTCTGAGCCAGTGTCAATTATACATTGATCTAAATTTTGTCTTTCTATGGCCGGCTCAGCCGCATTGGAGCAGATAGTTCAGCACAAGATATTGGAGATGTGACAATAAGGGGGTAAGAATGCCATCATGTATGTGTATTGAAAGTTGGCCAACTCGATTATTGATTGCGTTACATTGTCTCAAGCCCACTTTCATTGGGTTCTTTAATGCACCACATGAACTCCACCATGACTTGAACCTGAATCCTCCAGCACCTTTAAAATAGAAATCAGAAATTAAAGTACCAGTGCCACCTTCGCTTTGACTCACACTTGAATCTTGCAGCTAGTTCCTATCCGTTTCTGGACCCTTGGCTACAGATTTATGCCCTGAAAACAGTAAGCCGATTATGCTTTTTATCTCATTCTTTCTTAGGAGCCATGGAAGTTGCGGCACTCACATCTATTCAAAAACAGTTAGCAAAAATGAATCTTAACCTTTTGCAAGTATTGCACATCAAGTACAGGGCTAATCCTGGAACTTACCTCAACGCACTGAATGGTGATTATAAAGTTAGTTGTTCCATGGTATCAAGTGAAAGGAAGCAACCGTCGTACAGCATTGATAATCTCCTACGTAAGAATAATCAGTGGATTTCTGAAATAAGTCAGTATCCGAAACAGGCCAGAAAAAGAGGCTCACAGTGCCACGGCGATCCTAGGAATGCGTAGCGTTTTCTTAGTATTAGGTGTGTTATAAAGATTTACATAACAGATCTAAAGAGATTTAAGATCAGTCAAAGCTCTTGTCAGAAGAATTATGTGATTGTGGAGGGTCTCTTACACTTCCAATATCTCCCTAATAATCAAGACAAGCCGGATCTAAGCTTCGTTCTTCAGGTTATTTGAGGACCAGTTCTGTGGGACTCACACCCCGACGATCCTACGATAGCGTTAGTTGCCACGGATTTAAGAGAGCTTTCTCAAGACTTACATAACGCATCTAGAGAATCACACAAAAATCAATCAAAAATCTAATCGAGCAGACATACGAAACTTAAGGGACTCATACACTTCCAATATCTTCCTGATCATCAAGATAAGTCTATCTAAGCTTTGTTTTTTGGAGATAGAGGCGTCCATTTCAAATGAACTTACATCACGGGCAATAACAGCATCGGGCGCTGAAACAGGTGCCTGGAAACATCATCAGACAGGTAAAATCCTCTACTTTGAGGATGAAATCATACAGCCAGGATTGGAACTAGTAAAACGAAGAAGATAGCAACGACTTTTTTCTGAGTGAATATCATTCTGAAACGTTGATGTGTCTTATGTTTGTGGTGGATTATGACAGTGCCTTTTTGTCTTCGCAAATGATCAGAAGTAATGTACGGAAAATCGATGAGACAACCCTTCAAATATTTATACTTTTCATGAGCAAATGAGCATCTTCACATTCTTTACAGGTGATTCTGGCTGGGGTCATCATCCCCCATACTTGATACACGCTTTGCTTACGCTTTGCTTACGCTTTGCTTACGCTTACGGTTTGTGTTGGGAATTTTGTGTAAAATCTCGCATTCTTACATGTCAGCTTTCTTCCATCGCTGGCGTTAGTATCATGCACCAGTCGCTGGCCCGACAGGACAACTTGTTTTTCGAAGTTGTTCTTCCTTTACGCAGACCTGAAATGTCATTTGATACCTGCTCATACACATTGCTTCCATTCTCTTTCGATTGAAGTGATTCATCAATTTATTATTATACGAAATATGTGCACAAATGAAGAATCGATTCCTTTAAATCCCGATAAATATGATGAGTACTCCGAGGACACACAGTCACACCAGATTTCTCCAGGACCGTTGGCTCAATACTTTCAAGTTCGAATGAGATTGATAATAGTCTTTCACTCGCTTGCATTACTATTGAATGTGTCTTTTTTCCTGGGAAGCCTGGATATTTTAGGCTTCAATAAAATGGAAACGGATACGTTTCGGGTAGGATTTCAAACCGATTTTAGTAAGTCGTGTTCTCAACTTGGGTATGCACATTCCATGTTCACTAATTCCCACAGAGCCAGCTCTCTCAGCAATTAGAACTCGCAGAGTCTTATTCAACGGCAGCCCGGAGTTTTTTCCAAATGGTACAATGTATCACCCAGAGCAACGCGATCATCTCAGATATGTTGGGGAACCATCACCGGAAATTGATGATAATTGGCATGCTTTGACACGAGGTGTGTATTTATCCGGAACCAAAGTATATAGCTTACTGACCGTCTACAGCAAGGTACTAGACATTATCTGAAGACGAAGCTATAGATGCTTTTGGTGTCCCGGAGTACCACAGGTACTGGGATCCTAAAACTCAGGGTTATATTGCTGGGTGAGTAAAAAATTTAGGTTAAGCGTGTAAAAGGAAGCTAGCTTACCTATTCTTGCATATTTAGATTTGATGCACAGCATAATTACTCTTCATTGTCTTGTAAGTTATTGGGAGCTAAAACCACAGATCGGTACTAACGATTTCTCACCACAGAACTTCATCCGAAAGTCTTTCTACCCTGAGTATTACAACAACATGTCAGCAGTCCATGGCGCTGTACATAGTGGTAAGTTTTACTTGCTTTATTACTTCAACAAAAATGGCACTATTACTCACTGATCTTTTTTCAGTAGATCATTGCATAGATCACCTTCGCCAACTTGTACAATGCCAGGGTGATATTACACCGATTCCTACGCGATTTCGTGAAGGCATCGGTCGCAATTACATTGATTCAAATCAGTGGCATACTTGCCGTGATTGGTCATCCATTACTCAGTGGGTAGAGAAAAGATACATCAATAGTCAAAATCTAGTCGCCGAGCAGACAAAAGGCCGAGTCAACTGGGTGCCTTAGAACTGAATTCCTGGATGTACGAGAATCCTTTTCGGGTCATGCCATGCGTTTACATTTAAAAGATAGGCTATACTACATTACATATTATAATCGAATTTATGTGTTACTCAACGTCAATGGGCATCTCTACCCACTATACGGATCAAGGTTTATGGTAGTTAAAACGTACCCGTGCCGCCAAGCCCGCGACGCCTCACGCTGCGCGTGAGGGTGCGCATCAGATAAATGTAAAGGTCAGATAAATGTAAATTTGTGTTTTTAAATCTCCCCAGTCCATTACAAACCCCCAAAACACCACCAAAATGCCATCCGACGAATACAAAAGACAGGAAGCAAGGATTCAGAAAGCATTAGGATTCCTTGCAAAAAATCCGAAGCAAAAAATCCGAAGCAAAAAATCACATCTCTAGCACGAGAATTTGACGTTCCTTATTCTCGGCTCCGGCGACGCGTGTTAGGCAGTGCTTCTCAACTAAACCGACGACCAGCGCATAAGCGATTGTCGGATGATCAAGAAAGCGCTATAAAACTATGGATAGATGATCTAGACGATAGAGGACTCCCTCCAACTACGTACATGATTCGAAACTATGCAGAAAAAGTGCTTCAAAGCATGAATCCTAACGCGGCCGACCCCCCACAACTCGGGGATCGTTGGACGCAGCGATTTCTCACCCGACTGGGGCCAGAATACCAAATTCGGAAGTAAAAGACTATCGATCCAAAGCGTCATCTTACTGAGGATCCGAATATAATTCAGGCCTGGTTTGACCGTCTAGAAATAGCATTAGAGAAGAACAATATTGCACCATGCAACTATTGGAACTTTGATGAATCCGGATTTCAAATTGGACAAGGAGGCGACGAAGCAGTTGTGACAAAATATCCAGAAACGATACGGAGTATTGCTAGCTCTTCTACACGAGAATTAGTAACTACTATTGAGGGTATAAACGCTGAAGGAAGCGCGATTCCTCCATTCCTTATTTTTACCGGCAAGGTTATCCTTGAAAGCTGGTTTCAATATCTTACTGAGGATGACTGGAAAGTGACTATAACCGAATCCGGCTTTTCAAATGACGAGATTGCGTATGAATGGCTTCAACATTTTGATTATCATACGCGAGAACGAGCTGGGAATGAATGGCGCCTTCTTATTATGGATAATCATAATGCTCATCTTACGCAAGAGTTCAAAACCTATTGCGTTGATCATAAGATTATACCATTCCGATTTCCAGCTCATACAACGCATCTTTTACAGCCTCTAGATGGAATGCCGTTTTTACAATATAAACGCATTTATAGAAGGGCTGTAAATGAGCAGGCACATCTTGGTGGCTTCTTCTACGATAAGCTTGATTTTTGTGCCAATATTGCTCGTGTACGCGCTGAGGCTCTTACTCCACGAGTTATCCGGAGTGGATTTTCTCAACGAGGCCTTTGGCCTCTCAATCCTGCGCTTATTGTTGATCCTTTATGGGAAAAATGGGAGCTCTTAGCAGGTCAAGATTTACAGATATTTGATGGCGATGGGGAGCCGGATATCCGAAGTTCACCAACTAATACTTCATTTTCTCCACCAACTACTGCCTACAAGCTTCTAAAATCTATTACTAAGGTTGAGAACCAGCTAAATGAGATAGAGATGGCGATTCCTAGTATTCGGAGGAGTCTTACAAAGATTTTCAATGGAAGTCTTACCCAGGCCCATATCAAGGAGCAATAACAGGCTCAAATTGACCGCCTACAAACACTCAACGAACGCAAATCTGCTAAAAAATCAAAGCGCCAGGTGCAGATTGGAGGCGTGCTTACTGTACAAGATGCGAATAGAGCTAAAAAAAAACGTGCTACTGCTGAAGAAAAGAGGGCAGAGAAGAAGAGGCTCAAAGAGCTCCATGAAGTGCCCTTAGGTTCAATGCCTCCACCACTCTCAGAAAGCGACGAACGGGCGATTGATCGCAATATAATTTTGAATGTAGTTGAGCAGGCCTATCCGAGACGCTCAGATCCTAATTTGATACGTTGGGTGGAGGACAGAGTGTAATTTAGTTAGTGAATCCCATAGAAATTTACACTTATCTGACTTTTACATTTATCTGACGCGCGCACCCTTATCCGGAGGATAAGTTTGCGTGCTTGGCGGCACGGGTACCATATTTCGTACCATATTTGAAGCATTGTGCTAATTCTTCACACCTAGCGCACCATGTAATAGGTATGCTCACCTACCCGGAAGTTATAGTAGCTTTCGAGTGATTAGAGCGTACAGGTTGCCTAACGGGCTTGCTTACGGGCTTGCTTACGGGCTTCTTGACTAGATTGGACATCTTTGTTCTAAGCATCTACACATGTACAAAATCTTGGTTTGGAAACCATACACACATGGCTTCAATGATATAGCGACCTGTCAACGATCTATAGCGGACACTTCACCAAAGGCACCTAAACACGGAATAATATGTTTTGCACGCAATCTACGAGATACACACATCTCGCCTCAGAAGAACATGGCGACAAAGAGAGTGAAGACGCCGTTCCGAGCAGGTCTTCCTATAGTGTGCTGAAATCTTGTTGTTTTAGATGGTTTGTCACTGTAACTTCAATTATACTTCTAGTTGTCAGTGTAAGAATGATTACTTTGACTCTTTCAGAATCACCCAAAGTTCCCTGCACAAATCCTGCTTTAAGAAAGGAATGGCGGAGTGTTAGTGAAGAAGAGCAAACAGAATATATTACTGCCGTCTTGTGTCTTCATGAGATGCCATCCACTCTCGATTGGGACCCTGAAGCTAAGCGCTCAGATGATTTCCCAAGGATCCATGCCCTTAATCCTCCAGATCATCACCGAACTGCGAATTTCCTCCCATGGCACCGCTATTTTATTCATATGTATGAAAGGGCACTAAAGGAAAATTGTGGTTACCAAGGACATCTCCTATATTGGGATTGGAGTCTCGACTACCAAAATCTTTCAAAAGCGCCAGTCTTCGATGCAACACACGGTTTTGGAGGTGACGGTGATTTGACGGGCAAAAAAACGATTTCAGAAGGATCTTGTGTCTGCGAAGGACCTTTCAATATGTATGAGGTTCGTGTCTTGGGAGAAGAAACTGAGCCACACTGCCTTTCGAGAGGATTTGGACGACTATTTGGAGGCTCATTCATCGGAACAAGTGTGTCACCTTCTGCTATCAAGGACATTCTACAAGAAAGTGACTACTACGAGTTCCTGACTCGATTGGAGGGTAGTGCGGATAATGACATCCCACTGGGTATTGGTGGAGATTGGGTTCTTGCTTCAGCTCCAAATGATCCCCTCTTTTTCCTGCATCACACCCAGATTGATCGGCTGTGGTGGATGTGGCAACAAGAAGATCCGATTCACCGATTAATGCAATACAAAGGATCGAACGTTGATGCTGATTCAGTATCCCGCACTTCGGTTGTCTCGCTGGATGATGTTTTGCCGCCCCCGCTTGGTGACGGCATTACAATTCGGGAGCTTATGAATACAGAAAAATTTGAGCTTTGCTACAGATACTGAAAGAAGCTCAAATATAGACTTTCTCACATTCCTTGCCCAGACATCTGTTCTTCGGCGTCGAGGCGAAAGGTGACCACATTATTTGAGAAGCTATTTATTGCTCACAGGAATCTCCATTTCTTCTCTTCTCAGGATAAGCGAAGTGCCCGAATAGAACGAAGTGGAATGAAGGGTAAAATATCTGTCGCACGTTATATTGGACCCGAAATCGTACTAGAGCGTTTACGGCTAGCGGTCAACAACTGGAAGCGTTATCTTGGATAAGATAAGAGTATATTATTTAACGGAATATCATTGGAAGATATTGTATACTTTATACTCACTACTTTCTGAAATATACGATATATGATATACAGAATGTGAGGGGCTGGATATATAAGGACACTTATACACCATCATGTATTTAGTTCTTCATAGCTCTTTAATCTAAGTCACTTGATATTAGACTTTGACAGTAAGAGTCAGCAAGGCATTCTATGTTATACAGGCACCCGGCTGTATAAGGGATCTCTTCTATCTTGGTTACGTTACTATCACTCCATTGATCGACTATTGTTACTTTGTTTACTCAAGTTACCCTTACGACGACTCAAGGAACCTGTGCGAGGTTCAACCAGCTTAAAGTATCTTGACGCACTGCTGTTATAACTAAGGTGGATCCAGGTCCGTGACAGTGTCAGTTGTTACTACTGTAATTACTGGTACCACGCCGAGGAGGAGGAAGATGGCGCCCAAAAGATACAAAGAAAAGAGTTATAAGTTACAACATAACCTCAAGTCGCGACCCCAACACGTTCTCAATACTCGGTTCAGACCCACAACCCGCTCCCGAACCATCAACACGCCAAACCTCCGCCGAACCCGAAACGCGTCCGACATCACAACATTCTTCTGACCACCTCATACGCATCCCAGCAAGGCTTTCTACAATCCAGTCCCGAATCCTCTCCTTTGAAGAATGGCCCCATACGAACATCACACCGCAACAACTAGCAAAATTTGGATTCTACCATTGCCCTGATAACGAAGACGATGATCTGGTCGCGTGTTTCGCCTGCGGAATCAGGCATTGCCAATGGGACCCTGAATGGGAGGATTACGTAGGAGAACTACTACTCCAAGAAACCCAATCCGCGATGGCATCTTTCGAAAACCGCCCAATTACACCATTACGCCCTTTAACCCCCACTCTATCTCTCATAGAACAAAGTCCAGCACAAGATATAGGAAATAGTGCTGACAGGCGATCCTCGTCTCCCAATTTGTCATTTACCTCCAGTCCGCGTCCAACCTATGCCTCCGTCCTGCAAAGTTCCCACCGACCTCAACCACCGACACAACCAGAGTTAACACCCACGACAAAAGCCTACCGTAGTCGGTCATCCCCGACGCCAACCGCGACCTCGACCCCGACCCTTACTGTTGAAGATCTACGAACTCGCTTCTATAATAAGCCGTCACCCTTCAAACTAGCTGGTGCTAACCAGAGGTACACGAATCGCGATCACTTGTCTACCATGCGACCGAAGCATTGTCAAGTTTTCTACTCTCAGCACTCCCGGCATTTTCCGGGTTTTTATCGGATATTCACAAGGGATCATACCGTTATTTATCTCAGAATCAAAGGTTTTGTAGCCGCTGGCCAACGGGCCTGCACGAAAAGAACCAAAGGCAAAGGCCCACCATAGGCCCCTAGGCGAGGCATAAAGTTCGCCCGTAAGAAATGTGCCGATGACTGTAATTAGAGCTACAAGGATACATATAGTGGTAGTAGCCTGCATATCCCCCAAGGGGAGAGGTCAGGGTAAATGAAATCATCCATCCATCCATCCAACTGTTAGTGTTGGTTTAATCCGGTCCCAGATCACGAAGCAAGGATTGGGATAAGGCAGATCCAACATGCCTATAAAGGTTGAAGCAATAACATATGTTTGATTCCTATATAATTGCCTGCCCCCGAAGACGACGGGGGGGCCGGGGGTGCCTAACTGGCTATATACGAGGTTCCCGTACCGAGGCTAGGATAATAGTAATCCCGGCGCCGGTGGTCACATATGACTCCGTAGTTGCTTCTGCGTACGGGATTCAGAAGCACGTTTGTAGGGTCAATAATCAGACAGTTAGTTATACTTTGTTAACGCGTAGATGGTTAGCCTTGAACCTAGTTATGGCCAATAGGATGTGCAGCAACACGCAGCCCCATAGTGACAAGCAGACATAGCGTTTCTTTACCGGTACAAGGGTCCGTAGAGGTTTTGATGATCCTGCTTGGCTATGAATAGCATCTACAGTAGTGCTCTAGATCTTTCAATGAACTCCGAGATACAGAAAGACAAGTTGTTGACAGATTACAATAACCGCACGGGCCACTTGTTTATCATGTTTGCATTATGCATCGAATCTTCCAGAAATCTCTGTATTCACAGTATTAAGCTACTAATAACTTAATCGCTTTCTGAACGATACTGTTTGGATTGAAGCCAACGCCACTGCAACTTTCGACGGCACGCTACGTGTGGCATGTGTAGGTTGAGTATGATGTCCACTGACCTCAAAAGCGGTGGATTGCGCGCGTGGTAATCAGGAGCGAAGGAGTCATCACGAAAAGTACGTCAAACCCAGGACGCCATAGAAAACTGCCGGTCAACTTCGAAACCATACAGATTGCAGTCATGCCGTTGATAGATATGGATGGGCTCGTACCACCCCGAGACAAGCGCTGGTGAAATGAATATGGATCGTTGTAATTACGACACCGTCGATTTAGTCAACTGTTGACATGTGAATGCGATATGTCCACATGGCCCGTCCTGATTCAGTCCGTTCATCGACCTTGAATCAATTATATAATCCTCTGTCCTCCCCATGGCCATACACTCGAAATAGCTCCCCGGTCCCAATGATCGTGCTATAGTCAAAATAGGTATGCAGAATGAAAAGTCTTTTTCCGAGGACAAGGCGTCTGGTTGCCCATCAGAATCAATTCAAGATTCTCAGAACAAGGAAGCTCACGAGAGAAGACTACTCAATTGCTGGAATGTCCCCGCATTGATACATGTACCATTCTCATCAGTTTTGCGGGAAAGAATGGAGAGAGCCTATATGGTATGCAAATAAATGAAGGCTCTTGTCAACTAACCTGTGTCAAGAATATGAGAAGCGACGCTATGAAGGAAGACTCAGTTCGGTGACGCAAACCAGTCACCCCAATCTCCTGAACCTCATCGGCGTTTCGGTCTGGAGTGAAATCCATCTGCATTATGAGCTACCAGAAATACCTTTGACCAAACTCCGGCAATTCAAGACCCTGGATCGAATCGACGAGGCGACAATTTGTAAAAAGGTACTCAATGTACTCTCTCTTTACCGGACACGATCGCTAACTCTTCATAGATATTACACGGTTTAATCTATATCCATGAGATTCTCAATATCAGCCATGGCGATCTGCATTGTGACAATATCTATCTGAATGGTGACAGCGAGGTGAAAATTGGTAATTCATTCCACTGATGACGATTCCTGACAGTCCGCTAATGCCGGAAGTAGCAGATATTGGAAAGAGCATGATGCAAGCAGGAAAGGCAAAGGACATCGCATGTGACGTGCAGGCTCTATATAAGATCGCCGATCAGCTTCTGGATATTGGTGGCAGCTCAGATCCGGCCAGTATGTCATGGATACTGGCTAAGATTTTCGTCACCCAAACGTGCAATATTGATCCCCAAACTCTTCTCAAGGTACAAACTTTGATCATTGGACCGTAGGCTTCAAAGCTCATGATCGTACAGCATTCTTTCCTTAGGATCAGCCAGGATTCCTGGTACTTGTCAGGGTTCTGGACACTGTTTGCAGCTACTCTGACCACGGCCGTGTTGAGTGCTCAAGACCCGATAAACCGAACAACCAGGAAAACGGATGAAGAGAGCAATGCAAAGTGACCTTCTATATCTGCGAAGCCAGAACCTCCATGGCTGGCATAAGACATCCACAGCCTTAGGATCTGGACTGCACACACTTAATGGACGGTTGGCAGTAGCCGAATAGCTGGCCACTATTGTAGCCAACCATCCTTGTGTTTCAATCATTCCGGGCGTCGACACTTCAACTCGGCTCTCATGCTATCTACAATTCGATATGAGATACGTAGCTAGGCAACGCTTGTCAGGATATTAGAATCTCCGATCACGTTAAGTCTAATACCGCATGAAATTGTGCTCCTTTGCCTATTTCCGTGCTGCCAACCAATCCAGGAAACAACCCTGCTGATGCCAGTCTGTGTATACTGAACTCATGCTAAGAAGACGATCATTTCATGAAGGCTTCTGGATGAGGTAATTACAAAGAGCTTTCAATACAGATCTGATCATGCGTGGTCGACCTGCCGGGACGAAGGGCTCCGGCGTTGCTGCCAAACGGTGTCAGGTCCGACTGTACTTAATTGTCGACTGCATTGAACAATGCTGGCAACCTCTGGTACACGGAATGATGTATATGTTTAATCTAAGCCACCTGATAATAGACTTTGACAATAAGTCAGCAAGGCATTGTAACTCGTACGGGCACCAGGCTGCACGAATGATCCCTTCCATCTTCATTACGTTTTAGACTTCAAACAGCAATTGGACGACTTTGACGGTGTCATGACATGTTATTTGGTCTCTACTAAAGGTCGCGTTTAGGGTGTGATCTCGCCAAAAGCGATTTGACTCTGATTTCAGCTTCCTACATTTCTGTGAACTCTACTGGCTTACAGTGCACCGGCTACTTTCTGGTCAATGTGGAATTTCGAATCCTACTCTGTTCTCTAACTCGTCATGGTCCTTCCACCCATTCCGCCCGACACATAGGACAAGTAGGCTGGCGCTGATTTTGAGAAGATTGTCCCTCAAACGTAGCAATCCAAGAATCCATGCACGCTCGATGAAAATTATTACCACATTGCTTTCCACACCATACCAGCTCCGCAACCCCGCCGTGAAGGGCATTTTTGTCCTCACATGCTTCTTCATCGGATGCAGAAGAGCGGTCGTCGTTTTCTTCATGTCTCTCCTTTGCGTCGGCTTCGCCTGTGAGGAACGGCAACCAGCAGATATTGCATACTCCTTCGACATCCCGTTGAGCCACTCTCCATCGTGGACACGGCTTAGGGGTTGGGTTTCCCTCGGACATAGCACGCCCTCGCGATTCGGAGATTCTCATCTCTGCTTCAGACCGTGTTGGTGATCGCGTGCGTGAGATAGGAGACGTTTGCTGGCTAGTACTCTCCCCGTGGGTCATCCTCAAAATTGTCGAGGTTGTTGGAGATGGAGTATGGTGGCTCCATGGTCTTGACGCGCCCTGAGAGAAACGACTGCTTCCGGCTAACGATGACATATATGTAGATGGTCCGGAGTCTTTCTGATCGAATCTCGATAATTCCTGCGGGAGTTGGGCATACAATGCAAGCGATTGGACCTCGAGACCGCTCCACAGTGTGCCAGGGTCCACGGTCGTCCTTGATCGATGACCCCTCGCTTGGTATCTCTTTGATACCGTTGCGGACCTTGGATGTGTTGGCGTGTGGATCTCCTCGGCATCGTCGAACGGAAGCGGTGCAGATGATATCCGGATCGATCCTGAATGATCGTCTCGCACCCTTGACATAGTCTCATTAGCATCTCCTCCTCGCGAAGATCGTTGCTGCGGAGGACCTCGGTCCGCGTGGGGCGTCGGACAACCATATCGTCGAGCCCGTTCACTATCACCATCCGGCGCCGGCACATGCGGCATCGAGAACAATCCCACCGAGGCCCGTCGCTGTTCGTGGAACTCCTCCACTTTCCGCGACCACTCGGCCACTAATTGCCCCGCTTGATACTGATGGTGGGAATGGCACAAAAGCAGTGGAGCCAATGCGTTCAAAATATCGCCCATCTTCTTGTCTCCAGAGTCAAGAAGGCGAGTTCCGTGGTCCATGATAGAACTCGCTTGAGCGCGACCGGAGATGCTACTGGCCGGCAGCCTGCAGCGTCGATTTTTCTGGATGGCGATGCCAAGGCAGTTGGGATCCCGATGAGGCGCGACACCGAGCACCGTGGAGAGATGGGAGGGATCATGATATCCGTGTGGGGTATTGTTAGGCATCTTGATTCTTATTAATGGATGATAGTTTGGAATGAGAGTATGTAATAACAAGGGAGGTTTTGAAAGTAAAAATTTATGAAAAGGGCGAGCTGCGTCTTTTTATACGGCTAGGATTTGGCCTAGAATTTCTGCGTTACTGTCACTGTGGCTTATCGGTCCTCTGTATGTGAAAGTGACGTCGCTTGCACTGTAAAGGAGCAGTTGGCTAGAAGTGCATCATTCTTGTGATACGCTGTGACGCTCTTAAAATTATATCAGCTGACCTGACTTTGTCTTCGGAGCATACCATTGACTAACCGCATACGCTTGTCGTCCAATACTCGTAGACGAGTGGAGATATGATATCAAAAATGAATCTGTGCACTCCGAATTATCATGAAAGGCGGAGCCCTCAACCAGGAATGTCGGCGCGTGAGCGGGTGAGCGGAAATTAATAATCTATAAAGACCTAGAAGATACTCGATGAGTCTAATCTGGCTAGGGTATGAGGGTCCCTATAAAATTGATTATAGTGAATATTCGAGAAAGAAAAGATTTTATTTCAGAAATGGTACATATAGAACATGTCAAACATACATTCGCCTGAGGGGTCTAGTCATCGACTGAGGCAGCTTGGAGAGGGTTCGTGAGCGTGAGACGTTTTCGATAAGTGGGAATCTGGCTGAAAGCCCTTCTTGCCTCGGCACGCGTTGAAAGGGCCAAACCGCTGCTTCCAGTTGCCGTTTTGAAAGAAAACGAGGTTGATAATCGAACCCCTTAGTCTTATACCACAAACATATACAAGATAACGCGATGAGCGTGGCCACTATTCACCAAACCTTGAATTACAGCTTCTTCATTCCTCGTCGCCTCCCTCCCCGCCTCTCCAGCTTTCCCCTTGTGATATAGATGGGGATCTCTTCGACCATCCTCGCACAGATCATAGGCTGTCCTTTGCCAAGGGAGAGAAGTACAGCCCTAAGGGTGATGTTATGGATGGGATGGGCCTAAAGAAGTTTGGGAGACGAGCCTGATGGAGAAGCAGAGACTAGGACAGCGAGCGTGCATCTAACATCCAGGGGATAGAGTGCAATTAGAACTGCTAGAGGCTATCCAAATTCTAGACTCCCGATTACATGACAGGGTCAACCGATCGCCGCGGTGTGTCTATCGGACTGCGTACCCCGGGTTGGTTCAAAAATGCACCTGAGATGCATTCCTTTGCCAGCCATTGGCTCTGTCATCAAATTCGCCTCGTAGTGGGGAAGTCGGCGTGAGCGCGAGCTAGAGCGCCGTGAAGAATTCACGCTCTGTAATTATCCACCGTTTGTATACCATGAGACGCAACCACGCTCGCCTATGTTAGGAACTTGATTGCAGAGCGAGCTACATGCCAAAGCGATGTGACGCGATGGGGAGTTCCAAATCCGTGTTAGACGATGGAGCCCGTCTCAATACTTTTGAGCGATGATAGAGCTTTCAGGGAGCCACATACGCCATACCTTGTATTGAGGCAATGTGGTGTGGATAATCTTCGATCACTCAGCGCAGACGCGCGAGCCTACTATAGAAGCTAGATTCACCACATCCGTGCAAAGTCGTAATAACAGCATCCTCAATTGATTCTCCTTCGCTCGAAACTCGCAAGGTGAATACAATGCAATCTACGAGCACGCAATTTTATAGGCTCACGCTCCACCGCAATGTGACCCTGGCTGCATCACCATCACAAGATGAAACTCAATACAGCCCCCCTATCACTTTCAGCGAGCCAGCGGCGAAGCTCTATTCAGATGGCACGACGGTCGCATTGAGATCATCCCCTCCTTCAGCTGAAACACCACCAATGGAGGTACTGGAGATCCAATGTCTTTTCAGAGCTGAGGGGTTCTTGCAGAGTCATGTGCAGCAAGGTGTGCTCGCTTGCTGTTACCATTCGTCACATGGATTATAGGTGCTGCTATTCACGTCTTGATATCTCAACAGCGATACAACGCTGGCTCCATCAAGCAGGCATTCTCGGCTGCAGCTGCGTGAGCTGTGACGTGTCGATGATACCTGCACGAGAACATGAGCAATGCCTCCTTTGGTGAACCCACAAATCCGTGAGTCTGGGAGTGATCACCAAATGCAGTGAGAACGACCAAACAAAAAATCGCCCGATCAAGAAATGACTGAATCAGGATAACACCCAGAGAATGTCCGGTACGACGATAACGCCCCATTAGGAAGGTCACAAGAATCCAGCAGTGACGGTGTCCATTGAAGCCGATGTCGATCTGGACCAGAACCGCCGAATCGGGATAGTCTCACCAGTCGCCATTACACCACAATGACACCGACAAGCGAGCATCCTGGCTCAAGGAGTCGACAGGCCAACATCACCTTCAGAAAGGACGACCATATCGCGATCACATCGTGCCGTGAAACGAAAAGAATGAAAACCATCCGCTATCCGTGGAGGTAGACAATGGAATTTGCAGCAGATGAGTCAGGTTGTCAAGGACCGAGCGACCAGCGAAGAGGGATGAGGTAGGAAGAGAGGGTGTTCCGACAGCGGATGTGATGGGTAACCCCCATCCCGGCGACATGAAACGCCCTGTGTGGTGAAACATCGCACAGGTACCTACACTTTTGAGGCACCTGATCATAACCCCACAGACTGAAAATCGGTGGAACTAGGTCCTAATAATGCCCGTTTATCGTCCTCGTTGATCCCCTTGTCCAATTGAAAATTACATGGTGATGAGGCTGTCACTTACATCAGGGTGCTGACCGGCAGAAAACCTTCTCCACACTATAATGATGCCAAGATGACCTCTGCATTTATCTGAAATGTATGACAAAGTAAACATTGGAACATTACATCGCCTAGATCGCCTAGGATTCATTGTAAACTCAGCTGCACCGTCTGAGAGTATAAATATTGACAAATTGTGGAATCTTTGTTGGTAGAAAAGGTACATGGCGGAAAATTAGGATCTAGCTCAATACCAAAGAGTGATTACAGCCATGTAACAATCTGTATGAAATTTACTACTGCCACCAGAAGAGCAAGAATTGCAATCAGATAAGCGATATCAGAGTAGGACCCTTGATACGGAAATAACTAAAGTACCTAATAGTTGAGACCCTACAATATGGCTAGACAGTGATGTAGATATTGAGTCGAGTTTAAGCATATTTTGTAAGAGATAATGCATTGAAGTGTTTGGTACGGGTTTACATGGCCAGAATCCTATGCAAAAGTATCTACATGCCAATCTATCCACGCTTTCCATGATCATCTAAAAAAGGCAGAAAAAACATCGATGCTCCTCAGGGTGTCAGGATGCTCACGTCCAAGCACCTTCTCACTTCCTTCTAGGTCCCGTCGATGGATCGCTTCCGCTTCTTCATATTTCCCTTGGCTGTCAAGTACATGTCCAAGGTTGTTGACACTGGTGAGCGTGTCCGGATGCTCACGCCCAAGCACCTTCTCATATCCTTTTTTTGCCCGTCGATGCATCGCTTCCGCTTCTTCATATTTCCCCTGGCTGGAGAGCACTAAACCTAGGTTGTTAACACTGGTGAGCGTGTCCGGATGCTCACGTCCAAGCACCTTCTCGCTTCCTTCTAGAGCCCGTCGAACCCACGCTTCCGCTTCTTCATATTTCCCTTGGCTGGAGAGTACTAAACCAAGGTTGCTAATACTGATGAGCGTGTCTGGATGCTCACGTCCAAGCACCTTCTCGCTTCCTTCTAGGTCTCGTCGATGCATCGCTTCCGCTTCTTCATATTTCCCTTGGCTGGAGAGCACATGTCCAAGGTTGTTGACACTGGTAAGCGTGTCCGGATGTTCACATCCAAGCACCTTCTCTCGGACGTCTAGGGCCCGTCGATGCATCGCTTCCGCTTCTTCATATTTCCCCTGCAGGTCTAAATACCACCCTAGGTTAGATTGAAGCGTGGCTACAGTGACATGATCTCCGTCATCAATGTTATCCATGGCCTCCAGCACACTTCTGGCATGCGCAAGGAGCGATCGACATTGCGGCCAGTTTTCGTAACTCCCACTCGGAAATACCCGTGTCATGACCCTTCGTGATTTAGTCTGCCACCCGCGGAGCTGTTGGTGTGTCCCCAGCCACGCCCGGACTGATAGCTGCACCAGCCGGTGCATGTCAAACAGCCGGTGATCTGTTTCCACCCGGATCAGGGAATAATTGATCAGCGGTGTCAATGCATCGTGAAAATCCAGGATATCTTGGTCGTCGTCCCGCACCAGGTCTTTAGGGATCCCCTGCCGGTCGAACATACTCATTAGCGCGAGGAGATCTGTCGCCGCCGGTCGTGTCCGCTGGATCTCCTCAAACGACAACTGCCACGTTGTGATGACTGCGTACCGAATGCTGGGATCGCGCCGCAGATCGATAGAATCCTCATTCTGGAGAAGCCGGATCCGCTTCGACTCACTCTCATGGAACAGTCGAAGGTATGCTGAGACGGTAATGAGGGGTGATCGGTTCGCAATATACGCCCCCGCCTGCGTAATGGCCAGTGGGATATATTCTAAGGCCTGGACTAACGCCGACTCATCCTCTGCTGGTGATTGGCTGTCAGGAATCCTTACCCGCAACAAGGCCAGCGATTCGGCCTCGTTCATCGGCGGGACGTGGATGACCAGACCGTCGGTCCCTACCAGATTCCGTGCTGCCAGACCATTTCGCGATGTGATCAGGATAGATCCGTGGCTTGCCTGGGGCAGGAAAGTAACGAGAGCGGCACGTCCTTCTGTGTCGTCACTACGGAAAAAGATCTGGTCATCATCCGCATTATCCAACACCATCAGCCAGCGACCATTGCTCTTGTCGCACAACCACTGATACACCAGCTGGAAGATATTCGTCTTCGGGTCGTCTCGTCCGAGAATCTCCGCGACCGCGGCGATCTGCTGATAACCCTCTTCCAATCGTGCCTCGTTACTGGCGTGGATCCAAAAAACCCACATGTCCGGTGCCGATTCTCGCACACGATAGGAATACTCGATGGCCGTTTGTGTTTTGCTAGAAAATAAAAATGTATCAGCCGTAATTCAAATGACCTTTCTCAATGAGGAGAGCGAACCCGACACCAGCTAATCCCACCAATGCCACCCGCTCGTGACGCTGGCCGATCGCGGCATGCTTTTCCATCACCGCACCGATGACATCCTCGCGGCCCACAAACATCGGGTCCTGCTTAAAAGGTACCGTGGAGCACGGCCGAGGCCGGTGGCGCACCTGCGCTTAATGCAGCCTTGGTTAGTGCCTGGAAAGATCCTGGAGGAGAGCGACTTACTGAACCGAGCCGCCACCACCGCCGGTGCATCTTTGGCAAACTGTCGCAATTTTTCCAGCACCGTTCGGTACCCTGCCGCGTTACGTGTGTCGAATTTGACCATCATCGAGTGATCTGCGTGCAGCGGCACCTTGTCCTCCACATGATCGGGAAGCTGGAGAAGCGCCGAATCCGCGTCGACCGTCGTGATGAAGTCGCCGGTGCGTTTCCATCGTCCGCTTCCCGTATCCTACTGTCATGGTCAGCGCGGGTCAACGAGTCAGGTGGGGGCACCTATTGTACCAAAACTAGCCGTCTTGTCTGCTCCGTCTCGTAGAAACTGACCACTTTTCGATCCCGAATCAGGTTCTTGAAATCCGCGAGTTGGTGGACGAGGAGATCGGATCTGCTGGAGATCTGCTGCAACAGTTTCTCGCGAGGATGCTTGCCATCGCCGGCCAGCATCTGCTGGATATCTTCCACGACCAGCCCTTTGTGCGGGATGCCAAAGAACATCATGCTATATGTGGCACGGTGAAGCGACGTAATCGCCGAATGGTCTTCATCCATCGCCTGGATCGCTCGGACTAGGCACTGGAATACCATGTCAGCATGGGCGAACCGAATGACTGCTTTTTACCCACATGGGCCAGAATAATCCCTCCAAAGCTGTGTGCGATAAAGAAAAGAGGCCGTTGTTGCAGCTAGTCACCTCATGAGCTCTAATTTGGTTATCTTTAAAGACCACTCGACACATTACCTCCTTGGTGTTCCGAATCTTCTTGATCTCCTCCATCAGCTCTCGTCCATAGTCGAGGATCGTATCGACCCCGTGGCTCGACAGCTTCGAGTTGTACCCGTAGATCATCGTGCGGCACTGCGGGAGGTCCTTTGACAGGAAGTCCCGCAGCCACATCCGACCGAGGTTCCCTCGTCCCTGCCATGATCCGTATGCGTGTCCGTCTAAACCCGCAATAGCAATGATACTATATCGTGCGATCAGTCAGTATCAACTGATTAGAGATCCACAGAGACACACGGTCTTACTCGGCAACCACGGGCTCTTTGTCATCCGGCGAGTAGAGCTGCGTAAATCCAAAGAAGTGGCAGTCAAAGCTAATATCGCTGTCGTCCATCTCCACCTGCCAGTCTCCGAGAGGATTCAACGTCAACTCGGAGAGGAAATCTGGCACGCCACCGCGAAACTGCACCAACGCTACTCTTTCTCGGTCTGGATCATAACATGAAGGTACGATGGTGATCTCGGGCTTGATTTGCGATCTTTCCTCGTCGCTGATGTTGCCGTTGCAGGCTTTCTGTAACGAAGCATGGAGATCCTCATCAGGCATGTCCCTCGACAGGTCCGTCACCCGAAAGACGTGCGACTTTCTCTGGCTCGTCTGACTCGCCATCGCGATTTGATTCCCATGCTCAATAATGATGGATTAGCACAGGTAGGAAGAAGTTGGAACTGTTTATGAGCTGAGATAGGCCATCCTCAGCCTTGTCGACGAGGCGTGGTCAGCGGGGGCGGGGTATTGGGCATGCACCTAGAATCATTGATGCTACCACGCCGGGGATACTGTACCAAAGACGATCCACTTCAAATGTATTGTGAAAATACTTTACTGCCACATCCTGAATCGATTTGTCGCTGTCACCGATATAAGTTACAGTATAGTGTGAAAGCCTTTCACCGCCACATACTGTCGCGATCTCTTGCTTCAGCCTAGTCACGTGAGGTGCTTACAGAGTACAAGAGCAAGGAAATCAAATTGAAGGATTCGGCATGGGCAAACCACAAGGCTGAATTATTCGAGACTAGTCGAAGTACGGTTTAGCGCTGAGATGCATGAGGAGAGGAGCCACTTTTCCGTAGGTGGATTCAGGGACGAACCCAAAATTTTCCCCTCTTCCGGGGGATGTCGTAGACCCTGAACGCGACGTGACCGATGACCCACCTCTAGGCAGTAACGGGCGTTTTTCCATCCGAATCATCGGTTGAGGTGAAAATGGTGGTGAAAAATTCACCTGGTCAAGTTGCCCCGATGAACGCTCCAACAAATTCCCCTGAAGTTCATTGGGCCATCGATTTGGACTTACACGCACTTACCTTTGCTCACCTGGATGTTTGAATTCCCCTCTTGGTGTTTATGGTTAACAGTGGGGTGGGATTTACACATACCATGGCCCTGTTCAACAGAACAGAAGTACGTGTGAATATCAAACACTCCGCGATCAACGATTGAAATAAAACCATCATTCAGTGAAGTTACCCTTCGCTAGACAGATGAACACTACATTTCGATGGAATCCGCCAAGTCTGTGCCTGGTGAAGTTGTCCAAAAAGAACATCATTTAAGGCCCGTTAAGGATGATTCCAGTCTCAATCCAGCATATCAGGTCCTGGATTCCACTTATGACATACGTTTCGCGTAGTTATAGACCTCTACTGCAGTGCCCTTGTATAATCTGAATACCTTCATAATATCAGTAGATAGCCTCGAGTAAAGTAGAATATCTGTATCAGGACCAATGCCGTCCTACGCCATACGGTCGAGATCGACCGGGATTCCCGCATCCACGCTCTGGCGCCGGGCCAATAACAAGCCGTCGATCGCCGACAAAGCCGCCAATCAGCAGTATCTCACTGCCCCGGAGGAGCAAGCGCTGGTCCAATACGTCTTGCGGCTAGCCGATAACGGCTATCCCCTTCCAGTCAAGTTTCTACGGTCGCTTGCTCAGACCATCGTGCGCCAACGATCCTCGATTTTCCAGATCACGGAACCTGATCTCGACGTCCGACCACCGGGAAAGAATTGGCCGCAGGGATTCTACCGTCGACACCCGCAGTTGAAAGCGCGACGGCTGAGAGCGATCGATTGGAAGCGAGATGGCTCGCAGATCGAAGACAAAGTCCGACACTGGTTTGCCATCATCGGTCGAGAGCTAGCAGATCCGGCCGTTCTTTCGGAGAATGTTTATAACATGGACGAGACCGGGATCCTGCTCAGCGTTCTCAACTCCCTCAAGGTGCTCATCAGCAAAGACGACTTGAGAAAGCATCGAGGAACGGCCGTGAAGCGGACGCTGATCACAGCCATTGAATGCATCTCTGCGGACGGTCGGTCTCTCCATCCTCTCATTATCTGGCCGGCCGCCACCCATCGCAGTTCGTGGACCACTCACCCCACTCCGGGGTGGCATTTCGCATGCTCCAAAACCGGCTATACCAACACCGACATCAGCCTGTACTGGGTGCAGCACGTGTTCGATCTGCAGACCCGAGATCGAGCGGGCGATCGGCCGCGACTCTTAATCTGCGATGGTTTCGGCACCCATGAGTCTCTGGAGGTCCTGCAATTCTGCTTCGCCAACCGCATTATTCTCTGTCGTCTCCCCTCCTACACGTCACATAAGTTATAGCCGTGCGATGTGGGTGTCTTCAGCCCTCTCAAGACGGCATATCGGGCACAGGTCGAGCAGGCATGTCGAGCTGGGGTGAGTACCATCGGCAAGCCACACTTCACCTACCTGTATGATCGCGCGCGGATAGAGTCATTCACACGCCGCAATATACGATCCGCCTGGTCAAGAAGCGGCCTCTTTCCATTTGATCCGTCTCGCATCCTCCGAGAGTTCCAGACGTCACCACCCGAGATCCAGACCAAGATTGCTGTGGACCATCCGAATGTATCCTCTCATCCCTGTCGCACCCCAACCACCTCGGACCACCTCGCCTCGCTGTGTGGCGAGGTGGAACAAGATACACAGAGTTTGGACAGTGCGTGCAAACATCGTCTGCAAAAACTCGGCCGCGCCGCTGCACAAGTCTTCGCGGAACGCGCGCTTCTGCTGGAGGAGAACCGAGTCTTATTTGAACAGAACAATGAAAAAACCTGTCGACAATCTAATGGTGCAACGGTTGTCGGACACGCCAAAGTGATGAGCTACGAGGACATCATTGAGGCGCAGAAGAAACGCGACGCAACGGCGACGAAGCAAGGCTCCACGCGGAAAAAGAGGCCAAATGCTGGGGACAAGCTGCTTTCAAAGTCAGAGGAGCAGCGCAAGGCTGAGCAGGAGATTCGAGCCTGGAATATGAGTGATTATTGCTCGGTTTTGGATTTGTAGACTCGATTATCATTAGAATGATCTGTGTTTACCAATCCATCGCGCAGAAGTCGCCTAACGTTGACTCCACCTGTTGTTAGATTTTATATATTTCGCTTTATTCTACGCGCACTACATGTATTATCTACTAGTCATGGTTAAAGATACATGTCAGCTACCCTGTCGATACAGTACGTCTTTTCGCTATACAGTAGCCGATTATCGTAAATAATCCCGCAGCATTGCTTTTGACATAGACTATTTGGATATGTCTTAGTTGGCGGGTAGGGTTCGGTCAGGCAGCATTGCGCTCCTACGAGGCTGAATTTATTGATCAGCTTGGTGCGGGGTTTTGTGATCAGGATCAAACATCGTCTGTATGATCAGAAGATGTCCTGATTGACATTGGTTAGCGATGTTAAATAACAACTCTATTCTCTGTGTGACTTTCTTTACGATCGCGACTTGTTGGTGTCGCAAAATATATTAATGATACTTTTATTGAGTTATCCAGGACTATTCCAAGGCTGAGCGTAATCTCACTATTTTCGACAAAGACCATCTCCTTCATTTCACAGCATCCAGCGTTATCTTAAGGTTGACGATATTGAAAACCTGGTGTTGGCAGAAAATGTTACCACACGCAAAAACCGCACCTTTGCGATGTCCCTTCCACGAAGACCATCAATGACGATTTTGATGCATCGCTTGATTATCTGCCCGGCCATCCACGCATCAAACTGAGCGATCATAGGGGTTTGTTCGATTTCATTCGTCAGGAAGTCTGGTCCGAGGACCTCGAGTCGATATCGGGCAAACTCTGGTGGATGTCGAAGCAGGATAGCGGCAATATCTCTCCGTTGCATCGACAGACAGTCAAGGGCCGACAGATCATCATCACCGAGGATCCTCGGTTGCATCTGGTCTGGATCGATAACCGAATCTTTCTCAAGCCACTCCCCCGGTACTTAACATCATACGCCGTCTGGAATACGGTCCTGAGCGATCCGTCGATACACGATGCGGCTGCCAAACTACGGAAGGCTGCAATCGGGTATCTGCGAACCTATTTCTACCTCATCCGATATGAGTCTGATCTACGACTCGCACAAGATCCCGCTCTCGGTCTGGTTCCTGCAGATGTGAGTTGGTCTCAGTACTGCCGGTTCAGTGCCTACTTCAACGACATCACGGACGACGAAGTATCAGGACGATATCATTACGGGGAGATCAGACTAACGCGACTGAACTACTATGCCCCACTTCTCTTAGGAAAGAGCCATTACCAACGGGTGGACTATCAGTACCGAGCGTACTTCGCTCGAATCCAGGGGCCAGTGATATCTGCATTTGCATTTTTCTCAATTCTGTTGAATTGCATGCAAGTGAATCTCGCCGCAGCCGCTGCGGATGAGAAGTATTCGAATTTTTCATTGATTGCAAGTTTCTTCTGGCTGAGTACACTGATTGGAGCTGTGGCCTGTGTCCTATTGTTGATGCTAATATTTCTTTTTCTATATAAAGTGATTAGAGAGTGGAGGTTTGCGATACCCAACCGGCTACAGCGTGAAAAGCTTCCACAGGCGCCAAAACTAGATAGCCATGTGTAAATGGCAGCATATGCAGGTTTCGGACATGTATTGCTCATTTGTAACTTGTATCTCCCAATCGGCTGGAATAGAGTCCTTTTGAGAAGAGAAAAGCCGTGGCGGACTTAATGTATTCCCCGAAAATCCATCTTCGTTGAATCACAATGCGTGACCTCGCTTTCCGTACAAACTAGACCTTGTTGATATGCACAGTGCTGAACTTACGAGTATTCAATTGATGGGCGTTTTCCTATCACAGTACGGATCAGTTTCTCCAACTTGAATGATCGCCCAGTGTTTGTCGACAATGGCGTTTAAAAACTACCCTATACCGTCAAACGCCAAGCGAGGATCAGTGGAGCAAAAGTAAACAGCCATAAGCAGAAAATTGATGGCTCGGTTATGATGGAAAAAAAGGCGTTTGCCCATCGACGACCCTGGCGGATTGTGCGGGCAAGTACGAGTGTGTTCTGGGCAACTCGACCAGGTAAATTTTCCACCACAATTCTGACTTGAACGGTGCTTCGGATGGAAAAACGCACGTTGTTGCCTAGAGGTGGATCATCGGTCACGTGGCGTTCAGGGTCTAGAGCATCCCCCGGAAAGAGGAGATTTTTGGGTTCGTCCCTGAATCCACCTACGGAAAAGTGGCTCCTCTCCTCATGCATCTCAGCGCTAAACCGTACTTCGACTAGTCTCGAATAATTCAGCCTTGTGGTTTGCCCATGCCGAATCCTTCAATTTGATTTCCTTGCTCTTGTACTCTGTAAGCACCTCACGTGACTAGGCTGAAGCAAGAGATCGCGACAGTATGTGGCGGTGAAAGGCTTTCACACTATACTGTAACTTATATCGGTGACAGCGACAAATCGATTCAGGATGTGGCAGTAAAGTATTTTCACAATACATTTGAAGTGGATCGTCTTTGGTACAGTATCCCCGGCGTGGTAGCATCAATGATTCTAGGTGCATGCCCAATACCCCGCCCCCGCTGACCACGCCTCGTCGACAAGGCTGAGGATGGCCTATCTCAGCTCATAAACAGTTCCAACTTCTTCCTACCTGTGCTAATCCATCATTATTGAGCATGGGAATCAAATCGCGATGGCGAGTCAGACGAGCCAGAGAAAGTCGCACGTCTTTCGGGTGACGGACCTGTCGAGGGACATGCCTGATGAGGATCTCCATGCTTCGTTACAGAAAGCCTGCAACGGCAACATCAGCGACGAGGAAAGATCGCAAATCAAGCCCGAGATCACCATCGTACCTTCATGTTATGATCCAGACCGAGAAAGAGTAGCGTTGGTGCAGTTTCGCGGTGGCGTGCCAGATTTCCTCTCCGAGTTGACGTTGAATCCTCTCGGAGACTGGCAGGTGGAGATGGACGACAGCGATATTAGCTTTGACTGCCACTTCTTTGGATTTACGCAGCTCTACTCGCCGGATGACAAAGAGCCCGTGGTTGCCGAGTAAGACCGTGTGTCTCTGTGGATCTCTAATCAGTTGATACTGACTGATCGCACGATATAGTATCATTGCTATTGCGGGTTTAGACGGACACGCATACGGATCATGGCAGGGACGAGGGAACCTCGGTCGGATGTGGCTGCGGGACTTCCTGTCAAAGGACCTCCCGCAGTGCCGCACGATGATCTACGGGTACAACTCGAAGCTGTCGAGCCACGGGGTCGATACGATCCTCGACTATGGACGAGAGCTGATGGAGGAGATCAAGAAGATTCGGAACACCAAGGAGGTAATGTGTCGAGTGGTCTTTAAAGATAACCAAATTAGAGCTCATGAGGTGACTAGCTGCAACAACGGCCTCTTTTCTTTATCGCACACAGCTTTGGAGGGATTATTCTGGCCCATGTGGGTAAAAAGCAGTCATTCGGTTCGCCCATGCTGACATGGTATTCCAGTGCCTAGTCCGAGCGATCCAGGCGATGGATGAAGACCATTCGGCGATTACGTCGCTTCACCGTGCCACATATAGCATGATGTTCTTTGGCATCCCGCACAAAGGGCTGGTCGTGGAAGATATCCAGCAGATGCTGGCCGGCGATGGCAAGCATCCTCGCGAGAAACTGTTGCAGCAGATCTCCAGCAGATCCGATCTCCTCGTCCACCAACTCGCGGATTTCAAGAACCTGATTCGGGATCGAAAAGTGGTCAGTTTCTACGAGACGGAGCAGACAAGACGGCTAGTTTTGGTACAATAGGTGCCCCCACCTGACTCGTTGACCCGCGCTGACCATGACAGTAGGATACGGGAAGCGGACGATGGAAACGCACCGGCGACTTCATCACGACGGTCGACGCGGATTCGGCGCTTCTCCAGCTTCCCGATCATGTGGAGGACAAGGTGCCGCTGCACGCAGATCACTCGATGATGGTCAAATTCGACACACGTAACGCGGCAGGGTACCGAACGGTGCTGGAAAAATTGCGACAGTTTGCCAAAGATGCACCGGCGGTGGTGGCGGCTCGGTTCAGTAAGTCGCTCTCCTCCAGGATCTTTCCAGGCACTAACCAAGGCTGCATTAAGCGCAGGTGCGCCACCGGCCTCGGCCGTGCTCCACGGTACCTTTTAAGCAGGACCCGATGTTTGTGGGCCGCGAGGATGTCATCGGTGCGGTGATGGAAAAGCATGCCGCGATCGGCCAGCGTCACGAGCGGGTGGCATTGGTGGGATTAGCTGGTGTCGGGTTCGCTCTCCTCATTGAGAAAGGTCATTTGAATTACGGCTGATACATTTTTATTTTCTAGCAAAACACAAACGGCCATCGAGTATTCCTATCGTGTGCGAGAATCGGCACCGGACATGTGGGTTTTTTGGATCCACGCCAGTAACGAGGCACGATTGGAAGAGGGTTATCAGCAGATCGCCGCGGTCGCGGAGATTCTCGGACGAGACGACCCGAAGACGAATATCTTCCAGCTGGTGTATCAGTGGTTGTGCGACAAGAGCAATGGTCGCTGGCTGATGGTGTTGGATAATGCGGATGATGACCAGATCTTTTTCCGTAGTGACGACACAGAAGGACGTGCCGCTCTCGTTACTTTCCTGCCCCAGGCAAGCCACGGATCTATCCTGATCACATCGCGAAATGGTCTGGCAGCACGGAATCTGGTAGGGACCGACGGTCTGGTCATCCACGTCCCGCCGATGAACGAGGCCGAATCGCTGGCCTTGTTGCGGGTAAGGATTCCTGACAGCCAATCACCAGCAGAGGATGAGTCGGCGTTAGTCCAGGCCTTAGAATATATCCCACTGGCCATTACGCAGGCGGGGGCGTATATTGCGAACCGATCACCCCTCATTACCGTCTCAGCATACCTTCGACTGTTCCATGAGAGTGAGTCGAAGCGGATCCGGCTTCTCCAGAATGAGGATTCTATCGATCTGCGGCGCGATCCCAGCATTCGGTACGCAGTCATCACAACGTGGCAGTTGTCGTTTGAGGAGATCCAGCGGACACGACCGGCGGCGACAGATCTCCTCGCGCTAATGAGTATGTTCGACCGGCAGGGGATCCCTAAAGACCTGGTGCGGGACGACGACCAAGATATCCTGGATTTTCACGATGCATTGACACCGCTGATCAATTATTCCCTGATCCGGGTGGAAACAGATCACCGGCTGTTTGACATGCACCGGCTGGTGCAGCTATCAGTCCGGGCGTGGCTGGGGACACACCAACAGCTCCGCGGGTGGCAGACTAAATCACGAAGGGTCATGACACGGGTATTTCCGAGTGGGAGTTACGAAAACTGGCCGCAATGTCGATCGCTCCTTGCGCATGCCAGAAGTGTGCTGGAGGCCATGGATAACATTGATGACGGAGATCATGTCACTGTAGCCACGCTTCAATCTAACCTAGGGTGGTATTTAGACCTGCAGGGGAAATATGAAGAAGCGGAAGCGATGCATCGACGGGCCCTAGACGTCCGAGAGAAGGTGCTTGGATGTGAACATCCGGACACGCTTACCAGTGTCAACAACCTTGGACATGTGCTCTCCAGCCAAGGGAAATATGAAGAAGCGGAAGCGATGCATCGACGAGACCTAGAAGGAAGCGAGAAGGTGCTTGGACGTGAGCATCCAGACACGCTCATCAGTATTAGCAACCTTGGTTTAGTACTCTCCAGCCAAGGGAAATATAAAGAAGCGGAAGCGATGCATCGACGAGACCTAGAAGGAAGCGAGAAGGTGCTTGGACGTGAGCATCCAGACACGCTCATCAGTATTAGCAACCTTGGTTTAGTACTCTCCAGCCAAGGGAAATATGAAGAAGCGGAAGCGTGGGTTCGACGGGCTCTAGAAGGAAGCGAGAAGGTGCTTGGACGTGAGCATCCGGACACGCTCACCAGTGTTAACAACCTTGGTTTAGTGCTCTCCAGCCAAGGGAAATATGAAGAAGCGGAAGCGATGCATCGACGGGCATTAGAAGGATATGAGAAGGTGCTTGGACGTGAGCATCCGAACACGCTCACCAGTGTCAACAACCTTGGACATGTGCTCTCCAGCCAAGGGAAATATGAAGAAGCGGAAGCGATGCATCGACGGGCCCTAGACGTCCGAGAGAAGGTGCTTGGACGTGAGCATCCGGACACGCTCACCAGTGTTAACAACCTAGGTTTAGTGCTCTCCAGCCAGGGGAAATATGAAGAAGCGGAAGCGATGCATCGACGGGCAAAAGAAGGAAATGAGAAGGTGCTTGGGCGTGAGCATCCGGACACGCTCACCAGTGTTAACAACCTTGGACATGTGCTCTCCAGCCAAGGGAAATATGAAGAAGCAGAAGCGATGCATCGACGGGCATTAGAAGGAAAGGAGAAGGTGCTTGGACGTGAGCATCCGAACACACTCAGCAGTGTTAACAACCTTGGTTTAGTGCTCTCCAGCCAAGGGAAATATGAAGAAGCGGAAGCGTGGGTTCGACGGGCTCTAGAAGGAAAGGAGAAGGTGCTTGGACGTGAGCATCCGGACACACTCAGCAGTGTTAACAACCTTGGTTTAGTGCTCTCCAGCCAAGGGAAATATGAAGAAGCGGAAGCGTGGGTTCGACGGGCTCTAGAAGGAAAGGAGAAGGTGCTTGGACGTGAGCATCCGGACACACTCAGCAGTGTTAACAACCTTGGTTTAGTGCTCTCCAGCCAAGGGAAATATGAAGAAGCAGAAGCGATGCATCAACGGGCCCTAGACGTCCGAGAGAAGGTGCTTGGACGTGAGCATCCCTCCACGCTCATTAGTGTCAGCAACCTTGGTTTAGTGCTCTCCGACCAAGGAAAATATGACGAGGCAGAGGCGATGCATCGACGGGCATTAGAAGGACGTGAGAAGGTGCTTGGACGTGAGCATCCTGACACTCTGAGGAGCATGGGTATTCTTTCTCATTTTTTAAACAAACATGGAAAGCGTGGATAGTTGGCCTTGGAAATTCTGATGTACCGGCATGTAGATATTCTCGCACAGAATTCTCGCCATCTAAACTAATACCGAATCCTTCAATGCATTATCTTCTACCTGGTATATTCACATTCAAACCAATCACTACGTCATTGTCCAGTCGTATTGTAGGATATCAACTGTTAGGTACTTTGGTTGCTTCCGTGTCTTGCAAGGGGCCTCCTCTAATATCGGTTATCTGATTGCAATTCTTGCTCTTCCAGTGGCAGTACTCCGTAGTAAATTTCATACAGATTGTTACTTGGCTGTCTTAACTCTTCGGTATTGAGCTAGGTCGTAATTTTACGCCATGTACCTTTTCTCCCACCAAGGATTCCATAATTTGTCAATGTTTGTATTCTCTGACGGTACAGTTGATTTTACAGTAAATCCTAGGGAATCTGGCCCATGTAACGCTCAAATCTTTAGTTTACCATACATTTCAGATGATTTTAGAGGCCATCTTGGCATCATTATAGGGTAGAGATGATTTTATGCGGATCAGCACCAGGATGTGACTGACAACCTCATCACTATGTAACTTTCAATTGGAAAAGGAAATCAACGAGGACAATGAATGGGCAGTATTCGGACCTAATTTTATCGATTTCTAGCCTGTGGAAGTATGATCATGTTGCTTGAAAGTGTAGGTACCTGTGCGATGTTTCATCACACAGGGCGTTTCATGTCGCCGGGATGGGGGTTAAGAGGTGTCGTTAAAATGGCAAGAAGGCGGCTTATATAGTCGCGCACGGTGGGTCCGAGCGCGTGCGCGCGCTTCGCCGCAAATGGCGATGCGGACGAGGCACGATTTCCCGTTGCACTTGGGTTGGACTCAATGCTTCAAGGCCTGTCAAAAGGGGATCTTTCTGAGTTACCCGAATAGTCGCAAATTCCAAGCACACTTTGATCAGTCAATACACCTAAGAGGTTATGAGATCCGAAAGGGGCGTCTCCATGTTCAGCCCCTCAGTCTTCCAGCCTTTGATCTATTCAAAATCTCAATATTCATGGATTGACAAAGAGATCAATCTACCACCAAAATTATCAGATGAAGAGCTATGGTTCCTTTATTATCATAGAGTTCGTCTCAAAAGAAAATGGGCTGAAACTTATCCAAATTTTCTGAAAGAGTTCCCACATCATACTAGTCGAGATCTTCCTTCAACAGCAGCGACATTCTATCGCAATCTCCCATCCAATAAATACACTCATTACCCATCAATCTTTACTATCTGTGAAGATCGGTATTCTTGGATGTCTGGTCAGCATATCTTGGTAGAAGGCAGCCAAATCAGGGGATCAAACGTTTAGGAGGTTTCCTCTATCTGGAACTCTTTCTGAGAGCAAGTTGTTTGAAGGGATAGGATTTCGGGAAAGTTTTTATTTTCATGCGTCGACATCGGGAAATCTGACAATGTTGTTCCTCAATCCATCTTAAGAGAATCAGATTGATATCAATCTGTTCCTCTGTAAATCTGAGCTCATTTTGCGATTTTCTGCTTTTTCAACCACACTCAATCCTTCGATAGCCAGTTTAAGCTCATTCTCTACACAAGCAATTTCCTCTCCGTTTCAGATTTGTGTATATCGTTCAAATTTGCCGCTTAAAGAAGGTCCGTCGGAAGAGCTATATCTAATCTGCAATCTCTTGACAATGTAATCGATTCTTTGAGGCTTCACGTCTGTACATTTCAGTCTTCCACCAACTTTCAGGTAGATCCTTCCATTGCGGATCGTTTGCTAGATGGATTTGTCTCTCCAAGGCTCTGAGCTGGTTTTCGGCTCGTCTTTCCTAGACCTCGCCATGACCCGGACCGTGGGTCCCTCCTCGCGACCCGCGACCCGCCCCTCCGGAGGGTAGCGTCGTACACTTACGACCCTCACCGCACCTCAGGGTCATAGAATTTTTGGAGGGTCACCCGCCAAGCGACCCTCACGACCCGCATATGCATAAATCTTCTGCGCTTTCCCTGATTAGGATGGATAAATCTGCTGACAAATATTCATAAATTCCTGTATCTGATACCTGTTTCGTATGTGACGGTATGTCCAACCAGAAATTCTTCTTCTTCTACCAATCCTCTGCGTAATTTAATGAAACCTATCTTCTGGAGAAGTCTCTTGGGATAGTGATACTGAATATGACTCCTTGTTGGTATACGAAGGACTAATATCGCGTGTCTTGTGAAGGGTTGGGGAGACAGGCATGTAATGATGGGAATATATATATATACTACAGACTACATTGTTATAGGAGATCGCGCTATAATCGGGAGAAACTTGATCTTCTTGGTTCTTCGCCTCAAACCTCCCACAATCCCGACTCCATCATGTTGACATAGAGTATCCAGTCCCTCGACACCTATGCTATGTCAAAATTGAGCAAAACATACCGATTGCGTTCATGGATACCTGACCAAGGTCCTAGGGTCGCAACCCGCGAGGTTGACCCTGAGGTTGACCTTGAGGTTGACCCGCTCACGAACCTCAGTTCTAGCCAATTAACATGAGGCTATCGGATGTGACCTGTCATAGTGACTCCTTGCGTGCGCACTCAAGCGCGATCGGAAATTGTCAATGAGACTCGACTTCCTCGGAGTAATTAGAGGTTGACTCGATGGTTAGATAGAAGGGGTTAACATATGGCAGAAGGCCATTCAGTGTCTTCAACATACTCATTCATGAACGCACTTTTGTCGACAGACGGAAGAAAACAATACGATCTACGGGTATCCTCATTCTACGAACAGAAATCTGACATATCTCCTGAATTGGTGTGATTTGTCACAGCGACCGCACTGCGAGAACTTTCACCCCAAGTTCTTTGCTGCGCTGTAAAGGAGACGTGGTGAGTCTTCCTTTTCTACGCATCTTCATCATGTCCCAGTTCTCTGACACATTCTCGTCTGATCAAGGGGGTCCGCCTTCCGATTGTCTTGAATACGTTGTTGATGATGGCCCAAGTCAGCTCAACTCCCCGATACCGTCGGGAGGCCACGATACCTGCCCTCCGTCGTCTGAGTCTCGAGCGGCACCGGATCACCTTCCTCGGATGTGTCCTGACCGGGTCAGATCCTTCATCGTCTACGCCCCGGAAATGAGCAACGAATTCGTGACGTGGTGGCATCGGACTGATTTTGGGAAAAAGAAACCGATCTCGTGGGATGCGAAACGAGCTGCGCCGTGCTGGAACCACTTTGACCAAGTCGCGTTGGAGAAAGATGGAAAGCCTGGGGTGATGTGCCATCACTGTCGGAAGGTTCTTGATCACCCCGGATGGGCTCATTCCGGGACATCGTCAATGAACAAGCACTATAATGGAATCAATTGCCGGAAAGCCGCCTCCGCGGGAGGAAAGAAACCGAACATCAAGCTTGCATTGGAGCATGCGGTATGTCCACGACCTGGCTTGGACCGGGAGCATCCCAGCTCTGACCTTGAAACCTAGGCGCAGAGTGCGATCGTCCGAAAATTTGATGAACGAGTGTGGCAGCAGAAGCTTGCTCAGCTCCTGACGGTATCCCATCTTCCCTTTCTCTTTCTCGAGCATGTTGAGTTCCGTGATCTGATCTCCTACGCCCGGCTGGCGCCATCGATGCCAGAGATTCCTTCCGCCAAGGTGATGCGCCGGCAGCTTCGCGACCTCGTCCGTGCGAACCAACAGAGTACCCTTCACAAACTCCCTCCTGGAGCGAAGATATCCCTGGCCCTGGATTGCTGGACCTCTCCCTTCCGACAGCCATTCATGGCGATTACCGGATACTTCCTCGACCAAAGCTGGGAGTATCACGAGGTCTTACTTGGATTTGAACCCTTACATGGCTCTCATTCTGGTGCTAATCTGAGCGAAGTGCTCTTCCAGCTGTTGCAGGAGCATCGGATCACAGACCGAGTGCTTGCGGTCACCACTGACAACGCTTCCAATAACATGACTCTCATGGCCGGTGTCCACGAGGCGATTGAGTCACTCCAACAGTCCTCGAACGATGTCGTGATCATTCGGGTACCCTGTATTGCACATGTGATCCAGTTGAGTCTCAAGGATCTCCTTGGAAAGATGAAGGCAGCTCCCAAGAATGACACGGCGGAACAGGCATGGTCGGATGATCGAGTGGACAGTCTTCGGGCGCGAGAGCAGCGACACGAGATCGTGGACACTCTGAATCAGGTGAGACATCGTGGCCCTCTTCTCATACTATCACCCTTATCCCATTCGTAGGTGAGAAGCCTGGCGATTTTCATCAACGCGAGCCCTCAGCGCCGCGAGTCATTCTACAACTTGCAACCCAAGGAGCCAAAGCTGGTGCCCATCCAGGATGTTGCGACTCGGTGGAATTCCACATTCTTAATGCTCGTACGCGCAAAGAAACTCCAGCAGACCTTCGATGCTTTCTGCTCCCAGTACGACCAAGAGTACTTCGCCCTGAATCAGGAGCAGTGGCGGCAAGTGGACTATCTGATCTACATTCTGCAGCCTTTTCACCGATTCACCACCCTTCTCTCGAAATCCAAGGATGTCACCATTCATCGGGTCTTTAAGATCTACAATAAGCTGTTTGACCACCTCGAAAAATCGATTCGACAACTGAGACGGAAGAGGATTGCGTGGAAGCAGATGATGCTGGCATCTCTCGAAGCAGCCAAGCATAAGCTCTCCATCTACTACAAAGACACCGACAACATGGATGGTGACCTCTACGCTATCGGCACCGTTCTTTCTCCACAGGACAAATTTCAGTTTTTTTCCACCGCAGACTGGGATCCAGAGGAAGGTGGAATTGATTACCGAGTCACCTATCGCCAGAGCCTGGAGGCCTCTCTCAAGAAGTACTCGGAGAATCTTGCCCAGGAACAGCAGATCTTGGATGCTCCCCAGACGAGTACGACCACGGATGAATTTGACTTAGCTTGTGCTCGGGACGATTTGCCGCCATGTCAGAGTTCACAGCCACACCAGTCTGATGAGCTCACTAGGTACCTTGATAGCAGTGAGTGTCTCTTGTTCCCGGTGAACTGCTTGCTAATCTCTCTGTTAGACACTGTTCCAAACGCCCAGCCTCGAACTTGGTGGAAATACCACCAAGATGAATTCCCGGCAATGGCGAGGCTTGCCCGAGATGTTCTCTCGATTCCAGCCAGTGGCGCAGGAGTCGAGCGACTGTTCAACTCTGCACGAGACATCTGCCATTATCGTCGAGGCTCTCTACAACCTCAAACCGTCTCGGATTTGATGATGTACATGTGTACATCACGGTTCGAGATCCATGAAGAGGAGCGAATCATGCTCTCTGAATATCTTTCCGCTCAGGAGATACAGGCTGCGAAGGAAGAGAGAACGCAGCAACAAATTACCATTGATCCCATTAGTGATGACGAAGAGGACGAAGGGCCTTCTACCGAGCTTCAAGCCGCTTCGCATGGCCCATCTGCAAAGGCACTTGGCAAAAGACGCCTTCGGGATGTAGCCGAGGATGCGGAAAGTGATCGGGATGATGACATGGACGCGACGTCTCTGCCAGAGATGCCGCACCGATTGTCCGGTAGAGTTCGCAAGCGTTCCAGATTACTTGATGGATATGAAACGTAGAACATGTAGTTTCAATCTACTATAGCGCGTCTATATAATTCATCTTTCCACTCAATTTGATGCACTGTTTCAGAGTAATTGTAATTGAAGCTCACTATGGAGACCTACCGATGTTGTACCGGTAAGTGAGATACTCAAAAATACCGCTAAAATCCACAGGATTTATGCATCCCGTGATCTGGTGATGTTTGCATTGTTTGACGACCCTCAGGGTCGGATCGCGACTCTGAGGGTCGGGTCGCACCATGAACGACCCTACCCTCGTGGAGGGTCAGGGTCGGTACTCATGACCCAGGAACCTCCATGGTCCGGGTCGCGGTCCGGGTCGTCAGGGTGACCCGCGGGTCGTGGCGAGGTCTAGTCTTTCCGCTAAAAACCACACATACTAATGCAGACTTGGCTTGCATTCGACGTATGAAATTGCCCGAACGATACACAACTAGCGTATGGAATTCGTTTGCAAAGAAATACTCGATATGTATCCTGACTCACCGCAATCATGATCTCAATTCAGGGCCACTAGGAAACCAACTTGGATATCCCCGTGCGTAGATTGCCGTACACATAAACAAGTTTCGATGCTTTAAAATTATTCTTAGCGCTTACATGGACAAGTACCAACAATACCACCACGATTGCAATGACACATTACTGCGATATGAAGGCCAGAAATTCATCATTTTACAGTGCGTTCGGTGGTCCCGTACCACGTGGAACAGCTATGCCGCGAGTCTGTACCGCGATATACACCCCCGAAGGCCCACGGATTAAAGGTCATCAGAATGCGACTGCAAACATGGGGAAGCTCGGACGGACCTACCAAAAAAGCCAATCTCTTACGCGAGTACTGAGTACGTGGAACTAATGGGGAATTAACGATCCGTTCTGTTGTCCTCTCCCGTCACATGAGTTTATCGTGATCACGTGATAGTGCGCGCTGAGCCGCACACAAAACTTCTGTTCTCAGCATAGCATAGTCCCGTCTTTCTTTGAGAAGCGGGGTCCAATGCCAGATGAATGAGGGAACGAATGAGGCTCCGCTGATCGACATAAAGATGTGAAGGAAGTCCACGATGGAGCAAGCTCGAGACTTAACTTCAACCTGACACGACCGATGTAGTCCTGACCTCAATTCGCTTGACAGATGGTCGACCAACACTCTGTTGTCAGAGAGTGACTTGATTGTGTCAGTTCCTCGGCAGTAAAAAAAACGACGACTGGATCGTATCGAATCAGAGGTCTCATATAGCCCAGTAATAGTGATCGATGACTAGTAACTTGAAAATATTAAGAAGGTGATAATTCGATAGGCTGAATCTCTAGGTATTGCTTTTCTCTTGTCCGTACAGTAAGGGTGGTTAGTCTCGAGACGACGTGAATCACGTGATGACACGATCAGATTCTCTACACCTCGACAATGCCTCGGAATGCTGTTGGACCGGCGGCACTAGTCCGAGAAGAAAGGTAAACTCAAAGTCCGGACGACTCGAGACGTACTTCCTTTTCTTTCCAAATGAGCTCTCGTTGTCATAAAGCGATACTCAACAGGCTTCTGGATTCGACTCAGAGAGGGGTATTAAGTGGACGAGGCAGGTAGGAAAGTGCCGGTCACAAAGAAAGCTTCTGCCCTCGCCTTTTTTGAGTAGTGATTCACGGGGGCAGTGCGGCATACCGGTACCGACAAACAAAGCAACCAAACCCGGCAAAGCTATAGGAATTGGGAAGCACATACGGTCCAATTAGGGGATACGGGTGGATCCTAATCATGTAGCTGACTAAGTCGGACGCTAACTCCATAACGTAATTCACCCCCGAACCGGCCACACTACCGAACCGGCCACGTCTCCCGGATCCGCGCTCTATATTGATTTTAAATCATAATTTTCAAACCACCATATATTTACTATACAAAAAATTAACTCCTAATATTATTTGGGCATCGGTTTATTTTATGCCCTTCAGTACCACAGCCACTACAGCGAAATTGACGGCGTACGATTAGTTGAGAAGCTGGGAGCTCCGGCTCAGTTGGAGCAGTAGCAACAGCTTGAGATGCCTCAACCTGAACTTGTACGAGAGCCTGAATCTCTGCTCTAGTAATTCCTTGCTCAATAGATATCTGTTTATTAGATTTTTTCCGCTTTTGCTTCTCTTTTTCATGCGCTGCTCGAAGATCGTTTACTTCTTTTCGTATAAGTAAGAGGTCATTCGCAGTCATTTCGTAGGCTTTTGATATCCGTGTCATTGCTTGATCAATCACTAGATTTGGGCTTCCCGTACGCTCACTTATACGTTTCTTAATTGTAGTTGACTGGCGTACGAATTGACGTATATTTTGAGGTGTTTGTAAGCAGGATGATTGTGTATTGCTTGATCGACTAGAGGGGGGTGTTGGGGTCTTCAATTGAACAGTAAGTTGTTGTATAACTCGATCCGGATTGAAAGGCACCAATCCGGTAGCTGCGAAGCTATTCTGAATAGTTTGAGCTTTATATGCCACCGTACGAGCTTGTGGAAATGCCGTTAAAAAGTCCATTTTGTTGATATGGTTAAAACCAAGCCTCATCCGCTGCTCAACCAATTGCCCATAATGTCGCTTTAAAACCGCAAAACAACCAACATCAAGAGGCTGTAAAAGATGAGAGGAATGAGGAGGCATACAGATTGGTATAATCTTATGCTCCATACACGTACGGTCGAATTCCGCTGTTAAATGACTTCCATGGCCATCAAGAATCAACATGGTATATGTTCCCAACGTACGACCACTAATATGAGGAATAAAATGGGTTTTAAGCCATTCTAAACCTATCTGATCTGTAGTCCAGCCATTTTCACTAATATTGATTCTCCAATCATCTGGAAGCTCATCAAACCAGCCTAATCGTACGTTTTTCTTTGCTTTGAAGATAATATATGAAGGTAAAGCCCATCCAGTTGAATTTGTTGCTTCGATTGCAGTCACCCATTCTCGATCTCCAGGCTGTAAAAGCTTCGGCCGAGCATATCGATCGCTTCCAGTAATAACTTTTGCAGTTGCGCAGAGTCCCATAGCAAAGCCGGTTTCATCAAAATTGTATATATCTTCTGATAAGATTCCATACTCAGATATAGTATCTCGTACGCGGTTAAAATGCTCTTGAATAATCTTTGGATCTTCGCATTTAGCCCGTTCGTAGTTATATTTCCTTGCAAATTTGGAATCAATCTCTGGACGGCGTTTAATCAGTTTGGTTATCCAATTTTTCCCAACCTCTGGTTTGCCTTGTTGTAATAGAAGATAATTAACCATATCTCGTACGAGAGAGTGCCGGGGGGGTAGTCCACGTCGATCCAAATCAAGAACCCATTTAACAAGCGAATCCTCTTCATATTGAGTTAATATATGGCCATTAGCACGTATTATCTGTCGATGTGGCCTTCCTTTCATTCGATCTTGAAGAGTTGTACGAGCGACCGAATAGATTCTTGCAGCTTCACGAATACTGCGAATTCTTCCATTTTTTAAGTCGGAAATAGCTAATTCGATCTTTCCCTCGTCTTGGGTAGATTTTTTAGGGTCTTTTTTGGAATAGGTGGCATTTTGACGCGTTGTAATGTGATAAATCAATATAGAGCGCGGATCCGGGAGACGTGGCCGGTTCGGTAGTGTGGCCGGTTCGGGGGTGAATTACGTTAGTTATAGGAAAAATGTTCTAATAAAAAGCACATCTGTTGGTATGATCACGTGATCATACCATTAGATCCTCCACTATCACTCGGCCATATGCTCCTCGGTTTCGATCCGACCCAGCCATCGATTGCTCCACAAGGACCGTCTTTCTAACTCAGAGATGAGCATGACTTTCGGAGTCACTAGTCGCCACGTGATCCACCAGAATTATCCTTTTGCGACATCCCCGTTGTCGTTTCTGTGATTAGCACCAGATAACGTTATGAATGATCCTTGGTC
This sequence comes from Talaromyces sp. F31, assembly GCA_037356135.1. Classification (NCBI taxonomy): domain Eukaryota; kingdom Fungi; phylum Ascomycota; class Eurotiomycetes; order Eurotiales; family Trichocomaceae; genus Talaromyces; species Talaromyces sp. F31. Next base: position 3,710,669 of record JAYXSF010000034.1, read on the forward strand.
GTTGAAACTAGCCGAAATCAGAATGGGTGCAGATGGTGGTGATGTAGCACAGCGAGTTCCTAGCTTGTTTGGAAACATCGTCGAGATACCACCGTCGGGCGGATCGTGGACGGATCAAGAGAATCAACGTTTGCTGCAGTACAGAAGCTACCACTGGACATGGAAAAGAATCAGCGAGGAGCTTGGCGGCCACCGGAGTGATAACGCCTGCAAGGCGCAGTATCGTCGACTGAAAAGAATGGAGACCCGGCAGTCAGCTTTGTAAGGTTCCATCGCCACCTTGCAAGCAATACTGACAATGTGGTCTCCCAGGCATGCCGAGAGGCGCTCGGAACAGTCGCATTCGAGCTCTCCGACCACACAGCCTCAGCCATCGCAAGATTCCATTGGGACCGATCACGTTGACACTATGATGACCGACCATCACGATTCCGAACCCAACGATCCAGCCGATAGTCCTTCGCCCCCGCGTTGGGACAGACGATTCGAAGACATGGCGCGGAGGCGTCACGATATCGACATTTTGGAGGAGCGTCTCCTGCTCGCCGAGGAGGCAAAGATCCAGGCAGAGCGTGCATACCAGGCCATTCAGCAGGAAGTGGAACAGCTTCGACACGAGCAACGAGTCGCCGTCGAGGATGCCATTGCTCTGGTGACGGAGACCGCCGGCATTCAGCACGGTCCAGATTCGACCCCGTCTGAATCCGGTATTGCGTGCCAGGCGTCTCGAGGACAGCGGTGAAAGCCTCGCGCCCGAACCACCGTGTCGCGGTCGACGGACTGTACGCCATTCACGACGTCGGTGAGCGAGCGATGCGATCATTGGTGGACGGCTGTGGGATCTGGAGGGTGCAACGAGCCTTGCCACCAAAGCATTTCTGGGGCTCTCGGCGACCAGTCGGAGGTTTTCTGAAGACGGAGGTTCCAATGTCTATGTTTAGTTAAGTAGCCGGCGTACTATTGCTTTTTTCTTGCTCTCCTATTCCGCTCATTCTGCCTACGATGCGGCGCTGGGCGGTAATTCCATTTCGCCGATCGACGTCCGTTAGAAAAAGGATACAATGTAAGGCTTCGTCTCTGCACGCGTCCCGCAATGCGTTCCTCTGGGGGTTCAGCTTGAATTAGGTATCCTGCCCCATCCTGGCTGAAGGAGCGTTGATAAATCTGCAGGGCTTCGCGTGGTTGCTAGGACTCTCTCAGACTCCAGGGAATTTTTTAGTTACTCCATCTCTGACAATGTCTCATCCCAGCCACGAGCTAGTCCGTCATCTTCGTCATCCGTACTGGCCATATTGTAGGTTCTACCGCACGGTCTGCTCGCCGGGACATCGGCCCAGAAACGTGATTTTCTTTCCGAGGCTTGCCATCGGATCGACATCGAGGCTTGTAGCGAAGCCCTGTCTCTATCACCATGTTTCTAGCCATCTGCGTCTAGTGGTACACTGCAGTTTTCCTCCACTCGACCAGGCCTCTCTTCTGTCCGGACAGCCTGGGCTCAGACCGCATCCTATGTCACCATCGGACTATTTACGATGGATGCTCTCTGCACGATCCACCGCCCTGCAATCGGCTTTTCAAGGAGAACCCCAATTATCCAACCGCGCTGATGGTGGTCGCCGAAGACGACGTAGGGAAAATTGAAACCCTTTTCGGACGCAACGACCACAGCTTTGCGTTCCTGGCTCAGACAACATCTCGGTCATCCTTGTCCGACCCCAGGGGAGAAGATGAGACTCATGGGCCAAACAGGGCTTTCTCGAACCCAGGTTTTCCCCCCTGCTCTCACCGTGTCGCCTGGATGGCTAAGTCCCGCATAGATCTAACACTGGTTTTCCAATGCCCGGCGCCGATATGTATGGGTGACTGCGGCTGCAATATTCGGAAGGTAAAGGTGTGTGCTTGCTCGACACGTCCGATTCATCCCATTGGCTCATGAATCGATAGGCATTTTCTACCGTCCCACTCACAATGCCATTGAAAAAGGCTCCGGCGGCGTCATCAGAAACTAGTTGAGCGGGGCACCGTGTCATGGTAGCCACACAGCGGCTATGCATGCCCTGAAGAGACACGATGCTTGCATGAAGGTGCATAGGAGATCACAGTACATAGTCACAGTCGGTATTTCTACTTCCTCGCCGGGTATCCGTGGCACGTCTCGTAGGTCGTTTTGAAATTAGACAGTGACGCTACCTACAGAGTGATCCTCTCGTGGTGGTCTTCGCTTGCTGCATGCGATGATGTGGGTACCGTCCTGATGCCGTCTCGAATTCTCCGATCGTGGATACACACGAAATACCAGACGGTGTCACGGTGCCCCGTCGGACATCTTGCGCGTGCGATCAATATACGCACCCTCATCCATGGTCCCATCCGCTCCCGACTTTCCTCCACGGTCAATTTCGTCCTCATCCTGTAGCGGAACGGTAGCCTGGTGGATAGGGTTCCTGATGATGGTACTCCCTAGGTTTGTTTGTTTCCCTCCCTCTTATTCTTGGGCGGAACTCGCGGGTGGTGGAGATTGCAATATATGCCCCGTACCCACCACCATTTTACCCCAGGCAAGGTCTCGTGAGCTGGTGAACATGGCTACTAGCGCATATGATCCTCACAGTGTCTGCTAGGTCATTCCTGACACTCGTCATCTTCTTTCACCGTCTCGCCTTAGATCATTGTTCCATGACGATTCCTAGGCATCACCCACAGCCGCTGCTTGATGCATCAGCCTCACTTCTGCTCCCCCCAGCCACTCATCAAGGGCGCTACAGCGACGTGCCGATGCGGCTTTCCACGTCTTATCACTGGTCAATTCTTCCCACACGGTCAATTCCTTCGCATGCCCTCCTCAATCTTACGTTTGACTGAATATTCAGGACACTACAGTACACGGATTGGACGCCAGAGCAACGTTGTGTTGGTGATCGTGGGAAAGCTTGGGAATTGAGGTGAGTAATCAAGTGGCGTGGGACCTTTGTCTTTCTGATTGGCCCCGAGTGGTTCTACATACATGATTGTACCTTCGGAGAATCAAAGCTTGGAGCTGAAATGTCTTTTCATCGATCAGGCATCTGAATCTATCATGAATTCCGTCACTCACCACGCTACTGTCCTAATCCATGCATTGTAACGTCGATGGGAGATCTAGAGTCCGTGGGGAGATTTGAATCTTTGTAGCTCAACTATCACCCGAGCCGCCCCCCTCGGAGTAGATACGGGGCTCAGGAGTCAGGACCACGTGATTCGCGTCGACTCGTGACAAATCCGTCCTTTCAACCGTACGGAACCAGGGATAAGTGTTACGTATTCAGAGGAAGATCTGTGATGCCAAGGATTATACAGACAGATGCGAAACCTCCTTCACATCTTTTACTCACTCTCTCTTCTTTTTGCCCGGCAACGAAGGGCTAGTCCCTGGGACTAGTTCAATCTCATATTTTATATGCAAATGTATTTGATATCTCTGATCTTAAAGATATATGATCTTCACGTAAATAGTGTACGAAAGTGGATTTAAAAAAGTACTAGTCTGAGTAAGTTGTGGACGACTCCTAAGCAACGGCCCGGGCTGTGGGGCAAAAAGTAAAAGATATGAAGGAGATTTCGCATCTGTCTGTGGCAGGAATAGAGATATCAGTTGTACGCTTCCCTGGAGGGGACTAATGGATTCTTTTTGGAGCGTTCTCAACGTTCTGATTCTCTGATCTTGTCTTGAGGAAACTATCGCAGGGGTGAGGTGACGTTTCATATCACACACGGATCAATATCGGTCCGAGGATGACCTTTGCAATAAGCAATACACATAGATTCAACGCATCGAATCCCTTCCTTTATATTGTCAAGCGACGGGTCATCGATCACTGTTACCGGATGATTCCTCTGATTCTATACGATCCAGCCAGGAACAAAGAGACCAGCAATACTGTCGTACACCGATGATTCTGTAACAGACCAACACGCCTGACAGGTCAGGGTTCGGGCTAGTCTTGCTGCAAGGCAATCCGAATGTCCCTTATATGGAATGCACGCCGCAAAGGCAGATGAGATGGGTTTCAGTACATTGACATTCCATACCTCCTTTCTTCCCCTGCCTTCTCGACTCAATTGTACATACCACGAAACGTTGTTACAATAATCAACACAGCATAAACAGACAAGTCATAAATATTCTCTGTTTTCTCTGTGCGGCTCAACAGAGAATATCTCTGGAGTCTCGTTTACCCTAATCGTTTGTTGGCAATAATTACCGCTAGGCTCAACGCGAATAGAGTGCAAGAAACTATTTGACAATTACAGCACCTTTTTAGAGCGCTAACTAACGATCGCTAACGCACTATTTGAACGCTTGATAGAAGCTCAATATTGGATATTGAGAGCTCATTTTTGGGTATTTTGGACAAACAGATTGGGATAACAGCAGTCATGGGCTAGTATGGCGTTCACACATATAAAAAGGACAGGAATCGCCCAGATAAATGTTAGGGAGATAGACGATTAATACAAGCGATTTCCACCATACATCCATTCTCTGCTCCTTCAGTGCTAGCGGTAAAATTCTCCAATATCGTTGCGGATAATCTTTGGTTCCATCGTGCATTAATTTTCGTGCATGAATGCCTGATTCTTGGCTGTGACTTCTTGCTGACAAATACGCCGACAGTCAAAGCATCGAATCATATGCTCCTTGATTCAAGACGTCATCGATCACTATTGCAGGACTCTATTATTCCTCGGATTCTAGGTGATCCAGCCATCGTTCTCTTCGCAATCAGCGCTTAATAGAATGGCCTACAACGAAGTTTGGGTGTCGAGAAAAAAGCCATATACGAGACGATTGAGCACCTTTCCTCCATCGGCTAACCATATGCGTACCCATCCGCAATTCTCCATCTCTATACTTCCAATCTCGCATCCGTGACTACGTCCTTGGTCCTCTCGTCAGCTCGTACCGTGTCGCCAGGCCGGGACGAGTCCACACGGCCACTCTCGAACTCTACCAGAATGTGGTCCGTCCGCACAATGCACGGGAGCGGTATGGATGTGGTTCTCATCGGCGCCTTTGCTTCGAGATCCGTCGGCGAGGCCACTCGCGGGAAGCAAGAACTCGGTCTGAACCGTGCTGGTGGCGCATGTGGCCGGGTCAGCCGCTCCCACAACGGAGTCAGGGTTGGGATACAGGCCCCGACAATGATCGTGTTGGATTCAATACTAGTCCAAAAGTGAGCGATGGTTCATGGAGATGGAAAGGACTCTGGACTGGCGATGCGACTCGAGACTCGTCATCAGCCCCGAGGGGTCATACTTGGTCCAGATGACCAGATCGGCGGTGCCGTCCGCACGACGTCAGCAAAACATCATCGCATTCGCGTAGCAAGACTCACAGGTGAAATCGGCGGCATCACCCAGTTCGGGCAGCCGAGTACATTTGTAAATTGCAACGACGCACGCCCTGCATTCGGGACTCAACCCGGATCAGCACGCACCCGCATCGCCCTCGCTCCGAGCGGATCATGACTTACGTCGCGCCGAGGCCCAGCGCCATCGTGACCGTCACTTTTTTTCGTCGGCTCATGTGCAGATTCCACACCACCGTGGCGGGATAGACTGCCAGGAACAAGTCCAGCGTCCCGGATAGCGCTAGCGACAATCAGCACGACCCAGCGACGCAGAAGGGCCACTGACCACCGGCGGCGATCGAGTAGTTGATTAAAATGGCAGGGCTCCAGCACAAGTGATGCAGGGACGGTGTCCAGCTGGCGCGGAGGGGTATACACTGCGCGAAGATGATCACGATGCACCCCAGGATCATCGCGGCGCCCAGCCCCACGAAACACCACAAGAACCGTCGCATGGCCACCGAGGGCCGCAACAGTCGAATGAGGAGAGCGGTGACGGCCAACTTGGGCGCGACGAACGACACGATCCCCGGCGCAAATCCCGCCGTGTTGAGCAGCGCAGCTCTGGCCAGCTGCGTCGGAGTCAGCGCAGACGCATGTTGGCCGTCCCCCGCCCGGACCGCCGCCGCAGTCAACGCCACAAAGACCCAACCCGTCAGCTACTCGGTTAGCGTTTCCACGCCCTCGGCCTAGTATGAGGAAGGGAGACGCACCATGGAGAGGCCGATGAAAAAGTCATCCAAACCGGCAAGATGATCAGAGACGATGCGGCGGTATAACCGGAGGATGACGAAACACGAGGTGACGCTCGTGGTCGTGCACATCGAGATCAAAATTTGCGGGCCTTTGTTGTCCGTCATGGTAGCTCCAGTTGCTGGGAAAATGGATGGGATAATATCTCCTCGGCGCAACAAACGGTAGCCATCCATGAAGATATAGACGTCCCAGCTGGAGTTCTTCTCGGCTGACTGACGGAAAATGACGGGAACCGTTCCGCCTCTTGGGCATGCGGTCGCGATGTCACCCCTCATGATAGTGATGTTGGTGGAGATGTCGCTCGTCTTACGGACGGGTGCACTCGTGGATCATTCACAGCAACGCCTATGTGTAGTCGGATCATGGTAAAGAAATCGCCCGTATGGTCGCCACGCGTCGTTGACGTATCCACAGCGACATGCTGCACAGATGATGGAACCACGTCTGGCCAAGCAAACCACAGTCTTAGGTGGCCATGATTATATTGTTATTACGGCGCGTCAATGACTCTCGGTCATACTCTAAATGACTGTATTACTGAGTCATCTTCCACTACCAATCCGCTCATTTCGAGGCACTATTCCTTTCCTCCTCCTTTGCTTGAGGTTTCCGCCGCCTCCCAACGCAAGATACGCAGGACCGACCGGACATCGATCGACACGGGCCTCACGATGGCACCGCCTCGACCAATACGCATCGTGGCCGTAGCGGTCTCCTTCAGCTGTTTATATGATCAACGTGATCGGGAGATCCAACCGCTGGTCCAAACCGCATTCCCACGGCCGGCTGCGACCACTTGGAAGGGGAAATGGCAGCATGGCTCGATCTCTTTCCAGAGCCGCGCGGTTGGTCGCTCGTCGACACGGGCCGTATGGCACGCATCGTACAGGACATGCAAGATCCGTCTCAGAAATTTCCCACGGGTCTCTTCGTATCCGGCGCATCCCAGAAGCTGCAGGCGTTGCAGTCCATGTTTCCACACAATAACATTTCACGTCGCACCACGCCGGGCATTGCTCGCCTTCACGCTGTGGATGTCCCCATGCGGCCCCAAGACCCCATCTGGATTGTCGATGCAGTGACGACGATGGTGGCGCCGACCCCCGGTAAAATCCGCGATGCCGGACCGTGGCCGCGATACCCACTCGTGGACCAACCGATGGCAGTCCAGGAGGCACAGCTCCACTGCCATGCCCGAATGGTGCTGCCCATCATGGATCTCGTGTGTCTCTTCCTCGATGAAATCGGGGTGGAAGATGACGGGTTGACATTCCTTCGACGGTGGGTGGAGATTGCCTCCCACTATGCAACCCCGTCCATCCGTCGGGCCCGGTTGATTATTGTTCGGACCGCCATATCGGCACCGTGCTCGACGAATCCGGCGGTGATTGCGGCTCTTCCGCGGTATCACCAGTGCTTCTCGCAACCGCCGCAGATCGTGGATTTGCAGCATCGACTCGGCCTCTCGCCGCGCGCTCGTTTCGAGCCACTGCGCCGCGCCGTGCAGTCCGAGCAGCAGGCCCTTCGGGCGGAGCGGGATCAGGACCGCACGCGATTTTCTGCGGCGCATTTGCTGGCCTTCTTCAATGCGGCATTGTGCACTCCCATCCATCGACCTGCCGCCCCGTTCGATTTGATCCAGGCGACACGGGTAGGTCGCCAAGTAGATCCATCCCTTACGGGGCATCTTGCGGCGTTTCTCGCTCTCAGCGATGGCATCCCACAGGAGCATCTGGTGGCGTTTGTTGCGTCGGCTCTTCTTCTCGATGCGTATCCACCGGGCATGCATCGTGGGCACCCTGCCGCCGTCCGCATTCTGACACCATGCTAACGTGCCGTAGGTTTCCATCCGGTCGCGGTCTTTCAGGCACTGTATCTACCTTTCTGCGACGCAGCATGGGTCCAACACCGCAGGCCGGACGCCACCGCGTATCGATCGTGGATGCAATCGTCGCTATGCTCACTTTTCGACCGTCTGACCGATGCCACGTCCGCCGTCGATATCCGGCGGGATGTAATGACGGGCGGGCGTCGACACTGGTCTTCTCTCACCGTGACCAGCACGTGTCTGTGGTGTCTCTGTCGCGCCCCCGCGTGGACCTTACCGTGTGGACATACCATGTGCGACCTCTGCGTGAAGATTTTTGGCACACCGTCGCGGAAGGCGCTCTATCGATTCGACATCGATCAGTGTCTGGTCTGTGGACAATGGTGCTGGCACACCGTCCGACTACTGCCCCCCACCAAGCGGCCGCACGTCCTGGTGCTGGATGGCGGTGGCGTGCGCGGTGTGATCCCGCTCGAGTTCCTGTGCGCGCTGCAAAGGCATTGTCAACATTTTCAGCTGGTGGAGACATTTGATCTCGCGGTTGGCACGAGCGCCGGTGGGCCGGGACCCGCTCCCGCCACGGTAGACAGACACTGACCGTGCACAGGCGCTTTGATCTTGTTGGACATGGTTGTCATGGGGGCCAGCGCGGACCATGCCTTGGCGCAATTCAAAGCTCTAGCGCGACGGATCTTCCACGCCGATCCCGATGCGAAAGCGCCCTGGCGTTATATCTGGGAGCTCATTCAGAATCTCATCACCGACAGCCAATACGACTCCGCGATCGTCCGAACCACGCTTCAGGACGCGTATGGCGTGCATCGCCGCCTGCTCGGCACTCCTGGGCCCTCTCTTCCCAATCTGCGGATCGGCCTGACGACGAGCGATATCGCAGACGGTCAGCTCTGTCTGTTTACCAATTACCGCGGGACCGGACGAGCAGAGCAGCCGTCTGCATACCGGGTTCTATCGCCTTCTGTCGGACAGCTCGATCCTTTCGTGTATGATGTGTGAGTATCGACTCCCTCAGTCAACAAGGGCACGACGACTAACCCCCCGACAGCGCTCAATGCAGCATGGCCGCACCACGGTGAGTGACGAGATGGATGCGTCCGGTCGCTTTGGTCTAACGTCTGGCAGGTACTTTCAGGCCGTGTCTCTGCCCGGCTGGGGAACTTTCCAGGACGGAGGCATCCGAGCCAACAACCCGGTCAAGATCGCCCGTCGCGAAAGCGCGTTGCTGTGGCCATCCGCCCAACGGCCCGAGCTGATCCTGTCCATTGGGACCGGCTACGAATCCCGTGGTGCGATCGTTCCCCCAGAGCCGGCCCGGGGGATCTGGTACAACGGCTTTATTCCACGCCTCCTCCGATCTCAGCTGCTCTTCTCGCCCGCCTTGGATGGAGAGCAAGCCTGGCAAGACGCTCTGGACGGTTTCCCGCCGGACTTGCGACACGACAGCTTCCGGCTGAATTGCGAGTTCAGCCAGCGATTGCCCGCCCTGGATGACGTGACCCACATCGATGCCCTCAGCGCGATCGCCTATCCCATTCCGGATGGCCTGATTCACGCTTTGTTTGCCACGTCGTTCTTCTTCGAGCTCGACTCCATGCCGGTTCTCTGCGCCGGACGCGTGCACTGTCGTGGATCCATATTGTGCGTCGCGGCCGATCCCAAGGATGTGATTCGCCGAATCCACGCCACATTTGGTGAGCCGCACTTTGCCTGGCTCGGGGGTGCCACTATTGGCCCCGTGGACAGTAATGCGGGATGTGCCATATGCGGTTTCTATCGTTGCACGGTCGCCTGGACGGTGGCGAATCTCCACGAAACCGTCACGATGACCATTCGCGGTCGCTACGCCGAGCGACACATCGCGGGATTTCCCAACGCGATGCAGTGGTTTGTAGACCAACAAGGTCTCGCCCAGACATTTGGACGCGCGGATCACGCGACGAGCCGGCATGTGGCGCGTTGCTTCTGCCCCGACTCGGCCAAAAGACCAGCAGACACGGAATCGCTGGCGCGAAAGCGACCCCGTCGACGATGAACGTGACCCTGCGAGTGAAGGCCGTGACGCATCCCAATCTGCCACACGTAGTTGCGGTTCGAACACGATAACCGAGACCGTCACGTAGTTTTCGGATCATAGTCATGATTGAAAGAGGGGGATTGATACTCACCGAACGGATTCGTGCCAGATCCCCCTTTCCACGGTGTATTTCTGGGAATGGTTGGCATTGACAATCCGGAGTACAGTGAGCCTATCGGTATCGTCCCCATATGTTTGGCGGCGTTCAGAGTGGGATCCTTCCGTCAATGTGATTATCGATTCCCAGAACGACGGTACGTGCGGTGGAAGCTTATTGTCAAGAAGGTGTGTTACTTTGTTCGCGCCCATGTTCGTTCAGATCGACACAGGATTGCCGTCAGACTCCCCCCCCACGAGGACTTGTATTTCCGTTGTTGATTGTAAGAGCTCGTATTGATCGAGCCATATATGCCATCTGAAGTGGGGTCATTTTCATCCACCGCTCAACAGCAAGCGCTTTCCAATCTGTAGTAGTAAGTGTCGTGTATCCGATCCGAGACTCGTCACACCCGCACGAGATGCCGCAGACACCCCGAGGAAGATCTCTGATCAAGCCCTGTTTCCTAGAAACATCGGTGACGCCAGTCATTTGGGAAAGGCACGACCATGTACATGTATCTACATGGTTCGGGGTCGAACGTTCGCTGGGAAGAAGAAAAGGGATTTCCATCTTGCCGCTGGACGGATTGATTTACAATCTACAGTGTCCATTGTCGAGAATGCTTGTGGCTCCATAATAGAAGTGTCCGGTCAACGGCTTTCACAAGAGCCCTAATGGACATCATCAATATGCATGTAAACTTGGCATGCTAGTAAATGCGTTTCTCGGATTGATGTTCACGGTCCAACGATGCGCCAACGTTTATGTTTAACTGGTCGATTCACCACCTAGGCTTTTCCAGCTCGAGCCCGACTTGTGGAACTAGGCCGTGCTTCGAAAAGCCATTGCAGCGCACAAGGTACTGGGCCCAGAAATCAGATAGGTTCCGGACACTGCGAAAGCAGTCGGGTACAACCAATTCCGAGCTCGGTGCAAATGGACGATTGTGATCCTAAAGAACATGCTTGCTTCTTTGCATCTTCAGAAACATCAAATCGCTATTCTCATTGATTCGTCACGTGCATCAGCATGTAGTAAAAGAGCTTATTGTTTTGCTGCTGTCAACATACGGTATCGTGGTAGAGGAAGGTCGAAGATACATGTCTGATGTAACAGAGCACAAGGCTGGTTTCATAAATTATTAGGTGTGTAATGAAAATAGCAATATTCGCACAGATATCATTAAGGGATACATTATGCACCTTTCTCTAGCTGGTCAACTCGCTTTTACTGTATCGCTTCGATTCTCTCGTTCCCACTGTAGATATTCTTTCCGGTTATACAAGTTGGATGCTACTTAATAGATGTGCAGGGGAGAGACTGACGATTGCCATCGATGCTTTGTGTAATCACAAGGAATGTCACAAGTACAACAGCGAGAGCAGGCCGGACGGCTAAGGTCACGCTTCGCCCGTTTCTTTCTGCAAGTGTCACAATACTATGTTGTTAGAGGATGACGGATCCTTCTTCATAAAGAGCTTAGGAAGATACCGATCGGGCTGACTTTCTGCTTTCAGGCTCAACATCATGTATCTTTCCCCTCAGCTCAGCAACCCTTTGTTGTAATTTTGTCACTTCATTCTAGATTTCCACATTTCGTTTGCTAAAGTCCTTTTCCCGTCTAGTCAGTCCCGAATGAAAGGCGCCCTCAGTAATTTTTCCTTCCGTAAGCGCAGCGATTATCCTATTCTTGGATTCTTCGACATCCGGAGAGGCTCTCTAGCTTCATGATAGGAGGCGCCTGACTTCTTGAAGGTCAATACCGAAAACCCCATTCCAATGAGCAGATATCGGCCTTTTGTTCAATTAGGGCTGAGTGGTTCAAATGAGATAAATACTGCACTTTGTTCGTACCGTGTCTTTGCTAATTGTAATTGACAATATTTATGCCCTCATGGACTGTCATGGAATCCTACGACGACCTTTTCGACGACCTGCTTCGTACCTATGAAGGCAATACGCTTTACTTACCAGACCCCGAGGATTTTAGCCTCGACCTATCCGAGGCAGATACCAACCCCGTCACGGAGTCATCGCCTATCAACGCCGCTAGTCCCACCATCTCGACTGCCGACGATGTTCCAGACCTGGTACATGACTATGTGTGTAAGGCATGCGGCAAAAGCGCCAAGTCTACCGAGACCGACATGCCCGAACGTATTCGGTCACTGGAAGAGAAAGTAAGCGATGATGGTCTCCCCTAGCATCACAGTGCCAACAAAATCAGACTCGAGGTTGTGAATTAGTAAGGAAGGCTTTCTAGAAATCTGTCTAAGGGGTGTAGACTAATGAAGGGGTCAGTCATACCGAAGCAATTGAGCGATTCATTGGGGACTTGGTCTCACATCTACAGTGAGTTACGGTAACCATTGTGGATTTAGTTTGATGGCGCTACACTTACTTAGCGCCGCATGAGTGGACCGTCATGTGATTTATCTAGTACTACGTATACGCTTCATGTTTTTGAAATATTACTCATGCTTTTTTTTGCGATGTATTAAGACTGCTTGTCCTTTAGTAAGAGAGACTATATGACCTAGATCAGTATGGGAATAGGTCAATAATACAAATGACAACAGGGAACGCACTATGATTGGATCATGAATATTGATGATTCGACTATGTCTGTGAGTGATCAAAATCTAGAACGTCGACTAAGTATCGTTCTCTTGTAGTCAACCACGCTTTCGGTCCGTAGACCGGGACGGGTTGTGAACATGTCACGTGGCTTGAAGTCGTCGAAGACCTTGTGACTCGCAGTCAGTTGTTACTGTAATACTACTCGTCATACATAGCGCTTGATGTACCTCAGCAGCACAGATCAGTTAGCTTAAAAACGATCAGTAGGATGCTGACTGAGATACAAAGATTTCCCTCCCAGCGGGTATTCGACGAGAATCTGGGGTTTCTCTGTGACGACATATCTGGCTGACACACCAGAATGGGATACCGGGAATGCGAGGACCACCGTATCGCTTGGGGTCACTTCTGGTAGAAGAAACACTATCATCAAGGACGTGATGGTTTCAGGGCCACCTCAAAAAGGTCGAGGTCATCCTCGCACCGATGGCCTCAGAAAGAGCTGATACCAAGTCATTCTCGAGGGGCACTACAAGACCGCTGAAACCGGGCAATATCCGATCATTTCATTGGTCATCAACGGCCTTCTGGAACGCTGGTCGAGGGCTCATTGACTACATAAAGCCTGCTGGACCCCAACTTCTACTCGCAAATTCAAACCACGAGTCACCATGCTGTTCACTTCTATCGTCCTCGGCATAGTGCCGACCGTGGTCCGTGATTTGCCTCTGCCCCTGACATATTCTCTTCTCTGCTGACGGTTGCTCTAGATGGGTGTAGTCGAGGGTGCATCGGTTGTATATGATACTACGCTTCATAAAATGGCGAGTAACCCAATATTGCATACGTGGAACACGTTCTGACAACACAGGTGCTCAATACGACCACTTTTCCGGTGGCACATCATCGTGACGATCGAAGCCTTCGCCCGCGAGCCTCGGTTCGTATGACCCATATGGATAACCTTATCTGATAGTCACCCGAGCTGACGTGCACGTCCCAGGATGCGGAGCCCACTTGCGTCTTTCAATATGGACTGGCCCTGGTGAATGAGACCGTCGCCAACATCGGCCACCTCTCCGATGTGGCCAACATCACGTGTAGTGTGCCCGCCGCCACCTGCGCGCGGGTCTCCCATGAGGGAGACTCTTCCATTTTCTTCTGCAACTTCGTACGTATGGACTACGGTAAGGGTCTTGTCCAGGTGCTAACGTGATCGTACAGGAAAGCCAGGATCTCAGCACGCGGTGCGGAAACCTAATTCAACCGGCCCAGCGTGTGTCCGACACTTGTCAGTTGGGCAACCGCTATACCTATGGCTATGTTTCCCAGAGCATCGTCGTTGGGTCTCAAAGCTACCCGTTTCTTGTGGCGCTTGGAGACGATTACGCATTTGAGCCGTAGCCCACTTCGGAGCGACCATGGCTTAGTCCGCCCATTTGTTGATTATCGGGTTTGCACTGTTGAGGAGGGGAGGATCATTTCCCTGTGCTCGGTGATTACCCTGGGTCATTTCTTTCCAAAGCAGGGTGTCATCGCAGTTGTCCGGTGACTGCGGTTCAGCAATCGTTGGATCACCACCAACTCGCCGCAAATCATGGTATCCTGGATTACGGGTACTGCTAATTGTAGCCGCAAAGCAGTCGTCTATTGCATTTGATCCAATCTTGGTTCTGCTGCATAGGCTCGGGATTTGCGTATTCCAATGTTTACAACAGGTTTTGCATTTCGATGCACGACGTGAACTTCGCCTCGCATTCTGATGTAGACAGCAACTGAGATGGACTCGAATCATCTCCATGTTTGCATGATCTTTCTTCTCGCCCATGCAAGCAATGAATTTTTCGATATCTTGTTGTTGCTGTGATGATAATGGCACGAATATCGTGAGAGTCGGCTCGACGGAACCCACGTGACTTATGAAGAAGGCTGGTTGGTGATAATCTTTGAAAGACAGGAACCAGGAAGGCAAGCGTTTTTCCAGGGCCGGTTCTAGCTCAAGCCAAGCCGCAAAATAGTAATAGGTTAGGCAGCTTTCCTTTTTCTGAGCAGGAGCCAGCTGGAGGAAAACTTACATGTCAGCGCCGGTGACGGAATGGGATATCGTCTGTTTCTGGACGTCGGTCATGGTATTGATGTTCATATGCAGGGTGATGGAGTGAATGATACGCGGATGCACATAGCCCCGCCCAGACATAGTCGAATGCTGCCTTTTCAACATTTCAGCAATATTCATGATCCAATCGTTCCCGGTTGTCATTTGTATTATTGATCTGTTCCCATACTGATCTAGGTCATATAGTCTCTCTACTGAAGGACGAGCCAGTCTTAGGAATACATCGCAAAAAAAAACATGACTAATACGTATTTCAAAAACATAAAGCGTATAGTTACTAAATCACATGACGGCCCACTCATGCGGCGCTACCTTGACAATGCCCATGGGAGTTTGATGAGGTGGCTCCCAAGTCCCATGCTCATACTCCCATGGAACCTTTACAAGGTCCTTGCAGCCCATACATGATCACTTTTAATATGTGTCATCTCATCGGTCAGTATCGTAGCGGATGCTCGTGGGTTAGTGATTTTGTTATTAGCTGGCTTGAAGGCGCTTCTTCAAGTGTTCAACATCCCATCTTCGGCAGTTGAAGCGCGTCTACCATATCTGTCACGAGGTGCTTGAGGCAGGTCGGAGAGGGTGGTAGATTAGTGTTCGTCTGTCTGCATGGCTACGTGACGTCGAGTCGGCCCGTGGCGATAGCGAAACGTATTGAGGCCCGTACCGCTTCAAAGTTTGGGGTCCAGTTCTGATCATCTGATGGTGATTTTCCTCCCAGGAAGAAGGATAAGTTGCGTCGGTGGAGTGTTCGTACATTGAAGCATTTCTGTCCGGTATGCAGTCCACTTCTGACATCGAAAGAGGAAGTGCTCTACGGTTTCTCTCGCTTGTCCACATGCACACTGATCAGTCTGCGCTACGTTGATACGATTGAGATATCCATTTAATCTTGCCATGCCAGTCCGGAGTTGCGCCAGCACGCTTGCCTCTTTCCACGATAAATGATCATATAGCTGCCGAGTATGTTTGCCTATACCGACCCCAAATACTATCGACCAATAGCGTTACTGAGCACTATCGGAAAAGCACTGGAGTCCGTGGGAGCGCCGCATCCACACTTTTGACGTGTTTGCCCACCTTCTCAGGCAATCTTTTGCTGGTACCTAACTGCATTGCGGCTCCGAGTATGACAGCCGATAGAAGATTGAGATGACGTTTCAACATATCTAGATTTGATGTTTCTTGCTTGCGGTTGAAGGGTGTCATACATTGCGGAAATATCTCTTCTAGCTGTCACCAAAACTGTTTTTAGGCTCCATTGCATACAGGCTTTGTTTCAACGCATAACGTACCGCATCCATGTAGAAATATGCGCAACAAGCAGAGCTTACCAAAAAGATTGGATTTACTGGTGGATTAGTAGGCTGCTCGTTCCGAGGATCGTCGATCTTGTGACATCGTCGACGTGTTCTGTTGAAAGCTTTCCGCCGCATCGTTCCAACCAATGATAGATTTTCCGCCGCGGATTCGATTTGGAAAGCTCTCATTTTCAGCTCGACCCTATAGTCTAGCTGACTGACGACTCTCACCGCGAGAAGGTGACTTTCCATGAGGGACAAAAGACGAATATGTGCGCTCACGTCGAGCCGATTGTTCAACCAATCAAAAGCTAGAGATCCCGTTAGAATGGCTTAGTAAGCAGCGACGCCGCGACCATTGGCGGCAAAGTGAAACCGCGATTTTGTCGTAGTCAACGCACGAACACAGTCGTCGACAACACAGTGGTCCACCAAATCACAACGTCACCATCATCAACCATCCCGGCATGAACGCCATGTCGTCGCCAGAGCTGCCAGAGTTTCCAGAACCGGTCGCGAAGAGACAGCGGACCATCCCAGTTGCCGACGACACCCACGAGACCGCGCCAGGACCAGGAGACACTCCAGGGAGCTCTGGGAAGAAATGGAACTTAGAACAAAATCAAATGCTGTATGATTACCAGAGACAAGGCTTGCCGTGGTTGGAAATCAGCTCCCTCATCAGCCGACGATATGGCCATCGATCCTCCGGTGCATGTAGCAAGCAGTATTCGCAGATGGTCAAGGGCCTGGTCGCGAGGGAAATGATGCCGTGAGTCTGCCTTGTTCCTACCGTGTCGCGTGCCTTCTCCTAACAGCGTTGTTGCGACACCAGAGCCGAACTACGACCGGCAGGCCGGATGGATGAGATGCAGAGTCCGCACCGCAACTCGCTGGACAATTCGGCAATGGCACTCCCCACGACGGCGTCCCACGGTCCAACGCAGGAACCCACGGCGAGCCACGATCGACTGCTAGACGACGACAGCGTGGGATGGACAAGCGAACTATTGGAGTTGGCTCGAGGGAAGGAAAAGATGAGAGACCTGCAACAACGGCTGAGCGAGACGATGCAGCAAATCGCGGACTTGGAGGGCCGTCGGGACACCCTCCAAGAAGAGTTTCGCCAGATCCAGCGACAACAAGACAAGAAGGTGAAACGCCTGACCAGGCGAATCCGGGATACCGCGGGCATGGAGCCATGATGTGGATGTGTCGTGAAGGCTGGTTTTGCTTTGCTCGATGATATTGCATCCCATTTACAGTCATTCTCGAAATCGGCTTCCCCAATAAACATTGATGACTCTTCTCTTACCCCACCGCCAAGACCTTAGTTTGAGACCCCTATGGAGTTACCTACTTTTAACTGAGGCCTGCTGTAAATTGCTGGTTATGTAAAACATAAAACATATATGGTATTGTATCTATATTATAGCGTATTATTATTTAGATATACTTAGTGTTGCATGTATCTCTCTCTTACTATTAAGAGGATTCTCAGATAATCACATTAAATTGCCATAAACAGTTAGTAAAATGATCTACATTAGCGGCGGTAAATCTCCAAAAAGCCTCTTCCATGCGCATTCAAAGCGTTGATTCCAGCGGAGAACCTGCGGGATGTGGCTTGTTTAAGCCAATCAATCAGCATAATGAATATTGTTCCCGCATAAATATCTCACGTAAGCCTAACCGCTGCATAACTCCGAAAGATCTCCATGGAAAATCGTGGAACCCAAAGCTGTAAGGCTATATGAGTCATTGTCGAGATAGGATTCGGATTAATGAATTTCCATCATATCATTCTACTGTAGAGTACGTACATAAAAATCAATTCGATCCGAAACGTATCATTTCTTTTTAGTTATGGCCGCCTGAAGCTACCATTGGTACATTCGACGAGATCGATCGAGAGACCAAAAAAGTGATTAACTTTGTTCTTGAACAGCAGACAGTCGTCACAAATGTTGTTCTGGGGCGAGCTTATCAAAATGGTTGCCTGAAGGACTGTGTGTTGTGGCATCATTTTTGACAGACGATTGAGGCGACTATGAATCTTTTTTTCACGTTGCATTGTTTCTATTCGATGTTCTTGATCCTTGACGGCCTTCACTTCAGGGTTCTTTGCGAGAAAAGTACATTGCTTATTGAGACTTATAATCCTCTCCTTTAGTTCTGCAACCAGTTTCTCGTTGTATTCCTCTTCAAGTAATCGGTCATCAGTAACAAAAAGTTCATTCTCTAAGTCCCATTTGTCTTTTCGTAGACGGAGGAAGTCATTGATCGCGGGATGCTCACAGGCCATGTCAATAATCTTAGAGTTCAGACGCTTAATTTCCTCGTCAAAGCGAGGATCTGGAGTTTGATCTTGCGGTAGAAAGACATGTCGGTCGAGGAAGTAGGCGATCAGCTGTTTCTCAGCGTGCGATGCTTGAAACCGTCCTTCGATTCCCTGATCCCTGCGGTCGGGAGATAGACGATGACCAAGGAATGCTGCTAATTCGAAAACTTTCTGAGACCAGTCCTTGCCACTCACTCTGATTGAAGGCCACTCCAAATGGCCCCAGCCACTCATAGCCGCTACGGTTGGAAAAGAGTTGGCTCTTTCTAGTATGGCTACTGTTTTGCTTGGACTTGATATGGGATATTCTTGAATTGGGCCATAATGGACAATCGACTGACCATCAGTGGATCTCCTGAAGGAATGATATGCCGATTTCGGCATTTGTAATTTGAGATCACGTTTGATTGGCAACTTCGTTTCAAGCACCCGGGCGATCTCTCGCCGGTCGGCATCTCGACTGGTACTATCCTCTTTATGAACAGGCTCGATAGATGGATTCCCCCATATTCCACCTAATCTGGTATGCCTTTCTTTCCGGTTGTGCCGAGTTGGTAGGGCAAGATCGAATGCTCTCCGGTTCTTTTTATCGCGTAAGTATAGGTCAGCTCCTCGCGTAAGGAGTAGTTCTACTATCTCCAATCTACCCCACAGAGCTGCCTCCATGAGCGCAGTTCTTCCGTTGTCATTTTTTGCATTTATTTCAGCGCCATGATCGAGCAAAAGAGAGACCATGTAGGAGTTTTTCTCTTGTGAAGCCATAATAAGACATGTATCTCCATTTCGGTCATGACCGTGAAGGAAGATTGATTTGTCAGATGAAGTCTCCAGGTAATTCTTCACTGCAGAAATATTGCCACTGACACAGTCCGATATGGCGAAGAGAATACGGCGTTCTTCCCAAGTCTCTTCACCATCGAGCGGAATGACGATCATTTCAGTAGAATCGTCAAAAGCACTCCCGTTTGATATGTTTATATTAGAAAACTCATCCCATAAAGACATCTGGTCTTCATCCTCAGACTCATCTTCCAAATATCGAAGAGCGTCGATATTGATAAAACGCGCTTTGCACTTATCGATCTCATAGGCAACTGGAAAATTAGACTGATATGAAGGCCGATGAGAGCAATGTGGTACATGCCGCGTCCTTCGGTAAGACACGAAACTATGACGATGGAGCTCTTCGCAGTAAGGGCAACGAATACAGAGATCAGTATCAGTCCACCAGACGACCTCGACCGAAGGACAGATTCTCAGGGGAGACATTTTGTTGCTTCTTTCAGCGCTGCTGTCTATTCCGACCTGATCATATCATCGAAAAAGACTGCGTATCTGAGCCACTTAAGATAGCAAGCGGGGAAGACATTGCTTAGTCAGATGCTACGTCAATGACTTCCACTTAAGGTTAATCAAGGTACTCCGTAACCAATCAACTGGTTTGATCATATCGATCTAGTCACGTGCCTGAATCACGGTACATGAGTTAATCCGAAATCCGAGCCTCAGCATCGTAAACTTATCTCTTCGGTAAGAATATCGTTTACAGAATTGGACAGGGAACGATTACATATAAGTATCCCTTGTGGAAGCTTTTGGCAGCATCTGACT
Source organism: Talaromyces sp. F31 (assembly GCA_037356135.1). NCBI lineage: Eukaryota > Fungi > Ascomycota > Eurotiomycetes > Eurotiales > Trichocomaceae > Talaromyces > Talaromyces sp. F31. The sequence continues at coordinate 3,730,784 of JAYXSF010000034.1, forward strand.
AATATACAAGCATCTGCTGCACCCAGCCATCAAGCCGTAACTTCATCATGTCACCCAGATTGGTTGACCCATCTGCTTTCACTGCTACTTGCTCCATGTCCCGTAAGATTTGCTCTATGTATTCGCCAGCACCGGACAGTTTCAGAATCTTCGCGATGGCACGATGAACGCCGAGAAGGCGTAGTGATGGTGGGTCAATCGTATGATTTGGACTTCGCATCAACGTGCGAGTAACAGGGAAGAATGGATCGCGTAAGAAGTCGCTCTCAACAGAGTCAATCTTGTATTCATAGAGCGTTCAAGGGACTATCTATCTTTGGGCCATCGATGAGGTGGATAATGCCGGAGTCAAACATGTCCAGAATTCGCAGAACATTCTTCTTCGAATCAGTCTAGAGGCATGTGAGTAGGGTTTTAAACATGGACTTTACATTCCTTACCAGTTTCTCCAGCAGAAATTTTTGTCAAAGAGTGAGGTAGGATATGGGCGACTTCCAGGTACTGAAAGTTGTCGTGGGATTCTGTGTGGAAGGAGATTTTGTACTTGTCGGCCCAGTATTTTGATATCACTACGCGCAATACCCCATTTCACACCCAGATCCTTGAAGTAATTAGGGTCCTTATCCTCGTTAATCTGCTCTAGATCTAAACAGTCATCTAGAGCTACGTCGCATGCCTTTTGAAACTCGCCTTTCCACGCTCGATCGTCAACTTGTAATTGCTGCCAGTTGCTGTACGCCTGAACGGCTGCATCCCGAGCGCCAGTGATGCCTAGCCGTGGCGTGTTCGCTGATTGATTGAGATTCTCAGACGGTGATGTGGATGACATGACATGTTGCGAACTTTGTGCTGGGATGACGTTTGTGATGTTAATTGGTGGGTATGTGGACTCAGAAGATAGGCGACTATGGCCCTTTTGTCCTTCTTGTCGTCGCCTCTCTGCCCTGTAGATCTGTTGGCGGATCATACCGGGGACGTCTTCATGAGACTTTAACGTCTTCCCACTCTGGACATACTTGACCAAGCTTACAAGCTCATCCCTGTAAAGCTTATAGTGTTTCTTTCCGTAAGGATCCTGCCAGCAATGTGGTCCTAAATCGCAGGATCCTGGACATCGCATCATTTCATACACCTGTTTCCAGGCCACAGGTTCCCCGGTTGCTTCCTCCTCTGCGTCAATTTCTCGTTCACAATCTTGGAGCATGCCCTGCGTAGCCGATGAAGGACCCCGTTTATCGGTTGCCTTACGGCTGGCCACTAGAGTTTGGCCATCCTCTATGTAGTTGAACGAGCCAATCAATATTAGTTTGATCGAATAGCCTGGTGAGCCTCAGTTAAAAGTAGGTAACTCCATAGGGGTCTCAAACTAAGGTCTTGGCGGTGGGGTAAGAGAAGAGTCATCAATGTTTATTGGGGAAGCCGATTTCGAGAATGACTGTAATTCGTCCTGATAGTACTGAATGTGAAGAGTGAATGCCACGCTACCGTCCGACGTGGACCACATTGTGCGCCGTAGATCGGTGGTGGGCATGCGGTGCTCGACGGCAGCCGCATGTCTACGCACCCACTGAGGCGGAGGTCTGGTGCTCGACGCTGGGACGTCAATAAAATGGGGGCCTTTCGCGGGCCGCCATGCCCCCCGTAGGATTGGGCGGTTGACGGATCTATACGCGGTCCGTGGGATGATGTAGAGGCATTAGGAAGAGAGGTGGTGCTCCGTGGACGGTCCTCGTGGGACTTCGCCACCGCCTCTCGTGGCATATAACGCTGTGGTTCCTCCGAGAACATTCGCATGCGATGTTGACGCCCTGCCTCCGGGCCGCTATCTCGCGGTATGAAGAGACGCATCGTCGGTGGTGGACACGGTCGTCGACATGAAGCAGATTACGGTCACAGCCATTCGCATCGGGCTCGGCCTCAGCGGCATGGCTCATGCCGTTCTTGCGGTGCCGCTCCAGCCACGAGCTCCCGGCGGGGAAGTGGCCATGTACTGGGGTCAGAACGCGGCGGCGGCGAGTGAGAACAACGATCTGTCGACCTACTGCGCTCCCGGTTCCGGCGTCGACATCATCATCCTGGCGTTTCTGTACGAGTACGGCTTGAACGGCGTGACGACTCCGTCCGGCACGATCGGCCTAGACTGCCGGATCAGTCCCACCGGAGAGGGCACCAACTGCGCGTCTCTGGCGCGTGAAATCCAGACGTGTCAGGCCAACGGCGTCCAAGTCCTGCTCTCGCTCGGCGGTGCCGTTGGAGGTTACGCGCTTCCATCCCAGGCCGTCGCCAAGTCGATCGGACAGAACCTGTGGGACGCGTACGGAAACACGTCAGGAGGCACGGTACCCCGCCCGTTTGGCTCGACCTTTGTGAACGGCTGGGATTTCGACCTTGAGTCCAACGATGGTAACGAGTACTACCCGGACCTGATCTCCACCCTGCGCTCCAATTTCGCATCCGACCCGGCCCACACCTACTACATCACGGGAGCTCCGCAATGCCCGGTGCCGGAGCCCAACATGGGAGCGATCGTGACCGCGGCGAAGTTCGACTATCTCTGGGTGCAGTTCTACAACAACCCTAGCTGTTCGTATCCGAACGCGCTGAACTACGACGATTGGGTATCGTACCTCTCCGGCGGTCCCTCGTCCCAGGCGAAGCTCCTGCTTGGCGTTCCGGCCGCGGAGCTCGCGGCGACCGGCTACCCCAACGGCACCGCTTACTACCAGTCGCCGGACGTTCTGGCCGGCAGTGTGGCCGCGTTTGACACCCATCGCAACTGGGGCGGCATCATGATGTGGGACGCCAGTTTTTCGGACGCCAACGTGGTCGACGGTTGTAACTACGCCCAGCAAGCGGCCCGGATCCTTCACACGGGGGCTCCGTGTGACGGCAAGTCCGCAGTCGCATCGCCCGCTCTTACCACCAGTTCTCCCGCCATTTCGACTACCCCGAAGGGCGCGAGTGCGAACGCCGACACGTCCATCATCCAGTGGGGTCAGGTGAGTACTCTCGACGGTCGATCGACAGGCTCTAACTTCTCGCGGGACAGTGTGGTGGTGAGGGATACATCGGATCGACCATCTGCGCTCCGCCATACACATGCGTTCGGGAAAGTCCATACTGGTCGTCATGCCAGTAAACGAATGGCGTTTCCACACCGGGTGCTGGCCCGGGATCGAACGACACCGCACACGTAGAACGCGACCAATCTGCACAACGGTCGAATGGCATGCGTTCGGGCCCGCCTTGATCTACAACCAGGTCCTGGACGGCTGAGGACAATCCATGCCGAGCCGCGTCGGTCACGTTACCCCTGTCCGCATCGCTAACCTGATATCATCTGATTTTCATTCACTCGGTGACTCTGTTGCTAGACGCTTCGGTGGACTCTCGTGCCCCGGGCGGAATTACATTAGGACTAGTCAGTTGGACGTAGCTTGAAATAGATTCATCTTGAGCCCGTGCGAGTACTATCGTATCACGTCGTAGAATTTGTCCCGGCGGTCCGTGGTTTCGCAATGTACGTCCCGATTCCGTCTCGAGTGTCTGCAGAGAAGCGTCCTGATTGGCGACGTACGGCCTCCTTCTGGGGGATTGAGACTACAAACTCTCCTCGGACGCAAGGTGATATCGACGTCGACATCCAGCCGCTGTGCCTGTCCCTCGGGTCACATGGTAGTATAATAGCTGGACCGAAACTCATCTTTCAGCGGTGCGTGATTTTCCGATCTTGTCAGGGTCGGACGCGGAAGAAACATCCTCGACACACTCGCTTCAGTGACCTAAAAGGAGTAGACGTGCAATGATACTACGAGAAATGTACGAGACCAAGGCACGCAATCGCCATGATGTGTCGATCCTTTCATTCTTTCAACGGAGTCACACCTGGAGAACCAGTCACCGGAATTGGCCCTGATCTCATTGTCCAACGGCGTCAGAATTGGCTATAGAGACACTTGCTCCGAAGGACATTTCCATCTAGCTATGGGCAGTAATAGATTGCGGTAAAGCAATATGAGTATCCCTTATATATATGTATATATAGAATGCGCGCCACAAAGGCAGAGGAGACAGGTTTTAGTATATTGACATTCCATACCCTACTTTGATCTCTGCTTTCCGTGATCCCTCTCGAGTCTCGACACGATCGTATATCCCAAGTAACTTAGTTACAGAATGCTCATGGTTCGGGACTTTGGAGTCTGGTGACTCTGGTCAAGCAGCCGGGCGAACGCAACCTAACCTCTCGACTCCGCCGAGAGCAGACATGCTGGTGCGCAAAAAAAGGTTCAATTGGCGATCATGCTCAATTCAGGACCCAGGGAATCTCGCACGTGATTCGAAGAGAGGCGATTCACTTCGGCACGGCGGCGCAAGGGCTCCACGTTATCACGCACGCCGCCATTCAGGGTCCGGTGCCAGTGATGTAACATGGCTACCGTCCGCAAGGCCCAGTCCATGGAGCCCTGCAGATTGTGTCGATGGCGAAGCCGCAGCGGCATGGGCCCTATTGTGGTGTCCGAGCGGTCGTGTGACTCGCCCGGTTGTTGACCTAATTGGACGGCGTATCGGGCCGTGGCGTATGCGATTTTGCGAGCCATCTCTCGACGATACTGCGTGCGGCCGTCGTGTGGATTGGAGCTCGCCAGGATGTGACTCGCCAGCGTCCTCCACCGACGCCCGTGGTCGAGTGGGCGGACTCGCTTCGCCGTTGCGGCGAGTACTCGCCACAGCCAAGCACGATAGGACCCTGGGACTTTCTGCACGATACCAGTGTGTTGCGGCAAGTTCACGTCTTCCCCATGGACGATGGGAGCGTCTCTCGTGACCTGGGAAGACGCCCGTACCGCCTCGGCTGACATCAGTACCGGCACGTCGCGAGCCGGGGCCACGACCATCAGTCCATCCGAACGACCATCGGGGAGGCCGATGTTGCGACCCCCGGTATAATGGTAGCAGGCAAGTACTAACATCAGGATCACAACAATGTCGATGTCGATGGGATGGGAGGGGTGTGCCGCCGGGGCTGTGCGAGTCAACTCGCGTTGCGGTGTGCCTCTAGGCTGTTGAGTGTGACCGGCCGTGGTGGGGTCCACGGGGACCTCGCCGGTTCGGCTACTACGATCTTCCGTTTCGCCCTTCATGTGGACATGCGCGGTGGTAGACAGGACGCGGCCGAGCCTGAAGTATCTATCGGTGCGAAGGCGCCGCCTATTAAAGCCCTCGACGGGACTCCGAAGGTTGATGGTTCTTCTGTCCCTCCGCCCTCACGATCGCACGCGTCGACTTCTCGAGCAACACGACATCATGATTTGCCGGCGGGGGAGGGAGGTTCCCGTCGATTTCATTCATGCCCTGCAGGCCCTCCGGATGAGGTAAGGACCCCAGAATCACGCCGTCACCGTTGCTTCCATCGGTATATAGGGCGACTACCCATCCATCGAGATTGATACTCACGACAGTGTTACCATCCATCACCGCCACCTCCATCCTCTCATGATGCGTCTGTCCTTGACTGCCAGAAAGCCGCTTGACGCGCCTCCACTGACCAGCCATCCCGCCATGGCGGAATCCCCGATCTCTGTCAAGTCCCTGGTCCGCGCGATGGTCGACGGTACTGTGGTGGGCAAGACCCGCTCCGGTGAGTACCGCTTTCGCATCGTGCTCCCCTCCGAATGGGAAGCACACGTGGGATTCCGGGACGCCATTACCGCCTACGAGCAACAAAAGGCGGACGCTGCACTGGCGCGACGACAAAGCCTGCGCTCATCGCGGCGTTCCGCGAACGTCATGCCGGCACGAATGACTCGCAGACGGCGCTCCACACGCCTGTCCAGCACGTAATGCTGACAGCTCGTCGTGATCGCCAACGCACATATGCAACCGCGAGAGTGCCACGATGGAGCCCCAATCGATGTTTCCCGATACGATCGGGCCTTCTTCTCAATACATAGCCACATAGGGAGCTTACATCCACCGCCGTCTGTCGGGTCCCCTTTTCGGCGTTGCGTCGACATCCCTGCGCGCCGGGTGTGATTTCAATGTGATTGCCCGACTCGTCCGATGGTTCATGACTCTCGTGTGGTCTTTCGGTACGGTCCCGTATGCGGACATCCAGTCGCTGGATCGATATCCCGGCGGCTCTGGAGAACGAATTGGGCCATCCGCGAGCCATGGTCCGGTCCATGGTCTGACCCATGTGCATATGTATCAGAAACTTCACATCACAGACATATGCGTCGTTATGATTGCATGCATATACTGCGGATATGGACCCGGCATTTGTGCAGTTATCGACCAACGTCTTCGCGACCATAAAAGCATCTCTCAATCCGCGATGGTAAATCTGTGTTAATCCTTAACTCAGGGAAAGAGGGTCCTCCATTACACCCGAAATAACCACAAGTGCGTTGTTTTTGCGACGGCGTCGTCGTCGTCGTCGTTGTTGTTGTTGTTGTTGTTATTATAAGCTATATCCCTCGCCGAGGTGAAGGAAAGCCACTATCAAAGTCTTGTCCGTGTATTTGCACAGTAACAGATTGCATACAGACGAATGTGAAGTCCCGACTTAGCTTATGGTGGGCTGAGAGTCTGGCGTTCTGTCAGCCGCCCTGCGGTACGGTGTACCAAGTGATTGAACCTCTCTCATTACTGTGTAAAGCCAATCCTTTGTATCAGTTCCTTCGTCCTTCAAAGCATGCCGTTGAATACAATGCTATTATTTCTCATGAAATCTACTATTTGTACCTGGATTCTGGACTGTCAATTAGAACTCAACGGGTCATTCGACAGCGTCCCATCCCAATTGTCATGTTTCCGACGCCCGTGCCGTTTGCCACGTAAATCTAGCAAATACTTGCTGGTTTAGAGGTAGGTGAGCAAGCTAGTTCCATGGAGCAGCGACGGCTCATACTTTTCCCGTGTGAATTGTAGGTGAATTTGGTCGTCTTCCTTCCCGGTTGTGGTTTCAACTGTGGATAGCCTATATTACTCGTGATAGAATATGATGGACCGCTGGTATGATCCTGGGAATTCGACGGCTCGACAGCCGCCGGCTCCTCTGGGTCTGTCCATGCATCCATCTTTCTCCATTGCGGACTCGGGTCAAGACTCGGGTCGGATTTCGCGACTACGAATTCTACATGAACCAATCCGTAATTCAAGAGGCCACTGAAGACCTTCCGAAATGGGCAACAATGTGACGTGGAACCTGGCCCACCATGATGGCGCTCACTAGTCGTGTCGGCCATACAATCAATTGAAAGGGGTATCCGCTGCTCTTTGCGATGCGGGCGATTTGTCTTGGGGCGCCACATCGTCCAGTAGCGTCATGATTACATGTCCGAATTCTGTTCGTCTGCCACAGTGGGCGTTGCCATACCGTATCGGTCATCTCCCGCGAGGTGGTCTCTTGCGAAGCGAAGCCTCAGCCATGGAAGAGTCCTTCACATTACGTGTGAATGTCTTGGCCGACGTGAGCGGCCTATAGCAATGTCATTCGGGCCATATTAATCTTCGGGCAACATCGATGCCGCCCATGAAGTGGTCGACTTGTGACTACGGGGCGAACTCGAGTGGCACAACTGACTTGCCTCTTGGATTCACTTCTGTATCGACACTCTCTTGATTTTGGCCCCTAGCGAGGGCTGATGCGTAAACCATGCCAAAAGCACCAGTCCTGCAAGATGGTTCACGAGGGCCACGCAGACATTGATGCTGTACCTACTCAATAGTCCTTATCATTGGTCGTACTTTATGTATTTGAACTGCCTTAAAGATAAAAATTAAGTCTCACCAACTATTCCGAGCAAGCTTCGAGATACAGACAGGAAGGTAAGGCCTACAAAAGAAGTGGAAGAAGCAAAGAAAAAAGACGGTTCCAATCTCTCTAGAAAACGGCATCTGCATAAGGTAGAACCCTGCAATCGATGTGAGGGATAGTTGTGGTAGCCTGCATATGGCGTAGTGGCGAGAGGTCAGGGGAGATGAAATGCCACCACCACCTCTGTCAGACGGACATGGTCGGCAAGTCTGAACTCCGGATTGCGCTACATTCATCCTGTGTGACACGACAATTTATCCAGGAACGACGATCGATCCCACCTCTTGACATGAAGTCCACCTTGAACCTGCTGGTCGATCCTTCGCCCTTGCAATTCCCCGGGCCAGCCCGTGTCTTCCCGTGAGACCAGAACGGAGCGTTTGTGGTCTACATCAAGCGTCAGGGCCGAAGCTCGGAGCTCTTCGTGATCTCTCCGTCCTGCAGCACCGTCGGCTCTTGCGGACAGCCCATGATCAATGTGAAGTCTGTCCCGTCCCCAATCGGACGGGTGCGGTGCCAGCACAAGGGACAGACGCGATCGGACGAGGCGCCAGACGGCGATGGTTCGGAGAATGCGGCTTCGCATGCTCGACAAAGACAGTGTGTGCATGTCATCCAGACCAGAGTGCTCTGCGGGGAATACGAGACCGTCTGACAAGCGTGACAGATGCAGGCTCCGCGATATGATTGAATGAGATCCGTCAACTGGCTCTCGATGTCAAGGCGATCGTGAAGGTATGTGGACTCGTCCCCATTCAGGTCCGGACTCGGTTCGATCGCCACCACGTAATACTGCCACTGTAGCTGTAGTCGTCGTAGAACGAGTTCCGCGAGACGCTCGGCCGGCCGTCGAGCCCGATGACGGGCGATATGAAGGCGCGGACGGTCGACGCGAGAGTGGATGGGGAGTGTCATCGTGTGGAGGCTTATCCAGGAGACGGAGAGAAATTTCAACACGACCGGTCCGGTCATTGCGAGCAGTGAGGGTCATTGCCAGAATGCTGGCTGGCAATCGGAAGGACTGGGTGCCTTTTATAGCCGCGGAGACGACTTCACTCGTGGGCGGTGATGATTCATCCCCACCGTGTCGTGGACAATTTGGCTACAACAGTTCTCTAGCATAGGAAATAGTACCGGGTTCTCTGAGTCGCTAGCGCGCGCCACGATTTATGTCCCTCCTCGACGGCAGGGTTCGGCTGCAGCCTCGTGTCCAACACGCAACATGGTCACCGCGCGATTCCACGTTTCTGTATGCGTAACTGCGGGACGACAGCTGAGCCTCACGACAGCTGCATGCCCTGCTAGACGCTCCTTTGCTCATCGGGAATGTCTCAGCTGCTGACCACAGATCGAGACGGCAAGGAGCCAAATCTATCGAGTGCACCGAGCACCGAGACCGCAGAAGATGGCTTCGATGCGTCATTTCGCCCAGCGGCCCTTCAAAGGGCTCCCAGTCCATCACTAATGCCTAAGTTTGGTTGGAGAGACGGTGAGGAAGGTGAGTGCACGGTCCGGCATGTGGCAACGAGCCGCGAGTTGTTGACAACATGGGCGTGCCTAAGTGGCGATGTAGCATATCAGGCAATTTGCACCGTTTCAGCCCACACAAGAAACCCATGTGTTGTGTGGAGAACATCTTCTCCAGGTCAATGAGGAGATGCTCTGCGATACACCAATCAGCCTAACAGCACCATCAATCCCCGTCAGGGCCGGGTTCTAACCCACAGAACGTCCCATCGGACATCCCACAGGACATCCTACTGGACACTCTAATATGAGAAAATCGCAAGAGGTGTCGGATCTTGGTCTCACCTGCCCCGATCGGCGACTCGCTGAGCACGTCATTCTCGTCGCTTTCTCGATGCCTCGCACGTGACGGCACGTCTGTCTCGCGAGAAGTCCACGCACGGCGGATCGACGTGAGCGTGTCGTGTATGAATGGACTAGACCACGATCTCCCGAAGGAGGGTTATCCCCATCTGCATGACGGCCAGCAGATGGGGCCAATGTGCTACATGAATGAGAGTCCGCGTTGCGGCACAGGCCGGCCGCATCACGGGCAGGACACTCAGGACCAGACTCAATGTCGCGAGCTGTGCCCATGAGACCCAGACTGCACTGTCCGCAGTCCATCCGGTGGCCCACGCGTGACCGAGTGGAACCAGCGACACCAGCGCGAATGCCAACGCGTTTCCCGTCGGCGCCTCCACCGTCCCGTCCCGTTCAACCCACCAACAAGTGAGATCCGCTCCGACGTGCAACCCGGCGCTCGTCACGCTCCACACATAGATCCACCACGCCCGGGGGTGAGTCGAAAAGGTCATTGATACGCCGGCGATAGTCGTGGACCACACGAGCACGACCAGGCCCAGCTCCTGCAGTCGTCGGGTTGAGGCGCCGGTACCAGAAAGCATCAGCCGGAGTGTGCGATCGACGAGGGATAGTCCGGAAAAAATCCACCCACCCAGGAGAAACACGGCCGTCGCGAAGACGTCCACGCGTAAGACCGGGGATCCAGTCAACCATCGAAATAGGACGTAGCCGACCAGGAACAAAAAAGCCATGGCGCCCACGGCGTCCGTGGTGAGAGCCAAGGCCGTGTCGACGGCTTGGAGACGAGCGTGGAAGGTCATGGTGTGGGACGGTTTGAGACCATGGCTTATGAGCATCGGTGCCGACGAACTCTTATACGGTGAGAGGACCCAGTCCCCGGCCCATCCGCTCGTTATGTGCGGGCCGTGATCCGACGAGGTCCTGCTCTGGATGATGGGCCGGATATCACAACCCCTTCCGTGAGTCGGTCGTCGCGATCCGACGCATCTCTGGCTCCAGTCTGGGGCCCTCGACCGGCACTTTGCTTCCGCACAAACTGGCCCATGTAACGCTCAGTCAGTCCGGACCCATTGTGAGCACTACCATCGCCTACCACTTGGAGCGGCAGTGCATTGTTGACGGCTCTGATGGTGTCACGCTCCGTGCCTCAATGTTTCTGGTTCTGGGACTATCACAGAAACTTGCCGAACGCATCCCGCCAATTTCTTTCTCTCCTCGCGTTCCCACCGATGATGATGCCCCGCAACACTTGCAGTCGGCAATCAGAGCAAAGGTCGCTCGGGTAGATCACACGCAGTTTGGAGAGCTGGACACCCCAGATGCCATTCTATTTAACGGGGCGGTGTTTCTTGGTCGATAGTTCTTCTCCTGTCTATAAATCACGCTTTCTGCTTCGATTGCTGGACGGGGAATGACCACGGCTGAGAGAACGTCAAGCCCGCCATGCCCACTTTACGATCTGCCGTGGCCAAGACGCCGACATCCACTGGGGCGGACAGGCAGGACCGGGCAAAGACCGCAAAGCTGCAGCGAGATAAAACCCTTCGCTCGTTGCAGGACCAAATCGACAAGGGCAATGGGGGGAACCTGGATCAGTTGGTCAATGTCCAACAACAAGTGGCCGACCTAGTGGATCGCACGGATCGCATGGAAACCGACGAATCTCAAACGGACGGAGGCTCCACGAGCAACCCGCCGGTTCAATATCCCTCTCTCAACGAATCTCAAACGAACGGAGGCTCCACGAGCAACCCACCGGTTCAATATCCCTCTCTCGACGGATCTCAAACGAACGGAGGCTCCACGAGCAACCCACCGGTTCAATATCCCTCTCTCGACGGATCTCAAACGAACGGAGGCTCCGCGAGCAACCCGCCGGTTCAATATCCCTCTCTCGACGGATCTCAAACGAACGGAGGCTCCACGAGCAACCCACCGGTTCAATATCCCTCTCTCGACGGATCTCAAACGAACGGAGGCTCCACGAGCAACCCACCGGTTCAATATCCCTCTCTCGACGGATCTCAAACGAACGGAGGCTCCGCGAGCAACCCGCCGGTTCAATATCCCTCTCTCGACGGATCTCAAACGAACGGAGGCTCCACGAGCAACCCGCCGGTTCAATATCCCTCTCTCGACGGCCCGCTGAACACAACGAGAAACCAAACCTCTACCCAGAGCGCCCAGACTCACGATGACGCAACCGGGACAAGTGGGCCCGTCTCGGACTCACACCCCCCCAACCCAGCCGGCCTCGTCCCCTCTCCCAAGAACTCGGGTATCCCACAGGTGACACCGCCTCGCGATGAGATGGGAGAGCTCTGTGTGGGCATGGAGGCTCTCGAAATGCACAACGGGACGCCGGTGGCCTGGCGCAACCTCTTTCGCGGGGAGATAGGGTTGATTCTGCAATGTGGGCCGATCAAGGCGTGTGTGTACGAAATGGAGACGGTGGGCAAAGGCTACAAAACCGACGGCCTGATGCCCCATGAAGTATTGTCCACAAGCGATTACAGTTTCAGGTGCGTCCAAGGTGTGGTTCATTACCTCGACGGCTTGATGGATGTCAAGGTCAAGATGGCCTCTCCGGCGGGGGTCGCTTCGCACTGGATCACTCGCACGAATTATCAGAAGTTTGTGCCGAAGGCAAAGGCCCTACAGTGGCTGGTAGACACGTGGGAGTTTCAGGAGTTGTCGTATGCCAGTCAGAATCCCGGCTATCAACCCAAGCCGTTTCCGAGGCTGGGCAGGCGAAAAGCCGCCGGTCAAAAATAGCGACCGATCCAGACGACGCTCATGACGATCATTGGCATATATGGGTGGAGAGGGGACAGAATGTAAATTGCTTATTGTCATTGCTCATTGTTGTAGAATAGTCTATCATCAATCACGATCCCATTATTCCCATACTTTGCGACCATCGGTAAATACGAAAGATGAATTGTCTTTGGGTTTATTGATGCACGCGCTCCGAAGCCGTATCGCGGGTCAGAGCAATGTGATAGTCCGTTGGCCTTCCCGCGCTCGATGCTGGTAGACTCGCGTGTGACAACGTTATAGAGATATGTAATTACATTCGCGGGCATGGAATGTTCATGTGCTGAAACATCTCTTTCTGCCTTTCCGGCGGATGGTCATAGCCATATGTAATTGATCATAGCTCGCCGCTTGGATGTTCGACATGTATACTTCCAACGTTTCCATGATGGATACCGAGTCACCAACGCAGAACATATGCGAGGGAGAGAAAGGCTTTATCCCATACATAAATGTGAACCGATGATTTGTAACCGTCTAGATCCGAGAGAATTCTTCACTGAATGGCGGTTCAATGGTATTCTGAGGTCGACGGGGCGGGGTGCCTAGGTAATAAACAAGCAAGCTCTCGTAAATTAGATCTATGGGCAATAGTATACTCAAGATTAAACAGGTAATTCCAGACGATAGAATAAAAGTAGTTACATCATAAATGAGCGTCCTTCTATATTCCACCATCAGCATATCACGACATAGCGTCGCTGGGGTGAGCATATCAGAACATATCATCGCTATGCTCTGCTATTTCATGAACGTATCATTCCTGTCATCTGCAATGTTACCCTAGCATGAACGGTTGCGGAAAATCTTTCGTCCCATCATGCATTAGCTCCCCTGCATTGGGGCCCAATTTCCGGCTCATGCAACGCATACTTTACAGCCTCTTGACGTCGCTTTATTTGAGCCTCTTTCTCACTGTTATGATGTAGCTCTTTGATCAATTTTTGTACGAGAGCGAAGGCTTCACCCGTCTCTCGAAACGTGACTTTTTCAGCCTCCTTTGGATAGCCTGGGACAAGGCTTTCACTGAGCGCAATATCAAATCTGGCTTCAAAAGCACCGGATTGAGCCCTTTTGATCCGGGTATCACTATACGCAAATTCCTCAAAAACCGAATAAGAGGCCCCAATCTAGCAAGTCTACAACTTCAATTTTTGATGCAAATGAATGGCGCCCAATGAGAGCAGCAATGGAGGAGATTATTAACGATACTTACGACAAAAGGCAAAAACGATCAAGGATACCATGTACGCGCTTTCTACACAGTTTATTCTTCTTCGAAACCGTTATGAGGGCCTTGAAAGGACTTTGATAAACATACGCAGAGTCCCAGGGATGGAGTGCCTCCGTTGGTCTCTGACCAAGAGTTAGAAAAGTGGCTCTGGCGGATGCCGAAACGAAATTTCCACCAACAGCTCGAACTTACCGACCTTATGCAACTTTCCCTACTTTTGAGGATTTTCCTGGAGACAACAGCGTCAACATGGAATTCTACCCGCGGAAACATTGGTGTTTCTTTGCCGAAGTGATTGAAGTCACCGTCTTTCTACGTCTCACTATCCTGGTTCGTGACAAAGAAGGCAAAAATGTATCGGTGTGGTTCTATATGGACGAGAATGGGCATGAGTTAGCCATGTCTGGTCTGCGGCCGGGCCAAACAATTGCTATCCTTTATGCAGAACAGCATAGCTTCCTCGACATGTCTGTCGGAATTCGGGTAGAGAAATTCCACGCGATTCAGGTATACGATGCATTTTTTCAATCTGTGATAAGGACTAAATTATCTAGATACTCCCAGTATTATTTGATGAGCTTTTCAAGTTGGGCGGCCAATACACGCGTACCCGGGTGCCCAATCTGGCCAAGCATATTAGAACATCCGAAGTCTTGCACCTTTTACCAGTATATCTACGGCTGCGCAAATTATACTTATCATATCGGTTTGCATCACTCACAGGTAAATGACCGTGCTTGGACAAGTAGTCACTGCAATACGCCTGCATCTCGTCCTCCAATGCTTCATAATCTCTCTCTACGAGTCCTCGCTCCAAATCATGTGCCCGCTGTAGAAGCTCTCCTTGGCGGGACTGGATCTGGGGAAATCCGCATGATACAATGACTGAAGAGCGTCAAGACTCCCCTCGGCGTCAACCGTGGATTCTTGTGGCAATTGTGGAAGCCGGGAAACTGCTATATCAGACGACATGACTATTGGGATTTTGAACTCGTTCTCGTTCCGTGTGGCAGCTTGCTTGTCCGGATGACTGAGTAGATTGGCGTATTTGGGTCGAACGAATCGACATGGTGCTACTGAAATCAGTAGGTGGTGATTGTGGAGTTCCAGAAGAGCTTGGCGCGACCAGATCTGAGTGTCATAGGTGCCCTTTTCCTACCCTGAATGAGTTCAAATCCAGAGGGCTCACGTCTTGTGCTGGAAGCCACTTTGCCTGATGCCTTTTCAGCTGGAGCCGGTTGTTGGAATTTCTTTAGATGCCAATGAAGGTGAAAGTGATTAAGAACAAGAGTCTCTTGTGTTTCTAAGAGTCTCTTCAATGTATGTGCACAGGAAAACCCAAGAGATGAGGTAAAAGCCCGCGGCATGGAGCCAAAGATGGCTTAGAGAGCAATTCTAACTGCTTGTTTGTGGCGGACTTCTGTGTTGGCTAACCCGGAGCGATACTAGTTTCATGCCATCATTGATGCCGTCGAGGAGCCCACCGGGTCATCGACCGGGTGAGTCGCGCCCGATATTCTCTATCACCAGGGCTGGTAACGGTGTGTTGGCCCTTGGACATCGGGCGATAATCAGCATTAGAACGAGCATCGACTTGGGGAATGGTTCACAAACCATGGGACATGAACACTAGGAAAGCGTTTCTGATCGCTTGATGGAGGTTCATCCATCCGGGTTACGAAGAACATTCACTCCTGCTCCTGGTTTACTCGTTGTGGGAATGCTACCAAATTCATGCCGACGGGGTTCGCCAACTCAAAGAAACTCCACATTGCGAAATGCAGTCATGTTGGCCACCTTGGCCAATGCCGCCAATTCTCCATGGCCGCTCATACAGGCGAAGCCAGCATCCTAGGATCCAGCAGATTAGCGAGAGTGACCACGTCGACGCGTCGTCGTTCGGGGGACACAACTCACACGGATCAGGTCGTCCACACTGTGTTGTAGGAGGTGACTGGGTAGCCGGCGTAGATCGGCATTGCGCGGATGACGAGGCGTATTCTTCGCGAGGAGACGGGCGGCCATGGCGGAGAGTGCGGATAGTTGCCATCGGGCCGGGTCTTGCTCCAACGGCGAGACGGGCTGGCAGTGTTCTGCACCGGCTAGCACCGCGTGAGAGGTGATTGAGACCTACGGCCGGAGGGACGGCGATGGTACATACCGATCTTGACGCTCCCTTGCGCCAGGAGGAGGATGTGGCTCTCCGTCAAACACGCCAGCGCCAGCCCATGTTTGCGGAGGAAGGCAATCCCGCTCAGAACCTGCCATGGGGAGTCAGCAGCTGACCCGGGCGCTCTGCGGCGAGATCCAGACGTACCGGCCAGATGATCTCCGCGATTTCCGGATCGGTCACATCGCAGCTGGACGCGAGCACATCTGCCACCGACGCCTCCCACGGCTCCCAGACTAGAAATGCTTCAGCCCCATGGACAAGGTGATCTACCAGCTCGGGAAAGCTGCGGTGCCGGTTTCGTTGGATCTGCGCGATGGCGATCGCCGAATCGAGGCTCCCCATGGGCTGGACGGCCACGAGACGATTCTTGGCCATGCGATGCCGGGCCAGGATGACTTCAAATGACCCCTTCACGCGCGCTCGGGGTTCGTAGCGCTCCCAGGGATCGGTCATCGAGACCGTCGGATTCCGGGCCTGCGGCCCAGGCGTATCGAGCGGCGCGCGGCACGCTGGTGGCTGGATTGGCGGTGATGCGATCTCGGAATGCTCCTCCACCCGGCGTTTCCGACGTCTTCTCGCTTGCAGTCCGGTGTCGGCGACACGGTTGGCTCGCGCATCACCGCCATCCGACGGGTTCTCTTCTCGCGAGGGCCATAGCGTTCTGGGCCGTTGCAGTGCATCCATCGCCGCAGCGCGGGTCATGGAGGATGGAATACAGCGTGGAGATGGTCGAAACCGATCCGTCTTATGACCGCTGCAATCCAACTGACACCGCCACTGATACTGCCACAGGCACCGCCCACCGGTCAGGACTCAGGAAAGCACGGCCTGGGGGATTTTCGTCCCGATCATCTCTGGGCCGTTTCCATGCCCGACCAGTCATTGTCCACCAGTCGCCAGTGCACCATGGGGGGACGATTATTTGGACCGCCCTCATGTTTCTGTCGATGAGACACGACTCCACGCAACGTCACGCAACCCCCTCCCATTCATGGGGAAAGTATATAGTCCATCGCAGCCATCCGGTCCAGCAGCCCGACCGCAACACTGTGCCATCTCCCATTGCCTACGCGCTGATGGACCGACACCACGAGTTACAGCTCACTTTATCGTGCGCGCTGCGATGGACGCCATCGGACGCCTTTAAAGAATTGTATCGAAATTGGTCTGGCTGTGCGCGATTGTCGGCCCTCGTGGAATGCGCTAACCCGGCGTAGGAAGCACGCGATTCTCACGGCGTCGGGCATCGAGCCATCCGTCTTCGCGCCCATTGTCTCCGACGAGGGAAGCTCCATTGTGGTCACCGTCGAGCACCCGGATGCCACCAATGCACCCGCCACCTGTTGGGGCTACATCCGATGGGACCGACAGCGGGAGGCTGTCGAGATCGTCAACGGTGGCATTCCCTTCGACGGGGACTTCCTCCAGGTCGGCTACTCGCAGCAGTTGGAAGCGGCTGGGGTCGGACTACCATTCGCCGCGGTCGCCCTCGTGCGCAATGACTATCACCTGTCCATCACATGTGAGTGCCAGCGATGGGACTGGAAGTCACTGGATGGCTATGTCGTCTGCCGCGTCTCCCATGTTTTCTCCGATGAGCGGGATCCACCTCGCGTCCGGGCCGAGACGACCCAGATGGCGACGCCGACCGTCGTGGTCCGAGTGGAATCGGGAAATCCAGCCCTCGGTGCCCGCGTGACGGAGGAGACGTTTCGCTCGTGGCTCGGGACGACAATCGATATTGTCCGTCCCGTGGAATGGGTGCAGACACGGCATGGCGACCTTCTCTTCGATGCAGCCCACGCCAATCGACTCTTCCTTCGGGGAGTGGCTCTGTCGAGCGGGCACTGCCCGGCTCGAGAGTATCGTTACGGATACAATCTGTACCGTGGGGAACGAGACGGAGAGCACCAACGCTTCGCGGATGTCGAGTGGGAGACTCGGTCCGTCGCCCTGATCTGGGAAGCGGCTCTGCAGGCACACGCATACCTGCTGCCGCGCTACATTGCCATGCTGGAACATGCGGCGGACGTGCCGGATGTGCAGGGGGCCGAGCAGATCCTCTCGGGTGCGGTGACGAAGAGGATGTGGACATTCCTTCGAGCGAAAGCGCAGGCACGACGCCAATTCTATCTGCGCGAGACCCATGTCCTCTTGGTACGTTCCGCGGCTTCATCGGATTCCTCTGACTGACGATCCCCCGCTCGCAGGAGTCTTCGCTCATCCGAGAGCAACTCAAACTGTCGCCTCGTCCGATCCCGGTGCTGCTGTGGCGGCTGCTTCGGCAATCCACCTCCATCCGCAAGCCCCGTGATGAATTGATAGAGCGGTTCCGCTTGGCCACGCCCGTGTCGATCCCCGACTGCCCGTTTGCTCGACATGTCGACCGGACGTTACGTGCGGCGTTGCAGCTGTATCCTCTGACCCGGGAGGCACGCGTCGTGTTTGTCCACGTGGCGGATGCTCGCGTCGATACCATCTTCGATTTCGGCCTCGGCCATCTCTACGTGCACGAAAAGTGGCTACACGGTCCTGGGTCGCGGTGCCACGCGGGCTGCGGGGAGTGCACCGAGCCTGCTATCGAGTCCGGAGTGGTGTCCGACCATCGCGTGGAGGACCTGTTCCGGGTGGCAACCCAGACCATTGCAGACGAGTCCCGACGCGCGCGATCACCCTTGGTCGGATTGCCTCCATCGGCGCCACGACGGGTGCAGGAGACGATCCGTCAAATGCCGCGGATGATCGATATGATCCCGATGGATGACTCGCATGGCATCCACGTCACCTGGTCCGATGGAGACAGCCGGAGCCTTGTCCGAGCGGTGGGCCGCGAGCGCTCCTATCGCGTCACTCTTCACGATTGGCAGACCTGCGCGTCGGAAGCTAACGCGTTATTGCACGATCCGGTCGCCATCGACACAAACGTGGCCGGCCATCCCTTCTCCGTCACGGGATGCCTATGCCCCACCCAGCTCGTGACTCAAGCCCGCAGCCAAGCCGATTTTCATGGCCTCGACCCAGCCAAACAGTATTTCCCCATGATTGCTCGCGACATCCACCGTTCTTTCTGGGCCATGCCACCGGCTCCCATTCGCCCGCACGACGATGATCGTGCCGTGATCGTGACTCGTGGGCGTGCCATGACGGACACCATTCTCGCTCAATACAGTACTTATCGGGAGAGCGACTCATGGCAGCAGTGGCAGGCGACTCAGTTCCCACACCGCTTCAATCAATTACGGCCCGCAGGCTACTATGACGACCGTGGCCCGTCTGATCTCGGGCTTGTCGAGCGTATCGAGAGCCATGGTGCCCTCCGTTCTGGGACCTACGTTGAAATCATCCTGTCAGATCTTCATCCGACCCTGCCGCCCACTCTCTGTGTGCTCTACGTACACGAATTGCTCGTTTCTCGTCCTGGAACTCCGGGCCCAATTCCGCTGCAACTCGTGGCGACCCGTTTCTCATATCTCCACTCCTTTCCCGCGCTGTCGCCGGCTCATGACCAGTCTCCATGCGAGCTACTGTTGCATTTTCACGCGGAGCCGGTCATGGGGAAGCGGGAGGATGCCGAAACCTTTATTCTCGGGCCATCGTGGAGTGAAAGCCCGTCTCCCATGCAACCGCGCGTGGTACCGTCCATGACCTACGTGTCTCGCTCGATGGGGAGCACTGCGGGTAAGTTGAAGGTCCCCCTCCCCCACAACACGATATTCTGCTCACGCTCCCTCTTGAGTGTCGTCTCCTGACCAGCTGTTTTGTCGATACGCCGTCCAAGCGCAGTTGGACTCTCCGTTGGCGTGCATCCGGCCTGTCGCGGACCATCTGCTGCGACGACAGCCCATCTGGCCCCAACTGTCCCGCACAGCCACCCCTGTGGTCTTCGACCTCACATTGGACGACATGGGCATGTCTGAAGGGTTTCGCCAAGCAGGCTGTCAGGTCTTGGCCGGAATTGGCTTTGACCGGACGCGTCACCACACATGGCTGGTGCGTGCTGGATTTGCGTGCGATCGCCATCCGCTAATCGGAAGTAGGGCCATCATGCAGCCGCCACCGTCTTCGACGGTGACGCGACCACCGTCCTCGAGGAGCTCGATTCCGGCGCCTTTCCGCTGCCCGCCGCCGACCCGGGCGCTCCACGCATCGCCCTCATTTCTGGTGCTCGGCGGTCGCGGGACTTCACGGCCGATCATGCGCAGGCGGGACCCCGGATGCTGGAGTCGTTAGCGCTCCTCGCCCAGGCCGCCGCCTCCCCGTCGCTCGCCGCGGACTTTTTGTTGTGGATCGGCCACCCGTCCGTCTTTCATGACGAGCTCTTTGCCGCCCTCGCGGAGACGATCGTCGTACTTCTGGCCGAGGGCCTGGCCGTGCATCTATGGCCGGTCTCGGTGGCGGATGATGGATCGGAAGGCACTCGCAATGTGGTGATTCTTCTGGCGACTCCGGCTGCTGTCGGCGCCCGGTGGGTCCGCGATTTGTGGCGCGATGTCACCACGACACATGATCCATCTTCGCGGCACAGCGTCGATGATCTCGACTTCGAGAATCCTCGCGCGATGGTGGATGCACGGCTCATCTTGACCGGACCGAAGCATCCCCCGGCGTGGTGCCCCGAGGCCATTCCACCTGCCGTGGTGTACAATCATCGCACGGGTCTTTTCTGCGACGATGCTTCTGCGCGCCAATACCCGGCCATGTCACATCCCTGTAAGTCACTTCCTCGATGCCTGCGACGTTCTTGCTCACGTGGGATGTCAGTCCGGGGCGACCTTTACACCGTCCGCGAGATGGCGCGCATGAAAGGATTTGACGACGCCAGCCGTTTTCTGGAGGCCACGCTTCCGGACCAATATGTGCAGGTCTGGGAAGCGTGTCCGCCACGATTATCCAACAGTATTGCCATTGTGGTCGGCCATGTAACAGCGTTAATGGTGCTCCGGCGAGAGGGGCACGCCGGCTTTACCCACTTCCTTCCCCACTCGGAGGCCCATTAGGGCGATTGGAGTGCTCTGTCAGGCGTCGAGATCACAGTACACTGGTCACTGAACGGTGGCTCGGCGGTACTCTGCTAAAGAAAGGGCGGGTTGCCGAAGTAATCAACAAGAAGGCCTCGTTGATTAGGACTATGCGCAATAGTATACGCAAGATTAAACAGTGAATTCAAAACGGTCGACGAAAATAAGTACATCGCGAACGAGTGTCCTTCAATACTCCATTATCAACATAGCCAACATATCCAATCCCTAACAACCGGCTCTGTTGGCTCTGTTACCCTATCGGTGATGGATAATCCTTTGTCCCGTTGTGCATTACTTTCCGTGCATGGGGGGCCTGATCCATTAGCTGTGATTTCTAGGTTTCCTCAGGACTCAATATGATCGGACCTAACTACAGCACAGAACGAGTTTTAACATTTTGCAACATCCATAGTAAATCTGTGATCACATAGACCTTTCTTACAGATAACGCGTGAATAACACGACTGGCTGCAACATGGCGTCGTGGCCACATGTAAACATTGGACCCGAGCACATCAACGAGTACGCTACATACCTCTGCCAGAAGAATCGCAACGCCACAGCCAATAGATCAGACCAGTTCCTACGGAAGCTCATGCACGATGGAACAAAGGATTATCCGTAAAGCTTAGGGTTAGGGTATCATACCGATTATACCAGAGGACTGATGGGAAAGAGACCATACGGTATGAAGGGAATGCTACCAGAGATACCTTACGGTATTATGGGTATGTTGACGATAGGATATATAAGGACACTCGTTTACCCTGTATTTAGTTGTAGTCTATCGTCTTGAATTAACTATCCAACCTTGAGAATACTATTGGTCATCGTCTCACTAAACTAGGCTCTCATAGGCCTTGCCATTTCCCATGGAACGGTATCCATGGGATTGAAAATTCCAATATTGAGTCCTAATGGGCGGGACTAGAAGTGCCATGGAAGTTCCAATGGGAATTGGGAGTTCCCAGTGGGACTGAAAACAGTGCAAACAGGAGTTTTTATTAACATTTATGATTATTCATACAGCCTAATTAGTTCGATTTTTATTATCCATCCTAATTAGGCTTGGTTTAGGGCTTGGCGGGACTAATGGGAATTCCCATGGGCGGGAGGTGGAAGGCTGAAAGCGTTACATGGAAGTATGGGCCTGGGAGTTGGGAGCAACTTCGTCAAGGTTCCATGGGAAAGGTCCAAGGCCTAGGCTCTCTTGTTTATTACTTTGGCACCCAGCCCTTTCGTCAACAGAATACACCATGGAACCGTCGTGAAGTGACGAGTTGACTCTGATCCAGACGGTTACGAATCATCGGTTTACGACAACCCGAAGGGTTAGGGTTACATGTTTACGGAAAGTTACATTCTTCGTTTCGGAGGACAGTAACATGCATCGAATCCGCTTTTTGATTATGAGCCGGCGTTGCATCCTTGCGTAGCAATGAGGCGCAAATATGATGAATGCGAAAATTCTAGCCAAGAGGACAATTGCATCATGGCAATTCAAAACAAGCAAAGGTGCTATACTTGCCAGGGCTCATAAGCAATGCAGGAATGAACAACAATGCAACCTACTGCATATGAGAGAAAAGCGAAGAATGGCCAGTGTGTCACTGTCTCATTCCAACATACTGTATGCCAAGCGGTGTCCCTATATCTATGGCTTGCCCTGTTACAGTCGCCTGCTATGGCTCTATTTTTCCACGTGCATAAGTTCGTTTGACCTATATAAGCCTCTATCACCCAAGCTACCCGACGGTCGCCATGCTAAAATGCGAGTGCGGCAAGTTTTTTGGGACTCGAGCCGATCTCAGGCGACACGGACGGGTACAGCATAATTACAAGTGCCCCGACTGCAACCGCAGCTTTATTTTTTCTGAAGGTTTAAAGCAACACTCTCTAGCCCTTCACAGTCATCAATGTGGATCATGCAATGCGAAAATTAGAAGCCTGAAGTCCCTGAGAAAACACCAAAAGGCGAGTGGACATTGCTATTGTCGCTCCTGCAATCTTCACTTCACGTCCACCGATTCACTTCGACAACATACGGATTCTCCTGGCCATGTGGGGCAATTCCACTGCTGTGACTGTGATCGAGACTTTGTGGATGAGTCAGCTCTAGAACAACATCTTCAAAACAAGATCCATAAGCCTGCTCAGACCCCACTCACGAAATTTCCGTGTGACAAATGCCAGCGGGTGTTTTCAAAGGAGAACTCATTAGAGCAACATAAAAATTCGCTGGCTCATCGACCCCTTAGTGACTTGGCGTGCATAGACCCCGAGTGCCGTAAACACTTCAGGTGTCCCTCATCTCTCCTGCATCATCTTGAGAGCGGCACCTGCATCTCTGGGATGGACAGAGATCAACTCAATACAATTGTCATCGCACATGATACCAATCAGATAATCCATGTGCAGGATCATCCATTTGAAATCACTGCCTCGGATGACAGCTGCTTTTCGGACACGAGCACCAGCTCTGAAATCATATATACACCAGTGGCATCCACTTCTTCCCTACCGTTGACGGATAATGAATCACTGCCAACTGATGTTCTCGGTCCGGAAAAAGGGAACCGCTGCGATGCGTGCTCAAGGACATTCAATACGTTACGGGCCCTCAAAGACCACCAGAAATCACCCGTCCATACAAGTACTCGATTCCACTGTCCCATAGCACTGCTGCGTGGAAACTTTGAGCCTAGGTCAGTGCGGTCTTTCAATACGCTGAGTGAGCTTGCGCAACATCTTGAAGCTGGAGCTTGCGCCGGAGGAATTTCCGTACTCCGTGAAGCAGCTAATTACATCGAGGGCTGTCTTGAAGATATGGGTATTCGGAGAAGTATTCTGCTAAAGATAGAATAGTAGTACACGTATGAGTTATTATCTGAGAATTGAACTTTGCGACGCCTCTTTCAATATCTAGCTGGTCTAGAAATTAAGAATCCTTCAGCAATAACTCTGGGCTCAGATTTTGAACACATTTTTCCAAGCGGTATCGTGTCCGCTTATTGCTCCAAAACTTGTAACTTCGTGTACACGCTCCCGGAGAAATCATCCGGCATTTTACGTTCCGGGATAGGATAGTATCCTATTTCAATTAGCTCTATAGACAAGAAGTTGAGGAAGCTTACCAGATGCGATAAATGTGATGACCAAATCCCAGTTGTATCCGCACAAAATGTCTTGATGCGACCGGTGTCGCGAAATCTGATCCCAAGGAAAACTTCGGCATCGGCCATAATACTGAGTTCGTATGCTTTTTTCAGAAGTGTACTTCCGCGCCGATTTCGCTGTTGGCTCTTATGCTTTTTTTGCAACGTGGTCATCAAATTAATCCGGATTTTTTGGGTAGTCATCTTTCTATTTTTAATCAATTGAGATAAGGAAAGAAGTGGTTGGGAAGAAAGCTGCACAAGGAAACAGCATGGCCCTTTATATAGTACTGACAAAGTGTGCTTCAGCGCTTGTAATGGCGCCTCTTCGATTTTTCCCAAAGTCACTTTTGACAAAAGGCGTTTTCTAGCAGCTCTTGTCAAAAGGGAGTAGCCGATTGGTCCTTGTACACAGGCTTGGCACCGTAGCGTGGGCCAAATCTGGCTGTGCTGTTTCTGGCTCCATGACTGAGTTTTTGGAAACCTTTTACTTAGCACGTGTCCGGCTTGGAGTATATTGGTAAAGCCAGAAGCAGCTTGTGAGTTCTATGAGCACTAGCTTGGAGCGTGTTCGGCTTGGAGCAATCGGCAAAGCCAGAAATAGCTTACGTTGTATGAACACTGATTCAGAGCGTATTCGGCTTGGAGCATATCGGCAAATCTAGAAAGAGCTTGCGTTGTATGAGTATTGGCTTGGAACCTGTCCGGCTTGGAACGAAGCTGGCTTTAGGCACATGCTCTAGTGAATTCATCGAAAACTCGAGTGCTGTCGGCTCTCCCCCTTCAGCTCCGAGGCTTGGAGGCTTTCAGAGACCAGCTTGTGCTAGACTAAATTGCCCTGAGGCCGCCTGTCTTTGAAGCAAGAATATCAGAACATTCATGCGAACAAAACCCGCCTCGTTCGTGCTTCTGGGTGGTATACAGCTAATGCGTCACAAAAGCCCTGGCACAAAACAAAATAACAAGATTTCGGAGTATGCACTTGGTGCAGCTTTCTTCTCAACAAAATTCTATACCTCGTGCAATTGACAATCGAACCTCTTGTTGATAATATCATTGTTCCAACCGGCTAGCTGAGGGTAGACTGACGTCTGGAGTATAGAAAAGAGATCCGAAATGAGAATCCGTGGATTGACTTGCGTAACTGTATGTTGCCTATTTTGAGTCCGCTCTCTCCTCGTCTTGGTTGTATTGTCTAATTAGGGCCAAGATCTCATCTTGTGGAACACCTTTTCGAGCAGAACTTGCTGGCAATACCCGCATCACATTCAGCAATCCCTCCACTGATTGTAGACGAGCTTCAGCTCTTCCTGAGCCAGTTCCAATGCGATTGCGTCTTCATCGATTGCGCTGGTCGACTGGGTATCTCCGTTCTCGGGTTTAATTGGGGCCATATGGTAGTCCAAGTACTTAGCACCCTGATGCCTTGAAGGTAGTCAGTCAGTATCAGAAATACGTATACACGAAATAGTGGACAGACATGAACTATGGGATGAAGTGTAATTGATGGTAGATTTCAACGGCCATTTCAGAGTAGATAAGATGGGCGATTTGGTCTTTGCAGGATCAGGACCAGAAACCATGGCTGCAACAACAAACCATGGAGTATGTTTTGTCCGAAGTTTGTCCAAGATAGCCCCTTCAGTTCCCTGACGCTAGATAAATTTAGGACGAGCACGATTTACTCCAGAGCACGTGTCGCTTCAGAATACGAGTGCTCCAGAGTACTAGTTGCTCCAGGGTACGAGTGATCCAGAGTACCAGTTGCTCCAGAGTACCAGTTGCTCCAGAGTACCAGTTGCTCCAGAGTACCAGTTGCTCCAGAGTACCAGTTGCTCCAGAGTACCACTCCAGAGTACCAGTTGCTCCAGAATACGAGTGCTCCAGAGCAAATTAGCGCCGCGCTGGGCGCAGTGCTTATTAGTTTGCGAAAAGTAAGCACTTGTCTACCTAGCGCGCCCCATCCTGCCATTGAACCAGGATGTCTGTGCGTAACTCACGGTCAAAGCCTTATCCAAACTGCGCGAGTGTTCAGCCAGATTAGCGTCAACCGAAGACTGGCGATCAGGGGCAGGCTTGGCGAACTACTGCACGGCATAAACAACCTATTGTCTTAAATCTAGCCGATAATAGTACTAGTCCTGGAATAGATTAGTTACAGAATGTTCTAGAACCGTTTGCGAGGATATAATCCGTATTGTCCCCACCACACCACAACTCCCTTTCACTGGTATCAAGTGCAGCAGATGGAAGTGGTTAAAAGTCTAGCGACACAAAAGATCCGAGAGCTTCCTAGCGCTCTGTGGAATCGGTCATCGCAGCGACGAGCCGTTACAGGAACACATCAATCATATCGCGAATTATGGTGAGTCTTCTGAAAGTATCCAAGTGCATATAACGCGTGTCAAGGACGGAATTGAAGGGTTCTCAGAGCCCATTCTACCAGTCAACACCCAGTTCTACCAAACGCCTCCCAGTTTCCTACCGACTATTATCACGGAACGTGAAACGAGGCCCAGACGATTTTCAAGGGCTTACCAGTCCATCAAAAAAGAAGAAAAGGGCAAACTAGGAATTCGACCCACTAGAATCTAACGAGTTGGATCCAAATTGATGTAACTACTGCAGCAAAAATTGATCGCCAACCAGACTCTACCAATCAACCTCTGGCAGCAGACACGGTGACGACAATTGATAGGGTCTCTAGAAAGTCTACGAGCTCCTCGACCATATCGTCATTCTTGGATCCCTCCATGTCGCTGGCGACCGATTCCTTGGTGCTAAGTGTGCAATCGCACCTACTGAACTTGCTAGATCCTGTAGGAGTGATTGAAACCATGATGAGTATATTTCGGAACTGTGTGAAGCTCCATAATACTATTGATAAATACGGTAGGCAAATGCAGTAAGTCTGGTGCACTATAGAAGTTAAAAAGATGCGACTGTATGCGAACGAGGTCGCGCAATATGAATATCAAGAGGCGGTTCGTATCGTGAGAAGAGACAACGCGCTTTTGGCAGGAAAGGATATGCAAGGTCGATATAATGAGACCATATACTGGGACATCATATCCAAAGGAGCCAGGCTGATCGACCCACACCCAAAGGTCCTCTGGATGACTTTACCATGGCTGAGAAGATTGCGACGAAGGTCTTCATGGAAGAAGCAGGGTTTGGAACGGGTATAGAGAATCAGCGGCGATGTCGGAATCTTTGGAAGAAGCTGTCTGAGATGCGCCGAGTGGGGATTAGCAAGGTTCTCCTGTACCGAATGAAAGAATTTGACACTTATTGCAAAAGTTAATCTAGAGATGCTGCATCTTCGTTAACTAACGTCGTCTTGTCGTGGGAAAAAAATTTTGGTCTGTTATTACAGCAACTGGAAAATCGAATGATGGCACGAAGTGCAGGAGATTTTAGCGGTGTATCAGATCTAGCGTAAGCATCTACGGTGGAATTACTGGACCTTCTAAAAAGCTTGTGGACTAATGCGTTCAATAAGTGGCGTTTCCAGGAGGAAGTATCCTCCTTTGAGGTTGCATGCAAACTGGTAATTGCATCAGGTCCTCTATGGTGCGTCTCTGACCAGTGTAATATATCTGAGACTGGTCAAAATAAGTCTGTTTTCATGTTCCTTTTTCCGTGACAAAATAGGGTTTTGTCCGTCTGCCCTATTGTGCCAGTTAATCAAGGAGATATCCTTGGCGTCTTTGCTGGGAGAATCTGATTCTCCGACGATTTCGACAATCTTTACGGTATTCGAGGGCCTCTCGAAAAGTTATGGTTAGACTATTCCGAGGTTACGGGAACTCTGAATTAGATGAAAGTTTCGCGGCACAGTAGTGAAGCGAATGTATAACTTCATTGGGAACCTGTTCATAAGTATAGGGATCAAAATTCAAGAGTCTCTTGGATCGTTTCAGGGCACTCAAAACTATTATGCCGCTCGAAGAGATTGTGCGAGAAGCTCCTCAGAAATAGCAATATCTACTTCATCGATCGGAAAAGAAACCCGGATCGTAAGTCGATGCGCATACTGTCTGAAATCGATGATGTCACCCCAGGCACTAAAGTACAAGGCTAGACTATTTTCAGTTCTAATGTCACTCTTTAGCGGAGATCGGGGTCCTGGAGTGTAACAGGTCCACTTTCTCGCTAGCGGTAGCTGAGAACTTAGCCAGGCATAGTTTATGTAAACAATTACGAAGCGATAGTTATCAGTGCTTCTGACCTTCGTTTTCGCAATTTTAGGCTCCTACTGGGCGAATTGATATATCCAACCACTAGGCCCTCAATAGCACTTGTTACTCTTTCAGAGGCCGATAGCAGCGATTGGGATTGTACAGTAATACATATTCCTTCATTTTTGTGTTTGACTATCACTGCGCTAGGTATACTACCTCATTCGTATGTCATCTCAGAATTCCGTTACTTGCAGACTTCCGGTTGCGTCAAGGTATTCATGCTTTCTACCCATTCAAGCGCGATTTGGGAAATGATGTACGTCAAGACTCTAATAGGAGGGTGTTTGTGCCACCATAGGTCCTTAATATATGTAATTGATGGCGATGGGATCGGCCGTCTTGGTTTTCACCTTATTATACCTGTCACACTCTTATAAGTTCAATACTGACCTAGATCTGGAGACATGGGGAAGAAAAATCTCAAGAAGAAATCACCATCTAAGAATTTCGAGGACCCAGCTCCGGTCTTTGAAAAACCCTGCGAAACCGAGGGATCCGCCGTGATGGACGATTCGGAAGCCCCTCTGGAACTTGCTCCTGAAGAAACTTGCGAGACTACTGAGGTAATCGACAGTTGGGAAAGTCCTCTGGAGCCTGCTCCTGAAGAATCCTATGAGGCTACGGAGTTAGCTGTAGAGATGGAGGTCTGCCCTCCTGCCGTTGAGCAGGTTCAGGACGCGGCAGTATCTTCCGAAAGCATTTGTGAAGTTGTTGAGCATGCTGTAAACGAACAGCCTGATGACGATGATGGCCGCCGAAACAGGTAATTCCTATAACATATATTTTCAATCAGTCAATGGAGCTAAGTCGTATCTAGCCCATATAGCGGCAAACCAATGAAACTCTTTATTGGGCGCAGGGGAGTGTTTTACGTCCCAGAAAATATAGCTCGCCAAATCACTTCCCTGGCACAGCATCGAGACAAAACTGATGCTCAGGTCGCAAGGTTTCCCGAGATTGACGACGATGTTGCTCATACGCTCGTCCATTACCTCTATACGGGTCGTTATCAACCGCTAAAGCGAGCCTCAACATGCAGGACCGATTACAATACAAGTCTACTTGCATACCATGCTGGCTTGCATTGTGGTCTGGATGGACTAGCCGAGTATGGAAAGGAATACATGCGTACTTTTGACAACACTATTCACCTTTTTGATGTTATATGTCTTGGACGGAAACACTTCCCCAGGATAAACGAGAGTACCTTACTACGAAAGTTAGGGAAAGCTTTGAGGCCGAAGAGGGTATTTTCGAGCAAGAGGAGTTCTTCAGAGGCTTTGGTGAGGCCCCCGAATTTGACAGGTTTCTCGGGAAGACAGTCGCAAACGCCTATGCCCGAAAAGTATCGTCTCTCCGAGAAGCATTGGGCTTGAAGAGAATGGTCAATAATTCAACCACAGCGACAGCATTGAACAGACAATCTGCTGTTAAGCACATCTATAATTATAGTGCACATTTTGGACGCCGCGAAGATCGGTACTCGCTTCCTCAGGCTCACATCAGGTCAACCCAAGAAAAGCTAGGTTTTTCAAGCTCTGACGAGGTGTGGTCAGAGGCCGATGAACACGATAAGGCTGAACCATCTCCGGTAAATATTTTGACACCATCCTCGGGTACAGCGCCTTCCCAATCAGGCTCTGATCTTGGTTGTAATATCTGTCCACACTGGCACCAACACTCCACGCATGAGGAACTATGGAAGAGTTGTTCGAGCTGCAAAAGTCACATGACAACTATGTTTACTAGGCTAGTACTCTCTTAAAATTAATGTCTGTGTTCTGTTTCTACCTTTCATGGGTTCATGGGTTCATGCATGCTATCTATCTGTGACAAACGCGTACGGAGATAGGGTTATTTCCGGCTGCCAAGCCAGCAGGAAAGCATTAAGCTAGGCGACCAGTTTATTTTTAGGATGGGGTAACTCCTTAGCGGAAATTGGGGTGCCGCTAAGACGGAATGGTATTAGGTCCACCTCATTCGTAAGTACCAAAGGTACGGAGGTGGGAGTCAAAAGTGTTGGCATTGCGCTAAATATTAGCCCATACGCTAGTCTTATATATATTAATTTGATCGTTTATTTTTCTAAGGCTAAACTGAGAATAGCTAGATGGAAGATTTATAAACGAATGAGGGAGCTTCTCTATGTTTCTAGCTGTAATTAATTATGATGTACATTTCTAGTGTTAATGAGTCCATCTTGGCATTGCCAAAACTTTTGACTCCCACCTCCGTAGTCAAAGTAATAATAGTCGATCAATATAGGGCAAGTCTTAATTAAGATTTTTTTTGAAGAGATCCCCGCCACCCGCAGAAAAAAATTATCGACGATAAACGGGTTTGACGGAACCATCGTTAGGTATCATAAATTTCTGCATATGGTTCGGTTCGGATAAACCATGTGTTGCGACTCTACACGTCATACCAGCGACCTCAGATATCAAGACTTGATAAATGAGAATAGGCTAACCTAGACTTCATGATATACAAGAACGATGAAGTTGATATGCAATCTGGCTTCAGATAGATCTTCTCTTCGATGGTTCTCTATCGATCAGGGAACGGGATGACTTTCGGGTCGCCGTTATCGCATATTATGTAGCCCATCTTACAACCGAAGAAATAGCTCAAATCCGTCAACGGTGTGAGAGCAACGAGTGGCATCTAAATTGCCAGGTTCTTTGGAGTGGTTTAGATCAACAGCAAGGGCAACGATGGGCCAATAGCCATGGATTGCAAACGCTGAAAACAATACTGGGGCCATTAATGGACCAATGGCATGAAACGAAGCATAAGAAACAATTAAGCACGAGCATGAAAGGTGCTTCTGCTATTTTTGCTTGGTATATCTCGCATGGCGACACAGTTACAGTCTTGTCTCCACCGCCACCAGAAAGGTTCCACCCAAGCAAACAAACAAATTTCCAAGCCATTGAAGAACCAATCCTAAAAGGAACTATTAGAGGTATATCGGTATCTCGCATTGAGATTGTTCACCCGATGGTGAAAGGAGCCGAAGACTTTCATTATCAAATCTGGCCTGCCGATGAGACTCACACTTGGTTGAGAAATTTGGAGCCTCGAGGTCTCGCGCCTACCGTCCTCCGATAGACAGTTTGCGGGTTGCGGGCTGCGGTTGGCATTGCATACGTGGTGGTCATGACTCGTGATGTCGTCTTCGACCGACCACCGCGACACCCACGCGACAGGCTACCTGTCACCTGTCGTAAACCGATGCTTGGCAAGCGTCTAGATCAGAGCTAACTCTTCACAGAACGGCGGTTCGGTGGTATTCTGTTTGGGAAAGGGCAGGATGCCTAAGTAATAAACAAGAAGGCCTAAGTTAACTTAGACTATGAGCAATAGTATACTAAAGATTAAACAGTTAATTCAAGACAGTAGACTGAAACTAAATATATGGTAAATGAGCGTCCTTATATAGTCTGTTGTCATCATAGCCGCCATATCCAGTTCCTAACAACTGGCTCTGATACCCTAACCCTAAGGTTGCAGATAATCCTTAGTTCCATCGTGCATTAGCTTTCGTAGGAACTAGTCTGATTCATTGGCTGTGACGTTTGCGATTCTTCTGACATCACCTCGCCGACTCGTGACATAGCGAGTGCGTCCTTTCGTCGTTCCGTATAAGAATATATTAAGCTATGCTTATATATGGAAAGGGCTAGAAAAGAATGAATTCATAAGGCATTCAGCCCAAATTTGAAAAACACATACAAACCTCATACAAATATAAAACAAAGAGAAAACCAATACAAAACAAATTCTGTTTCAGAATCATAAAATTATGCAAATGCTTTGAAATCAAGAATATTGATTTGAAATCAAAATAACTAATAAAATAAATATAAATATAAGCAATTTCCTATAAAAAAAAAAAAAAAAATTAATTAGACACAACAATTATCAGAATCAATACAATAACAATTACAACAATATTTTCTTTATCTTTTATAAAAATCTTTACCTCTTTATTCTTGTTTATCTCTTTGTTAAAATTGCACCTTATTCTTAATATTTTTATTCCTTTGATTACTTAATAACCTGCTAAAATTCCGGCACGATCTCCCAAAGGGATGATTCCACCCGCCGAGACCGAAGGACCGGCCACTCTCGACGAAGGACGGACCGGTCATGCCGGCGCGAATATCGCATGGCCCGTTCCGCCACCGATGGTCATGGATCACCAACGCCGGGTCTTTTGGTAATAGGAATTGAGTCATGTGGAGAGTGGTAAGACGGTGGGCCCGTTGTCAAAACAGAGATCGCATGACACTCTTCAACATAGTGCTTTCGCAATGCAGATACCACCGTGGTAAGAGAAGTGGCGGCACAGATATCGGTAGCATTCATGACGACTCGTCGCCCTTGGGTGCCTGGGTGATTGGGTGCTTTAGCGGTACATACTTTAAGACATTGCCGTACGGTTCTCGGCCCTCAGAACGGCGGTGGACTGGCGCAGTTGCCGTCGCTCTCCAAACCGGCAGAACTGCAAACTACCGCAAACACGCCGGGAAATCCGGCGCTTACGCATCTGACCATCAATCATGTCCCTTATCCCAGACCCGACGGACGCTCCCGCACGACGCATGAGAAGCCTGATCACGGAACGATGGAGATGGCACTTACCGGACGCTGGATTACAATGGAATTACGTTTACCCGATCGTCTGGACCGACCATCGTCTGGAAAGAAGCGGGGAACCTAACGAGTACTATTGCTCATGCATCACTAACACTATCGCTGTCTGGGAGGACTGCAGGGCATGCCGTGCGGGTGGTATACGACCGAACCGCGACCCGGGCGGGCGCGGCGCATGCGGGACGAACATCGACGAGCGTCGTCCGTCAGGGCAGGAGCCGCAACGGCAGTTGAATGATGCTCTGGCCGATCCGAATCATGGCCGCCATGCGCGTGGGCGGCGTGAGTCGCTGCGGCCGGAAAGGCTCGATGCGGACCGGCGCCCTCGGAGCCGAGGCCGCCGGTGGCGACGGCGGACACATGAGAGGGCTTCCGTCTCGAGCGGCCGGGCTGGGAGGAAGATCCCCGCCATCTTCGCTCGGCCGGTCGAGCGTCACACTGCGCGCGCGCAGCGGGACGACGGGACGGCTCCCGCCCCGACCCCGGAGTCGTTCCCCCGGGGGTTCCCTCCGTCGCAATGGCGGCGACCGCCGCCCGTGTCGACCGGCCCGAAGAATGCGAGAGTGTCGTCGCTCTCCGTTGCGGAGGGCGCGACGCTTCGATCGGAGGCCGTCCACCGTGCGACGTTTTGGGTAGTACTGCGCTTTCTCCGCCCACGTGAGGTGGGCATGTTCGTGCAGCCAGTCTTCGAGCGACTCCTCTTCCCGTGGCGTCCACGGAAGGTACTCTTTCGGTGCAGGCATTGGGAGTGTGGACAAGAACAAGACCGTCGGTGTCATTCAACGGGTCGAAGGGATCTGCCCACGCGGTGGGAGGCACTTTGTCCCCGTCCGGGACAAGGCTTTTATGTGCGGGGGCTGTCGCGAGTCGCGACGCACCAGCCATAGTGGAAGTGCTGGGGAGACTCGTGACATGGATGCCGTGAGTGGGGTCGCGATGCACGGACCATGGTGGAATTGATGCCCCAGATGCCATGCGCGCAGTGAGTCATGCTTATGCAGTCATGCACGAGCCATGGTGGAATTTCCGCCCGAACTCGTGACATCGATGCCTCAAGTGGGGTCCCCGTGCACGGACCATGGTGGAATTGATGCCCAGATGCCATGCGCGCAGTGAGTCATGCCTACGCAGCCATGCACGGACCATGGTGGAATTGATGCTCAGATGTCATGCGTGTGATGGATCCAGACACACGAGCCCTGGGGATATTCATCCTAGAGTGGAGCCATGCACGTGCTGAATTGATATTCTTGCTTGTAAAAACCTCATTCCAGCTAGCCCAAAAAAGGCGAAAAAAGTCACGTTTAGTGAGCCGGGTGAAGCCTTGGCTATCATTTATAAAATCGTCCAATTGCTTCGTATAAGCATTAGAAAGAGGCGAGAAAAGAGCGACGTCAAGAGGCTGTAAAGTATGTGTTGCATGAGCCGGAAAAATTGCTAATAAGATTCGATTTGAATCACAGTATTCAATAAACTTCATTGTAACGTGAGATCCATGCCCATCGAGGATAAGAAGGCGCCATCCCCGGCTTGCTTGAGATTTTGTCTCTTTATCGAAAACGTCCACCAACCAGCGATATCCAATATCATTATTAGTCCATCCTGACTCTGAGGCTGCAAAGAAGCATCTTTGTACTTGGGGATCAAAATCTTGAAGCCAAGAATCTTGTATATGGCCCGATTTTGCCATATATATAAGACTAGGCGCTAAAGCAGTCCCATTCGCACAAATACAACCAATTGTTGTAATCCATTCTCGATTTCCATCCTGAAGATGCTGCTTATAGCCTCCTTGCTCATATTTACGCCGCGTAAAGATTCTTTTCCGTTTTGTTATTACTCCAAGCATAAAGCCCTTCTCATCCATATTATAGATTTGCTCCGGGCCGAGGTTATATTGCTCTATTTTCCAGCCAATAAGTGTAAAATATAAAGCATATTTGAGTGCCGAATCTGCCCTTTTTCTATCCATATCGAGGCCCGTTGAAAAGCGAGAAATCACCTTATCCGAATGAGCCTTGAGCCAACGCGTAGCCCAGTTTTTACCAGGCTCTTTACCAGATATTTCTCTTGCAAAGTTTGTCAACATTGAATTTGTAGGGGGTAGGCCTCGTTCGGTGAGTTGATTTATCAATTTTATAAGCGCTTTTGATTGCGAGGTGGTGAGTATTCGTTGCGTGTTGTAATGCTCTTCTTTTGAGCCCGTAACACCGTGAAAACGTTTGTCAAGGCCCGATTGGCTAACACCGTAAGTTCTTGCAACCAAACTGATATTAGGCTTTTCTCCAGGATCCGCTGAACGTAACGCTGCAAGCGCGAGGTCCATTGAAGCCATATTGGTTGATATATCGCGGTTTCAAATATTCGCGATTTTCCTGAGGCGGTGAGGGACGGTAACGTATTTCACGGGTAAGTGACGCACACGGGTTGCAAACATATACCATACAAAGTATAAAAGGTGGCTTTTCGCATTCGGGGATTGTGCCATTTGACCCTGAAAAAGTGTTATCTCAATTACAACTTGTTGTACATGCACCAGCCCCGAGTCGCCCTAGTACGTCAAGCAGCGCCAGTTGGAGCCCTAAAACGCCATATAATTCACGTACGTTAGAGTGCCAGGCCCAATCTATCAAAAAGCTTCTAAATTGGACCAATTCCAGCGAGAATACGCCATCAAATCAAGCGCTCAATCAGTTGATTAAGGGGTCCCTTATACAGATGCATAACGCAGCACTGTTAGCTAGGGAAACAATTACGAAAACGCCAATCTCCCCGTACTCGAGCGCTTCCAAATACAGGTGTTTTGACTGTTGCAGAAGGCAGGAAGCTCGCTGCAGAGCTTCATGAAGCCCCCTCCGGCGGCCAATGAGAATGAGCCTTTGGAGCAGTGTAAGCGCGCCCCCCTCAAGGTGTAGTAATTGCTGGGAATTAGGGCATAGGCGTAATCGGTGTACGAATCCAGCTAGATAAATTGAAAATCAATTTATTTGTGTTTTGTATGGTATTTGTTAGAGTAAATAGAATGGGCGCGTTGCGGGTGCGTCGCTTACCCGTGAAATACGATAAGATCCACCCACAGCCCCTAATTGGACCGTGTGTGCTTCCCAACTCCTACAATTATGTCTTCCGTCCTTTCGTTGTACGTAGCAAGAGACCAGCAATACACAAAGATTCAACGCATCGAACCATCCCTTCCTCCGTATCTTGGAGCGAATGATCATCGATCACTATCACCGGACTATATATTCTTCTGATTCTATACGATCCAGCCATCGTTTACACATCCGGAGCAGCACGGCCCGCGGAGGACCCGATTCACCACCGCGACGGAGCCTCGTCTTCTTGCCGCTTCTCTACGTGACAACTCTCTCTTCATCCCAATCGTCGATGTCGGACATCCTGTCGCACGGCCATGCAGTTGTCTCTACCGTACTATACATCTACCGATTCTAGCGTCTCACAATTCCTGCTATCTCCGACATTCGCATGATCTTTCCACAACTGGTTCTTTCTGACTCCTGTCGGCACCGGTTATGCCTGTGAGGAATGAAGAGAGAACGTGGTACAGAAATCAAAGAGAAGAAGCTCTGGACTTGGCTGATATTCCTTTGCTCGTCCACCGTATTCTGCGGATACGCATTGTACAGTACTTGGACCCTATCTGACAGTACTTGCCGGGTTTGGAGCATCTGCGGAACTGAACGTGACGAATGCTCTGTGACCACGCACTCAATTTCCAACCCTCCTAGCTTCAGACCATCGGGCCGTAATATGTACAGATGGAGCACAGCCGGACACACATCGACGGACCACGTATCATCATCGGCTATCTGACTCCGCTGTGCACCATCACCGTGGGAAACTCGCTTCGGGATCGGGTCGCGCGCAATCGGTCGCGTCTACGCGGGAACCGAACGATGTCTCGGCATGGCTGGAATGAGTTCGCTGGTGCTGTTTCATGTTATCCGCTCGTGAAAATCCTTGACCACATTGGGGACATCGAACGAAGCCTGTCCTCATGTGTTTTTTCCCATGCCGGTTCGCGTGTCCGGAGGTCGAGAACGGTTGGTGGCATCCTCGCAACTGGGGATAAGGGCAGGCATGCCGCTTCTGGTTCTTGTTCTTGGTCACCCGGAACGCCGTCTGTCTCCACCACTCCTCACTGAACTGAGTCGAGGCTGGCATCTCTGGCGACGGCCGACTCGGAGGATGTGGTGCTGGAGTCCGCGCCACGATTGCGTTGGGATGCGCAATGGGTGGAACCACAAAGGAGGGGTGGCTGTTCCCCATGAGGATGGACCGTGGCGGTTCCCGTTGGATGGATGTCTCACTCGGAACGACCTCCCATACCAACCCTCCGTCCTCTGGTCGGATGACGCGTGACCACCTGGGTGCCGACGGAAGGGGTTGCTGGAGCGGCCGGGGATCCGAGACGATGCCCGTATGATGCGATGGCTGGTGACCTCTGTCATTTTGTCTCGGCCACAGCGGGGAGAAAGACAGAGAGGGATCATTCCGGGACGAATCATTGGACATATTGCGCCCGGTCCCAGCGAAAGAACGTGTCTCGTGGAATCCAGCATCTGGCCTTCGCGACGAGAAAACGACCTTTTATCGCACATTCCGTGAACGATGACCCCGTGTGTTTCGCCTCCGTCCGGTTCCTCGGCGTTCTTCCCCGGGAGGCCATCCACTTTCTACGGCCCCCCTACCACCGTGTACCGCTGGCGGCACGGTTGGTGGAGGTTTTTCGTTTCACCCCCCATCTGGGAACGGCCAGTGAGTCTCCAGGGCCGTCCACCCATTGGTTGAACACATCCCGTGGCCTAGCGAGCGGGCCCGAAACGAACACGCTTGCTGACTTTGGTTGGTGGGCATCCGTGTCGCTTTGGCCTTGACCGGGTCACTCCTGACGGCGGCACCGCCTCTCCCGACGATTGGAGAAATGCCAGCCATTCTTCAATCATCTTCGTCAGGGTCGCCTCGTCGATTTCCTGGGGCGGACTCTCTCGCATGCTTGCATTGATCTCGGAGAAAAGCGGCCAGTCTTTCGCCATGGGGACTTCCGTGGGTGTTACGGCATAGCCGGTGGACTGATTGCTGCCAGTCATGGCGTCGCTGTGACTGCGCTCATTTATGTTCATCTCTGCCCACTCAGCCTCCCTCAAAAGCCGCCCGCAGGCCGGGGGAAGAGGCGCGTCCGATCCTTCGCTTTCCCCCTGTCCGCCGGTGTTGGGATTTCCGCTCAGCTCAAGAATTCCACCACTCCATAGAAGGAAAGCGATCGGGCTTTGCCACCACACTCGATTCTGCCGTCGGTGCTCTGTCGGCATTCCGTCCGAAAACCGCACCCATCCTGTTTGCCACCGATTCCACCATCGATGCTGACCGTTCCGTCTCGATCGTGGCAACGACAGAGAGATGAATCGGTATTGCACCCATTTTCCGCGGAACATCGTCACGATACCGATGGTGGTGGTGTTCATTTCCCCTCAGCCGTCGCCCCTCAGCGATGTGCAGCCTACCATTATGGTGACGATCCCTCGCATTTGATGAGAACCGCGCCACTAACCCCCATCCCGGCGACATGAAACGCCCTGTGTGATGAAACATCGCACAGGTACCTACACTTTCAAGCAACATGATCATACTTCCACAGGCTAGAAATCGATAAAATTAGGTCCGAATAATGCCCATTCATTGTCCTCGTTGATTTCCTTTTCCAATTGAAAGTTACATAGTGATGAGGTTGTCAGTTACATCCTGGTGCTGATCCGCATAAAATCATCTCTACCCTATAATGATGCCAAGATGGCCTCTAAAATCATCTGAAATGTATGGTGAACTAAAGATTTGAGCATTACATGGGCCAGATTCCCTAGGATTTACTGTAAAATCAACTGTACCGTCAGAGAATACAAACATTGACAAATTATGGAATCCTTGGTGGGAGAAAAGGTACATGGCGTAAAATTACGACCTAGCTCAATACCGAAGAGTTAAGACAGCCATGTAACAATCTGTATGAAATTTACTACGGAGTACTGCCACTGGAAGAGCAAGAATTGCAATCAGATAACCGATATTAGAGGAGGCCCCTTGCAAGACACGGAAGCAACCAAAGTACCTAACAGTTGATATCCTACAATACGACTGGACAATGACGTAGTGATTGGTTTAAATGTGAATATACCAGGTAGAAGATAATGCATTGAAGGATTCGGTATTAGTTTAGATGGCGAGAATTCTGTGCAAGAATATCTACATGCCGGTACATCAGAATTTCCAAGGCCAACTATCCACGCTTTCCATGTTTGTTTAAAAAATGAGAAAGAATACCCATGCTCCTCAGAGTGTCAGGATGCTCACGTCCAAGCACCTTCTCATACCCTTCTAGTGCCCGTCGATGCATCGCCTCTGCCTCGTCATATTTTCCTTGGTCGGAGAGCACTAAACCAAGGTTGCTGACACTGATGAGCGTGGAGGGATGCTCACGTCCAAGCACCTTCTCGCTTCCTTCTAGAGCCCGTCGAACCCACGCTTCCGCTTCTTCATATTTCCCTTGGCTGGAGAGCACATGTCCAAGGTTGTTGACACTGGTGAGCGTGTTCGGATGTTCACATCCAAGCACCTTCTCTCGGACGTCTAGGGCCCGTCGATGCATCGCTTCCGCTTCTTCATATTTCCCTT
The DNA here is from genome assembly GCA_037356135.1 of Talaromyces sp. F31. NCBI lineage: Eukaryota > Fungi > Ascomycota > Eurotiomycetes > Eurotiales > Trichocomaceae > Talaromyces > Talaromyces sp. F31. The sequence goes on from JAYXSF010000034.1 coordinate 3,770,432, forward strand.
GGCTGGAGAGCACATGTCCAAGGTTGTTGACACTGGTGAGCGTGTCCGGATGCTCACGCCCAAGCACCTTCTCATTTCCTTCTTTTGCCCGCCGATGCATCGCTTCCGCTTCTTCATATTTCCCCTGCAGGTCTAAATACCACCCTAGGTTAGATTGAAGCGTGGCTACAGTGACATGATCTCCGTCATCAATGTCATCCATGGCCTCCAGCACACTTCTGGCATGCGCAAGGAGCGATCGACATTGCGGCCAGTTTTCGTAACTCCCACTCGGAAATACCCGTGTCATGACCCTTCGTGATTTAGTCTGCCACCCGCGGAGCTGTTGGTGTGTCCCCAGCCACGCCCGGACTGATAGCTGCACCAGCCGGTGCATGTCAAACAGCCGGTGATCTGTTTCCACCCGGATCAGGGAATAATTGATCAGCGGTGTCAATGCATCGTGAAAATCTAGGATATCTTGGTCGTCGTCCCGCACCAGGTCTTTAGGGATCCCCTGCCGATCGAACATACTCATTAGCGCGAGGAGATCTGTCGCCGCCGGTCGTGTCCGCTGGATCTCCTCAAACGACAACTGCCACGTGGTGATGACTGCATACCGAATGCTGGGATCGCGCCGCAGATCGATAGAATCCTCATTCTGGAGAAGCCGGATCCGCTTCGACTCACTCTCATGGAACAGTCGAAGGTATGCTGAGACGGTAATGAGGGGTGATCGGTTCGCAATATACGCCCCCGCCTGCGTAATGGCCAGTGGGATATATTCTAAGGCCTGGACTAACGCCGACTCATCCTCTGCTGGTGATTGGCTGTCAGGAATCCTTACCCGCAACAAGGCCAGCGATTCGGCCTCGTTCATCGGCGGGACGTGGATGACCAGACCGTCGGTCCCTACCAGATTCCGTGCTGCCAGACCATTTCGCGATGTGATCAGGATAGATCCGTGGCTTGCCTGGGGCAGGAAAGTAACGAGAGCGGCACGTCCTTCTGTGTCGTCACTACGGAAAAAGATCTGGTCATCATCCGCATTATCCAACACCATCAGCCAGCGACCATTGCTCTTGTCGCACAACCACTGATACACCAGCTGGAAGATATTCGTCTTCGGGTCGTCTCGTCCGAGAATCTCCGCGACCGCGGCGATCTGCTGATAACCCTCTTCCAATCGTGCCTCGTTACTGGCGTGGATCCAAAAAACCCACATGTCCGGTGCCGATTCTCGCACACGAGAGGAATACTCGATGGCCGTTTGTGTTTTGCTAGAAAATAAAAATGTATCAGCCGTAATTCAAATGACCTTTCTCAATGAGGAGAGCGAACCCGACACCAGCTAATCCCACCAATGCCACCCGCTCGTGACGCTGGCCGATCGCGGCATGCTTTTCCATCACCGCACCGATGACATCCTCGCGGCCCACAAACATCGGGTCCTGCTTAAAAGGTACCGTGGAGCACGGCCGAGGCCGGTGGCGCACCTGCGCTTAATGCAGCCTTGGTTAGTGCCTGGAAAGATCCTGGAGGAGAGCGACTTACTGAACCGAGCCGCCACCACCGCCGGTGCATCTTTGGCAAACTGTCGCAATTTTTCCAGCGCCGTTCGGTACCCTGCCGCGTTACGTGTGTCGAATTTGACCATCATCGAGTGATCTGCGTGCAGCGGCACCTTGTCCTCCACATGATCGGGAAGCTGGAGAAGCGCCGAATCCGCGTCGACCGTCGTGATGAAGTCGCCGGTGCGTTTCCATCGTCCGCTTCCCGTATCCTACTGTCATGGTCAGCGCGGGTCAACGAGTCAGGTGGGGGCACCTATTGTACCAAAACTAGCCGTCTTGTCTGCTCCGTCTCGTAGAAACTGACCACTTTTCGATCCCGAATCAGGTTCTTGAAATCCGCGAGTTGGTGGACGAGGAGATCGGATCTGCTGGAGATCTGCTGCAACAGTTTCTCGCGAGGATGCTTGCCATCGCCGGCCAGCATCTGCTGGATATCTTCCACGACCAGCCCTTTGTGCGGGATGCCAAAGAACATCATGCTATATGTGGCACGGTGAAGCGACGTAATCGCCGAATGGTCTTCATCCATCGCCTGGATCGCTCGGACTAGGCACTGGAATACCATATCAGCATGGGCGAACCGAATGACTGCTTTTTACTCACATGGGCCAGAATAATCCCTCCAAAGCTGTGTGCGATAAAGAAAAGAGGCCGTTCTTGCAGCTAGTCACCTCATGAGCTCTAATTTGGTTATCTTTAAAGACCACTCGGCACATTACCTCCTTGGTGTTCCGAATCTTCTTGATCTCCTCCATCAGCTCTCGTCCATAGTCGAGGATCGTATCGACCCCGTGGCTCGACAGCTTCGAGTTGTACCCGTAGATCATCGTGCGGCACTGCGGGAGGTCCTTTGACAGGAAGTCCCGCAGCCACATCCGACCGAGGTTCCCTCGTCCCTGCCATGATCCGTATGCGTGTCCGTCTAAACCCGCAATCGCAATGATACTATATCGTGCGATCAGTCAGTATCAACTGATTAGAGATCCACAGAGACACACGGTCTTACTCGGCAACCACGGGCTCTTTGTCATCCGGCGAGTAGAGCTGCGTAAATCCAAAGAAGTGGCAGTCAAAGCTAATATCGCTGTCGTCCATCTCCACCTGCCAGTCTCCGAGAGGATTCAACGTCAACTCGGAGAGGAAATCTGGCACGCCACCGCGAAACTGCACCAACGCTACTCTTTCTCGGTCTGGATCATAACATGAAGGTACGATGGTGATCTCGGGCTTGATTTGCGATCTTTCCTCGTCGCTGATGTTGTCGTTGCAGGCTTTCTGTAACGAAGCATGGAGATCCTCATCAGGCATGTCCCTCGACAGGTCCGTCACCCGAAAGACGTGCGACTTTCTCTGGCTCGTCTGACTCGCCATCGCGATTTGATTCCCATGCTCAATAATGATGGATTAGCACAGGTAGGAAGAAGTTGGAACTGTTTATGAGCTGAGATACGCCTCCTCAGCCTTGTCGACGAGGCGTGGTCAGCGGGGGCGGGGTATTGGGCATGCACCTGGAATCATTGCTGCTACCACACCGGAGATAGTGTACTAAAAGGCAATCCACTTCAAATATTTCGCGTACATCCTTTACTGCCCACATCTGTATCGACTTGTCGCTGTCACCGATATAAGTTACAGTATATTGTAGAGCCTTTTACCGCCATACTGTGTCGATCTCTTGCTGCAACCTAGTCACGTGAGACTCTTACAAGAGCAAGGAAATCAAATTGCGGGGTTCGGCATGGGCGAACCACAAGGCTGACTGGTGTGCGACTAATCTAAGTACGGTTTAGCGCTGAAATGCATGAGGAGAGGAGCCACTTTTCCGTAGGTGGATTCAGGGACGAACCCAAAAATCTCCTCTTTCCGGGGGATGCTCTAGACCCTGAACGCCACGTGACCGATGATCCACCTCTAGGCAACAACGTGCGTTTTTCCATCCGAATCATCGTTCAAGTCAGAATTGTGGTGGAAAATTCACCTGGTCGAGTTGCCCAGATGAACACTCCAACAAATTCCCTGAAATTCATTAGGCCGTCGATTTGGACTTATACGCACTTACTTTTGCTCATCTGGATGTTTTAATTCCCCTCTTGGTGTTTGTGGTTAACAGTATGGTAGAATTTTACACATACCATGGCCCTGTTCAACAGAACAGAACTATGTGTGAATATCAAACACTCCGCAATCAACGATTGAAATGAAACCATCATTCAATGAATCTACCCTTCATTAGAAAGATGAACACTGCATTTCGACAGAATCTGCCAAGTCTGTGCCTGGTGAAGTTGTTTCCAAAAGAACCTCATTTAAGGCCGCTCCAGGATGATTTCAGTCTCAATTCAGCATGTCAGGTCCTGGATTCCACTTACGGCCTGTGTTTCACGTAATTGTAGACTCTACCCCTGTATCCATGTAAAAGCTGAATAGCTTCATAATATCAGTAGATGACCTCGAGTAAACTGAGTATTGGTCTCGATATCGATGCCGTCCTACGCGATACGGTCGAGGTCAACCGGAATTCCCGCGTCCACGCTCTGGCGCCGTGCCAATAACAAGCCGTCGATCGCCGACAAAGCCGCCAATCAGCAGTACCTCACTCCGTCCGAGGAGCAAGCGTTGGTCGAATACGTCTTGCGTCTAGCGGACCACGGCTATCCACTTCCAGTCAAGTTTCTACGGTCGCTCGCTCAGACCATCGTGCGCCAGCGATCCTCGATTTTCCAGATCACGGACCCTGATCTCGACGTCCGACCACCAAGAAAGAATTGGCCGCAGGGGTTCTATCGCCGACACCCGCAGTTGAAAGCGCGACGGCTGAGAGCCATTGATTGGAAGCGAGATGGCTCGCAGATCGAAGACAAAGTCCGACACTGGTTTGCCATCATCGGTCGAGAGCTGGCCGATCCGGCCATTCTTCCGGAGAATGTTTATAACATGGACGAGACGGGAATCCTGCTCAGCGTTCTCAACTCCCTCAAGGTGCTCATCAGCAAAGACGACTTGAGAAAGCATCGAGGAACGGCCGTGAAGCGGACGCTGATTACAGCCATCGAGTGCATCTCTGCGGACGGTCGGTCTCTCCATCCTCTCATTATCTGGCCGGCTGCCACCCATCGCAGCTCGTGGACCACTCACGCCACCCCTGGATGGCATTTTGCCTGCTCGAAAACCGGCTATACCAACACCGACATCAGCCTGTACTGGGTGCAGCATGTGTTCGATCCGCAGACCCGAGATCGAGCGGGCGATCAGCCGCGACTCTTAATCTGCGATGGTTTCGGCACCCATGAGTCTCTGGAGATCCTGAAGTTCTGCTTTGCCAACCGCATTATTCTGTGTCGTCTCCCGTCCCACACGTCACATAAGTTACAGCCGTGCGATGTGGGTGTCTTCAGCCCTCTCAAAACGGCATATCGGGCACAGGTCGAGCAGGCATGTCGAGCTGGAGTGAGTACCATCGGCAAGCCACACTTCACCTACCTGTATGATCGCGCGCGGAAAGAGGCATTCACACCTCGAAATATACGATCCGCCTGGTCGAGAAGCGGCCTCTTTCCATTCGATCCGTCTCGCGTCCTCCGAGAGTTCCAGGTGTCACTGCCCGAGATCCAGACCAAGATTGCTGTGGACCATCCGAATGTGTCCTCTCATCCCTGTCGCACCCCAACCACCTCGGACCACCTCGCCTCACTTTGTAGCGAGGTGGAGCAAGATACGCAGAGTTTGGACAGTGCGTGTAAACGTCGTCTGCAAAAACTCGGCCGCGCCACTTCCCAGGTCTTCGCGGAACGTGCGCTTCTGCTGGAGGAGAACCGAGTCTTATTCGAACAGAACAATGAGAAATCCTGCCGACAATCCAGTGGTGCAACGGTTGTCGGACACGCCAAAGTGATGAGCTACGAGGACATCATTGAGGCGCAGAAGAAACGCGACACGACGACGACGAAACAAGTTTCAACACGGAAAAAGAGAGCGAATGCCGGGGACAAGCTGCTTTCAAAATCAGAGGAGCAGCGCAAGGCTGAGCAGGAGATTCGAGCTTGGAATATGAGTGATTATTGCTCGGTTTTAGATTTGTAGACTCGATTATCATTAGAATGCTGTGTCTCTACCAATTCATCGCGCAGTACTCTCACCGTTGTTAGATTTTATATATTTCGCTTTACTACAGTGTACGCACACTATAATCTACCAGTCGTTGCTACAGATACAGTAGATTGCATAATCAGCTTGACAATCAAACAAACATTACTGTGAACCTACAGACGTGAGCAGAATTACGCTAGTTCTAGCCAAGCAATAATGTTAATCCGAAAATTACGCTTGACGGTATTGTTACACGTTTTATTCTATAATACAGGTAAACAATAAACCGTTTCTAGAAGGTTCTACTTCCCCTGATTAAACACGTGCCTCGAACACGTGCCTCGTGGACCTGACAAAGAGGTTGGTGATGTGTTCTCTATTTCAACATCAAGACAGTGGCCTTTAGGCAAGTCTTGTATACGCAAGGCCAGCTAGTACTCTCGAGACGGAGTACTGGTGGTGGAGAAGTGCATAACTCATGCAGCTACTAGTAATTCTTCTTGGCCTGTTAGCTGCAGCCCCCATGCAATATGGTCGATGGTTACGAGGCTAACATACGGGAACGCTAATATGAGGTTTATCAGCAGCACTTATCATATCGTGACTATGAGTTACAGTCCCCGCTATGCCGAAAATGAATTGCCTCAGCCCAATGATCATGATTCATGGAATAGCGACGCTTTGTATGCCCCCACCCCAGGTAGTTTCAGCCAAACGTACACACCACGCGTGCGTAGTCCTAGTCGCCACGTTGAACGAACATGTTCGCCACAAGAACCACAGTTAGATCAATTATATTTCATCCCTTTCGCTTTGTGGGATAAGGAGAGGGCATACGATAAACAACCACCAATCTATATTCACTACCTAATTGACTAGAAGGTTACTCTAAATAACAATAACCATCCAGTCACCAGAATCACAAAACCAGATCTAGTCCTTACGCCCAGTATCTACTAGCAAGAAATTCTAAAGAAGAAGATTAAGAACATAAAGCGCCGAAGAGCGTTCACTAACCAACAGGTTCAGCCAGATTACACTACAATAATAGCCTCTATGCTGAATAACCGCTCGCCAAAGTTTCACCAACAATTTAAGGGTATAGATATTGACTAGACAAATATAGAGAGGCAAATTCTAAGATAAAGCGAACTCTTTCACAAAGGCAAAAGACTCAAACTTAACATTTATATTAATTACTTATCGGATGACAACGAACCGTCAAGAAATGGTGAAAAGCAGAACACAAGATCAGTTACAAATAGCATGCTTACAGATCACGATACTCAAATTGATGCCGAACAGAGTTCTGGTCATTATTCAACTTGGCAAGATATTTATAATAAGATGCGTTGCTCCAGATCACCATACAAAAATGCAGAAGGGTACTGCTAGCAGGACCCACATAGAAAAAAACATTATAAACTCAAAACACATCACCTAAAGCGTCTTGTCAATATAGTGCAGAAAAAACGCCTTCATCTCGAAACTCATGATGATGTCCCAGATAATATTCGGCAGCAGCTCTATACAGAGGACCAAAAATCCCCAAAACAATATAATACCAATAGAAACTCATCCATTAAATCACCTTACCCACCTATTCATATCAATTTCTTACCAGCACAATCTCCTCAACTTTCTATAATAGCTACCCCAACTGTTACACCACCTCTATTGCTATATTCAACTTCTGGCCCTCCTAACCCTATAATCATTCCGGATCTTCCACTAGATGTGACAGTGGAAGAGTATGCCAGCTAGCAGAAATCACAAATGGCTTCTCAAGAGATGAAGGACCATGTCGATAATACTTGCAAGATAGCATTAGCAAATGGCTTTGATCTTAGACAAATAGACAAAGATCAAAACCCAAGCTTCTTCACTGAACGAGGTGTGATGGAAGGAGTAGCGCGTCGTTTCATTAAGGAAATCCGCGAGTGGTCGAACACTTATGAGCCGCTATTTTGATTTCTTACCATTGCCTTTGCTTTTCCTGTTCATCACAGTACAGCACTTGCATTTTCTAATTATATCAGTTCAATGAGCAACGCGATTTTGGATTTCACTTTATGGGACTCGTAATCGAAGCAAGTTCCAACTCCGGAGATTAGTAAAAATCTTGCACACTTTTAGCTCACTTCATTTGCTTGACATGTTTCATTGTGTAAAAATATATTAATCACTCGTTAAAACATTCCAAAATTTCTTGTACCCAAGTACATACTGAATTGCGTGGGTTAGAGAGATGTATGTACTCGACATCCTCCTTGCCCCCCCCCCCCCCCCCCCCCCCCCCGGCCCTTGCGCCAGCCTGATGCCGGCCAACTTCGCCCTCTCCAATGAGGCCGAAGGGGATGGCTGAAAGACATATGCAAATCCATCGACATCTCTTATTGTGTGGTAGATAAGCTTTAAGAATCGGAGGCTGGCAACGGATACCGAGCAAGATCTGGTCTCTAAATCCAGTTCACATTGGCGGCTGAATACGAGTTCGGATGATGGAATGCATCAAGAATATACTCTAGCGCTCGCGTGGCACCTTGAGAAGCGTAATCTAAAAACACGCAAGATCATGTTGGAATCATTAACCATCATCAACCTCACCGTCGCCGTTAGACACAATGAGTTCGACCGTAGGCGCTCCGTCAAATATCCCGTCAGGGAATATAACGACTCTTCCCAAACTTCTTCGCAAGAAAACCTTGGCCCGTAGGCCAGTGAGGTGACTTGGACGTTTCATGAAGTCGAAATTTTTCAACGCAAAAGCAAATATTGTTTCAAAATCTGGGCTCGATGACGACTCAAACAGAACGCCTGCAACTATGTTAAGCAAGAACATGTATGCTCCTGTCTTTTCTTCTCTCTCGGGAACTGGAGACCCGGCTTCAATGAGCATCTGCGCTATTAGGCCGGACCTTTCTCCCAGCCAAGCTTGATCGCCCAAGTCTGCAGTGGAATCAAATGAAGTATTGTTCAGCGTTGAGTCCACGGAGCCTCCTATCAGCCCTTCAAAATGCTGCCTGAGGAGAGCTGCCATCAGAGGTGTCAGCCCCACGTCATTTTCAGCCAACAGGTCTATGCCGTCGAGTTCAAGAAGCAGCGAAACGGTCGCGACGTCGCAGAAAGAGACTGCATTGTAGAGTGGCGTCTGGCCATCCTTGTCCCTGGAGTTGAGTGCTCGACGGGCGTCCTCACTGATCAGTCGACCCGGGCTGGCCTCGATGAGCGTGCGTGCAAGTGAAAACTGCTGATCTGCCTTCAGCTGGAGGTCCGGGACAGCCACTGACGCATGGAGGACGTTGTAGCCGTCTCCCCTGGTCCTACAGCAGTATATGTTTGCCCCACTTTTGAAGAGGAGCACGGCGCACTCTTTGGCAGATGAAGTTATCGCCAGGCACAACGGCGTCCCGTGCTCTCCAATGTCGACGTCCAAGGGTGCGCCCTTCTCAATTAAAAATGTTGCTGCGCGAACTGCGTTACGTTGCGCAGCACTGTGAAGTGGAGTAAGACTATTTTGCAAGGCATTGAGGTACTACATAAGTGTACGATAGGTCAGCATCCGTCAAGGCTAGTGAGTGAAAACAAAGAGCTAAAAGACGCAATCTTGTCGATCTTACCTGCTTCCGGTTTTCTTCCTCTCGGACGCCTGTAGCACTATTGACGAACTTTCCCCAGATAACACCTAGGACCCCGATTGCATTGTGGTTAGCCGCTTGGCAGAAGAGAGAAGGCATCACATCCTCGAGGGTATCACGAACATGCGACCTTCGAAACAGAACAGAGAGTGGCCCATTAAGATCATTAACCACACAGTATTCGACGATCGTAAGCAGGAACTTCCGGCTAAATAAAAATTGAGACTCGTTGAACCCCGACAAGGCATGCTCCATGATGGTTATCGACGGCGGTGCTAAAGAGCTCTCTAAAATCGCAGCTACAACCCAGGCCTCCACGGGTGAAGACACACCAAGGAAGGAAAGCGCCGTGGGATCGGGGCCGAAGACGGTTTTTTCTTCTATATCTGGCATCTTTGGGTTTACACCGAGGTCCTTGAAAATGCGCCATATGTACTGGCCATGCAAAGCAATGTTTGAAAGAGGGTGGTGCATCGGTAACAGGACGTTTCTCTGAGGAAACACTGCCAAGATGTGACCGAGGGTTTTTCGGGCGGCTTCTTCGTAATGGTTCCCGTGGAGGATCCATCGAGCGAAGGGCGCCATCGTAGATCCCATGAATAGGTGCACACCGATAAGATGCACCATCGAGATGAGATGCTCGTCTGCTTCGTCACATCTCCTACTCGCGACGTTTGAACTGACCCCTGGTACCCGGACTAGTTCCTCGACCAACTCGTGAAAGTGAAGAGAGACGGCAAAGTGAAGCGGCGTCAAGCGATATTCATGTAGCCCTAACATTATTTCCGCGATAGCAAATACTTCATCTCCGAGTTCTACAAGCGCCCGGACTGCGGCGAGGTTCCGCATAGCCACCGCAAAGTGAAGCGGCGTACAGTTTCTGGGTAGGTGGAAAGAGTGCTCGTCAAGTTCTACGGGGAGTGTAGTCCTAGCGTTAAGCGGCGAGCCAGCGTAGACCAGGAGCCTTCCGATATCATCAACATCTTTGTCTCCAAAAAAACCGAGCCAATGAAGTGGTGTCAGTCCTCGCATGTTCGTTGACCTAGCGTCCGCTCCTATTGAAATGAGATATCGCACGACAAGCGCTTGGCCGTTGCGACAAGCAAGTAAAAGCGGCGTGTCCCCGTATCGATTTGTTTTTTCGAGTCTATCTGTTCCTTCCTCCTTCTCCGCCTCCTTAATGAGATGGACTGTTCTACACTGCGAGTCCTGGGAGGAGTCCATTCCAAGGCATTTGACTGCGTGAAGAAAGGGGCTTTCCTGGAATACGTGAGTTGTCCCTAAGTTTTGCTTGAGGTACGTCTTCTCGTCCTTGATGCCAGAGGATACAAAACGCAGCTCCAGCTCTTTTAGTTTGTGAATTATCTCCTCGACAGATTCATCCTTGTCGAGGCCTATTGTGAAACCTCGATTGAAATCGATGGCACGATCGCCGACCTCGTCAAGATCTTCCTCGACTAAATGTGTAGGCCGGCTGAAACCGTGAGAGTGCGGCTTGTTCTTCGACATCACAATATCCATGAGTTGGCCGTCCTTGAATAGTATGGCCTTCGTCTGCTTTATCCGCTCGCTGTAGTCAAGGTAGAGAAGAGACCGCGAACTTACTAGATGCAACTTTTGCTTTACTTGATATCCCGTGGCTGCTTCGAGCCGATCTAAAATTAAAAAAGAACCTGCATGTCCGAATTCCGCGGCTTGCTGAAGATGTTCTATAGCCTTTCTTATATCCGCATCCGTGCCGAGGCCGAGAGCGTAGCAGCAAGCGACAAAATGCGCTGAGTCGGCCGTGGGTTTCCAGAACATTTCTGAAGCTTCGTAGAATATCTGGGACTGAATAAGTGCCGCTTCCTGTGGTTTACTGTTCATGGAAAGTATGGTCATGAACTGAAAAGGCATCAGTCAGTCAGATGATAAGACAGCTCAACCATATTAGCGCAGCTCCGTACTTCGTATGGACGGCGTGGACGGGTTGGGACCTTCCCAAATGGAACCACTAATCCTTGCCGGTAAGGCCCAACTAGAGGACTGCTTATCGAAATCAGTCAGAAGACGCAACGGCTAGAACTAAGAACTATTGGTGCCTCATATACGATATCAGGCTCATCTCAAGAGTCCACGATGTCAACAAAGAGCTGATCGGTAGACAACGACTTACTTGCTCTGAGTCACGTGATCACCATCATTATCGATCCATTTACTGAACCTTGCAAGAACAGCCGCTGCCGATGATCGCTGCTTCGGGTCGTCTTGGAGGCACATCTCGAGACTTTGGTCCACCATTACTATGCAGTCTTCATTCTCTACCTTGTATAGCTCCGGTGCCCAAAGCTCTAAAGACTTCCGGCATTCCGTAAGCACACCCGAGGGAGTGGTACAAAATGAGTCAATCAAGTCTTCTATAAGGAGCCCATCGGGTTGGAGGCCCTGCCTGCGCAAATATTCTTCTGCCCTCGCTGCCATGTCTATGCCATTGTTCAGTATGGCACATAGCAGCAGGCCAAGTCCGAAGACATCGCATAGGTAGAAGTCTTCTACATCCACCACTCCCTCGCTTTTGCCTAGTGCGTCTACTGAGTCATTGTCTCGCGCGGATGTAAATGTAGCTTTGTCTCTTCTACGAACTTCTGGAATGGTGAAGGGTCGGGTGCCAGTATATTGAGGCTTCTCAGTTCCTGCGTCGAAATCACTCATTACAAATGAATGGCTGAAGTCAGAAATCTTGGGCGTAAGCCGGTCGAAATCGCCAAGATCGCCAAAGAGGAGGATGTTGCCGAGCTTCAGGTCGCCGTGAACAATTCCGACATTATGTAATTCACTGAGGCCGTTTGTGACGGCCCGGCAGAGACGAATCTTCTTACAAACGTCCGGTTGAAACCATTCGGGCTGGTGGCTTTTGAAGAACTGCTCCAGCGTCGGCGTCTCAGAGTTCGCTACAGGCATGACCAGACAAGGGGAGAGGCTGGTCCTCCCATTGATGACAACTTCCTCCCAGAAGTAGCCGAGTATGATTGTAATATTCTTCGAGTGCTGGAGTGGCGGAAACGACATGATCCTCATGTCCATGTAGGCAGCTCGCAGCCAAGACTCGAGCGACACGTCTTGGTCAAACCACGAACCCCGTCGCCGTTTCTGCTTGATGGCCACCACTTGAGTCTCAACTTCTCCGTGCAGTGGCCCGACTACTGACTTGTATACCGTGGAAGTTGCGCCTTCACCGAGAAAAGCCCGTGTGTTTTGGAATTCGGCAGGCGAGAAGAGACGCAAGTCATTGTCAACAGCTGTAGACACGAATGCATAGGTAAGCGAAACCGGCTTAATCGACCCAGTCTCTGAGTCAGATAAAGCATAGCTTCCTGTGTCTGACCAGACGGCCGAGTTGCGATTCATATTTCGCTGATAACGTTGAATTAAAAAAAAATAATAAAAATAATAAAAAATAAATACAAATGGCAGTATTGCTGGAGAGACTTTTGCGTAGAGTCCCAGGTACAGAGGTGGGAGTCAAAAGTCGTGGCAATGCGCTAAATATTAGCTTTAACGATAGTCTTATAAAGTGTAATTTAAATGTTTTATTCCTAAAATGAACAAATAAAAGAGCTTTATTCTATTACTAGCTGTAATGAATGCTGATATATATTTCTAGCGCCAATTAGCGCATATTAGCCATCACTTTTACCACCTTACCCATGTGGGCAGGTGGGGTAATCGGTAAGCGGACGATCCCGCCTTTTAACCGCAAACTTATCTAGTCACCTAGTGGAAGTTAATCTCGCCTCCACCTCCACAGTCATCCAACTTTTCACTTGGCGTACCCACGCTTTGAAGCAAGCGGGTGCTTGTGCCCTCGCCACAGATGCTATGATGGAGATTCCGGGCCTGGCTTTGGCAACGTTGTCGGCACTCGAAAACTTAGTTCATGCCTTCAATCATGTGGCAGCATTCGTTAGGAATGTCAAGCACGTTGGGGAAGATCAGGAGAATATTATCGTTAGAATCACGACCGAAAAAGCGATTACACTTCAACTAAAAGCACTCTTGTTCACGGAAGGAAAGGACTACCCCTGTCTCTTTCTGCAGCTAGACGAAGGTGCTCAGGTAGGCATGTCCGCCATTCTGCGAGCATTCGAGCAGACCATCGAACGCTATATACCACTTCAGGAACGTTATAACTTTAAAGAAACCGCCAAAGCTTCAAACGATGGATCCGCCCAAGATTGCGGAAGGAAGAAGTCCTTGAATACCACCTTCGAGAATATGACGAAGACCGCCCGCTGGTCGGCCGGGGATAAGAAAAGGGTGGCGGCGCTAGTCGACGAGTTCGAAGTCTGGAACAAGAAGATTAAACAACTTATCGAGATTGAAATTCTGGACCGGCAGATCCGTGTCGATGGCCATCGGCCCAAGCTTCAGATATCCTCAACGAGAGAGGCTAAGCAGCTCGGCATCGAGGACGCTTTAGCTGCGCAGGCGAAGGCACTCATGCCGCTGCCGCCGCCCGGAGGCGGTCAAATCGGAGACTTTGAACAGTCGTGGATGGAGCTGCGAGACACCAAGGAGCAGGAATCAGGGAATTTCGAAATCGGCAGCTACAGAGGCCACAGTGTCGTTGTGGATTCGAAACTGTACAGCGGCTACAAGCCCGAGGCTGAGAAGAAGGAAGTCGTCCCAAAGGCCCATTTAAACCAGCTCGTATCCGTCCTACAACACTTGCAGTCATTTGAATCGTCAGTCCCCGAATGCCTCTGCTGGGTGAATCGGTCGGACCAAGGCTTACTTTCGCTTCTTTTTAAGTTACCCTCCGATCTCTACCCAAAGCCCCAGTCTCTACTCCATGCACTGCCCGACAGGTCATTCTCCTTCGGGCCACCTCTCGAAGAGAGGCTCGATGTCGCGTACGGACTTGCCTCGGTCGTTGATAGGCTCCACTCGGTCTCATGGATTCACAAGAACATCCGGAGCGAGAACATACTCTTCTTCTACACGAAGGCTTCCATTGCAGCCCCGGCATCGAACGAGCCTGAGGTCAGCCAGGCGCTACCACCCAAATGGTTTCTTTATGGCTTTGAATACGCCCGCAGGATTGATTGGGCCACATCTAGAAAACTGGATACAGACCGCAACCGCAACATCTATCGTCATCCGGAACGATGGGGTATTCCAAGCGCAGACTTCAGGCCAATACACGATATATACGCTCTCGGAGTTGTCCTACTCGAACTAGGGATGTGGCGCAAGGCAACATCCTTAGTCGGGACGGATGAACCTAGGCCCCCTGATCCGATTCAAGTCCGTAGCAGATTAATTGAGCGAGCCGCCAGACACCTGGGTTTTACAGCTGGAACGGCCTTTCGCGACGTTGTCCTGCGATGCCTTAAAAGTGACTTCGACGTTAAGTTGGGTGACAGTTATGAAGCCCATAAGCGCCTCGGATCCAAGTTTAGGAGTCTCGTAGTTGACGAGCTACGGGCTCTGGCATTCCCACATCTCGAAGCCAGCCAACAGATAAGGGGAACTGCATGGACCCTTGAAGAAGACATGGAAGACTCAGAAACGAGTTCAGATTGAGAATGTTTAGGTATACAATATACAGTATAGCGCCAGGCAGCAATGATCCCAAGGCTCCACAGCCGGATAACGAGCCCCGCACGTAGTGAATCTTCAGCTTGTTCCAAATCATTCACAGTATAGGATCATATCAAACAACACCTCTCATCTAAAGGAGACTGGAAATCCTAATGCTCGTATCTTATGCTACACGTATCTGATGTACATGTAATCTAAAGCTATCTCATTGCCTTGATTTTGTGGAGATTGTTACTGTAACCTGAATGTATGATCAAAGCGTTGGCAACCATCTAGTTCACATTTCATCTTGCGTTAAACCAGCGTGCCGGAAATGACCTTTCGCACTTTTTTCACTCGCCCCTACTGTATCGACGCACCATTCTAGGAAGCAGGTAAAGTCTCGATTAGAGTCCTCTTCAAAGACTATCCAATTTCGCCTAATGAATGCTTTAAGTTCAGCAAAGAACTCTTCAATTAGATTCAAGTCTAGTAAATATAGTAGCAAGTATACTAATTTAACACCTACAATCACACATATTTCCTCTAGCCGTTCCGAGTAATGGAAAAATACATTATCCATAATAAGAACTGATTTTGGTTTAGGCCATTTCCCGCAATGTTGGAGGAGCTACTCAATAAAATCTTTAAACATAGCAGCGTCTATAGACCCCTAGAAGATCCAAGATAGCACTATACCATCATAAGTATAAGCAGGTAAGATTTGATGACATTACTCCTAGTAAAATTTACATATCTACATAGATGTTGTACTAAAAGAAGACTAACCAGTTCATCTAAACTCTACATATTTATTACATCTAGATTTATTGACGAAGACCAGCTAATCTAGTTCAAAATCAATGATCTAATATCTATATTTATCTCACAAATCCTAGTTATACTTCTTTGCCTTATTCTGTACTGTCTTCTTCAACCAACTAATTAAGGCAAGGGCCCTGCTAATACTACTTATTATAATCTTTATATTAAACTCATCCTATAAGAAGATAGCTATTTTATATAAAAACAAAGTGGGCTTTTCAATAAGGTAATCACAAAGAGCTCTCAATATCTTAGATGTAATGATACATGGTCAACCAACTAGAATTACCAGGGCTCTGGCATTGCCAAACTATTTAAGATTTGATTATATATAATAAACTGATTGTTGACTACAATCAACAATGCTGGCAACCTCTGATACTGTGATGCCATCGCTTAACATATCACAGATAAGTTGAATCTTTGATAATGCAAGTCTTGGTGCCATGTCATAATCATATAGTAATGGACTTGAGAATGTCCTACTGTTGTTCCACGAAGGGAGCTTGGCCATAATCCTAGCTAAGCTAGTACAGGTAATTTACAAGTGGAACTGTTCCATTACTAGCTAATACTACGAACTCTGTATCAAACCATGTGGAATTATTCCGGAGCTAGCCATATATAGACTGGTGTGTCTCCACTCCCCGTCTATAGTGCGGAGTAATGTTTATTTGATTGTCAAGCTGATTATGCAACTTACTGTACATGTCAGCTACCCTATCGATACAGTTCGTATTTTCGCTATAGCTGATTATCGTAAATAATCCCGCAGCATTGCTGTTGAGACAGAGTA
Source organism: Talaromyces sp. F31 (assembly GCA_037356135.1). Classification (NCBI taxonomy): domain Eukaryota; kingdom Fungi; phylum Ascomycota; class Eurotiomycetes; order Eurotiales; family Trichocomaceae; genus Talaromyces; species Talaromyces sp. F31. The sequence continues at coordinate 3,786,892 of JAYXSF010000034.1, forward strand.
TTTGGGATTATGACTTGGCTGGCGGGTAGGGTTCGGTCAGGCAGCACTGCGCTCCTACGAGGCTGAATTTATTGATCAGCTTGGTGCGGGGTTTTGTGATCAGGATCAAACATCGTCTGTATGATCAGAAGATGTCCTGATTGATATTGGTTAGCGATGTTAAATAACAACTCTATTCTCTGTGTGACTTTCTTTACGATCGCGACTTGTTGGTGTCGCAAAATATATTAATGATACTTTTATTGAGTTATCCAAGACTATTCCAAGGCTGAACGTAATCTCACTATTTTCGACAAAGACCATCTCCTTCATTTCACAGCATCCAGCGTTATCTTAAGGTTGACGATATTGAAAACCTGGTGTTGGCAGAAAATGTTACCACACGCAAAAACCGCACCTTTGCGATGTCCCTTCCACGAAGACCATCAGCTCAATGACGATTTTGATGCATCGCTTGATTATCTGCCCGGCCATCCACGCATCAAACTGAGCGATCATAGGGGTTTGTTCGATTTCATTCGTCAGGAAGTCTGGTCCGAGGACCTCGAGTCGATATCGGGCAAACTCTGGTGGATGTCGAAGCAGGATAGCGGCAATATCTCTCCGTTGCATCGACAGACAGTCAAGGGCCGACAGATCATCATCACCGAGGATCCTCGGTTGCATCTGGTCTGGATCGATAACCGAATCTTTCTCAAGCCACTCCCCCGGTACTTAACATCATACGCCGTCTGGAATACGGTCCTGAGCGATCCGTCGATACACGATGCGGCTGCCAAACTACGGAAGGCTGCAATCGGGTATCTGCGAACCTATTTCTACCTCATCCGATATGAGTCTGATCTACGACTCGCACAAGATCCCGCTCTCGGTCTGGTTCCTGCAGATGTGAGTTGGTCTCAGTACTGCCGGTTCAGTGCCTACTTCAACGACATCACGGACGACGAAGTATCAGGACGATATCATTACGGGGAGATCAGACTAACGCGACTGAACTACTATGCCCCACTTCTCTTAGGAAAGAGCCATTACCAACGGGTGGACTATCAGTACCGAGCGTACTTCGCTCGAATCCAGGGGCCAGTGATATCTGCATTTGCATTTTTCTCAATTCTGTTGAATTGCATGCAAGTGAATCTCGCCGCAGCCGCTGCGGATGAGAAGTATTCGAATTTTTCATTGATTGCAAGTTTCTTCTGGCTGAGTACACTGATTGGAGCTGTGGCCTGTGTCCTATTGTTGATGCTAATATTTCTTTTTCTATATAAAGTGATTAGAGAGTGGAGGTTTGCGATACCCAACCGGCTACAGCGTGAAAAGCTTCCACAGGCGCCAAAACTAGATAGCCATGTGTAAATGGCAGCATATGCAGGTTTCGGACATGTATTGCTCATTTGTAACTTGTATCTCCCAATCGGCTGGAATAGAGTCCTTTTGAGAAGAGAAAAGCCGTGGCGGACTTAATGTATTCCCCGAAAATCCATCTTCGTTGAATCACAATGCGTGACCTCGCTTTCCGTACAAACTAGACCTTGTTGATATGCACAGTGCTGAACTTACGAGTATTCAATTGATGGGCGTTTTCCTATCACAGTACGGATCAGTTTCTCCAACTTGAATGATCGCCCAGTGTTTGTCGACAATGGCGTTTAAAAACTACCCTATACCGACAAACGCCAAGCGAGGATCAGTGGAGCAAAAGTAAACAGCCATAAGCAGAAAATTGATGGCTCGGTTATGATGGAAAAAAAGGCGTTTGCCCATCGACGACCCTGACGGATTGTGCGGGCAAGTACGAGTGTGTTCTGGGCAACCTTGACCGGGTGAATTTTCCACCACAATTCTCACTTGAACTGATGTTTCTGATGGGGAAACGCACGTTGTTGCCTAGAGGTGGATCATCGGTCACGTGGCGTTCAGGGTCTAGAGCATCCCCCGGAAAGAGGAGATTTTTGGGTTCGTCCCTGAATCCACCTACGGAAAAGTGGCTCCTCTCCTCATGCATTTCAGCGCTAAACCGTACTTAGATTAGTCGCACACCAGTCAGCCTTGTGGTTCGCCCATGCCGAACCCCGCAATTTGATTTCCTTGCTCTTGTAAGAGTCTCACGTGACTAGGTTGCAGCAAGAGATCGACACAGTATGGCGGTAAAAGGCTCTACAATATACTGTAACTTATATCGGTGACAGCGACAAGTCGATACAGATGTGGGCAGTAAAGGATGTACGCGAAATATTTGAAGTGGATTGCCTTTTAGTACACTATCTCCGGTGTGGTAGCAGCAATGATTCCAGGTGCATGCCCAATACCCCGCCCCCGCTGACCACGCCTCGTCGACAAGGCTGAGGAGGCGTATCTCAGCTCATAAACAGTTCCAACTTCTTCCTACCTGTGCTAATCCATCATTATTGAGCATGGGAATCAAATCGCGATGGCGAGTCAGACGAGCCAGAGAAAGTCGCACGTCTTTCGGGTGACGGACCTGTCGAGGGACATGCCTGATGAGGATCTCCATGCTTCGTTACAGAAAGCCTGCAACGACAACATCAGCGACGAGGAAAGATCGCAAATCAAGCCCGAGATCACCATCGTACCTTCATGTTATGATCCAGACCGAGAAAGAGTAGCGTTGGTGCAGTTTCGCGGTGGCGTGCCAGATTTCCTCTCCGAGTTGACGTTGAATCCTCTCGGAGACTGGCAGGTGGAGATGGACGACAGCGATATTAGCTTTGACTGCCACTTCTTTGGATTTACGCAGCTCTACTCGCCGGATGACAAAGAGCCCGTGGTTGCCGAGTAAGACCGTGTGTCTCTGTGGATCTCTAATCAGTTGATACTGACTGATCGCACGATATAGTATCATTGCGATTGCGGGTTTAGACGGACACGCATACGGATCATGGCAGGGACGAGGGAACCTCGGTCGGATGTGGCTGCGGGACTTCCTGTCAAAGGACCTCCCGCAGTGCCGCACGATGATCTACGGGTACAACTCGAAGCTGTCGAGCCACGGGGTCGATACGATCCTCGACTATGGACGAGAGCTGATGGAGGAGATCAAGAAGATTCGGAACACCAAGGAGGTAATGTGCCGAGTGGTCTTTAAAGATAACCAAATTAGAGCTCATGAGGTGACTAGCTGCAAGAACGGCCTCTTTTCTTTATCGCACACAGCTTTGGAGGGATTATTCTGGCCCATGTGAGTAAAAAGCAGTCATTCGGTTCGCCCATGCTGATATGGTATTCCAGTGCCTAGTCCGAGCGATCCAGGCGATGGATGAAGACCATTCGGCGATTACGTCGCTTCACCGTGCCACATATAGCATGATGTTCTTTGGCATCCCGCACAAAGGGCTGGTCGTGGAAGATATCCAGCAGATGCTGGCCGGCGATGGCAAGCATCCTCGCGAGAAACTGTTGCAGCAGATCTCCAGCAGATCCGATCTCCTCGTCCACCAACTCGCGGATTTCAAGAACCTGATTCGGGATCGAAAAGTGGTCAGTTTCTACGAGACGGAGCAGACAAGACGGCTAGTTTTGGTACAATAGGTGCCCCCACCTGACTCGTTGACCCGCGCTGACCATGACAGTAGGATACGGGAAGCGGACGATGGAAACGCACCGGCGACTTCATCACGACGGTCGACGCGGATTCGGCGCTTCTCCAGCTTCCCGATCATGTGGAGGACAAGGTGCCGCTGCACGCAGATCACTCGATGATGGTCAAATTCGACACACGTAACGCGGCAGGGTACCGAACGGCGCTGGAAAAATTGCGACAGTTTGCCAAAGATGCACCGGCGGTGGTGGCGGCTCGGTTCAGTAAGTCGCTCTCCTCCAGGATCTTTCCAGGCACTAACCAAGGCTGCATTAAGCGCAGGTGCGCCACCGGCCTCGGCCGTGCTCCACGGTACCTTTTAAGCAGGACCCGATGTTTGTGGGCCGCGAGGATGTCATCGGTGCGGTGATGGAAAAGCATGCCGCGATCGGCCAGCGTCACGAGCGGGTGGCATTGGTGGGATTAGCTGGTGTCGGGTTCGCTCTCCTCATTGAGAAAGGTCATTTGAATTACGGCTGATACATTTTTATTTTCTAGCAAAACACAAACGGCCATCGAGTATTCCTCTCGTGTGCGAGAATCGGCACCGGACATGTGGGTTTTTTGGATCCACGCCAGTAACGAGGCACGATTGGAAGAGGGTTATCAGCAGATCGCCGCGGTCGCGGAGATTCTCGGACGAGACGACCCGAAGACGAATATCTTCCAGCTGGTGTATCAGTGGTTGTGCGACAAGAGCAATGGTCGCTGGCTGATGGTGTTGGATAATGCGGATGATGACCAGATCTTTTTCCGTAGTGACGACACAGAAGGACGTGCCGCTCTCGTTACTTTCCTGCCCCAGGCAAGCCACGGATCTATCCTGATCACATCGCGAAATGGTCTGGCAGCACGGAATCTGGTAGGGACCGACGGTCTGGTCATCCACGTCCCGCCGATGAACGAGGCCGAATCGCTGGCCTTGTTGCGGGTAAGGATTCCTGACAGCCAATCACCAGCAGAGGATGAGTCGGCGTTAGTCCAGGCCTTAGAATATATCCCACTGGCCATTACGCAGGCGGGGGCGTATATTGCGAACCGATCACCCCTCATTACCGTCTCAGCATACCTTCGACTGTTCCATGAGAGTGAGTCGAAGCGGATCCGGCTTCTCCAGAATGAGGATTCTATCGATCTGCGGCGCGATCCCAGCATTCGGTATGCAGTCATCACCACGTGGCAGTTGTCGTTTGAGGAGATCCAGCGGACACGACCGGCGGCGACAGATCTCCTCGCGCTAATGAGTATGTTCGATCGGCAGGGGATCCCTAAAGACCTGGTGCGGGACGACGACCAAGATATCCTAGATTTTCACGATGCATTGACACCGCTGATCAATTATTCCCTGATCCGGGTGGAAACAGATCACCGGCTGTTTGACATGCACCGGCTGGTGCAGCTATCAGTCCGGGCGTGGCTGGGGACACACCAACAGCTCCGCGGGTGGCAGACTAAATCACGAAGGGTCATGACACGGGTATTTCCGAGTGGGAGTTACGAAAACTGGCCGCAATGTCGATCGCTCCTTGCGCATGCCAGAAGTGTGCTGGAGGCCATGGATGACATTGATGACGGAGATCATGTCACTGTAGCCACGCTTCAATCTAACCTAGGGTGGTATTTAGACCTGCAGGGGAAATATGAAGAAGCGGAAGCGATGCATCGGCGGGCAAAAGAAGGAAATGAGAAGGTGCTTGGGCGTGAGCATCCGGACACGCTCACCAGTGTCAACAACCTTGGACATGTGCTCTCCAGCCAAGGGAAATATGAAGAAGCGGAAGCGATGCATCGACGGGCACTAGAAGGGTATGAGAAGGTGCTTGGACGTGAGCATCCGGACACGCTCACCAGTGTCAACAACCTTGGACATGTGCTCTCCAGCCAAGGGAAATATGAAGAAGCGGAAGCGTGGGTTCGACGGGCTCTAGAAGGAAGCGAGAAGGTGCTTGGACGTGAGCATCCGGACACGCTCACCAGTGTCAACAACCTTGGACATGTGCTCTCCAGCCAAGGGAAATATGAAGAAGCAGAAGCGATGCATCGACGGGCCCTAGACGTCCGAGAGAAGGTGCTTGGACGTGAGCATCCCTCCACGCTCATCAGTGTCAGCAACCTTGGTTTAGTGCTCTCCAGCCAAGGGAAATATGAAGAAGCGGAAGCGTGGGTTCGACGGGCTCTAGAAGGAAGCGAGAAGGTGCTTGGGCGTGAGCATCCGGACACGCTCACCAGTGTTAACAACCTTGGTGTAGTGCTCTCCAGCCAAGGGAAATATGAAGAAGCGGAAGCGATGCATCGACGGGCCCTAGACGTCCGAGAGAAGGTGCTTGGACGTGAGCATCCGGACACGCTCACCAGTGTCAACAACCTTGGACATGTACTTGACAGCCAAGGGAAATATGAAGAAGCGGAAGCGATGCATCGACGGGACCTAGAAGGAAGTGAGAAGGTGCTTGGACGTGAGCATCCTGACACCCTGAGGAGCATCGATGTTTTTTCTGCCTTTTTTAGATGATCATGGAAAGCGTGGATAGATTGGCATGTAGATACTTTTGCTAGACCTCGCCACGACCCGCGGGTCACCCTGACGACCCGGACCGCGACCCGGACCATGGAGGTTCCTGGGTCATGAGTACCGACCCTGACCCTCCACGAGGGTAGGGTCGTTCATGGTGCGACCCGACCCTCAGAGTCGCGATCCGACCCTGAGGGTCGTCAAACAATGCAAACATCACCAGATCACGGGATGCATAAATCCTGTGGATTTTAGCGGTATTTTTGAGTATCTCACTTACCGGTACAACATCGGTAGGTCTCCATAGTGAGCTTCAATTACAATTACTCTGAAACAGTGCATCAAATTGAGTGGAAAGATGAATTATATAGACGCGCTATAGTAGATTGAAACTACATGTTCTACGTTTCATATCCATCAAGTAATCTGGAACGCTTGCGAACTCTACCGGACAATCGGTGCGGCATCTCTGGCAGAGACGTCGCGTCCATGTCATCATCCCGATCACTTTCCGCATCCTCGGCTACATCCCGAAGGCGTCTTTTGCCAAGTGCCTTTGCAGATGGGCCATGCGAAGCGGCTTGAAGCTCGGTAGAAGGCCCTTCGTCCTCTTCGTCATCACTAATGGGATCAATGGTAATTTGTTGCTGCGTTCTCTCTTCCTTCGCAGCCTGTATCTCCTGAGCGGAAAGATATTCAGAGAGCATGATTCGCTCCTCTTCATGGATCTCGAACCGTGATGTACACATGTACATCATCAAATCCGAGACGGTTTGAGGTTGTAGAGAGCCTCGACGATAATGGCAGATGTCTCGTGCAGAGTTGAACAGTCGCTCGACTCCTGCGCCACTGGCTGGAATCGAGAGAACATCTCGGGCAAGCCTCGCCATTGCCGGGAATTCATCTTGGTGGTATTTCCACCAAGTTCGAGGCTGGGCGTTTGGAACAGTGTCTAACAGAGAGATTAGCAAGCAGTTCACCGGGAACAAGAGACACTCACTGCTATCAAGGTACCTAGTGAGCTCATCAGACTGGTGTGGCTGTGAACTCTGACATGGCGGCAAATCGTCCCGAGCACAAGCTAAGTCAAATTCATCCGTGGTCGTACTCGTCTGGGGAGCATCCAAGATCTGCTGTTCCTGGGCAAGATTCTCCGAGTACTTCTTGAGAGAGGCCTCCAGGCTCTGGCGATAGGTGACTCGGTAATCAATTCCACCTTCCTCTGGATCCCAGTCTGCGGTGGAAAAAAACTGAAATTTGTCCTGTGGAGAAAGAACGGTGCCGATAGCGTAGAGGTCACCATCCATGTTGTCGGTGTCTTTGTAGTAGATGGAGAGCTTATGCTTGGCTGCTTCGAGAGATGCCAGCATCATCTGCTTCCACGCAATCCTCTTCCGTCTCAGTTGTCGAATCGATTTTTCGAGGTGGTCAAACAGCTTATTGTAGATCTTAAAGACCCGATGAATGGTGACATCCTTGGATTTCGAGAGAAGGGTGGTGAATCGGTGAAAAGGCTGCAGAATGTAGATCAGATAGTCCACTTGCCGCCACTGCTCCTGATTCAGGGCGAAGTACTCTTGGTCGTACTGGGAGCAGAAAGCATCGAAGGTCTGCTGGAGTTTCTTTGCGCGTACGAGCATTAAGAATGTGGAATTCCACCGAGTCGCAACATCCTGGATGGGCACCAGCTTTGGCTCCTTGGGTTGCAAGTTGTAGAATGACTCGCGGCGCTGAGGGCTCGCGTTGATGAAAATCGCCAGGCTTCTCACCTACGAATGGGATAAGGGTGATAGTATGAGAAGAGGGCCACGATGTCTCATCTGATTCAGAGTGTCCACGATCTCGTGTCGCTGCTCTCGCGCCCGAAGACTGTCCACTCGATCATCCGACCATGCCTGTTCCGCCGTGTCATTCTTGGGAGCTGCCTTCATCTTTCCAAGGAGATCCTTGAGACTCAACTGGATCACATGTGCAATACAGGGTACCCGAATGATCACGACATCGTTCGAGGACTGTTGGAGTGACTCAATCGCCTCGTGGACACCGGCCATGAGAGTCATGTTATTGGAAGCGTTGTCAGTGGTGACCGCAAGCACTCGGTCTGTGATCCGATGCTCCTGCAACAGCTGGAAGAGCACTTCGCTCAGATTAGCACCAGAATGAGAGCCATGTAAGGGTTCAAATCCAAGTAAGACCTCGTGATACTCCCAGCTTTGGTCGAGGAAGTATCCGGTAATCGCCATGAATGGCTGTCGGAAGGGAGAGGTCCAGCAATCCAGGGCCAGGGATATCTTCGCTCCAGGAGGGAGTTTGTGAAGGGTACTCTGTTGGTTCGCACGGACGAGGTCGCGAAGCTGCCGGCGCATCACCTTGGCGGAAGGAATCTCTGGCATCGATGGCGCCAGCCGGGCGTAGGAGATCAGATCACGGAACTCAACATGCTCGAGAAAGAGAAAGGGAAGATGGGATACCGTCAGGAGCTGAGCAAGCTTCTGCTGCCACACTCGTTCATCAAATTTTCGGACGATCGCACTCTGCGCCTAGGTTTCAAGGTCAGAGCTGGGATGCTCCCGGTCCAAGCCAGGTCGTGGACATACCGCATGCTCCAATGCAAGCTTGATGTTCGGTTTCTTTCCTCCCGCGGAGGCGGCTTTCCGGCAATTGATTCCATTATAGTGCTTGTTCATTGACGATGTCCCGGAATGAGCCCATCCGGGGTGATCAAGAACCTTCCGACAGTGATGGCACATCACCCCAGGCTTTCCATCTTTCTCCAACGCGACTTGGTCAAAGTGGTTCCAGCACGGCGCAGCTCGTTTCGCATCCCACGAGATCGGTTTCTTTTTCCCAAAATCAGTCCGATGCCACCACGTCACGAATTCGTTGCTCATTTCCGGGGCGTAGACGATGAAGGATCTGACCCGGTCAGGACACATCCGAGGAAGGTGATCCGGTGCCGCTCGAGACTCAGACGACGGAGGGCAGGTATCGTGGCCTCCCGACGGTATCGGGGAGTTGAGCTGACTTGGGCCATCATCAACAACGTATTCAAGACAATCGGAAGGCGGACCCCCTTGATCAGACGAGAATGTGTCAGAGAACTGGGACATGATGAAGATGCGTAGAAAAGGAAGACTCACCACGTCTCCTTTACAGCGCAGCAAAGAACTTGGGGTGAAAGTTCTCGCAGTGCGGTCGCTGTGACAAATCACACCAATTCAGGAGATATGTCAGATTTCTGTTCGTAGAATGAGGATACCCGTAGATCGTATTGTTTTCTTCCGTCTGTCGACAAAAGTGCGTTCATGAATGAGTATGTTGAAGACACTGAATGGCCTTCTGCCATATGTTGACCCCTTCTATCTAACCATCGAGTCAACCTCTGATTACTCCGAGGAAGTCGAGTCTCATTGACAATTTCCGATCGCGCTTGAGTGCGCACGCAAGGAGTCACCATGACAGGTCACATCCGATAGCCTCATGTTAATTGGCTAGAACTGAGGTTCGTGAGCGGGTCAACCTCAAGGTCAACCTCAGGGTCAACCTCGCGGGTTGCGACCCTAGGACCTTGGTCGGGTATCCATGAACGCAATCGGTATGTTTTGCTCAATTTTGACATGGCATAGGTGTCGAGGGACTGGATACTCTATGTCAACATGATGGAGTCGGGATTGTGGGAGGTTTGAGGCGAAGAACCAAGAAGATCAAGTTTCTCCCGATTATAGCGCGATCTCCTATAACAATGTAGTCTGTAGTATATATATATATTCCCATCATTACATGCCTGTCTCCCCAACCCTTCACAAGACACGCGATATTAGTCCTTCGTATACCAACAAGGAGTCATATTCAGTATCACTATCCCAAGAGACTTCTCCAGAAGATAGGTTTCATTAAATTACGCAGAGGATTGGTAGAAGAAGAAGAATTTCTGGTTGGACATACCGTCACATACGAAACAGGTATCAGATACAGGAATTTATGAATATTTGTCAGCAGATTTATCCATCCTAATCAGGGAAAGCGCAGAAGATTTATGCATATGCGGGTCGTGAGGGTCGCTTGGCGGGTGACCCTCCAAAAATTCTATGACCCTGAGGTGCGGTGAGGGTCGTAAGTGTACGACGCTACCCTCCGGAGGGGCGGGTCGCGGGTCGCGAGGAGGGACCCACGGTCCGGGTCATGGCGAGGTCTAACTTTTGCATAGGATTCTGGCCATGTAAACCCGTACCAAACACTTCAATGCATTATCTCTTACAAAATATGCTTAAACTCGACTCAATACCTACATCACTGTCTAGCCATATTGTAGGGTCTCAACTATTAGGTACTTTAGTTACTTTAGTTATTTCCGTATCAAGGGTCCTACTCTGATATCGCTTATCTGATTGCAATTCTTGCTCTTCTGGTGGCAGTAGTAAATTTCATACAGATTGTTACATGGCTGTAATCACTCTTTGGTATTGAGCTAGATCCTAATTTTCCGCCATGTACCTTTTCTACCAACAAAGATTCCACAATTTGTCAATATTTATACTCTCAGACGGTGCAGCTGAGTTTACAATGAATCCTAGGCGATCTAGGCGATGTAATGTTCCAATGTTTACTTTGTCATACATTTCAGATAAATGCAGAGGTCATCTTGGCATCATTATAGTGTGGAGAAGGTTTTCTGCCGGTCAGCACCCTGATGTAAGTGACAGCCTCATCACCATGTAATTTTCAATTGGACAAGGGGATCAACGAGGACGATAAACGGGCATTATTAGGACCTAGTTCTACCGATTTTCAGTCTGTGGGGTTATGATCAGGTTGCTCAAAAGTGTAGGTACCTGTGCGATGTTTCACCACACAGGGCGTTTCATGTCGCCGGGATGGGGGTTAAGCGATGCTTTTTCCTAAATTGGGACGTTACTGTAGCCAATCAAGTTCATCTGTGTATCGGTAGTAAGTTACGGAAAGTTTACCTCCCCGGCCAAATTTGGCTCCACGAAGCCAAATGGTGGTTTGTTCCTCACCCTATTCTTCCTCCAAACTCACACTGGTGGAGCCAATGAATCAAACTACTTTTCGATCCTTTATCTCGTATAGTTCGTGCTCCAAGTCCCCATTACCCTAATCAAAATCAGATGCTACTTCAACAAATCATCGAGAACCTTTTCATTTCAATTGATAAATATTTTATTCTTTCCCCGTAGTACAGGTTGTCACTGAGGACAATCGGAAAAAAAGCTTCCACCACTGTAGGTATCTACCACCTCGCGATTTTGATGACAACCAATCGTAATGCGATCAAGACCTAGGAACTGGACCTGGACTGAGGTGCCGAGCGGCCTTGAACCGGCCCACGTCACGAATATAGTCTGGTTCCCGGTTGCTGCTCGGTTGAAATTCTAGAGCTTCTGCGCTCTCATTGACGGCTGAATGCGCGGTCAAGAGAATTGAGAGTTTCGCGCGTGTCTTTGAATTAGGGTTGATATATTGACTATAGAAATCAATAAAGGCTGTCTTGCTCAAATGCTTTATCAGTGTCGCCTCGGTTTTATGTCGCAAGAATTGCAAGTCCTCAAATTGAATATGGTTCCAGAAAGACTCCGTTTCCCTAGGCATATTTTCGAATTTTGCCAACAACCTGTTGATTGCGCTGTACTTCTGAATGTCAAACTCCTCATCGGTCATGGCCTCCAGTGTTTGCGCAAATGACTCTAGAAAGGTTTCAATGCGACTTTCTAAATGTCTCGCAGCATATTTGCTCTGAATAAGGAGCAAGTAACCCATTGTGGTTGCAGAATAACGCACTCCACTCTCGACAATGTATCCAAGTTGCTCTTTTGTACGGAGTCGGTCGAGGGCTGGCTCTCCACATATTTGTTTCAGCAGAATAAGCCGAGCCCGCAGTATGTCGTCTTTCACACTGCCAATATGTAGGTAGTATTGAATGCAATTATCCACGCCCGAAGGATCAATCAATCGATGCTCGTATGTATAGTTGCTACCTGGCTCTAAGACAGTATCTCTGCGAATATGCCATTGACATTGTGGCAGATGACGACTTTGCAGAGCCTTCTCAAAGATGTTTGTCATTTCTAAAACCTCTTCTCGTCGCAGATTCCCATGTGCCAAAAGCTCAATGTGATTGTGCTGGAGCTCCAGCCGGAAACCTTCAATATCATTTGCTTGGATATATTCTATCTCGGCAGTATATTGGTCGTTCGTCCATATATCCTCCTCAGTTAAACGGCGTAGCAGGTGGGTTGCTTGACGAAACGGCAGATCCATGTTCGCGTTTCGGTAAGCGCGCATCAAATCCTCCTTGATGGTTATAAATCGTTCCGAATCAACAGTAAGGCTGCGCATCATAGAGACAACTTTCTTGATAAGCATGGGCATCTTCTCATTGTTACCGTAGAAGGAAAATTCCAATCCGATTCTTTTGATATCAACTTCGCAGCACATTCCAGCCTGTTCAGCGCCGGACAAGCTCTCTTCCAATTCATCTATGAGGAGATCACGGTATAGTCTCGCCTTAATGTAGTTTCCAGGTGCGAACCCACCAGACGTCCTTAAAATCATCTTTACGGAAGCTGTAGGCGTCCAGAAACGATCATCTTTCTTATACCAGACGCGGGCATTTTTGTCACATCGAATAAGCTCTGGGGCACAAGCTGCCTCTGTGACCTCGGTCTTCTCAACCGACAAGTCATGCGGGATGAATTCATTTTTGAGTGGCATGCACAACATCTGGGTTTTGTCGTGGCAGGATGATACTAAAGCATCCGCAATCTCCTTGAGAAAACCTTTAGGAATCTTTTCTTCCTTATACTCAGTTTCATACCACTTTTCTTTTACGTCCCAGGTGCAAGTAGAGTGCTGTGAGACTATCATAAGTTTAAAATTGTCGTCACGGAAGTAGGACAGCGCGGTGATGATCAGTTCAGCATCGAATCGTTTTGGCACACCATAGCTCAGTAGCCGCTCCCGAGGTACAGACTTCAGCATTGTATTGCTGAGTTGCTTTGTGAATTCTCTAGCGGGTAATTTCGGCTTTAATTGAAACCTAAGCTCAGCGAGGTTCTTCAATTCGTTGAAAACCCACTCTTCGGGAGCCCGCTCTTTGATGACACCGATATAGTGAAATATTTCTTTGACAACTTTTTGGTAATTCGTCAAGCCGTCTCTGGTAAGAACTATCCGAATCAAGAAGTAGGCAGACCCAGGACATACGGTCTTGGCGTTGGCTACGATTTCGGTTGCCCAGCCTTTCGCCTTCAGGTATGACAAGATGCTGCCAGGGCCTTTGGAGCCAAGGAGATGGATAATATATCGGCTAGGTAGAGTATCGTAGAGGCATTCTTCATCAAAGAATGGAAATTCTATGGACACTATGTGGAAGTCCATGATAGGTTTCGCAAATACCTGAGTACCTGTTGTGAAGAGCGATTTGGAATCCCATCGATCTTGCACCAGATTTCGATTCGGGACCTCTGAAAATAATTCGATGGCCCAATTTTCAAGCTGATCTAGTGGTTCTTTTCCCAAAATCACGAGCTTGAACCCACCGTAATGCGATTTGTGGTACTTTCTCAGCTTGTCGCACAGCTCGCGTGGATCATCGTGGAAAGTCTTCGAATTTCCTGTAGCAAAGCCGCTGAATGGATGCTCAGGATTTGAAAGGGATCTACGGAGTTGAGCTAGTCTCTTTCCATCATCTTGGAAATTTTTATCAAACTCTGCATCAATTACCTTCAGCTCTCGGAGCAGCGATTCCGGCCGAAACAAGGGTTTGATGAAAAACTGCGCGAACCGTTCCAAAGCGCCGTATAACGGGTGAGGGTGCCTGTCCTTTGTAGCGGCTTGATTGCCAGCATCTGATGGCCCTCGAGTGGCGGCAACATCAAAGGAAAAGATTGTGTCTGTGTATCCGGTAGAAGCAGATGGGGAGCCTGCGTGGTCTGCAAGAAACTTTATGTATTCATTCTCTTCAGGAAACTTTGCCAAATCAAGTTAATAGTCCTTCTACTTGATCGCAATAGGATGGCTCACCTTTTCGGAGCCTAAGAACACCAAATGCTAGATTTTTCTCGTAATCAGTACCATTGTCCAATATAACGAGCAATGCTCATTTCACATACCTCTACAGCATGTGCTGTCCCTTGCAAGTTATCATCAAAGAAACTTCCTGCTTTGACCCCCATAGAGGCGCTGGCTTTTTCCGTTCGCGGGTCATGAATGAGTAGCACCTCCACAGAGTTTTTGGTGAGCTGGATCACCCGGTACTGGCGATCATCCAGTGTGGCCTTCTCCAGCTGATCTGTGAGAAGGATTGTTTCAGTCGACATTGTGCAAGTTTGAGCTAATGGTGATAACGTCTGTGGAGATTGAAGAATATCAATATTCATTGTTACCAGGGAAGAGAAAAAAACGATGGAGGGCAGTCTTCTTATATTTCTGCGTGGGAGGAAGGCTGAAATCTTGCCCGGGAATTATACTGTAGGGGACCAGATCATCTTGCACTCATGTATTGACTAGTATCACCTGGAGTAAGCTACGTGGGCTGAAACGCCGCTAGTCAGTCATGGGAAGCCATGGCGCTGGATTTGCTTCCTATTCGACTGAGTTAGGGTCGTAATACATTATTCTTTGTCTATAAAAGAGGGCCTCAGACGGAGGTGAAGTGAGCAAAACTCATCATGATCCCTAGTTTTTTGTTATCAGATATCATCAGCTACCTATGATGAAGATCTTTTTATACTTCTTGAGACTAAGTAGGCTCAACTTTCATGTCCGAGGATGACGCCAACATTCTTAGTATTCACTTATACAGTTGCATGAAAGAACGGCTGTGACGCTTTGCTTTTCCGAGCATCGATACGAGTTGACTGATTACTTTACCTGGAGCAGGGCCCTCCGCATGTGAGGCTAATACAGGAATCTTGCTCCCTCAATCGACCTTCATGGGCTGTCATTAGGTTAAGTCACCTCTATAGAGACATATGTCGGCTCGTTAAACCCTGTAAGCAGTCTGCAGCGAGGCGTATTCGTCGTAGTTTTTATCTTACGCAGTCTAGTCATGCCAATCGCTATTGTACACGGATATTAATCCAGACCGACTCCTACCATCCGTTCTTGTCTAGCTTTGGGGTCTGTGACCACCTAGCTGAACCAACGGTATGAGCGTACGTGCCAACAACCCGACGACCTAAACCCTGTTGCAGCTTGCATATATAGTCATTCTCCTCGATATTTGGGTTCAGCCATGCGAAAAGGGCTGTTGAAGTGGCTCACCTCGCGGTGTGCCACTATTTGTATCGGTGCCTGCCGGTTCAGGCACACACCTGGATAGCGGCCCTTTAGACCGTAACCAGCTACAACAGGCAACTTATATTAAATCTAACCAACTAAGTAACTGGCATACCAGCTCTTAACGCACATTTCTAGGTCTCATGCATGGTGGCTTTGAAGAGTGTGATCGGATCCCCAACGTATATTCCTAATGCAACCTCGAATTACAAAAGCTCGTTGGTTTTCAAGCGCCATGCTGAAACAACCACATACTAGAGGAAATAGCTGAGCGGCATTCACCACGTCACTTTTACGACGGAGTAGTGGCTTCCACGTAAGCGAGACCTACAGACTAATGCAAACTAAGAAGTTCAATCACCTAACCTGTGAATTTACAGCGATGGGATTCGGGAACTGAGCAATTTCAGTAAGCGATCGTCGGACCCACAACTTTGCGCCCAAACTCAATCTCGGGTTACGGAAACGCGTCGGATTTCAAGCGCTAGTAGGACTAGCCTCATGGGAAATCATTACTGCTCTTGTTGACCCCAGTTATTTACCTCGTATGGTTTTTTCCTGATGTAAATACAAACCATGTAATCCGATGTAAAATACTCTGTAACAAGACGGGAGCTCGTACTAATTCACGAAAATGGCTCAGCACCACCTTGGCTACAGGGGTGAAAAACAATCCCTGTCTTTGTGACTTGAAAAGACGAGGGACAGATGGGGTCTAGACTTAGCAAGGCTTTTCCTAAGTAGAACCATGCATATCTCTGCACGAGGCTGGACCCCTTCCAATTACTCTATTGCCCCTCTACGAGACCCCTCCCTCCATGATTACAGCCACAACCTTGCTAGACGGCATCAAAAAGGAAATGATCCACATTAGAAAGCTCCACTCCGGCGACATTGGATGGATTCTCTTTTCGTACTTTGATCTTTCGTTCTGGTGTATCAGCTGGACTAGTTCCATAAAAAGTGGAGGTTCACGTACGTTGGGAGTCTAGAAAGGGGAACTCTTGCCACGAACTCTATTTTTCGTTTTTTTTCTCTTGGCTTTAAGCGTCATGTATTGCAATTTGGCGTTATTGGAGAAGCACTTGCTTTACTCGATCGGGACATGTGTCTCAAGCAACACTCAGCAAAGTATCTACAGGTCTATGTGAAATCGCCTGCATTTTTAATATTTGGTCAGTTTCAATTCTTACTAAATTTCTAGAATCTGTGCCTTGAGCAATAAAGAATATAATAACTCCGATCCTAAGGCGTCAGCGAAGCGTTATGTCAAAAGAAATAAGACCCCTGAAGCAAATGACCAAAGATCTAATGCCATCCTTTCTCACTTTGTATTGCTGAGCTAGGCGCTCAGACAGCAGCTACTTGCTTCTAGCATCAAGGCAAATGTCTCCAAGAATAGAATAATTTTGATTGCCTATTTGTCATCCTTGCACGCCTACGCTATTCATAAGTGTAGATTGTTTCCGTATCCGAGGCTTTCATACGCTTTTGTATATTTATACAGTGCATTCCCTCACCGAAACAACCACGAGCAATCTATTTTGCTTTGGTACCAACGATGTCGTCTGCTATTTCATCTCGCCGATTCCGCGTAGCACAGGCATGTGGCAAAATTGCCGCCAGGCGAAAACAAGGCGTTCTTCAGAGTTAGCTTGTCAGCGGTGCGAAGCGTTGAAGGCATCGCCCCCTGTCCCACTGCCCGCAGTACGGCCATGTGAAAACTGCCGTCAGGCAAGGTGTTCTTTAGAGTTACCTTGTCAGTGATGCAATGGATTGAACATAGATTGCAAGTACCGCAAACAACGCTCGGCATGGGCATGTGACCCTTGCCGCCAGGCCAAAACAAAATGTTCTCAGCAACGCTTGCCATGTTGCGATCGCAGCGGGTCGAAATTAAAGTGTTCTAATGAAATACGTGGACCGGTGAATGCAGGCGATCATTCCAGCAACATGAGAGAGGACGGATCTAAGAAAGCAGAAGTAAAAGATACCTCTCCTATAACATTAGATGTCATGACAGCATCCAGAGATCGTTTATCCAACTCAATGCCTATTTTCATGTCGGAAAATCGGACTTCGCCTACGAAGGACTATCCGCTCCACGACCATGCGATGGGCAGCCCGGGATTTCTTGACGTGCCAGAGACTGTGGAGGGTTTAGCACGAGTCAACACTTCTCCAGCTGGTCCAACGCTAGATTCGCACGGCGACTGTGTACTGGACCCTATCATACCGTTCATCCCCCCTCCTGAATGCCTAGCAGATCATTTATTTCACTCAGTATTCAATCCATGCCCCATGGCTTCGTTTCCGGAAGAGCAATGGCAATACAATATGGATCCGTTTTTCCCTATCTGCGCGCCAACATACGACTATACACCCTATGTGCCGGAGACCATGGAGGAGTTAGCACGAAGCTTGTGAGACAGGAAATATGAACGGATATGGAATAACGATAGTTCGAGAGTTTTCCGTGCCCCCTGAAATCGCCTTGGGCCGATGTAGACCATCAAACCAGCGCACAGGAGCTTGCTAGAGATCTGGGGCCTACCATCACGTCTCAATCAGAATTGCGGAGTCGAAAGTAGGACGCTCGCGTCTCACGTCCCGTGGCTCATGTGGAAAACACGGAGATACATGGGGTCCACGAGAACCTGCCTCGAAGCAAACAGCATAAGAAAGATACACTAGAGTTTTTCCATGTTTGATTTAGGGATGCCCTCGAGCTACCTATGATACAGCATTTCCGCGCAAGACGGCATGTTACTAGCATCCATCATTATGCATACATTTATGATTACTTCAAATCGCAAGCCCAATATTTGACTTCCTTGGCTTTGATATTAAATACTGGCACTCATTTTTTTTTAAAAGAAATACCTCTATTGCCTTTAGTTTCATGCTAGACTTCTTTTTTTATACTCTCGCTTATATGATATCCATTCTCAGCTTGCTCTTATACCAGTGCTGATACCTAATTGAGAGAGCAGTCAACGTACCTCATTGTGGTATCAACTCAATCTATCTCCTTGGTATTTTCTTATTGTCCCTCTTTCTTTGCGATTCTTAGCATGCTTTTAAGAGCAGCGTTTGTGTCGTAAGTGTTTGCGCTGGGGACAGTTCCGTGGATTGCAATGTGATCTCCAAATTGTCATCGGAACATCATCCATTGGAATAGCCGCGATCAATTTCAAAAAGAGGAGGATGAACCTGAAGATCAGTACATGATTTTGCTTCATTGCAGCTCATTGAAAAGTGTTCTTACCCCTTTTCGATTCTCCACACTGCCCCATCTCAGCCTGCTAGAGTCTTCACACTTTCATTGCAAGGATGCTAGTCCGTTCAGGGAGTTCAGTTCAATAAAGACGATGAATGAAGTCGCAGCAGAGGTCGCGGAAAGGCGGGGGGGTATAGAGCACATTATCAATATGGCCCAAATTGAAGCCGTCGGCGAATCATGCTCTCGTCGTGTTTTATTTTTTTTTTCGAAGCGAAGACGGTCCTATGTGGCGGCTTGAGTCTTGGGGAGCTAGTGACAGAACGCACGACTCTCGTGAGGCGTATAGATACGGTGTGGCTGATGTCGCCGGGTCTAGACCAGACGGATTGGGGTATTGTCCGTTAAATAGCGTTTATGGAGAGTAGGTTGCTGTAGACGATGGGCGAACGTGGGTGCGTTTAGTAACCGGGGTTACAAAGTCTAGCCTCGTATGACCGATTGTCAAGGGCGAGATAGATGCGTAGAGAGTCACATCAGAATTGCATGCATCAGTGGAAGCCATCAGCTGCTAGGCGGCCCCTGGACGCGACTACGCACACTCAAGAGACAGTCTGCTGTGTTCTCATACCAGGTAAGCTTACATTCAGAGGTAGCCGCTGTAACAAGTCACGGGTATTCATAGAGAGCCCCTGGGACGAAGGCAAAGTTCATAAGGATGATGATAGCCATGATGGCATGTTTTCAAAACAACGGATTGGTATACTAATATGCACCGGACCTGAATTGGTGTTGCAGTATCTTGACTGGCTTTCTTACATATACGTATATATATGAGAATATTGGACTGGAATGACTCGGTATGATCATTGAAGTCTGACACCTCCAGGGTTCAATGGCCGGATCTCTCTTTCGCATATCCCTTCCTGCCAGATTTTCTTTGACGCACTGTTTGACGTGCAGAAACCGATGCCACACCTTTACACCTGCGGTAGGGCTTCGCCAGAATGCATCTCATCGATATTGCCGTCCGCTAGAAGGCTGTCCGATACGAGCCAGTCCAGTGGCATAATTCGCTCCTGAAGCTGTTGCACCTGACCGGGACACTCTTTCAACTGCTGGCCCAGCCGCTGGCCGAGTTGATTCATTCGGTCGGCCAGTTCCCGGAGGAGTTCAACGAGGGATGGGACCGGCTGCGTAGCTTGCGCTCGGAGTTGAGCATTACCCTGTTCCAAGATCTGAATCTCTTCCTGCCGTCTCATAGCGGCCACAAAGCACGGCTGATGGCGATGACCGGGTCCTGGGAACGCATCGCGAGGATTCTAACCAGATCAGCCCCTTCGTCCACGCGCCAGATCCGGGAGGGGACATACGAGCGAGTTCAGGGCGCTCCCCGACTGTTTCAGCCACAGCTCCTGCAACTCCTTCGGAAAAGACGACTGATTCATGTCCGAGGCGGTGAAATGAGAACGCTCAGAAAGAGGTCGAAAGTTGATATTCGGCTTGGAGAGTCAACCCGGACGGAGCCAGAGTTTAAAAAAGATAAGACAAGCGAAGACACAGGCGCCATCTTGTCAACAGACCGGGGCTTTTTCTCTCAACGTGCGGTCAAATCGACCAACCTTTCCCAAGCACGGCCTAGAAATTCGTACCCTGGTGGTGCAATAATCAATCTGCTGATAAGACGGATAACCTGTGGTTACGGGTGCGCCATCAGTGAATTGAGGGCGAGGAAATTGGCTTTCTCGACAAGACCATCACGTGTAGCTGCGATTGCAGCGCCAACCACCACAAGGCCACTCGATCTCGCGATATAGCCGTTTCATGTGTCTCTGATTGTCTTCTAGTGCTCTCCTGATTCCATGACTTTCCCAGGGCCACCAGATCAGGGGAATCATGTCACGACTATCGGCTGTCCGACGACTCAGAGGACTAGGCTCAACTGATGGCACTATCAGCTGGAGCGATTTAACATGCCTTCAACGTTTAGACAAATAGTGTCGCGAACTCAGTCTTGTTCAGGCTCCTTCGGGAAGGAGTCGACAGATCTCGGTCAAGGGTGTGATGTGATTGCTACCCCGCTCGACAACACAACAGGGCTCTAGACTGTTACAGAGGTTTGCAAAACTCCCTTCTGTCACGGACCTGAACCACAGCGTTGTGTCGAGGTACGTTACAGTCACACCAGAAATCTCCTTCCCAGATTTACATACATAGATTGCTTTTCAAACCCTAACTTGGAACACTACTAATCTATATACGGCTAATGCGTTACGTTCGGTATGTTTCGAAGCTGAATAGTATAATACCGTACAAAAACCATCTCCAGGAAAACTTACAGTACCGAAAATACAATGTTTCTCCGTGCTGTCACACTCGATCTCAGGCAACAACGACGTCGTTCCTAATCTCCTTCCCACAAGAGAGAGGGCAAAATGGCGCGACACCTCAACCCGCACAAACACGAAATGATCATCCATATGATTCGTAGTAAGAGATTTACTTCGCAGCAAATTGCCGATGCAGTAAACTGTTCTCGACGTGCCGTCTCAGATATTCACAGAAAATTGCGGAAATTTGGTAGCGCAAGTCCTATTGTCCACGCTGAGCGGCCACCCACGCTCACTCCACTGGTGCTTGACGCCCTTTGTGAGCATCTCATTCACAAGCCCGGTTTGTATATTGACGAGATGGTGACCTTCTTGTGGAAAGAATTTAGTATTCTTACCTCGCATACCAGTGTTCAACAAGCTCTTTCTAAGCGAGGTTGGACTAGAAAGAAACTCCGACAGAAAGCTAAAGAGCAGAGCCCTCAGTTACGAGCTTTCTACCAGCACAAGTTATCCCAATTCCAATCCTGCCAGCTCGTCTTTGTCGATGAATCTGGCTGTGAACGGATAGGATGTAGACAGACGGGGTGGTCTCCCCTGGGCGTGACACCAGTCCAAATATCCAAATTTCATCGAGGCCAAAGGTATCAGATACTGCCCGCATATACCCAGGATGGGATCATTATCTCCGATATTTTTCAAGGTTCAACTGATGCTGGAGTCTTTGAAAATTTCATCAAGCGACTTCTGCGGCACTGTCAGAGATACCCAGCACCAAGATCTGTGCTTGTTATGGACAATGCCTCCTTTCATCGTTCAGACAGAATCAAATAGCTATGTTCCGATGCAGGGGTCAAGCTTTAATACTTACCACCGTACTCGCCCGATTTCAATCCGATTGAAGAATTCTTCGCCGAGTTAAAGCGCTATGTCAAAAAAGTTTGGGCAATATATGTAGCTAATCCTGATCACGGATTTCGCGCCTTCCTCCGAAAATGTGTCCATTCAGTCGGTGAAAGAAGGGAGAGCGCTGAAGGCCATTTCCGACACGCAGGAATTACGTTACGGTATATGTAACGAAGGTATGTGGAATTTCCACGACGCAATTCATGGCTGATGTGACAGAGACAGATGATTGAAGACTTACACAATGATTTGGTGAGCTTGGTGTCGGTTTACAACTACATACGAAAAATTAATCACTTGTCCCATGCTTGTACACTCTCCATAAAGCAACCGTTGCTTCTGATCATATTTACTAGTTCATTCTTGCGCCTAGATAATCACACAGTAATATGCACATTTTGACACTATATAGTACACTACTCTTGAATTCAAGTTGTCTTTTATCTAGCTCAATGATGAAAATATGGCGGCGCCAAACTAATCCTCATCTTGAGAATCTCGGATTTCGGCTTCTAAAGAGGTTGTCCTGGCAGCTATAATGAGAGGGTGATTTCCAAGGAATGATTTGGTAACTGATCGGTTTTGGGCATAAGGTAGACTGATGTGTCTTCCAAGGATCGATTGGGCGCTTTGCACAGCTCGTGAAACTGGCAGAGGCTGCAGACAACTGTTCTCAGTGAGCGGTGGTTGATTTGGCAATGCATTATACTCCATCGTCCAGTCATTGAAAGTACGAGAGGCTGACCTAGAATCCGGATGACTAGGCCCTAATATTTTGCTGCTCAAGTGAGAACAATTTTCAATTAGGGTCAAGGCATCTTGTAATTTTCCTTTAGATTTCCAGGTATGGGCAAGGCTCACCATGCTGGTCAGAGTGTCAGGATGCTCAGCGCCTAGCATTGTCTTTCTTGTCTCCATTACTTGCACCTCCAGCTTCTCAGCTTCATTCCACCGACGCTGATTCCGGTACGTTGATGCTAGGTTTGCCATGCTGGTTAGAGCGGACGGATGTGTTGTTCCAGCTTTCCTCTGTTTAATCAGTTTCAAATAGAGTATTTCTGCTTCTTGATATCTTCCATCACTAGCAAGGCAATCCGCAATATTGTCGGTCAAAACCAGGTAATTATTCTCCTGTGACACAAACTCACTGTCGCATATAAGTGCTAAAGCGTGAGGAAGATATTCCCGCCAAAGTCCTCGGTTGTTGTGGCGATTATCCGGAAAGATATCCTGCATATGATCAGACACTCTTTGGATCCAGTGAGTAAAAAATGCATTCTTCCTAAGCCAGCTCCTTGTCGCAATATGCACAAGTCTGTGCATACTAATATCCTTATCTTGGCCATTCGTAAATGAATATGCATTCAACAGTCCCAGAGCGTCGGTGAACTGTTCCTTGGACGTCGCTGGAGGAAGGAGGGATTGAAGAATATTCCGTGGATCAATACAGGCCATGAAAGATAGATAGTCTGCTGCTAATGGATCTTGACGCTGGATCTGTTTGAACGATATTAGCCAGGTGGTGATCACGGGATTTTGAATATCCTTATATCGGCCCGGATCCCGGAAGTCTTCACTCAGAAGCTCTACCGCATCTTGTCCCTGCTCTTGAAGCAGCCCAAGGTAAGTCGACAACATGATACCATTCTCAATAATATATGCGGATGCCTGCGTAATTGCTAACGGGAGAAAGGCCAGTTGTTGGAGAAGGGTGGCAGATGCGGTAGAATCCCTAACCAACTCCTTATGAGCTAATGTTTTCTCCAATATTTTGGCTGCTATTTCTTCATCGACATCTGGGAGTTGAATAACATTGAATGGTGCCAGCTTCATTGCAAGTTTTCGGTTTCGGCTAGTGAACAGAATACGGCCCTGTCCACTCTCAGGGAGAAAGTCCTCCAGAGGTGCAGCCGTATCGGTAGCTGCTAACCACATTTCTGCATCATCGGCATTGTCAAGGATCAGAAGCCACTTCCCTGCATGCTTAGAACTGAGATATGTCTTCACCTGTTGTTCCACCTCTGCTGGATTCGGAACACTTAGTACAGGGGATCCAGAAGACCGAGCAGCTCTGGTCTCGGTCCTGAATGCGGTGTGCGAGCTCCAGGACCACTTGGGTCTTCCCGACCCCGCCTAGCCCGCTGATAGCGATCTTCCTGGGACCGTCTGTCATGGTGATTAACTCTTCTAGTTTCACGATCTCATCCTGACGCCCGACAAAGTTTGGATTTCTTGCGAGTGGGACTATCCAGTGCTGCTTTTTCTTACTTTCCAAATAAGCGATATCCATACAATTTTGCATAGGCAGCCGCTGTCAAGGCTGCATATCCTTGCCACTGCTTCTGCTTATGAGAGTCGCAATAGTCGCAAATCTCTCGGATAACCAGAGTCGGAAGCTGATTCATGAGGCCGGCCGCTTCCATTTCAAAACAGAGAATGCCCAGTTGTTGAGCCAGTGAGTCCCGGGTTTCCGAGTCATCACCTGATCTCCGGATGCGATCAACCCGTAGTGAACATGAGGTGTCGTATTATCACGCGGCTCTCGGTCGAGTAACTGCTCTTTATCACACTTTTCACAGTCACTTTCTTGATTGATATGGTGATATGACGATCGAAAGAGTATGGTAATTTGGCAACGCAAAATTGCGTTCGGTTTTCGTTCCAATACGTCTGACACAATCTTTGAAATGGGATCTCCGCTTATAGTCATCTGATTCACTTGAAGATACGCCATATGGGTTAAAAGAACCGGTGGCGGGGAGTTCAGGATGCCAATTTGTTCGAACCGCCCGCCCTGAACCGTCTTGCCGTAATCATATTGAATGACCCCACTGTATTTTCCAGTGGGCTTGCTGACGACCACATCACCTAATCGAATATCATTGCTGCTGCTTGGGACACCACCTCCAATCCCCACCATTAGTGCATGCTGAACCCGTGGAAAAGTCGACTTTAAATGAGAAACGACAGTCGCAGCAGATGTGGTTCCGCATATGCCCGTGGGTAAACAAGCAATCACTACGTGATGGCCATGTAAGTTGCCGAGTATGTAGGCGTTTGAATCCGTGGTCGGTTTCGGCAGGGTCTGGTGAATCTCATCTAGCATGACCGTTGCCGCCGCTAGCTCTACCGGCAAGGCACAGATCCACGCGATCGTGTAGTCGTCGTGCCCCGGTGGAGCCATTGTTTTGGCATGCAAAGCAGAAAGAGAACCAAATTCTGCTTTCTGAAGACGGGAAACAAACAGGATACTGTAGTCCTGTAGATCTTATCCAGCAAGATCAGGCGGAGAAAAGGAGGGGTACCAGCCACGTTCTGCGGCAAGGCTGATAATTCTAAGAGCCAATCATACACGTACATGTGACGTGGTTCGATTTGGCAAGTGGAGAGCAAACTTGAAGCCTAGCGCCGGGAGCTAGAATCTTCTTTGGTCAAATCTCGCATCTACTAGCCATCTGGTTGTGGGAAGACTAGTCAGCCAATTTTAGTTTCAAACAGCGGTAACGAGACAGCCATTTCCGAATGCACCACAACTCCCATTAGTGAGGTTCCTTCGTTTTGGAGCCACGTCCGAGGGGCATTTCCATCATGAGATCGCATGTCACATTGTCACTCTGTTTAGACTCGTTCTGTGATCTGGTTTCCCAATACAAAGCTCTCAATCAGCCGGTTCTCAATTCGGGGTTACGGTTTGATAACGATAATCTGTTTCAAAGAGTAGTACACAATCAAATCGCGTTCCGTTTGTTTTGTGATTCACATGCATGCACTGTAGCTTTGTTTGCTTTGCCGGTGCAAACGGACTTTCTGTAACCAAGTGAGATGATTGAACCGTGTTCTGTTTGTTCTTTGTTTCACGTAGATGTTGCTTGCCTTTCTTTGTTTGCTTTGCTGTTACAAACGAACTTTCTATAGTATAGTCATGTGAGATGATTGGTCTTATTCAATAAGTGAAGACATTTAGCGCCGAGGGTCTTCTGCGAATATGTTTCTTCCCTGGCCTCAGCGAGGCCTTTTGCGTTTTCAGTTTGGACAGCAAGAGAAACAAGCAAACAAGGCACAATGTCGAATCATACGCCCAACATCGATCTAAACGTTTCCCTGCTAGAATTTCAGAAGCGTCAGGAGGAATTATGGCAGTTGCTGCTTCAACAGCTTGCTAGAGCTAAAGGTCAGATCCCCCAGCGTTATTTATGGCTCATTTCTAACATGTAAAAGAACAAGATAGAGTTGTGAAGCACAAAGCGGCATCTGAAACTTCAGAGTCCCAGCTCCGAAAGTCAGTACATCGTCTGTATTTCGGCAACTGAACGCTAAGTCTATGACCGATTTCTACAGATCCTTTGAGCCGACCAGTGACAACGGCACAAGATGAATTCATTAGCCGCTAAATGTTAGATCGTTCCATTCTCAGTCGCGTAGCATACTGACCTCCTTGTACTGTAGCGCTCGGCGACAAGTACAGGATAGTTTAGACCTCAACATCACTAAAACTCTCCGCTGTACCTTCCGAAGATATCCGTGTTTTTACGTGCTGAACCCATTCATGAATCCTGTTCATGAAGTTCAGAATGGTTCCGATTTTGTTTCCTTGCTCTCTATAGAAGTTGATCAAAAATTGATGTTCGGAACCTTTGCCGATGAGATCAAG
The DNA here is from genome assembly GCA_037356135.1 of Talaromyces sp. F31. Classification (NCBI taxonomy): domain Eukaryota; kingdom Fungi; phylum Ascomycota; class Eurotiomycetes; order Eurotiales; family Trichocomaceae; genus Talaromyces; species Talaromyces sp. F31. The sequence continues at coordinate 3,813,409 of JAYXSF010000034.1, forward strand.
GTCTAGAAGATTCTCAAGGGTTACTTGGCAGATTCGTCGGAAATCAGCTTTGTAATCATCTTCCGTAGCCTTCGACTCCAACCATTTGCAGTAGTTTCGTATCGCTTGTTTCCGGGGCCCCGGAATCATGAGACTTTCGACGATAGAAGGGCGGGTAGGCGATGGAGCTGTTGTCAGGGCCTGCTGTGCCTGGGCTGGCAGAACATTAATGTTCACCGGATGATACGGCGACCCTTTTGGCGAGTTGGCTTTATTGGGTCTTCTTCCGCTGCGATATCTTCTTCACGTTCAGCAAGCATGGTTGTTGTCGCTGTCACTCGGCGTCGTTTCTTGCTCCTCCTAACTGGTGCCACGGGATCATCATCATTAGTGTCTCGCCGATAATTAAAGGTAATGGCCACTGTCAGCCTCTTGCCGATGCGAAGCAGATTGCTCCATTTGCACAATTGCGCCTCCACGGTCTCCAGTCGATCTTAGAGGGATAAAACTTTTCCAGGGAGCTTTGTGATTTGTCATTCACTGAGACTTTGATTGCTGCACTCTCGTACTGAACTCGCTGGCCCGGCTTCCGTGTAGTTTGAAGCATATCTTCAACGGCCTTGTTTAAGCACTTATTCCAGTAATCACTGGGCGCTACAACCAAATCCTTTACTGTTTCACCGCCTGCCTTTTTATGGCTAATCGAAAGCTTCCACTCAATGATATAACAAATATATTGAGGTGGTTGCACATCGTACTCGCCACTTTCATCCCATTCATCCCATGGGAGAAATCCGAGCCGATCCGACGGTTCCTGTGGCAAGGTACGGTACGTGGAGGTTGGAAGGAATAACCCCGGTGTGGGGGCGTACAGTGAGTTATCAGCCCATAGACCAGTTGTCTGAGATAGTGCAGCATCGCCAAAAGTGTCCAGGTCATCCGCCATATCGGTAGCTAAACCCTGCTGCAGCGGTTGATGTTAGCCCAGAATCAATAGGATGTGCAGCGACACGCAGCCCTCATAGTGACAAGCAGAAATAGCGTTTGTTTACCGGTACAAGTGTAATCTGCGCTTCGTAGAGGCTTTGATGGTCCTGCTTGACTACTACGTATGAATAGCATCTAGTGCTCTGTGAATCTCAAGAAACTACAAGATGTGAAAAGACAAGTTGGTGCCACCTTGCAATAATCGCACGTGCTACTTGTTTGTCATGTTTGCATTGTTCATCGAATCTTCCAGAGGCTTCTGTATTCACAATACTAAGTTACTAATACACTCACAGGTTTGTTACAACACGTAATTTTTCTGAAATACATACTATCTATATCCGGTTAAATCATGTGGGACTCGTTAGGGTTTGAAAATCGATCTGTATGTGTACATTTGGGAAGGAGATTTCTGGTGCGACTGTAGGCTTGGTTGAACCATACGAATGTTCCTAAATCGATAGTCGATAGAGTGGCTTGATTAGACAAAGTACTGTAACAATGGTCGAACTGGACGATAACGTAGTAGTCTGGTAAACGTAACTAAGATAGAAGAGATCCCCCGTACAGCCTGGCGCCCGTACGAGTATGAATGCATTGCTGACTCTCACTGTTGTATTCGAGTGACTTATGTCAAAGAACTATGGAGAACTAAATACATAGTGGTAAAAGAGTGTCCTTATATATCCAATCCTCCTGGTTCCGTATACTGCATATCGTAGACTTCTGAAGTAGTAAGTATAAAGTATACGATATTCCGCCAATTATATCCCGCTGTGTTGAATATAGATATCTCGGTGGATGTGTTGTTCCGATAAGGAAGTGGGTCTGTGCTTACATGCTGTATATAACTAAGTCTATTAGTCCCTCAAGATTAGAAAACAAGGAATAACTTTATACCTCAACTTAACACGTTGTTTCATATACGCCTTATCTCTTTTGACAACGGTATATTATTCCTATCTTCACGTGACTTGGTGCGTGTTCCATACCGAAGTGTCCTAACCTGATATCCTTCCACTGATCTTGTCATCGTATGGTCCGCTCGTAAAAATAAATAGACCTTTTTTTTGGTTATAGTATAATTTAGCTTCATGCGGGTTGATTCGTAACACCTTCCGCCTTATACTAATTCAAATTAATTCACGCCCCGCTGTGGAGATGCGAATCTGGACGCTAGTATATAAACAACTAGTGCCTATGCAATCCTCGTTCAAATAAGTGTTGTCACGTTTTGTTAGAAACGTAATTAATGCCAGGTAAACTTTACATAGCAATTTAGAAGGTGTATCGGTGAGCCATGTAACAAACCATACCTCTTGAACGAGAATAATTACGGGCCAGGCACTATCCAAGTGGGGTCGAATAAATCGAAGACCATACAGCCGGAAGCCGGTTTTGCAATCTACACCTAATTTCTAACGATTGCAAAACCGGCTAACGCTTTTCACCTTTTAATTCTGGCCCGCTGCCAAGACTCGGCGTTGATATTAACCAAATATGGCTAAAAACGTATCTATCACATAGGAACGGTTGAAATACGCGGGTCATTTCAATGTCAAACACGTTTCGAAACAGATGCGTGACGGAATAAATGATCTGAATTCATACATAGGCTGCCTAAAGACAGTTCTTGTACTATGCGATGCTTTACGTCAGGGTGGATCCATGAGGCGATAGATCTGTCCATGCCGAATCAGCACAGATTGAGATATCGCTCAATTGGATGATGGCACTGCCTTAACTTCTCATCTTGCATGATCTAACCGCTATCGATTTCACTCAGACACCTCTCCCATACTTCGCCAAACTGGACGCAGATCTCGTGGTGATTCCACTTTCGTCTCAGTACTAGCCAGACGGCGCCATAAGAGAAACAAACATATACCCGATGAACTTCCGTCGTTTACAACGCTGTGATTTGTTCAAATCCAGTGCCGTCATCAACGCAGAGAGCAAGCGCATACTACAAGCATGTAGCGCGTAATTGTTAACGCCGCCAAAATTTCAGCCGCCGTCGTGTGGCACCTCGTGTCGTGGCACCTCGTCCGCGAAGAAACGCTTCCGTCGTCTCGAGATCGCCTGTGCGGTGCGCCCCGGCTTGAAAGAGCCAAAGCAACGGTGGCGTCGACGTGTCATCTAGGGCGTTGACATCGGCGCCGTGATTGACCAGCTCGGTGACGATGTCCAGCAACCCATATTGAGATGCCCAGGACAGAGGCGTCCGGCCGTCGCCGTCGCGTGGATCGACGAACGCGCCGTGATGGATCAGGTATTGAACTAAGCCCACACTGTTGGCAAGAACAGCATAATGCATGAGAGATGCGTTGTGAGGGCCGCTGCGACGCCATCGCTCAAGCGAGTTGCGTCGTCGACGTCTGGGCCAGCCGGTCATCCGCTGCAGCGTCGTCTGGAGCATACCGGCGATGTGAATCAGGAGGGCCATGTCTAGAAAGGGCCACACGTCTGGCAATCTCATGATTTTCCGAGACTCGAGTTCTGGGGGATAAAGGCTCCTAATAGATTTCCTCGTACTTGACTCCAGGAGTCAAGGACTGCGCGACGATATTGGGTTGGTAAAAATCTTGGGCCCTCGCACTAGCGACGAATATGGTGATAAACGCATTCAGAATATGCTCTGTATGCCCCGTGTGCCCCAGGTTGATCTATCCGGTTACCTTTATCCCCGGGTGTGGTTCGGGCATGACCACCACGACTTACCCTGCCAACCGTGATCATTGGCGGTCTTAGCCACCAACAAGAACCATCCCTTTTTTTCCTGGCTTTTTTCCACCTTGCATGCTAAGCCTCTGCAGTCTGCGTCGAACAGTTCTACATCAGCGCGCACAGGGAAATTGCATCGCCCTATGTCCACGCTATTAGACGAACATTCTGCACCGCCTTTCCAGTTCTTATGTACATATTCCGACCGATACACTATCACGGACTTGTTTCTTCGGGCGGCCACAAAGCATTTCAAGCAATGGCGTGGCCCTCCCGCGTTCCGCGATGCACCAACCATACCGAGCCGTTGAGGTTTAAATCTAGACGCGATTCCCTACCGGTCAAGTGCGTCTGTTGCAATTCTCGCGGAGACGGAGGTGCAAACGGAGTTCGTAGTGAGTAATTACTGGACTGCGGAGGGGCCTGGACTTTCCTGGATGTCATAGCCCCTCATTCTGTTTATTTGCCCATCTGAAATGCTTGGTTCAGATTGACTAAACTGCTACGTAACAGCTTTTCATCAACAACAACAACAACAACAACTGGAAATCAATCGAAGAGATCTCGATTGGATCGTTGTCAGGACTATGTGCAGGACCAGAATCATGTGTCATCACGCTCATTGTGTAAGACGAGTGTCACGATAGCATATGGGATGAGAACAGAGTGCGCGAGACGTGAATACACCGCAATGACACCGGTTTTGTCTTGTGAAGGTCTATTCAAGACCTATATCAAAGGGGTTAGTGCATCTTGCTATAACCGATAATGATAATGTATGGTCTGGCAACGAGAAACATCAGGCTGGAGATATTTATGTCTGGCTAAGCAAAATCTCCTTGGAGTCGTCAAATACAAGAAGTACACATAGCGATGGGCTTTCGGTTGGCCATCTTACTTTGTTTGACATATAATGGGAATAAGCGGGATATATTTGATCTCTTGTCATAACTTCAGAGCCTGGAGAGACGACGCCGATCCATGTAGCCCCTCAATTGGTAACGGAAACGAAAGGCGTGCATAGCTGAGTACAATTAAAGCCAGCGACGATCGTTGGAGCTCTTTCTGTCATGTGCACACGTGTTTGGGCCAGATTCAAGAACCTTCGCCGTCATCGTTCTTGGGCGCCTCAGGGATGATCCAAGCCATGCGGATATTTCCAAATGCCCACCTTACTTTCAGTGGTCATGGAAATGTCGCTCCAATGGAGATCTACCGTCAGCCCGGAACGTCGCAACACCTCCAACACGCTGGGATGAAAATTCAGACACAAGCGAGTCGACTGTCCAAGAGCGAACGCAATGCGCATAGGGACAGACGGAGCTGAACAAAGAGCTGTGAGAATCGATCTCATTCACATATTCATAGCAAAGGCTGTGGTCGCAACCCATCCCAGCGGGCATGAAACGTTCTGTCACGGAGAACGCACTTCAAACTATTGCGCCGTTTCTGCTCGATTATTTGACGCTGTCGGTACGGTATCTGAGCTCTGGTTCTCTGCCATTTCTTCCTGCCATCCCCCATTGCCGCCTCTCGCCTCGCCAACTATTCCATTGCGGCATGAAGGACTCATGGTTGAGTGAGGAAAGACCACCCAGCGCATGATAGCCTTGTCTTTCCCTGTCGTTCCGAACACACGTGGACAGGCGCAAGTTTTCCGCCAGACCGGTCATCCCCTTGCATCTTGAATATGCGAATGGCGGGATCTCGTCGACTGGTGACTGCAGAGTCTGGGTGAAGCGAATTTCAAGCGTCACAATACAGTCATTCGCAACGAGGTCGGACGAATGACGGGTCAATCAAAACTGCTTCCTACCAACACGTAGAGCCGACTCGTGACCGTCAGCTGGGTTTCCGAGATGTCGATGCGGAGATCCTTGAAAACACATATCATCACTGATTTGGCCTCACTTGGGCCATCTCACTGCGAATGGCGGCCTCGCGGTCGTCATATTCCACAATCAATTTGAGCATCTCCCCCGCAACGGCGTCCACACTCTTATTGGATCCCTCTTCGGGACACGAATGGTACAGCATGTGAAGCTTCAGCCGGCACTCCTCCATCCATTTCTCAAAGTCGAGAGCGAGTTCGTAGCACGCTCGGAGGTACTGGTTTTTGGCGCGCTCCTGGCCGGCCTGGCGACAGATCTCCATTTCCGAGGCATCCATATGGATTGTCAGGATGATAGTGGATCGATCATAAAACCGTCAATCCGTTTGGTTCTCGATCATGGTTTTCCAACTGCTAATCAACTTCCGCGTCTAGCTTGGGGACCGGGAGGCGCGTCGTTCCCGATTCAAGTATAGGAAAGTAGACAGGACCTCATCACGGGACTATTGCCAACGACAACGGCATATCCACAAGACGATATTTCGAACGGGTTATTACGATACTTTATTCTCAAAATCTCAAAGAAGGAACTGGGCCTCATATATCGACGACTCGGACCATGCGGGCCGCTTTTCTCACAAGGATGATGAGCGACTCGAACGTAACGCTCGGGTCCAGAATGGTCGTTACTAAACATGAGGGTGCAACCAAACATCAAACAACCTTCGTGATGTATTTGGGGAAAAATATGCAGGCCGACCCGATATAAGAGGGAATTCATAGGACCAATGGACCCCCTACAACGCGGACTCCTGTTCAAGCACACCCAGAGACAGACAATGGAGCCCGCGGATCAATCTCGGGCGGAGCACCAGGATCAGCTCCTGCACACCTGCGGGGAGAAGGGCTTCCTCGGTGTCGCCCGCGTACGATTGGACTGTCTCACTTTCCCCGACGATGTGGAAGCAATGATGGATTCCGGTGGAGAGGTGTGGCGACAGACGCAGATCATGAAAATTCAAGGCTGTCTCCGATACGACAGTCAGTACCGCGTTCCAGTGTGTGTTACTGCCGCAGACTGGATCCACCGATTAAAGATGCAGTACGACAATGAGATGCTGCCAGAGCTCATCGTCCCCGCCGATCTCACGCTGCAGGGATATCGCAACCGCTTTGTTGTCGCAGCGGCACGTAGCCATCTCCCGCCCAGCCATCAGTGGTGGATTGTGGATCTCTACTTGCACAACGGTGAGGCTAGCGGACGGACCACGGAGCAAACGTGCGCATCGCTGATACAGTGTAGAGTCTCCCAGTCCCACCGAGCGCGCCCGCTTTCGCACTTTTCAGGAACGGTTTCCCCTTGCGGGCCCGGTCCCGGACGGGTTGATCTACTTTCGCATTCGCAACTATCAGGGCCATCTGGGTCGCGAGCCGGATCGGGATGCCGAGGCGGATGCCTGGGCGTCATTGCTCTCGCGGTCCGGACGTCGCAAGCCCGAGTTTCTGCGGCGTTTTCTCGAACACCCGTCAGTCCCCCTCGCCTTTGATCGCATCCTCCCAATCGTCGGCTTGGCGGCCGGATTTTCGATCGGAAATCTTCAGCGGTTGATGAATCTCCACTGCGACGAGGTGAGTGACCCACCCCCGCCCATCGTCTCCTCCCAGTGACACCCCGGAAGCGGTTGGTATGTGCACTGGAGCAGATCCGATCCGTGTGGGCCGACGTCTTGCTCGGCGAGGACCAGACACTGCAGCCGTTGGTCGACGCGCCGACCGTACAGATCCTGCAGTCGCGAGCGCCCGCCATCTCCGCCCGAGACAAGGAGATCCTGCACGATGCTTGGCGCCACAACAGGCTGTTTCCCCATCTCGACCCGACATCTCGCCAGCAGGTATGGCAGCGTCTGCAGGACATCCGCGACCCCATTCCCACCATGCACACCTTCTTCCAGGATCTCCGATATCTCGAAGTCGCAGCCGATGTCATGAAGCGCCTAGTGCAGACTCCCTTGACCGGCACGGTGGACCAGGCGATCCTCCAATCGATCGGCTCGCGAGACGCCGCCACCGGCCGTGAGACGCTACGACGACTCTGGCAGTTCAGTCTCCGGTGGGGCTTTGAGATGACAACGCATCGTCGCCGACGACCTCAAGGTCGGCCATCAAGCCGTCTAACGCCCCGGGAGGACGAATTACCAGAGACCGTGCCGGATAATTTGTGGTCGACGCTGACGGCAATGGTGTTGGACGCGGGGCGACCATCATCGCCAATCCTCAACCCGCCATCCGCGTCGACAACCATCGCCATGCCGCCCGTTGTGGTCCACGATAAAGATGAGCCTCCATCACGTCGCTGTGGTCGACCCTATGCGTACTCCGCGGCTGCCGACCAGTGGGCGTTCGAGGCTTCCATTCCGGCCATACCCCCTCCGGCGACCGCCGTCACCACAGCCGTGCTTCGACATGCGTTCTTCCGCCGCTTTTTCGCCGACCTCCTCACCGCTCCGCCATCGGCCCAGATGGAACCCCTTTCCTTCCCTGTACCTTCTGCAGACGCGGTGGCAGAAACGCGTCGGAACGAGCACCATGCAAATCTCGCCCGTATCGGCGGTGCAGGCTATGACCACGCGGTGACTACCGAACCCGCTTCACCAATGGCGCGGGCGCCGCCGCAATCTCCTCAGGCTTTCAACCAGACCCAGTCTTCTCCTATCCCCACAAATGCCATCTCGACGGCCGCTGGCCATCCGATATCCGAGTTGGAACACCAAACTCAGCGCATCACGGCATCTGCAAGTGAGCCTCGCGCCGGAGTCATCGGGTCGCGGGAGGTGAGTAATTCTTCCAGTAGAATCCAACGGGAACTAATCTTCCAGGTCGACGCGTTCCCCATGGAGGTATACAACGAGCAAAATCAGGTCACGGAGTCGGTTCGGCTGCCGCGCGATCCAGTCCGCTTTCGACAGCAACTCCAGGAGTATCAGAACCGGGGGTTGGTGTTCTCCGCGGCGCCATCGAGAGGGATTGACCTTCCGCAATGCTACGAGGCGATGACCCAGAATCCAGGATTAGTCCTACGCGCCGGTCCCACCACGCGGGTGGGACCCGAAATGGACACCCTACCGCATAGCCCCGATCTCCAAAGTAAGCTTATCGCTGGATGGAGAGCGAACCCACTGACGGTGTGCAGAAACGATTCCAGACTCACCTCCCCTCGAGTCTCGCCAACCCCGGTCCATTCGCGGCGAGTCGTGGGTACACCAGATGCGTCAGCAGTTGCGCCAGTCCACCGACGATGACAGCGCCAGTCTATAGATGGCCGAACCGTGGGGAAAGGTCAGATCGATCTTTTTGGGAGTTGCGCCCGACCGATGCCTTGTAGACCGAGCTCACATGCGTAGTGTCTCAGGGACAAGCGCCGCGAACCGATTTCGACCTCCGATATTTGTACAGTATGCCAACGCACATGAGCAGGTCCATTGAGGCTCAGTTTCATCATGGTCGCACTAGTTTTCAAAATCCCAGCGGCTGAGATCGGATATATCTTCGGTATAGTCCGGTATCCTGACGCGTAAGAGTGCCTTGCCATGCGGTTGCCAAGGGCTTGCCACGGTCCAGGGCTGATAGCGAGTGACTAAGATACAAGAGCTACGGAGAAGTCTGCGGGCAAGCTGCGCGCTCGATACGGCATTGCGTACCAAATGACCTTGACAATGATACTCTAGAACATACTTCATGCACTGTGTTTCAGCGATGCGCCTCTTACATACATACACATATAGATTTTTTGTAACATCGTTATTGACTCGGGGACGGTTTGACTGACTGTATAGATCATGGGGTAGATACGGTATTTCTGTGAAAATATTGGCATGTTGCCCCATTCTTCCGCTATTTCAAGCATCCACCGTTTGACTTGTCTTGTACCCGAATAGCCATATCAGATGTCACTCATACGGATCTATCTGGAACCGATGATTTGTAATCGTCTGGATCTGATAGAACTCTTCACTGAACGGCGGTTGCATGGTATTCTAACATCGAAAGGGCAAGATGCCTAAGTAATAAACAAGCAGGCCGAGTATAATGGTATAACTAGATGAATGGGCATAGCAATGTTTAGAAGTTAATCCAAGACGATAAAGCAAAGCTAAAGACATGGTAAACGAGTGTTCTTATATGTACCATCGTCATCATAGCCATCGTAGAGGTTCTTACGATTCCTATGCCGCTGTGCGGCGATCATCATAGTAGTCATAGCCATTGCTCTGATTCCTCTGATATCCTAACCCTAGTGGTTGCGGACACTCCTTTATCCCATCGTGCATTGTTTGCCGTGGATGAGGTCTGATTCATTGGCTATGACTTGTTGGTTTCTCTGACAAGAACTATAGTATGTAATCTTAAGTAGATACACATGACACACTAATATAGATACGATACGATGTACTCTATGCCGTATACTTGCGTTTTACACAGTTGTCAAATTACAGCAGTCCTCAGGAGCCGGCGACCACATAAAAGTTTCGTACTGTTGTCTTGGTACTCGGCAAGAAGGCAGTCATCAATGTTTGTTGGTCAGCCGACATCGAGAATGACTATAACCATCTCGGTCATCAAGTGATAAGACCGTGGCAGCTCATGACCTGGCTCTTGTGCTGAAAGCAAATTCGTGCCCGTCTTGGCCGGTTGCGGGGAAACGATGTCCCAACCGATAGTACGACTCGAGAGACTGCCGGCTGGTAGGTCTACCTCGCAGTACATAGACGATGCACTGACATCACTAGAAATACGACTCTTGGTCTACCGAGAGCTCTTCGCTATAGGGGAAGCCGTTCAGATCGGAACGCACAAGCACTGTCAGCGATACCCCAATATCCTTCGGACCAACAAGTTCATCTACCAAGAAGCCGTTTATATCCTATATACTGAGACATTGTTCGTACTACATCTTCATTCGGACTTCCAGGCGGGGATTATATTCCGCCATGATCCTTTCGAGAACGGCGGTCCGCATCTTGACGGTTGGCCGGCAGACGTACGTCCAGTGCGATATCCGAATGAGGAATTGAGCGGTCCTATTGAACCCCATGTATTTGCCCGGTTTCGCCATGTGTTCATATGCCTTCAGACCGCTGTCAAAGCACAATACCTTGGTTCGTGGCTCTACCGAGACTTGACCCCGGAGTTGGAAGAGATAGCGGACGAAGAGCCATTCGCTTGTCTCGGACAGCTCCTAGGGCGTTCCGTCGATCTGAGATATAGTCACTTGCAAGTAAATCTGGTCTTGGACGATAGTCGTTCCGGAGATCTAGATGTGGAAGCTTTAAGGGACTGGATCAATAAGCATGCTGAACGCATCATCCAGGAAACGAGAATCTTTCGCGGTTGTGAAGAAATTAGCGTCTCGTTTCAGGCTGTTTTGGGGCGGCGGGGAGATCGCTGCCTTCGCATCTCTGCGCAGTACCCGCTGTCCCGCTGGCGGGTATGGTGAATCTCGAAATCGAATTGACGGACAGACACCTCGACATTCACCTTGCCCCACTCAATAGGGAAACATTAGATGCAAACCAAGCAAGGCGCTGTACTGTAGAATTGGTATTACGGTTTGCGGTGATGTGACCGGATTGGAAAGCCGTTCGTCAGCGTTCCAAACTTTCATCCCTCTCAAGCTATTGCTATCACTTCTGACGTGGTCTTCTAAGAAGGAACGTGGTCATACTTACAGGCCATACTGTGATAGAGATAACTATGAACAGGCATGCCTCTCGAGACGGGAAGCGGGTATGCATACTGATCGTTTTACTTCTGGATCAAGGCAAAAACAAGTTCACGGATGACTATAGCGGCCCATTCTAGCCCTGCTCTACGATCCCAGCCTGATCACACGGCCAGGTCACCTAGTTCGGCGACTTACGGGATCTGCTAAAGATAGAAGGATTTGTATTCTGTCGGAAAGCGCGAGATTCTGTCTGTCTGATAATACGTACATGGTTGGACTATTTCCCACCGGTTTTCCCACCGATACTAACAATGGAAATCTTTCCATTCCACCTGATCTTGCAAGCGACCATGTAATTAGACAGGTCTTCGCGGTCTCTGAGAGCAGAGAAACATCTTTGAATGGTATAATAATCTCTATGGTAGAAGGGAACCGGCAATTCCTGATCAGTCTGTTTGCCAATGGCACAAATTTTTGCGATCAATCCTCGAAAGCGGCGTAGGGCATGTAGTCTCTCTCACGACTCCGTGGACAGGAACATTTTGAGATCTTGTTTCTTTGTCGAATGATTACGCCGCGGTAGCGTTCCCGAAGGTCGATGGATATATTAGGAGAAGATGGAAACGGAAGATTGAGTTGTGTACACTTCCTTCCCTTGAAGAAAGCTGGCGAAAAGGAAGCAGATTTTGCTCTCACTCTCTGTATTCGCTTGCTGGATTTCCGACTAGATGGCTTCCCAATAGTGGCAATTGCTCGAGACTGCGGTTTCAATAAGAAAGAATTGTTTGCTGGCGTCTCGAGCGTTTAGATTTTCAAGGGTGATGTTCGCAAAATGGTGGGTGAACGGTGTTGTTGAACAAAGACGAACGAGAAATGGATTGTATTTATACTACAATTTCCGGTCACTACGAGCCTCGGCTACTCGCTACGGTGTCTCGGCTCTGAGACTGGCTGTTTAGCAATTATACGATACGGCCGTTGAGGCATCAAATACTTCGGATAATGGCCAAGCAAGTATCTTTAACAAACGTAGATAGCAAGGGCAACCGGAAAATAGGCAGCCAGCCACTCTGCATGCACAATAAAACATAGATGCTCTCGACGGTAATGGGATTTCCAGTGACGTCATGTTTTTCTTATGGTCAGATACAATACAGGGAAACTTTTGGAATCGCTTCTCCGAAGCTTTTCGACTCTCTCAGCGCTACTTCCGCAGTCTAAAGATTCGATAGTCACGATCTGTCGCTTTATGATATCATCGGGTTTGGCACTGTAAGATGATCAACACCTTCGCTTACTCAATTCATCAAAGAAACCAAACTCTCGACCCATCATCATCTACACGATGATCTGGCAGGAGCTGGCGTTGAACTCGTACGTTACACTCGCTGATTTAATTTGTGCTATGCAGACACCTCATTGTAGAGCCTACATCATCACATAAAGTTTCCTGCACAAGCATGTGACGCCCCGAAAAGAGCAGTAACGTGTTTCTATTGGAGGTTCGAGCTTGCCTGAAGCCCAAGCTCCTGAAGTAGCGACTGTCATAATTTCTCCTGATGGTTCTGGAACTCGAGCAAGGGACCGTATTTGCTGATGTTGGGGGTAAGACTCGACATTCTGTCTGTTCTGCTAGACCTCTCTGACATCCAGATTTGATGATGGAGAATCTCTCGCGAAGAGGTAAGAGAAGAAATATATTTACAGAAAGACCTAGACCACCCAATATCTTTACTCACTAAATGGATCCAACCATCGCACATGGTTACAGAAATTTCGTTTGTCACGGCAAAGCGAACAAAAAACAAAGCTAAGCTACATGTATGTACAACAAAGAACAACAAACGAACGAACGGACGCGAGTTATCAAAACAGCCTGTGAGTTCAAATCAAAAAACCAATCGATCTTGAACTCTGCCAATTGAGAGACTCTTTAGTCGAAACCTAGGGTCTATAAGCAAGCCTATATTGTGACAAATTAGTTCTCATGATGGAAAAAGCCCTTTCGAGCGTGGCTTGAAATCGAATCTCGCTATCTTCGGACCGATCGGAGCTGCGTTTTCTTGATACCGACGCACGAAACATTGCATTGCAACACACTCTTGTTCAAATTCAAGCCAGGAAGCGCCATTTTTTCCATGATCAGCGTCCCTTCCTGACGGTCCCCGGGTGGATTTTCACGATAACTTTTTCTCGATTTGTTTCCTAACGGAGCAACAGATAGGAACATGGAATGAAATAGAGCCAAATCGAAGATGACGCTGCCGAGCCTCTACAGAGTTCTTTATCAACAAGCAGGTGCAGCAATCATGCAACGATCAAACTCGAATCCTCCATCGCTCTATCCTATGTTGCTGATCAAGATAGGACAAATAGTGGCTTCTAGAGCGGACTCGCCTGTTCTTCGCGAAGCCGCGCTTCAAAATTGTCGATCAATGTCTGCAAGGGAGACGTGTCGGGCGTCACCCACGACACCCAGCACACCTGATACTGCACTTGCCACCCTTCCTGGTCTAGCTCCCGTACCCATCGCTTTTTCAGGATGGCTCTCGGTTGGAAGTCCTACGCTGCGTTAACACCCAGCCTAGCGGGAGGCCTACAAATCACGTACCATTGGCAAGATTGAGCTGTCACCATCAGCGAGCTCTGAATCATGGCTCAGCAGGTCGTTGTCCGGCATAACAGAGTCATCAAGACTGCCGGGGTTGTTTTCCGATGCGGTACGAGAGTTGTCGAGGTCGGTTCCCTCATAGTCCGATGCCGATGGTGAAGACTCCGTGCAATGGTATCGTTTTTCCATCGTTTGTATGATCTCCAAGGTATGTACGAGTCGCGCTGTTGGTCGCGGCGTTGCATCGACTTGAGATTACTTCGCGGTTCGCAGACAGAGGCTTTAAAAGTCGCGGTTCACCATTTGTGCTGTGGGCCCTGGTGAAATGACGCTCAGAGCAAAGGGTATGGTCTCACATCCTCGTGTGAAACCCTCCATGCTGGTTCCCGCTACGAGGCTGGTGGATACTCTGACTGCCCTGGCTTTGCATCGTGACGATGATGTACGGGTATACTGACATCCTCTATTGATGAGGGCCTCGCGATGAAAGGGGTGCCAAAGGGTTTCCCAACTGCTCCGGTGAGCGTGGAGAGGGAAGTTCCCGGAGCGACCCATTGAGCATCGGAAAATCGGCCACGTCTCTGTTTACCACCTGAAAGTCGGTGAGGACAGTGTCCAGGCTTTCTGTATATGGAGGTCCTTTATCCGACGCGGTCCCTTCCACGCCGCCTTCGCGTTGCGACATCAACGGACTTATTGTGATTTTAGACTCGGTGACATTGTTCATCCGGACGCCAACTGATACTTCATGCTTTGATCATGTAATCAGGATCAAGAGCCATCAGTCTGACTGTATGTCCAGGCGGTGGTGGTGGTGTACCCTTGCGCGGATTCTCTCACTAGTGGAGATATGCAGGTGTACCGCTAACGCTCCCTGTCTATATTACAATGGTCCACTTCTTCACGACGAATCTAAGCCTCGCCGGGGCCAGTGGCTGCCTTGTGCTCTTGACAAGGGCCGGTAATTAGTGGTGATCTGAATCTATGGCTTCCTTGACGCGTGGCTTCGAAATCTCCGAGAACCATCAGTGCTTTTCACATAGATCCAGCATCGAAGACGGGGTCATCCGAATTACAGGCACCCGTTGGTGAGACGGCGACAAACATTGAATCAAGAAGCCAATCACTATGCATACATTGCAACACAACACGTCTTACAGTCCCTCGTGGAAAGTCACCTTCTCGTGGTGAGGGACGTCAGTAATCTAGACTACAGAGTTTAGCTGAAGCTGAGAAATTTCCAAATCGAAACCGCAGTGTAAAGCCCATCATTGGTTGGGACGATGCAGCGGGAAGCTTTTAAAAGAACACATCGACAATTTCACAATATCGACAACCCTACGAACAAACAACCGGCCTATCTATGACCAACCGACGCTCGCCGGATCTCGCTTTCAATAACTCACCTGCCCTACCGGTTCGATCGCATGTCGATTCGTCAGTCCTTCGTCTGCTATCTGGTGTTGCCGCCAGCGAGGCAGTCAGCTACTTCGGGCGCTATTGTGAGAAGTATTCGTGGTAAATCTCAGGGAAGAGGTTCACGAAACTACATCGAGAATGGACGCGTGATGGGTCCTATGTCACAGAGGGATGGGTTATTACTTTTGGAGACTACTATAACGACAAAGAGGAATCGTCCACGACATAACGTGCGGGTGATGCTTTTGGAAGTATACAAGACAACGACAAGGAGGAAACGATCAAGAAATAGCGTATGGGCTAGAGAGGTTTTTCCAGCTGGTACAGCTTGCCCTTTCGAAATCGAGACTATGACCAAAATGTATGCAATGGAAAGAGTAGATAGCGTAACTTATAGGTGCCTTTTAAGCTTGATACCTCCGGGCGTAATGAATTTACTACTACTGCTGCTACTACTACTACCAGTCGTACATCAATCCAGACGGATACATGTTGGAGGATATAAATGTTTCCGATTAAGTTTCATCAAGACAACTAATAAAACAGATCTTCGAGACTCGAGCTGTAGTCAAGAATTCTCAAAAGTCGGCAGTGGGATATCCCTGTCGCTGGTCACCAGACTAGCTCCCCTGTAGGTAACAAGCATAGATCTCGCGCCAAATCGAAACCCTGATTCAATAGACTGCTCAAAATTCCGTTGTTGATCCACTCGTTCTCGTGAGATGGTGCTCGATTACGGATCATGTCATCTCCAGGACTTCATCGGATCGCGTTTAAGTCGGTCTTATTGGCAGAGGCCTTGTTCTTTTCGCATATCTTTCTCATTGAGATACATGGTTTGTCTCAATCAACAGGTCTTGGCGCCGCTGTTGACGCTCGATGCGGTCTGCCTCATAAAGAGATTCTTGAATGGGTGAAGCTTGGCCATGGGCAGTACGACGGTAGACGATCACGCGACCACGGGGTCGAGAAACCCGCTCCACGATTTCCGTGATCGGCTCGCGGTCATTATATTTAGAGACAGCAGCGACACCGGCAGCAGTAGGTTGCGAAGCGCCGACCCGGTCTGATCATAGCTGACCATCGGCCGCTCATGGTACAATCGCAATCCTTCTCCAGTAGCCCGCAACCGACGACACGCTTGATATTCGTACGGAATGCGGATGTTTTGCCATGCTCACGGTCGACGGCCGAGTATGCGTTTCCGGGTTTGGCGGATACCTGTTTGCAACGTCGCGGGCATGAGCAATCCACAAAGCGAGCATCGCCGCAGCGGCGGCATTTGCGTGCGTGCGCGTCGTACTCGGCTAGGACGAAGGACTCGTCAGCTTCGAGATGCGGACCTTGGTGGATGGCATAGATATTATTGCGGTTTTTACGTTGGTGCTCTGAAAGCCACGGTGGGCGATGGTGACAGGGGCGAATTGCCGAATCGGTCGCTGTGAGAACGTCTCCGATCCCACCAGCAGATGTCAAGACCGTCAAGACTGTCAAGAGGAACGGGCTGGTATTGATATGACAACGATAGCTTGGCCATCGTCCTGGCGCGTGGTAGACAGCCTCTGAAGATGCCTCGTGTAGATGGAGGTCGAAGACACCAGACGGTCGGGGGATCCAGGTCCAGTGAGTGGATAACGGGTGTCAGAGGATGTTAGGGTATACTGCGTATCTTGATAAAAGTGTGCCTGATCTAGTACAATACGAATAAAAAGTTCTGAGGAGCTGTACTGTATTGGTACTCGTTAGGGTGTCGCCTCCTTGCAGTTGGACGTGACACGAGGTAATCCAAAATTTACGTTTTATTGGTGACCTTACCCAGTTAAAGCTGAGGTATGTAGCGTCACTTTCTACAATTTACGAGGTCTGGGAGTGAGAGAGAAAAAGTCTCGTTGGACGACTTAAGGAGTGGCTTCCACAACGCCAGAAGGGATGTTTGGAAAACTTATTCAGTCGACAATTCGGTGATCTGCGTCACTGTGACTTTGACCGTCCCTTGTCTCCTGCGAAGTTCCTCAATATAGTATCCCATTTCCGTCGCATTATAGATGCACCTGCAATCTGACTCGCCTTCGATAACACACTCTAAGATCAGCGTACCCATCAGTCCGTCATAATCGCGGAAAAATCGTGCAGCCTCTTTCAATAATTCTTCTGCATTTTGCCCATTAGCCTCGACTCGCATATGTCGTTCCCTTCTCATTCGCGCAATCCTCAGCCGAAATATGATCTCAGTTCCGAGCTCGTCTGTGGCTGGATTTGGGGGTTTGAACATCAGATGTGAAGTCAGACGTGCATCTCCTTTATGAAAAGAGCCAAGCGTACGGTTTTGAGAAGTATGCATTGTTATGACCTGGGACTTTACCCTCGTCTTGTCGGAGATAGGCTCATGAGATGCGACCGAGCGCGAAATGACGGGATGTGCTCTGTCTTCACTGGAGATATCGCCACTGCTGACATCTCTTGGCACGTCGGCAAATACTTGATGATGAGCTGAGTAACTTCGTTGCCCCATTAGTCGGCTCGAAGTTTCAATTGTCTCACCACCTATGCGCGATCTTTTCTTAGATAGATTGGCTCGCTCTTCTTCACTATCGTCCATTGCATTTGGCAGGCTTTCTATTGATTTTCTTTGCCACGTAGAATTTTCGGGCGACGAGCCAAGTATTCCCGTTAAGCAAACGGCTAGAGGCTGTGCTTGGAATTG
The DNA here is from genome assembly GCA_037356135.1 of Talaromyces sp. F31. NCBI lineage: Eukaryota > Fungi > Ascomycota > Eurotiomycetes > Eurotiales > Trichocomaceae > Talaromyces > Talaromyces sp. F31. The sequence continues at coordinate 3,831,386 of JAYXSF010000034.1, forward strand.
ACGACCCCCGAGCCACTTTTCCAAGAAGCAAAGACCATTTCCCCAGTCTGAGCACCTCACGAGGACATCATTTCGCTCTTCCTTATCAGGCAAGTAGAAGACCCAGTAACATGACGGTTGGACAACGTTGATATTCTCTAACGGGTGTCTGTTGCCATGCCGGCGGAGTACCTCCGTTGGAATCGGTCCTGTTGCGGCAAGAGGTGGCTGCTCGTTTGGATACTTCCTATGCCACTCTTTCAACAGCCGGATTAAATGAGCCGGGAGTTGATGGGTTGGTGCCAATTCCAAGCTAGCTGACCTCTTCGGCATTTCAATCTGTAGGTTCACCAGAGTGATATGCGCATAGGCAGGAATGGGCGGAAAAGTACACCGAGGACAACATTAAATATTGAGAGTCGAGGCTACCCTCCCTCACCGCCCGACGCACAGACTTACAGACTATCTTGATCAAACTGCTAACATTGGCCGGCTTGCGCAGGCTTTCGCCTTTGTTACCGATTTTTACACTAGAACGCTTCCGGCAGTGAGGTGGAGAAGCAACAAAATAATGGATATTATTCGATATTGTTTAATACATTTGGCACACCCTCCAGGACATCTTTGTAAGGGGTTTTTGGTGCTATTTATGCGCAAATAAATGTGTGTAAAACGAGTGACGATATTTGACCGAATATTCTAGAGGAAGATCAAAAGCCTTCGTATTCGAAATTAGGGAACACCCGTTAATTGGTATAATTATATGTTTCTGATTGTCTGTTGTTCTGAGTACATCCTCCTGTGACGGGAAATCTAGCTTTGGTCTTTCCGTGATCGGACTATACGAGTTGGATATATATATTCACAATTTGTCTAGTCATGCTAGGTCGAGGTCACAGAGAAGCCGACGATTGCAAATCCACGAGAGAAAATGGAGTGGACGACGGTGGAAATGATAGGCACGGTGGGAGGACAAGAAAATCGCGAGCAGGTCGGCCATTTTATAGACGGGTCGCGCACCGTGACGTTCAAACCAACCTAGAACAATGATAACGCCACTGTCAAACAAGCCGGGTGCATGCAATGATGCTGGGCTGACTTGGGATCGACTCACCTGGAGTATATAGAAAGCGTGTGGGTACTGTAATCGAGAACAAGCTTGATCATCGACCGCGGCTCGTGACGAATCCGCCTCGTGCGGACACCCAGGATAGGTCGTCGATGGAACCATGGAACCTCGCGTCGCTTCGCCATGCAGTGGAGATTTTTTGCGCCACACATCAACATGATACACGTCTCTCAGGTATCGTGATCAGACATTACGAAAGTGTGACTGTGTCTGGTCGTCTCTTGGATACTTCCTCCCTCCTTGTGTACGATGAGTGGAAGTTCTTCAGGACAGCCCTAGCTCGATGCCTACCGTATTCCATTGCGGTATGAATGATTTCAAATACCAGAAGCAAATTTCATCTGGGTTGCTCACATCGTTCTCAGGCTCTGGACACGACTGGTCACTGCAAAGCCTTTACGAAAGGCGATAGTCATCGCGAGAATCTCACTGCCACTCTTGTCGGGTGTGGTGATCCTTCGCTCACATTGCCTACATAAGGGAGTATGATCTATGTAAACACGCGTTTGCGGAGAATGGCGCTGGCAAGACTGTTTTTCTTTCCTGATCATATACCCAATGTGACGTTGTCTTGAAAAAGAAAGAGACGATAAATAGTAAACGCTGTCTTCTGATTGCAGGACGGTCGAGCCTGAATGAGATAGTATCGATTTTCATCATGCGAATAAATCAATGAAGCAGCCGCTTGACTCATGGCATAAACTCGAGTCGGCAATGAGCACACGGCGGATAGGATCCATCACAGCACCTGGCCTAGTCACTAGGTGACGGTCTAGATGGAATTCTCATCATGGATATCAAGCTACGCCCTGTCATAGACTGACGGAGCGGTGTTATGCATACAGACAGAGTGAGCAAACGACGTAGCGGAGTGGATCTACTGGATGGATATTATGAGATGACGTCGATCAACCCGTTGAGTTCTGCAGCCAAGTATACTGTATGTTCTCATCTATACTGAGGAGTGTTGAAGCGCCATGGTCACAGTACAGTCAAAGTGTTGATTGCGATAGAAGACTCAAGTACATAGAAACAGAGAGTACCAATGACGGCCCTACATCGGGCGAGCCGCCGCGGGATGATGCGCATCCATGCTCTGGACCAGACGCTGCATCATGTGCTCCCACGTCGTCCCGAGTTGACGGAGCGCCTCCATCAAAGACTGGTACGTGTCCGAATTGATGCCTGGGAGCAGCTCCGTGCTCATCTGCAGTGACATGCGCATCGCGTCCGATCCAAATGCCACGGTGCCGGTGCCCATGGCCTCGATCAGCTCGAGGGCGTACTGGAGCTCCCGGATCGCTTCACACTCATCGTGTCGCCGGCGAATCGCGTCCTCGTAGTGTTGTTTCTCGAGGCGCAAACGTTCCAAGATGGCGGTTTGAGTCTCGGAGAACTGGTGACAGAGCGCATGACTATCGCCGGGCGCCGATGCCTAGAGGCGCAGAGGTGAGTATGTGGCCGCAAGACGAGACTCCGACTCCATTACCTGGATCGCGTGGGAATCCCCATTTCTGCCATTCCCGCCATTCCCGCCATTCCGCCTCACTGGTGTCATTGATGGCCAAGGGAGTGGGCCGGATGGCCCCACCTCGCGATGGCGTGGACGAGGTCGCCGGGTATTAGACTGGACGAATTCGGGAAATGTGCGTTTCATGGTGTAGAAAAAAAGAAGATTATGATGCTCGATAACAAGCAAGGTGAACCGCCTGTGTGTTGTGTTGAGGATGGGCGAACGGTAGTGTGCGTGCTGAAGAGGGATGTAAGGTCCAGTCCCGCATCACCCATTGTCAATTGCACCACCCCCGCTGCGTGGCAAGATTAGTGCGTAGAGTCAGATCAGAATGGCAGCATCAGTGAAAGCTATCGACTGCTAGGCGACCCTCATACTGGGCAGGGTTACGCCGTCTCCGCGGATGGTCTGCCGTGCCTCCAGTTCCGGTAAGCTTACATTCGAAACCAATCACGTTAACCCTTTATAAGGATACACCGAGGATTTCTGGGACGCGGGCGAAGTACGTGAAGGCGATGAAAGCCATGATAGCGTTCCTTTTGAAACATTAGATTTGTGTGCTGTACTATAGGCAACAGACCTTACTCGGAGTCGCTACATCTCGACTCGTCCTCTCGGTTACTGGCTGATACTGTGTACGCATATATATACATAGAGATGACCATACCGTGCAGTATTGGACTAGAAGATTACTGTGTGACCATTGAAGTCTGACACCTCCAGGTTTCAATGGCCGGATCTCTCGTCAATTCGCATATCCCTTCCTGCCAGATTTTCTTTGACGCACTGTTTGACGCGCGGAAACCGATGCCACACCTTTACACTTGCGGTAGGGCTTCGCCAGGATGCATCTCATCGATATTGCCGTCCGCTAGAAGGCTGTCCGATACGAGCCAGTCCAGTGGCATAATTCGCTCCTGAAGCTGTTGCACCTGACCGGGACACTCTTTCAACTGCTGGCCCAGCCGCTGGCCGAGTTGATTCATTCGGTCGGCCAGTTCCCGGAGGAGTTCAACGAGGGATGGGACCGGCTGCGTAGCTTGCGCTCGGAGTTGAGCATTACCCTGCTCCAAGATCTGAATCTCTTCCTGCCGTCTCATAGCGGCCACAAAGCACGGCTGATGGCGATGACCGGGTCCTGGGAACGCATCGCGAGGATTCTATGACCAGATCAGCGCCTTCGTCCACGCGTCAGATCCGCGAGGGGACATACGAGCGAGTCTAAGGCACTTCCCGACTCTCTCCGCCAGAGCTCCTGCAACTCCTTCGGAAAAGCTGGCTGACTCATGATTGAGACGGTTGAATCAAAACGACTCTGAAAACAGACCAGGCGGTGATATTCAGGTTGGAGAGTCAAATCGGACGGAACAGCGATTAAAGAGCGACGAGGGCTCCAACGAAGACCCGGATGTCATGCCGCTCTCTCTCATTGACCTACGATCAATTCTGCCACCCTTGTCCAATGACGGCTGTGGGATGCTTACCCCGCCTCAGTGGTGCGGCCTATTGATGGTATGATAATTCGGGATCGTGGGTGCGCCAACGGCGAATTGAGGGCAGGAAAATTGGCCACCCCGACGAGACGATCGCCTGTACTCGCGATGCTATCGCACTGCCTATTACGACAATGTCACGATGTTTCGTGATACCCCTTCTTCATGTATTTCTGCTCAATAGAAACTTCTTTGGGCTACCGGCTACCTCACCAAGGAGACGTCTGCATTAGCCACACTGATGGCAACATCACCGGCGCGACTGAACGCGCTTTGTATGTCCAGATGGGTGCTCTGACAAAGTCAGTCTCGTGGCTGATTCAGGAAGAACTTGCAACCTCACTCGACGATCCCAACCTACTAATGGCGAACCGGATCGCGTTCCGCGCCAGGCATTTAGGATGGACACTAAATACAATGACGGTCGCTTCTCAGTACTGGGCGCAAGTCGGAGGAAGTCTTCCGGCGCTGGGATACCTATAAGCTAGATCCAGACCATTTCTTGTCACATCCAGCTCGCCTCTATCCCTCCAACAGGAATGCTCCGCAGGACAAACAATTGCGCAATGACCTTCATTTCGCACCATCGTGCGATTCGTTTTCGGACAAGCGCGATTCTTTGTTTGCCAACGGTCGTCAACAGGGAACGAGAATGGTGATCTATGCGATCAACCTGATGCGTGGACCATGTGTTGGGTGGATCTTCCACCGCGCGCTTGCGGCCTAGGCCCTGCATGGAAAAAGTTTCCCAATACGCGAACAAAAGAATGAGAAGCACGATCGACGCTAGCGGCTAGTTCACCGTCCGGAGGCTTTTCGGCCAATGCACTAGGCCGGAAGCGGAGAAAGCCTACCCTGGACGGCATAGCCGGCAGGAACGAGCAAGAGTTAAATGAGGGGTGACTGTGCCGCAGAAAACCTACGTTCCCACCATCCCGCAGGCAACATCGATCACATGCTCCACCCCTGCGACGAACATTTAGGCAGACGGACTGGAAACTGATTTGTACGTTGCAATCTTACGCATGCTAGCGACCGAGAAAATTTGGCGCTCAAAGATCCTTGTACGAGTCTTTGTCATTCTCATGCAGCCCTGCATACGCTACTGGCATAGCAAGAGCTCGATCGGTCCTATGTGCCGTATCCGGGTATCAGACCCTGGTTGCCGATTCAGGTTTGGTAGCGACGCGGTGTCGACTATACGGTCACAGTCGAAAACACACTCAGGATAGTGAGACAATGTCCTACCATACTGTCTTGGTAGAAGTTTGATCCTCTCTCTGTGCTTCTGATCATAGTACGTGCAACTTTTTCCGTCTAAACCTCATTCGACTGTAATTCCCACCGATGAGTGATTCATTTTAAGCTCCGAGCTATCCTTCGCTGTGTTTCTCGATAGGGTCTCCCGTGACCTCCCATATGCGATGCCTCATTACTTTCATCGCGCTCGCAAAGGGGGTGAGTCATCGGTAGGTACAGTAACTCAAAGATGATACACAACGCCAAACGGTCGAAGCATGCCTGCGGGTCACAGTGACCTGATATGGTTCGGAGGCACGCTTTCTTATACACTGCCGCTACCGACTGCCGTCCGGCATGAAAAAACCGATGGCTATTACGTTCGCCTAATAAGGAACGACTTTCACGAAGCAGCTCACTACTAGGCTCAATACACATACAATCTCAATCGCGACAGTGGGCTTTAGCAAGCGTGCGCAAGGCAATACCATGACTATTCATCCAAGCTGATTATATTCTCACCATCCCTCACATCGGATCATCACCCCCCGAAGGTTTCCAATAGCCGGGGTACGTGTGATAAAATCTGGATACGAATAACTAGCTCTTTCGGACAATCACGAGAATTTCCTCGTGGGTGCCAATACCTGCAAGATTGGAGACCGTGGCTCCTCCCAATTAGATCAAGTCGTCAATTGTCGTCACCTCAGAATCCTCATCCGCGATATCACGGATGGGATATCCACCCTGTAACAGAGAGACTGCTGCGAGTTTCTGGCGTCTCTCTCTTTCTAATTGCAACTTTAGTTGCTTATTCTCATCTCCTTGCTTGAGACATTGCACCAAGATTTCTTCGAAAATGGTTTTTAGTCTGGTGACACAATAGAACTGGCTGTTCATCTCGTCGTTCAAGCCTTGAACATGACTTCGCAATTCCTCAAGATAGCATTCCAACTCTGCCAACCGTCGTAGTGCTGCAGGAGGTACAGCTTGTTCGTCACGACTGTCGAGATCCCCCTCGTTCTAGAAAATTGTCAGTACTGGTAATGGCATAGATAACGTCAACCGCCGTACATTCATCGTGTATCGCCAGATTCTTGCCTCTCGAGATGGTGATGGCTCTTCGCAAAGTCTTATATAGAATTGCAAGAAATCTTCGTAGAGAGGGAGCTCTTGATTGCAGTGGTGACCTGACGCAGCAAGAAATCTGCTCGTACCACCGTTCTCCAAAGGTATGGTGCCGGGTCCCAACTAATGTACGGCGGTATATCCTGATGCGGATCAGACAATGCAGGCAAATCGTGACAAAGAGATAGTTTCAGAAGTTCTCTGTCAGCCCCGCATAGGATTTGCGCCGGTAAACGCAATCGGTCACATGGTTGCTGTTGAGAGACGTAATCATAGCATGTAACGTCCCAGGATTTACCAATGAAGGACGCGTATAGCTGGTGCTGCAGAACCTTATTTACTAGTTGTACTACTGGCCATGTTTGTTCTATCAATGGCACCTACCTGAAATGTACCCTGGGGTGCTAAACTAGTTGCTGACGCATATGGCTAAGTCTGACACGATCTCTTCACCAATAAGATCGCCAAGCGGAGCGACTGCTCACAGTAATACAACCTCTATCAGCACTAATGCGCCATATATGCCGGTGATTGCCACTCCAGATAAGGGAAACGGACAGTGATAACAATAATCAACCAATACCTGGGCCCTCCCTTTGTGAAGTATGAGCCTTTCGTGACAGATGACCCTGCTGACAGTCATCATATACTGAAAAATTTATCGCCACTCGCAATGGTGATCTCATCTTCGCGTATACGGGAGCTCAGGTCAGGTACGAATCTAGAATATCTCCGTATTCATGGGACGTCACTAGATCGGGTAGACGGAAGTCCATTCCTGGCTTCCGCTTGCTCGTCTCAGACAACTACGGTATCACGCTGGCCACTAATATCGCAGACGGCACACTCGGACTCACTCCACGAGAATTCTAACTATGCGTTGGATTTTTGTGCAAATTCAAATCGTGGGGTCAAAAAGTATCTACTACAGTAGTTGTGCTTTCGACCTTGGTGAATCGTGATTTCTTCTGTTAGCAGCGTCTACCTCCGGCCTAGACATTGTCGAGCTTTCAGAGCAGTGCCACTGGGGAAAGTAACTTGAACAGATGCAGAGGCCACTAGCAGTGTTGCGCATGACGCGAAGACAGGGATGTTGTACACAGGCGGTGGATATAATATATTTCAGTCTCGATTGGGAGGTTATGGCCATCAATATCTTGGCTGGGCAACTGAACAAAGAAACGAAGATACAAAGAAACAAAGAAACCCTTGTTTACAATGCATGTCCTGATTGGCCAGCCCTGGCGCTTGTTTGGGTGGAGTGCTTATCTTATACCTAACCTAAACTGGGCATCCTAGTGTGATAGTGGCTTGCAGATGCTACGCTTAGCTGACATATGTTGGATTTAGCATGATAATTTTTCCTGCGCTACTTCGTTGAAAATTCTCAACCATTTCAACTATTCCGTGTCATCATCAAAATTGCCTACAAAGGGGGATGTCCTCGGTTTTGAAGATTTCTAGCCCCTCGTTATTACATGTGTTTCCGTATAATTGGTCGATTCCTTCGACTGGTCGAAGTCGACTCAACGTCCAACGGAGCCTCCCAAAATTCACCCATATTATCTGACAATATACTACCATTACACACTAGCTACTAAGAGACATCAAGAACAGCATGAAGGCCAACTCATGTAGTGTCAGGGTGCCACCCTTCTTTAACCAGGTGACCCCGAGCAGCTTGACTAGAGACCTCTACACATACTGTACACATCAGTCGCAGGTCTCCACTACAACACACAGGATACAAGACATTCGGGCTCGCGTACATAGTAGCTCAAAGACACCATATCAATTAGCTCGAGGTTCAGTTTCCTCACCCTTCTTCCCTTTTCCAGCCTGCAGCAGTGCGGCCTATGATGCGTCTCGACGCGTCCGGCAACACCATGGCACGGAGAAGTCCTGGCCCAGATGGCTCTCTGCAGCGCTGCTGGAATCTACGTCAGCAGCCACTGTAAGAGCCGCGAATGGCCAAACGATCTATAGCTGCATTCCTTGACAAGCACCGCAGTCAGACTACGGGCTTGCACCGCACTAAACAGGAGCCCTCACTGCTCTTAGTAATGAAATCGCATCAGTAGCCCAACGGCACCTACATCAGTGGCATTCCTTTGATGTCTATTCACCCTAGCCCCTCTTCCGACGCGATAGTCATCCAATCCACCGCAGCGAAATCCGCCGCTAGAACACAACCACTCCTCGAGTACCGGCTCTTGGTACGTCTCCCAACTGACCACGCAGCCAAGAAAATGGAGGCTTACGCTGTCCAATCTAGCCTTCGGGCACAACTGACCTCAAACACTGCACGAAAAGAAGTCCAAGTTACTAATACTGGCTTCGCCCTCTACTCTCGTCTCCAGAAGCTCTCCCAGCCCTGGAGTCTCAAACGGATATCAAATGCCAGATAGAACTCAGCTCTCGCTGGGTCTCATACCGCGTCTTCAATGTACCGCGGGTACCGCGGAAGATTGGCCGAATTCTAGAAGGCAGATATCCCCTCATCCCTGCGAATTCTGCAATCCTATCTTCAGAGATCACTGCATCCACCGAGCTCAAACCTATCTCTACCAGTGAGACTACTGCAAGTGCTCCAACACGAACACTCACCTCGAGCTGGCTTATCAAACTCCCAGAAGGCACAAAGCCAACGCTTCCTACCCAGCTCCGTTTTTTTGGCATGATCACCAACGCACGCCCTCTCTCTCAGAGAACAACCGTCACGCAATGCACCCGCTGCTGGAAGTGGCGTAACGCACGCCTCCCTCTGCGGCTCCTCTGAACACACAGAGTAAGGTCACACCAGTCGCTGCCCAGCCCCGGATTCTCATCAATGCCACCAAGATTCCTATACTGCCATGGCACACACGCAGCGGACCACCCCGAATGCCTTCTTCGCCCTACAGGCAATATGAAACACCCCCAAAGTCAACAAGCAGAGTTCTGTAAAACCTGTGCTATGAACCTAGCACAAGGCCGTGTTGAAGAAGGATGCAACTCCCAGCTCCAGTACACACGACCAGAGATGAGACACCATCTCAGTCCCTTTCCGACCAGTAACTCCTCCATCTCGCGCTCCGACCGAAGACCCTCCAGTCACAGTCCGTGCAGTCTGCTTCAATACTCCTTCGCCACAAGATTGAATTGCCTCTCTACTTGAACAATAGCTATGATCTGTCAACCCGACTCAAAATGCGCCCCTCAATATCTGATAGGTCCATGTAGGACGCGCACCAGCTGCACATGAAACAGTGCTTGCACTGGCATACACAAGCGACATTGATATTATTCTTATTCAAGAACCATACATATTCAAGGATCTCCGCCGGCAGATCACAAAAAAACACCCATCATACGAAAACTTTGCTCCGACAGACACCTGGACAATAAGCGGCCGGCCTCGGGTCCCCCACCTATGTCCGAAGAAGGATAGGTTTCCGGACTTCCCAGATACCATTCACAATCGTCTATGAGGAGGGTTTAGATCTTCTTTTTCACCCGGCCAGAGACGTGGTTCTCTCAAGCAACGATCCTCGCAGTTGATCTCAACCTACTACACTATAGGTGGCAGCCCTCACTCAATAGCAGCTCCACAACCTTGGCTGAGCCGTTTGTTGACTGGCTAGACCATATAGCATTAGTATTTATCTCTGACATACGCTGTCCTACATATGATAAAAGTAATGTTTTGGACCTCAGCTTTGCCTCAAGCTCCGTGGCCATGGCAGCGACAGCCGGCGTAGCAAGCCACCTAGACGCAACTTCAGACCATTGGCCACTTACTGTGGGACCAAAGATTCTCGGAAACAGCCCCAAAGCTGAGATTTCACATTGGATCGCCCCTTCTTTTTCTCACTCCTTGCCTCTAATCTGACTAGTATCAGGAGCTTGGCCACAATAGAAAAAGATCTGGGTACCCTCGCGGAAGAGCTAACATCTGCAATCCAATATGCATACAGAGGCTCTGCTAAGAGGACTATAATGCAGGGAAAAGGACAACCATGGTGGAACGATGACTGCAAGAAAGCCTTATGTGACTACCGCACAGGCCTCTGCTCAAAGACAGACGTACGCCTGGCACTGTATATACAAGTGTTAAATAGATCTTGAAGCCCGAGGCTTACCCTTCAGCTGCCTATGTCCCAACAGGGATCGGTGGGCCCGTGCCAGTCACGAACCACGGCCGTTATATAGAAATACATACACACACATATTGCGGAAAGGTTCCATAAGCATACTGTAAATGCAGTGATATCTAAGTCCCTTTATTGCTCGATCTCAGACATAAGGAATGTGATTCTAGCTCTCTGGAATTCAAAAGAGATTCCGATATTACATCTACGTTCTCGTCCGGCGAGAATCCGCGGCGCCAAACAGACGCGCCAAACGTACGCGCCACTTTGATATCCACCTCATGCTGCGGTTCGACTCTAATCCTTTCCTTCAGACGACCTGTTCGTTCGCCTGTCGAATTATCAGTATGAGCTGATAGCACCCAGGTATCATTGGTCTGCCCGAAATAGGTTTTTTTTGCCCTGTCGCGGCCGCTGACTTCGCGGGCCACTAGACTCCAGTCTTGCCCCAGAGTTGCTGCTCAGGAAGGTTTGCAAAGTTTGACCACTCTCTGCGTCGGCTAGCTAATCGGCACGAATGCGCTTGCACAGTCGTCGAGCGATTCAGTACGCCTGCGTTATCCGCCGCTGGGCCGTTTCTGTGCCCTCGGTAGGGGAGTGGGATGGCACGAACCGGAGTTTCAGAGGCCAATCGATCCTCAGCGGGTGCTGTAGGCAATCTCAGCCACGACGAAGATCGGGAACCCCACGGAAACGTTCTTGCAGGGCACTGCTTCCGTAGGCCTGCCCGTTTCATCTCGCAGTCGACTTGACCAAGCCACATTGGCCGTCTAGGCGCACTCAGCCCGCAGGTTATTCGAGTCCGCTCAGCTGAAAGCGGTCGAAAGAGACGGGCCCCATGAGCTGGAGACGCGGCCGCGTTGTCTACTTTAAAAAGGCAGCTGGCGCCCCATCGACTCCATGATACTAGCTGGACACGCGAAATGGCACAAGAGTCGTCTGGAGAGTGCATCAATTGCGATCAAAATTGGGCTGACTTCGAGAAGGACTTGCACGATTACAAAATTCTCTCCGAATTTCTAAATCAAGAGAGCGAACAGCGTGCGGATAGTACTCTCACCTTGAAGATACCGGAGACCCGATCGTGGAAGGTTGTGTGCCGTGGGTGTGAGAATTATCGGATCTGCAGCGAATTCTTGCGAGGTGCCATCAATCCTCTGCTCCAGACGATAACATGTTTCTCCAAGGATGGGATATCCAGCCTACCAGAAGTCAAAAAAGGCTTGCAATCGATCGGGAAAACACCACAATTTAAGATGGATAGTAATGATGCCGAACTTCTAAAGCGTTTCTGCCAGATTGCATCCGGCCGTGCCAGTAGCATCGCCCGAGAACTCCTCAATGATTTCGGACACACGTCCGAAACGCCGCAGATTGAGCCAGAGTGCGGTCAATCGCAGCCAGTAGACGGCACCCGACTGCTCGAAGATGTCCTATGGAATGTCCGTGATCCGGTGGAAACAGCAACAACTGGTGCAGAGGATGAAGTGGATCTCGATAGAGCTCTCTTCTCTGACACCGTCACGCTTCTTATTGTTGTGCGCGATGGAGAGGGTTCTGAGGAGGAAAGGGAGGTCCGCGTAACAGATACTTCCGTGCGCGGTATTCTGCAGAGTATTCGTGACGTCTACGCACAGTACGAAGACGGCCATGAGGAGGAAGATCCCATGGGTGATCACTTGTGGTTTGTCGGTCTACTGTATATTATGGAGGAAGATCTGTGGTTGGTTGACATTGAAAGCTAGGCAGATTCGAAATCCCTTTCATGTTTTGCGCTCTTTGACTACACTTTTAAGACCATATTTCATTTCAAAGAAGATGAAGCTGGATTGGGGAGATAGGCTACCAGCACAAGAACATCTGTTGATTTATCCTCTTCAATCCTCTCCTTTCATATGTCAAAAGGAAGACATCCAAGGCACTGCAGCGATGGAGCATTTTTGATTTTGCTCCTCGATTAAGGGAAACGAACAAGCAAGGCTTGATCGAACATTTGCTCCAGTACACGGGTTACTTGCGATTTCCTACCGATGGCATCCACCATGTGCTTCTTATGGCAGTGAGCCGTCACGAAATATCCTCAGGGATGCCAAATCTGTTATCGGTATCTAGAAACGGATTCCGTTTTACTTTGAAGAAGCACTCTTATCCTCTTTTTCGCGATTAGAAAGGTGAATGTACAATTTCTGTAGTCGCTCTTGAATCTTGATGCATTATATTAGATACAGCACATACTCGATTGGATTAATCAACATCGATTCGTGATCATGTTAAGAGCCATTATGTTTCCACGACTAGTGTATCGTAGCAGGATTGATCGCCCATTAGGACTAGGAGAGTGATGATGCGTCTCCCGAAGATAACTATGTATGTTTTTTGTTGCGCTATGACGACTTAGAAAGAAAGAGGAACTGCGAGGTTAGGTACTTGGATTGGGGCGATCAAGGTCCCCGGGAAGAGGTTACAGCCAGCTGACAGGTCGAGAATAAAGAATCGATTGACATAAACAATAGGAATCTGCTGAAAAACATTGCAAACCTCTAAGACAGAGCTTCAAACAATAGTCATTCCGTACAGTGCGTGGAAACCTGCACCCACATTTTCCCGTTTAGCACCTCAAGATCGATTACTATACATTTGGTGTATTGGAGGCTGAAATGAAAACGTCATACAGATGATGTAGCAGCCTGGGTTCCTGTGGGACATTAAAGCGTCTAACTGAACGAAAAGCTCAATGGTGTTACACTGCAATCTGCAGGTCGAGGTCATCGGCTACCAGCCCCAAGGGCCTTGGTCGGAACCCGTCTTCCTTCTGGATCCACGACGAAATCGCAGAATCTGCTACCTAGCGCTATCACGGATATGTCACAATCCTACTCAGATAGCGAGATCGGCAATACTTGTCGGGTCCGGATGCTGTGACAGAGTCCGCTCGAGAATTGTACGGCGTTGTATCTGCGACCGCAGCCGGTTCCCGCGGTAGGTGGACTGCCGCTCCCGCCACAGAAGCGCATCCCTCACCGTGCTGATTTGCTGTGCTAGTATCTTCGAAGCTTCTGTGCGCGCCCGCAATAATATTCCTGTATTGGTAGAACCGAGTTACAAATTGGTCGTCGTCAAAGAAGAACTCGCAACCCCAGTGAGATACGTAGAAATCTCTTCTAGTGATGCAATATATCTTTCCGACTTGTACGAATGGTGCGCCTTGAAACAACGCATTCGGAGGAATCTAAAATTACAGGTGTCCTACACTGGGTCTCTACTTATATCCTTGAGTCGCTGTGTCCGCCTTTCGAGCCCATCGTGAAATGGGTTGTTTTAAGCGAAAAGGGGCTTGGCTATGCGGGTCGTGCATGGTGGGCGGCGGCGCATTTCGAGCGCAATCGTCTACCTCGGGCGTCTGGCCAGAGTTGGACCGGCACATGAGTGCAACTCGTGAGGATACATCAGGTATATAACGATCCGTTTTCCCCTTCTTCCCCGGCTGCCATCTTATGTCTGGTCCTGAACATCCCAATACCACAAACCTGCCATCTCAGAGACTATCGTATACGTGACGATATCCCCTGAGCCCCTTCTATGTAGATTGCCTACGGATATCTTCTCCTGATTGCAGCTTATCTACGTCACCACGAAGCATTGTCCTTTGCACTTGTGAACAAAGCTCTAGCGGAGCTGATACTGGATTTTCTCTACCGGTTCAACATCGCACACGAGAATAGTTCTATCTTGCACTGGGCTGTAACCCACGGGAAAGATGCCCTGGTAAAAAAAATTGCGAAAAGATTATTGCCGTTCACAACGGGCAAACCCCTCTGATTGCAGCCAGCTGCTCTCCACACAGATTGATATTCTCGCGTTTGGTGCGCAGACGTGATGTCCAAGCTGATGTTGCAACGGCGGTGGAGCGCACCGCCTTGCTATACGCTACCTCCTTCGGCCATACTCACTATATCGAGCCTTTGTTGGTTCGAAATGTCGGGGTCAATACCCCGGACCGATTCGGATATACTCCCTTAGCAAAAGCCGTCGAAATGGGCCGTCGGGACACCGTCTCATGCCTTCTGCGGGTTCCTGGCAATGATGTCAACGCCACGACCCGGCACGGCCTCTCCGCTCTCGCTTTGGCCGTGAATGTCGTCGTGCGGACATCGAAACAGCTTCTCCGGCATCCTCAGATCAATGTCCACCGAGGCCATCCGTCTAACACACCTCTGGAGCTTGCCATCAAGGTGAAGCCAAATCCCGTCCTGGAAATTCTGGTCAACCATTCAAAAATTAACATTAATATCGATATCGGATGACGGTCGGCTTTTCTAGCGGCACTCCTGGAAAACAATCAAGAAGCTGCCTGGTTACTCTGGCAGAAAGGATTTCAGATCGATGTACCTAACGACTTGGGTCTCACCGCATTGGAGTTAGCTATTGAGTATCGGATGGAACGCATCGTTCGGGAGATAATAAGGTACTCTCCACGCTGGCAGTTTGCGTACGACAGGTTGTGGCCCCCGTGATGCCGGACCGTGTATGTTGTTCAGCTACTCATTGCATCTGGCGTGAACCTGAATGAGAAAGATTGGGAAGAGGAATCGCCGCTGCACCATGCGGTGTACCGTAGAGTCGAATTGTGGAGCTATAGCTGAGCGAACCAGCGATTGACGTCAATACCTGGGGACGTACACCGCTTCATGTGGCTGCCACAAATGGGCTCTTGTGCATGGTGAAGTTGTTCTTATCGGCACCGAAGATCGATCCCAACGCGATCGACCGCAATGCTATGACACCACTTTTGATAGCACTGTCAGATGGTCATGGACCAATTGTAGAACAATTGCTGGCGGATGTTCGTGTTGATGTCAACATTAGGACGACTTGCGGGCTGACATCCATTCACTACGCTGCCGCGAATGGAAGCACTCGGATCCTTGACCGGCTTCTCCTTGTCACCAGACTGGGCGAGACTTCACAGATGCTGCATGGATCGGCTCATGGGAGAATGGGTCATCGATGCCAGGCTGACGGTATGTTCTAGGGCAAATCTGCATTTACTTTCTCTAATAGCTATGCCTAAAGATTTTGGCGTTGGTAGATGGCTAGGACCGCAGTGGTGGCGGCAAGGGGAATACTAACGGCCTCCATATCCGCTAATTATCCACATCTGTTTATTTGCAGAAAAGTGAAGGTTTCAAACCGCGTCATTTGAGGAACATGAAAAGCCGTAAACGCCAAGCAATCGCTCAAATAGATCCTAGAAATGGTGATGGCCTGAATAACGACCATATATCTTCAAGTGGTGAAGGGTGGACGATACTCCTTGAAGCCTCGCATGGCGCATGAGTTTCTGTTGCCGTAACCGAATACTGAAGGCGCCGAGATGGCTGAGCTAGGGTACAGTGCCATGGGTTCTTGGCTATGATGATACAGGATAGGGGTCCATTCTGCCCAAACCACCGCCGAGGAGAGAAAACGCTGACCAAAATGACTACAGAAACAAGAAACAAAACCCCAAACTGCTGATCGTGGCTAGCACAATTCCGACCTCTGAGTATTGGATTTGGATTTATAGCAGTTGTACCATGATCTAGGTCCGCACATTATCTTTCCGATGCTTTTCCGGTAGAGTCGAGACTCTTAGCTCCAACGATCCGCTGACCAAGACAGCAAGTAATTACGCGCGAAAGTCATCTGGCTGCCAGGGGTTCGTGATCCTTGCACCCGGAGTGATGGGCGCATTCTCATTAATATGGGTACGTGATGATCCCATTCCATCACATTTCACACCTGGATAATGCTTATCCAAGGTGGGCTCCATGGTCGTGCTGATTCACAGGGTAGGAAGCGGTTTGTTCGCTATGAGGTAACGTATTTTAGATCTTGGAGACCTGCTGCGGCGATGAGTACGACCTGGCGTGAAATCGATTCCTTCCCGCGGATTTTCAAGGATCGTCGGGGGCGCACGCCGGAAAAATCGATTCAGGCTGTCAAGAAGAAAAGAGGACTCTTCCCATGATCCCCGCCGATGTCTCCGCGTTTGTTACGACGCTGTGGAGAATCCTCATCCAGGTGCCGGAATATTAACCGGCTGCCCTTTCGACGGACGGTGCACGAGGGCGCACGTTCAAACGGAACTACCCTATGTCTTAGGATCGACCTATCTATGTCCAACTGCTGCTCAACTCAATTTTCGTGGGATGTGATCTTTTGTAGTTATGATTTCGCAGGTAGAGACATGCCGTGGGGAGTATTAGGGCTTTTGTAACATTGGGCAACTCGCAACCCTGTCACAGGGACAAACCTTCGACACGAGTTTGCCGCGTTGCTCTGGCGCTGACTCACAGTGGCGCAGCGCGTCAATGACGTGAATATTCTGCTACCAGCAGTTTTTCTATCACGCACAATGATGCTTGTGAACCTCCGCATGATTTTGATGAGGTCATGGGAACGAATGCTGCTAGTACCATGGTTTGAATAAAATGGATGAAATACCGCTGTATTCGCTCGTATACCAAGCAGTCAATGGAGTGGAGATGGGCACTGCCTTTTCATCTGCTGTTGAACAGTTGCAATCTAGATCTTCTCGAAGCACCCGCGGATGTTCCGCTAGTTCAACCCTCGCTGCGACGCCCGGATCACTGGAAGGCATTGATTGAAATTCGCTGGTTAATGCATTTCTAAGGGGAAAAAAAGCGGAAATGATGAGAAAGGACTCTACTTTTGACAAACCTGAAAACATGATCACCCTCACATATAACCCGCTTTGTAATGTTATGGATGTCTATTGCTTGACTTTTCTGAGGTTTATAAAACGCTTCGCCACCCACGATGGTCACCGTTTGGCCTCACCTGTGGCCCCCAGAACGCAGGACTCATTATTAAATCGCGATCGATCGAAGGAGTTACATCGCTCTCAACATGAAGTTTGCCGTCTGTAATTAGACCCTCGGTGCTATATCTATCACATCAGATTGCTTCTATGGAGTGATTTTTTGTTCACAACCTATCTGCTGTATCAAAAGCAAACTTTATTTTCCGTAGATCAAATATCTGGATAGTCAAACAATACACAGAGCGATTGAATAATACGAAGATGCCTTGTCTACTCTTTATCGTAAGAAACAACAGCATTCTCCCGAATCCTCGATACTGTAGCTATATGGAATGATCGACTAGTATTATACACGTCGAGGTCTCATCGGCCATCAGCGAAGGCTAATCTTGCTTCAACTATACTAATTTATTGCGGCTCCACGCCAGGCACTATGAAACACGCAAACAGGATTCTTTTCATCGAGAAGGGCGTGAAATGTGGGCCGCATCGATTTTCTGACTTCTCCCCAGACGACGGTCGTGGTTCCGATCCCCTACGATAACTGCGGAGCATGCTCATGGAGCTATGTTGACCACCATGCGGCCAGGTGATGAGAGCGAAGCCTGTTTCCCCTGTTATGACGTACGGCCGTAGGCCATTGAAAAGCCAGGGAGTCCATAATCATCGAGCAATTCCACTAGATCCCAATCGCTACCACTTGCTACGCGGATGACGACACACCTATTTCCAGGAGTGGACAATATAAATTGGTGCCACGGCGCCGGGCTTCTGATGCAAGGATATCCACGCTCATCAGGACCGCCATGGACCGCACGTTGTCATACATTGCCTACGGCAACCCAGAAGTGTGGCATGAGACGTGGTCGCGAATGTTCCGGACGATGGACTTTCTCGACCACTGCTGGCACAAGAAAATATTTTTCAGCTTGGTGGGTGATGCCGATAGTGCGTGGAACGATGTTAGCCGCATGGCTCTGATTGTCACCAATGATAGTACGTACCGATTCTCACAAAGCAGCTGGGAACTGTTTCGGAGTACCCTACAACCCCATACATATCAACCCCGGGGCTTTATCATCAAGTTCGCGAATGGGGCTATTGAGCTGAATATCTACACGTTTCTCTACGCCGGGATCTATGTAGTGGGGAACCCAGACGATCTCGTGTACCGGTATTACAAGTCGGGTACGATACCGATCTGTTCCACCGCGATGAACACGTACCGCGAAGTGATTCCAGAAACGACCGGTTATCTGGACCCCGGACCCATCGAGGCGTGGGGAGATGGATCAGGATACGCGATGGAATTCGTGATTGCTGGGCGGCGGCGACGCTTACTTCTCGTTCCGTCCATCATCGACACATGGCCGTAATGTTACTTGATGGCTCGACGCGAGTTGTATACCATTTGCGCGAGGTTCGCAGATGGGCAATATTTGCGAGTTGATCTCCTGATTGCGTCCAATCGGCATGAAGCGAGATTCACCGTACGTCGATTCCTCCCATCATTCCATAACGACTCGGCACACGGATGATTTGGTGTCGTCTTTTCGAGAATAATGGTTTCACAGAGTGGGGAAGAATGCAAATGTTGTGAATCTGAAGCATCACTTGCCTGTCCCGTCCGTATCGTGAAAGGAGATAACTTACATTGAGCATCTGTAAGAGATGAGACTCTGTTGCCCAACGTTCCAACTCTGAATGTGACTGAAACATTTGGATTCTGCAGATTGGCAGGGACGAGCAGAGAAATTCCAAATTGTTTAGAGCATTTGAGTCGTGGGACTTCGCGAGTGTACATGATCGGGTCGCAGTAACCCTGTAGAAATGCATCTGCCGCTCCAAACGAACGCATTACAGTCATCGTGACGGCCAAAAAGTCCCTGATCACATCATGTAGACCCATTCTTGAATTACACTGTACCTATCGAATCAGATCGTTATACGTCCTTCGCACCTGGAAGGAGATTTTGACAATGGTGTAGTAGACCCATCGCTCAGCAGCGTGTCATCTACTGCAGATTGTGTGATTTCGTCTTCAATACAGTAGTCCCATTTAGTGTTTAGATGAATGTTATGATATGGCGGTACATTACTACTCACACGTATCGCCGTAAGAAATGCACGCAGCGCCCGCAGAATTGAGAAAATCTCGGAGCTGATAGCTTGGTATCTTATGATCGATATCTTTCTTTGTTACGGCGCTGACTAGATTGAGGTTGGCCTTATTCAATATCTCATTTGAACACAATTTCACATGGTGGTCGTGATTTGCACACCCTCAATGAAGATATGCATGTCAACATGGTTCATAATGCGCTACGCACCCTCAATAAAGTCACGATGCTAATAGTTTCACGTGGCTTTCACTTGGTCAATTTCCCGACAGGTCAATGCGCATAATAGCATAGCTCGTCGTGATTTGCACACTTCGTCAGTTCAATTGGCTGTCCAATTTTCCCTCGCCCTCAAACTATTCGAGAGCTGACATTTTCACCGCCATGTCTCTATGGCTCTTGATGCCCTGTCTAAATTCATATTAGTCATGGTCGTCATGATTTTCACATGCCCTCAAGTTTAAACGCCAAATGAACGATTACTCAAGCTTGATTAGAACTGCACAGTGCGAGGCCAACTCTCCAGCTTGCCTTTCACGAGATCATCCACGGCATATCCTGTACTGCGAATTCTATCTGCCCTCAATCTTCAACTCACTCCCTGCGCTCCGTACCTTTTTTGCAGAGGCTATTGTTACTATTGCGCGCCCTCCCACCGGTCGATACCGCGGAGCCCGAGAAATTCGTAGTATACACTGATAGTGTGCTATACTATAATTCATGTTGAATCCACCGAACGAGGTAGGCCTACCCATTCTACTTGGAAGCTTCTTAAAATTTCGAATCAATTACGTAGCTGTTGGTACGACACGACAGAACGACTAGCGAAGGAAGTCCTATAGTGGAGAAAGATCAATGAAACTCAGTCCGCCGCCTCAGCTCGCGAGAAAAGCAGTACACAAATTAGTCATAAAGTGGCAGACAAGGAAGGGTGGACAGATTAGCACGCAGCTCATATCCCCTAGACAGCTCTACGACACACTCCCACGTGACTGAGCTTACTCGCTGAAGCACATACGGACGGACCATTCCGGGCTCGCAACCCACGCTACGTGAATTTCGGGAGGATGATCCATCCGAATGCGGCGAAAGAAGACCGTCACGTCACGGATGCCCTCGACTACGGGACTAGCCAGAAAATGCGCGAGAAAATCGGAACGACTTGAACAATATACCGCCGATATTAGGGAGAGCGGCAAAGGAAATTGTGAATGCAGTTTTAGATTTTGCCGAGGCACGAAGCACTCAAACACCTGAAAAACCCAAACGAAGAACCAGAGCAACGGTGATGTTTGAGGACAAACCCAAATTCCAAATAAAACAGCAAGAGAGATGCTGAAAGATTTGATCAGCGCATGGCACACCCCAGATGAAGAAACCATATGGCGCGAAAACATCAAAGGCATACTCGTCGAAATCGAAAAAGAATTAGAAATAGCCGCGTGCCAATCAGATCGCCTGGAATCGCGAGACGCCCCAATATGAATCATTTAATAAGGACAAATAATGGAGAAGTAATGTTGGACTAGAGCCCTTTTGTACAACCCAAGAAGGCCAGTCAAGTAATGTACGAGCATCAACTTCGAGCCAAGTAGAATGGAGCAAGACACGAATACCGCCTACATATAGCGGAATGCACACATATAGGGATAGTCACCGTAACAGAAGCCTACATACTGCTGTCTTACGAGAGTTCAGAGTAATTGACACGCTGCCATCGTCGATACAAACTCACGAACGCTAGATTGAGCAATATGAACTCGATTCGGTTGTGATGATCCCGAGCCACCGGCTGGATCGAAGGCAATGATTTTCCATAACCATACATGTACACTTTCAACCCCGTGTGACGCGACCAAGGTATAGTATGACGGCATATGGCGTCTTAACGTTCGTGATGATGCCTCCCATGACAGATAGCATCCACCCTCTTCCACTGTCAGCGGACAGATAGGTGTGTAGACATCGGAAATAACAAGGTGGACATGGAGGAAACCATATCAGACACCAACTGATACTGTACTGCACACAAGCACAATTGTACTCTGTCAACGTCTGCCGAAATGTCTGTAGATTGGTTGTCTAAGTCGTTTCCCATACAGTGGTAGTGCTGGTGATGACAATCACCCGCGTGGACAAGCCGGGACGTGAAGTGACAGGCGGCTGTTCGTCTCCGGCAGTGTCGGAGGCTGGAGCCGCCTGAGACCATGTAGGTCTGCTCGATGGCACGCTAGGTAGAGCTTTTGTCATACTAGAGCTAGTCAGACTAGAAGTTGTCGAAGTTATGGCTGTGGCGATGGTGGAAGACTTCGGATGGGGTAAACACGCATTCAACGGACCCAGCAACGGACAAGGCCCCAGATTGAACGCAAGTGAATTGGCAAAGGAAGCAAGAACGATACGCAATCCTTTCATTCTGACTTGAGCTATTGTGCGCTTTGACTGAGAAGCGAGTGGATCTCTCCACGGTTATGACGCTCGTACGATATGGTCGACAATCACGAAGCAAGTAAGAGTGAGATGGAGTGGCTTGTGCAGTAATATGGTAACAGGTAACTGATTTGGAAAGACATGTTGACGTTATGACTACTGATTCGAGAAGAATTCTCTGAGGAAATTTGGTGCTGATTGGTCAAGGGCAATGGATAATGATGTCTTTGAACGAAATCAGGTCGGCATAAAGCTCAGAACCGTCGTGGTGAATCTTGCCGGGGGTGCACAAATGACTGACTCCAGGAATATACAATATTAAGGGCGGACTGCATGACTAGGTTGAGCTGGTCGATTCTAGCCGCTTTTGAGAGGCCGTCTGATGTGGCAGTAGTAGCCCCTACTCCGTGGGCCTCGCGAGCAAAACTGTGGAATTATCTCGTAGATGGTGACGTTCTTCTCGCCTGCATACGTTCTTGGCGGTGTGGGTGGCCATCCTGCTCAAAGTCAGCACTATGACGGGGCTTTGGAGATAGGGGGAGGCGAAGGTGGCGTCTGCTGATTCAAAATCGGATGCTGCCCATAACGTCAGGCGTAGACTGACTGATCCAACATTGCCCCTTGAGTAGCGCTCTCCGACATGAGATAGAGTATCGAATATATAAGGCGGAGTCATGGCTTCCAGTTCTAAAAAGCATTCACATCACTTCATCCATTGTAATTTGAATCTGGCGCGATAGAATGTCTTCGACTCTCGATTTGTCGGTACTTCCATCTGGCGCCTACAACTACCCCGACACGGTGGAAATCCATCGCGAGCGCTCGTTCTGGGTCGGCAAAGTCACCTCGACGAATGATGCGGATCAAGTCCGCACGAAGCTAGTCATGGCGCGAATATCAGAAGGCGACGTCCCGATCCCGGTCCACGTGGTTCTCGTTCTAGCACGCTTCCAACTCCGTGGGCAGAACGGCACCTACATTGTCTTGACTCGGCAGTGGCGTGAGGCCACTGCAGCATACTCGATTGCGTTTCCGGCCGGCAAGTTTGATAAGGATGATGTTGACGTGGTGGCGGCTGGCCTGCGCGAGCTTGTCGAAGAAACCCCATTCACGGCGGATCGGGATGATGTGTTCTTCGAGAGCGTGATCAGTTTTTCGTCGGACGGCTGCTTAGACGAGACCAATCAGATGCTCGGCGTCCAAGTCAAAGCCAAACCCGGAACCTTGCTGCAGGACAGGCTGGCTCAGGGAGCGACAAAACAGACCAAAACGGAGCATATCCAGACGCTCTTTTGCGAGGAGAGCAACCTATACCTGACTTTGCTGGAATGGCAACGACAAAAGCACTCCATCGCTAGCCGTCTTCTATACTACGCGGCGGGGCTATACCTCCGCGCGCAACAGCCGCTACCTGATGTCGGCAATTGAATTTTCGGACAGGGCAGAGGGATATCTGTGATAGGGGCGGTTTGCGTCTCGTACCGCCACAGTCATTTCATATCGGGGCTTTTGAAGCGGAAGTAAAATGTTGGTCATGTGTTAGTCGAGGATCCGGTACAGTAGCAATATACATCCGGTTCGCGCTTTAGATGCACTATGTGCTGTAAATTTCCGTTCAGTAGTCAGTGCATGGACAACTTGGTCATCCTCACCGTAGGGACAGTACATTCTTTGTTCGGTATCTGGGAAGGCGGATACAATATAAGTACCGTCCGTCAGATACCAAAAACAATAAAATGGCGCCCGCGCGGAGTCCTTCAAATTTCCTTCCACTCAGAGATTTTCGTGAGCCCATGACCGAGGTCGAAGGGATAAGGCAGTTCAGCGGTGTTTCTATCCACTTTGCCGAAATGACCCGCATGATCGCCGAAACGGAGAGCGCATCCCAAGCGGAGCTAGAGTGGAATCCGAGGAATCCAGACCGAGCCTCTAATACGTCGCCCGGCCATCTAGTGCTGCGATAGACCCTGGGCTACTAATCACACCTGCCGGACGACAACCGTGTCTCAATGACTAGTGTCGAGAAAAATACAAAACGCCGCACTCTCCAGCAGAAATCGCACTGGAATTAATGTCTTTCCAGCTATTTACTGCCCCTGAAATTTTCCAAGGAGTCAGGGATATGTCCGGTATTGATAGCTGGATAGCATTTTTGAATTAAAGATCATAACGTACGATTCTCATCATCGCGAGCTATATAGAAAATAGGATTTTCTTCCATAATGAATGCAGACTTCGTGCTGGTGGCCTCAGAGCGTGAATGTCAGCATGGGTGCAGCCTGATTTCTGTCCTGTGTGCAGGGTATTCATGGTGGAGTCGCCTGCTTTTAACTGAGGCCTACTATAATTTGCCTGTTGTGTAAAACATAAAATGTACATATTATTGTATTCTTATATGGCGTTTTATTTAGATTTACTTAGTGATGTATGTATCTATCTTACTCGGTCAGGAGCGTTTCCCAGACAGTCGCATTAAATCGCTATAAATAGTTGAAATGATCTACATTTAGCGGCGGTAGATCTCCAATGCTGCCCCACGTGTGCCAGCTTCCGCAGGCGGGAACCTTAATCATGCTCCTTGACTGAGGAAGTAACTAGTGGCGGTTGGGAGGGAGGCGACGCGAGGGGTACTCATATTGCTATATTCAAGACTAGTATCATCATTCATCAACCTGAGAACGGTTGAACTAATTTAGCGAAAAAAAAATATTCTGTACGAATGCCTGAGTAATCCGAATCAACAACACAGTACTATGTATACTTTGCGTTTTACACGACCAGCAACTTACAGTAGCCTTTAGTTAAAAGCAGGTGTTAACCCCAGAGGAGAAAGCGATGAAGATGTGAGCACGCTACGCCGTCTGCGTGGATGACTGTTGTGATGATGGAACCGAAAGCCACCGGTCGGAATCTTGAAGGGTGAAAGTAGATGATGTGTACTGTGGTTCGATCACCGGGTGCTTGACCCATATCGCACCTAGCTCGTCTGTTAAAAGGATGATTCGCGCTCAATAATCCCATGTTGTCTACCACTTGAATTATGCAATGGAGTCGACCTACACTGGAGCATGCAAGTCTTGCACCGAAAATAGGAGTCGGTTTAGGCAAGACAAGAACGACTGCAAGGCGCTCTTTAATATTATAGATGAGCTAAGATCTAAACGGGGCCATCAGGAGGGCGACCGGGGTCAGCCTACCGATGTTGCGCTCCCCGAGATACGGGGTGTAGGGAACTCCACAGACGTCTGTCATTGGTGCGAGAACTGGCGGATCTGCAGCGACTTTTACAGGCTGACAATCCTTCCATTCCTTCATACAGTGGTTGGTTGGCTCACAAACGATGTGAAGTGCGATACAAAAAAAGCTCGACAAAATCTGATTTACGAGGAACCGCACCTCAACATGGACAGGCATGATGGTGAGCTTTTACAAATGCTCTGCGACGTTACAGTTCTCCGGGCCAATAGAAATGCCGAACATGTGCTGGACGACCTGTATCGTGCGAACCAACCTACCCTGGCGGAAGTGAGTCGAATGGATGGTCAAACACGGGCGGAATTGACAAGCCCAGCACGAACTTCTCCTCCAAGAGATGACGACACTGCGCAAATATCCCCTCCCAACCGAGTCTACGAAGAGGAAGATGTGGGAACTCGAGGACGTTTCTCGTGAGGATAGATCTCCATCGTTATGGAAATGCAATTTTAAGAATAAGAGTTGGCTTCGGCTTGCTCAAAAAATCGATACAGATGGCGATCGCACGTTCTGGTATCGCTCGGCTTGCAATCCACTTTCCACAGGAAACAACTTTAGCGGCTGGACAGACGGGTCTAATAAGGGTCTCTATTTCGTCTTATTGAGCGACGATCATTCGGGCGACTGGAGATATTATACCAAAAACACTGTTTTTCTCTCTCCGCGATGGTGACGAATACGACGAAGAATCAAGTTCGAGTCCGTCTAACTGGCTGCATAAAATCCCTGGAAAAGAAGCGAATCAGTGGTCAGCTCACTATTTTGTTTTTTTTTTTGTTTTTTTTCCTAATAGTAAGCTAAGGCATATTGATCATCATTAATGACTGTTCATCGATTGGATCAGCAGCCATGGATCTTGTAGGACTTGGGAAGCACACCCGGTCCAATTAGGGGCTACCGGTGGATCCTAATTTATAGCTGACTAATTCGGGGGGCAGCCCAAATAGGAAGGATGTCCCAACTCTGTGAGCAATGACGATCTGCCTCGAGGACCTTATTTCTCTCAGCTCGGGGTTGATCTATTGCTCTTGGTCATTGATCCTTTGCTTATCCTCGACGAAGCGTTCTCGCTTGCCGCTTTCCAAAGCAATTCAACTACTGTAGTTTCAACAATACAGTAGAACATTTTTCGTGTGACTAGTAGAAACAAACATGTAGAAGATAGGAGACAGGGCAACGTAGGCCAATAGGCGATCAATTGCTTTCCAAGAATGAAAAAACATCGACTAGAGCGAAGCAGGTCATGTTACGATAGATCCTTCCAACCTCAAATTCGGTGAAATCTACAATACTTACTGGTTTCTTGGGAAACAGATCTACTGCAAACCGAAGTCATTACTGCGCTTGCAGCACGACTGGCGCGGGGTAATTACTGCCTTTTGTGAGCTATTGTGATTTATTGATCAATGAGACTGAAAATACTTTTTGTATATGCTAAATTCTTGTCTCCGCAACACATTATCGCGGCTGTCCGACGACATGCGACAAACCTTCAAGCATACACAAGTGTCTGCAAGCACAACAGAGCGGCGTGAGCTGATCCGACCTCAAGGAGAATCCAATGGGTCAATCAATATACCCTGGGCAATGTCCGAACCATCGCCACGAGGGATATAAGCGACGTTGACGGTGTGAGAACCGATCTCCCGGTGAGCAGTCTGCACATCAAAATGCTGAATCAAATTGAGACAGCCAACACTTTTTGATAATCTGTCCGCATAGTGTCTTGGATAAATCGGGGAGTTCATTTTCTCTATAGGATCTCTCAACTTCATGACTAGCAAATTCTTCATACGAGCTGGTGCCTTCAAAAATCTCGTAAAGAGTTGATCCTAGCGCGAAAAGATCTGTAGCCACTGTCGGTGGATTTCTGGTGGCAGAAAAAATCGTGTGCTTTTAACATCTTAACCCGGAAGGCAGCAGGTTCTTCATAATCGCGTCCTTCCTCTCCAGCTCATCCACATCCCGATTCACTGAAACGTATCTCCACGGTGGCCTCGTAGAGCTCGGTGTTTACAGCTCGCCCCATTGTGATTCGTCTTAGTGGCCCTTGGGATGCCGCTGGGGACAAAAGCTTGGCCACATCGAGCTTTGAAAATTGCTACTTTGGTTACTAATTACATACAACGAAGTTTTCAGATTAATTCATGCATATGAACCACTGACACCTATTTTCTGCGGTTTCTTACCCCGCGTTTGTTGGCAAGATACATGATGATCAAAGTCTGTCGATCCAGGCATCTGTGTAACCAGGAACTAGCGGTGTGATCAGAAGAAACTCATCCACAAATAGATGCATCTTGTGTTGAGTACTCGATAGCACAGGAATACTTTGCAACGATTTGTGCCTCCTGTCATGGTTGGTTGATAGGTGATATTTGGTCACGTGCCCGCAGTCGACAGCTCACATCCCTTACTTGTTGGGCCGATAACATGACAAGGGCTTCTAACCGCAATGGGAACGCTCAACGTCCATACTACAAGTGCATTCCTTGCAGGAAGAGATGTGGCCGATTTTCCGATGCTCAATGGGGTCGAGAACGTCCCTCTCCATGCTCACCGGAGCAGTCAGGAAACCCTTTGGCACTCCTTTCATCGCGAGGCCCTCATCAATAGAGGACGTCAGTCTACCCGTACATCATCGTCGATGCAAAGCCAGGGCAGTTGAAGTATCTACCAGCCTCGTAGCGGAACCAGCATGGAGGGTTTCGCACGAGGATGTGAGACCATACCCATTGCCCTGGGCGTCATTTCACCAGGGCCCACAGCACAAATGGGACGCTCTCGACAGCGAAGGTCTTGAGTTTCTTGTGGATGGAGCGTCATTGCCGCTCCCACCAAACTTTTCGTGATGGCCATATGCCTTCCTGCCTACTGGCCAATTCTCTCCGGCTAGCCGACAACTTGACGGAAACGTCTCCAACTCAGGCTACGGGTGTAACAACACTAGGCTGTGCCGCTGCCCATGGCGGCATCTACAGATGGCAACGGACATGTGAGATCATCCTTCAAATGACCTCATACCTGCACGTATCACAGATGTACACTACGGTTTGAGACATTGTGGCTGCAAAAACACAAGCAAACACACCGGCCGACGATAGCGGATCAGAATCGAGATGCCAGCTCATGATCATTGGCGAAGTCGCAAGCGGGCTCTCACAGGTGCGAGCGCGTCCAACCGTCCACGGGGAAACCGTGCCATTCGATCTTTTCGTGGCCCTATGATCTGACACGATATGAGCATACGATCCACAATGCGCGCAACCGGAAATTGCGGTGCCAATCATGCTTGGAAGAGAAGATCTTTACCCGCAACGATGCGCTGACGCGACATGCAAGTTGCGCACCGGAAGTGCCGTGGACGGGGATGCAACGGCGCAATCAACACTTATGGCGGAACCCTCTTTTAATCAGCTACCCTTCAAAGCAAAGGTCACTCGATCTACAGATCTTGTCCGAGTTGGCATATCAAGTGGAAGCTATGACACATCTTACAAAAGTCTATCTCCGCGCCTCAAGACGCGATAGACTTTTAATCCAGTTAAAATCAAGTTGCACTTTTGTTTTGCGTAGACCATGCTGACGCATCCGAACATAACATGGAGACGCACTGAGTCACATAATAAAGCTAGTCTCAATCGTGGGGATTTGATCTCGGGCAAAGTGCTTTTTGGGTGCCGGTAGTCAAGAGCCGCTGCGGTAGGTAAAAGATGAGCCGACATTCCTGCAATCAAGCGAAAGGGATATAGTCTCATTGCAAACTTTGGCTGAGGAGTTCAGATTTATCTATTCATCATGTGTATGTTATATGATAGTAGAAATTCCATTTGCGTCGGATATCCTTCACAATAGTAGCTCCATCGCACTGCTAAAATAAACACGGAAAGCGTTGAAAGCCATGAGCTTCACGTTGGTGGTGTGATAGAATAGCATTGGTACCAAATCTGAGGTTGAGACATTGAGGATATTCACATCGCGACCACTCTGATGCGTTCGGGTCTAGTGTATCAAGCCCACGTAAGTCCATATTTCCCGTAGTCAGTTCTGGCGAACTTGGGACGTTTTCGCCCAGAGCCTCCTGTGGGTGGCCCGTATGGACTATAGGTGCTTCGGCGGGTGACAAAGCAAGACCATTGCCAGGTTCAGATCCCATGAAGATATAGTTCCATTCATCGTCTGAGAATCTTCGCGTTAGGACAGCGTCTTCTTTCCGCCGGTTTTCATAAACTTGGCCTCTTTCATTTCGAATGCTTCTTTTTGATCTGTGGCATCTATCACAAGGCTGGTCCTCAGAACATTTCTTTTCTACTCGACGGCAATCATCGCATGATAAATGTAGCCTTGGGGACCAAGCACCGGATATTAACCCATTAGAAGCCAGCATACCGTTGCTGTTCCTGCCTGGAATATAACGATCTTTAACCTGACTGTCGCATGTAGGCGAAGTCTGATAGCACCCAGACAGGGGCTGCTGTGCCAGATCTTCCATGGACCCTGATATGAGGCTCAGGCTAAATGGTGAATCATTCTCAGGTCGGATAACTGTTTCTTGATGTGGACTGTCAGGGGATGTGGTGACTTGAGCCTGTGCCTTTGAAATGTGGGAGGTGGGAGTCATTCTTGAACGACGTTTTGTAAGTGGTACAGGCCCAAGCGAAACATGAAGGTCGAGGCGCTAAAGATATTGGGGAAGTGCGCTTCCTTTATCTGTCCGTGGTTGACAACTCGAGACAACGCAGCTCGCGCTACGGTCATTCTCGATCAGGGACGCTCAGATTTGTCACCGATCAACGCGTTTGGGACGGTCTAAAATTTAAGTCAATGCAGCTACTCTATTAAAAAGCATTTCGGCAGGCGCTAGAGAGTATTTGTTTCCGAATTTAAGAACTCCGCTCAATCAATAGTATCTAGTGATGAGTACAATTTGCGAGAGGAGATGACAATGTTGCATTTACATACATTCCGTTTGACATGCTTTGGTTCCATCAAGTCGCTACTTCATTAATTTCTACTCCGACCCTTGTTGTTTGGTGCCACTTCATCGTCGGATGGCAGGACCTCTGTGGTGACCTGTATCGCCCTATGTCTCAATCACCAGGACATCACTATATATGTTGTACAGCTCCTTCATCAGTCTCGTTGATGGTAGTGCGTGAAATTGCGAGACAGACTGTTTGTGTTGTTGACAATGTCTCATAGACTTGACGTTGGTGAGCCCAGAGGTGTTCGCTGTCGCATACGCCATTGTAATCAATGCGCTTGCATTTTGGGAAATCGCAAGACAAGATTGCCGTAGGAAAGACGCAATGGTACAGTATATTGAGTGTATTTGAAGGGGCAAACGCAGGCCCAGCAAAAACACTTCCCATTTCAAGCTTGCGGTTTGTAATATCCTAACGATATTTTTGCAGAAAGAGTCGACGAATCTGTGAGGGCAAATATGCAATTCGGTTGATGTTTTGAAGACTTGAGATTTTGCAATGTAGATAAAGATAAGGATTCCTGACTATCTCATACGAAGTCGAGCTCACTGAGCTCGATGCCCATGCATCCGACCCATCGATAGTATCTGAGACTCTGGACAGCCGCTAGAGCTGGCTGAGTCCCACGCATCAACACAAATCATTATATCTACGTGCTGCAGCAGAGATCGAGTGTCGTACAGATGGTATATCCACTCATGTCGTCACTTGCTGCAGACCTAGATGCAAGCTAGGGCCGAGTTAGTATATGCAGATTACGGGGAAGATCTGGAGGAAAGGCGGAGTTGTCTAGGTTAGTAAAGTTAAAGCGAAATGATTTGGTTTAGGTGAGATTGCATGTTGTACTTGAAGCCGGTTCTCAATTGTCTACTTGAGATACATGCGCACTGCACATCGAGTCTTACGCGTTAGAACAGCTTAGTGCGAAACAACCGAAGCGGCGAAGAACATCGCAACTCGCTAGTGACAACCGCACTCCTCCCACATTCCTCCAACCAGAGCCTCAACAGCCGGGCCGGTCGTCGCGACCCCTTGGGCGAGGAAGATACATTATTTAAGAACCTTCGCAGAAATTATCGTGGAAGATTGTAGCCGAGATAGTTCGCGAACGATACAGTGCTCTGCAGAACAGAGAGTATTTCGACTCACCACGCCTATCGCATGTTACCTAAGAATTACTTACTCTCATAAAAAAACCTGATTTGCATATTTAAATTGATTCAGTGCATAGCGTGAACAAATCAGCTGTGGTAGGGCATAGGCGAGCTGCGTTCATTAAATCAGACTGTGTGTCACACGAGATTCGTAGTCTGCTAAACCCAGAACTTCTGCCTAGAATAGAACAAATTAATGATGTTGTCTGGAATTTAACGTAGTCAACTTCCTATTGCTGGAGGATCTACATGCCCATCGGCTAAGCAATATTTCCTTCACAGCGACCGTGGGATAAGTGCTCCTGCTCGTGCCTCGAAAAACCCATAATTGATCAAATGCTCATCGAGTCAGCCTTGCCCGCTTCCCCCAATCTTTCAAATATGCTCGATACGAAGGAACTGTTCCACATGTGGAGGCCGGTTTCATCTGGGTTGATGGCTCGACTCGAGGTGAGCGGCTGCTCTGCGCGGTTCATGTAGAGATGAGCTCATTTGAGGACAGCCCTGGTAAAGGAGCCCTTCTTCAAGCGCCCAGCTCACCAGATTGGGGTCCTTGGACTCCCGAAAACCGGGTTGCCGTTTATAATGTTGAGCCATGTGATTCATCCGATCATCCCAAACGTGGAATTCTTTCTTGCAGTCCACGCACCAGCTCAACGATGGAGGATTCCGCCTGTGCCGGCATCGGCGATGATGCCGATCTACCGTCTCACCATGAATCTGGCGGAGATGAGTGCTGAAGAGGTCCTTCCGGCTGAACTCGTGGGACGTGGAACGGCAGCCGCTCAGATCGCAGCGATACAGTTCTAGTTTCATATGGATCGTGGAGACATGTCGCTTCCACTGGTTTTTGGCCTGAAACGTGCGCCGGCAACTGTCGTACACACCGAAACTGCAGGCATAGATCGGTTGGACCGATAGGCCAGTACCCGGCTGATTTGTGGTCAGGATGGATGCATATAAATCGCGGTGAAGTTGATCGCGAAGGACGAGCTCTTCAAGGCTCTCGCGGCCGACGGCAAAGATAAGAATAGGTCGGTTTACCCGCTGTGCGGTCAGATTTTTGGTCAGGACCCGGTTTTTCTGAACCCAGCTCGCACTCGCAATGACACCCCGGCATCGCGGAGCACCGCACAAGCACGGTTGGGGTTCGCCAACCGGTGTCGTTTGATAGTCGAACGTGATCTCTTCCATCTTCCGGATCTCCGTCGTACACACGATGGCTAAGCGAGACTGTGGTCCTACCCTCCAGTTTTCGAGTTTGCAATTGGGCTCACAGGAGTGGTTGCAGAATCGTCCTGGTTCTTCGAAAAATTGAGCCGCATCGATGAACTCCCCATCGACCTGTGCGATATAGCGACCTTGATCACCGGCTCGACGCACCAGCCGTCGCTTCCGAATTCCCCGGTATTCGCAGATGAGACCACCAGCCTTCACATCGTCAAGCGCACAGAGTCCACGTCCTTTAACACGATGTTGTAGCAGGCCCAGGCGCGCCCACTGGCCACGTTGCAGGCGTTGATTCTGGCAGTCGGGACTCGAAATAGGACATTCTGTCTTCGCTTGTCGGTTGACACATCGCGATTCGTCATTGCATGGACGCCGCTTCGCTGTTCACACCCCGTTATCACTCTGCTGCTACGAGTGCTCATCTCTCAACCCACCTGATCCAGCCTTGCAATCACATTCGCTGTCTACCATCTCCATGGGAGCGGCACGGGGTTGTTTCCCGATGGCGGTAAATAGTAGCTCTTCGTTCGAGTTGGACACGAGACGCGACATCACCGATCCGGTTTGCAAGTCGAATGACACCTCAAAGGAACCGATGAGTTGCGCGTCAGGAAGAGATTGGCCGAACATCTCGTCTGGATATAGAGCCAGGTGCTGCGATGATGGCGCAGGTGATGGCAGACTGGCCGACTTGACGGATGCAAGGAATGCGAAATCTACTCTTTCGAACCGTCCGTTCACGATGGAAATGTAACTAAAACAATCGGCGAGGAAAGACTAAAAGAAACGCGAAATTCTCCGAAGGACTGCATAGCTCAGCTAAATGGTCTCGAATCGACTGGTCTACACCAATCAAGTCTTGTCTCATGTCAACGCGTTGCCTGCAGACGGTGGGAAGACTAGGCCACATGCAGCCTTTGTTGAATCCTGATGTTGATTTTCAGCAGGGTGGCTGAGGTCATGCTTCGAATGGCAAGGACCTGTTGGTGTGGGTGACCGACGGCCTCGTATTACGTCGCGGCTTGACCGCCGGTGATTTAGTCCACTGGGAATGCCTATCCAATTAAGAACCAGTCAAAAGCACCCAAGCTACAACCGGGTCTAGTGGGCCTCAGTTGGCTTCCTGGCTGGATTGCCCTACTCTATTTTCTCGGCCCTCTAGACCGTAAAACAGAATGGAAATTGACAAGGAGGCATTATGGGTTTCCAGTTGGACAAGCCACCACTCACTCTCCCCTGATTGCCGATCATTGACAGAAGCGGAGACAGCGCATGTATGCTTTTCATTTGTCTCCCGACAATCTAACGGGCATAGATTTGAAAGACGTCCCTTGGTCGACCTTGGGAACTAGCCAAATCGTCAATTACCTCCATCCCCCAAGGTTGCTGGATCGGTGGGCTTAAAGAATTTGGAGAACACTTGGCATTGGTTGAGGTCTCCAAGGTCCCAAGTTGGAGTTTGTCGTGTGCCAAAGATCTAATTTGGATGGGCGTTTTCGAGCTAAGGGTGATTTTTACGCCCGACCCACTGCAGTAGCCAATTGAAACGAGCCGTATAAGAAATCACACATTTTCAAACTCCAGTGTATTGCGATTCACAATGTTCCGAAGGTCAAACCACATGTAGGTCTAGGCTCGAAAAACAGATTGCCGAAGAAAATTTCCGAGGTTCGGTGCGTCGAAAGAGAGTGTGCAAATGATTGGTCCTGTTCAAAGCTACGTCCCTGGATTTTAGGGAGCGCCATGCTGAACCATATACTAGAGGAAATAGCTGAGCGGCATTCACCACGTCACTTTTACGACGGAGTAGTGGCTTCCACGTAAGCGAGACTAATGCAAACGAAGAGGTTCAATCACCTAACCTGTGAATTTACGGCGATGGGATTCGGGAACCGAGCAATCATCGGACCCACAATTTTGCGCCCAAACTCAATCTCGGGTTACGGAAACGCGTCGGATTTCAAGCGCTAGTAGGACTAGCCTCACGGGAAATCATTACTGCTCTTGTTGACCCCAGTTTTTTCCCTCGTATGGTTTTTTCCTGATGTAAATACAAACCATGTAATCCGATGTAAAATACTCTGTAACAAGACGGGAGCTCGTACTAATTCACGAAAATGGCTCAGCACCATTTTGGCTACAGGGGTGAAAAACAATCCCTGTCTTTGTGACTTGAAAAGACGAGGGACAGATAGACCTCGCCACGACCCGCGGGTCACCCTGACGACCCGGACCGCGACCCGGACCATGGAGGTTCCTGGGTCATGAGTACCGACCCTGACCCTCCACGAGGGTAGGGTCGTTCATGGTGCGACCCGACCCTCAGAGTCGCGATCCAACCCTGAGGGTCGTCAAACAATGCAAACATCACCAGATCACGGGATGCATAAATCCTGTGGATTTTAGCGGTATTTTTGAGTATCTCACTTACCGGTACAACATCGGTAGGTCTCCATAGTGAGCTTCAATTACAATTACTCTAAAACAGTGCATCAAATTGAGTGGAAAGATGAATTATATAGACGCGCTATAGTAGATTGAAACTACATGTTCTACGTTTCATATCCATCAAGTAATCTGGAACGCTTGCGAACTCTACCGGATAATCGGTGCGGCATCTCTGGCAGAGACGTCGCGTCCATGTCATCATCCCGATCACTTTCCGCATCCTCGGCTACATCCCGAAGGCGTCTTTTGCCAAGTGCCTTTGCAGATGGGCCATGCGAAGCGGCTTGAAGCTCGATAGAAGGCCCTTCGTTCTCTTCATCATCACTAATGGGATCAATAGTAATTTGTTGCTGCGTTCTCTCTTCCTTCGCAGCCTGTATCTCCTGAGCGGAAAGATATTCAGAGAGCATGATTCGCTCCTCTTCATGGATCTCAAACCGTGATGTACACATGTACATCATCAAATCCGAGACGGTTTGAGGTTGTAGAGAGCCTCGACGATAATGGCAGATGTCTCGTGCAGAGTTGAACAGTCGCTCGACTCCTGCGCCACTGGCTGGAATCGAGAGAACATCTCGGGCAAGCCTCGCCATTGCCGGGAATTCATCTTGGTGGTATTTCCACCAAGTTCGAGGCTGGGCGTTTGGAACAGTGTCTAACAGAGAGATTAGCAAGCAGTTCACCGGGAACAAGAGACACTCACTGCTATCAAGGTACCTAGTGAGCTCATCAGACTGGTGTGGCTGTGAACTCTGACATGGCGGCAAATCGTCCCGAGCACAAGCTAAGTCAAATTCATCCGTGGTCGTACTCGTCTGGGGAGCATCCAAGATCTGCTGTTCCTGGGCAAGATTCTCCGAGTACTTCTTAAGAGAGGCCTCCAGGCTCTGGCGATAGGTGACTCAGTAATCAATTCCACCTTCCTCTGGATCCCAGTCTGCGGTGGAAAAAAACTGAAATTTGTCCTATGGAGAAAGAACGGTGCCGATAGCGTAGAGGTCACCATCCATGTTGTCGGTGTCTTTGTAGTAGATAGAGAGCTTATGCTTGGCTGCTTCGAGAGATGCCAGCATCATCTACTTCCACGCAATCCTCTTCCGTCTCAGTTGTCAAATCGATTTTTCGAGGTGGTCAAACAGCTTATTGTAGATCTTAAAGACCCGATGAATGGTGACATCCTTGGATTTCGAGAGAAGGGTGGTGAATCGGTAAAAAGGCTGCAGAATGTAGATCAGATAGTCCACTTGCCGCCACTGCTCCTGATTCAGGGCGAAGTACTCTTGGTCGTACTGGGAGCAGAAAGCATCGAAGGTCTGCTGGAGTTTCTTTGCGCGTACGAGCATTAAGAATGTGGAATTCCACCGAGTCGCAACATCCTGGATGGGCACCAGCTTTGGCTCCTTGGGTTGCAAGTTGTAGAATGACTCGCGGCGCTGAGGGCTCGCGTTGATGAAAATCGCCAGGCTTCTCACCTACGAATGGGATAAGGGTGATAGTATGAGAAGAGGGCCACGATGTCTCACCTGATTCAGAGTGTCCACGATCTCGTGTCGCTGCTCTCGCGCCCGAAGACTGTCCACTCGATCATCCGACCATGCCTGTTCCGCCGTGTCATTCTTGGGAGCTGCCTTCATCTTTCCAAGGAGATCCTTGAGACTCAACTGGATCACATGTGCAATACAGGGTACCCGAATGATCACGACATCGTTCGAGGACTGTTGGAGTGACTCAATCGCCTCGTGGACACCGGCCATGAGAGTCATGTTATTGGAAGCGTTGTCAGTGGTGACCGCAAGCACTCGGTCTGTGATCCGATGCTCCTGCAACAGCTGGAAGAGCACTTCGCTCAGATTAGCACCAGAATGAGAGCCATGTAAGGGTTCAAATCCAAGTAAGACCTCGTGATACTCCCAGCTTTGGTCGAGGAAGTATCCGGTAATCGCCATGAATGGCTGTCGGAAGGGAGAGGTCCAGCAATCCAGGGCCAGGGATATCTTCGCTCCAGGAGGGAGTTTGTGAAGGGTACTCTGTTGGTTCGCACGGACGAGGTCGCGAAGCTGCCGGCGCATCACCTTGGCGGAAGGAATCTCTGGCATCGATGGCGCCAGCCGGGCGTAGGAGATCAGATCACGGAACTCAACATGCTCGAGAAAGAGAAAGGGAAGATGGGATACCGTCAGGAGCTGAGCAAGCTTCTGCTGCCACACTCGTTCATCAAATTTTCGGACGATCGCACTCTGCGCCTAGGTTTCAAGGTCAGAGCTGGGATGCTCCCGGTCCAAGCCAGGTCGTGGACATACCGCATGCTCCAATGCAAGCTTGATGTTCGGTTTCTTTCCTCCCGCGGAGGCGGCTTTCCGGCAATTGATTCCATTATAGTGCTTGTTCATTGACGATGTCCCGGAATGAGCCCATCCGGGGTGATCAAGAACCTTCCGACAGTGATGGCACATCACCCCAGGCTTTCCATCTTTCTCCAACGCGACTTGGTCAAAGTGGTTCCAGCACGGCGCAGCTCGTTTCGCATCCCACGAGATCGGTTTCTTTTTCCCAAAATCAGTCCGATGCCACCACGTCACGAATTCGTTGCTCATTTCCGGGGCGTAGACGATGAAGGATCTGACCCGGTCAGGACACATCCGAGGAAGGTGATCCGGTGCCGCTCGAGACTCAGACGACGGAGGGCAGGTATCGTGGCCTCCCGACGGTATCGGGGAGTTGAGCTGACTTGGGCCATCATCAACAACGTATTCAAGACAATCGGAAGGCGGACCCCCTTGATCAGACGAGAATGTGTCAGAGAACTGGGACATGATGAAGATGCGTAGAAAAGAAAGACTCACCACGTCTCCTTTACAGCGCAGCAAAGAACTTGGGGTGAAAGTTCTCGCAGTGCGGTCGCTGTGACAAATCACACCAATTCAGGAGATATGTCAGATTTCTGTTCGTAGAATGAGGATACCCGTAGATCGTATTGTTTTCTTCCGTCTGTCGACAAAAGTGCGTTCATGAATGAGTATGTTGAAGACACTGAATGGCCTTCTGCCATATGTTAACCCCTTCTATCTAACCATCGAGTCAACCTCTAATTACTCCGAGGAAGTCGAGTCTCATTGACAATTTCCGATCGCGCTTGAGTGCGCACGCAAGGAGTCACTATGACAGGTCACATCCGATAGCCTCATGTTAATTGGCTAGAACTGAGGTTCGTGAGCGGGTCAACCTCAAGGTCAACCTCAGGGTCAACCTCGCGGGTTGCGACCCTAGGACCTTGGTCAGGTATCCATGAACGCAATCGGTATGTTTTGCTCAATTTTGACATAGCATAGGTGTCGAGGGACTGGATACTCTATGTCAACATGATGGAGTCGGGATTGTGGGAGGTTTGAGGCGAAGAACCAAGAAGATCAAGTTTCTCCCGATTATAGCGCGATCTCCTATAACAATGTAGTCTGTAGTATATATATATATTCCCATCATTACATGCCTGTCTCCCCAACCCTTCACAAGACACGCGATATTAGTCCTTCGTATACCAACAAGGAGTCATATTCAGTATCACTATCCCAAGAGACTTCTCCAGAAGATAGGTTTCATTAAATTACGCAGAGGATTGGTAGAAGAAGAAGAATTTCTGGTTGGACATACCGTCACATACGAAACAGGTATCAGATACAGGAATTTATGAATATTTGTCAGCAGATTTATCCATCCTAATCAGGGAAAGCGCAGAAGATTTATGCATATGCGGGTCGTGAGGGTCGCTTGGCGGGTGACCCTCCAAAAATTCTATGACCCTGAGGTGCGGTGAGGGTCGTAAGTGTACGACGCTACCCTCCGGAGGGGCGGGTCGCGGGTCGCGAGGAGGGACCCACGGTCCGGGTCATGGCGAGGTCTAGGGACAGATGGGGTCTAGACTTAGCAAGGCTTTTCCTAAGTAGAACCATGCATATCTCTGCACGAGGCTGGACCCCTTCCAATTACTCTATTGCCCCTCTACGAGACGAGACCCCTCCCTCCATGATTACAGCCACAACCTTGCAGACGGCATCAAAAAGGAAATGATCCACATTAGAAAGCTCCACTCCGGCGACATTGTATGGATTCTCTTTTTGTACTTTGATCTTTCGTTCTGGTGTATCAGCTGGACTAGTTCCATAAAAAGTGGAGGTTCACGTACGTTGGGAGTCTAGAAAGGGGAACTCTTGCTACGAACTCTATTTTTCGTTTTTTTTTTCTCTTGGCTTTAAGCGTCATGTATTGCAATTTGGCGTTATTGGAGAAGCACTTGCTTTACTCGATCGGGACATGTGTCTCAAGCAACACTCGGCAAAGTATCTACAGGTCTATGTGAAACCGCCTGCATTTTTAATATTTGGTCAGTTTCAATTCTTACTAAATTTCTAGAATCTGTGCCTTGAGCTAGGAGGAATACAATAACTCCGATCCTAAGGCGTCAGCGAAGCGTTATATTAAAAGAAATAAGACCCCTGAAGCAAATGACCAAAGATCCAATGCCATCCTTTTTCACTTTGTATATTGCTGAGCTAGGCGCTCAGACAGCAGCTACTTGCTTCTAGCATCGAGGCAAATGTCTCCAAGAATAGAATAATTTTGATTCCCTATTTCTCATCCTTGCAGGCCTACGCTAATCATAAGCGTAGATTGTTTCCGTATCCGAGGCTTTCGTACGCTTTTGTATATTTATACGGTGCATTCCCTCACCGGAACAGCCACGAGCAATCTATCTTGCTTTGGCACCAACGATGTCGTCTGCTATCTCATCTCGCCGAATCCGCGTATCACAGGCATGTGGCAACTGCCGCCAGGCGAAAACAAGGTGTTCTTCAGAGTTACCTTGTCAGCGGTGCGAAGCGTTGAATGCAGGCTGCTATTACGGCCGTGAATCGCCCCCTCACCCACTGCCCGCAGGACGGCCATGTGAAAACTGCCGCCAGGCAAAAGTGAGGTGTTCTTCAGAGTTATCTTGTCAGCGATGCAAAAGATTGAACATAGATTGCAAGTACCGCAAACAACGCTTGGGATGGGCATGTGACACTTGCCGCCAGGCCAAAACGAAATGTTCTCCGGGGTTGCCTTGTCAGCGGTGCAAAAAATTAAATGCAAGCTGCCATTATAGTGAACGACGACGCTTGCCACGCAGCAGGTCGAGATTAAAGTGCTCTAATGGAATACGTGGACCGGTGAATGCAGGCGATCATTCCAGCAACATGAGAGAGGACGGACCTGAGAAAGCAGAAGTAAAAGATACCTCTCCTATAACATTAGATGTTATAAAAGCATCCGGAGATCGATTATCCAACTCAATGCCTAGATTCATGTCGGCATATCGGACTTCACCTACGGAGGACTATCCACTTCACAATCATGCGATGGGCATCCCGGGATTTCTCGACGTGCCAGAGACTGTGGAGGGTTTGGCACGAGTCAACACTTCGCCTGCTGGTCCAACGCTAGATACGCACGGCGGCTGTGTACTGGACCCTATCATACCGTTCATCCCTCCTGAGCTCCTGGGAGATCTTTCATTTCACTCAGGGTTCAATCCATGCTCTATGGCTTCGTTTCCGGAAGAGCAATGGCAATGCAATATGGATCCGTGTCTCCCTATCTGCGCGCCAACATACGACTATACACCCTATGTGCCGGAGACCATGGGGGACTTAGCACGAAGCAACGCTTGTGAAACAGGAGATATGAACGGATGTGGACAGGAGGTCGCTAGAGATCTGGGGCCTCAATCAGAATTGCAAAGTTAAAAGCAGGAAGCTCGCGTCTCACGTCCCGTAGCTCATATGGAAAACACGGAGATACATGGGGTTCACGAGGACTTGCCTCGAAGCAAACGGCATAAGGAAGATACACAGATTTACCGTCCGATGCCTGAATGTTCCAAGGTCTTCAAGAGAAACGACAGACTACTACGCCACAAGCGTGAAGTCCACAGGCTTCAAGTTTTTCCATCTTTGATTCAGGAATGCCCTCGAGCTACCTATGATAGGGCATTTCCGCGCAAGACGACATGTTACCAGCATATGCAAAACATTCATCATTATGCATACAGTTATGATTACTTCAAATCGCAAGCCGAACCAGTAATTGACTTCATCGGCTTTGATATTTAATACTGACACTTATTTTTCCGAAAGGAAATACCTCTATTTCCTTTAGTTTAATGCTAGACTTCTTTTTTTAAACTCTCGCCTATATGATATCCATTCTCAGCTTGCACTTATACCGGTGCTGATACCTAATTGAGAGAGCAGTCAACGTACCTCATTGTGGTATCAACTTAATCTATCTCCTTGGTATTTTCTTATTGTCTCTCTTTCTTTTTCGATCCTTAGCATGCTTTTAAGAGCAGCGTCTGTGTCGTAAGCGTTTGCGATGGGGACAGTTCTGTGGATTGCAATGTGATCTCCAAATTGTCATCCGATCGGAACATCATCCATTGGAATAGCCGCGATCAATTTCAAAAAGAGGAGGATGAACCTGAAGATCAGTACATGATTTTGCTTCATTGCAGCTCATTGAAAAGTGTTCTTACCCCTTTTCGATTCTCCACACTGCCCCATCTCAGCCTGCTAGAGTCTTCACACTGTCCATTCAGTGAACAGACTCGCGGCATAGCTGTTCCACGTGGTACGGGACCACCGAACGCACTGCAAAATGACGAATTTCTGGCCTTCATACCGCAGTAATGTGTCATTGCAATCGTGGTGGTATAGTTGGCAATTTTCCATATTAGCGCTAGGAATAATTTTAGAAGCATCGAAACTTGTTTATGTGTATGGCAATCTACGCACGGGGATATCCAAGTTGGTTTCTTAGTGGCCCTGAATTGAGATCATGATTGCGGTGAGTCAGGATACATATCGAGTATTTCTTTGCAAACGAATTCCATACGCTAATTGTGTATCGTTCGGGCAATTTCATACGTCGAATGCAAGCCAAGTCTGCATTAGTATGTGTGGTTTTTAGCGGAAAGACGAGCCGAAAACCAGCTCAGAGCCTTGGAGAGACAAATCCATCCTAGCAAACGATCCGCAATGGAAGGATCTACCTGAAAGTTGGTGGAAGACTGAAATGCACAGACGTGAAGCCTCAAAGAATCGATTACATTGTCAAGAGATTGCAGATTAGATATAGCTCTTGCGACGGACCTTCTTTAAGCGGCAAATTTGAACGATATACACAAATCTGAAACGGACTATAAGAGAGGGAATTGCTTGTGTAGAGAATGAGCTTAAACTGGTTATCGAAGGATTGAGCGTGGTTGAACATTAAAAAAAAAGCAGAAAATCGCAAAATGAGCTCAGATTTACAGAGGAACAGATTGATATCAATCTGCTTAGGATGGATTGAGGAACAACATTGTCAGATTTCCCGATGTCGACGCATGAAAATAAAAACTTTCCCGGAATCCTATCCCTTCAAACAACTTGCTCTCAGAAAGAGTTCCAGATAGAGGAAACCTCCTAAACGTTTGATTCCCTGATTTGGCTGCCTTCTACCAAGATATGCTGAGCAGACATCCAAGAATACCGATCTTCACAGATAGTAAAGATTGATGGGTAATGAGTGTATTTATTGGATGGAAACTTGCGATAGAATGTCGCTGCTGTTGAAGGAAGATCTCGACTAGTATGATGTGGGAACTCTTTCAGAAAATTTGGATAAGTTTCAGCCCATTTTCTTTTGAGATGAACTCTATGATAATAAAGGAACCATAGCTCTTCATCTGATAATTTTGGTGGTAGATTGATCTCTTTGTCAATCCATGAATATTGAGATTTTGATAGATCAAAGGCTGGAAGACTGAGGGGCTGAACATGAAGACGCCCCTTTCGGATCTCATAACCTCTTAGGTGTATTGACTGATCGAAGTGTGCTTGAAATTTGCGACAATTCTGGTAACTCAGAAAGATCCCCTTTTGACAGGCCTTGAAGCATTGAGTCCAACCCAAGTGCAAATAGTGCCAGACAAAGCATATCTGTTCATCTGATAACGGTTTTCGCGGTGAGATTCTTGCTCTCCCTTCATGAACTTTCAGACCCAAGTACGTCCTTGATGAAAAGGTGCAAATACTGCAATTATGAATACCTTTTGGAAAGCTTGGTGCTGGACTGGGCAGTGGTACTTCAACCAGCTCGTCTTTTGTCAAATCGTAGTCTCTTGCTACGTCATCGTCTCTTTCTATATCGTCGTCTCTTGCCATGTTGTTGTTGCTGCTGCTGCTGCTGTTGTTGTTGTTGTTGTTGTTGTTGTTGTTGTTGTTGTTGTTGTTGTTGTTGTTGTTGTTGTTGTTGTTGTTGTTGTCGTCCCTTAACATGTTGTCGTCGTCGTTTGACGCTTTGTTTTCGTTCCCTGGCATGTCGTCCCTTAGCATTTTTAGACACCGTCCTGCTAATATGCAGTTTTGACAACGACCACATTTCATTGCTTTCCTTGACGTGTTGTTGTTTGTGAAGATGTCGCTGTCCCTTGACATGTCGCCCCTTGATATGCACCGTCCTGCTGACATGTTGTGGTCCATTGACAGGTTATTGCCGGCCATTGCTGCAGCTGACTGTCTATTC
Organism: Talaromyces sp. F31; assembly: GCA_037356135.1. Lineage (NCBI taxonomy): Eukaryota > Fungi > Ascomycota > Eurotiomycetes > Eurotiales > Trichocomaceae > Talaromyces > Talaromyces sp. F31. Next base: position 3,875,046 of record JAYXSF010000034.1, read on the forward strand.
GCTGAGACATTCGAGACGAAATGGTTATAAGCTGATATGAATTAAATCTGCTCTATATCTGTGCAATTTCTTTAGGGGATTTTCGATCTGCAGCTGAATTCACGCACAGTCTATTTGTTTCTAGTCCCACAATGGAGAGACTTCCAAGTTGACGAACTAGCATGGATCGAAGATTTTCTAGACCAAAACAAACTTACTATCGGCCTGTTGTTGTATTTCTACACTGAATTAGTCAATACAGGTATGAATACAGCCACCCCTATCATTGCAGCGTAAGCGTATCTTTGCCCGGGTGAACTCAGGGGCTCCCTCGTCACAAAGATGTGACTTGTCATGACCCAGCGCAAGGTCTCGATGACAGACAGGGCCTATCATCTTGCCGTATCAGCTTCATAGTATCAACATTCGCGATCTGAAATTACAGTATCTGACCGGTTCTCAAGAATACCCTGTTAGCAGGTCCGTCCTGTCACGTCTAGTTTTGCCTCACAGTTTCCACGTGACTGGTAGGCTTCAAACCGCTTATATGGATCTCTATCACCCGACGGACGAGAAATTATGACGCCCACCAACGACAAATTTTCCGTCTCACAAGTTATCCATCTAATATCAGGAGCTGATATGAAGCATCCATTTAATCAAATTTTAGACCACATCCAGCCGGACGGTACAATTCCACAATACTGTTGCTGTCTTCGTTCTACAATCTTATTTTGTCCCTCAGAAGCAGCAGAATGCATCCTAGCGCTTAGCGACTTCTTAACAGGGAAACCATGCGAGAAGTAAGTATGGAGGAATCTGAGATTGTATGTACTACTAATCTTAATATAGATATTGGACACGTTTTATGTCAAGTTTGATGGGCTTATATGACTGGGACCAGTTACCAGAGACTTGCGAGGCACCAATACAGAATATTGAAAATGATGCATGCGACATTGAAAACAAAATATGGGACTTGAAAGAGAAGGATACTCGAGTTGTTTATCAAGCGATGGAAGATTTGCGAATTTGTCGTCCGTTGATTTTGTTACACTTCGTTGAGATCTTAGAGAAGATATGCTCTGAGTCCCCGCAAAACATCGAGATTGGATGTGACGTACCTGTATACGCTTTTCTAAAACCGGAAGAAGGACCTTAAGGTTTTGGAAGAAGAACATACGTCGTCTGGAATTCGTGACCAGATTTTTGATGTGCGAGTCGGCATGTCGCCACATACCACCAAGCAGTCCAGGCTGGAGTTGGGAATATTGGCGGTATCATTGCTAGCAACATTTTCATGTCCACCCAAGCACCACGATATTTGGTGAGCTACAGCGTTGCGCTTGCTATGTCGCTGTTCAGTGGTTTTATGTCGACGCTGTTTGCTAATTACAAAAAATGTAATTTCTTGTTGTAGTAGATTTTTGCGTTGTAATTATAAATGCCCAAATATAGTATAGGGTCCGCAGGGCCCAGATATTTTTAGAAGAAGGCATCATAATGCTCTCTGATTAGTCACTTAACCTGCCGCATCTATTGACTAATATGCGCCAAAATCCATTACATGTGATTGCAAAGTGCAAAAAACCCTGAAATTATAATTTCATGTAAAATATGTTAATTTACGTAATTACACCAGCACTAGTTATATACCGTACCCAATCGCCCAAGGCGGATCGCAAGGCAGCAACCCCGCCTAAACAAGGGGCTGAGGCGATTCGTTTTCGGGATAGCGAGGATTGTAATTCACAGTGGACGCCGCATGTTGAACATGTGGTGCCATTTTGACCGCTAGCGATCGAGCACTTGGATGCCACATGTCATTGGATCATTGTAGTGGAGCCCCATGTTCAACATGCGGTCCCACTTCGTAGCATACATACAGCAGTTTTGTTAAATATCAATCAAACTATTCCCTTTCGCAGTGCTTTGAAAACAGTCAGAATTCTCCATTTTACACAAATACTCAATAATACTGTTAGATAGAGCGCCACCAGAGTTCAGAGTAATTACCAAACTAGGCACGCGATACGAAGACTCTCTTGAAGATCCGATTCGTCGGGATGAGATTGTATTGTTGGAAAATCCCGCATCATCAACGAAATGTTGTTCATGTCCAGAGCATTTTCCAGAAGAGGAACTCGTGCCGGTGTGGATATCTCTGGCGGAAGCGATTGGTAAAGACAAGAACTGTGCTGCTCCATGCGGGATGAAAATTACACACTTAACAAGGCAAGTAGAAATGTTTCGACCATGTAACACTAAAACATGACTGCGCCTCCCTCCTAGATGCATCAGGACGATGGCGAATAGTTCGCTTCAGAACAAATAATCCCAACCCCTTGTTTGGTTGCAGGTCTAGACTCCTGGCTTCCCTGCTGTTTACATAAATGAAGTCTAGTGCATTCACCTGGGCGAACGAATCAACGGTTTGCTTCTATTGCGCTAAAGCATGGACAATTCACTATCAGTGTAGTACACTTTTTGTAGTTAGCCTGCACGGGTGGATCAAACTCGCCATATTTCCCTTTGAATCTTTCAAGGTTACATTAGTTCATCGGCCCCTCTCCTCTCACTCGGTGCCCTCTCGCTTTCGTTAAGTCATAATTTCTTTCTTCTATCTCAGATGAGTGCAGACTTTAAAAAGAGTCAAGCGGCGTGGTCGAAGCGAAGGAAATTTGATAAGATTGCGGAGCGCGAGGCGAGGAGATTCATACGCGATAGCAAGTTCTTGAGCTCACTAAAGAGGTTGACAAGGCCATCAGCAATCAAGAGCGTTTGGTTAGCAATCCATAGCGTTGACGGAAATTGGTGGGACATTGTTCTATTATCAGAAGTATTTATTATTGGCTAATGGATCTTCATAGCGAATGGGACTCACTCGGATACTTTTGGGCACTGGGTCGATTGACGCTTGTGGGCCTCACATGGCATGTTGGAGAAGATGCCAAAATTGATACTCGAGGAGGCATTCAAGCACATAATTTACTATGATGCCCGCCTCGGGAAAATATCGTTACTTAAAGTTCCCGGGAGCGAAAATTGTGGAGCGGTCGATGTGTACTTGTGAGCTCTGCAAACGAGGCTACCTCGGTCCTATGCGTACAAAATAGGTATGTCCACATCATTGGTGATCAGCGTCTTTCTATAGTTGGAAAGGAAGTCCATTGGCCCGCTGGTCATCCAAAGCCATTACATGACAAGGTTTCGATACGAAAGCTAATTCTGGGGTGAGAACAAGAGAGCTCCTCGATTGGAAGGACTGAAAAGTGAAACAGAGCCAATTATAGTGTTGTTTAAATTATAATATGAGTGGTGTAGCGCATGATCAATTCAAATAGGATGGATACTTTGGCCCTGCCTGGCAATACATCGATCCATGTAGACCAACATGACTGCATCTCCTTTCTAGGTGCATGAGATCGATGGTGAATGGACCCGCTTCAGAATAAAAAAGCCCAATCCTATTTAGTTTGCAGGTCTAGACCCAGCTTTGTAATAGATAGGGTGTAACTAAGCCGCTATCTATCTAATTATCAATCAACGCCTTGAATCAGTCTTCCAATGACCAAACATCAAAGACAAAATGACGGCGAACTCGATCGAAATCGAAGACCCATGGGCTCTGGAGCCTAAAGGGATGATGACCGTTTATCTCGACAAAAGGAGCAAATCCATACACTTGATTCACGAATACCGTTTCTACAACAACGAGTTCTACAATAAACACCGGAGGTGGCTCGGAGGTCCACCACCGACATGACCCTGTTCGTTCCAATTCAACATCAAAGCACCGTCGTTATTTGGAGGCATAGAGGCGGTTGACGAACGGCTCAGTAGAAGGATTCGCGAATTGTTTGAGACAGTCATCTATCCGACTTGGGTACAAGAAGCCTTCGGGTAGAGGTGCAGTTCTTTATTTTCTCATTACAAAATTTTTCAAACATGCCGGATGTTCATGTGCAAGCATCAAGATGAACGAGAAAAATTTCTGCGCCTTGAGGAGCGAGTGAGTCAATACCTCTTCTATTTGGACTAATACTAAACAATTGAAAATGCTCCAGAGACAAGACCCATTTGTTTGCCTCATGGGCCCTCGGAAACGGCGTCCAACTAGCAAGAACAGACCAGAGTTTCATCATGGATCTATTCGAAAGGGCGTGATCAAAAATTGTTTGACATTGGTACAGACACTGCAGCGCATGGACAGCTTTGAGGAAAAATTATCAAAAGAATACAAGGAGTTGTGATATGAGATTTAGGAACGGGATTGCATTGGGACAACGATAAGTTGTTGTTGATGATAGGTCATGTATTTTGTAGACTTAGAGCGCGTCATGAAGAGAATTCCGGAGTCGTACTAAAATTCAACTAATTCTTAGAAAGACAATCCTGTGTTCTGGACCAAGAGCCAGAGCCATCATGAACTCAAAGTAGCCTGACACACAATTTCCTTGTCAAGCTAGTCATCGAAAGATAAATTGTATTTTAGTGGCGTTTATAACAAGCCTAAATGCGTATTATCTAGGCGATATTTCAGACTCATCATAGTGAAATTAGCCTACAGTGGGCATACCTTGAAAGAGGGTAGTGAATCAGGGGAATCGAGGGCCTCTCTAGAGGTCCATTCGTAATCGTCTGCATGTTTATCTTCACGGCCAGCGCCATAAATGAATACTTTTGAATCTAAGCGAGTCGTCTCTCTAGAGAGCGCTATGTGCTGCTGTACATATCACATAGACGAGAAGAATAAGATTCTCCGCGCAAAGTCAGCCTAAACTCACCATCCGCTGCAAGACAGCCTGTATTCACCTAGATGGATTAGATGAGCTGACAGTTCACCTACATCTACGAAAGCGGGCTAAGGAGAGAGCTTCCAAACGAGCTTATTTCGCCGTTTGGAGACTACCTGTATAATCCCTGGAAAAAGGTGCATACTAAAATCAAAACTAGCTGACAAATAATGAATCACTCTAAGCGAGATTATTATCTCACTCACTCGCGTAGATTAGGAGATACTAAAGTAGTTAGACGGTTGACGCGCCGGCTATTTGACCCCCAAGAAGCATTGTGCTTTTGATTACGGCGGAGAGACCCATTCAGCGCCGACCGTAACGCCACAATTTCCAGCGTTATAGTCTAAGTTTGGCCAGACTACGTAGTAAGATGGCTGTGTGTGAGGGGTGACTGCCGCAAATATCGCCCGCAGCAAACAAAGAACTGAAGGTTTCACTGAAACATGGCCAACGACGCTGGCCGTGATCCCCCAACCCTGCATACAAAGGAGTGTAATGACGAAGTGTTACGTTAATCGGGGCAAGGTGGTACGCGCTGGTTAGGAAGGAGTGTTCTTGATGTTGGTTTGACCGTGGTAGTGATAATTTCGATGATTCTGTGTACTTGTCCCAACTTACTCCGGGGGATGTCCTCGGTTTTGAAGATTTCAGGCCCCTCATTTTTAAATGTGTTTTGGTATAATTGGTCAGTTCTTCGACTGGTCGAAGTCAACTCGGCGTCCAAACGGAGCCTCCCAAAATTCACCGATGTTATCTAACACTTGGCTAATCCCTCGTGGCAAGGACGTTGGCTATTTACTATCCGGATCCTTTTATACAGTACACCTGTCATATTGTTTTCCATACCTCAGCCTAACAACTATGGAGTTGACGAAGCACAAGATTCTCACTCGCTTAGAAAAGTTCGTTGAACAAGATAAGGACAGAGACTCCCTGTTACGAGTAGGAACTTTCTTCTTTTTCTTCCGTTGAAAATATGCCGTTTCGTCCAATGTGTTCTTGACTCACTCAACCCTCTCTGTCTCATGCTGACAAGAAAGAACAATAGATTCTTGTTACAACGATCGACGAAAAAGATGACCAGCTTCAGAAACTCACTTTGAACTCCAGCACGAACGAGATTCACGGCTCAGATATCAGCATCAAGTACGTGAATTACAGGAGCAGAACCAGACACTTGACAGTATCATTGTTCGTATGCGACGCCGATTCTCTTTCGGCTTGTGGTCATCATGCAGGCAACAATTGACTAGGTGTAGAAAAAAGATCCCTTCGTGATGGTTCTGGTGGACGGTGACGGGGCTATATTCCGTGACGAGTTTTATAAGAATCCTGCAGATGGAGCTCAGAAAGTCTCTGTGGCCTTGCAGCAAGACATCAAAAGTTATCTTAAACAGACGCAGCCTGATCTGGACGATGTTCCGATCATAGCTCGCATTTTCGTCAACCTCTACGGTCTTGCAGGGAAGCTGCGTTCGTTGGATCGAATTGGAGCCATCCAGGATATGCACACCTTTGCCGAATATTTTAATAAGAGTCGTGCCGAGTTTGACATGGTGGACGTAGGAAGCGGCAAAGAAAACGCTGATGCGAAAATGCGAAGTAAGCACGTCAGCTGGTTTGAGGGAAAAAAGAGACGATTATGAGAAGCTAGAAATAAGACTTGCGAAATGCTAACTTATCTTAGAGATGCTTGCCCAGTCGATAAAACAATTCCAATGCAAAAAGATCTTCTTCGCAGGTTGTCATGATGCGGGTTATATGCCCGACTTGACTGAATACCAAGGTGACGAGAGTACGAAAGCTCGTATCATCCTGCTGGAGACAACACCTGCACATCACAGCTTCCGCGGAATGGGCTACCAGATAGCACAACTCGACCGCATATTCCGATCCCACCCGCTGAAGTCCACATTCAAGTCGGTTGCTCCTCCAACGTCCTCGGGAGCCGTTCAATCAATTTCCCCGGAGCCGACTTCAGTCGCTAGTCAGGGAGCATTCCCATCTAACCCCCCGCAAAAACAGTCACCTTCGGAATCTGAAAGTCATACCAGTTCCGGCAATGGCGGTCGCTCCATCACCTACTCTAACACTTCGCATGTCACCTACGCCACGATCGGTCGCGCCCGTGGGACTCAGAACATCTCCCTCGTCCAGAATGACAGAGCTCGACTGACGATTCATTGCAACGCGGATGGCCACCGAATCGACACACCATTGAAGCCCTTTAAGAACGAGCAAGCCATGAATACTTATATTAAAAGACTAGAGACGGTTAAACCACAACGTTTCTGTAACGAGCTCTATTTGTTGGGCAAATGCGAACGTCCGTCTTGCAAAATGAACCATGAAGCAACTTTAACCGAGCAGGAGACGGCGTTTCATCGATATCGAGCCCGCCAGACCCTCTGCGGAAACGGGCCCTTCTGCCAAAGGTATGGGTGTTACCTTAGTCATCACTGTCCCTGGGATCCTTGTACCTATGGCAAAGGTTGCAGATTTAAATCCACAAACTTCGGGAATCTACATTACGAGAAGCCGGACAAGGAAATCGAGTAAGTGCAATCGGGGCTATTTTAGCAATCTTACATACAGGAATCTAAACTGACGATTTGGTCATGATTTTTTAGGGCTATATGGACCGAGGATGCTGACTTTCCAGTACACGTTGAAAGGACTGAGACCTAATGTTTCGTTTTAACCGGTGATTAGGCGGAACTTAAGAAATTCAAGGGAACACATCATTTATACTTTAACACAATTGCGCGACTCAGAAAAGATTCACGTTCCTTGAAATCAGGCTCCAACAACTTCTCGACAACCAAAAGGCCCGTAATAGTTTGGAATGTCCAGTCTGCTGGGGGGGAAGGAGAAATGCTTATTATTCGTTCATTGTGGGCACCTCATCTGTGGTGATTGTGTCCGAGATCTTACGAAGCGACAGATGTTCTTCAACAAGTCCTGCTCTTTGTGCCAGGCGCTCATGATATCTCTTGCTGTGTGCCACCCAAACCTGTGATACGTTAATTGTCCTTTTGTCTTATTGTACGTGTGTTGTGGACTATCATCTCGCGTATTCGCTCTTCTCTGAAATTCAAGTGATGTTGAACATAATCTGTAGCTATCATGTTAATCGGTCCTCGAACGTGCAAATCCGAAAATGAATACAGGCATCAAACAACGAGGCTATCATATAAAATCTAGTAGACAAGTTGAAGACCACCAAGGGATGTCACCTCGGAGTCATGGATTCTGTAACCGTACGTACACTGCGATTCGGTACATTAACTAGTAACCTCAGCATTTGACTTCCAAGTTTGTCTTACCACGCCGCCATTGCAAAAGGGGATTTACACATAGACAAAGCTATCAAAAAACGCAGTACGTCGAGTAACCGTTGACCGATGATATCTATTATAACATAGAAAAATCCGAAAGGCCCAGCCATCCTCACCTAGATACACAATTGGCGATATCAGGCCGCGGCCGCTGCGAGGTGTCCAGCTATTGTGTAGAACATGAGACCACTATCGATGGAGTGTCCTTGCCTTTCCAACTCCTGCAAAGTCGGGTACAGTTCCCGCTCGGTGCAGTAAAGGGTCTGGATATTCTCATCCTCGGTTTCGGTCGCTCCCTTCGCCATTCCGTCCTGCAGCTCGGTCTCGCGTTTGATCCTCGCGTCGATTCCAGCATTTGATTCGTCTCTCGCAAGCAGCCGTCCGACGAAAAACTGACCCCGCTTTGGAAGAATACATCTTTTCGATCAGCGGTAAACGGGGTCTCTTGGGTGAGCTCACGGAGGCCGGCCGCCACCACATCGGGGTCAGTTGCCTCACACTTGCCGGCGGGAAACGCAATAGGGTATGCATTGGTGGCCTCGTGCCACTGTCGAGTCAAAACGACGTTGACTGGGACACCGCCGTGCGACTTTCCCTCATAACTAGCTTCGTGCGGTTTCGACCGACATCATTGGTCAAGGTCACATTTGCGATGATGAACGAGCGGTTTTCGTACTTCACCTCGGGGTTGGCGTGGTTGTAGGCGTGGGATGGAAGCACCGCCAGATTGAGGAATGAAGACATCCTGCAATGAGTAATGTGCAGAGCGGTTCCACTGGACTGTGGGCAGCGTCGCCAGCTTTTATATTTTTAAGTCAAATCACCCACCCATAGCACTACACGGCTGCACTGCTATGACGAAACATAAGCGAGGCAGTCTCTGCCTACTGAAGCTACGCTCTTGCTCCCCTATTCGAGAAGAGAAGATTAGGGTCGAGATAAGTTTTCAGCGGCCATAATCAGCACAAAACCCAGTCGCCATGGAATGGAGCAAGAAAACGAACAGTCAGAATTAAGGAGCGGTGAGGAAATATTCCTCCTCTGCGGCATTTTGGTCGTTGATTCCTTCCTTCCCCACCCCAAGTCGTCCTCTTGCCCTAGGTACATACTTCTAGCTATGTCAATGATTTCTGGTGTTGGTATATGAACATTGGCCGGCGCCTCCGTAACTAGAGTGTGGATTTCTCATAGGCTCAAGTACCATGTCCCGGACTTTTCCCTACTATTCTCTGGTACACTCGCGTCGCTTCTTCTCGGATCCAGACATGATCGTAATTTCCGAGGCATTTAGAATGATGGGTGTCAAGTCTTCACCGTTTTGGGGGTTATTCATGAATTATAGCATCTCTGTCATCGGTTCCAACGGAGCTGCCGTCAGTCCAGCGGACGCATCGCTAAACGTGGCAATGGAAAAATTGTCAGGACTACTAAGCGACCCCCTTCCTCGTAATCTTCCACAATCCATATCGCTACAAAAAAAGAAAAAGAATTAAGAACAAAATGACAGGCTAACGTTTATCTCTAAATCGGGGGATCTCTAGGTATAATGTGCTAGTTTCAGATAAATTTTAACCTGCAACCATGTGTGGAGAATATCAGCATTGTAAATGATGATCGTTCTACGTATTTCAGATGCAAACTGGCTTTTTTCAGAAACAAGATCTGCAAATGAGGGACATATCCGGACTGATAGTCTTTGCGGCCCGTTTGAGAGCACGCATGGCGATGCACATGGTGAGTGTCTGATGACTGACATTCGTGGTATTGAATGCATAATTTAGGTCTTGCCGTACCGTCAGGACCACCCTGCAAACAGGACAGAAATCAGCCTGCACCCATGCTGACATCTCCGCTCTGAGGCCAACCAGCACGAATTCTGCATCCGTTTCTGGGAGAAAAACCTGCTTTCTGTACAGCTCCCGATGTTGAGAATCGTACGTTATGACCTTTAATTCTAGAAATCGTATCCAGTCATCGATACTAACCATGTCCTTGACTCCTTGGAAACTTCAGGAGCACTGGCAGTAAATATGCTCGGTTCAGTCCATTACTGGGACGGCTTTGTTGGCAGTAAAATTGCTGTTGGAAGTGAGGCGTTATTGATGTTTTGCATTGCAACTTGAATGCAATCTTCCTCTAGCACGGGTCAAAATTCGATCTTCGCGGCTCCGTCGACAGCGTCTTACCGAGAGGTACTTCCGCACTGGGATCAGGGGCAGTTATTCGAAGGCCTTGTGATTCCAGAAAATGTATGGTGGATTCATGACGTTGAGTTTCGTCGGTCCTTCTAGCGCCGCAGGCAAATGGCGCGGCGGACTCGAGGTCGGGGTATCCGGCACGGAATCTCCGAGCAAGCTCATGGCTGTAGGTTATATTATGGGCTCTCAATCCTCAGGAAGTCTCAAAGAAATGCAGTGGAAGTGTTGATGCCACGAATCGACAAGAGAGAATCGCCCTGAGCGTGAGACATCCCTGCGGACAAGAGCATACCATCACCGCGTCGTCCCGTCCGATGCACGGAGGCAGTTTTATGGTAGCAGTAGCTAGACGATCCGCCTTCGTAGTCTGATTAGTCTGAGGTACTGTAACGTATGCTAATCACGCCTGCCGTGTGATGGCGTCACTCGACACTAGCTACGAGACATGGCTGTCTTAAGGCAGGTGTGGTTGATAGCCCAGGCCTATTGCAGGATCTCGTCTGAATCCCTTGATTCGACGCCAATTCGGCCAGGTGGGTAGAAATACCGCTGCATTTCATTCACCGTCTGCGGTGACTCCTCTTAACGGTCTCATTAGTCCCCGCCGTACATATGATCGCTGAGGCCATTACCCGGGTTGTGAGCATGCTAGTATAAGAGAATACCACGCCATCAATAGCTGCGTCACAGAAGATCTGGCGCATGGTCGACGCCTGACATGCCTTCTACAGCGATTGCACTTCAGCAGCTGGTCGGTACAATTCAATCCTAAAGGTATGTATGTTCACTATTGGTCCGCTAGGGCCCAACCCTCAACCTCCTACTGAAGCGAATTAACTCCTGAAGGCGGCGATATGATTGGAACGTATCACGCAGGACCGGTTGCAGATGAAAGGCTTCTCGATGAAACCATGTCTAAGCCTATTCAATCTCCACCCATTGGTCGCAGGAAGATGGCCCTCCAGTCTCCTATGGAACTCCAAAAAGCAAACTCCCCCCGATGTCCAATCGATGCTGTTCGTCCGGGCTCGCTTGGAGATGGACCAGAACCTGGCCGTTGAGAAATCCCCCCTGGGGTCAACCATCATCTGAGATCGTCACTTTTGCCACGCTTACCATCGGCCGTCGCCCAGACGTAATACGGGGCGCAATAGATGAAATGTGCTCATCAGTTGGGGGTGTCTTATCTAGCCTGTATATTTCTGCATCAAATAAAGTTAGCATCTTTGCCTTCAAAGGGTCACTTCCTCCCTCCCGGCCGATATTTATCGTCATGGTCATTCGTGGGACACACCAATTGTCTATAAAAGTCAAGAAGCTTTCCAGTCTTGATGAGGTTCTACTCTGGCTCCAACCGTCAAACTTCCTCCGAGATTGAAGGCGGCGCCGCAGTGACATATTCTACGATCACCCGTTCCCCTCAAACTCGCCCACCATGCCCTTCATCACTACTACCAGAATTCGCAACCTCAGAGCCGATGAATCCTTCGTCCTGACTGGATATGAAACCCACGCCCGCAAATGCACCCGTTGCGAAGATGCGCTCGACGCCTTTCGCGAAGGTCGCTTGCTTTGCGATCGCGGACTAGCCTACGCCCACGATGTCGCAAACTATGTATTCGCAAAATCCGGAAGAGCATACTCGGCAGTCGACAATGAGCATGACAAAGAAGTGCTTGTGCGCATTCCACGAAAATACAAGGCTTGTCGTCGGTTGTTGCTAGCTATTGGGGAAGGGTTGAGGTTGCGTCGTGAGCACCGTACTGGTAGCGACGACGCCACATACCCTGCTGGCGCACGGCGACCTGCTACGGCTAATTCTGCTGCTGTGAACGATGGCGATGGCGAATCAGTCACTGAAGTTGTTGAGCGTGCTCCTCGAACCCGCCGTCACACTTCCCGCGGATCACTATATCTAGCCGACCGCGCTGACCGTCAAGAGCGCCGAAAACTCCATCCGCGTATCGCGATGAATCAAACGCCGAATTGAAGCGAAACAGTTGTTTTCTAATCAGTTGTATCCACCGACTACCAAAACCGGAACGCGTCTATCGATATCGAACAACCCGTCTCCCCTGAGCAAGTGATAGCAACGACCGCGATGCGTGATTCACATGCTCAGTGCATGACCTATCGAAGGAACGACTGGGTCATGAAAGTAACGTGCATATGTACCTTCCAACTGGCAGTTGCCGACCTCCCGTTTGCCTCCTACCGGAACGCGAAACCCTGGAACCAGCACCTGGGCAAGCGAGCCGCTTTCATCCAACCATATTTCAGATATCTCATTTCTTGAGTTGTACTGATCTCACAGTCTAGCGTATCTCGACATAACGCTGTTCAACCAAGGTGGATCCAGGCCCGTGACAGTGAAGTTTCGAATCATACGGCATATTGTTAGCTTTGAATCCACAAGAAGGGACTACAAAGTTGACAAAGCATAATGGTTCTCTCGCAAACTTTTCCGACCGGGTTACAGATATAATTGAGAGTGTTGAATGGCCTATGGGTATAAAAACTTCGGGAATTGAGGACGTCTTTTATTTCTTCGAGTAATAAATTTTATGCTCAATAGTAAACATGAGCTGCCTTTTCCACGCTGTTCTATAACTAAATACCGTTCCAACCTTGTGTACAATGGTCAGAATTCGGGAGGATTGTTTTAATCCCATCACGCCCGTCTCCAAAACGCCAGTTGGTGCTCGTGAGAATTCGAGGGTGCGATGAATAGTGGTTGGCTATAGTGTCAGCGCTGAGAAGGACGACTCATGACCAATGAAGGACAGCGCTACTCATCTGAGGTAGTGGCAACGGGCATGTGTCCCTTCTCCTGGTTGATATGGTCCCTATCATCATCGTATCATCATCCATCGTTCTTGACACACGTTCCTGGAGCATTCGTTGTCGTTGGAAAAGACGGTATACCCTTGTGGAAAGAGTAGTCTGCATTTCCAGGTACCGATATCGACAAGTGATGTTGACATGTTAACATATCGACTAAATTGAGGCTGTGTGGAGATCATGATGAAACACGTTAACAGTTCAATAATTTCAGGTGTTGGTTTTGATATATATCCAGCAGCCTGCATTTACAGCGCGTATCCTCGACTACGGAATTGAATATTATCGTTGGGACGTGAAATAATTTAGTATCTGGCGGAGGAGTAGAAATGGGCATTATTATTTTGTTCAGAAATCGATCGCGAAGTTCTCCCCAAAAGTGAAAGAGGTTTCGAAACTGTCTGTATTGATGCAAAATGCAATTCAAATTTTTAGTAATAGGAAGAAGTCATGGTTTAAATGGATGGATGATGTGCACGATCAATTAGCGTTATTGGCAGGTTCGAAGAGTTACGAGCAGCAAGCAGCCCACGAATATGCTGATGGTCCCCCCATCAGATCCTATAGGTCTGGATCGAGTGGGACCTGAGAGCTTTCGAAAAAACGGATACGGCTGAGCGGACGGATCTAGAGGAATTTCTAATGAGAAAAGGAGTTCTCGATCTTGGTCCCAAAGAAACGAGAGGACGAAATCAAATTATTTTTGCCGGAAATGAGTATGCAGAATTCGACGAAAGGAGTTTATTGCTATCTCTCTGGGGGTACACGGGATCAGTTCGCACGGTGCTCACTTTATACAAAAACACAAGAACTTGGAGCAGGCAGGAAGTATGGGTGAGTAGTCGCATCAAACTATTGGCAATGATCATGGAGACAAATAGACTTGAATAAGGAGCTATGGGAATTATCTTCAACACGGTCATTGCAAGACTATAGCTGCAACCCAGACATTTGCAACTCTCGTTATATGTTCGCTGATATACGGCACACTTCAGCGTACTGCGCTGCTTTTGTGCGTCGACTTGTCGCTGCAGATATCGCCTCGCTTTTCATAGTGCCGTGTGCTTTGGACCCATGCTGTATATCTCAGTAGCGCGCTTAGCTGGAGTCTTTCCACACATGATCCCAGTATCCACCAGAAATTCACAGCAAATTTCATCGCCCAAGATCTTTCCGGTAGTATCGTACTCCTGCTGAGACATTCGAATAGGTAGTGTCTTTTTGGTCTTGATGCTATGGAGAAGAATTATTGCTAGTGTTGCTCGGCGTCGCTGCTGTAACCGTGATCGATTCAAAGAGGGGGTTGGTTGCCAGTGGGAACGGTAGTGTCGAATATTCTGTAATAATATCTTTCTAGACTTTTGCAAGACGTATGTAAGATTTTCAGGCGAATCAGCTTGGATGCGTTTTAGATTCAAGTACCGCTTCCCTGATTTGGTGGGAATAGAAAACCGACATCTGCTACGTTCCTTTGGAGACATTATTTGGCAGTAAAAAAATAAAGGCACTTGCTTTTAGAATAGGTAAGCAGCAGATTTGGGTCACTTGTTTCGTCTGTTGAAGATGGGAATGAAATTAAAGAAAGAGAAACGCAGATGTGCGGACAGCGCCCTCTTTATAGCCGTACAGCCTAGGATTCTAGCATCAAAGGATGCCGAAGTGCAGCCCCGATATGCGCCGCTAATCGGAATTTCAGCTGAGAACACAGAAGACAGTTTGCTAGAAGAGCACCAATAGTGACTCGCCGTAGGATCTACAATTTCGGCATAGACGCGTCGTGGAAAACTACAAGGCGCACCTGATAGCCCACTCGCATACAAGTCAGCTTACCTAAGGAATGAAATTACAACAGTAGAGGCACAGGACGGGGAATGAGTTCGACAGGAGGATTATACTGTATAGCAGTTCAGCCTCGTCTTCATTTTGCAAGGCACTGTACCAAGATTAAGTTAAATTCACCATCTTGGGTGTCCACATACGAGACGCTACTATCGATTGACAGATAGATGCCGTGAAGAGGTCCCTCCACAGTTTTCAACGTAAAATGATGCCTTCCGACCAATGCTTCCTGTTGGACTTCGGCTGACCATTAACCCTCTAGTTAGCCAAGAGCACATTGATCGGTGGAATCTCTTACTTTTGGATTCGTTCAGCTGGAAAAGAACATTTGAAAAATGCTCCATC
Organism: Talaromyces sp. F31; assembly: GCA_037356135.1. Lineage (NCBI taxonomy): Eukaryota > Fungi > Ascomycota > Eurotiomycetes > Eurotiales > Trichocomaceae > Talaromyces > Talaromyces sp. F31. The sequence continues at coordinate 3,890,385 of JAYXSF010000034.1, forward strand.
AACCAGACCCGGCAACGTGGACTACAAAGTCCCAATTTGACTCGGTCTTCGTAAGCAAAGGAAAGGTGGCTGCGTAAATACGCCTCAAGAGGCGCCCGCCAAATCGGGCCTGATATGCTACGTGCGGAGAACGAAAGCGCCAGGAAACAGCCACGGTAAGTCCAGCAACCGTGACTTTTCAGCGAGGTACCGAGGGTGATGGGAGGCCCAAATCTTGCCAAAGATTCCCAGTCGTACGGATCGCACGCGGATGCGATGTTGTGGCCGTATGAGACACCACTCAAGTGGGTTGCTTGCGGGTTGAGCAAATGCGTCATGATGGTGAGAATATTCAGACTGTGTATTTCCGCTGCCCGGTTCAATGTACAAAAGTCCGCTCGGTGTCCCAGGGTTGAGCGGACATCAAATCTTCCAATAGACTCTATGATAGAGAGTCCGGCTGACGTATAAGTAGTCTACAAAACCCCCATTCTGATTCTCGACGAGCTTATCGATGGCATTGAAAAAGACCTTCGACCTATAGTTCAAGAACACCTTGATCATGAGATCGACCCGAATCTCCGGTACGACCATGATCCTTTTCGCCAAGGCAGACATTTATTGACATTCGCCGCTATGCATGGCCACGTACAAATAATGGAACTCCTCAATGTGGAGCCAACGTGAACGGTTCCGAATTCCATGGCCGAACGGCGTTATCCGGGGTCGCTGAGTTTTGTCAGCATGGCGCTGTGAAAACTCTAGTCGAGCACGGGGCCAACGTTAATGCCGAGGATGCGGAATTTATTACGCCACTTTCTTGGTTGAAAAACTTCTACAAATGAGATATCGGTGGGGTTGATTCAAGAGAGCGAGCAAACCTCATTAGTGGATTTGTCAATTGGTAAAGAACAAATTTTCATCGAGAAGTCGAGTGCGACGCGCAACCGTCGTGCTTCCAGAAACTTCCAGTTCAGAAAGGAGTCTTCACTTATGACTATAGTATATATCTTGCTTACAGTACTGGAAAACATTGTGTAGTTTAGATTTTCGTTGAGATTCCAGGATAGAGCTCAGAGTGCCAAGGATCATGAGCGATAGTGGAAGTAATGGCTGTACGATTCCACTAAGGGAGCGATTAGGTGATTCCAAACACTACAGGTTTTTCATTAAGTTAAGTATCTAACTCAGAGGCAAAATGTATTGGCTTTGGCATCCCTAGTAGACACGTGATGTATCAACCCTAATTGACGGATTTTTCCGAGATTCCGCTGGCATGTCGATTCACTGATTCAATTCATGTGAAATTTAGCCAATGTTCATAGAATATTCAGACTATCCAGACTAGCGGAAGACGTAGATAGTGCCGAAAAATGCGATTCATTCTGTTTGCGTATGAGCCGCATGAATGGTACCGTTTTCCATCGACTCCGTATAGACTGTCTTCGGTTGTACCGCTCCCAATCAATTCATGGGCTCAGAGAGGCTCCGGCAAAACCCTCCACGGATTGCAGCCATATCTCTTCTGATTACCCCAAGAGTTGTGCTCTAGCCAGGACGATTGTGAGGGCGGACTCAAAGAAGAAAGAACGATCAGACGTTAGAGATTTGGAACACTGGAAGACTATATTTATGGACCAGGTCCTCTTGACTGGGCCCACCGATTCCATTCAATGAAAAGCTGACTATCCCTGACTACTATCCAATACTGCCGCCGATCACAGCTCTTTATCGACCCAACTCTCGACGGAATGGGGAAAATTGCCATCTGCGCCCTTTTGGCGGTTGCAGCGTCTGCACACATGCAGTTAAGCAATCCTTATCCCCTTCGAAGCCCCCTGAACCCTGATAACGGCGAAGACAAGAAGGACTATTCGTATACAAACCCTCTGGACGCCTCGGGGTCGAATTTCCCTTGCAAAGGTTACCAAAACGATCCGTTTGAGTCCGTCGCGACCTACATCGCCGGCGGCCAGTACGACATGTCCCTTGCCGGGACCGCTACCCACGAAGGCGGTTCCTGCCAAATCTCGCTCTCCTACGATACTGGTAGAACCTTTACCGTGATCCAGTCTATGGAAGGTGGATGTCCTTTAACATCTAACTATACCTTTACCATTCCCTCGGATGCTCCTGCCGGTCAGGCTTTGTTTGCTTGGTCGTGGTTCAATAAAATGGGTAATCGCGAGATGTACATGAATTGTGCTCAGGTGACTATCGAGGAAGATTCGCGCAAAGGCTCTAATGCCCGTGATACGATGGCTTCTCGTGCCACGACTCCCTTTAGTTCTCGTCCACCGATCTTCGTGGCCAATGTCGACGGGCCCGGTGGATGTACGACCATCGAGGGCCAGGAAGTCAACTTCCCCGCGCCCGGACCAGATGTTGTCGGTCATGTCACGGGGAGTGGATATACCTGCATCGGATTTGCCGACTTCTTAAGCGATGGATCCAGCAGCCCGTCCAGCGAATCTTCCAGTCGCCCCAACACCGTTTTGTCTACTGTTAGCGGTGCAGCACCCAAAGCCGCCGGTTCCACGAGCGGACCAGCCTGCTCCAAGAATGGAACCATTATCTGCAGCAATGACGGGAGTACTTGGTCCATGTGTAATCAGGGAATGTTGATTGATATGGGTTCAGTTGCTGCTGGAAGTACTTGTGTGAACGGCGCCATTAGCGACCGCTGATAGAACATCTCTTGACATGCCACTGGCCGGAATACCAGGATGCATCTTTTTCCTTTCTGGTGTGCAGATTCGAGGGCCTCCTCTTGTCGCCCACTCCTTCCACTTGCATCAGCGTAACAAAATCCAGAGGAGACGCCTTGACGGTAAGTACAGGAGACGAAGTGGGTTATCCGCTATGAACAGTATATCTCCTTGTGAATCTCTTTCTATCTTTATCCAATTTATCCAGGGATTGGTTGTGAGTTCTCGGAACGCCTTCTTGATAACATCTTGGATCACTTCTTCGTTGAAGCGGGAGGGATCGAATGACTCCAAACTCGTCTCTGTTTGTGTTGAGGATCAGTGGCGGAACGGCTGGCGAGTCACGCTTTGAGCAACTCTAGCTAGGCTATACCTCTGTTAATGGGACGGAAGCTCTTATAGTCGGGGCGTTTGGTATGCCAACACTCAAGCTGCGACGACATGCCTAATTGTCGCTTCGGGCACGACTTCGAGCTTGGTGGATTAAATGACTAGCGATACATATATGGCGATACTCCTACGAAACGCTGATGTAGGAAGCGGGTAGAACACTGTTCCCTGCCGATCGCAGTTTGCACATTGTCGACCTCGGATTATTCGATTTAGATAGATAGTGGTTTCACCATCTAGCTCCGCACATCATGATGCATATTACCAGCCAGCTCCAATGATGACAGGCTCCATGCAGCTGTTCTCAAGATCGAGATGTTGTTAATTGCATTGTTTGTGTAACACCACAATGGAATATCAAACAGTGGTTAGCCTATACATCAAGGACAGAGAAGAAAGTAAAATACAGAGCTCAAAAAAAAAAGCTGGACATACTACGGCCTTAATCGTCAAACGGGACTTTAGTCGTTCGGTCATGTACACCTCGAGAATGTTTGATTTGGCTCCGCGAAGGAGGTTGGACTCCACATGGGTCGTGGGCATTCAAAAGTAACTAGAACAGCGAATTTACAAACGTGATCCATAATTAGCCGATATGGGAGGGTTGTATAATCATTCCGGCGCTAGCTACACACTAGCATATATCTGTACCCGTCCACCGTGCAGAATACGTTGGTTTGATTGTGAAGCTGAAGCGGGTTGTGCAAATGACGCTATCATATTTGCCCATCGGGGCTGTGGGATGGGTCGCGCCCACCACAGGACGAGAACACAAGTTGTCGAGGACCAGAGGATTGACACTGGTGAGCGAGATTGGCAATGAAGAGGTTGGTAGAGCCCAAGGCGCTCCCGGATTTACCACCCACCGCTTACCATATATCGTCCAGCCTGAAGACAGTCCACGGATAAAACCTGGCATCAGTCTCTCTTATAAGAGATTCATCACCGGATCTCTCGCTCGGCGGGGTCATGCTCCCTCGATCGGAAAGGTTGGCTTAGCAATTATATCGCATATGGAAGGATTCGGAACCACATCGCTGAGGCGATGACAGGGACCGGACCGATGCGTCATTGGGAAAGGAATATCCGGTCTTCCTTTCTACTCTGTCCGCGGTACGGCCGAGCCACGGCGATGGCGAACATTTCATACTTTGTAAGCCACATTGTGGTCTTAGCCCTCCACGGGATACATCAATCCGATTGCACCATGGAGGCCAACATGCCTCCGACAATCAACCGACCCCGAAGCCATCCATGCCGCCCTCCGGCTTCGGCTATTTGGTACCGAGACATGGAGATGGATATCTATCGGCGAACCGTACGAGAAGAATTATTTTCGGCACTGGCCGTCTCCCGACCGTGACTGCTTTCGGTCTGGCTCTCATGCGGACGATCCACAGTCCCCGCACGACGCGAATCGCAACGAAACCCCTCCATATATGGTGGTGAGAAGAATGCTGGACCGGGGACAGCGCGGTCAGACCGACCACACGACAGCATGCACGTACTTAAGGACGACACGGGACAAAGCGCCGAGACAATCGCACCGCTGGAGAATTCCATCCTGCGTCACTTCCACAGCGCCGGGGACGTAGTATTCCTGGGACGTAGAAGGAGCGGAAGACGACCGGTAGCGCCGGGAAAGTCAAGTGAAATCCGTCGTAATGGAGGAGGTCACCGCCCCGCCTCGTGTACGCATGGGACGATCGCGTGGAACCACACATGCACGGACCGATTCGAAATGATGTTTTGTACACTTCTATGCAATCTAGCCCAGAGGTAGTTTCCTGAAACAAGTCTCACGGTGCACACGGCTGTTACTTATAATAGCAGTCTTATATTGGTTGTGATCGGTCTTGAGTATTCGTTTGTATCACCATGCCTAGTATGTTGGCGCAGATTCCATATCCGCGTTGGAAGTGGAGCAAGGAAGAGAGGGTGCGCAAAAAGGTGCAAAGGTCTCGGATCCGCCGGTGAAGTACCATAATCGACGCACAATCTGTTTCCGGTGCGATGCCGTAATTCTCTATTTCATCTAGTGGATAGCTTTTTTCAAGGTGCGGCGGAACTATATGGTTCCCTTTAAAAGAGTTGGCTTCTAGATTGAACTCTATGGCCGACGAGACGGGACGCAAGCCGCTCGGCGGAACAAATATCGGATCCATCGTACACGGTTGACCAAGACCGGTATAATGCATGAGTAGGAGGATCGCCGCGATACCATCGTTCAAGCGCGTCGCACGATTGAGCAGGAAGCGGCCCGCGAAATTATACCCGCCAGGTGTCTCTCGCAAAGAACCGGTGAATATATACAAATCTACAGACGCCCTGGCCAGAGATAGGGGCTGAATTTTACCTTGGATACTCAAAGCGTATTCACCGCAAAGACCAGATCTCCATCTTATTCAATCTCTGGATTACCATGGAGTGAGACATCGTGTGTGTGGTTCAAAATTCTGGAAAGCAGGCAAACGCACGTTGACGTACGGGAGAAAACCAGAATAATCTTCGCTTGGCTGAAGATCCCATCCTGAAGAGACATCGTCCGGGCGACCGCTCCGAACATCAGCGGCGTAGCAACGGTCACAGACGACTAACTGGTGAGTATGCCGCGTAGGCTCCCAGCAGACCGTATCTTCACTGTCAGGACCGATCATGACGGGACGGACATGTGGAAAATGGGCCATACACACCTCGAGCATGACGATGAAACCAGGGCATCCTAGGCACGAGGTGGTATTTTGGCTCGAATCCGTGGAGTGAATATTGATGGAGAAGGCCGCTTACGTGTGGCTATCGGACGGGCTGCGGTGTCGCACACCCACCTATGTAGATCTCGACGGCCCTACACGCAGGCAGCACCATCGACTAAAAGCAACCCACCATCGTAGTCGACTGTGAGACATCATGGAATAGGAGACCTCCAGAAGAAGAGGTTGGGTGGGGTATCAGAGTGGCAGGGAGTAAAATAGGGGGCTCCCACCAGCATTAGATACCGATGGAACCATGACGGTACCGGTCGTCAGCGACATCTGAACTGGACTGAGTCGGAACTCTCATTGAATCAAATGTCGCCCCAGCCTAGATGGCCCGACCGACGAGAAATGGTTGACTTGCCAATAGGATGCCATGCCCGTCACCACACTTGCCGGCCGCGGCCGAATCTGCCTTGTCAAGCCGCGGACTGATGAAAGGGCGATACGTGCAGGAATGACATTGGTGAAGATGTAGGAGTCAGGAGGGCCGGGTCTTTCGACGACTCCGAACAGGATAGCGGTCATTGCCCCGGACCGGGATGAAGGAGCACCACGCTCACACCAGAGCCGAATGGAATGAGACGCCCGCATTGCCCACACTCGAGACAATTCATCCGGTGGGTAGTGTATCATCGTACTCAATTGTACCATTGGGCTTACGGACCAGTCTCGCCGTGGGTACGGCTAGATAACGCCGAAACAGCCCCATGTCCTGCCTTCTGGGATCCGGGCGTAGCGGCCAGGGTTTAACTAGCGGAGCATCCCCGAGTGCTTCGAAAAGATCTCAATTTCACCTGCTCAGCGGCTTCGCGCGGTAGAAAGAAAGACGGTTTTCATCTCCACCCTCCTCGGCTGCTTGGTATTCGAGCGAATATAGCGGTCCCCCAGCAGCCACCAGGACGTCAACAGATCGGCCTCCTCTGAACCTGAGGGTGTGGGATCGGTGCCTTGGCGGTTCTTTTCAAGCGGGCGAGGAACATTTTCACTCATGAAGGCTGCTGTCTGACTGTTCTCCATGGGCGATTCGCAACTTGATCACAATTCACGTGATGGTTTTAACACTATCTTACATCGATGCCCGTTCTGCAAGAAGAGGTGGATGAGCGGTGACGGCCTCGAAAGGCACCTCGACCAGTTTGTGGGTATCCTTCGCCGTCCAGCCGATGGCGTTCATGACGTTCTGCGAATTCAAGCATGGTTTCAGGGGGCGGATCTAGAGGAAGACCACCGGGCCACAGTCGACGCCTTCCCGTTCCTACGTCTTCCCACAGGTAAGCTCTTCACCGGATCCGATTGGAGCCGCATTCCTGACTGTCTATCGCCCTGGAGTAGAAATCCGCTTGCAGGTCTACCTTCTTGTCCTTACATTTCCGCCGGTGATTATTGACGCAGCCACCAAGGCTCGGTGGAGTTCGAATGCGGCGGGACGTCAATACAACGCAGAAGGAAATCTGCTTTCTCTTTTAATCGTGAATCGACAGATCTACGATGATGCGCGGTATGTACTCTACAGCCGGAACTCGTTTCTCTTCCGGGACCGATCGCATATCGTGCCATTCGTGGTGGCCATGGGACGACATAATGCCATCCATCTTCGAGCTGTCGCCTATCAAAGTCCCGGTAGTGACTACATCGAGAACCTGACTTCGCTCATCCAGCAGTACACGGCACCTGACCGTAATGGGCTTTCCTCACCCAACCTGTGGAATGATCCGGCGATGTACGACCACTTCCGGGAAGCTCTTCAGATTCCGATTGGCGCGGACAATGACTTCGAGGAAGCGCCACAGTTCGAGCGAAGAATCGCTGGTGGCCGCCGCCGTCGTTACCGTGTAACTGAATACTATGAATTTAACGCCCATCTAGGAAACTCAGTGAAGGTAACGATGACGCTCTGTTTACAGAAAAAACGGTACTACGGCTAGGACGTTCAGCGTTCCGGATCGACCAAAAAGAATTCAGCCGTAGCATCTACGCGTACCCCCCGAGCTGAAGGGAACTATAACCGCACAAAGAGGCTGGTGGTCCTCATCGAGCATACTGACCGCCCAGCTCAAGTTCCTAATGTACAATTGTATGGTCATCCATTATATTCAAATCATGATGCCGGTAGGTGTCATTTCCACGACCTCGGACAAGATCATGTGGGAATCCACAAGCATCGTCGCGCGTGATAGAACCCTGAGCGAAAGAGTAGACTGCTTTTACATGCTTTGCATTCTCTCTCTTCTTTATTTGGACCCACTTTTCAAGCGATATTCAAAGCTAGTTCCAGGTCAGTTAGCTCAGTTTTACTTGTTTCAAGTTGATACTCAGATCTTAGTACGGAAGTATAAACAAGCCAATGATAACATTATCCTTGTCAACTTGGCGTCGGGACGATGTACAGCGCTGGCATATTATCTGACAAGGCTAGTCGGTTGTGGGATAGGTCAGGGACACAATGACGAGAGAGAAGGAGAAATGAGGTGAAAGAGATTTCGAATCTGTCTGTAGCAGAATAGAAACGTCATTGACGCGCTGTGCCTGGCCGCAGCACGATCAGTCAGAGCCAGAGCCAGAGCCGAAGCAACACCGGAGACTCGTCTCGCGGGTCTGTCCCACGGGTGATAGAGTTGCGAATTGCCCAACGTTACAAAAGCCGCGAGGCTCCCCACGGCATGTCTTACCCTTCGGATTCAAGACTACGAAAGGTCACATCCCACGAAAATGAACTGTAGACGCCTCATACCGAGCGAACCGGTTCCTGCGCGGTGAATCGGTGGCTTCATATTTGATGGGGGAGGGCTCGTCACGAACGACCCAGTATACGGGTGTACTGACCATGCGTTCCCGGGGCGCCTTCCAGCAATCTACTATGGCTCGCGAAATTGATGTCTGAGCGAACACTTTCCAGATTCATGTTAGATAGTCTCAACGAGATGCCGTCTTGCTATGCGGTACGGAACGTCGATCTCAAATTATGTAAAGTAAAGTGTCGGAAACATCTCTCCAACCCATTTCAAGCAGGCCCAATCATGTAGAAGAAAGCAGTCATCATTCAGGAACTATACCATACAACAAAAGCCAATCTAGTCTCGCTTGGTCAACCATTGAGGACGGCTGAGGTTGAATACGAAGGCCAATCATCCCAATCGCTTTTGGATTGAAATTGTTTGGATTGAAGCCAACGTCAATGCAACTCTCGATACGCAGCTAAGACGTTCATTCATACAGCTCATCTGTTTCCGTTGCTACTCATGACTGTCGACGACGTGCTCGGAACGGAAGATGTCACGAGCGAGGTAGACGTCACCAAAGACACGGTGGCACTCGGCGACATCGGACGGGCAGTCGCAGTGCTTAACTCATTTTTGCAGGCTAAAACCCCTTGGATGACAGTAATTCCATCGTCTACATGGTATCCTGGATCAGCAAAAGTGAAACATGTATCCGCCCTCTGGACTCACCGAGTGAGAGATACGTGACCTGCGGGCCTTGGCTTTCGGTGCAATTTGCCTCTAATATTGGCGCATTGGCTGAATCAAGATCGATACGCATTGCGTTGCAGCTTTCGGCAAAACCGCCACTGGTAGGCTCATCTGTTAGACTGGAAGAGCTCAAGGTTCGGGTAGTGTAACGGACCTCATTCGCCACTACATATGAGCAAGTCAGTTAAGCGTTCAGGAGACAAGGAAAAGGAGAGATGGCCACATACAACCAACTGCCCTTCGTCATTCGCAATGCATGCATCTAAGTCTAGCAAACTTGAGGTATTCCGGCCTGTGTCATCAACACAGAGAGCATTCAACACATACGAAAGTGACTCGTAGAGTCGGAAGTCCGTACAAAAGGTATTCAGGTCATTTGCCAAGGCAAACACAGCAAATCCTAGATAAAAAGTGAATCGAATGAAGTGCATGATTAGAATTCCGATCAACTTCGTCAGTAACTAGCATGGAAAGTCAGAATTTATAGACAGGCGTCCACCATAGCGAATTGAGATGGAGAAGTAGGCCTCAATATGTGGTTGCAAGGTGGTTCTCCATACGTAGACTGCGTGCAAATCTTGGGTGCAAGTTCGAACTCCCGGTGTGAAATGGTCGCCGTCGGGAGAAAGACTCAGACCACTGTGGCAAAAACATTTGTCAACGATTTCCGGCCATCCAAATGTATATCTCGAAGACCTTGAGGGGCGGCTTCCAAGATTAAATCGAGTAACATGGTCAAATACATCAGCGTTCGTTCATGTAATGGACCCGAACACTGCTTCATGGCCAATAATTGCTGTGAATGTGGCCCTGATTTAACTGGCTGGTGAAGTCGTGCCTGAGGGTCAGTGGTCGCGGTCACGAATTTTCAGGTTTGGTCAGTATCGAGTGGCAGTGTTGTATCGTATGGCTTGCCTCCTCCAAAACGCGCTTCACCCTTCGATGACACGTCTCAACAGTCAGCGGCGAAGGACGTCCGCAAGTTGCCGCACCCAATTCCGGTTCGACGACTCGACATTATAATGATCGTGATGGACAATGACGGTCTGGAAATATGACCTGCTCGCGACTACGACAGGACCTGTTGGTTTCTCCGACCGGAGAGAGCAGCGCTTATGGATGACAGGTCTCCTTGGCTTCTTCATGCGGTGCATTGTTTATGGTCACATCCAACAACATCTTCGGAACGAAAACGACGACGAAATCACGAACTGCGATTTTCCGGTATGTCATAGATTCGCTGGATGGGGTGAGGTAATGGTCGTTCACATTACTACATGTGGTGCACGCCCCATGCGGTCTCAAATGCCTCCAGCGACGAAAAGTAAAGGAGAGGAAAGGCATCGAACGGGATGGTTGCCGGGACTTGACAGCAAGATAACGCCTGGCATCCAAATTCCAGAACTGGCATAACGGAGTCGTTTGTTGGGGGGGTCTAGGAGATTTCTATTGAGGATCAGCTTTCAGAAACATCAGACATCGAGTCTGACTCAGATTGTACGACTAATTCGGAAAGTGTAAGGTGGTCAGATATTGAAGACGGTGGTGTACCTTTACCGGCTTGATTGCTTCTGAAATGCCATAAGAGATACAAATATTTTCCACTGGTGAATCTCTGAGAAGAGATTGACTTATATGGTTGCTGCTGAGAACTATCTCGCTAGTATGCCAACATGTATTTCGTATAAGATGTTGGAACTGCTGCAACATACTTCTGCCATGCCTTATCTTTATGACTGACTGCGTGATTTGCAAACACCTTTGATAATTATATAGTGCAGACTGTCCTATACTCCGGCACCTTCCATCTCGAATCCAATCACACTCTCCTTCTCAGCCAGTGATCACGATGCTCACTAGACTTCATCACAGAGCTTGCTGACGCAATGATACCAATATAAATGATCGGTGCCGGATTTTTGGAAAGTAGTTGGCCTCGTGGAACCTGATTTCCGTACATCTAACGGTCGAATAGTCACTCTTCAATGCCTGCGGAGACACTGGATTGAAGTTCTCGAGTGGCAACCGGCACGGATGCATTCCGCTATAGATTTGTGTTGGATCATCTAAAGGACATGATACTATCAATAAAAGCCACTGCCTACTCCAACTCTTCACCACTGAAGTCAAATCAATACAGTAGATTGCATAATCAGCTTGACAATCAAATTAACATTACTCCGCATTATAGATGGGAGTGGATACACGCTAGCTTAAATGTAGTTAGTGCCGGAATAGTTCTACAAGGTACAATACTGAGTTTGTAGTATTAACTAGTAATGGAACAACTCCACTTGTAAGTTACTTGTACTGGCCTAGCTAGCGATTGTGACCATGCTACCTTCATGGAACAACGGCAAGTCAGTCTCGAGTCCATTACTGTATGATTAAAGTATGATATGGCACCAAGACTTGCATTATCGAAAATTCAACTCATCTGTGATATGTTAAGCGATGGCATCGCAGTACCAGAGGTTGCTAGCACTGTTGGTTGCAGTCGACAATCAGTTTATTATATACGGTCGAACCTGGAACAGTTTGGCAACGCTAGAGCGCCGCTAATTCCGGCCGGCCGACCACGCATCATGACATCTGAGGTGTTGACAGCTCTTTGTGATTACCTCATCGAAAAGCCGACTCTATTCTTGCATGAAATGGCTGTATTCTTATGTGATGAGTTCAATATACGCGTAACAATAAGCAGCATCAGCAGGGCCCTTGCCTCGATTGGTTGGTCGAAGAAGACAGCGCGGAATAAGGCAAAGGAGCGCAACCAAGATTTGCGAGACGAATATAGACATTATATTGCTGATTTCGAACCGGGTCAGCTGGTCTTTGTTGATGAATCCGGATGTGATAAACGTGTAGGCTTTAGACGAACTGGCTGGTCTCCTCTTGGTACAACACCCATGCAAATATGCAAATTTCACCGGGAACAACGGCATCAAATTTTGCCTGCTTACGCTCAAGATGGCATAGTGCTCTATCGGATCTTCCGGGGATCCACAGACGCTGCTATGTTCGAAGATTTTATCGAGCAGCTTCTTCAACATTGCGGAAAATGGCCTGAACCAAAATCAGTGCTCATCATGGATAACGCATCTTTCCATCACTCGGATCGGCTACAGGATATATGTGCGACCGCAGGTGTTAAATTGGTTTATTTACCACCGTACTCTCCAGACTTGAATCCAATTGAAGAGTTCTTTGCTGAACTCAAAGCGTTTATCAAGCGAAATTGGACAGTCTTCGAGGAGGACCCCAATCAAGACTTTAGCCGCTTTCTAGAATGGTGTGTGGATACAGTTGGAGCGCGAGAAAAAAGCGCAAAAGGTCACTTCCGACATGCTGGTCTAACACAAGATGACATGTGAGCTAGATGGTAGCTAACCCTTTGATCATATTCAGGTTAAAGTACTGTACCAATGTCCGCAAAAACAAGGCAATGAGTATATATTCATGTACATCAGATAACATGATACACGCGCATTAGGATTACCAGTCTCCTTTGGATAAGAGGTTTTCGATGTGCTCATGTAATCGACAAGTTCCCCTAGTTTTTGACGGATGGTGTTTAAATACGTGTAATAGTTGTCTATTCTAAGACAGAGAAGTTCATTGTAAATGAGGCCCGTGCTGCCATCGAAACGATATTGCACCCTCCAGGTTTGTTGCTCAGTAATAATTGTGCAATCATGAGCAGGGAGAGAAGATGATGCTGCCATTGGCCAACCCTTTCTAAGTGGCCTGCTAAGCCCATGCTATGCAATTAAAGCCCAGTTGACGTCTTCTGCTGCAAGCATGCCAAGGTACCATAAAGCTAACAGTACGGATAGCTGCCCTATGCCTCCACTTGTCCATGGAATTGCCATAGAGACCGCCAGACGGCCTTCTCCATCTAGACGCTGGATTGCGACAAACTCAGTGTTCGTGAGAATATACCCGTGCCGGGCGTTGTGCTGATCCATGTAGAAATTAACCTGAGCCAAAACCTGCTTATATTCTCGCTGGTCTATCGCGGCTCGAGAGGACTGCATTGAAGACTGCCATTTCCAAGACACCTTCAAGTCTCCTGGAGCTCGATTAGGGCTCGAGGCGGCATTTCCCCCAATTACTATGAATGCGGTATCGGGCCGGAACTGGTCAATGAGATCGGCTGAACTTCCTCCATCGAAAGTAACTGGTGAAAGTCGTCGAATTAGAAGTTCAGGGGCAAGTTGCTCGAAACCAGCGCGAAGCCCGCGTCTAACACGAGGCAAAAGTAGCTCTGCAAAACGAAGATGGAAGTGGGGTTCATCTTTTATCGCAGCAGGAGGAGATGTGAAGGGGTCTGGTCGAATTAGTTTTGAGTTTAATATGGTTCCATATCGTTGGATAATCGTTAAGTAATTGAACTCCGGCCAAGGAAGTATGCTAGTGATGTCATCTGCACCGTAGCGAGGATTTGTTGTATTGCGAGATGGAGCAGTACCACCCACAGGAATCGCTGGTAAAGCGACGGAAAGAAATTGCAGTAGAGTTTGACTCATCTTTTGGTTTCATAGGATATACCAAGAGCAATCCGAGCTTCCAGCAAGCATATGCCGTGGTTGCGCAAGAGGGTACGCGCACTGCGGGGCCTATTTGGGCTCCGCTGATCCAGATTGACCCAGCCTCTTGATGGAAGCTGTTAGCCATAAAATCATGTGATTAAGCACCAATAAAAACAACCAGGCGGCCCCGCCTAGTGGGGTCACCTTCTTAGGCTAGTGATAATGCTTATGGGATAGCTAGTAATCCACGTGACCTTGTTCATCATTATGTAATCGCTGTGACGGCATTGCTCGAGCGAAAACCAAGCCAACAGAGTAAATAAACCTTAGCTCAAAACAACTCATATCACAATGCACCTAAGAAAGCATCGCTTCTTCGACTTGGATCCCTCCAATATACAGATTATCAGGGAGCTTGGGCGCTCTGATGCCTCTTCAATATTTGAAGTAGAGCTAAATGGGGAGAAGTACGCGATGAAGCTCGTAAGTCTGGGATGCCACTTCCGTGACTCTTGCTCACATTTCAGTTTCACGACAACGGCGACCCTGGATATACGAAAAAGGGCCGAGATCTGAATCGGTTTCGCTGTGAGCTGAATGCGTACAATAACCTTCAAAAATTCGGTGTCTGTGAGCACGGTTTCGTTCCATACTTCTATGGCCACATCGACCGAGTCGACCCAGTCGCGTTTCAGCCAGCTCTCCGCCATTTCGCACACGACAAGTTCAAACCCAGGGCAATAATACTCGAGTATCTTCCAAATGCAGAGAAACTAGACTGCGAGAACTATTCGGATGCCCGCTACCGCCATGCAATACTTGGTATGAAACAAATACACCAGGCTCTCGTTCACCACCAAGATATATACCCCAAAAATATTCTTTTGGTCCCGGGACAGCCAGAGAGAGTGGTTTGGGTCGATTTTGATGTCGCAACAACATTTTCCAGCATGGGAAACCGTGAGCGGGCCTACTGTGAATATGAGGATGAGCTTGTATCGAGTTTTGGAGAAGCTCTGGTTCGTTCGCTTGATTTTATCTTGGCCAGCGGGTACTGACATTTCTACGTTCAGAGCGAGGACCAAAGGCAGGGGCTTCCCCGAAATACGAAGTACTATTGAACCATCCAACCATTTTCTAAGGGACTCTTAGCCCATTTCCACGCCGGTGAGTGATACGCTGTAAAAGTTCTTTCAGCCAAAATGCTACATTTCAATGACATAATAAAATTCACAGCATCGCTTTCCATCACGAGGTATGGCTATGCAGATGAAGGCCGTCAAGACTGTCATTCAATCCACCAAATAGGGATGCAAAGGAGAAGCCAAAACACCTGATGCGTCTCACCTTGCGACTTATGAACGGAAAAGCGCCCTGTACCGATGCGAAAACCACGGAGAACCGCCCCGATCCCGCTGCATTGAAAACCAAAAAACAAGATGGAGTTGGTCTTAGCAACAGTGGTTTAGATGGCTCCGACACAGAGGAAGGAGACGCCAGGCTTGGGGAACAGGCAGATCTGTCACAGATCGCCAATCTCAAAGAATTCAGTCGTTACCCTAATGCCCACCCAATGGTTTGGAATCATCTGTTCGAAAAAGATGCCAGGAGCCGGGACCCAGCCGAATCATTGGGTGTGAAAAGTTCACCCGCATCACCGACAACGCAACTTCCATCTTCAACAAAGCTCCATCAGGAGTGCATCCCAACTCCAACTACAAGTCCAGTTACCGATGATGGACTTGACAAGCAAGAACGAGCCCGCCCAGTCAACGATCAAGGCCGCTCACAATTCGAAAGGGCTTCAAGACTGGAGATCAAGAGAATCCGTCAAGTGTAAGTATGCCATCCAAGAGAAATGATTGCCGCTTACACCTTCAAGATGGAACAAAGCGTTGGGGAATTTTACACGTCGTAGTGCGGAAGAACCACTATCCCGAGACTTGTCATCGGGGATCCTGTTACGCATGGGATGCCGAATGGATACATGTACCATGCATGAGCGTCTGATTTGTACTACGAGACTAAGGTTTGCTCAAACTCTAGTTTAGTGCATTTGGTAATCTTTTGACCGTCGCCACCTTTGCTAGTCCTAGAATTCAGTGGGTTACCTAGTTTTTACTATGTACCTTTCACCTACCAAGACATCGGTAGAATTATTGACACTTGCGACAGTGAGTCAATGATAATCGATGACCTCCATATAAGAGATACTTGTACATGCATCCTTATTCTCATAGATATCCGGGTCACCCTGGTGCTTTTTTAACGTCTTCAAAACGCTCGAACTACGACTGTGCATAACGTAATCTTTTTCATTCAATTGTAATTTTGCCAAGATACTTGACCAAAACAAGCGCAATTCTTTTTGACCGAGATTCTCTTTGTAATTCACCACGGCACGTGTTTCATATCGCCGGGATCCCAGTCACGCAACAAAGATGACCCTTTATTTTCGTGACGAGTTATTTCCATGCTGTTCGATCTCTGTCTGCTTGTTTTTGATGATCGCTCAATTTTCGCACCAGATAACATGGTTGCCGTTGTGGCATTACGCTCTCCTCAATTTGTTCATTATGAGCAAGAACATGAACAATGAGCCCGACAAAAAAACCGACTGATATCGAGATTATGCACATAGCGAGTCTCGCGCTGTCGATTGTGAAGACAAGGTCAAATGCTGTCAAATTCGTGGCACACCTGAAATGACCGACTAACCGAGAACATGAAGTATGCGGTTCCAATCAATGAGGCACGTCTTCGCCATGATGGTGAATTGGCTATTGACAAGGACCATCCCATGAGTCACCGGAAGCGAAGCATTGTCATACGTGCTGTTGATGAGGTGTTCTCTTGTGGGTGGTGATGGAATAGGGCCGCTCATCAGAGCCAGATACCAGTGCATATCCTCACTTTCTGGTGATCCTCACTTGGCGGATAGCGTGATACGTACGGTACGGATATATAGTGGATAAGTCGGCCAGATACTGTACCATGCAGCACGGATGAACGCATTCGCTCCAGGACACTCGCTATGGCCACACTATTTTCACTCTGGAATTTTCTTTGCTACGACGAGCGAGATGGAAAGCGGATGTGGTCCAAGACGAAGGTCGAAATTTGGACAGCCCTGCTGGCCTCTGTTGTCCTTTTCGCGACGACGGCCGGCGTGCAGTCGACGGAACATTCCTTGACCACATTCTTTCTCGCCATTGCCACGGTCATCCCGCTTTCCGTCGTCGTGCGCGTGGCCACGGAGGATCTAACGTTACGATGTCAGCAGAACCAGTGGGAAGTAGCTGCGGGGCTGACACGCGCGTTGCTCGGGTACCATTTTCCCTCCCCTCCCGGTGGACTTATCTCACTGTCAGCTATACAGGAACGCGATCGAAATGTGCTTTGCTATCGTCGCCGTAATCTACCAGGAAGCCCTTGTAGCGCAGACCGCGTTGACTGGTGCGGTGGTAGCCAATTGTCTTCTACTGCTGGGAACTTGTTTTATCTGCGGCGGTCTGCAGAGCGGTAGTCCCACATATCCTGTGATCATGGCCCGTGACAAAGCGCAGCTGCTGGTCTTAAGCCTGACCAGCATCGTGCTACCAACTGTCTTCAAGCTCTCGGCGCAGAGCCAACCAGGTAGATCAGCCTCCCATTCCTATTCTCGACGTGACCAGACCACTGACGAGTGAGCAGAGTCCGGACTAGTCGCCGTCTCCCACAGCTCCGCTATCGTTATGCTCGCGGTGTTTGGCTGTTATCTGGGCTACGAATACAGCATACATGTAGTTCCTCGATCGATAAGCCTGGGACTAGCCATCGCAGCCAGCGTGGCCGAGGGTGCCACGGCGCCGGCCCCCAATGGGTTCAGTCCAATCAATCTGGCAGAGCTCCGCACCCACCACCTCCGGCGCAGCCGCAAGACAGCGGTTCTGCCGGTTCTGGCGAACGTGGGCATCCTTCTCCTTGCGGGGGCCCTGACGGTGATTACTTCTATCTGGGTGCTGGAATCGATCGATGCGCCGAACCGCGACTGGAACATCTCCACAAGCTTCATCGGGCTGGTGTTGGTCCCCGTGGTGTATGGCTGCGCCGCACAGGTGTTGACGGCCATCCGCTCGCAACACCATAACGTTGACTGGGTCGTTGAGCTGGCCATCGATGCCAGTGTCCGCCTGATGCTGTGGGTCCTACCGGTAACGGTGATTGTGGCTTGGGTAGCGGACGTGACCGCGATGAGTCTCTTCTTTGATGCCTTCCAGGTGACCATGTTGGGGCTGGTGGTGGTGCTCGTCAATTACATTATGCACGCAGGCGCATCACATTGGTATCTTTTCCCCCTCGACCGCAGGTCTTTGCCACTAACACTAGTGTATAGGATTCAAGGCGTGATTTTGGGCTCGTCGTTTGTCCTTTTTGCGATTGCAGCCTGGTATTATCCCAACGCGGCGTAGCCGAGCTCGCAGCTCTAGTCCGATGCTGACCAACGCAGTCCAACGTTGCCCAAGGAATGCGCTATTCCTCACAACAGAGCCGATCTGGCCTTGCAACATCCTTCAGCTTGATACGCTCTCATTTTATTCTAATTGCGAAGCCACTTCCCACAATTCATCAGACACGTTTTTTTTGTGACGCATCCGTTGGGTCATCTTTTTGGCTTTTTTCATATGCTAATTTTCTCCACCTTTTCACTTTCCAGACAAAACGAACATCCAGTCCGCCATTTACTGTTAAAGTGCTTCCTGGGCGGGTCCGATGGCAACCCAATTGAGTGTGATGTTAACAAAAGCCTGCATGACACTCGAAAGTACTACAACAGGAAAGGTTGGACAGCGGTACTTGGGCCCGGTAGTGTCAGATTCAATATCCACAATGCGTATTGAAGATTTGCTTTTGCTAAGAAAGCTGGAGATCTATCCCATGGGATCCCTATCTATTCGTCTCTTCCGGTGAACGTGGCGACAGTAGTATTCCAACTAGCTATCTGAGACACCTATGACAGCAGGAATGATTAACACGGTCATGTAAAACCACAAGCGTCCCAATGCATCATCTTGTGTTTGGTATCTTCAATTTCAAACCAATATCTACATCGTTGTCCAGTCATATTGCAGTATTTCCAAAGTCAGGAACTTTGATTATTTTCTTACAGTTGCCGAAATCCAGTCACGAAAGCTTTTTCTATCCCCACCAGACCGTGATAAGCATTTCAGGATTTGCTGCCCGAATTCCTGACATGCACTGCCACATCTTTTCAAAGGAAGGTCAAGGGCAGGAAGTGAGGTATCCGCTGGAGATGCGACCATGTCTTTGAGCGGACCCAGGACCCCGATCAAGGCTTCCAACTCCTCAATTAGATCACGGACACGCTTGGGGTGCGGATGGAAATCTTTGATAGTCTCGTATAGTGTGACGCTAGATTGAAAAGCGAAGGACGTCAGGGCTAGCAACCCGGAAGCCAAGCCGACGACTCCTGCCAATCTGACGGAGCACAGAATGATAGATCCAGTGTAGGGATAGGCTAGTGAGAGTGTCTTGAAGTATGTATGTTGTATCTTCTGGATAGACGATGATTAAAATAAGACTGTGGTAGACTTTCATGAGATATTCAAGAGGATATTCGAGGCCTTTATTGGTGGTTGGTGGGGTAGAAATGATGGTAGACAGTCAGGCGGCTAGTGAATTGGCACAATTGTCCTTACACGGCCCTCATGCTCTCTTTCGGCCAATCATTTAGGTCAAGTAGGAGCCATTACTCGAGTAAGCGCTACATTGCTTTTTACAGTCTAGCCTCCCGCCCGTGGTGGCGCTAAAATTAGGGTGGGGAACTGTTGGATTCCGCGTATCGGTTAATAAACGGGTAACATCGGTTACCATACAAAATTAGTATGTACGTTGATGTGTTCCTTTTTGACTATGTTGGGCACCCCCATCGCCCTTTTTACTCGTTTTTTTCCCCTTTTCCGTGAGTATTTGCCAAGACGCTAATATAAAATTTACAGCCTCTTATTGGCTGAAAGACTTGACCGCTTTGAGATTAGCCTCGGTCATATTACCAGGCTTCCAACAGGAACATCTGTTGTGGATCACTTAGCGTTCTCTACTTCTACGGAATCTATGTATGCAGGTACATCTATTTACAGTAGCTGCTGTTGCCTGCCTGGCTACTGTCAAAAGCCTAGCATTATGAATATCACGTGATTCTGAGATCCAACTTCGGCGAGGGGTCAGGGTATGAATATGATATATCACACACACTGTACCAAGAGGTTCTTTGATAGTGCATGTCTGATTGCAATTCTTGGTCTTCAATTGGGTGTAGTAAATCCTTCGAAGGCTTGTCGATACATCACTTCTGCGTCTTCATATTTCTCTTAGCCTTCGAGCACTGAACCAAAGTACAGAGACACGCGACAGGACATACATAACCGGTGAGTACATTTCATCCATTGCAGCCTTATATTTCATGGCCTCTCGGGTGACGGCGATTGATGGCAAGCGTGACCAAAGTGACGGTCTCAGATAAGACCGGACACCTGGCGGGAGGAGACCTCAGCGGCCAGATTCTGTTCCATCTCCAAGCGGGCTTGGAGGAACTGCAATGGCTGAACATCGAGAGGAGTTTTCTCGTTGCAGCTC
The DNA here is from genome assembly GCA_037356135.1 of Talaromyces sp. F31. NCBI lineage: Eukaryota > Fungi > Ascomycota > Eurotiomycetes > Eurotiales > Trichocomaceae > Talaromyces > Talaromyces sp. F31. Next base: position 3,910,856 of record JAYXSF010000034.1, read on the forward strand.
ATGGAAGAACGGAGGGATACCTGTCCTCTGCCCCCCGTCGACGAAAATTGAAGACGCTTCGATACAGCATCATCGAGTAGCCTTCCACCTGCAACCGATCCTGCATTGACTTTCTAACCGTACCACCGCCTTCAGTAACTGGTTCTCTTCAGCAGCATGAGGTTGGGTTGGTTCCTTGGATCAATCGTGAGCAGATATATATGTGAGATGCAAATGCCCGCATACATACCGGCTATAGTTACTAGAATGACTGATCGAGATAGAATGTCAGAGTCGGATTAAGTCGAGGCAGCGACGATTACTAGATTTTTCCGTGACTCGTCCGTCGCTGGCGTGGTATTCACTTTATATACTCCTACCTTGCCCGCATCCGGGTAATGGCGCTAGCATTCGCAGGGGAAGGTGGTTGACAATGAGCGCATCTAAGCTGGAGTTGGTGTGGAATCCAAGGAACTCAGACGTGCTTCTAGGATGCCGCCAGACCACCTGGTGCTGCGATAGAAACCGAGCTACCAATCACACTTGTCTTCAGACGGCCATGCCTCGTAATTAGTCTCGAGGGATACATTCATACGGCAGGTGAGATTAACATATGGATCAGGAAGGCAGATCATATAGCTACTGCTACCGTAGAAGCCGCCTCTGTCGATCGATTGGGACGATGGCAGTGATGCATGCTCTTATTCCACACAGCCTCACACCGCGGGCGCTAATAAATACAAGGCGTCCTGGAAGTTCATGGCATCAACACTTCTGCTGCTTTTCTTTGAGACTTCCCGAAGATCAAGAACTTTAGCTCACAACCTACCGCCATGAGCTGTCATGGAGAGCGGATACCGTGACAGACCCGCATAATAGCCTAGTTCCCGAGCAGTCGTAGAAACATACTGTACGAATCATATCATACTTGGCAAGGAGAACCTAGCATCGTATGCTGATACCATAAACTTTCGTTAAGACCGTATATGAGATTCAAATAATGGTGCTTTTTTTCTACAGAGCGATCGAGCCCAATGATTGGATCCTCATATCGCAACCACCACCCATAGCCCATATCTATCGCAGGATGCGTGGAGTAGCAACACCGTCCAAGAATAGCGCGGAATGCAGTTGGAAGGACACTTGTGGTGGACGGGATGTGGAAGCCGTGGCGGATGTTGATAACGTCGACGGTGGTAATCGGGCTCGAAGGGGTCGTTGACCTGCCACCTGCGCCCTACGAAAAGGAGGAAAGCCAGGGATAGTTATATCCTTTAAAATTTGTGCCCGTAAGGCATCGTGTGGCAACCCTGTGGCATCGTGCGTCGACTGATGCGAGAAGAGCCTTTCTGCCCGCTTCGTAATCTGGCAATCCTCCTCCCCATCGTGGCCCGTCGCACACCAAGCCTCAAAATCCCCGTGTACGTGTACCTATTTGCAAGCTATTTCGGCACCGGTGTCATCTTAGCTACTGCCTTTGTACACCTGCTCGATCCTGCCTATGATGAGATTGGTCCTGCTTCCTGTGTCGGCATGACGGGTAATTGGGCTGTGTGCTCGTGGCCTCTGGCTACTGTATTGACGTCTGTGGTGGTAATCTTCCTGATGGACTTTGCTGCCGAGCTCTACGTCAAGTCCAAGTATGGCGTGAACAACAAAACTAACAACACGACTGGACGAGCATCGAACGTTCAAGAGCATGACCACACTCTACCGGAAAACATCGATGCCAGCACCAACACTAGAAAAGTCGCCGAGGCAAACTACAACGGCAGCAACAGCAAGGACTGGGACACATGGAGCGACATGGACTCGATAACTGCCGAGAAGTCCTTCCAGCAACGGATCGCCGCTTTCCTTATCCTCGAGTTTGGCGTCATGTTTCATTCTGTTATCATTGGGCTAACCTGGGTGTTGCTGGCGACGAACTCGAGATCTTGTACCCCGTCATCGTCTTCCATCAGAGCTTCGAAGGTCTCGGGATCGGTGCCAGAATGTCTGCCATCTGCTTCAAGCGTAGTAGCTGGTTACCCTGGAATTTCAGCGCGGTCCATGGTCTGAAAACGCCCATCGCAATCGCAATCGGTCTCGGGCTACGCAAGACGTACAACCCCGGCTCCAACACGACCAATATCGTCTCTAGCGTATTTGACTCTGTCTCGGCTGGCATTTTGATCTATACAGCTCTTGTGGAGTTGCTGGCTAGAGATTTCTTGTTTGATCCTTGCAGATCGTCGCAGGTTGGCTTTCATGCTTATCACCACGATTTTCGGTGCGGGTATCATGGCGCTTTTGGGTAAATGGGCTTAGTCTCGTATCCAGTATGGATGCGCTTGCATTCATCTCTACCTTCTACCAGACATACAACATCGAGCTGGGCAGGCTATACTGTACCCAAGGAAAGCTTCTTTGTGTACTGGTACTTTGACAACATCAATAGACCGAACTATTAAAATATCTTCTCGCTTATCCCTCTCTCTTCATGTTAGTAACACTCGAACTCCCTTCCGCACCATACTTTGCGAAATCAATAGTTAGAATCTCAACGTCCCTCCAGCCATATCTCCAATACAACGGATACCCAGCATCCGAAGCCTCCAACCACGCTTCTGTTAGGCCCAAGTTCTTAGCATCTTCGAGGCCCCTATCCAACATCTTGGAGCCTGTGCCTAGCCGCAGGGTCAATCGTCATTGTTTCTAGTACTATTCCACCATGTCTGGTCAATTATTTCATCGATAGTCGGAGAGAGAGAGAAAACGTACTAGCAACTTATTTCCCACCAAGATTCTTGGTCCTTAATTTCGCCATCCCACCCAAGAAATCATTACACACCGTCGGATTCGCAGCTCCTTCCCATGGTAAACCCTTCCACGTATCCTCCACAGGAAACGGAGCATCCGCACAAAACCTCCACGCCGCGAAATCCGACTATCTTCTCTGTTGCATCACCTTCTTTCAAGACGGCTCTGTAAATGTGATAGTCGGGACTGGTTTTTAGTCGCTCGTGTATGCTCTGAGCGCGGATCGCATGGCCCTCTGCGCCGGGAAGGCCGAACATTAACCTGTCCAGAGACAAGGGTTGTTCTTTGTCAGATGCTGTCTCAGTGAGACCCGCAGTGTTAGTTCTGTTGAGAGCATACGCAGATGGGCCGTCAAAAGCCATAGATTCTATCGGCGCGAGGATCAATGTGTCATTTTTGTCCGCGGGGACGATTGAGATTTCCGATTCTTTATCCGTTTCTTTGAGATGATTCCTCCCTGTTGTATATGTCTCTTGTTTGCCAATAATACTCGAGAATAATACATAAATGACTCGAAACAGCGATAAAAATTCAAAGTCACATAGGATCCAGCGGCGCTGAACACGAGTAATGCTATCAAATCAATTTACTGTGGTAATAAAGCTAAACCCATTCAAGTCCCCATTGTTACAATATTTCGAGAAGATTGATTAAAACAGCCGACCTCAAAGCCGAAAATGCTCAATTCAAATGAAATCGTCAACTAGTAGATAAGAAGATTAATGACAGTCATGTCGTAGAATCGCAATCAATCCCGTACAGTAGGCTCAAGGAGTGCAAAATATGATAGAAATGGAGGAAGTATATCAAAATCCACGGAACAATTCGTCATTCCGATAGTGGAGTGCACTTCCATCTTCGGACCTCGCTAGATCTATTTCGGGCATTCCACTGAACGTTGTCGACTTTGTGGGATGCTCGATTGCGTTGGCTGTGGTTCGCGAGATTTGTGGCACGGGATCGGGGATGTTCGAGCGATCGATGAACGCTTCCACGCGCATTGTGCCCATGGGATCAAAGAAGCTTCCGTTCCCAAGGCTGGATGCTGTGTTGCTGCGTTTCCGCGTATGACCTGCGTATCTAGGAACAGTAGGCGGATCTGCTGCATCCATGATCGGTTCGAGGTCAAAGCCGATGCTGGAATATTCGGGGTTAAGTGTTGAGTTGTCGGTAAAGGTCCGTTTGCTTGGCTGCGGTCGAGGATTGCCCTTGGCAACCCTGATCGAATCTCGAATAGGGTTTAGGCGTAGACTGGCTGTTGGTGGTCGAACGTCTTCCTGTGGAATTGGTGGCGGAATCACAGGCAGTTCACCCATGCCGATAGATGGAAGTGTGACTTAGGAACGAAAGTGCTGCTAACCATACATAATGGCGCTCGATGGAGATTACCTAAAATTTCAGAGCACGCTGAGGTGTAAGAATAAGGATTGATCGGTTGAATGGAGCCGTAACATTTAATCCTTTCGGCAAAGGTGTATCATCTTTGAAATCAAGCACGGATTGAATAATAACTAAAATATGTCAGTATATGTTTACACAAACGTCGATCATCAAGACTGGTTTTCGACCTTTTTACCTAGAAGAGCAGGTCCGCTGGTCGGTTGCTTACTACTCCACATAACAGCGCGCTCGTAACGAGCTAGCCATAACCATCTATTGTGTCTAACTCCGTCTTACTCCAGTGCTTGTGATGCTTGCAGAAACCTCTTCGGTACTCTTGGTAGGATCAATCGTGTCTTTATGATCAGACATGCCGAAAGATTTCCTTCGACGAACGTACTTGAACATCCACTCGCCAACCATAGTCCGCGCAATGGCATCAACGACATTCGTTGACTGATGCTCAGAAACAGATTCTTCTATGCCCAGTCTGGTAACATCAATGCGCGTTATGGTATCGTCAGGTCCAAGCACCCTCTCTGAATTCCTAAACCAGTTGATACATTGCTTCCACCCCATGCTTTCCTTGATGATCATGCGTGCTCGTCGATAGATTCTTTCCGGCTGGTCGATGATTTGGTGCGCCTCAATCTAGTGAGGACCCTTTCATTCGACCCCCACGGACGCGCCAGAGCGATTCTGTCAAAGATCCCTGGAGTGGGCGTCGCGTCTGAAATTGAAGAATATATGGTGTAGTCGTCATCCATGATCCGCTGTCATAAAGATCGCAGGTTCGGTCGCGACGTAGATTAGGGTTTGTTCGAGCCAATATCTGTTTCTCTCGTAGACCCCTTTCCTGGAACGTGATATGAGCGAAACATCGGATCATGGTCGTTGCAACCGGAGTACGTCTCATTCCTCGTCCACGCTGCTTCGTTCTTTCGCCACTCTCGCTGACAGTCCAGTCTAGTTGCGCTAGTGGGCCGGAAGTGGGTCGAGTACAAGGTGACTGCATGGCTCGCCCATCATCTTCCCGACGAGATTCCGGACACAGTCATCCAGGTAGAGTACCCTCATCCCACTTCAAGCAGGAGCATGTGCTCAGTAATGCGGTCGGTTTAACAGGAGTTGTTGCGTCATGTGATTGAATGCGAACTTCCGCACGAGGATTTTGTCCTTCAGCTCCGCACCGCAATGCGCTGGAACCGCCGAGAGGAGGTCGTGCTGGACCCTCCGCCACTGGCATATTTCTGTCAGGTTGGAGAACGCATACAACATGGAAAACACGAGTTGGTAGAGAGTTTACTGGCCGAGTTTCTGCAAGGTTATCGAGAAATTCTGCTGTGCTGCGCATTCTCCATTTCCCACAAAGTGACCCGTGATTTTCAGAACCTCTGTCATCGAGCGGACGAGCCATCTGAGCCGGCGCAGTCGAAAGGGCTCATTGGAGACCAGCCCGAGGCAATGACACGAGCCATGCTACAATGGATGGCGCGACCGGAAAAGACGCCGAGCCCGCAGCGCGTCGATGCAATCCATTTGCTATGCGAGGAGTCGGAGCTCGCATTTTTCACGCGCGCGCTGCGCGAGCACGGTCAAAGAGAATCCACAACCCCGGAGTATCAGATGGCCCGTCTCTCCATCGAACCAGCCCGATGGGGCGTCACGCTCGGATTTGGTCGTCTGGAGGCCCATGCAGAAGGCCCATCTGAGTGCATCGCGAAACACCGGGCTTCGCAGAAAATGTGGCACCTCATCAACGGAGAAGACCAAATTCGTGACGGATAACGCCTCCTGTCCGTGACGGCGAATTCTAGAGTCAAGTCCGGCGAATTGATCGGGAAGAGTAGGGCGCTAATTCCCAGAGTTGTCGATGTCGTGAGTTGGTCGACGTGTAATAGATTTTATATGATAGCCTCGTTGTTTGATGCCTGTATTCATTTTCGGATTTGCACGTTCGAGGACCGATTGACATGATAACCGATTTTAATGTGCTACTGGAAAGACCATCCACTACAGATTATGTTCAACATCACTTGAATTTCAGGGAAGGGCGAATCCGCGAGATGATCCTGCACAACCCACGTACAATAAGACAAAAGGACAATCACAGATTTGGGTGGTACACAGCAAGAGATATTATGAGCGCCTGGCACAAAGAGCAGGACTTGTTGAAGAGCATCTGTCGCTTCGTAAGATCTCGGACACAATCACCACAGATGAGGTGCCCACAATGAACGAATAATAAGCATTTCTCCTTTCCCCCCAGCAGACTGGACATTCCAAACTATTACGGGCCTTTTGGTTGTCGAGAAGTTGTTGGAGCCTGATTTCAAGGAACATGAATCTTTTCTGAGTGGCGTAATTGTGTTACAGTATAAATGATGTGTTCCCTTGAGCTGTACTTTCAATAGTTAGAGGGCAAGCAGAACAATGTTTCAAGCCAAGACTTGCGCGTTTAGAAGAACGATTATGAACATCCACTGTGCGTTTGCGACCGGTATATAGTCCTGGATCATGTTGATTCTGGGCTATCACGTCGAATGACCGATCATTTGACTGACGACAATCATCATGATTCTCTTCAGTAACAATGAATGCATCTCTTCTGGGCGCGAAATGAGAACTATTGCATGTCAGAGGGAGGGCAAATCCCTGTGATGTTTTGGCAAAAATTGCTGGCACTTCTTCTAAGCGTAATATCCGATGACGTTTCAATGCCAAACCCGGTGGGCTGTTTGGGCGAGTTTGCGAGCCCATAGGCTCTCAAAAGCACAGTACAAGACTTGCTCACCTCGAGGTCTCTATAGACCATGGCTTCCAACGCTCTGAAGACTGATTGGGCAGTTTCCTGGTTTTGATCAAGATATTTTGCTATAAATTGTGCTGCACTGAAACGCAGATGGGTAAATGGATGTTTCGCCGGCTTGAGCGGAATGATGGACACTTGACTTCGGAGTTTGGCTAGAATGTGTTCCGGAAGATCTAGATGGCCGAGCTCTACAAGGCGACACATCACTGCGTAGCTTCTCTCAGAGATGTTCGTTACGTAAAGATCCCTGATTAGTGTGATAAGGTCATCCTCTCTTTCTTCAATTTCTCGTAAGTCTGGAGACGTGAGGAATGGACATAGTATCACCAAACCACAAATTGCCCACGAAAAATGAAGTACAACGAGTCCGATTAAGATACGCCGAGCACATGATGCACTGGCAGAAGTGAGGTAGCTTTGATATTCAATCGTCGTGATATCCGTTGGGATATGTTCTCGTAGCTGTGGGATTTGCTCCTTGAGCCTAGAATCTTGGTGAGACGAGCAGCTACTGAGGCAATTGCATTTCTTACCATGAAAGAACAAAGAAGCTGGTGGCTTTATCGAGAGAGTAACAATCCCCTCTGAGTGGCTCCATCTAAAATCATTAACACATTACATAACGCACTTCAGGAAAACGGGGACCTCACCTCAAAAAGCGGCGAAAATTGTTCCGGTCGCTTGTTGCGACGGTCTCTCGAACGAGACACAGATTTCTCACTCCCCACACTCCTTTGCTGCTTCGTATTTTGATCTTTCTCATTTTTGCAGCGCCGAATGACGAATTTATAATCCGGAAACGCTTTCTGGTGGTTCTGCTTCTCAATATTAGCCAGATGACGGTATTTCTCTTTAACATCGTGAGGCTCTCCGCGCCAACTTTGGGAGAGAATACGTGAAATCATCATTTGATCTCCTTTCGAACGCTGTCGGGCCAAGTCGGCATAGGCGGATCGATAGAGTATGAACGCATTTGGAGGTCTTGGGACCTTTCGACCCTCAATCTCTCTCTGACGAGCCTCAATTGGTCGGTGAACCCATGCTTCCATATCCTTGACTGAGGCGTCCGCCATGTGTTGGGTCAACTGACTGAAAGCTGCGGGAGAATCGCCACTCTGATCCGTAGTCGCAGTTTCTGCCGAGAGCTCAACTGACTGTACTACGCCCACTTGGAGAGTCATCGCAGGTTCCATAATGGCAACCGAATGATTGACGGCGCTTTGTGATAGGGCTGACGAGTCCTGATATTTGTGGTCAGCATCAAAGCTGGCGAACTTAATCTTGTTTCATTTAGTAGGCCTGGACGCTAAATATTGCATCGGGTCTCCCGCCTTTTCGCGTGCCTCGGGATTTTTATACGTCAAGGGGTGTGTGCGTATATTCGTAAATCTTGCCTCCTGCGGTCTGCTTTAAGCAAATGAATATGACTGTTAAAATATCCACCGTTGCTATTTTGGAGGGACAGAAAGACGAGGATCAGTTGAGCGGGCCACGACTTTACACAAAGGTGATGAACTACCTGTTTCCACGCCAAATTGCTCCAACACAAGGTGTGGCGTATGAAAACCTCTGAAAGCCATGATCTATCATCGTTGACATGGATTTGGAACACCGCGATCCCGTCTCGCAGGGTGGCGATGACAGACTTCGAAGCGGTATCATGAGTCATGGTACCGTGCATGACGGTGCACCAGGTCGTTATGGCCAAATTGCGGTCGATCATCATATTCTCAATCTTGAATGCGCACCTTTATGTGACGGAAATGTTGCTAAAAAGATAAGCGCCGTCGGCTCGACCAATCAATGCTTTGCGTTTGTTCCATCATAATTGTTAGAGGGACGAAGTCAAGCATCCAATCGAGTGCCCTTTGTTTAAATTGCGACGGATGTTTGCTTGCACGGATATCGATTGGAGAAAGGTTCTCAATCTAATAAATCTCATCTACCATCGTTATTTGAAGTTATGATTATTTGTCATGGCGGCTCGCTAAGATGATGTCCGTATCCCCGCCGAATACGTGCCAAGCGCATCGATTCAAGTTGTACATGTAGCGGGCGATTGTCCATCGTACCATCGACGTATCAGAGCGATGCACTTCGACGGCCCACTTGGCCCCGCCGCTGGTGACTGTTCCTTTGTTTGCACGTCAGTCTATGAACCTCACTTATACAAACAAGGACCTAAAACATGACCAATGACGCTTGTGCTTATGTACAGCCTCCACCGTCCCGCATGGAAGTGCGTTCACGTGTTTCTCCGTGACTCTGTTCAGCTTTTGGAATCAAGCGCAGAGGATCTCTCTAAGTTACTATATTTGTCCAGTCTTAAGCTCGGCGACCCTTGTTGCACAGCCTTCGAGACGGTGGAAATGAATGGGAATTGACGGCAAAGCTGTATGAGTTTCCGGTTTAGCAACCCGCCACACACTCCCCTGATTGGTAGTCCCTGGCAGCAGCCAAGTAAGCGCATGCATGTTTCCTTTGTCTGCCAACAAAAGCTGTACGAGATTTATGCGGAACTAGCGGGCATGAATTTGAAAGACGTCCCTTGATCCAGCCAAGTCGTGCTTCTTTTCAAAATTCTGGGATCAAAGAGCTTACTAAATTTGGGAGACACCTGGCAAAGTCAAATGGTATCGTTCTCATAGTTCTGGAAGATATAACAACCCCCCGGGGTGTGTAGCGAATGTATTATCGAAGGAAGTCTCAGATGCAAGATAATACAACGCAATAAGATCGTCGTGATACATTGAGTGGTTGGCGCCAACGATTCTTGAATTCATGCACGTCAATGAAGTACTTATGTTGGACGCCATTCCTCCTGTAAAAGCAAATTTGTCCGTGTTTTCAATCCAAAGCGCAGGCTTCACTTACCTTCTCGCTCGGCTGCGGAATCGAAATGAATGTCGCTAGCTAGATTCTCAAGCTATTGGACCAAGTCACCTCCTTGGTCTAGAACCAGTCTCCAGATTGGCGTTGCGCACAGATTCATGACTAGCACATGCAGTCAAGGTGGCAGCTGATCCAATCGAAGACGATCGATATGCCTTAGCCCATCACCAGGAAGCCAGAAAGTAGAATTAACTCGCTAGCAGTGGCGCGTTCCTTTCCTTGTAGAGCGCTCACTACCGGCCGATGCACTTCTTTCCAGGCATTATGCAGGTAGTGAAATATTCAAAGCACCAAAGAAAGCCACCATAAAGCAATTTCTCTTAGGAGCTCTCACCTTGATCTGAAGTCAAGCTGTACGAGGACTCCGCCAATCACGAAACTTCTTACATACTCGTATCCTGCGATCACCATAAGCGGGAAACCGCGGAGCCTACTCGGAATGATTGCCGTGGGAAATTCCAACCTTTTGACAGATTCTTCGCAACTCGCCCTTCAAGGATCACCTTGCTCAAGAGCATGGCCGGTCCGCGCCGAAGGGCCCATACCAAGTCGCAAAGTGGATGCCAGACCTGCAAGCGAAGGCGCATCTGAGCAGGATTGTGACATATTCGTGTTAGCGCTAGGGAGCAGATTCTGCGATTTCGTCGTGGATCCAGAAGGAAGGCGGGGGGTTTCCGACCAAGGCGGCCACGTCTGGGAGCTCTTGTGCCATTTTGCGTGTCCAGCTAGTATCTTGGAGTCGATAGGGCGCTGCCTTTTAAAGAACACGGCCGTCTCCAGCTCATGGGGCCCGTCTCTTTCGACCGCTTTCAGCTGAGCGGACTCGAATAACCTGCGGGCTGAGTGCGCCTAGACGGCCAATGTGGCTTGGTCAAGTCGACTGCGAGATGAAACGGGCAGGCCTACGGAAGCAGTGCCCTGCAAGAACGTTTCCGCGGGGTTCCCGATCTTCGTCGTGGCAGAGATTGCATACAGCACCCGCTGAGGATCGATTGGCCTCTGAAACTCCGGTTTGTGTCATCCCACTCCCCTACCGAGGGCACAGAAACGGCCCAGCGGCGGATAACGCAGGCGTACTGAATCGCTCGACGACTGTGCAAGCGCATCCGTGCCGATTAGCCGACCTAGAGGGTGGTCAAACTTTGCAAACCTTCCTGAGCAGCAACTCTGGGGCAAGACTGGAGTCTAGTGGCCCGCGAAGTCAGCGGCCGCGACAAGGCAAAGAAAACCTATTTCGGGCAGACCAATGATACCTGGGTGCTATCAGCTCATACTGATAATTCTACAGGCGAACGAACAGGTCGTCTGAAGGAAAGGATCAGAGTCGAACCGCAGCATGAGGTGGATATCAAAGTGGCGCGTACGTTTGGCGCGTCTGTTTGGCGCCGCGGATTCTCGCCGGACGAGAACGTAGATGTAATATCGGAATCTCTTTTGAAATCCAGAGAGCTAGAATCACATTCCTTTTGTCTGAGATCGAGCCATAAAGGGACTTAGATGTCACTGCATTTACAGTATGTGCCATGGAACCTTTCCGCAATATGTGTGTTTATGTGTTTCTATATAACGGCCGTGATTCGTGACTGGCACGGGCCCACCGATCTCTGTTGGGAGGCTTCAAGATCTATCTAACACTTGTATATACAGTGCCGGGCGTACGTCTATCTTTAAGCAAAGGCCTATGCGGTAGACCCAGCGAGAGCTGCGTTCTATCTGGCATTTGACCAAGAAAGCAGAGATGATATCCATTTGAGACTCCAGGGCTGGAAGAGCTTCAGTATTAGCAATTTGGACTTCTTTTCGTGCAGTGTTTGAGGTCAGTCACCGATTGAAAATATGCATCGTATACCTGAATCGCGTGGAATTTCTCTACCCGAATGACGGATCCTTCTTCATGAAGAGCTTAGGAAGATACCGATCGGGCTGGCTTTCTGCTTTCAGGCTCAACATCATGTATCTTTTTCCCCAGCTCAGCAACCCTTTGTCGTAATTTTGTCACTTCATTTCCACATTTCGTCTGCTAAAGTCCTTTTCCAGTCTAGTCAGTCCCACAGAATGAAAGGCGCCCTCAGTATTTTTTCCTTCCGCAAGCGCAGCGATTATCCCATTCTTGGATTCTTCAGCATCCGGAGAGGGAGGCTCTCTAGCTTCATGATAGGAGGCGCCTGACTTCTTGAAGGTCAATACCGAAAACCCCGTGTCTTTGCTAATTGTAATTGACAATATTTGTGCCCTCATGGACTGTCATGGAATCCTACGACGACTTTTTCGACGACCTGCTTCGTACCTATGAAGGCAATACGCTTTACTTACCAGACCCTGAGGATTTTAGCCTCGACCTATCCGAGGCAGATACCAACCCTGTCACCGAGTCATCGCCTATCAACGTCGCTAGTCCCACCATCCCGACTGCCGACGATGTTCAAGACCTGGTACATGACTATGTGTGTAAGGCATGCGGCAAAAGCGCCAAGTCTACCGAGACCGACATGCCCGAACGTATTCGGTCACTGGAAGAAAGTAAGCGATGATGGTCTCCCCTAGCATCAAAGTGCCAACAAAATCAGACTCGAGGTTGTGAATTAGTAAGGAAGGCTTCTAGAAATCTGTCTAAGGGGTGTAGACTAATGAAGGGGTCAGTCAGACCGAAGCAATTGAGCGATTCATTGGGGACTTGGTCTCACATCTACAGTGAGTTACGACAACCATTGTGGATTTAGCTTGATGGCTTTACACTCACATTAGCGCCGCATGAGTGGACCGTCGTGTGATTTAGTACTAACTTATAAGCTTCATGTTTTTGAAATATGTATTAGTCATGCTTTTTTTGCGATATATTCAGAGTTCTAAGACTGGCTCGTCCTTCTACTATATGCCCTAGATTAGTATGGGAATAGGTCAATAATACAAAAGACAACCGGGAACGCACTGTGATTGGATCATGAATATTGCTGAAATATTGAAAAGGCACCATTCGATTATGTCTGTGAGTGATCAAAGCCTTGAACGTCGAGTATCGTTCTCTTGTAGTCAATCACACTTTCTGACCAGGATGGGTTGTAAACATGTCGCAGAACTTGAAGTCGTCGAAGACTTTGTGACTCGCAGTGTGTTGTTACTGTAGTACTACTCGTCATACATAGCCCTTGATGTACCTCAGCAGCACATATCAGTTAGTGGTGAGCTTAAAAACGATCAATAGGATGCTGGCTGAGATACAAAGGTTTTCATTCCTCGGCGGAGGTTCCTAGCGTGGGCACATTTCAGGATGGTGGATTGTGGAAGACTATAGCAACTCTTACCCATCTAGAAGAACAGATTTCGAATTATGCTATCCCAAGTTTCTCCGACATGCAATAAGGCCAAGAATATATTATATTGTACTGCTCATTGCAAAGACGTAGGACACACCGTCGTGGTCGAAGATATCACGACTACATAAGTTGATTCCGAAGTTCTACTTGTACTGTACTGTAACGATACCCGACTTTGCTGATGAGACCGAGCTGGCAAATTCACTAGAAGAGCTGGTGCTAGATATGACAGCACTGGGCAGTGTGATGCTGGTGGGTATGGTGTCCGGTAAAGTACTCTTGGTGCGGGACTCATGGTCCAAACAAGCATTATGAGGAAGCAATCCGCCGCAAGGCCCCCAATTGAAGGCAAGAGAGAATTGTGACAAGAGAATCAAAGACGCTATCCGAAGCTGGACAATAAGACCTGCTTAATGCAACGAGCCGAATATAAGTACACAGTTGGGGGGGGGGCGAATCTAGATGTACAAGCCGCTAGCATGGGCATAAATGGTGTATCGGGATACTTAGCACACACTATTTCGTGTACTGTACCAATATCCCACGGTGTGACTCTTTGATCCTCATTTATGCACCTCCTCTGTCTCATGACCAGTCATCTTTTAGAGTGTAAGCTACTGAGACTATGAATTTATTCAGCTTTTACATGGATAAAGGGTTAAGGGTCTACAATTACGTGAAACCACAGGTCGTAAGTGGAATCTAGGACCTGATATGCTGGGTTTAGACTATAATCATCCAGGAACGGCCTTAAATGAGGTTCTATTAGAAACCACTTCACCAGGCACAGACTTGGCAGATTCTGTCAAAACGTAGTGTGCATCTTTCTAACGAAGGGTAACTTCACTGAATGATGATTTTGTTTCAATTGTTTGTCGCAGAGTGTTTGATATTCACACGTAGTTCTGCCCTGTTGAACATGTTTATCGTATCTGTAAAACTCATCAAACTGCTGACCATAAACACCAAGAGGGGAATTAAAACACCAGTTGAGCAAAAGTAAGCGCGTATAAACCCAAAATCACGGCCCTAATGAATTTGAAGGGAAAAGGTTGGTGCGATCACCTGTGCAACCTTGATCAGGGGAGCTTTCCACCACATTTTCACCTGAGATCAGCCCCCGGCCTCGGTATCGACGCGAGAGAGAGAGGGCGATTTTGGGGGGGAAATGCATCTTGGAGCAGTCGTTGCGGTAGAAGCTTTGATGGGCGCAGTCTATCAACCGGGGATGGAGATTACGTTGAGTCGTAAGTACCTCGATAATGGAAAGTCTGGCTGCCAACGTAGACTGAGTGGATTGAATCTAGACGAGGATGAAACATTGTCGGTCGGGAGATGGACGCAATGTCGTGGAGATTTAACCTGGGTCATCGTCAATCGTGTGATGCGCCTGCAGATACTGTGTTTATTGCACGCGCATCGTTTAGGGCAAGTTTTATGGAGGACTCAATCCGGCCGCAGACCGCGAGTCTTTCCAATTTTTACTCTAGACGCAAATTATGATTTGTCCGTAGACGGTGGCCGCTTCCGGATAGAATGAAGCCCACATGGCCATAATTAGAAAAGAAAAAAATCGCTAACAGAAGGTCAACCCGAGCGACCAAAAAGAGAGTTATTCGAAAAAGTACGTATATATGGAACCTCGGGCCAGTCGCTAAGAAATGCTCTAGCTGCAACTTCGTCGTCCCACAGCCGTCCGCCGCGGGCCAAACCACGCACTCATGATACAGATGATGTCTGGCCCTTCTACATTGTACTGTCACAGTCCTATACGGTAGCTTCGAGGGGCCTAGCATGGTGGGAGATCTCCTCGGGCACCTCCAATGCGAGATGACAGCTATCCGGTTGGAGTCCAGCAGCTTCTCCAGATCTTCAATTTCTCCGCGTCTCCGCGCCATTGTTTCGTCTTTCCCAACGCGTGAGCAAAGGACTTTCGGGCCTATCGCTTGGTTCGAAATGGTGGTCATCGATCATGACAGTGTCATCCGGACTGGTCTGATTCAGACCCTACGACGGGACTTGCTGCGTGCCGGGCGAGCTGGAATGCGACCATCCGGAGCGCCTCTCCGTATCTCTATCGACGTCAACGGTCGGAATTTCAGTAGGATGGTGGACGCCGACTGAGAAGGCTGGTCGGTCGACTCCCGTCTTGATCAATCTCTAAACGACGGAAAATGGGCAAATCAATTCTAGAGTCGTCGCACTCGAATAATATCAACTCATGTTCAAGGTCAGGCTGGCCCTCCATCAACCCGGTAATCTGGCCGCGTCGATTGCTCATTCTGAGAATCGTGATGCCACACCCGCATAAGCATAAATCATCGTTCGGGCGTCCCACACCGATGACAGAGTACTCGTCCAGAGACCCAGCATCAAGAATACAAGGACCTCATGGGGCCGAGGAAATTTTTGCCATTAGTTGCGGGCCGCGAGCTACAGGTTGTGACATTCATAGTACCCCTGGGCTAAGATTCTCAGCCAGCGGAGAGTGATTGTCATAAGTTGGCCGGATACTGCTGGATCGCACGCTGTTGAGCGATTTGCAAATTCTTGCCATGCATGCCATCGTCCCATTCCTGCCGTGGTGCCTGGTGAGCCTGGTGCAAGCCATACCGCGGTCTCCTCGCCGTGGCACTCTTGATGATCGTCTATTCCGTGGACTCCATGAAATACGTCCACGGATTGTGATTCATAATTCCGACAACTGGGCCGGAGCAGTTGCGGAAGGCAGAGGCATCTCCCAGGTCAGCGGTGTGTTCACTGTCCCGACGATCGCGATGCCCAGGGGCGGTACCACAACCGAGTCCTACTGCGGGACAGCCTGGGTTGGTATTGACGGGTCGCAAGGCTGCGACGGTGGCCTCGTCCAGGCAGGAATCGATTGGTGCATCCAGAACGACGTCGTGACCTATACTCCTTGGTCCGAATGGTGGCCGGCAGAAGATCAAGTCTACTGGAGCCACCTCACAGTGGGGCAGGGAGACCTGATCTCGATCAATGTGACCGCGAATGGGAGGACTGGCGGATCGGCTGTGCTGACCAACGTGGCACGGGGCACCAGTGCCAGCCGGACTTGGTCCGCGATGCAACCAGGCCTCTGCCAACGGAGTGCCGAGTGGATTGTGGAGGACTTCACCAGCGGTGGTGTTCTCGCGCCGTTTGCTGATTTTGGCCAGGTCTACTGGACGGACACCAACTACCGGTCCTGCAACCGCTCCCAAGGAGCCGTCGGTTCCAGTGTCGAGGATATGATTCAGGAAAATGCCGTTCTGGCCACTGCCTATCTGAAGAAAAACGATGTCATTATAAACTACGGAACTGGGTACTAATCCATGTCGGAGTATCACGGTTCGTTGCTGATGAAATTTTGGGATTGTGCGATGTTGAGAGTTGTTGATTTCATCCGGGAACCTGTGCTTGGGGTAGCATCCTCGTGAGTTGTAATCCTGGCCTGCTCTTTAGCCAGGCTTGTCATCCTCACTGACTAGGATCCAACGAATGGTGATCTGGTTTCCAGTTCTTTTTAGCCTTTTAATCAACTTTTATATTGGGCAAATGTGTTCCTGACCTGACTGAGCGGTGATATCTTCTAAATTTCCGAATCCGATCGCTACTCCTGCGAAGGAGATTGGTTTCTGGTAAGGTGTGGACGTCCGCCCACATCTTCACTGCCGTCACCAGAACCGGCATTTTTCAGTGGCAATACGAGCCTCTGCTTCACTGGTTGCGACTACCCTTTGGAGGCGGTTGATTGAATGCGTGCATCCAGACATTAGAGGCATAGTCCACGACCGTAGTAACCGTCAAAATGAATCGCGGTCTTTATCTTCCGACCACTTTCATGTCACTTCCTTGTACCAAAGGTGATCGAAAACCCCGCAAGCTGCAGAATCACGGATCACGACGACCAATTTGTAAGTTTCCAATCTATCCCAGTTATGCAGCGGCTGCGAACACTCCGACTGGTGCGTCCGCCACCACAGATTAGCTATCAAAGATCACGTCGCCTGTACTCATCCGGAGGGAAAGCATAGCGCTTGCAGTACAGGCAGATTCGAGACTTCACTTATTTTCTTATACTCTTGTCTTTACTTCGCCCCATAGCCCGGGCTGTTGCCTAGAAGTAGTGCACAACTTACTCAGACTAGTACTTTTAATACCACTTCCGTACACTATTTACGTGAAGATTATATATATTTAAGATCAGAGACATGCAAGAATGAGTATTACATTTGCATATAAAATACGAGATTGAACTAGTCTCAGGGACTAGCCCTTCGGAGAACCCCTACCCTGGACGGCCGGCAGGAACGAACCAGAGTTAAACGAGGGGTGACTGTGCCGCAGAAAACCTATGTTCCCACCATCCCGCAGGCAACATCGATCACATGCTTCACCATCGCTTGGACCTCTCGTACGATCCAATCCTGCTTCATCTCAACAATGACCGTCAGCTTGAATCGAGGTGCCAATAAGGAGGTCTCGTCGTTGGACTCGAATTGCCACCCCTGCGACGAACATTTAGGCAGACGGACTGGAAATTGATTCGTACGTTGCAATCTCACGCTTGCTAGCGACCGAGAAACTTTGGCGCTCAAAGGTCCTTGTACGACTCTTTGTCATTCTCATGCAGCCCTGCATACGCTACTGGCATAGCACGAGCTCGATCGGTCCTATGTGCTGTATCCGTGTGTGAGACCCTGGTTGCAGATTCAGGTTTGGTAGCGACGCGGTATCCACTATACGGTCCCAGTCGAAAACACACTCAGGATAGTGAGACAATGTCCTACCATTGGTAGAAGTTTGATCCTCTCTCTGTGCTTCTGATCATAGTACGTGCAACTTTTCCGTCTAAACCTCATTCGACTGTAATTCCCACCGATGAGTGATTCATTTTGAGCTCCGAGCTATCCTTCGTTGTGTTTCTCGATAGGGTCTCCCGTGACCTCCCATATGCGATGCCTCATTACTTTCATCGCGCTCGCAAAGGGGGTGAGTCATCGGTAGGTACAGTAACTCAAAGATGATACACAACGCCAAACGGTCGAAGCAGCGTCCATGTTGCTACGTCCGTCTCAGTAGGGGGGGTCCAATAATAACTCCAAAGTGTGTAACGCGGATGGAAAACTGCGTTGGATATAGAGGCCTCGGGGATTTCGCAACATGCTTGGCTTCGGTGGAATTTTTCCTCGTCCCACGCTGAGATTAACTCTTAGAGGGCAGTACGAATAGTGGTTACCGCCGTGAAAATAATGTTGATCATATCCGTCAAGAATTGCAAACTCCCCTCAAAAGTTGAGGTCGGGTAAACACCAATTTGTTATTCCTTGAACCAACCCAAGCCCCAAGTTTGATAGTCCCAATCATCATTAATCGCTATCATTTTGCAGTTTCTTGTCTTGGACAAGTCTACCGCAAGAGATGCAGAATAATACCCACATTCTTTGAGCTAATTCTGTCCAGCTAAAAGTTCCTTATATCTGTCTTCATATATCGCCCTCCAAGACCTGCGTCTTGACCAGATGGTGATCTGATAGATGATATGAGGTAATTATGAGCTGGTGCAGCGACGGGCAAAAGACTGAATGGTTGGTAATGTCCTGGAAGGTTTTCTAGACTATGTCGGCTAAGCATTGAATGTCGAATACGGAAATAAAGTCTGCTGAAATAAGGCAGTAGCTGCCGTTGTCTGTTAACCAATCGAATATTAAAGAAATTGAAGTCGTCGAAGTGACTTGCGACCATTTCCAAGAGTTCGATTGGGAGCGCATTCATGGTGTTGCTTATCAGAGGACAATGATTGGGAAACTTGATGGACCAGTTGCATGAGCCGGATTTGGGACTGTTATACCTAAACGGCGTACGGATGTTCCGTCCCTTAACAAGGACAGTAACGCTCCGGTTTTCTCCTTTTGCGTTTACTTCTTCTCAAAGCTGTTGGTAGCATTGTACAAGATTCTTGGAATTTTTGATGCCCAAGCTCCGAGCGTTTTCTGATTCTGTTGGAAGCCTTCCTTGATTCAAGATGGCCTAATCGGTGCTTCTGACTTCTGAGGGAGGATCTCCTGTTGAGGGACATTTGCACTCCGTATCCCTTGGCTTGAGAAGCGATATCAGAGCATTGCTTTCCTATCCACTTTAGTAGCTTCGAGTGATGATCAATATCATTGTGGATAGATCTGATGTCTGCCAACAAGCTAATCAATCTACCTCTAAGATCAGCTTCATGGAGTTCTTTATCGGCCAACTTCGATGTTGCTTCTGCATGAGTCAGGTCCTTGAGCAGAATATGCTTCAGATATGCAATTTCGAAAGTATCCTCCACGGGGTCAGATTGTGCTTTGTGCAACAAATCTTTGGCAAGTTTCATCTCCTGATGTAAAACAGCAATTCGATTAGAAGTCTCTCTCGAAGCCTTGCGCCTCTGAACTTCAGTTTCGCGCCATACGCTTGGGAATTGTCCGAGTCGCTTTCGGAACCTCTCCGCTTCCAGCTTAGATGATGAGACGCATTCATCATATACGGCCTGTGCAGTTGACAGTTCACTTCTTGCGGCGGATATCCAGTTTGCACGCGTCGCTGTGGTTTCCGTTTCGGACCATGATTGTATAAGTTCGTAACGCTTGCTGCAAAGTCTCAATTGGTGCATGGTTTGGATCTTCGCGTCTAAAGCCGCTTTCTGCCGGTCTATCTGTTCTAAAGACAGAGTATGCGCGTTCTCAAACTCGCTCTGTTGTATTGCGTATGCAACTTGTGGATAGTGACTAGTAATTTCCTGCACCTGCTCTTCTAGTTGTTGTTTTCGCTCTTCAAGCTCTTCCGCTCTGATGATATGGAAATTCTGGTACTCTTCCCAGTTTCCTAGTTTGGTTTGTTGGCTCTGGTCTGGGAGCAGCTCTGCCACTGCGTCAAGATTATACTTTCGTCGCCGCTCGCGAAACCGCTGACAATAGTCCAGGAACTTGGAGTTATCATGCCGTATCTGTGCCTGGAACTTTCGAAAAGTCTTCCAGGTGTGAAGTTGCTCAGAAAGTACGTGGCGACTTCCGCCTGTCCGAGATAGCCAGTAGAGTATAATCTCTCTAAGGTCGTCATGTTCGTCCCCAAGACCGGAAGGGTCGTGAACCTTGTCTAACGCAGACTCAAAGGTGCGCGACGGATAGTGAGACACAGGTCCTCCATCCAATACAAGATCATCATATGCTCGTTGTTCTGCTTGTATATAATCATCGAAGTATCTAGCATCTTCTGCCGGGGATGTCGCGGCGCTGGATGTTGGCGAGACGTCGGAGGATGTGCTAGTGATCTTACTATGCAGCCGGAACGATCAGAAATTGGAGTAGAACTCGGAAATGACCGACATACCGTAACAACCGAGTTAGGTCGTCCGCGTCGAGCGGACGATTCTTCACCTGCCGCTTTAAATTTCTATAGAATACGTTTAGTGCTTAGCTCACTTCCATAATGTGAAATAGACATACCTGAGGTGGGCGTAACATTCGGCCTGCTCATCAGCACTCAATGACGACCATGCGCTTATATCTAGAAATCTGAATAAAGGATCAGGTAAAATCGCCAACGAGGCGCAGTTGTACTCACCGTACTTCATCAAGATCATTATCTGTGAGTTTTGTTACTTCATTGTAGCTCAAAGTGTGGTGTGACATCCTGAACTCGTGGAGGGGTGATGGTAAGAAAGGTGGAATGATGAAGTTAAGATGCTCAAATTTCGTACTAGCGTAAGTGGTGCCTTGGCGCCCAGCGGTGCTACCAAGGTTCTCTGTCCATCCAATCAAATAAGTCACTTCTGGGATCATTGTCCGACCCTGAAACACTGCGAAGGATCCTGGAGACCAGGAGAAATATAAAGTCTGACAACGCTCCATTTTTCGCTCACATCATTCCAACTTGGAGAAACAAACATATTATGGATTCACCCAGTCTCATCCTCACATTGATTCCATCAGACAAGCTAGGTTTGGCTGAGCAAGCAGTGCTTCTGCCCCACAACAGATCCCGCTACTATGGACCCGCTATTTGCGACTTAGAACGTGATGCCGACACCCTCAGCCGCGAAACCACGCCAGCCCCATCAGTGACGGAAGATGATCTTTGCGGGCGAAGTTTGCCAAGTTGTATTCAGCTTGACTTCGACACTCCGCCGAAAGATCCTGAGAAAGGATTTTCGTTTGGTGTGAGCCGACAATGTGATATCCTTCTCGGTCCTCGAGACTCTCGGAGGAGATACATCAGTAACGTACATTTTTACGTTACCTACGACAAACATAGCAGACTAGTCTTACGAGATAATAACTCCCTCAACGGAACGAGAGTTACATACGGCTCAAATCTCCATGTCCGTGAATGGGGAGAATGGAAGAAGAACTTCACGTGGATACTTGACCTTAATAGAGATAGTGACCGACAGACCATGGAAGTTCATCTATACAATGGATTATCGTTCTCTATTCAATTGGCCGATCACAGAGCTAGTAAGGCCAACATGATGGAACATCAAATGAGGATAAATAGCTTCCTTGTCAACCGCGAATCCTCTCCCCTCTCATTCAGTGAATTTGGCATCTATAGTCCAACGGCCGAGGCAAGTCAGGCTCAAACTCCAAAGAATCAACCACTTTATCTGCGTGAGAAGCAAATTGGAGCGGGTTCCAATAGCAAAGTATACATGGTTATTGATGTGAGTACCGCCGACTGTTATGCGCAAAAGGTGTACCGATTTACGTCAGTGGAGGAGTACACTCGAAGAGAAATAACTCTACTTCAAAAATGCTCTCATGTAAGTTGTTATCCATTTGACTTGACACTAATATGAATTCTAACTTCTAGAAGGAACATATTGTTCAAATGATAGCCTACGATGAGATTAGATACTCTTGGATACTCTTTCCCTTTTACCCCCATGGCAGTGTAAAGGATTACTTTGGTCAGAATTCACTTGGGATGGACGTTGTGAAAGCTCTACTGTTACAATCGCTTGAAGCAATTGCATATTTACATACCATTGGCATAGTACACCGAGATCTTAAGCCAGCTAATATTCTTGTTGAGGAAACGCTCCCTTTGCACGTCAGGCTCGCCGATTTTGGACTCGCAAAGCAATACGCACCAGAGGTAGACCTGACAACTTTCTGTGGTACCAAGACTTATGCTGCACCCGAAATTATTCACAATACCACAACAAAATATAACTCTTCCGTGGATATTTGGTCGTTAGGAGTTATAGGTTTGCAATATGCTCATGGTCTGCCTGATATTCGAGACAATCGTTCGGTGCCCAACCAGATTTTTAACCACATTCCCGACTCTGGCCCCTTGATAAGGACTATTCGCAACGGCATGCTTCGCATGAATCCAAAGGAAAGATTTTCGGCCGGTGAATGTCTGGAAGAGATGCAATACGAAGTCTTAGAACTACCATTTCTCTGTAACCGAGCGCCAAGTCGTGAATCAGCGAAGGATGGTTCAACAACATTGATGCTGAGTACTCTCTGGAATCAGAATTCCGAGAATAAAGCGATTACAAGGAGCTCTATGCTTGCTACAAAACGGCCTTTGGATTGTGTGGATACAGAGGAGCTAGTCAAGCGACCAACGACAGAAGCACGCTCCACATCTCCCAGATACAGATTTTACTGTCGACTTTTGAAAAATATCGTAGTTAGATTACAGCTCAAGCCTCGGAGGGTTTGTTTTACTAGCTATGCATTAGTGGCAGGTAAAACACGATTCTGGGTCGAACATGAGTTACAAACGATTCTGGAGATCCAGAAAGAGTCATATGAATCACAAGGCTTCTCAGGGACGCTAATTGATTTTGGCTTAATGGAATCATATATACAGGACTGGGGCTTACAGCTGTCCCGCGACTGGCTTTACTTTGCCGGAAACGATTACACGGTGTTAGTATCCACTTCTAGGTACTTTTCGCGGTTAACGTACTTACTCTTGTATTCATTAGGAATCCTTACTACCCTATCGAAGTTGGCCACGTGCTCTACGACCCAATCTTTGTGGATGACGCGCTAATCGTCACCAATGCAGAGATGCGAACGGTGAATGCAACTCATATCCTCCGCGCCAAAGGTATCCATCGGACTTCTCTGAGACGGTTCTTACGAGAGCTAAATATCGTTTCCCGATTAGTTGTTCGAGGGGGAATAGTGGTCCAGGGAACGTATGTAAATGAAGAAGATGCCGAGTGCCTTGGGAAGGCAGTCGGACTAAAAATACAAGAGGCCCTTTCAATGAGGAAGAAAGCTGATCTGGTGGAATGATAACTTAATAAATAGTATACCGTGCCGTCAAGCCCGTGAAACGTTGACGGAGTACGCTGTGCGTGAGGCGTCGATAAGTTTGCGGGTTTGGCGGCACGGGTGGTACGAGGCTTCGAGTCAGCCTTGCCTTTGACGTCTATTTATTTATATTCGACGCATCGCCCACTCATTCTTCCTTGGTACTGTGTTCCCAATAATCAGCAATGCCGGGAATACTTGATCTTTCAAACGAACTTTTGCTGTTGATTTGGAGGGAGCTTCCTCTACCGGCACTTATTTCTCTCTGTTATGTTTCGCACCGTATACGTGAATCGAGCCTATCTTATCTTTGCCGTGCCTTCCAAAAGAGTTCCTTTCCGCAACGTACACGGGAAAGACTCCCACATTTCTTCCAATTAATCAAAAAGTATCCTTTTGTCCGTCCACAAGTTACATCAATAATCACCGATGATATGTGTGATGACGTGAGCATTAAGACGCTACAAAGCTTGATCGTCCCACTTCTATCGTTCACACGTCGAGAGCCAATAACAATGCAGCTGAAGCATCTCTAGCCCATTTCTCTAGCCCTAATACCATGCGGTCCCATGCAGCCAAGATGGTGCTAGACTCAAAAGAGGAGTCAATTCTCTAGTGTTAGCATCCTGCAGCGTCTTTGTGTGGCGGTCTCGCGCCCACGGTCCTACTCCCTTCCACTCCCTTCGGTCGTTTCAGGGCATTGACGGCTTTGAAGGAGATTTTAAACATGATCACTTTCAAATCAGCAAAGAATGATAAAAAATCAAAGGGTGAACTGTTCGTGGAGTTTGGCCTTCCGAAAGAGTCCCAGGGAGCATTTATCAAGGTGCTGAAATAACCTGTACATTTTGGTCGGGATGGCTGCTGCCCCGGGCACTGTTGAATTTCTTGGAATCGAATATAATCGGTGTGGCGCTTGACGATTGTTCCGGTCCTTATGGAGAAGGCGTCCCACACGTTTTATTATTGTAGAAAGTGTTTGTGTGTAGTTGTATGGCTGTTAGTTTCAAAATGCAATAGTTGTGCTACATACATATAAAGGTACAATACGCTTGCAGAGTACAATTATATTTTCCATAAAAATTTAATGCCATTGAAGTTGAGATATAGTGTGGCAGGTATAACAGTTTCACTCCTGCCTCCCGACACACATTTGACTGATCTGAGAGTGATGAAAGGAGGCATTATCCATTATTAAAACAGATTTTGTGACAGGCCATCTTCCACAGTGATAGTGAAGCTGCTCGATAAAACTCTCGAACACGGCTGCGTCAGTTGAACCTTGCTAGATCCTAGAGAGGACCACGCCATCCTGAGCATAAGCTGGTAAGATATGGTACCGTTGTCCTCGCTGGAATTCTGATATTTGAACCGGGGTCACCCCACGTGGAGACCAAACTGTCCGCCAACGTCCAGCCCGCTTGACATATCCCGATTCATCCACATACGCAAGGTGGTAGGATCGAAACCAAGACAGATAATAGAAGTAGAAATCTCGTGAATCTGCATCGCCTCGGGTTGACACTTGACGGACTACCTTTTTGGACTAGCCGTTTTCCGTAAGCATTCTGCTGATGGTGCTCGGAGAGACAGCTATAGCGAAGCGTTGCTGAGTCTAGTGTCCGTTATGACGCCGAGAATCTTGACATGGTCTTTGGGTTTGACGGGTTGTCCCTTGATGGTGAAAGACTCTTGGTCCAATTTGTGTGCTTTGGGAGTGAAGTGTATAATAGCCGTTTTCTCAGCTTCAAAGGTCGCTCCGCAATGTGACTCGACTGGATTCTAGCGATAGAGTTGGGTCAGAACCAATCCCTGCATTAGAGTCTAAAGTTCAGGAAAATTTCTCATCGTCGGCTATTGTTCGTATTTCGCAGGCAATTTAATGGATGGCTATATTCACCTTCAGATCGCCCAGTATTGATCACTTCACCAAGAACATACAGTATCACCCACTAAGTTTTCTACTATTTCCTAGGTATATACCTGGCAAACTCTTCAGTATTCGACATTTTGATAGCTCTGCAACTCTGGCACTAGCGAGAACTTTATTACTACAGTGGGGGTGCGGTAGTGTTGGTTGGCACCCCCTTCTTACCGCCCCAATTTATTGCCAGCAAAATTAGCGCGTTGAAATCGCGCCTCATTCCGTCCCGTTCAAGTTAATATTACTATCCTATATCTTTATATTTTTTAACAAGAATCATGGCTCCTCGACGTCGTACAGCGCCTAAAAACTAGACACTTGTATGAGAGCTCGGATATGTGAGCTTCATACAAGCGCGCGCTGGGGCTATAAACGAATTCATAAAGCGCACCCAGAGATCTCTATATCAACTATTCGCATTACCATCAAAAAGGAGCACGAACGTGTTAATCAACGCTCTTTACCTCGCTCTGGGTAGCCCATAAAACTATCATTCGAGCAAAAAGAGAATCTCGTTCAACTTACAAAAGAGAATCCCCATATTACGTTATATGAGCTTCAAGAATCCGTGGATATGCGATGTTCAACCCAATCATCTTCTTTGCATACAGCTCAGGGTACATTTGAGAAGGCCATTGGGTATTTTGAGAAACGTGGATTACCGCTTCTATCGAACATATTTTGAGTGGCTTTCATACCTGAAACGGATGAGGATATTCCTCTATGTGCTTTGCCACTGCTCCAGAACAAGTTCAAGATCTTTTCTGGCACCAGACGACAGCATGATTCAGCTACAATCAGACCACCAACTATTATAACAGGGATCATCTGCAACAACCTGACGCTCAATGAAACCACTGGGTCAAAGTACCATCAGATTCGCTCTAGTTCTCTGTAGTGGGCGAGAGAAGTGGATTCACCTCGGCAGGCCGCAAGCGAGCGGCCATACCCTACATATGGGAAGATCCAGTTTAACGGGACTATTTCCGGAACCAATGTCTATAACAACATTCGCATACCGCCGGGATCGAACATAAATTTGACATTTAAGTAGGTATCTCATCTTCAACCTCCACGGATACGATTATACAAGTATCTGGTCTTGTTTTATTTGCGATATTATTCAATAGCTCTCTGGGTTGCAGTAGGCCTCTAGAGGCATTATGGGCCAGCCGATCTTAAAATGTATCCTCCGAATACTAGCAATCCTATGGTACTCCGACTGATCTTATCCATATTACAGTTCTCTCCCTAGGTTTGTTCGTAGGAGTCTGACCCGAAGTAGTTGTAGTTGAGCTCCGGCTCACCAGGGACCGGTTTTTCTTCTTCTTCTTCTGCCTCACTAGAATGGTACTTCTGAACCCTCAGTCTCATCTGAAGAGATTTCTTCGTCACTAGATAAAGTAAGCATATCTCTTTTTTAATGATTCATCAGATTTGATACCACTTTTATGAGCCCAATATAACAGTAAATACGGCGATACGCCGATAACACTATCTGTTCGGGTGTAGGTTGTGTTCACTTCGCATCCAATAATACTTGAACACGCCTCACAACAGCCAGATAGCACATGCAACTACTGTCAGTCTCTACCGAGACCGGTGGAGCCGAAGAAATCGGATTACTTCCCAGAAGAACCTTCTGTGATTTTGATAAGTCAGTTGCTAGCAATTGTGAGCGGCCAATCACACATTGATAAATGGTGGCGGTGGAAGAAGCAAGAATAAGTTTTCTATTTACAGTAGGCAATGCGATCATTTGTCTTGATGTTTGAGCTACGCTTCCACCGCATTTGGATAAAAATCCTGACAAGACTGAATCGGCTTATTGCACTAAGCACTCCCGGAGCGCGACCTGCTCCCAGAGCGATGCTGAGCGATCACTGATCACTCGCGGAGCGCTCCCTGATGCGATCGCAACCCACTGGCGGTCTAGAAAGGACCATCCCCTTCCCCCTTCCCCCCTCTTCCCAATAGGTGGTGGCGCCAAAGAACGTGAGGTCCATACACATGGGCGGGTGAGAATCCGCACCGTCCCGCGCCGCTATCCTACAACCCTCTAAATCTTGCGGGCTAATTGTCATCTTTATCACCGGTCACGATCAGTACGAGCTAGGGATCTCCCCCTCGCTTTCTTGCGGCCAATGCCAGGTGAACGCGCACAATCTAGTCGCCCAAATCACGGGTATGGAGCCGCGGCACCCATTGAAAATTTGCCTCATTTCCTCGTCGCACGCGCAAGTCGGAAGACCAACGAACGTTTTTCCTAGGGGCATGTATGTCTTTCAACGCCGGTGGATTTCGGACATCATGGCATCTAAGTGAAGAGTGAGGCCGTGCAGAATGTGCAGGCTGCGCAAGTTCTCTCCAGATGAACCCTCGGCCTTGATGGATTTGTTGGGAGAGGGAGGGGGGAGGGAAGGGGGGGGGAATCTACCCTTATAGCGCCTGATTATAGGAACCCTTGAAATGGCCAAGTGCCGGGGACGATGTGCTCGTGGAATATTAGTGGGATGGACAAATCATGTTCAACGAGAGGCAGACTATTGGCTATGCCGACTCAGTGGCGACAGCTTTTAGGTCGAAACAGACAAACCATCATTTGGGGCCTAGATTGATTGATGTTGTCACGCCAGCTAGACAGACTAAGTCGGCTAGGCTATAAAAGTCGACAGTTAAAAAGTTCGGAAGTTATGCTTCTCTTTCCATCGTGAAGACTGTTATACCGCACAGAACTAAGAGTTGACAGTGGTCGCACTCATGGCAAAGACTGCACACGTATACAAAGCTCGACTAACCGGCATCAGTCGAGCCAAGAAACGAAGACAGGAACGACGCGCTGAGAATGAATATGACCCAAGTCGTTACATTGAGAAAGATAAAGTTCCGCCCCGTAAAATTCCAGCCGAAAAATCCCAGGAGCTTTATCAACAGAGCTTTGAGTTATTTCTGGAGTATGTTCAAAAGACTGCGTTTTTAGTGTTGGATTATCTGAGATGTTGATTTCAATCGTATGTAGGTTTATGGAAGACAATGGCTGCTCTCGGGACCGCGTCACTTCCGGGTTAGCAATACCTACTCTGCTGGAATTAAAGCAGCACATGCGATGGTATGCCAATTCCTCACAAGGGCGACTGGCTGCTCGTCCCACGGTATCCTCCACGATAAACCATGCCGAGCGGGTCTTCGCAGCGTTGGCCCAATCTGGAAATGAAATCGCATTCGAAGACCGATGTCAGGTCTACAAGGTCTGCTATTTGGCAATCCGTCCTAAGCCGATTACTCGCTAATAGATCTTCTACGGCCAGTTCATCCGAACGTCGATGGTGGAAGACGGGGAGATATCAAGAGTCAAAAGAGCCAAATACAACTTCACTATCAAAAATTTCCTCCATCTTCATCGATGTACTTGGTTATTAGACGATCCGGTCTTCCTGCACGGACGAGTCAAGGCGCAAATGACATTCTTGTATCAGGTTGGAATATTTTCTGGCGCACGCCTCGGTGCTTATGTGCCGCGCCACGAAGACATTCTGACCAAAGGCATTCAATATCGAGTAGGATTCCTCTTCAGACGCTGTGCAAACCGTGTTCCACAATATACGCTGACAACGAAGGATGTGGAATTGGTTTTGATGCCCGTAAAGGGTCGCGATAGCGCCCATTGGACAGTCGACTCTCGGCTGACCCAGCGATACGTGAAAAACAACGATAACCCCGAGAACTCTGTGTAAGTGCTTGCTATCTCGGTCGGTTAAGCTTCTACCAACGCGTATTTAGATATTCTAACATCATGGGTCACGATGAGAGGTTACCCTATGCAGCGACTCTTTTACTACTGGCTTTCGCGTTCGCCGACGAAGCACTCTGGGGCTTCAATAGTCCAGATGACCTCTGGGAGCAGCAACTGCCGCTCGACCCGGCTGGTCAGCCAGAGCCAGTGCCGCTAAGATGGAATGACGACGTGTTACATCAACCTGTCTGTCGGTCTACTACTAGCAACGGCGTGCATCCGCGCCGTGCATTTGACAAAGTCAGCTTCAGTCGATTCCACATTGCACTTGTGCGTAGCGCAGGGTTCTATGAGACCCCAACATACCACTCGATCCGTCGCGAGGTGGGTAAGGAATTGAACAGTGAGTTTTGCTATCCCCTGAATCGATGCTGCGGACTCTGAACCGTGTGATAGAGCGTTACAAGCCCGAAGAACGATCACAGGTATTGAATCAAGACCCGGACGTCTATGGCCGGGACTACGTGGCTCACACGTCTTCGGCCAGCGTCAAAGACACGATGCTCGGCGAAGCAGACAGGACAGATCTTTTGACATATTTCCAAAGTTTTGATCAATTTTTGATCCATAGCTTACCGCGTCGGTTGCCGTCACCTGAGGAGCAAAAGATTCTTGGTCACCCAGATTTGTGTGCTCTACGATTACAGATTCAACTCGCGTCAGGCCAAGTGGAGAGCCAGGCTCTGAAGAACGAGTTGAAAAATCGAGAGACGTCCATGATGAGAAAAGCCTTGAATGAGTTTCAATCGAACTGGGTCCAGGAATACAGGAAATCCGTCATCGCAACTCGTGGAAGATCGAAAGCAGTCGTCACTCGAGCCCCACTACTAGTACGCACCCTAGGAGCCATCATGCCGGACCGGGCGCGGCTCGCCGAGAGTATGACCCATCTCGGGTCCGTAACACATTCTGCCAAGCTAGACATCCTGAAGGATCTCATCTGTTTCATCACCCGTGATTACAGTGTTGTTTACCTACCCAACGAGGAACCAGTCCATAATCGGTGTCCCGTGGTCACCTGTCACCAAGACATGCTTCAGTACGTATTACGCCTCCCGCGTCCCCTTCGATGTGGGCTAAAATCATGCCAGATTCAAGAAACCCCAACGAAGCCAACATATTCACAATTGTCGCAAGATCGAATTTGCGAGGAGCCGGCAGTGTTCAGTGAATTCTCTACGTTATTGCTATCTAGACTGTTTCTCCTGGTTCATTGACGGAGATGAGTGGGAATCACACTGTCAGCAGCACCTAAGCGATTTGATGACGACTCACTGTGGTATCGTCAAATATTGCAACACCCTGATTCGCGCGGCCTATTGTCCACAGTGTATGGGGGATGCTCGGCGAAAACCTAGTGAACGCCTACAGCAGTTTCCACGAGATAGTGACTTGATCGATCATCTAACAGAATTCCACATGTCGGATCCAGCATGCTCTCATCCTCTCTGTGGCTACACATTCCAGAATAATGACAAGGCATTCCACTGGAGCGATGAACACGGTCTTCACAAAAACATCTGGAAGAGGGGGAAATTAGCGGGACCAGCAGAGCATTCGCAAGAAAGGATCAACACCGTCACGGATGTGACCACCGCTCCATCATGTGCAAAGACCCTCGAACAGAGCACAGTGGAAATTGATGCCGTCGAGAAGATTATACTTTCCAATTCGCCTAGAATGGAACGCTCAACAAGAGCTCAGACCCGTGCTAATCAGCCAGTGTCGGTTCGTTTAGCAGCGAGCCACCAGCTGCGGAGCGACAATGCAAGGATCTCGAAACGGCCTGCAAAACCCCAATCATTGCGAGCAAACATCCCGGTCAGAGCTCTCAAGAGGCCTCCAACTTCAAGCCAACAATGTTTGCCGACTAGACCCGTGAGAAGTTGTAGGATAAAAGGAAGGAGCGTTCGATCATAAAGCAGCTTCATCTAGATCTCTGCACGACGCAAGCTTACACTTGTTTCAGGTTCTTTGAATAAATAACATGGAAAGTCAAGGTCTTCTTTTTAAAGGCCCTTATCAACACGATTAAGGGATTATTCAATTGACAAACACATTGCCTTGACACATTTGCCGAATCTTACACTGAGTGCGGGACTTGATACAGATATTTATTCCTATCGTTCTTCGGGCTACAAGGCGTTGGCGATTTTCTCTATATCGTTTCTGTATTGACATCTTTGGAAGGAGCCTTGCAGGTCCCTAGATTCCCATACGAAATCGATCTCGATCATCGACTAGCTGCCGTTTGGCTAGATAAGAAAGAGAAGTTGGGCATAAGCTTAGAACGTTGATGTCCACCATATGCCGTAACGAAGCTCTGATTTTGTCTCTATACAACGAACTCCCTCAAGATTACATGTATCAGATTTCGATGGTGGTATCGGGTCAACACACACGTACACATGCTATAAGCTGAAACGAACATCCACGACTCTCCGGTGTGACGTTCAGAGTCTCGGGGATGAGCTGCAGCTTTATCTGTTAATACCTTCAGGAACCGACTCTTTGATTTTTGCTTCTATAACGTGATAATCGTCCGGTATCGTGGTGTTGAGAAATAACGTGTCAAAAGGTGGATATATCTTGTAGCTGCGCAGTACATTGAGCTGGCGGGGTCGAGCGATTGGTGAGACTCCTGTATGCCAAGCAAGGGTTGGTTAAAACTCAGGGGTTGAAGCTATAGCTAGCCTAAGAACCAGTGTCACGTGACCTAAGAGTCAGGTTCTCTTTTAAATAGTTATAGTTACTGTAACTAATTTGTGTATTATATCTGCCTCGATTTTGGTTCGTTCAATGCTACTGCGTGAGCGGCGCACGTCTAGTCCCGTAAAAAATGGGAATACCAGGGCTAATAGATATTCGCGTGCCGAGACAGCTACGACGACTGATGGTCTCACTGATGGAGAGGACTCGCCAGGCTGTTAATTATGTAGCTCAGACGACTTTAGCGATACTAAGGAACTCTTGCAGGTGAGCAGGTGAGCACCCTTAGTATCGCCCTTTTGTAACATTGTCTAATGTTTCATTAACCTAGTGGCCCATAGAATAAATATCTTCACGATGTTCCTCATTCCTAAATAGACAGCCGGAAAAATATAAAGGGAGAGGCCGACCCGGGTTTAGAAAAAGGTGTCCACTCAGCGAATAAGCTAGAGGAGGCCATTGCACAAACACGTATCGTAACGGCTCAGATCCCAGCCTGGATCTTCCCTCTGAAAA
Organism: Talaromyces sp. F31; assembly: GCA_037356135.1. Taxonomy (NCBI): domain Eukaryota; kingdom Fungi; phylum Ascomycota; class Eurotiomycetes; order Eurotiales; family Trichocomaceae; genus Talaromyces; species Talaromyces sp. F31. The sequence goes on from JAYXSF010000034.1 coordinate 3,943,290, forward strand.
AAGTTGAAGATCAGATATAAGCGAACATCTGTCGACTTTCGCACCTGTAAACTTTAACGAGTGTAAGTTACTCTAGTATAAATTATACTTTTGTGGAAGGGGCCAGAGTAAATCCAGCCTCTTGTTCAGCTTCTCGGACAATGACCCTCCGCGTCTGTAGGATGAATCATCTGTCACATCAGCAAACAACTCAAATCACTGAACGAGTGACATACTATGGTTGATTGTACGAGGTGCAAAAACCTCTCTAGCCCATACGCTATTTCTTGATCGTTTCCTTCTTGTCGTTGTCTTGTATACTTCCAAAGCATCACCCACACCTTATGTCGTGGACGATTCCTCTTTGTCGTTATAGTAGTCTCCAAAAGTAATAACCCATCCCTCTGTGACATAGGACCCATCACGCGTCCATTCTCGATGTAGTTTCGTGAACCTCTTCCCTGAGATTTACCACGAATACTTCTCACAATAGCGCCCGAAGTAGCTGCCTCGCTGGCGGCAACACCAGATAGCAGACGAAGGACTGACGAATCGACATGCGATCGAACCGGTAGGGCAGGTGAGTTATTGAAAGCGAGATCCGGCGAGCGTCGGTTGGTCATAGATAGGCCGGTTGTTTGTTCGTAGGGTTGTCGATATTGTGAAATTGTCGATGTGTTCTTTTAAAAGCTTCCCGCTGCATCGTCCCAACCAATGATGGGCTTTACAATGCGGTTTCGATTTGGAAATTTCTCAGCTTCAGCTAAACTCTGTAGTCTAGATTACTGACGTCCCTCACCACGAGAAGGTGACTTTCCACGAGGGACTGTAAGACGTGTTGTGTTGCAATGTATGCATAGTGATTGGCTTCTTGATTCAATGTTTGTCGCCGTCTCACCAACGGGTGCCTGTAATTCGGATGACCCCGTCTTCGATGCTGGATCTATGTGAAAAGCACTGATGGTTCTCGGAGATTTCGAAGCCACGCGTCAAGGAAGCCATAGATTCAGATCACCACTAATTACCGGCCCTTGTCAAGAGCACAAGGCAGCCACTGGCCCCGGCGAGGCTTAGATTCGTCGTGAAGAAGTGGACCATTGTAATATAGACAGGGAGCGTTAGCGGTACACCTGCATATCTCCACTAGTGAGAGAATCCGCGCAAGGGTACACCACCACCACCGCCTGGACATACAGTCAGACTGATGGCTCTTGATCCTGATTACATGATCAAAGCATGAAGTATCAGTTGGCGTCCGGATGAACAATGTCACCGAGTCTAAAATCACAATAAGTCCGTTGATGTCGCAACGCGAAGGCGGCGTGGAAGGGACCGCGTCGGATAAAGGACCTCCATATACAGAAAGCCTGGACACTGTCCTCACCGACTTTCAGGTGGTAAACAGAGACGTGGCCGATTTTCCGATGCTCAATGGGTCGCTCCGGGAACTTCCCTCTCCACGCTCACCGGAGCAGTTGGGAAACCCTTTGGCACCCCTTTCATCGCGAGGCCCTCATCAATAGAGGATGTCAGTATACCCGTACATCATCGTCACGATGCAAAGCCAGGGCAGTCAGAGTATCCACCAGCCTCGTAGCGGGAACCAGCATGGAGGGTTTCACACGAGGATGTGAGACCATACCCTTTGCTCTGAGCGTCATTTCACCAGGGCCCACAGCACAAATGGTGAACCGCGACTTTTAAAGCCTCTGTCTGCGAACCGCGAAGTAATCTCAAGTCGATGCAACGCCGCGACCAACAGCGCGACTCGTACATACCTTGGAGATCATACAAACGATGGAAAAACGATACCATTGCACGGAGTCTTCACCATCGGCGTCGGACTATGAGGGAACCGACCTCGACAACTCTCGTACCGCATCGGAAAACAACCCCGGCAGTCTTGATGCCGGACAACGACCTGCTGAGCCATGATTCAGAGCTCGCTGATGGTGACAGCTCAATCTTGCCAATGGTACGTGATTTGTACGCCTCCCGCTAGGCTGGGTGTTAACGCATCGTAGGACTTGCAACCGAGAGCCATCCTGAAAAAGCGATGGGTACGGGAGCTAGACCAGGAAGGGTGGCAAGTGCAGTATCAGGTGTGCTGGGTGTCGTGGGTGACGCCCGACACGTCTCCCTTGCAGACATTGATCGACAATTTCGAAGCGCGGCTTCGCGAAGAACAGGCGAGTCCGCTCACCATTTGTCCTATCTTGATCAGCAACATAGGATAGAGCGATGTTCGAGTTTGATCTGAATTGACATCTTTGGAAGGAGCCTTGCAGGTCCCTAGATTCCCATACGAAATCGATCTCGATCATCGACTAGCTGCCGTTTGGCTAGATAAGAAAGAGAAGTTGGGCATAAGCTTAGAACGTTGATGTCCACCATATGCCGTAACGAAGCTCTGATTTTGTCTCTATACAACGAACTCCCTCAAGATTACATGTATCAGATTTCGATGGTGGTATCGGGTCAACACACACGTACACATGCTATAAGCTGAAACGAACATCCGCCGACTCTCCGGTGTGACTGCAGCTTTCCTTTCCCTCCTTTACTTCAGAACCACAGTAAGAATTCTGGCCATAAGGGAATTGCCCTATTTCTGGCCCAATCACCTGGCGAAATCCCGATCCAACCAGAAAAATTACACGATTCACAATCGTGCTTCGAGCGGTGCCGTTCGATGGCACGAAAATCGACGAAAACTACTTCGACGCCAAGAAAGCACCTTGGAGAATCGAATATCTATGAAAATAATGAAATCTTATGTGTACAACACGATATTTACCTCAGAAGTCATGTATCACCATTTACTCACTTTTGTCGCGAGTGTCAACAGATTTTATCAATTTCTTGGCAGGTGGAAGGTACATGAAATCATGCGCCACACTTGGATTAATCGGGAAACAGTAAGTTTAGCCGGGTTCACATCTAGACCTCGATTAGAATAAATGGTGACGTGATGCAATGAAACTTTTAGATTCATATAAAAGTATCTAGATCTTTTCCTGGCTTGGTTGAAAGATCTGCTCAAATAATGCTTAGCTGGGTGTATTACTGATAGGTATTTATTTGTCACGGACCTGGATCCACCTTAGTTGAACAGTGGCGCGTCGAGATTCGTTAGGATTGGTTGAACCACACAGCTGAATCGTCGGTAGTGTAACTTGAGTATATGCGCATCCTGATGCCTTTCATCCTGGTCCCTCTTCCTTAATTCTGTTCATTCAGCGATATACTGTGATCTAAATTTTCTATGAATGCCGATAAATATCTCATCATGAAAAACAATTTTTGGAAAAGAAACCTTACAGGCTTACCGCCAGAAGTCACTGCAATGGTACTCAAAAGCCTACCTGACTTCAACAGCCTTTTTTCTGCGATTCAGACTTGTCAGCAGCTCTATTTGTGTTATCGCGATGATCAGGACAGCACTATGACTTCGATCTTTTCAACTGTTCTTCAAACGGCAATTTGCCATGAGCGCCAATATGGATTGTTGGGCCCAGCTCTAATAATTCAGCAGTTAATCATTGTAATCAAACGCGATTGTGTCAGCCGGGATGGTATTCTTCAGATTTTCGAAAATGCTTGGACATACCTTTATGAAAGAAAACTTGAAGAGCTACTAATTCCAATTGCAATGGGATTGGCGTGGTCGTTAGAGTTGGATGATCGCAGGCAAGATGCCATCAACTTTTTGACACAAATCTATGAGCAACGCCCACCGTTTCTCTTATCTTTGTTCAGACCGCCTCTGAAAAGCTATCGTCGTACGGAGGAACATCCAATGTCTCCTTATACTTCTGCACCACTTGAATACCTCCTATACAAACTCAGAAAGGAAAATATGCAATTCTCTGAAGCAGAAACAGAACAACAACTTTTGACACGTATCTGGCATCGAGGAGAAATGCTTGAAAAACTTCCAGCCGCTCTTATCTCCCGTTATGGGATAAAGTTTTTTATGACCGAGGATCGGCTACAAAATGGGATCCGCATCGAAGAAAACTCGATCTTAGTGAGAATCAGCAGTTGGCCACGTCCCTGGCCATTATCTAGCGACACTGAGATAAAAGATCTGAAGAGATCACTCCGGAGAAAGAAGTCGATTAGAGCGGGCAGAAGAAGGAAGAACTTATGATCGTACCTAGATAGGCGTGATGGAAGAGATGGTGTAAATGGTCTAGCAGGGCCGCCTGGGCAGAACGGACGGGAAAGACGAGATCCTCACAATGATCGTAATAAATATAACTATATTTACAAGAAGATTTCAAGGTTCAGCATCCTGAAGAAGTCTGTTCCAGCACTCAGCTCTAGACCTCGCCATGACCCGGACCGTGGGTCCCTCCTCGCGACCCGCGACCCGCCCCTCCGGAGGGTAGCGTCGTACACTTACGACCCTCACCGCACCTCAGGGTCATAGAATTTTTGGAGGGTCACCCGCCAAGCGACCCTCACGACCCGCATATGCATAAATCTTCTGCGCTTTCCCTGATTAGGATGGATAAATCTGCTGACAAATATTCATAAATTCCTGTATCTGATACCTGTTTCGTATGTGACGGTATGTCCAACCAGAAATTCTTCTTCTTCTACCAATCCTCTGCGTAATTTAATGAAACCTATCTTCTGGAGAAGTCTCTTGGGATAGTGATACTGAATATGACTCCTTGTTGGTATACGAAGGACTAATATCGCGTGTCTTGTGAAGGGTTGGGGAGACAGGCATGTAATGATGGGAATATATATATATACTACAGACTACATTGTTATAGGAGATCGCGCTATAATCGGGAGAAACTTGATCTTCTTGGTTCTTCGCCTCAAACCTCCCACAATCCCGACTCCATCATGTTGACATAGAGTATCCAGTCCCTCGACACCTATGCCATGTCAAAATTGAGCAAAACATACCGATTGCGTTCATGGATACCCGACCAAGGTCCTAGGGTCGCAACCCGCGAGGTTGACCCTGAGGTTGACCTTGAGGTTCACCCGCTCACGAACCTCAGTTCTAGCCAATTAACATGAGGCTATCGGATGTGACCTGTCATGGTGACTCCTTGCGTGCGCACTCAAGCGCGATCGGAAATTGTCAATGAGACTCGACTTCCTCGGAGTAATCAGAGGTTGACTCGATGGTTAGATAGAAGGGGTCAACATATGGCAGAAGGCCATTCAGTGTCTTCAACATACTCATTCATGAACGCACTTTTGTCGACAGACGGAAGAAAACAATACGATCTACGGGTATCCTCATTCTACGAACAGAAATCTGACATATCTCCTGAATTGGTGTGATTTGTCACAGCGACCGCACTGCGAGAACTTTCACCCCAAGTTCTTTGCTGCGCTGTAAAGGAGACGTGGTGAGTCTTCCTTTTCTACGCATCTTCATCATGTCCCAGTTCTCTGACACATTCTCGTCTGATCAAGGGGGTCCGCCTTCCGATTGTCTTGAATACGTTGTTGATGATGGCCCAAGTCAGCTCAACTCCCCGATACCGTCGGGAGGCCACGATACCTGCCCTCCGTCGTCTGAGTCTCGAGCGGCACCGGATCACCTTCCTCGGATGTGTCCTGACCGGGTCAGATCCTTCATCGTCTACGCCCCGGAAATGAGCAACGAATTCGTGACGTGGTGGCATCGGACTGATTTTGGGAAAAAGAAACCGATCTCGTGGGATGCGAAACGAGCTGCGCCGTGCTGGAACCACTTTGACCAAGTCGCGTTGGAGAAAGATGGAAAGCCTGGGGTGATGTGCCATCACTGTCGGAAGGTTCTTGATCACCCCGGATGGGCTCATTCCGGGACATCGTCAATGAACAAGCACTATAATGGAATCAATTGCCGGAAAGCCGCCTCCGCGGGAGGAAAGAAACCGAACATCAAGCTTGCATTGGAGCATGCGGTATGTCCACGACCTGGCTTGGACCGGGAGCATCCCAGCTCTGACCTTGAAACCTAGGCGCAGAGTGCGATCGTCCGAAAATTTGATGAACGAGTGTGGCAGCAGAAGCTTGCTCAGCTCCTGACGGTATCCCATCTTCCCTTTCTCTTTCTCGAGCATGTTGAGTTCCGTGATCTGATCTCCTACGCCCGGCTGGCGCCATCGATGCCAGAGATTCCTTCCGCCAAGGTGATGCGCCGGCAGCTTCGCGACCTCGTCCGTGCGAACCAACAGAGTACCCTTCACAAACTCCCTCCTGGAGCGAAGATATCCCTGGCCCTGGATTGCTGGACCTCTCCCTTCCGACAGCCATTCATGGCGATTACCGGATACTTCCTCGACCAAAGCTGGGAGTATCACGAGGTCTTACTTGGATTTGAACCCTTACATGGCTCTCATTCTGGTGCTAATCTGAGCGAAGTGCTCTTCCAGCTGTTGCAGGAGCATCGGATCACAGACCGAGTGCTTGCGGTCACCACTGACAACGCTTCCAATAACATGACTCTCATGGCCGGTGTCCACGAGGCGATTGAGTCACTCCAACAGTCCTCGAACGATGTCGTGATCATTCGGGTACCCTGTATTGCACATGTGATCCAGTTGAGTCTCAAGGATCTCCTTGGAAAGATGAAGGCAGCTCCCAAGAATGACACGGCGGAACAGGCATGGTCGGATGATCGAGTGGACAGTCTTCGGGCGCGAGAGCAGCGACACGAGATCGTGGACACTCTGAATCAGATGAGACATCGTGGCCCTCTTCTCATACTATCACCCTTATCCCATTCGTAGGTGAGAAGCCTGGCGATTTTCATCAACGCGAGCCCTCAGCGCCGCGAGTCATTCTACAACTTGCAACCCAAGGAGCCAAAGCTGGTGCCCATCCAGGATGTTGCGACTCGGTGGAATTCCACATTCTTAATGCTCGTACGCGCAAAGAAACTCCAGCAGACCTTCGATGCTTTCTGCTCCCAGTACGACCAAGAGTACTTCGCCCTGAATCAGGAGCAGTGGCGGCAAGTGGACTATCTGATCTACATTCTGCAGCCTTTTCACCGATTCACCACCCTTCTCTCGAAATCCAAGGATGTCACCATTCATCGGGTCTTTAAGATCTACAATAAGCTGTTTGACCACCTCGAAAAATCGATTCGACAACTGAGACGGAAGAGGATTGCGTGGAAGCAGATGATGCTGGCATCTCTCGAAGCAGCCAAGCATAAGCTCTCCATCTACTACAAAGACACCGACAACATGGATGGTGACCTCTACGCTATCGGCACCGTTCTTTCTCCACAGGACAAATTTCAGTTTTTTTCCACCGCAGACTGGGATCCAGAGGAAGGTGGAATTGATTACCGAGTCACCTATCGCCAGAGCCTGGAGGCCTCTCTCAAGAAGTACTCGGAGAATCTTGCCCAGGAACAGCAGATCTTGGATGCTCCCCAGACGAGTACGACCACGGATGAATTTGACTTAGCTTGTGCTCGGGACGATTTGCCGCCATGTCAGAGTTCACAGCCACACCAGTCTGATGAGCTCACTAGGTACCTTGATAGCAGTGAGTGTCTCTTGTTCCCGGTGAACTGCTTGCTAATCTCTCTGTTAGACACTGTTCCAAACGCCCAGCCTCGAACTTGGTGGAAATACCACCAAGATGAATTCCCGGCAATGGCGAGGCTTGCCCGAGATGTTCTCTCGATTCCAGCCAGTGGCGCAGGAGTCGAGCGACTGTTCAACTCTGCACGAGACATCTGCCATTATCGTCGAGGCTCTCTACAACCTCAAACCGTCTCGGATTTGATGATGTACATGTGTACATCACGGTTCGAGATCCATGAAGAGGAGCGAATCATGCTCTCTGAATATCTTTCCGCTCAGGAGATACAGGCTGCGAAGGAAGAGAGAACGCAGCAACAAATTACCATTGATCCCATTAGTGATGACGAAGAGGACGAAGGGCCTTCTACCGAGCTTCAAGCCGCTTCGCATGGCCCATCTGCAAAGGCACTTGGCAAAAGACGCCTTCGGGATGTAGCCGAGGATGCGGAAAGTGATCGGGATGATGACATGGACGCGACGTCTCTGCCAGAGATGCCGCACCGATTGTCCGGTAGAGTTCGCAAGCGTTCCAGATTACTTGATGGATATGAAACGTAGAACATGTAGTTTCAATCTACTATAGCGCGTCTATATAATTCATCTTTCCACTCAATTTGATGCACTGTTTCAGAGTAATTGTAATTGAAGCTCACTATGGAGACCTACCGATGTTGTACCGGTAAGTGAGATACTCAAAAATACCGCTAAAATCCACAGGATTTATGCATCCCGTGATCTGGTGATGTTTGCATTGTTTGACGACCCTCAGGGTCGGATCGCGACTCTGAGGGTCGGGTCGCACCATGAACGACCCTACCCTCGTGGAGGGTCAGGGTCGGTACTCATGACCCAGGAACCTCCATGGTCCGGGTCGCGGTCCGGGTCGTCAGGGTGACCCGCGGGTCGTGGCGAGGTCTACTCAGCTCTCCAAATCATTATACAGAACCGAATGAGAATGCAATATTGACCATGTATCCTGATTCATCTTTTATTAAAGTATCCTTGAGAGATTGATCCTTCCGTTCCGCTGTCCAAAAGTAATATACCTGAACTGACACCTTAACTCAATCTTCCAACTTTGGATCGTATATTGCGGAAATCACCCGCCGCCATTGTGACTATGTATTCTGATGCGACGCCAATCTAGAGTGTGCCTTGCCAGTCCGCTGGCTTCGTAACAGACCCGATTATATTATCTGTCCAGCAAAGGCATGCCTGCGCTATGGAGCCATGCTAAGAATGTGGGGATGCTACCGGGACGGTCCAGAATAGCAACCGGGGATTGACGGCGTTGTGTGATAGTGTTGGCGAGCTCTGATATTTGGAATTAGCATCAAAGCTGCATAGCTTGGTCTCATTCATTAATTGGTCGGGATCATAATCATGGCATCAAGCTTCCTGTTTTTTTGCGTGCCCCCCGATCTTTACGTATTAGAAACAGTGCGTATTTTCAAAACATGCCTTCTGGATCCGCTGTTCTACGTGATGCAAATGTACATGACTGTTGACTGTATTCACCTTGCGAGTTTCGAGCGAAGGAGAATCAATTGAGGATGCTGTTATTACGACTTTGCACGGATGTGGTGAATCTAGCTTCTATAACCCCCATCCCGGCGACATGAAACGCCCTGTGTGATGAAACATCGCCCAGGTACCTACACTTTCGTGCAACCTGATCATAACTCTACAGACTAGAAGTCGATAAAATTAGGTCCGAAGAATGCCCATTCATTGTCCTCGTTGACCCCCTTTTCCGATTGAAAATTACATGGTAATGAGGTGGTCAGTTACGTCCTGGCACTGACCAGCATTGAATTTTCTCCACACTATATCGATGCCAAGCCGACCTCCATGAACCTCTGAAATGTCTGAAAAAGTAAATATCGGAACATTACATCAGTTTGATTGCCTAGAATTCATTGTAAAATCAGCTGTACCGTCTGAGAGTACAAATATTGACAATGTGTGGAATCCTTGGCAGTAGAAAAAGTACATGGCGCAAAATTACGACCGAGCTCAATACCAAAGAATTAAAACAGCCATGTAACGACTTGTATGAAAATTACTACCGCCACTGGGGTAACAAGAACTGCAATCAGATAGGGATGTCAAAGAGGAGCCCCTTGGTACGCATATAACCAAAGTAGTGAATAATTGCAGAACTGCAATATGACAGCAATGGGATTATTAGTTGAATGGGGAGATACTAGAAGCAAAATAATGCGTTGAAGAGTTTACTGTAGAATTACGTAGCCGGAACCGTATGAAAGAATATCTACATGCCACTAGATCAGCTTCTCAAGGCTAACCTAACCATCCATGCCTTCATGGTTGTTGACAAAATTAGAAAAAGGATTTATGCTCCACAGTATCTTGGGATGCTCGCGCCCAAGCGCCTTCTGTTCTGCTTCTGGCGCCCGTCAATGCATCGCTTCCGCTTCTTCGTATTTCCCTTGCCTGGAGAGTACATGACGAAGGTTGTTGACACTGGCGAGAATGTCGGGATGCTCACGCCCAAGCACCTTCTTTCGTGTGTCTAATGCCCGTCGATACATCGCTTCCGCTTCTTCAAATTTCCCTTGGCTGAAAAGCACTAAACCAAGGTTGTTGACACTAGTGAGCGTGTCAGGATGCTCACGTCCAAGCACCTTCTCATATCCTTCTAGCGCCCGTCGATGCATCGCTTCCGCTCTATCATATTTCCCTTGACTGGAAAGCACTAGACCAAGGTTGTTGGCACTGGCGAGCGTGTCAGTATGCTCGCGCCCGAGCACCTTCTCACTTCCTTCTAGGTCTCGTTGATACATCACTTCTGCTTCTTCATATCTCCGCCGCCTAAAGAGCACCAAACCAAGGTTACCAACAGTAATGAGTGTGTCAGGATGCTCGCGCCCAAGCGCCTTCTCTCGTGTATCTAATGCCTGTCGATACATGACTTCCGATTCTTCATATTTCCCTTGGCTTTCTAGCACCAAGCCAAGGTTGTTGACACTAGTGAGCGTGTCAGGATGCTCATGCCCAAGTACCTTCTCTCGTGTGTTCAGTGCCTGTCGATGCATCGCTTCCGCTTCTTCAAATTTCCCTTGGCTGCCAAGCACTGAACCAAGGTTGTTGACACTAGTGAGCGTTTCAGGATGCTCACGTCCAAGCACCTTCTCTTGTGCTTCTAACGCTCGTCGATGCATGACTTCCGCTTCTTCATACTTCCATTGGCCGGAGAGCACATGGCCAAGATTATTAACACTGATGAGCGTGTCAGGATGCTCAAACCCAAGTACCTTCTCACTTCCTTCTAGTGCTCGTCGGTACATCACTTCCGCTTCTTCATACTTCTCTTGGTCGTCAAGTACTGAGCCAAGATTGTTGACACTGGTGAGCGTGTCCAGATGCTCATGCCCAAGTACCTTCTCTCGTGTGTTCAGTGCCTGTCGATGCATCGCTTCCGCTTCTTCAAATTTCCCTTGGCTGCCAAGCACTGAACCAAGGTTGTTGACACTAGTGAGCGTGTCAGGATGCTCACGTCCAAGCACCTTCTCTCGTGCGTTTAATGCCCGTCGATGCATCGCTTCCGCTTCTACATATTTTCCTTGAAGGTTTAGATACCACCCAACATTAGATTGAAGCCTGGCTACATTCAGTTGGTCGTCATCATCAACGTCGCTCGTAGCCTCCAGCACACTTCGGGCATGCGCAAGGAGCGACTGACATTGCGTCCAGGACTCGTAATCGCCGCTCGGAAATACCCGTGCCATGATCTCGGTGGATATGGACTGCCAGTCGCGGAGCTGCTGGTGCATCCCCAGCCACGCCCGGACTGATAACTGCACGAGCCGGTGCATGTCAAACACCCGGTGATCCGCTTCCATCCGGATCAGGGAATAGTTGAGCAGTGGTGCCAATGCATCATGGAAATCGAGGATATCCTTGTCCTCCCGCACCAGCTCTTCCGGGATCCCATGCCGGTCGAACATGCTCATCAGCGCAAGAAGATCCGTCGCGGCTGGTCGTGACTGCTGAATCTCGTCAAACGACAACTGCCACGTTGTGATGACTGCGTACCGAATGCTGGGATCACGCCGCAGATCGACCGAATCCTCATTCTCGAGGAGCCGGATCCGCTTCGACTCGCTCTCATGGAACAATCGAAGGTATGCCGAGACGGTAATGAGGGGTGATCGGTTGGCAATATACGCTGCCGCCTGCGTGATGGCCAGGGGGATGTACTCTAAAGCCTGGACTAATGCCGACTCATCCTCTACCGGACATCGGTTATCAGGAATCTTTACTCGCAACATGACCAGCGACTCGGCCTCGTTCATGGGCGTGGTATCGATTATCAGACCGTCCGTCCCCACCAGATTCCGTGCTGCCAAGCGATTTCGTGATGTGATCAAGATCGATCCGTGGGAGGCCTGAGGTAGGAACGTTACAAGCGAGGCTCGTCCGTCCGCCTCGTCACAACGGAAGAAGATCTGGCCATTATCCGCATTATCCAACACCATCAGCCACCGACCATTGCTCTCATTACACAACCACTGAGACACGAGCTGTAGGATGTTCGTCTTTGGGTCGTCTCGGCCGGAAATTTCCGCGACAGCTGCAATCCGCCGATAGTCCTGTTCCAGTCGCGCTGCATTACTGGCATGACACCAGAAAACCCACATGTCTGGTGTAGATTCTCGCACACGATAGGCATACTCGATGGCCGTTTGAGTTTTGCTAGAAACAAAAAAGGCATAAGCCGCAATTCATTGATCTCTCTCAATGGAGAGAGCGAACCCGACACCAGCTAATCCCACCAATGCCACCCGCTCGTGACGCTGCCCGATCGCTGCATGCTTTTCCGTCACCGCACCGATGACATCCTCACGGCCCACGAACATCGGGTCCTTCTTAAAAGGCACCGTGGAGCATGGCTGAGGATGGTGACGCGCCTGTGCTAGAAACAGTCCGCATTAGTTCGCGGAAAGACTTTTAGAGGAATCACTCACCAAACCGGGCCGCGACTACCTGCGGCGCGTCGTGGACAAATTGTCGCAATTCGTCTACTATTAGCCCATAGCCCTCCTCATCGGATGCGTCAAATTTCACGATCATCGAGTGGTCCGCATCCAATGGCAATTTGACCTCCGTATGATCCGGCAGATGAAGGAGAGCCGAGTCACTGTCAACCGCGGTGATAAACTCTCCTGTTCGTTCCCAACGTTGATTTTCAATATTCTGTGGGGAGCATCAATACGAATCCCTAGACCAGGATACAGTGTCACAAACCAATACTAATCGTCGCGTCTGTCCCATCTCGTATGCGCTGACCACTCTACGATCGCGAATCAGATTTCTGAAATCCACCCATTGATTCATAAGCAGATCCGAATCCGCCGAGATTTGCTGTAGCAAACGCTGTCGCGGATGACTGCCATTAACCCCGAGCATCTGCTGGAAATCGTCCACCATCATCCCTCTGTGTGGTATTGCGAAGAGAATCATGCCGTAGGTCGCTCGATACAACGAAGAAATTGCGGGATGGTCATCCTCCCTGGTTTGCACCGCTTTCACCAGGCACTATCATCCCAGCATGTCAGTGTACTGTAGCCACAGTCAGCATGTGCAGATACAAACGTGAGCCATAATGATCCCTCCAAAGCTGTGGGTGATAAATATCAGCGGCCGTTGCTGGAGCTAACTGTCTAGTTAGCAGCACTCTGCGACAAAAACTCAAGTCAGCTACCTCTGGCGTGTTCCGGACCCTCTTGATCTCCCCCATCAATTTCTGCCCATAAGAGAGGATCGTGTCGACTCCATGACTCGACAGCTTCGAGTTATAGCCGTAGATCATCGTGCGACATTGCGGGAGATCTCTGGACAAGAAGTGGCGCAACCACATCCGACCCAGATTCCCTCGACCCTGCCACGACCCATACGCGTGTCCGTCCAGTCCCGCAATCGCGATGATGCTGAGCTACTTTGTCAGATCAGAGTAAAATTGAATATCTGGAAAATACTGACTCGGCAACCACTGGCTCTTCGGGTGTATACAGCTGAGTCATTCCCCAGAATCGACAGTCAAAATTGATGTCTCCATTTTCCGTCTCCACCTGCCACGTTGCGAGCGGGTTCGACGTCAATTCAGAGAGAAATTGTGGCAAACCACCCTGGAACTGCACCAAAGCCACTCGCTTTCGATCCGGATCATAACACGATGGCACGACTGTGATATCGATGCGAATTTGCTGCTGCTCTTCCTTCGTAAAATTGTCCTGGAGTATCTCTCGGAAAGATGCACGAATAGATTCATCCGATCCATTTCTCGCCAGACCCGTTACCCGGAAGACGTGCGATTTTCTCTGACTGGTCATCGTGTTTCACGTTCATGCTTGTGAGAGAATCATCCACGTAGACAGAGCGGGCGGCACATATTTTATCGATGGGAGAACCCTCTCAGCCTTGCCGGCGAGGCTGAAACAATCAACCAGAGCGGGGTGTTGAGCACCCGCAACCATCGCAGCTACCCTATCAGACATCTGATGCGAAATGTAACTTCCTACCCAATGATTGGCACAATACGAAAATAATGTACTACAATGCTCAGTCACATACAGCGTGAGATTGTCAACTCCCTTTTCATGATGTGATTCCTCTACTTCTCACAAAACACAACATCCATCGAAGCCTTGGGCTTGGACAATCCAACGTTGGCTGAGCAGGAACTAATCTCAACATGGTTTAGGGACCAGCTAGCCGCTTTGGACTTGGCTGCTAGGCGCTTTCGGTGGACCACATCCAGGAACGAACCGAAAACTTCTTGTTCCTCTGTTCCACTGGGGATGCCGTAGACCCTGAACGCCACGTGACCGATGATCCAACTCTAGGCAACAACGGATATTTGCCCAGGAATACATCTGGTGAAAATTGCGGTGGACAACCTGGTCAAGTTTGCCCATCCCATCAAATTCAACAGGGCCATCAACAGTCAAACATCGTTTTTTTTCCACACCATGACTGCGCATCAATTTCGACAATGGATGTTCAATTCGATTCACGGGCCGTCCTTGTAACTTCACACGGTGGTTAAAAGCCAAAAAGCACACTGTATGGGTTGTATTCTAAACGCCATCGCTTACAACCCTCTCGTAATTATTCAAATTGATGGAACTGATCAGCAATAGGAAAATAGGCATTAATCGAATACTCATAAATTCAGCACCGTGCATCCCGCAGTATGAATGAGCTCTACTATGTAGTTTGTACGGATTGAGATCGTGCCATCAGATTTCATGACGTATGTGACGGTAAATGTCTTCTTAGAAAGAACCTCATTGAGGCTGGTTAGGAGGAGTCCACGCTATGAAATCCACATGCCGCCACTCAGACATGGTCTTCGAGTTTTGGTGCTAGTGGAAGCTTTTTCCGCTGTAACCGATTGGCTATCGCGAACCTCCATTCTCGAATCACTTTGTATAGAAACAAAAAAACTAACATGAACAATAGGACACAGGCTACAGCTCCAATCAGCGTACTCAGCCAGAAGAAACCTGCAATCAATGAGAAATTGAAATACTTCTCATCCGCTGCGGCAGCGGCGAGATTGACCTGCATACAGTTCAGGAGAATGGAGAAAAAAGCAAATACTGAGATCACTGGACCCTGAATTCGAGCAAAATACGCTCGGTACTGATAATCCACCCGTTGGTAATGGCTCTTCCCCAAGAGAAGTGGCGCGTAATAGTTCAGTCGCGTCAGTCGGATCTCCCCGTAATGATACCGTCCTGATACGTTGTCGTCCATGATGTCGCCGAAGTGGGCACTGAACCGGCAAAACTGAGACCAAGTCACATCGGCAGGAACTAGACCGAGCGCAGGATCTTGTGCGATTCGTAGATCAGACTCATATTGGATGAGGTAGAAATAGGTTCGCAGATACCCCATCGCAGCTTTTCGTAGCTGGACGGTCGCACCATTCTTAGACGGATCACTCATGACTGTATCCCAGAATGCGTAGGATGTTAAGTACCGGGGGAGTGGCTTGAGAAAGATTCGGTGATCAATCCAAACAAGATGCAACCGAGGATCCTCACTGATGATGATCTGTCGACCCTTGACTTTCTGTCGATGTAACGGGGAGATATTGCCGCTATCCTGCTTCGACATCCACCAGAGTCTGCCCGACATCGACTCGAGATCGTCTGACCAGACTTCCTGACGAATGAAATCGAACAAATCCTGATGATGACTCAGCTTGATGCGTAGATGGCCGGGCAGATAATCAAGCGATGCATCAAAATCGTCATTGAGCTGATGGTCTTCGTCGAAGGGACATTGCAAAGGAGCGGTTTTTGCGTGTGATGACATTTTTCGCCAACGCCAGATTTTCAATATTGTCAACTTTAAGATGACCCTGAGTGCTGGGAAATGAAGGAGATGGTATTTGTCGAAAAATAGTGAGATTACGCTCAGCCTTGGGATAATCCTGGATAACCCAATGAAAGTATCAATGTATATTTTGCGACATCTACCAGTCACGATCGTAAAGAAAGACACCAGAAAATTGAGTTGTTATTTAACATAGCTAACCAATGTATCCAAACATCTTCTGATCATACCATCTTCTGATCATACAGACGGTGTGTGGATCACAAAACCCCGCACCAAGCCGATCAATGAATTCAGCCTCGTACGAGTGCAATGCTGCCTGACCGAACCCTACCCGCCAGCTAAGGCATATTCCCAAATACTCTGTACAGTACAGCCCGTCTCGAAACTGGCTTCCGCATTAGAACTTTCGTCGATTTATTTCAGCCCCACTGTCAAAGTAATCAAGGTTTGGGCTAGGCCGAATACAGTTAACACGGTATCTTTGACTGTAATATCGCTATGTTCATACGCGTCTCGTACATCATTGATTTCCAAACGTTGCACAACATCTTTACAGTGCCACATTTCATTCAAGACTTTAATGTAAATATAAGGTTAGATACTGTTACTGTACATGGTGAAATGAGCGTCATTATATATCCTTCCTGCATATCCTTGATCTGTTACAGTATTTCAGAGCGTTGCTATGATATTTGATATCGTTGATATGGCTCAGCTCCGAATGCGTTCTCGCTTTGGTTGTACGGGATTATCTATTATCCTGCAGATGAGGTGGACCGGCGATAGCTACTATTCATTGGCTGTACTTGTTTGGTTCGCTAACATATACTTCTGAAGTACTTGGACAACCTGAACATGTCCTCGTGAAGAAGCAGCCTGGAGAGCATTGCCATAGTCTCCACCTTGAGCATTGGCTTCAGCTCCTTTCTCTAGCAATCTCTGCACGATCTCAACGTGTCCTTGGAAAGAAGCAGCCTGGAGAGCATTACCATAGAATCCACCTTGAGCATTAACTTTAGCTCCTTTCTCTAGCAATCTCTGCACGATCTCAACGTGTCCTTGGAAAGAAGCAGCCTGGAGAGCATTGCCATATCTTCCACCTTGAGCATTGACTTCAGCTCCTTTCTCTAGCAATTTCTGCACGATCTCAACATATCCTCGTAAAGAAGCAGCCTGGAGAGCATTACCATATTCTCCACCTTGAGCATTGACTTCAGCTCCTTCCTCTAGCAATCTCTGCACGATCTCAACATATCCTCGTAAAGAAGCAGCCTGGAGAGCATTGCCATATCTTCCACCTTGAGCATTGACTTCAGCTCCTTTCTCTAGCAATCTCTGCACGATCTCAACGTGTCCTTGAAAAGAAGCAGCCTGGAGAGCATTGCCATATCTTCCACCTTGAGCATTGACTTCAGCTCCTTTCTCTAGCAATCTCTGCACGATCTCAACATATCCTCGTAAAGAAGCAGCCTGGAGAGCATTGCCATAGAATCCACCTTGAGCATTGACATCGGCTCCTTTCTCTAGCAGTCTGTGCACGATCTCAACGTGTCCTTGGAAAGAAGCAGCCTGGAGAGCATTACCATAGTCTCCACCTTGAGCATTGACTTCAGCTCCTTCCTCTAGCAGTCTGTGCACGATCTCAACATATCCTCGTAAAGAAGCAGCCTGGAGAGCATTGCCATAATCTCCACCTTGAGCATTGACATCAGCTCCTTTCTCTAGCAATTTCTGCACGATCTCAACGTGTCCTTGAAAAGAAGCAGCCTGGAGAGCATTGCCATAGAATCTACCTTGAGCATTGACATCGGCTCCTTTCTCTAGCAATCTCTGCACGATCTCAACGTGTCCTCGTAAAGAAGCAGCCTGGAGAGCATTGCCATAGTCTCCACCTTGAGCATTGGTTTCAGCTCCTTTCTCTAGTAATTTCTGCACGATCTCAACGTGTCCTTGAAAAGAAGCAGCCTGGAGAGCATTGCCATAGTCTCCACCTTGAGCATTGACTTCAGCTCCTTTCTCTAGCAATCTCTGCACGATCTCAACATATCCTCGTAAAGAAGCAGCCTGGAGAGCATTGCCATATCTTCCACCTTGAGCATTGACATCGGCTCCTTTCTCCAACAATTGTTGTACACTCTTAGAATGTCCACGATAAGATGCCCACTGAAGCGCATTCGTCCCTGTGCTATCTCGCTCATTGCTTACGCTTTTGCCCTCCATGATCAGTTTGCTTATCACAACATCGTGTCCATTAAACGCGGATAGGTGAAGCGCGTTCATTCGAGGTCTTTCATGATACAGCGTTACCGTTTTCCAGAAGATAGGAAACCACAAATTCAATCGTTTAGTGGTATGATCGTATAATTGAACGACAGACGCTACCATTTCAGGCGTCGGCGAGGAAACTAGTCGGAAGTGATCAGGCCAGTTCTGGGCAGAATATTCCAGCAAGCTTTCTAGATTTTCTTCTCGCCCATTGCCGACTAGATCATCCATTAATAAGTATTGAATGCAAATTTGCGCGAGCCGGATTTCCGTATCGCTGGGTTGAAGATACCATTTGTGGCTGAGAGATCCGGGAACTTGGTTGATCAGAAATTCCCTAGCGGTTTGGTGAATAAGATAGATTCGGGAATCTTTAATAAAAACGAAGAGCCCGCACAGTTGCCGTATCTTTTCACAGAGTCCTTCTGGCTCAAGGCTAGCCTCCTCCGCTCTTCGCGCATGCGGTGCAGTAGCCACTCCCAAGGCCATCGCCATTTCCATGATGGTCAATGGCCGTCGTGCGCCCACGATGATATGTAATATTGTTTTTACAGTTTCTTCTTGTTCAGGAGTCACACGGTCTAGAATCTTTCCGTATGCTTCATTCACCGATTTGGGAATCAAGGGAACGGACTCTTCATTTGGCCGAAGACTATCTTTGAACATGGTACGGATATCATCGATCGCCAAATGCAACCATAAATATGTGCGGTGCTCCATTTCTAGCAGTGCTTTCTCCAACCGTGCTTTCGTCGCAGCTTTCAGTTTCAACTGTTTGCCGATTTCGGACACCCGGATCTTTACAACAAGACTAATTTCATCATGGATCGGATCATTTTCTTCTTCGCCTCGCAAGTGAATTTGAGGGAATGATTCAATGATGGGCTGAAAATCTTCTTCGATCTCATCGTATGGTCGACTTGTCACTAGGAACTTCAGCCAGCTTCTCGGCGGAGATAGTCGATGCTTGGTATAATACTGTTGAAGCTTTCCAATGAGCTGTTTCTGGTCTGACCTGCGACACTCATCCAGAGCGTCAAAGACACAGATCGTGTTCAGTGATTCTGGATCAGACGTGGCAGCCATGAAAATACGCCACAAATCTTCCACTTCCTGCTGGAATTTTTCGCGATTCTTTTCCCAGAATGGCAAGGCATGTCGCAACAAATGTGGCTGCAAAGTAAACAGCTGATGCAAGATAGCACACAATGCAGTGGCTAGGTTGTTCTGTTCCTCATTATCCTTGAAGAAGAAATAACAAATCGATACCGTCGGTGCAGAAGCCGGAAAGACCTCGTCAATCAGTGACTTGGCCAGTACTGATTTGCCACATCCTGGATCGGCTGAGATCCATAAGAGATCATTACCACTGCTCTCCCACCAAAGCCGGTACTCTGAACTGTTCAGAGCCCACTCACAAGTTCCTTCCACTCGATTGGGATTGATATCTTTATATTGCTCATATGTTGATGTCTTGAATGCTTGTAAACAGCGATTTTGCCCTTCAGTCAAAGCTCTCGTGATTTGTTCGCGATGGTGACTCTCCTGTTGATTTAATGCTTTTTCCAGGCGTCCATTCATACCTTTTAGTTCACTAACGATTTTAGCTACGAGAGAGAGGTTAGTCTAATCTCTAGGGCGCATAAAGTAGGATCGTCTTTTTATTTGCCTATAGGGATCACACAAAGATCTTTCTCTTGCTCGATTCCATTCTTTCGCGCCTCTCCTTCTCTTAATAAGAAAAAAATGGTGCTGAACAAGTTGTGGGATGAAAGATCTACTTACTTTCAATGGGACTTAGCTTGTCAACCGCTTGAGGAGAAATCACAGACAGGAGTTTCTTCGCATACGCAGCAGCGATAGCGGCCGCGTATGGTTGCCATTTCTTGTTTTTATGCGAATCAGCGTAATCGCAGATCCCCCGGATGACCACACAGGGAAAATCATCCATCAAGCCGGCGGCTTCCATCTCAAAGCAGAGAACGTTGTCTCTATTCGCCAGGAAGTCCCGCTCCAGGGCATCCTTTATCACGGAGTTCCCCGAGCCAATGTTGCCATAGTGGATTCTGGGATTTTTGCTGCGGCGTGGGTCCCGGGTCACTACTCCAGTCGGATCTCTGGCACAGGCATTGCAATCAGGATTCTTATCGATATGTTTGTGTGTGGCCTTGAATAAGGCATCCTTTGAGTTGCTGGGATACGTCCACTCATCTTCCGAATCTTCATCCCCGCCAAATGCTTCGTTCACCAGGCGTGAAATCTCTTGCGGCAGCTTGCGCATAGCTCTCAAGTTACTGATAGCCGTCCTCAGCAACGTGGGAGGTTTGTTGAGAGTGCCCCGGCGATGAAAGCCGTCAACTTCCCTTCTACCCAAGTCATACTGTATTACCCCCCCGCCCGTTTCAGATGGTAGGGACACAGCGATATCACCAAGTCGAATGTCATTCTCCGCACTCGGCACACCGCCTCCAACGCCGACCAGCACGCCAAATCTCACATTCGGAAATGCTGATTGCATCGATTTAGCAGCAATAGCCGCGCGGTTGTTCCCATACTCCGGGAGGCAGGCGAGGACCACGTTGTGCTTCCCCATTCGCCCTAATATGTAGTTATTTTCGTCGTACTTGGCCTGGCTTTCTAGCTGCTCATGGCATGCGTCAAGTAATTCCCGTGCCGCGGTCAATTCACACGGTATTGCACAAATCCAGCCGACCGTGTAGCTTTCTGGTGGCAATTTTAACATTTCCGCTGATTGTTCGTCCGCCATGGCTGGTCTCCCACTAATCACGCCGAGCCTCTCAGACTGGTCGCTGTGTAATGCTAGCGAAAGCCTTCACAAAGCTGAGTTGGATGGTCCGTGAAACTTTCGTCCAGTATATTATTTTCCAGGTCAAGAGAATCCAGTTACTGGCAGCACTTCGTCCGCTGATGGCTGGATAGATTTCTGACCATTCAAAGAAGCTGCTCGCATCTCCAAACTGGATGGATGAAAGGTGCAAGGCTGTGAGGCTCAGATCAACCCTGCATCTCGCGCGGGGTTGTGTTGCGCAACTGAACGTGCTGGGCAGGCATTGGGCGTTTCTGCAGGCGGTCAGGACTGGCAAAACCGGGGCCATATCAGGATGGGGCTGGAAAGAGATCGACAGAACACGTGGTCTCGTCTTGAGCGCTTACCCGATATAGTATAACGCGCCACAAGGCTGAGCTCAATGTTTGGTGTTCCTGGAAACCTGACCAACCAGAAGGAACATGTCGAGAGATACACCCCACTGTCCACGTGAGCGTTTCGCTCCCATCCGAATTCGTGGCATGGTGACCGAAGCTGTGACTCAATAGCACAATGGCACCAAATCTTGCTGCCTCACAGCATGCACTCATCCGTGATATGATCTTGAGCAATTCACTAACAACGAGTCAAATGGCAGATGCCGCCGGTTGCAGCGAACGTTCTATTCGGGCCATTAAATCGAACCTACGATGCTTCGGTACAACCAAAGCACCCGCAAATGGCGGTGGGCGACCTCGAAGCATAACACCACCGATGTTGGAGACACTGTGCGAGCGTTTACTGGACAAACCAGGGCTCTATCTGGATGAGATGGCCATTTTTTTATGGGACAAGTTCCAAGTCCTTGTCACGAAATCCAGCATCAGCCGGGCATTAGCTTCGGCTGGTTGGTCGAAGAAAGTCGCTCGCCAAGTAGCCCAGCAACGCAACGCCGATCTACGAGATTTTTATCTCCATAAGCTATCGGAGTTTCGTTCGTATCACCTCGTGTATGTCGATGAGTCGGGATGTGATAGACGGGTCGGATCTCGGCGTACTGCCTGGTCCCCGGTAGGTGTGACGCCGGTCCAGATTACCCGGTTCCGGAGAGAACAAAGATATCAGATTTTGCCAGCATATTCACAGGATGGAATTGTTCTCGCGCGGGTCTTCCAAGGTTCTACCGATGCTATTGTCTTTGAGGACTTTGTCGAGCAGCTGCTTCATCATTGTAATAAATGGCCAGATCCGAAGTCGGTTCTTGTCATGGACAATGCATCTTTCCATCACACCGCTCGGCTGAAAGAAATTTGTTCTGAAGCAGGAGTCAAATTATTGTATTTACCGCCATACTCACCGGATCTGAATCCCATCGAGGAAATGTTCGCTGAGCTGAAATGTTTTATCAAACGCAAATGGCATTTATATGAAGACGGTCCAGGTCAGGGTTTTGGGACCTTTTTAGAATGGTGCGTTGACATTGTGGGCTCCAAAAAACAAAGTGCAGAGGGACATTTTCGACACGCTGGCGTTGAAGTCGAAGAATGGAAATTGTGATCTTCACATCTCAATTCGTATATCGGCTAATGATTAGTTCTATGAAGCCATTTAGATGCCTCTTTGTAATCATTTGTCGAGAAGATTAAATATTATTTCAATTTATTCCGATACCATTTTTAGACTGGTTCTGAGTCATCACAGTCCATACCCAAAATAGACTAGTGAAGAAACGGACAGCGGAATCGCCGCCTCGGGAAGTAAACGATCCATCCCCGCTGCATGCTGCATTCTGTGAAATAAGCTTCGTAGTCTAAATTGGCTTCCGCCTTGTGGGTTTAAGATCCGAGATATGGCCCCATACCCTAGATGGAGTCGATCCCGCGCCCGGTACCAGTCTCCCAGTTGTGAAATCAATATACTGATTTGGTGCAGATCTTATACTACCGTACTACCTAGTATAAATGCCAAAGTCACGTGGTAAAGGGCCTGGAAGCCTAGAATCGTTCTCGAACATTCCTGGCCAATGAGATTTGTGCGATGCGCACTAGCGTTCACTGGGAGGCTTGGCAGGTACGATGGGCGGGG
This sequence comes from Talaromyces sp. F31, assembly GCA_037356135.1. Classification (NCBI taxonomy): domain Eukaryota; kingdom Fungi; phylum Ascomycota; class Eurotiomycetes; order Eurotiales; family Trichocomaceae; genus Talaromyces; species Talaromyces sp. F31. The sequence continues at coordinate 3,966,321 of JAYXSF010000034.1, forward strand.
AGTCTGAAGTCGATGACTGCCTTTCAGACGTTCCTGTAGCTCCTACTGACATGAAGTAGGGCTGACAATATTCAGGAGAATCAGAAAATGGCACCGGATACCTTCGATTTCTGTGAACCTTCTTATGAACCCTCGTATGAACCCGACGAGCACTGGAATGAATTCAGCCAGTGGCAAACAGAAGCCACTCCACGGTTTGAGCAGGCACCAACACCAGGGATCCCGAGTTCCAGGGCGTCAACTATCTCGCTAGCGGATCAGACTTCGTATCCACTTATTTCACAGTCGCAGCCGCACACTCTTCCTCTCCTCCAGTGGGACAACTGGGATAAGAATCATCCATATAATGAAGATCCTCCGACGTGCATCCATTACTCAATCGAGTGGAAGGTGGCTCTGCCAGGTCGCATTGTCTCACAGGATACAGAACAAGACTTAGTATTGGCTCCAAGTAAGCACTGGGAACTATTCCTCAGGCCAAAATTAGGCAAGCTGCTAGATCGGAAGTATCCAGACAAACGTCTGGATATTGATGACACAAGTGTTGTGGTTTCAGTGAATGACCGTACGCATCGGAACTTGATTAAACGGTTCGACGAACTCAATATTGACTGGCCTCTTGTGGAGGCTCAGCTCATCCAATGGGCTGAGTTATGCCGTGCTGGTAAGAAACTGCGTATCAATATCACATTCAATTACAAAGACAGCAGTAATCACGGATCAACAAACCATCGCGGGAGAACCAATAGAAGAGGGACATCGTCAGCGACAGGGCGTATGCAGGCGGAACTCGATGCACAGCTCGATGCTGAGCAAGATTCCCTGGGCCAGGCCTCCGTGTGGAGAGATGTATATAATTTAATGCGCTGTCCGGGCCCGCCATGCAATTTAGGCCCGCATTGCTGGCGTGACCCCGATGGAAAGAAGCATTATCGACTTCGCACGGCTCATTTAAAGAGTCTTGTGCGGCATGTGGAGCAAGGTGGCGTACTTCGCAGCCATGGAGACGTCCCTAGCGCCATCCGTGAAGCGTTATATGCAGAAGAGCAGCAACAACTGCAAAGACAGTCCAAGAATTCTCACTACCGATCCGCGTCCTATCCTCCCATCATATTCCAGGCTCGAATCTCCTGCTCAGCCTTGCGCTGCTCCTCTGATTTTGAAAGCAGCTTGTCCCCGGCATTCGATCTCTTTTTCCGCGTGGAAACTTGTTTCGTCGTGGTGGTGTCGCGTTTCTTCTGCGCCTCAATGATGTCCTCGTAGCTCATCACTTTGGCGTGTCCGACAACCGTTGCACCACTGGATTGTCGACATGATTTCTCATTGTTCTGTTTAAATAAGACTCGGTTCTCCTCCAGCAGAAGCGCGCGTTCCGCGAAGACCTGGGCAGCGGCCCGGCCGAGATTTTGCACACGATGTTTGGACGCACTGTCCAAACTCTGCGTATCTTGCTCCACCTCGCCACAAAGCGAGGCCAGGTGGTCCGAGGTGGTTGGGGTACGACAGGAATGAGAGAATACATTCGGATGGTCCACAGCAATCTTGGTCTGGATCTCGGGCAGTGACGCCTGGAACTCTCGGAGGACGCGAGACGGATCGAATGGAAAGAGGCCGCTTCTCGACCAGGCCGATCGTATATTGCGGCGTGTGAATGCCTCTTTCCGCGCGCGATCATACAGGTAGGTGAAGTGTGGCTTGCCGATGGCACTCACCCCAGCTCGACATGCCTGCTCGACCTGTGCCCGATATGCCGTTTTGAGAGGGCTGAAGACACCCACATCGCACGGCTGTAACTTATGTGACGTGTGGGAGGGGAGACGACACAAAATAATGCGGTTGGCGAAGCAGAATTTCAGGACCTCCAGAGACTCGTGGGTGCCGAAACCATCGCAGATCAAGAGTCGCGGCCGATCGCCCGCTCGATCGCGGGTCTGCGGATCGAACACATGCTGCACCCAGTACAGACTGATGTCGGTGTTGGTATAGCCGGTTTTCGAGCAGGCAAAATGCCATCCTGGGGTGGCGTGAGTGGTCCACGAACTGCGATGGGTGGCAGCCGGCCAGATAATGAGAGGATGGAGAGACCGACCGTCCGCAGAGATGCATTCAATGGCTGTGACCAGTGTCTGCTTCACGGTCGTTCCTCGATGCTTTCTCAAGTCGTCTTTGCTGACGAGCACCTTGAGGGAGTTGAGGACGCTGAGCAGGATTCCTGTCTCATCCATATTATAAACATTCTCCGGAAGAACGGCCGGATCGGCCAGCTCTCGACCGATGATGGCTAACCAGTGTCGGACTTTGTCTTCGATCCACGAGCCATCTCGCTTCCAATCGATCGCTCTCAGCCGTCGCGCTTTCAACTGCGGGTGTCGTCGATAGAACCCCTGCGGCCAATTCTTTCCCGGTGATCAGACGTCAAGGTCGGCATCTGTGATCTGGAAAATCGAGGATCGTTGGCGCACGATGGTCTGAGCGAGCGACCGTAGAAACTTGACTGGAAGTGGATAGCCGTGGTCTGCTAGCCGCAACACGTATTCGACCAGCGCTTGCTCCTCTGGGGGAGAGAGGTACTGCTGATTGGCGGCTTTGTCGGCGATCGACGGCCTGTTATTGGCCCGGCGCCAGAGCGTGGACGCGGGAATCCCGGTCGATCTCGACCGTATCGCGTAGGACGGCATTGGTACTGACACCGATATTTTAGTTTACTTGAAGCCATCTACTGATATTATGAGGCTATTCAGCTTTTACATGGATACAGGGGTAGAGTCTACAATTACGTGAAACACAGGCCGTAAGTGGAATCCAGGACCTGACATGCTGAATTGAGACTGAAATCATCCTGGACCGGCCTTAAATGAGGTTCTTTTGGAAACAACTTCACCAGGCACAGACTTGGCAGATTCTGTCGAAATGCAGTGTTCATCTTTCTAATGAAGGGTAGATTCATTGAATGATGGTTTCATTTCAATCGTTGATTGCGGAGTGTTTGATATTCACACATAGTTCTGTTCTGTTGAACAGGGCCATGGTATGTGTAAAATTCTACCATACTGTTAACCACAAACACCAAGAGGGGAATTAAAACATCCAGATGAGCAAAAGTAAGTGCGTATAAGTCCAAATCGACGGCCTAATGAATTTCAGGGAATTTGTTGGAGTGTTCATCTGGGCAACTCGACCAGGTGAATTTTCCACCACAATTCTGACTTGAACGATGCTTCGGATGGAAAAACGCACGCTGCTGCCTAGAGGTGGATCATCGGTCACGTGGCGTTCAGGGTCTAGAGCATCCCCCGGAAAGAGGAGATTTTTGGGTTCGTCCCTGAATCCACCTACGGAAAAGTGGCTCCTCTCCTCATGCATCTCAGCACTAAACCGTACTTAGATTAGTCGCACACCAGTCAGCCTTGTGGTTCGCCCATGCCGAACCCCGCAATTTGATTTCCTTGGTCTTGTAAGAGTCTCACGTGACTAGGTTGCAGCAAGAGATCGACACAGTATGGCGGTAAAAGGCTCTACAATATAACTTAGATTGGTCACAGCGACAAATCGATACAGGATGTGGCAGTACAGTATCTACGCGATGTATTTGAAGTCTTTGGCGCAGTATCTTCAGCGTGGTACGACAGCAGCAATGATTCCAGGTGCATGCCCAATACCCCGCCCCCGCTGACCACGCCTCGTCGACAAGGCTGAGGAGGCGTATCTCAGCTCATAAACAGTTCCAAATTCTTCCTACCTGTGCTAATCCATCATTATTGAGCATGGGAATCAAATCGCGATGGCGAGTCAGACGAGCCAGAGAAAGTCGCACGTCTTTCGGGTGACGGACCTGTCGAGGGACATGCCTGATGAGGATCTCCATGCTTCGTTACAGAAAGCCTGCAACGACAACATCAGCGACGAGGAAAGATCGCAAATCAAGCCCGAGATCACCATCGTACCTTCATGTTATGATCCAGACCGAGAAAGAGTAGCGTTGGTGCAGTTTCGCGGTGGCGTGCCAGATTTCCTCTCCGAGTTGACGTTGAATCCTCTCGGAGACTGGCAGGTGGAGATGGACGACAGCGATATTAGCTTTGACTGCCACTTCTTTGGATTTACGCAGCTCTACTCGCCGGATGACAAAGAGCCCGTGGTTGCCGAGTAAGACCGTGTGTCTCTGTGGATCTCTAATCAGTTGATACTGACTGATCGCACGATATAGTATCATTGCGATTGCGGGTTTAGACGGACACGCATACGGATCATGGCAGGGACGAGGGAACCTCGGTCGGATGTGGCTGCGGGACTTCCTGTCAAAGGACCTCCCGCAGTGCCGCACGATGATCTACGGGTACAACTCGAAGCTGTCGAGCCACGGGGTCGATACGATCCTCGACTATGGACGAGAGCTGATGGAGGAGATCAAGAAGATTCGGAACACCAAGGAGGTAATGTGTCGAGTGGTCTTTAAAGATAACCAAATTAGAGCTCATGAGGTGACTAGCTGCAAGAACAGCCTCTTTTCTTTATCGCACACAGCTTTGGAGGGATTATTCTGGCCCATGTGGGTAAAAAGCAGTCATTCGGTTCGCCCATGCTGATATGGTATTCCAGTGCCTAGTCCGAGCGATCCAGGCGATGGATGAAGACCATTCGGCGATTACGTCGCTTCACCGTGCCACATATAGCATGATGTTCTTTGGCATCCCGCACAAAGGGCTGGTCGTGGAAGATATCCAGCAGATGCTGGCCGGCGATGGCAAGCATCCTCGCGAGAAACTGTTGCAGCAGATCTCCAGCAGATCCGATCTCCTCGTCCACCAACTCGCGGATTTCAAGAACCTGATTCGGGATCGAAAAGTGGTCAGTTTCTACGAGACGGAGCAGACAAGACGGCTAGTTTTGGTACAATAGGTGCCCCCACCTGACTCGTTGACCCGCGCTGACCATGACAATAGGATACGGGAAGCGGACGATGGAAACGCACCGGCGACTTCATCACGACGGTCGACGCGGATTCGGCGCTTCTCCAGCTTCCCGATCATGTGGAGGACAAGGTGCCGCTGCACGCAGATCACTCGATGATGGTCAAATTCGACACACGTAACGCGGCAGGGTACCGAACGGCGCTGGAAAAATTGCGACAGTTTGCCAAAGATGCACCGGCGGTGGTGGCGGCTCGGTTCAGTAAGTCGCTCTCCTCCAGGATCTTTCCAGGCACTAACCAAGGCTGCATTAAGCGCAGGTGCGCCACCGGCCTCGGCCGTGCTCCACGGTACCTTTTAAGCAGGACCCGATGTTTATGGGCCGCGAGGATGTCATCGGTGCGGTGATGGAAAAGCATGCCGCGATCGGCCAGCGTCACGAGCGGGTGGCATTGGTGGGATTAGCTGGTGTCGGGTTCGCTCTCCTCATTGAGAAAGGTCATTAGAATTACGGCTGATACATTCTTATTTTCTAGCAAAACACAGACGGCCATCGAGTATTCCTATCGTGTGCGAGAATCGGCACCGGACATGTGGGTTTTTTGGATCCACGCCAGTAACGAGGCACGATTGGAAGAGGGTTATCAGCAGATCGCCGCGGTCGCGGAGATTCTCGGACGAGACGACCCGAAGACGAATATCTTCCAGCTTGTGTATCAGTGGTTGTGCGACAAGAGCAATGGTCGCTGGCTGATGGTGTTGGATAATGCGGATGATGACCAGATCTTTTTCCGTAGTGACGACACAGAAGGACGTGCCGCTCTCGTTACTTTCCTGCCCCAGGCAAGCCACGGATCTATCCTGATCACATCGCGAAATGGTCTGGCAGCACGGAATCTGGTAGGGACCGACGGTCTGGTCATCCACGTCCCGCCGATGAACGAGGCCGAATCGCTGGCCTTGTTGCGGGTAAGGATTCCTGACAGCCAATCACCAGCAGAGGATGAGTCGGCGTTAGTCCAGGCCTTGGAATATATCCCACTGGCCATTACGCAGGCGGGGGCGTATATTGCGAACCGATCACCCCTCATTACCGTCTCAGCATACCTTCGACTGTTCCATGAGAGTGAGTCGAAGCGGATCCGGCTTCTCCAGAATGAGGATTCTATCGATCTGCGGCGCGATCCCAGCATTCGGTACGCAGTCATCACAACGTGGCAGTTGTCGTTTGAGGAGATCCAGCGGACACGACCGGCGGCGACAGATCTCCTCGCGCTAATGAGTATGTTCGACCGGCAGGGGATCCCTAAAGACCTGGTGCGGGACGACGACCAAGATATCCTGGATTTTCACGATGCATTGACACCGCTGATCAATTATTCCCTGATCCGGGTGGAAACAGATCACCGGCTGTTTGACATGCACCGGCTGGTGCAGCTATCAGTCCGGGCGTGGCTGGGGACACACCAACAGCTCCGCGGGTGGCAGACTAAATCACGAAGGGTCATGACACGGGTATTTCCGAGTGGGAGTTACGAAAACTGGCCGCAATGTCGATCGCTCCTTGCGCATGCCAGAAGTGTGCTGGAGGCCATGGATGACATTGATGACGGAGATCATGTCACTGTAGCCACGCTTCAATCTAACCTAGGGTGGTATTTAGACCTGCAGGGGAAATATGAAGAAGCGGAAGCGATGCATCGACGGGCCCTAGACGTCCGAGAGAAGGTGCTTGGATGTGAACATCCGGACACGCTCACCAGTGTCAACAACCTTGGACATGTGCTCTCCAGCCAAGGGAAATATGAAGAAGCGGAAGCGATGCATCGACGAGACCTAGAAGGAAGCGAGAAGGTGCTTGGACGTGAGCATCCGGACACGCTCATCAGTATTAGCAACCTTGGTTTAGTACTCTCCAGCCAAGGGAAATATGAAGAAGCGGAAGCGATGCATCGACGGGCCCTAGACGTCCGAGAGAAGGTGCTTGGACGTGAACATCCGGACACGCTCAGCAGTGTCAACAACCTTGGACATGTGCTCTCCAGCCAAGGGAAATATGAAGAAGCGGAAGCGATGCATCGACGGGCCCTAGATGTCCTAGAGAAGGTGCTTGGATGTGAACATCCGAACACGCTCACCAGTGTCAACAACCTTGGACATGTGCTCTCCAGCCAAGGGAAATATGAAGAAGCGGAAGCGTGGGTTCGACGGGCTCTAGAAGGAAGCGAGAAGGTGCTTGGACGTGAGCATCCGGACACGCTCATCAGTATTAGCAACCTTAGTTTAGTGCTGACCAGGCAAGGAAAATATGACGAGGCAGAGGCGATGCATCGACGGGCACTAGAAGGGTATGAGAAGGTGCTTGGACGTGAGCATCCGGACACGCTCATCAGTATTAGCAAACTTGGTTTAGTGCTGACCAGGCAAGGGAAATATGAAGAAGCAGAAGCGATGCATCGACGGGCACTAGAAGGGTATGAGAAGGTGCTTGGACGTGAGCATCCTGACACTCTGAGGAGCATGGGTATTCTTTCTCATTTTTTAAACAAACATGGAAAGCGTGGATAGTTGGCCTTGGAAATTCTGATGTACCGGCATGTAGATATTCTTGCACAGAATTCTCGCCATCTAAACTAATACCGAATCCTTCAATGCATTATCTTCTACCTGGTATATTCACATTTAAACCAATCACTACGTCATTGTCCAGTCGTATTGTAGGATATCAACTGTTAGGTACTTTGGTTGCTTCCGTGTCTTGCAAGGGGCCTCCTCTAATATCGGTTATCTGATTGCAATTCTTGCTCTTCCAGTGGCAGTACTCCGTAGTAAATTTCATACAGATTGTTACATGGCTGTCTTAACTCTTCGGTATTGAGCTAGGTCGTAATTTTACGCCATGTACCTTTTCTCCCACCAAGGATTCCATAATTTGTCAATGTTTGTATTCTCTGACGGTACAGTTGATTTTACAGTAAATCCTAGGGAATCTGGCCCATGTAATGCTCAAATCTTTAGTTCACCATACATTTCAGATGATTTTAGAGGCCATCTTGGCATCATTATAGGGTAGAGATGATTTTATGCGGATCAGCACCAGGATGTAACTGACAACCTCATCACTATGTAACTTTCAATTGGAAAAGGAAATCAACGAGGACAATGAATGGGCATTATTCGGACCTAATTTTATCGATTTCTAGCCTGTGGAAGTATGATCATGTTGCTTGAAAGTGTAGGTACCTGTGCGATGTTTCATCACACAGGGCGTTTCATGTCGCCGGGATGGGGGTTAGTAGGCTCGCGCGTCTGCGCTGAGTGATCGAAGATTATCCACACCACATTGCCTCAATACAAGGTATGGCGTATGTGGCTCCCTGAAAGCTCTATCATCGCTCAAAAGTATTGAGACGGGCTCCATCGTCTAACACGGATTTGGAACTCCCCATCGCGTCACATCGCTTTGGCATGAAGCTCGCTCTGCAATCAAGTTCCTAACATAGGCGAGCGTGGTTGCGTCTCATGGTATACAAACGGTGGATAATTACAGAGCGTGAATTCTTCACGGCGCTCTAGCTCGCGCTCACGCCGACTTCCCCACTACGAGGCGAATTTGATGACAGAGCCAATGGCTGGCAAAGGAATGCATCTCAGGTGCATTTTTGAACCAACCCGGGGTACGCAGTCCGATAGACACACCGCGGCGATCGGTTGACCCTGTCATGTAATCGGGAGTCTAGAATTTGGATAGCCTCTAGCAGTTCTAATTGCACTCTATCCCCTGGATGTTAGATGCACGCTCGCTGTCCTAGTCTCTGCTTCTCCATCAGGCTCGTCTCCCAAACTTCTTTAGGCCCATCCCATCCATAACATCACCCTTAGGGCTGTACTTCTCTCCCTTGGCAAAGGACAGCCTATGATCTGTGCCGATCGTGATTCGTGATTTGTCTCTGGCCCTGGCACATTCTCTTCTCTACTGACGGATGAATTTGACCTAGCTTGTGCTCGGGACGATTTACCATCATGTCAAAGTTCACAGCCACTTCAGTCTGATGAGCCACCAGGTACCTTTGATAGCAGTGAGCGTCTCCAATTCTCGGTCAAATAGTTGCTGATTTCTCTGTTAGACACTGTTCCAAACACCCAGTCTCGAACTCGGTGGAAATATCACCAAGATGAATTCTCAGCGATTGCAAGGCTTGCAAGAGATGTTATCTCGATTCTAGCCAGTGGTGCAGGAGTCGAGCGACTTTTCAACTCTACACGAGACATCTGTCATTATCGTCAGGGTTCTCGACAACCTCAAACCGTCTCGGATCTGATGATGTACATGTGTACATCACGAATCAAGATCCATGAATTATGCTCTCTGAATATCTTTCGGCTCAGGAGATACAGGTTGCAAAGGAAGAGAGAACGCAGCAACAAATCACCATTGATCCAACTAGTGATGACGAAGAGGGCGAAGAGCCTTCCACCGAGCTTCAAGCCGCCTCACATGGCCCATCTGCAGTGGCACCTGGCAAACGAGACCTTAGGGATGTAGCCGAGGATGCAGAAAGTGATCGGGATGATGAAATGGACGTGACGTCTCTGCCAGTGATACCGCACCGATTGTCTGGTAGAGTTCGCAAGCGTTCCAGATTACTTGATGCATATTAAACGTAGAACATGTAGTTTCAATCTACTGTAGCTCCTCTGTATAATTCATCTTTCCATTCAATTTGATTCAGTGTTATCAGAGTAATTGTAATTGTAATTGAAGCTCACCATGGAGACCTACCGATGCCGTACCGGTAAGTGAGATACTCAAAATACTGCTAAGGATTTCTGCATCCCGAGATCTGGTGATGTTTGCATTGTTTGACGACCCTCAGGGTCGGGTCACAACTCTGAGGGTCGGTACTCCTGACCCAGGAACCTTCATCGCAGTCCGGATCGTCAGGGTGACCCGCGGGTCCTGGCGAGGTCTACTGTCAAATTCTCTCTCAAGGTTAGTCAAGCAGCTATCAAAATTTTAATGAGAAAGGCAACAATACTATAAGCGCCATGGCATAACTTCCAAAGTTGCTTACGAGCTTCGCGTACATCACAGAGGTTTTATACGTTCATGAAGCACCCTGCGTCATATTGTAGCTACAAGTTTAGTCTTTAGGTCATATCAATACAGTAGCAGCTGAGCCAGAAGATTTCATTTAAAGGAACGGGAAAGATTCATCTTCGAAGAGAAACCGCAGAACGTAGTTTTGTAGATATTTAACTTAATATGGTACATGTACTAATCTTAAGTCCCACCTAATCAGCGGTTAAACCGAAACATCAGGCCCCAGTTCTTCGAAAGTGTACTGGAAAATCGACGACATCTACAGTCTGTGATAGCTCTATCCCAGACGGCTTCGTATGGATATTAGATGGTAAAAAGACGTGGAGTCACGCAATTGAGTAAGCGTTGTATTTGTTATCTGTAATCAGGATGCTTACCTCCGTCGAGTACTAGTTAGTACTGACTCCTGCAAATGTTGGCAGTGACACATCGAATACTCCTTGAGAATCCAGGCAGCAAAATACATAGTAAATCCTGACGTACCAATGATCGCTGATGGGCTGGATGAAAGTCCATCTTATCGGCACGTCGATCTCTCGGCTTTCTCGACGTTTTGTCTACTATCAGGATATACAATCATATATGGGAATCATCATCGCTTGATGGTACTTTGTAGATTTTCTTACAAATTTAGGGACGAGTATCAATGCCGAAGCGATTTGTGGTACGGACGGTGCGACACTAAGGAAATGTCTTCGAAATACTGAGCGGGGCCGAAAGTGATTTGTCGGATTTACTATGTACAGTAATGACCGCGGATCGACGCGATACGTCAAATTGGTGGCGATTCGACACTAATTTAGTCCACGGCGACATGTCTAGATGCGGATTAGGAGTTCCGACGGCAGCACTTCAGACAAAGAAAAGAAATGACCCTTGTCGCAACCGCCAGGATCGAATCACAATAGCTTGTAGACGTAATCAAAGGAGTCTTTACAATTGTCCAAAAATTAACAAAATCGTCCCGAAAAATTATGGTCACAAAGGCGTCCAACTCATCTGCCTGGTGAGACGATGGTGGATTGGACGGCTAATCGGTAATGAAGACGAAAAACGACATTTCATAACCGGCTACTGGATACTACTGGTATTCTCATATGGAGCATGTTAGGACTGGTTGTACAGCCCTGGATCGTACCTATGTACGATCCCCGGGTATTAGCGCAACTCGACTTATAGCACCAAAATTTTGAAAATGCGCTTAACACCTGGCTATTAGGACAAGCACCTAAAATTTCAAAGCTCCTATACAAAAGTGCTTATAACCAGATAGGTGGAGAGGCATCAACCAATCATGATAAGCCATGCTTTAAATAGTGGGTCCGTAGCATATGTATGATTATATGATCAATATCTAGGAATCTCATTTTTCTAGGCATTTTTACTAACAAATTCTCCTATGGCACCACCTGGGTTATAGCACATTTTTTTGGCTGTCTGAATTAGGTGCTTATATCCTGGGTCGACTGTAGATTGTTCCGAAGGAACCTGCGTGACGCTAAATTATCCTATGATCAGAAAAGTAACTTAAAGGCCACTTTGGATTTGTAAGCGTATGAACCATACGCTGACAAGACCAGTGGAAGGATGTCAGACGGCGACACCTCGGTATGGAACACGCACCAAAGTCACGTGGAGATAAGAATAGGATGCCACTGATAAGAAGGATAAATGGTATACACAATGAGCCAAGCTCATTGGACAAGGAAGACCTACCATCTACCATCTACCGGGAGTGGTAGACGGTGTACGATATAAAGGACATGAAGGACAGGATAGATAAGGACACTCTTTTACCATCATATATGTAGTTCTTCATGGTTCTTTGACATAAGTCACTCGAATACAACAGTGAGAGTCAGCGAGGCATTCATACCCGTACGGGCACTAGGCTGTAGGGGGGATCTCTTCTATTTTAGTTACGTTAAAACTTCCATTGTCCAGTCCGACTATTGTCACTTCGTTTAATCAAGCCATTCTTTCGACTACTGACTCAGGAACCTTTGTGTAGTTCAACCTCGACACAACGCTGTTTAACTAAGGTGTATCCAGGTCCGTGACATAGATAAAGCCTGTTGCGACACAGGCCTAGATTCTCCAGTTTGGCGATTAGCGCCGTGACGTTGCGTGCTCGCGTGCAGCCATCATTACCGTTTGTCGAACTGCCAACTCCTGACTACAGGTATTTGGAACAAGGGTCGGCATCCTCCTTTGTTCGTCGTGCTCCACTTTTATGGCCTGCTTCATCCAGGTACTTGTCAGCTTGAACAAACCACATTAGCAGCCCGCGTATTTCACGAGTCCGACAAGTTGAAAGCGGTCGGCAAGAGACGGGCCCATTAGCTCGAGACGATTCCGGCTGCGTTGGTGAGCGTCCTAGCGTCTAAACGCCTGGAAATGTAGTTGCGTGGTCATCCAGGCGAGTACTGACGAAAAGCATATGGCGTCATATAGAGATTGTCTCCATGAAAGCGAGTACAATTTGCCCCAAAAACGGAATTCACAGAATCATGAAAAATCCCACAATCGCGTAATTAATTCCCCCCGGGATACAAGGTAAGTTACCTTCTAGTATTCTTGTCTCGATTTAAAACGAGGCCCTCATGTTCAGACAGGCCTCATGTGATACCAACATATTTGAGTAACCGGTTGTGCGTATTGATGAGCGTTACGGGTGAAATTGACAGCGTACGTCGTACTGTAGCTCTGCCATGAACTTCCATGTGCGGATTTACACTACGACCGCAAGAATATGAGGGAAACAATAGTAGATGTGGGCCTCCGAAATGTGAAGGTGGGGGTAATGAGCAGGTGTTGGGACTGACTCATTCACGCAACAGGACCTCGCATCCTTGACCCCAATCGCCACTTAATCTCCATATCAGCACAGCCCATCTTTCCCCACAGCTGTATGAATCAGCATAGAAATAATATCTACACTTTCGGTAGTGATCATGTTATTAAGTACCCTCTACCATCGTCGAATGATATTGCTCGCAGGCGTTCGACATCGAAATCAGCGTGTACAAGCGGTTAGGCGATCATCGTCGAATCGCAGTTCTTAGCTGTGTGACAGACGAAGGCATCATTCTAGAACGTGGCGAATACCTTCGCAAAATAATCCAGGGACCGGAATCAGAGAAAATCACAATACGTACGAGACTCCGTTGGGCTTAGGAGGCTTCGGAAGGTCTGTCTTAGATCCACAAAAACCGCACTATACCATGCGGGTGTCGGTTGTCATAACCTTATTCTATAATACAGGTAAACAATAAATGGACTCTAGAAGAGAGTCTACTAGTATGTATGTACTCCATATCTGAACATATGTCTAGGCGTGTCTCCTACCTGGCAAAATAGCAAGCGGGAAGCATGTTGTGTCCTCGATTCAGAGTCTAGATACTGACCTTTGGGCAAGCAGAGTACCGATAGTGGATGTTGTGGCAGACCACTCCGAGAAGAAGAGATCAAAAACACACCGCCATCGAATTTATTGGCTATAAAATGGCGAACTGTATACACTATGTACTGTATCTTCACGAATCTACCTTACATTGGCGCATCCACCCCAACTGGCTCATCCGCATCTTCAATCTTTAGGCTCGTGTCCGCGTTGTCACCACGGAACCGACTTGACAGTATCACTCGAACATGGAGAATGATAGTGTCAGATGCTCAATTTGCGGTTCGCATTCCTGTGAGAAAAAGTGTTTTCTAGTCTGCTATACATTTTCGAAAGAAATAGAGGAAGATCTGAAAGAAGTCGTGGATGGGTTCCCATATTATCCTTATCCGCATGAAACGGAGAGATCTTTGGACAATTTCTTGGAGGAGTTTTCGTTGGCGGTAGATGTGAGCAATCTTAACATTAGTAGGTATGTGATATCATTGGTTCGGGCGTCACCTCTCACGATAGCGGTGGTATTGGATATTCCGGAGGCGATCGGCGAGGAGTTGATTCGCAGGGAGCTTCCGGTTCGGGACATATTGGGGAGGATAAAATGTGTTCCGTCTAAGCAACGGGAGCCAATGGTACACGAGTATACACAGGTGAAGTCGGCACGCCCATACCGGATCGTGCATCGAGTACGTGCAGATGTAGATGGCGTGACTTGGACGCCTTGAACATAGTCATGAAGACGTGGATGCTGCTTTATTCATGCAATAGAAAAAAGGCATGATTGTATACGATGGTGTGCGAACTTTTGGCATGAAATCGACGTGGAAAACGAGCTATGAGCCACAATATGACCCAATGTACCGTGAAGATTACCTTCTCTAAATCTGGGTACTCCTTTTCCCAACAAGGCAGAGGCAGCGAAATTGAGCCATTGGAAGAATCTCTTCGCAACACAACCAATCATTTCATTCCCCAAAGTACCGTCTACAGGCTTTTGGCTCTCAGTTCCGAGGCTTGGTGATGAGATGGTCAATGCCAGAGACAAGAATCTTATTATTCCAGGCTTGCAACACTTTAGCTTCCCGCACATTGTGCTCCTAGAGGATGTCGCACGTTTCGTGTTGCTCTCCTGATGTTCCTCTCTTGATATTCGTAATCCCAACAGCGACCTCCTTCAGATTCACGAGGAGTGAAACACCATCGTCATTGCGGCCGAAGTACGTCTCATCCACCTCTTACCTGGCTTCGATCCTTTGTCATTCCTGCTGATGGGGAAGTCCAGCTGCGCTAGTGGGCCGGGAGTGGATAGAGTGTATAGAGTGACGGCATGGCTCGCCCAGCACCTCCCTGACGAGCTTCCGGACACGGTCATCCAGGTATGTACCACGTCCACTCCTTGGAATTAGCGTATTCTCAGTCTTGCAGTCCCAAAACGTTCGCACCACGTGATGAATTACGAACTCCCACACGAGACGTTGGTCTTTCAGCTCCGACCGGCGTCGCGCTGGAACCGTCGAGAGGATTCTGAGCTCGGCCATCCGGCCCATGAGTGTTTCCGTCAGGTGGGGGAACGCATAGGGCGCAGAACTCACGATCTGGCGGAGGCATTGCTTGTCGAGTTTTTGCAACATCATCGGGTTCGCTTGGTACACTACGCATTCTCCGTCCACCACGGAGCGGCCGAGGAGCCTCAGGGCCTAGGTATTCAAGTGAACCGGCATTCCAAGCCGGCTCTGGGTGGCCTAGATTTCAACTGGGCCACCGGAAAAGAAGCTGCCCACGAAGCACCTTTACCAGAGGTTTCGTCTCTAGAGAGGATGCCTCGACCCTCTCCACCCGCCCGTGCGACCCGTTTCCATGATCCTGATCAGCGAGACCACCATTTCACTCCCGCTGCGCCTTCTTGCTTGATGTGGCCAGAAGTGAGAGCGAGATGGATCCGTCAGTCAAATTGATTGTCTGGGTTCGAGCGATCAGTGAGCACGATGGTAGTGTTGGTTGGTTGCATCAACAGGAGATAGATAGAACTTTGGCTTGGGACCAAGGAAGTTCTTCGAGTCGAGCAAGTAGACTAGAGATACAGGAAGGAATCAGAATGCTCAGTTTGCTTCATCTTGAATGTGTCTCCCACGCGCAACATACAGCTGAAGGTCACACCACCGCTCACTCTCTTCCCCAAGAATCTTGCCAGCCCCAGAATCGCTGCGATAGACCGTAGCTAATCCCATCTCGACCACGTTGCGTAGCATAGTCTTCGACAAGCTCTTCTGCGTCCTGGGCTTGCTTTAGGGCCAGGTCAACGATGCATCTGCGTTTTGACTTCATGCCCTCCTTCCTGGCTTCTCTTTCGTGTTAATCACTTCTTCATTTACGCTTCCTTAGAAACTCCCTTGAAATTCCGGCTCATCTGAGTAAGCAGAACATTTCCACAGTCGAACAAGGCGCTTTTGCTTTGCGTCGCGCGGCAAAACCCAAATATAATCAATCACATTAGTCCACTGTGGTGGAACACGAGAACCTGGATCCACGGCCTCATAGATTTTGTTGTAGGATAAAGCGGTCAAATATTGTCAAATACAACCACAACTTGGTGGGTCTTTAAAAAAAATGATTCGTAGAACTTATATGAGAAACAAACATACGTATTCATCTATTCAACGATGCCAATTCTTCCTGCCGCACCATATTCTTCGAGTCAAAAGTACGGAGATGAAACAAGAAAAGACGCTCACGGACCTCCCTGCTGAATTATTACAGCTGATATTCGATCATGTTCGGATAGGACTAGATGCCGAATTACAAGTCCGGCTTATTTGTTTTAGCGACTTGTGGTCACTTTATAACGCTTCCCAACAGCTACGAGTTCATGTTATAAGACTACTTTTCCAGGAAACATATATCGGATTCCAGAATGATCGTCCGAGTCGGTTGAACGGAAAACTACTACCAGCTAGGACGATCCTGGATATATTATTGAGATGGATATCGTATATACGAGATATATACATTATGAATTATTCTCACACTGGAGCCTTCTGCTTATTTGACTTATTGGGCAGAATCCCCCAATTAAACTTCTGTTTGTACAGCAACCTCCTATTGCACCTATTGGATGTTGCACGGACCACACTGACAGTAACTTTCCAAGAATTGAAAGGGGCATGGGCAATGATCTGTCACAGCTCAACACGGACCGTTATATTCGAGATAGGGTCGAAAGCATACCCTGCAGCCTTTGGCCCTCTTGCTCATTCCATTCATTGGAAGGTCTTATCATCTGCATAAGCCCGAGATCTCATTGGACGATTCCACACTTGCCTGCTCTCCGCAGTTTATCGATCGATTTCGAGGATGCCTGTGATGCTTCCGTTGTTTTCGATCTTGGGAAGCTACCCCTATTTTCAACTTTGAAACTAGAATGGTATGACGGCGCAGACCTAACAGTTTTGGGACAGTCTCGGACATTGCAGAAGGTAACGGTCAGTTTTTCGCGTATCGAATTAAACCTACTTCAAAATCTGGGCCGAACCATCGAAGAGGTGGACATCTCGGGTACCTTCATTGAATCATCAGGACAACACTCCAGGGTCCAGCTTCCACATCTCAAGTCCTTAACGTTATATGATTCAATCAACTTCCTCCCTTTCCTGTTCCCAATAAACTCGTCTTCTTTGGAAGAAGTATCCATTACCACTGAGAGTCGAGATCGGTTGCTTGGAAATTTGCTGGACCTCCTAGATTTGCAAAGGGATAGTATCGCAGACTTTACGAAGCACGATGGCTCTCTAGCAACATTCGCAAGCCGCGTCACACAACCAGTTGAGAGCCTGGAGTGGCCTGTGCAGGTGGATCTTTGGGAGGATGATTCAGAGGATGAAGCTCTGTCGGAGGAGGCTTTGTCAGACGATAATATTTATTGAAGAGTACAATCAAGACTATCGCTGAGTTTGATATGCACTCAATTCGAATAACAGTCATGTACTCTACCAGTTACTGTACCGGTATAGAGGGTCCGATACTCTCTCTGTCTCTGTCTCTGTCTCTGTGTATGTGTGTGTGTGTACACTTGATTGCAAAACCAGTGCGCGTGTCACGGACCTGGATCCACCTTAGTTAAACAGCGTTGTGTCGAGGTACGTTAGGTTGGTTGAACCACACAAAGGTTCCGAGTCGATAGTTGATAGAGGGACTTGAGTAAACAAAGTAACAATAGTCGAACTGGACGATGGAGTGCTTGGTAATCGTAACTAAGATAGAAGAGATCCCCCGTACAGCCTGGTGCCCGTACGAGTATGAATGCCTTGCTGACTCTCACTGTTGTATTCGAGTGACTTATATTAAAGAACTATGAAGAACTAAATACATGATGGTAAAAGAGCGTCCTTATATATCCAATCTTCCTCGTTCCGTATACTTTATATCGTATACTTTAAAAGTAGCAAGTATAAAGTATACAATATCTTTCCAATGATATCGTGTTGTTTAGTATACTCGTTATCTTATCGGATAACAGTATATTATTCCTGTCCTCACGTGATCTGGTGCGTGTCCCATACAATTGTAACCTGATTTCACTTATTGCCAGTGGTTGGTTCTCAGTTAATCCGGTACAAGCGCATACCAAAGTGAGCCTTTCCTTTCTCGCGATAGTCCCTTTTAGCGTCATGCAGGTTGGTTCGTAACAGCGCGTTTTTACACACATTGATTGTTTTAACTTGTTTCACCCTAACCTATATCCGGGAAAGCTCCGGATTAACGATATTCCAAATGTTTCATTGTATCGTATCTTACCGTAAGAATAACATGACGTCACCTGGAATCTCAATACGTAGAAAACAGTCCATAGTTCGTTTTACTGGAACCTTCCATGAAGCCAGAGGGACAGAGCCAGCTGTCAACATCCTGGTTGCCTTCGTACTCCTCAGGAGACTTGCCATCTACTTTTGGCGTACACTTGATTGCAGAGCCAGTGCTCACTTAGATTATTTAAATATGCTAACCTATATCCGGGAAAGCCTCGGAATAATCATTCTCCACAAGTTTCACTATATCGTATTTGACCACAAAACAACATGACGTCACTTTGAAGCCCCAATAGGCTGTGTAAAAGAGGCGACGTGTAGAATGAGGCCGATTCATTGAAGTTGACTCTAGGGTACAATATCACGTGGCATCACATGAGGTGCAATGAAAGTGGAACTCCATACCTACCATGTAACTCTAGCTGTGGCACTGGTAGGAAAGGTATAGTATTTCCTTCATTTCTCAAAACTCATAAATACATCCTTAGTCTACTTACAGTATGGGAAATATCAATCTCTCTCTAGACAGAAAGAACAATGTGAATCATTAATAAAATAAGTAGAGAGTACTAAATATTCGTCAGTCCTGGATAATACCATGTTAGGGGGAAAACACTCTCTATAATAATGACTACCGACGATGAGAGCGGCCATGAGAATGTCCGTCAACCTTTTGAGCTGTTCTATTTTTGATAGAGTCTCTGCACTGCTCTTTCGAAGTTTCCAATTCGTTCCTCAACTCTCTGATTTTGAATTGATTGTTGATATTTATATTTTGAAGCTCTTTGATGCGAGAGTCGTTCTTGTCATTTTCGGTTTCGAGCTCTTTGATGCGAGAGTTGTTCTTGTTATTTTCGGTTTCGAGCTCTTTGATCTGAGAGTCTTTCTTGTCATTTTCGGTTTCGAGGCGGACATTTTCACCTTTGAGCCTCTCATTTTCAACTTTGAGCCTGTCAATTTCAGGTCTCATCTGTCCTTGCATAGAACATAGCTCCCTTTCAATTTTTTCGATTTTGTCTTTTTTTTTTTGAACCTGATGGAGAGATTGTTGAATTTGTTCCTGGAGCATATCGGCTTCTCTCTTCTGCTCTTGCATCCTATTCTCTAGGTTCTTTTCGTTCGTCATGTGTATGCTGATATGTTCTTGCTGTGTAGATATCTCCATCTTTAACTTCGCGCATTCTCTTTCATATCGCTGAGCTTGTTGCCGGAGCGTATCAGTCTCTTGCCTACTTGCCGCGAGTGTATTGATCCTTTCTTGCTGTGTAGATATCTCCATCTTTAACTTCGCGCATTCTCTTTCATATCGCTGAGCTTGTTGCCGGAGCGTATCAGTCTCTTGCCTACTTGCCGCGAGTGTATTGATCCTTTCTTGCTGTGTAGATATCTCCATCTTTAACTTCGCGCATTCTCTTTCATATCGCTGAGCTTGTTGCCGGAGCGTATCAGTCTCTTGCCTACTTGCCGCGAGTGTATTGATCCTTTCTTGGTGTGTAGAGATCTCGTCGTTCAACCTCGCGCATTCTCTTCGATATCGCTGCGATTGTTCCTGGAGCGTCTCGACTTCTTCGATGAGATTTTGATTCTCCGTTTTTAGATCCGCAGTAATTTTGTCGATGAATCGATTTTGACTATTGCTTAGTTGCATCATGCTATTTACAAGTCTCCTGTTTGCCCATCCTTGAAAGGCGGGTTCCATGGCGAAGAGACCAAAGATAGCTTGAGACAAAGCAGTCGCACACTACCCCACAATGAATGACTATGCATAGTAAAGATGATGAGATAGACGTACTATTGTAATTAAGAATATCTTGATATAGGAGGTAAAAATTGTTGCTGCAGGTAGGGTTAAGTCACCTATGGCCTGAGCAAGGACGACAAACACACTAAGAAACAGCACACCCAAGTGCTCCATTAGATGAAGTAGTATATAATGGAAAAGGACGAAGGACTTTTGTCCGATGGGCACCAGCCGATCACTGAACGAATCTATGAACTTGTACATGGCCATCAGAGGGTGATACAGAAGATCGCAAAATAAAGCCTAGGATTTTCAAGAAACAACTTGATATTCAGGAGGTAGGCATTGCGGGGTAATAGACTATCCTCGCATGTTTCCCCATTGGTTGACGATGGCATAGTGTCTTAGCTCAGCAACTCCCGCAATCAGGGAGGTAAGTTAGTAAACTCATTAGTGTGCTCACGTGGGTGGTTTGTATTACGAATACATAGGATTGATTGCTCTGAGTCATGAAATTTTCCATACCAACTTATTACAGAAGCCCAAGACAAGGACTTCGGAAGTACTCATAAATATAGTTTAGCGCCTCTTGGCACCAGGGGCTGAGAAATAATCAAAGTGAGTAAAAGCGCGCACTCGTTTTGCAACCAAGTGTATACTGACCTGAAACGGAGGAACGGAGTGGTCGATGCTGGGTAGAACAAAGCCTGTAATGCCAAGGGCGCCAACAGTAATGCTGAAGGGATCCATGTCTTCTGGAATTTACAAGGTGATGAGATAGCGGATAAAGAATATAAGAGGCAATCGGGTGGATTCCAAGGTTTTACATAGAGGGAGCGAGCGTTTCCGACGACATAGCGGGGCACTCATTACAGATACAGTACGTACTACCATCAAATATCGCGTATCTTGAGAATTTTGGCATGAAAGGCTACGCACCAACGACCCTTATCTCTTCCGCCCCAGCTTTAAAAAGTTTGCTCCTCTCAATAACTCCTTCCAACACACTTTACCTTGACCCCGAATGATATAATCTTAGTCGCAAGGGGACTATTTCTCTTACAGTATTACTCTCCTCTTCCACCCACAAGAAGTTATTCGACTTATTGACATCCGCTTAAGACAATGGCAAAACTCATAAGCCAATTCATGAAGATCCAAACATCTCAAAATGTGTCTGGGCGGAACGATGCCGATGCCATGTGGACCCTCTATCGCCCATTGATCTCGCTGGGGCGACTGATATTCAGCTACTTGAGAATGCTTCTCGATCCGGCCCCAGAAAGTATATTCGAGGACTCGACAAATGTGTGCAAAATGACCTCCGCTTGGGTTGATGGACCTTCATTGGTCGATACAAACTAGGAAAGAGGTCCAAACGCTCATGTCCACGAATGTCTTCACTTCCCGGCCGATAGAAGCTAGAATATCACAGTATTGCATTAACGGTGTCATTCATCTGCCGGATCTGCGGGTACTCCACCTAGGACGATAGAAGGGCAATTAGCTCGTGAAGGTGCAAGAAGAGACCAGACGCCGCATAACTAAAGCCCATTCTCCGGAGTACGATCCTTAGTCGCCGTTGAAAAAGCTCGTACCATGGGGGCAAGGAGCCGACAACCATGTCAACATTCAATGATCTGGAACAGTGAAGGAAAGTGAGGGCGTGTGAACCACGATGTGCCATGTTAAGATGTTAACAATTGAGTAAATTGAGGGTGTGTGGATCACGACGAGCCATGTTTAAAGCGAACAGTGAAAGAACGCGTCAATCACGATGGGCAATGTCAACATGCGCGTAACTTTTTAACAAAATTGAGGGCCGCCCTACGCTCAATGACCCAATCGGTGAAAGTTTTATGTCTCAGGTAACAATGGAAGTGGGGCCCAGTGATTGATGTTTTCTCAAGTACAGTACAGTAAACCCTATTTAGTTACGTAAATGCACATGGAAGATCTACCGCCGCTAATGTAGATCTTACTACCTATTCTCGCCGTCTCGTCATAGGCGCTGGTTGTTGGGGCTGGCTCATTTCCACCTGTGAGAGGTCTCTCACTTCTTTGTATTCCTGTATGAGACTGCATGGACCACAACAACAAGATGTTGTCAAGTCAAAACAACAATTCGGCTCGATACCCTTCCTCTCTTTTATCTTTCGTCTCTGGAAACAATGCAGAAGAATCGATAGACTGCAAGGCGCGAGTATGCACCACGTGCAACACTGGGAACGGTCAGTATCCTGATCCCATCTCGAAGCAAAGGACATACTGGGAGGCTGCAACTCGCAATCTCGTCATCTTGGTTCTGAAGACGTTGCTGGATATGACCATAAGCAACACATGGCAAGAAGGAGCCAAGGAGACCTATCTTCAGTCAGTCCTCGATTCGCTTCCGAAATAGGAGAAACGAACATGTTTTGTCGCAGCCGCAAGCGAATAGTTCATACTTCCACTTAGCCATAATCTACCGTTTAGAATCGACGATTATGCTGCAGGTATAATTGCGATCTTGAAGAAGTTCGTCTGAATATTAGAGTCCGTATCGCTGAAGTGAGACGATAGGGGCCTTTTTAAAGACGCCATATGGTCAACGGAAGATTTGTTACCGCGATGGCAATCGACTCCTGGTCATGGTATTTTCTATCACTGTAATCACGAGCTTATTCACAGCAATTATCGATGATTGAGGACCGTTCTTGACCAATTCGATGACATGAACGCTGCCGTAGTTTACCATGATCGAAGATACATGCAGGGCTGGTCAAATATCTTAGGCGGCAGGTCAGGTATTCGAGATATACTCTGTCTAGCCTATGATCTTCAACAAGTTCTTTCAGGGCGGTAATGCTTGCGTTGATTGAGAATGATCCGTGGGCCTTTTTTCGAGATGGCTGACGTTCCATACCTCGCATACTCGACGCATAGCCGGAAAGAGGACCACCATGCAGCCATAATGAAGACGGTTACGACCATGCTGGTGAAAGAATGGATCAGTTGAGGATTGTCGACTAGAGGTGATAAAAGGTCATGGTGGATTAGGCATGACAGAACAAGTTAGCAACAGCCTCACACATGTGTGGATCTCGCTCAACGAGAAAAATGGGAGATCGTAGAAAATATTTGCTGCGCGCTTCACCACCGCTCATTTTTTCCATCTTGTTTGTGGTGAAATTCTTGATTTGTATGCACCTTAACTATGACCTAATGTCAGACGTATGAAGGAATAGAATCCTCAGCGGCATCTATTCTGTTGAGGAGAGGGGTGTTGTTTGTTCAAACCGTCGACGAGATTGCTGCCCAAGCAAAACCCTGGGAACAGTCTTTGTTGATGCCCCCTCCCCAACATCACTCATCGATATTGGTGCCTGCGTACGACCGGGAACGGTAGAAAACATGTCCCAACAACGAGACTAGCCCCACAATGTGGTCTACAAAGTCAGATTCGACTCGCTCTTCCTAAGCAAGGAAAGGGGTGGCTACGTGAACAACTCAAGCATGGAGAAGTCCTCAGCAGGCGCCAAATCGGGCCTGACATGATATCGACCTACCATGGAGAATAAAATGCTAATAAACAGCCGCGGTATTTCCAGCATCCGTGACCTTTTAGCGGGGATCCAAAAATGATGGGAGGCACCAATCTTGCCGAAGATTCAACAGTCGTACGGATCGCCGGCAACCGCGATGTTATGACCGCACTAAACTATCAAGTGGGAGTGAGCAAAGGGGAGATGATGATGGGAATCTTCATACTGTGTTGTATTACCTCCAATAGACTCTATGATAGAGAGTCCGGCTGACGTATAAGTAGTCTACAAAACGCCCATTCTGATTCTCATTCCTGTCTGTCTCCCGTGCACTAGAGACCGCGAAAATGCCGGAACTAGTAGCTCTCGATGATCTCATCGATAGCATTGAAAAAGACCTTCGACCTATAGTTCAACAACACCTTGATCATGGGATCGACCCGAATCTTCGATACGACCATGATCCTTTTCGCCAAGGCAGACAGTTATTGACATTCGCCGCTATGCATGGCCATGTACAAATAATTGAACTCCTTCTTCAATATGGAGCCAACGTTAACGGTTCAGATTTCCATGGCCGAACGGCGTTATCCTGGGCCGCTGAGTTTTGTCAGTATGGCGCTGTGAAAGTTCTAGTCGAGCACGGGGCCAATGTTAATGCCGAAGATGCGGAATTGACTACGCCTCTTTCTTGGTTGATCCACGCAGGCAATGATTCTTGGACGATCCTTACATGCAATGATGTCAAAAAAGGCAAACAAAGCAAAAAACCCGATCAAGGCGGTGTAGCCTCTGGAAGAGATCTGGAAAAAACGCGCAAATATCTCGTATCTAAGGGTGCCAAAAAGAAATTACTCCATAGTTCCTGGGCTTGGTTGGAAATTCTACTACAAAGGAGATATCGGAAGAGAGCAAAAAAAGTAAAACATTATTGGTGGATGTGTCGATAGGTAAAGAACAGTTTTTCATCGAGAAGTCGAGTGCGGCAGGCAACCCTCGTGCTTTCAAGGATTTCCAATTGAGGAAGAATACAACTAGGGTGCTGTACCGTAAAACACTTTATAGTTTAGATTTTATATTGATTTGACTTCAGTGGTGAAGAGTTGGAGTAGGCAGTGGCTTTTATTGATAGTATCATGTCCTTTAGATGATCTAACACAAATCTATAGCGGAATGCATCCGTGCCGGTTGTCACTCGAGAACTTCAATCCAGTGTCTCCGCAGGCATTGAAGAGTGACTATTCGACCGTTAGATGTGCGGAAATTAGGTTCCACGAGGCCAACTACTTTCCAAAAATCCGGCACCGATCATTTATATTGGTATCATTGCGTCTGCAAGCTCTGTGATGAGGTCTAGTGAGCATCGTGATCACTGGCTGAGAAGGAGAGTGTGATTGGATTCGAGATGGAAGGTGCTGGAGTATAGGACAGTCTGCACTATATAATTATCAAAGATGTTTGCAAATCACGCAGTCAGTCATAAAGATAAGGCATGGCAGAAGTATGTTGCAGCAGTTCCAACATCTTATACGAAATACATGTTGGCATACTAGCGAGATAGTTCTCAGCAGCAACCATATAAGTCAATCTCTTCTCAGAGATTCACCAGTGGAAAATATTTGTATCTCTTATGGCATTTCAGAAGCAATCAAGCCGGTAAAGGTACACCACCGTCTTCAATATCTGACCACCTTACACTTTCCGAATTAGTCGTACAATCTGAGTCAGACTCGATGTCTGATGTTTCTGAAAGCTGATCCTCAATAGAAATCTCCTAGACCCCCCCAACAAACGACTCCGTTATGCCAGTTCTGGAATTTGGATGCCAGGCGTTATCTTGCTGTCAAGTCCCGGCAACCATCCCGTTCGATGCCTTTCCTCTCCTTTACTTTTCGTCGCTGGAGGCATTTGAGACCGCATGGGGCGTGCACCACATGTAGTAATGTGAACGACCATTACCTCACCCCATCCAGCGAATCTATGACATACCGGAAAATCGCAGTTCGTGATTTCGTCGTCGTTTTCGTTCCGAAGATGTTGTTGGATGTGACCATAAACAATGCACCGCATGAAGAAGCCAAGGAGACCTGTCATCCATAAGCGCTGCTCTCTCCGGTCGGAGAAACCAACAGGTCCTGTCGTAGTCGCGAGCAGGTCATATTTCCAGACCGTCATTGTCCATCACGATCATTATAATGTCGAGTCGTCGAACCGGAATTGGGTGCGGCAACTTGCGGACGTCCTTCGCCGCTGACTGTTGAGACGTGTCATCGAAGGGTGAAGCGCGTTTTGGAGGAGGCAAGCCATACGATACAACACTGCCACTCGATACTGACCAAACCTGAAAATTCGTGACCGCGACCACTGACCCTCAGGCACGACTTCACCAGCCAGTTAAATCAGGGCCACATTCACAGCAATTATTGGCCATGAAGCAGTGTTCGGGTCCATTACATGAACGAACGCTGATGTATTTGACCATGTTACTCGATTTAATCTTGGAAGCCGCCCCTCAAGGTCTTCGAGATATACATTTGGATGGCCGGAAATCGTTGACAAATGTTTTTGCCACAGTGGTCTGAGTCTTTCTCCCGACGGCGACCATTTCACACCGGGAGTTCGAACTTGCACCCAAGATTTGCACGCAGTCTACGTATGGAGAACCACCTTGCAACCACATATTGAGGCCTACTTCTCCATCTCAATTCGCTATGGTGGATGCCTGTCTATAAATTCTGACTTTCTATGCTAGTTACTGACGAAGTTGATCGGAATTCTATTCATGCACTTCATTCGATTCACTTTTTATCTAGGATTTGCTGTGTTTGCCTTGGCAAATGACCTGAATACCTTTTGTACGGACTTCCGACTCTACGAGTCACTTTCGTATGTGTTGAATGCTCTCTGTGTTGATGACACAGGCCGGAATACCTCAAGTTTGCTAGACTTAGATGCATGCATTGCGAATGACGAAGGGCAGTTGGTTGTATGTGGCCATCTCTCCTTTTCCTTGTCTCCTGAACGCTTAACTGACTTGCTCATATGTAGTGGCGAATGAGGTCCGTTACACTACCCGAACCTTGAGCTCTTCCAGTCTAACAGATGAGCCTACCAGTGGCGGTTTTGCCGAAAGCTGCAACGCAATGCGTATCGATCTTGATTCAGCCAATGCGCCAATATTAGAGGCAAATTGCACCGAAAGCCAAGGCCCGCAGGTCACGTATCTCTCACTCGGTGAGTCCAGAGGGCGGATACATGTTTCACTTTTGCTGATCCAGGATACCATGTAGACGATGGAATTACTGTCATCCAAGGGGTTTTAGCCTGCAAAAATGAGTTAAGCACTGCGACTGCCCGTCCGATGTCGCCGAGTGCCACCGTGTCTTTGGTGACGTCTACCTCGCTCGTGACATCTTCCGTTCCGAGCACGTCGTCGACAGTCATGAGTAGCAACGGAAACAGATGAGCTGTATGAATGAACGTCTTAGCTGCGTATCGAGAGTTGCATTGACGTTGGCTTCAATCCAAACAATTTCAATCCAAAAGCGATTGGGATGATTGGCCTTCGTATTCAACCTCAGCCGTCCTCAATGGTTGACCAAGCGAGACTAGATTGGCTTTTGTTGTATGGTATAGTTCCTGAATGATGACTGCTTTCTTCTACATGATTGGGCCTGCTTGAAATGGGTTGGAGAGATGTTTCCGACACTTTACTTTACATAATTTGAGATCGACGTTCCGTACCGCATAGCAAGACGGCATCTCGTTGAGACTATCTAACATGAATCTGGAAAGTGTTCGCTCAGACATCAATTTCGCGAGCCATAGTAGATTGCTGGAAGGCGCCCCGGGAACGCATGGTCAGTACACCCGTATACTGGGTCGTTCGTGACGAGCCCTCCCCCATCAAATATGAAGCCACCGATTCACCGCGCAGGAACCGGTTCGCTCGGTATGAGGCGTCTACAGTTCATTTTCGTGGGATGTGACCTTTCGTAGTCTTGAATCCGAAGGGTAAGACATGCCGTGGGGAGCCTCGCGGCTTTTGTAACGTTGGGCAATTCGCAACTCTATCACCCGTGGGACAGACCCGCGAGACGAGTCTCCGGTGTTGCTTCGGCTCTGGCTCTGGCTCTGACTGATCGTGCTGCGGCCAGGCACAGCGCGTCAATGACGTTTCTATTCTGCTACAGACAGATTCGAAATCTCTTTCACCTCATTTCTCCTTCTCTCTCGTCATTGTGTCCCTGACCTATCCCACAACCGACTAGCCTTGTCAGATAATATGCCAGCGCTGTACATCGTCCCGACGCCAAGTTGACAAGGATAATGTTATCATTGGCTTGTTTATACATTTACTGGTGGCTCGAAAAGAATTCCTGTCACGGCCATTGTCACCAATAAATTTGTTTTTTAAGCAAGGATAAGCTAACAGGTCATCACCTATAAGCATATCCTAAGCGTAGATAGGTTTAGACTCCCAGAGACTATCTTCACAGAAACCTCGAAACAGGTCAAGTATAATAGCCCGCAAGTCGTTTGACAAAAATGATAATAGTGGAGGAGAAAAAAACAAGTTGACTATGTCGTGATGAAGGGGGAAAAGAGCAGGCGACTGCCACTCATAAGCAGCAAAGATTTTTAAAGATGGTCATTTTCAGCATCTCAGAAAGGTGAATCCCTGTGCAAATATGGTGAAAATATGAGCAAACAGTAATGAAGAAGGTGAACAAAAGCGTTACTAACTACAATAAGTTAGTCATAGA
This sequence comes from Talaromyces sp. F31, assembly GCA_037356135.1. NCBI lineage: Eukaryota > Fungi > Ascomycota > Eurotiomycetes > Eurotiales > Trichocomaceae > Talaromyces > Talaromyces sp. F31. Next base: position 3,994,568 of record JAYXSF010000034.1, read on the forward strand.
TAGAATTGACCCCTCCACCAAACTCTCTAGCAATCTAGAATGACAGAACACAGCAAGAGTGTCGGTAACTTGGTTCTATAAAGACATTCAGAACCATGATCTCTGAGAAAGCACAGGATTTCCGTCTTCCAAGAAAAGCAGAGCAGACAGTTACACATACATGTAAGGTACTACGGTGCGTCGGATCTACACAGCCAATTGAAATAACGTATAATTAAAGCGCGAGACCGATTCAGAATGAACTGCAGTTTGGGAAACTTGGCTTGACCTAGTATGCTCAGCATGTGCTCAGCATGGCTAGGCAACAATTTAGGAGAAAGTGTGGGGGGAAACTGAATGACATCATGTCTGAGTTTGTTCATATATTATAACTATAATTTAGATTCTAGACCGTAGAGCTTTGAGGGTCGAGCCAGGCACTTTTTCTATAGAGATCGGTAAAGAAGGGAGCAGACATGGAAGGTTCTAGAAGTAAATAGGAAGTGTCCATCCATAATAGCTTAATGTAGTTAGTGTGGACTTTAACATAACAAAGCAAGGATAGGGTGGTGAGTTAACTAAAAGTTAATTCTAGATTTCAGCCAGGCGGCGGCGATCTGCAATAGACTAGATAACGAAGTATCCTATTTGGATTTAGCCGCCTAGTTAACTTACCGAGAATTGAAGTACCTACACGGAACCTGAGCCAGACCATTGAGCATCTGAGATATTACTCCGGTATGACCGTTTCTGAGGGTCGTTTTTCTCAGATACCGTTCGAGTCCGTCACAGACCACTGGCTGCCGAAAACCGATGTGTTCAAATCTTGGGAACGGTTTTTGTGGATTAAGGGCAAACCTGGCGCCGGCAAATCTATAGCATGAGTCACCTGCAATCTTCGTGATAACATCTGGCAGCCGCTCAAGTTGTTCTGGGCTGAGTTCAGGCATCAAGAGAGGCTGATAGCAGGCATCAAAGAAGTCAAAGTACGGGGCCAACTTTAATGACGTGGCTTCTCCCCTCGCGATATTCTCCATGTTCTTCTCATATGCGACAACCTTGGCGCCGGCGGCGACCAGACCGAGCACACTACTGACGAAATTCCATCCCGCACCAACAACAAAGATCTCCAATGTATTGCTCGTGATCGTTGTCCCCGGAAAGTCCTTCTCGAGTTGTGTGATTTTCTTGGTGTCTCGCATGGGCATTTTCAGAATTTTCGCAACGTCCGCGTCAATCTTCGAAATCCCGGTGGAACGTGACTTTCCGCTCATTATGACAGCAGCTGGAGTGTTGTAAAACTAGATGTAGGAGGAAAGGATGTCAAGAGAAAGTTGAAGAATGAAAGGTATGTCAGGATATGAAGAAACAAGAGCAGCTTTATATAGCACTGCTTATCATGGACCAAGCACTGCCTCTTCAAGACGCTGCATAGGGAGTGGTTGTGGATAAGGCTATGTTCAAACTAGCTGGTTCATACCTTTTTTCTGCACAATCCATTTTTCATTTCGTCGAACCGAGACAGCCGCCATAGAAATCCTTGTTCAGCTGAAAGTCTGGAGCTTGCTCATCCACAGATGTCGGTGAAGAGCTAGATTGAGTCTTTGGCCTGACTCCCAAGAGTCTAATATCTAGCCTAATCTGGATAGGATGGTCACTTCTACTTTTCCACAGAGTGGTATCATGCAAGACGCAGATGTTAGGGGAAGGGAAATATCCCCCGGTCTGAAATCCAGACCTTTGACTTGCGCATATAGCTTCGCACCACAACTAATCACCATATATTACCGCTTGCAATCAGAAGTTTCCTTGAGAACGAGGCTATTCTTACTTGAGCGGATTTCCAACATTGTGCTCTGGTACAGAGAGCGGATTGCATTCCTAATTACCACCCATGCTACCACCTGAGCGATTGGGTGAATAAGTGGATCATGCTGCCAATATTGATTTATTGATCCGCTGTAGAAACGCCTATGGGTTTGCCTAGGTTAGCTGCTTAAGGAGATGCATAGCTTGATCCTATTCAATGACAAATACCCGGGCGAGCAATGCTATCTCGACTAAATCAGGTTCTGCATAAGCATGCAGCAATAGTGCGTAGAACAGCTTCAGTACGTTGTCTAGGCTTAAAATGCTTGGTTAGTGTTACGGCGCAGATACGCTGGAGTGAGGTGTCAAAGATGGAGACGACCGCATCAGCAGTAACGAGAAAGTTTCATATGCAGCTAATTCCGGAATTGGTTCTTTTTCATCCGAGCAACGGGCGTATCGCTATGTCTTTTCAAGATTCCTCATCTCCTTGGTTGATCGTTTCGTTCGTAAGATACAGAAGGTAGACACCTGCAGGCTATTATGCGGACTATTACGACCCGCACTACCATCTACGAGCTAAGTCAGCTAATGCATACGAGACCCTGCTTTTTCAAGCCCGCAATTGTTCTTGAAAATGGGGGCCTGGTTAGTGCCGATTCAAACACAGTGTGCTGCTCGACTAAGCGTGCAATAGAGTTTTGGTTGAGCTGATATGTTCCCTATCTCTCATACAAGATCTGGCGCTGATTAGAAATCGCATCTTACTGGTGGCCGCGGAAGAGTTTTTTTCCCTAATTTTAAAGAAACGACGCCTTGATCTACAGTACTATTCGAGCTCCATTGGATAGCTGTCCTTCATCTTTCGCATTGTTCGAACGTCTAGCACCTACGAACATTTTCCTAGCATCTTGCAGGCAATGTTGAATGCCTCCTCCCACCCATCAGGTTGTGTTTTCGGTGACGTGGTCCAGGGATCCCACCACATACCAGGGGAAGTTACGGGGTCTTCGCTTATATCCTTTTGAAAAATGGTGGAATGACCTGACAACATCGGATGGCTGGAGATGATACCGGTACTGCCCTGGGCAGCATCGTTCTCATGAATGTATCCATTCTCGATTAGCCCATTGATGAGCTGCGTCCTCCTCGTCTTTCCTATCGCGTTTACGAGGAAGTCGACGTCCGACATATTGGCCATCGGTTCACCATTTGAATCATGAATCTCAAGGATAAGTTTTTCACCGTTGAGCGAGGCCTTTTTCAAGCGGCCTTGTATTTGTCGACGTATAAACCTTCCCTCCAACTCGAGCTTTTTGCTGAGTTGTGCCGCTCGCAAGTCTTGGGTGGGTAAAACGACTTGAAAGAACTGACCACGATAGCCGAGTGATGCTGCAAGGTATATGAGGCGCTTAACCATAGGGCCATTTCCATTTGTGATGATGGTAGCCTGATCTGGGTTCTGTTCGACGAGAAATTTGATCTTATCCTTCAGCACTGTATCGTCTTCTAGGCTTAGGTGCCAAGGTTCATTGATTCGAAACGTTATTTCCATTTCATAGTCTCTTGGTCCGATGGCGTAATCCCTTATCAATCCATTCTCAGGAGCTTTCTCGTCGAGAAACTCCGTTATCGACTCCATTGCGTGGCGGGAAGGAGTCCCCCATTCTCCATCTTGTTGGTGTTCGTTATAAATATGAATGAAAAGGTGAGGACTGATATACTGTATTTCGCGTCCAGGGAATCTGATGACCTTCACAGTTTTGATGGCATTCTTGTATTCCCATAGCATGAGATCGGATACATAGCCTAGAAGGAAATGATGTTTCATACTCCTCTGGGCAGGAAGAAGTGAATCCGGAAGTCTGAGCTTCTTCTCTGGAGTGATACGAATGATTTCCAGATTCGGTTGCAGTAAATCGCCTAGATCTGACTCACAGCTTAGAGCGATCGCTCCACCCCCAACAATTCCGATGCGTGGGAGAGTACGTGATGGAAATCCTGAAGCGGCATGTGCTCGCTGTAAAGCAGAGGCCGCCTCGATAAACTTCTTTGTATCTTCGGAACCCAATAAGAATTCTTTCAAAAATCGATCATTTCCGATGAGATGGCTCAAGCCCGATTTCTCCAGATTGAGTTGACTGCCTGTCATCAAGAAGACTGGCTTATTATTCTTAAGCCACGATGCTACCATGTCGACCGTTACTTCTTGATATATCACTTCAAGCACTCCAGCAGCAACCATATACTCAAGAATGCCCTCCTTCGTCTCAATCACTTCCCTTTTCGACATTTTTTCAGCATCAGGAAGGTCTCTGTATGCCTGCAACCCTTTAGATCTGATAGATCGACGTTTTTTACTCAACGCGTGGTAACCAGGAAGGTTCATGATATCTCGGGTCTCGCTTGGTAATCTCTCAAGATGTTGAGGGGTAAAGTCGGGCATTAGGTGAGCCAGTCCACAAGCATGATAGAAGTGTAAAATATCGTCTTTCATCGTCCTTCCAATCTGTCCCGCACCAAATTTCTCACGGGTCATTTCGTATGCGATGACCTTCGCTCCAGCGGCCACAAACGCAGTTGCATGCAAGGGAAACTCCCATCCGGCACCCACGACAATGATTTCTGATTCAGCGTCCCTTGTGACGATTCTCCCAGGGAAATTCTCGTTAAACGGAGCCTCCAAGATGTTGGCTCTCTTCGGTAATCGCATTATTTCTTTCAGGCGAGCATCGATGACTTCAATCCCGGTCGAACGTATTTGTTGATTCATGGTCTTGGCAATGCAAAAACGCTTTGGAATACTGTGCGTGATCAGGATGGTCAACCGGACTTTGGAAGTAAGTATGTGTGAAAATATGGAAGTTTTGCCCGGCAGAAGGGCAAGAATCCCGAGTCCAAGTATGTAGTAAGGTATTATATTTTTATGTCGCTGTCTAGTCGGCTGACATGGCAGTAGCACATCCTGTGGGTCCAAATGAGCTTGTACGAGCAGATGAAATCGAGTTCAGTTAGTTCGACCTTCTTGCATGCAAGCCAAATTTCAGCCAGGACCTAGACCGGGCTGCTCCCGTTTTGAGAGTCTCCGGTCAGACCATAAGAGCCAGATCTAGTCATTGCATACGATGTCCATAAAGGTGCTCAGGACTCCATCATTGGAGCTAGTGGGCATGTGAGTAAGTGCACTGTCTCACGATACGTCAATCTTCGAATCAAGTGGGGATCCTGATATGGCACTGACATGGCAAAGAATGATTACAAGAGAGGTCTCGCTTTTCGAGCAGGTTATTACGACCCACTTCACCACCTAAGCGTTGGCTGGCAGGCAAGGCTTACGGATATGAGATTTTGCTTTCCCCGGCTCGTAATAGTGAATCAAAAAGGTGGACCAGTTTAGTGTGCTGTTCATCTAAACGATGAAGCAGGGGAGTCCACATCTAAAAAGGAATCAACATATTATCGCACGAATCAATGTTACCAGGGAGACCACCAAAGGTCTCAACCACTTGTCCCTATGATCTCCCTGACCCATATCTTACTGCTTTTCTTTAGTACAGCAGACCGAGCCCGGTGCGATGGGCTTACGTACAGCGTTAAACTCTGGCCCAGGAGGTAAAGTTTCTCAAAGCGATCCCAAAACCAGTCTGCATCATCACTTCTCAACATCAGTTCTGTCGACGGGGAAATACGTGGCAGAACGTACCCGGTAAGTACCCAGCAAGTCCGTTCTCCTTGTGCGGTCTGCATAATGAGATCGCCGATGTCGAAAGACCCGCATCCTATCGTGCAATTTGTATCGAAAAAATCAATCCTGAAGGTAGTTCTCGGTCATTCAAGCTCCTCTGCAATCACGAACAGGAGTAGTGTTACAATTGTATGGGCTCATTCGAACCATTGTCTTGATACCAAGCAGCCCACACTATGATCTCGTCACCCTCAATTGGAATCCTCCCACCGAGCGAGGCAGCATGTGACCTTCTTTTCACAACTGTCATGTTAGAAGATGTATAGCGCCAGTCTAACAAGGTTCAATTTTGTACCAGGTGAAATTATGAGCTCCTTTATAATTCTTTCCTTTCCTTTTGCTTGTGTCACTGTCTAGTCCTCAACCTAATCACATCGCGGCATCGCAGATGAACATTGGATGTGGGTCAGCCTACCAACACATTATGTCCATTCGATTCGCCGTATATACGTTGTTAGCTCGCCTAGGATGATTGCTCAATGACCTCGTGCATGGTTTACCCGTATCTCACTAGTTTAGGGGCCCGCGCGAGCAACCCCGTTCCAAGTGGGTGCTGCATATGCATACAGTAGTAGTGCGCAAAATAGCGTTTCGACGGCCTAGAATGCTAGGTTGATTCTCCAATACAGGTACGCTTGAGTTGGGAAAAGTTCAAGATTATGACGAAAAACGATTATATGCAACTTATCGCAAATGGTTTTTCTAGTGCTTGCCTTCTCAACTCGGATCGATCGGCAAGTCTTTTTGCTCTTATTTTCAAGATTCCTCATCGCCAGAGTCGCCACTAGTACTATCGACATCTCCTTGGTTGATCGTTTCGCTTGTAAGATACAGGAGGTAGACAACTGTGAGTGCACCAGCAAAAAAGCCGGACGCTTTGTTCCTCAGTGATCCGCCCAAATGCCATAAGACTACATAGTCTAGCGCTAGCATCAAATTCTTGGGTATGTGCAGACTCCTCTACTTTGTTCACCCTGCTTATTGGTGGGTGCCTTAACTAAATATGATATCGTTGCTTAGGGAGAAATGAAGAGATGATAACGAATCATGCTGGGTTTGCTTTTTGCTTTTCGACTGCGACTTGTTATACACGAGAACCTGGCGATGAAGGATGCAAGTCGCTATCTGCTGGACGGTAACAGCGACAGAGGGTCTTGGGATGGGTCTCTGGATTTCAAAGCCCATTTGTTTAAGATCTTCCTGGTGTATTTCTGTCAAAGCCCACGACAACACGTCATATTCTTGCACTCCCCCTGGTATTCTGACTCCCCCTGGTGCCTTCTCGTTTGCCGGCATGGTCTCTGTATCGCTTGGGGCCAGGCTGTGACCTGGTACGATCCAGTTATATTCGCGACCATCGTGCAGGAAGCGACCTGCAATATTTTCCACCTGCTTGGTCGGATATGAAGTCCAGAGAAGTCCATCAATGCCACATATCTAGAAGTATGGAATCAGCAAGCGATGATATATGGGTAAGCTTGAGGAGATACCGTTATAGAAGACCATCGAATGTCTCGAGGAATCAGCTGGTATTTTTTCAAATCAACTGGGGGTTGATTTATCCATTTGTCTGTATAATACTGGAGCTGACCCGTGACAGGCATTTTGCGGAAGAGGTTTTGATCAACGTTGTAGAGATATTGGTGCCGAACGTTGCAGTAGTCGAGTGACTGGTTTGGAACGAGTTAAAATGAGTGTTTGAGATCATCAGCTACCTATAATGAAGATCTATTTATACTTCTTGAGACTAAGTAGGATCAATATTCGTGTCCGAGGATGACGCCAACAATCTTAGCACCCACTTATACAGTTGCATGAAAGAGCGGCTGTCGCTTTGCTTTTCCGAGCATCGATACGAGTTGACTGATTACTCCACCTGGAGCAGGGTCCTCCTTATGTGAGGCTTACAGGAATCTTGCTCCCTCAATCAATCTTCGTCGGCTGTTATTCGGTCAAGTCACTTCTATAGAGACATATGTCGGCTCGTTAAACCCTGTAAGCAGTCTCCAGCGAGGCGTATTCGTCGTATTTATCATCTTACACAGTCTAGTCTTGTCAATCGCTATTGTACCTGGATAATAGTCCAGAACAAACTCTACCATCCGTTTCTGTCTAGCTTTGGGGTCTGTGACCACCTAGCTGAACCAACGGTATGAGCGTACGTGCCGACAACTCGAAGACCAGATCCCTGTTGCAGCTTGCATAGATAGTCATTCTCATCGATCTTTGGGTTCAGCTATGCGAAAAGGGCTGTTAAAGGCTTGGTTCTCCTAACTCGCTGCTGGCATGGATGCAAGCCAAAGCTAAATTAGACTCTAAAATGCAAGAAGCATAGCCATAAACGAGATATGTATGCACCTCCCCATCACTATCTCTGACTAGTTGTTTACGCCATTTCTGCAGTCTTGAAATCTGGCCCCTTATTTATGTGTATGGTAATCTACGCACAGGGATATCCAAATTGGTTTCCTAGTGGCCCTGAACTGCGGTGAGTCGTTCTGGCAATTTCATACGTCGAATGCAAGCCAATTCTGCATTAGTATGCGTGGTTTTATTTTAGGTTTCTTTGATGTCTCGCACGATCCAACTCCCAATTCAGAGACCGTGACCTAAATCACTTTTATACCCTATCCCTTCAACAATCCGTTGTCTTGATTGGGAACGCTAGATCGAGTCATGGCTCATGGAATTGCTTCGATACAGTTCGATTGACAGCAGCACCAATAATCACGATGCTCGTATACACTAGCGCTAGTGATAGCAGAGCAATACATTGCCCAAAGAGACCACGAGCTGGATTTTTCAATGCTATTCTTCCTATTCATTACAGCCTCTCGTAAGATAACCTGTGCCACAACCGCCGCTGACCAGCTGTATACGCTATTCCAGCAATACCTGATTCTGGCCCCTGGTCCTTGAGTGAGCCCAGTGCTGCAACTAACTCACTTGATCCAGTCTAGGTCTTCTACATCAAATAAATCACTCAAGTTGCCTTTCTCTTTCCGCCGCTGGATGCAGATCCATAACTCATCTGTAGACCAAGCGTTCTTATTCGCTTTGATCTTCAATATACTTTGATAGACGCTTCGAAGCTCATCTGGCGTCAGTCCTCTTTGCAAGCGAACCTCTAGAGCTTCCTTGCCTCCATCTTCCAAAAGGAGTCTCTCCACGCGCACATGTCCCCACTGTATATCAGGTCTCTCGATACGTATTTCTGCCCTCGCCCCTTGCAAAGTAAGAAATGTCCCTTGTGCAAAGTGTGAACGTTCTATGTTTCCAGTGTACGTCATATGCCTAACTCGGATCCCATTATTCAGCGGTTCGTCGATGGACTATGATATAGGTTAGATACGTAATTAGATCATTCTATCTCAATGGAAGGAGCTCACCGGCCCTTGCGAGAGGAGTTGAGAAGGGGCATCAGACAGATGCCATCCCAAATAATCAGACAAGGCTGATAACCATGGGAAGCAGCACATATTACCTATCCGTACTAACCTTAGTCCAGGTTCTGAAAGCCGTCTATGCAGTCTGGTTTAAAATGTTGTGGGGTGAATATAGGCTCTATTTCGGGGGTCTCGGCTGGCCAGGTTTCTTGACACCGGTAGTATCGTATGCTCCTCTTCCCATAATTCAGTAAAAGCAATGACGTTTGAGTCTATCCAAGCCCTGGGACCGGTAACTTGAATTGGTCCGCATTGAATTGCGGTGAACATGGGACAAGGCTGGCATCTTATAGATGCTTTGCTACGTGTATATACCTAGGTCGGCCTGCCAGTGTTATTCCGCTATAATTCGTCTTGTTCTGTTCCGTTCCGTTCCGTTACGTTTTATTCCGTTCTGCTATTTTGCTCCTATAAATTTGATCTGCCGATCTTTTACACCGCTCTAGATAGTTCTGTTCTGTTCAGTTCCGTTCCGCTCCGTTCTATTCTGTTTCATTTTGCTTTTTCCTGCTCAGTTCATTTTTTTTCGTATTAATTTTATCATTGCACATTTGCTTCTACTATTGTGGGATTGGTTTCATTTAAGACTTCAGGCTTTCCTTAAATATCGATAAACAATGTTTAGAAGGCAGGATTATGTTAAACATAGAATGGTTTTATGTGGAAATTGCTGCCCAAATGCGTCTCACGTGTCATGAGGGGCCTTGCCCCACGTCGACCATATTCAGAGAACTCTTTGCGAGACAGCATGGAAAAAATGCGAACCTACAATACCATACCTTCTACGAAAAGCATAATTAAAACCTGATATTCGCGGATTTGCCTCCGAACAGCGATGTCAGCCACAATGGCTGCGAATCAATCTTACTCGAGGATATCACTGGAAACGGAAGAAAATGAGGAGATTTTGAAGAAGGCTGAAGAGGTTTGTCACTCATTCTCTTGTTTAAATCCATTCATTTGTTCTAACTGCTTTATATGCAGTTAGATGCACGATTTCAGGAATCCCAAGTTGAAGTTGAACGCCAATGGACATCGTATACGGTAAAACTGATGCCAGGTCACCCAGCCGACCGTCTGATCGTTTTTCGTCCCCAGCAATCGAGAAAGCTCCTGGGATGCATTAGAGTATACAAAGCGGGGACCACTACAAAGATATGGGACGTATATGACACAGAGGGCACATTCATAGGCATAGTCCCAAAAGATTGTACATTCGAGGCGATGGTGGTGGATATCAAATTGATCACTCTGAAGGAGACTCAGAGTTGAATATCATGGGAAGCCGGAACTTGTCTCCTTCTAGTACGGCCACTGTTCGCGGGATTGACAGGATCAGTGACGCGACATGATCTTGCGTTGGAATCGTAAGGATCGCAGAATGTTGCTGAGAAGCGATTGAATTCTTGTGCAGCTTGTAGAAATCATCAAGCAAATCTGGGGGCACAAGAAAGGCCATCTCAAGTGGTTTGTTGGGTGTTGGATTGGGCTCCATATTGTCCTCGGTGATTGTCGAATTTTGGTCAAGGGCATCATGGGCGTCGCCCTCATGTGATTGAGCTTCTAGTTGATAATTCATGTTAAGCCCGTGTTTGAGTAGAAAGTAACTTTACATACCAGTTTGCACTGTTTTCGTAGCAACTTGGTAATTCGTGTTGGCTTCCTGCCGTAGGCCCGGTTGATTGTCAGAATTGTTCCACAGATTGGAAGCCTTTTTACATAGCGAGTCTGGAAATTGCATGGTTTTGGACCATTTCGTCAGATCCGCATAGAACGGAGGGTAGTTGATCTTTGGGACACTCGAGATAGCATATTTTAGGATACAAAGGAAGAGAGTCTCATTGCCTGCAGTTCCATGGACTTTCCAGGCAAACCTTCGTGCAGCTGTTCGTACATGTACCTGCGTTCTCGAATTCCCTATCGGTTTGCTGCTGTTCAGCAAACCCTTCCAAGCAGTCAATTGCCGTATTTGGGTAATGCTCAAGGGATCGGGGTCTCCGCTGGCAAAAGGAAGGACCAGCTGCTCGAGTCTTGCGCAAAGACTTGTAAAATCATTAACATTATTCATATTGGGCGATGGTATGCGTAGTTAGAAGACGGAACAGAACAGAACAGGATGGAACAGATAGGACAGAATATCAAGTTTTTCAAATTTTGACCTTCAACCTTGGCGCCCTTTTCATTGGCTAGGTTTCTTGATTTGTTTCGGTTCCGCTTTATTGCTCCCGAATAAGGTAAGCGCGGTCGGAGACTGCGTCTACTAAACAGTAGCACAGGTATCGTACTTTCGTGGCACGACAACTCCTTGGATAGTGCAGACAGGTCATATACACTAGAACAGGGGCCTAAGCGAGCAACCTTACTATGTCCTGCCTATGCATTTAGCGGTAATGATGATCGTGCAGTATCTGATTCATTATCTAAATTTCCGAAATTGGTTTCGTAGCGCGCTGGAGGTGATGCAAACTGACAAGATCTCCAAACAATCACGAGGAGCTCGCATACACGACCCAGAGGATCGTCGTGAAGGGCGGAAGAATGAAGTCTACTCAAAAGACCTATCCGCTCTTAATCAAAGCTAAACAAAGTTATCTCGAAATATCAAAGTTCCTCGCATCTGCTTACGTGAAGTTTGGTATTTCTTCTGGATCAATACTCTGGCATGCTCCTATCCAAAGTCTACTAGTCTGCGTACTTCCCGCAGGTTCGCTACAGAGAACAACGCTCCGCGAGTGCGGACCGACCGCTTGTTGAATTGTTACGGTACGTACGAAATATACTTTTTTACACTAGGCTTAGAGCTAGTGCCTTCACAGTGGGGCCAAGTAAAGCAGAGTAGCAACATGAATGTTACGAATCAACCTGCATGACGCTAAAATACACTATAGCCAAGAAGGAAAGGTCACTTTGGATTTGCGAGCATACGATGACAGGACCAGTGGAAGGATGTCAGGATGAGACACCTCGGTATGGAACACGCACCAAGTCACGTGAAGATAAGAAGGATACACAATGAGCTCGGCTCATTGGACAAGGAAAGATATACCATCTACCATCTACCAAGAGTGGTAGACGGTAGACGGTAGACGGAACATGGAGGATTGGATATATAAGGACGCTCTTTTACCATTGTGTATTTAGTTCGTCATAGTTCTTTGACATAAGTCACTCGAATACCACAGTGAGAGTCAGTAAGGCATTCATACTCGTACGGGCACCAGACTGTACGGGGGATCTCTTCTATCTTAGTTACGTTTACCAAGACTTCTTTTGCCAGTTCGACTATTGTTACTTCGTTTACTCAAGTCCCTCTATCGACTATCGCATCGGAACCTTTGTGTGGTTCAACTAAGCCTAAAGTACCTCGACACAACGCTGTTTAACTAAGGTGGATCCATGTCCGTGACATGAAGGAGGTATCGAATCTGTCTGTACTCTGAAGGTGCAAACTACTGTACATCAATTGGGGAATGTATGGGAGATTCCAACCTGGATACGATATGCCGTGACATCGTGTGTATATGTTTCTCCATGCAAAGACATCACAGAGAAAACAGTGAGTCTTAGTGAAAGAAGAATCTACGACGTCTTGAAAATAGTTTTTTTGCAATCTGCGTTCCCTCATCTGTCCTGTGCGTGCACGCGATTGCGGACGGCGGGTGACAAGTCCTGAGTTGTGTAATTGGTACCTACACTTGATTGCAAAACCAGTGCGCGTGTCACGGATCTGGATCCACCTTAGTTAAACAGCGTTGTGTCGAGGTACGTTAGGCTTGGTTGAACCACACAAAGGTTCCTGGTCGATAGTCGATAGAGGGACTTGAGTAAACGAAGTAACAATAGTCGAACTGGACGATGGAAGTCTTGGTAATCGTAACTAGGATAGAAGAGATCCCCCGTACAGCCTGGTGCCCGTACGAGTATGAATGCCTTGCTGACTCTCACTGTTGTATTCGAGTGACTTATGTCAAAGAACTATGAAGAACTAAATACATGATGGTAAAAGAGCGTCCTTATATATCCAATCTTCCTCGTTCCGTATACTTTATATTGTATACTTTAAAAGTAACAAGTATAAAGTATACGATATCTTTCCAATGATATCGTGTTGTTTAGTATACTCGTTATCTTATCGGATAACAGTATATTATTCCTGTCCTCACGTGATCTGGTGCGTGTCCCATACAATTGTAACCTGATTTCACTTATTGCCAGTGGTTGGTTCTCAGTTAATCCGGTACAAGCGCATACCAAAGTGAGCCTTTCCTTTCTCGCGATAGTCCCTTTTAGCGTCATGCAGGTTGGTTCGTAACAGTGCGCGCTTTACACACTTCGATTATTAAACACGTTTCACCCTAACCCATATCCGGGAAAGTTCCGGATTAACAATATTCCAAAAATTTTACTGTATCGTATCTTACTGTAAGAATAACATGACGTTACTTGAAATCTTAATACAATAGAAAACAGTCCCTGGGTCGTTTTTGCTGGAACCTTCCATACAAGCCAGGGGACATAACCAGCTATCAACATCCTGATTACCTTTATATTCCTGACTTACCACCTACGTTGGCAATAACAGCCTAATTTAAGTTACACAGGACACAACTAGGTAGAGCACCGCTACATTATGACTCTATTCATTATTCTTCTCGGCTTGTTGGCAGCACTTTTCCCATGCTATTGATTTGAAGAAGTGTTCTATTAGTGTAATGCCACATTCATGAAACAATAGGTTGATCGATGGCATATTCTGCCTTGAGGAGAGGGGTTTGTCTCTTCAAACAATGAACTAGCTTCTTAAAAAACGTGGGAACGGACTTCGTTGTATGCCCCTACCCCGGCTAATCTCGACCGCTAGACGCCATCTCTTTATTGTCCTTCCTCAAGTCTTCTCAATGCTGAACGTTCATCCTCCTTGCCTCGGCCGGCCCGTTTAGGCTGTAGTAGGAATTATTTCGAAGCCCCTGTCCCAGGCTTCAGTAAGAGCCGTAAGTTAGTTAGTTACGGAATTTTACATGACTCAGCAACTGATTATTTGTATTATCCCCACGTGGGCACGGTTCCGCCTATTGAAGATGCGGAAAATCGTGTAGATCAACCTTATTGGCGGACAACTATTTCTTCTTACATAGCTCTAAAAGGAACTCGAGAGTCTCCTCATGGAATGACTATGAGTAATTACGCTACATCTTAAAGAGCGGGAGCTGTCGCCTGGTCATCTGAGCACGATTGGAGGATATCGGTCAAGTCTGCTGGAATTACATTGCACTAAAGGATACTTCATCGCCAAAGCTAACCTTCCATAATATCGCTGCGTTTGGGGTTATAAACTTCGTAGGAAGCAAATAACTTAATGTTCAGACCCGAGGTCAAGCTCCTGTACTTGGGTTTCCAGAGAATGTAGTTCGGTGTACCTCCACGAATACCCTGAAAAAGGTTGCAGCCCTGCTCTAATTCTATTCGCATTCACAGCACGTTGTAGATGACCTAGAGCGGGCAAATCCTTCCACTCGTGAGTCTCAATAGCGGATGGGTTGTCTGGTTCTGGGAGTCGTACTAGAGCCAAATGAGAGCTTGACCCCGTTGATGAATATCCACTGGACTCAATATAAAAATCGATAAGCTGGGCCAATTTGCTCATCTCTAGCAGAACATGACGCCATGTTTCAGTATTCAATTTGACCAGTACGAATGTGATGGATCGTAATGACTCTCTGGATTGAACCACGAGTGAGAGAAGATGGTGTGCAGATATAGACACGCCGGATAAATACAGAACGCGAAGACGCAAAGATGAAGAGAATCTGACAGAATCAAGATTCAGAATATCCTCGCTGCGAATTGAAAGAGACCTTAGGTTGATGGCAGGCTCTACTAAGTGAAATAAAGAGGGCGCATAGACCTCATTCGGTAGAGCAGCATTTTCCGGCAAAATAGGTTCAGGCCAATATCTTTGATAACGGCGTTCTGTATACGCACAAACAAATAATTCGAGATATCGAAGTTGCTGAAGAATATCTATGATAGATATTTGCACCGTACTGGTTTTCTTAGGAAAGAATTGGCCAAAATTGTGGGTAATCGGAAAATGAATCCCAAGTTCTTCTAGATACGGGAGCGACACATAGCGCAAAGTCATAACAACACTATGGATATACACTCCTGCCTCCTCTTGGGAAAGATAGGGTGGTGGTTCGTGGAATCTGAGCGCTTTTAGTTTGGTGAACCGAACCAAGCATGATGGAAGCATTCCAGCGAGGTCCTCCACATCAGGTCTATCAACAGAGCCTGAGTGATAGCTATTGAATTTAAAAGCAATTTGGCGGACATACATGGCATATCGACTTTGAGATATCTTCATGAGCCGAACCAAAGGTGAACTAGTAGAAGAGGCATAAAGTTTTACAATAACATGTCGGAACAGCTGCGGTGATGCGCTATCGCAGAAAGCTTTGCTGACTAGACGTAAGTTAGCTAGCCTTTGCCGAGCTTCGGAGTCGCGTATTTTGTAATACTGAGCATCGTCTTGCTCAGAGTGAAGCCAGGTATTTTCGATGTTTTCAACATAGAATGTAATCTGCGTATGGACTTTAAAATCAGGCATAACAACTTTCCCAGGTAACTTACAAGATCATAAATTTCTGTAGGGACTTGCATACTGTACAGTATCTAAGTCAGAAGTTATCCGAGATTTGAAGTATTGAACTAATATGAAACCAGCAATCGACAATCTAGGTCTCAACAGTGATGGTAGAACAGTGATGGTAGACTTGAGATGAATCTGTTGCGGGGCTACAGTAGTAAGTTAGTGCTTATAGGCGATTGAAGTAACTAACGTGATCTTTATCTTGCTGTAAATTACGGTTAGGTGAAAGTTTTGGAACAACATTATTCCGGAGCTTTTCCTGATATAGGTTAGGGTGAAACGTGTTTAATAATCGAAGTGTGTAAAGCGCGCACTGTTACGAACCAACCTGCATGACGCTAAAAGGGACTATCGCGAGAAAGGAAAGGCTCACTTTGGTATGCGCTTGTACCGGATTAACTGAGAACCAACCACTGGCAATAAGTGAAATCAGGTTACAATTGTATGGGACACGCACCAGATCACGTGAGGACAGGAATAATATACTGTTATCCGATAAGATAACGAGTATACTAAACAACACGATATCATTGGAAAGATATCGTATACTTTATACTTGTTACTTTTAAAGTATACAATATAAAGTATACGGAACGAGGAAGATTGGATATATAAGGACGCTCTTTTACCATCATGTATTTAGTTCTTCATAGTTCTTTGACATAAGTCACTCGAATACAACAGTGAGAGTCAGCAAGGCATTCATACTCGTACGGGCACCAGGCTGTACGGGGGATCTCTTCTATCCTAGTTACGATTACCAAGACTTCCATCGTCCAGTTCGACTATTGTTACTTCGTTTACTCAAGTCCCTCTATCGACTATCGACCAGGAACCTTTGTGTGGTTCAACCAAGCCTAACGTACCTCGACACAACGCTGTTTAACTAAGGTGGATCCAGATCCGTGACACGCACTGGTTTTGCAACCAAGTGTAACTTGACGCTGATTTCCGAACAAAAATTTCTTCATAACGGTTGGTTGCTCTAGCGATCGTAATATAAGAATTGTAAGAAATTTGCGGTGATCGTTTGATGTCTTGTCAGGCTGATTTATTTCGCGGTGGGGTTTAGCTAGAGTGGGGCATGAAAATGATCCGTGGCACCTTTCAGGAGACTGAATGATTGAATGGTACAGCCTATGAGGTAAAAAGTACACCGTTATGAGCTAGCCGAATTCGGCTCGAGCTAAAGCCGTCCGATCATCTTGGCCCACCCGATTTTTATAGTAATAAAGTAAGTAAATTAATAAGAAATAATAATTAGTAAATTTTATAATAGATAATATAGTTTATATTATAAATAAAGAATAGAATATAGATTATCCTAGTAGAAAGCTTAAATATTAATAGAAAGAATCTTTTCTAATAATATGCTAAATTAGATATGTCTTTAAACTTAATTTATTAAAAAGATTAAAGATATATCTAATATTTATATTTAAGAAGCTTTATTTTATAGTCTTTATAGAACTATTAAGTAGATAATTACTAGAGTTATTTTCTAAATTATAAATAAATAATTATTTAGAATAAGAGATAGATAGAATTTTAGCATCTTAGATTATATAAAAGAAATTATATTATTAGATTAATTAGCTAGATTATAATTCTAATTCTAAGTGATATCCTATAAGTTATTTAAAGAATATATTATTAATATTAAAAGACTTTTATAAGTAATATTTAAAAGTGCTAAGATTGCTTATTTAATTAAATAATTAACTTAAAGCAGCTAAGAAGGATAGATTTATGAATAATAATATTAATAATAATATACTAATAATAGATACTTATAGGTAAGCATCTAGTAAAGAGAGAATAATGTAATAGTAGTATATTTAATAAGATAATTAATAAAGTAATAAAGTTTCTACTAGGCGGTAAGAAGTTAGAAAGAGTTTTTTTATTATTAGAGCTACCTTATAATAGTGCCTAATTAGGAAAGATTAGTATATAAAGAAGAGTATATATATATACTTTTTGCTAGATGAATATCTTTTTCTTCTTCTTTTTCCCCCTTATACTGAATATTCTTGTGTATGGTGCCTTATGTACGTTATCTTAGCTAGATCAATACATCGAGCTTGACCGTTGTCACACTATTAGACTTCCGCATAACCCAACTTGGGTCGAAGGTATCGACCCAAAACCCAACCCAGCCTGGGTCCGGGTTGAATTTCTCTAACCCAGACCCAACCCAGACCCAATACTGGGGCCCCAACAAAACCCATTAAAACCCAATGTGACCCAACTTTTACATAACTTTGATCATAAAACTGCGTAGTCATCAAAATAATATACTGTATTTTACACTGGTTTTAGGTGATACTGACTATCACTACACATTCACGATGTAAATCTCCTTAAAATGTATAATATAACTTGAGATTCTTTTCGTCTGGACTTAGTTTACAATCGATTACTTATGAAAATGTTAAGAGAAAGTAGGCGGGGGAGATGGAGTTAGAAGCCTGATATCCTGGCTAGTCAATGTAGAAATATATATATCTCTCTCTCTCTCTCTATTGTAGTTTTTATAGAGATGCAAATGCAATGATAGCAAAACTTAGTGAATCTTTCTAGGTTGAAGGTATTGTTCTAAGAGTGTCGGTCTATTCTAGTCCTAGATCAGTTTAAAGAATTAGGGAAAAGTGTTATGAGCTTATCTTATGAAGGGTATTTAGATGAAGCCTTCATGATTGCTTCAGTGATTGCTTCATTTCTCACCGCCCGGCAGTATAAGTAATCGCTTCAATGATCGCCTCATTAAAGGTAAGTTACCCCTGTGAGCTCTTTCCTGCAACATACGTTAAAATTTTTGAGGATCTAAAAGTGATGTTGGGGTGGGAATTGGGGGTTTTCTGGGTTCTTTGGGTTTTAACTGGGTTATTGCTGGGTTCTTTGGGTTTTAACTGGGTTTTTCTTGGGTTTATTGGGTTCTTATTGGGTTTTTGCTGGGTTTTCTGGGTTAGGCCTATAGATAAGTGGATCTTGTAAACAAATCAAACCTGATCAGATCTATACAATATCTTATGTTCTATTTGCTTTTTTTACCCTCTACTTTGATAGTCGAACTGTCGATTTACTTTAATATTCCTAAATATTCTTACTTTATAGGTATTTATCTTCTTCCTTACCTTCTTTCTTATCTACTAGATTGATTAATCATGTCGCAAAGTCAGCACTCTGACTTCACATCCTCCTTTTATAATGGTGAGATAGATAATTTTAGCTATCTAACATCATCAAACCATCTTGCTACTCCGTCTACTAGTCAATACGCGCTTGATATCTCAGACCAAGACTTTCTACAACCGAATATTCCTCAAGCAATCCCCTCTTGCTTCACACGCGTTGGACCTGACCGAAGGAAGGCCTTTCTTCTCTATGATAGAATGGCGCATAATGACTGGGTGGACTGGTGGCTTCAGACTGATTTTGGAAGAAAGAGCAAGATTAACTGGGATTCGACACGACATGCAGAGATTTGGGGCCACTATCACCAGGTTGCTCATAGTTTAGATGGTGCGCCAAAGGTTATGTGTCAACGCTGTGGAGCTATTCTTGAGCACCCCTATACAGTTAACTCAAAGACAAAGGGCAAGATACAATATCATGGCACATCAACAATGCAGAAGCACCTAAAAACAGCTGGGTGTCTAAAGAGTGAGCGAGGGAAGAGAGCAGAGATAACTGGGTTTCTCAAGAATAGTGTATGTCTCTATATCTTTACAGTCTTTCTACTAAAGCTCACTTCTAGCTATATCTATTTTGCTAATTTAATTTATCTTAGAGAGAATCTTCTACTACTATAGCTTTCTCACAAAAAGCTTGGGAAGAAGATATCTTACAATTTCTTACACTTAATCGACTCCCATTTCATCTTATTGAGCATTCAACATTTCGACAACTTATTTCTCGGGCTCGCTCTGCTCCATCACTGCCAACAATTCCCTCTGCTGATACAATCCGCCGCCGATTAAAGAGCCTTGTTCAAGACCGGCAAGAGACTATTCTTCAAACACTACCTACTGGCTCAAAGATCTCAATCGCATTGGATTGCTGGACGTCTCCATTCTCACAGGCGTTTATGGCAATCACTGGCTACTTTATTGATGCTGATTGGGTCTATCGCGAGGTGCTACTTGGGTTTAAGCCTCTTCATGGGCCACATACTGGTGTGAATCTCAGTAACGTTGTTCTTCAAACTCTTACAGAGCATAATCTTGAATCGCGAGTCTTTGGATTAACGACAGATAATGCGTCTAATAATAAGACTATGTTAGATTCTCTTCAACAAGCTCTACCAGATGACGTTATTATCACCCAGATTCCATGCCTTGCTCATGTTATTCAGCTCAGCCTCAACCAGCTTCTTGATCGCATTAAGGCAGTCCCATTAAATGACTCTGCGGTGACAAAGTGGACAGAAAAGCAATCTGGACTAGCAAAAGCGAATGCACAGCACCAAGGGCGAGAGATATCCTATACTTTAAACAAGGTCCGGTATCTCGCAATCTATGTGAACGCCAGTCCTCAGCGCCGGGAGACATTCTGTAATCTCCAGACATCAAGCGTGAAACTAGTGCCTATCCAAGATGTGAGAACTCGATGGAATTCAACTTTTCTCATGCTTCGTCGGGCAAAGCGTCTGCGCAGTATCTTTGCGCCGTTTTGTGCAGAGTATGACTGCGAAGAGATGTTACTTCAAGATGAGGAGTGGCGTCAAGTTGACTATCTTCTTTGTATTACTGAGCCATTCTTTAACTATACAACTCAGTTATCAAAGACCCGAGACGTCACAGCTCATTATGTGTTTAAAATTTATAATAAACTCTTCGAGCATCTTGAGCAGTCAATGAAGCAGTTACAACGAAAGCGCGCTCCATGGAAGCAACAAATGCTTCATGCACTAGAGGCCGGTCGGACAAAGCTTGATGAGTACTACTCTCAAACTGATTATATTCCAGGGCATATCTATGCAGTCAGTACGATGTAGACCTCGCCACGACCCGCGGGTCACCCTGACGACCCGGACCGCGACCCGGACCATGGAGGTTCCTGGGTCATGAGTACCGACCCTGACCCTCCACGAGGGTAGGGTCGTTCATGGTGCGACCCGACCCTCAGAGTCGCGATCCGACCCTGAGGGTCGTCAAACAATGCAAACATCACCAGATCACGGGATGCATAAATCCTGTGGATTTTAGCGGTATTTTTGAGTATCTCACTTACCGGTACAACATCGGTAGGTCTCCATAGTGAGCTTCAATTACAATTACTCTGAAACAGTGCATCAAATTGAGTGGAAAGATGAATTATATAGACGCGCTATAGTAGATTGAAACTACATGTTCTACGTTTCATATCCATCAAGTAATCTGGAACGCTTGCGAACTCTACCGGACAATCGGTGCGGCATCTCTGGCAGAGACGTCGCGTCCATGTCATCATCCCGATCACTTTCCGCATCCTCGGCTACATCCCGAAGGCGTCTTTTGCCAAGTGCCTTTGCAGATGGGCCATGCGAAGCGGCTTGAAGCTCGGTAGAAGGCCCTTCGTCCTCTTCGTCATCACTAATGGGATCAATGGTAATTTGTTGCTGCGTTCTCTCTTCCTTCGCAGCCTGTATCTCCTGAGCGGAAAGATATTCAGAGAGCATGATTCGCTCCTCTTCATGGATCTCGAACCGTGATGTACACATGTACATCATCAAATCCGAGACGGTTTGAGGTTGTAGAGAGCCTCGACGATAATGGCAGATGTCTCGTGCAGAGTTGAACAGTCGCTCGACTCCTGCGCCACTGGCTGGAATCGAGAGAACATCTCGGGCAAGCCTCGCCATTGCCGGGAATTCATCTTGGTGGTATTTCCACCAAGTTCGAGGCTGGGCGTTTGGAACAGTGTCTAACAGAGAGATTAGCAAGCAGTTCACCGGGAACAAGAGACACTCACTGCTATCAAGGTACCTAGTGAGCTCATCAGACTGGTGTGGCTGTGAACTCTGACATGGCGGCAAATCGTCCCGAGCACAAGCTAAGTCAAATTCATCCGTGGTCGTACTCGTCTGGGGAGCATCCAAGATCTGCTGTTCCTGGGCAAGATTCTCCGAGTACTTCTTGAGAGAGGCCTCCAGGCTCTGGCGATAGGTGACTCGGTAATCAATTCCACCTTCCTCTGGATCCCAGTCTGCGGTGGAAAAAAACTGAAATTTGTCCTGTGGAGAAAGAACGGTGCCGATAGCGTAGAGGTCACCATCCATGTTGTCGGTGTCTTTGTAGTAGATGGAGAGCTTATGCTTGGCTGCTTCGAGAGATGCCAGCATCATCTGCTTCCACGCAATCCTCTTCCGTCTCAGTTGTCGAATCGATTTTTCGAGGTGGTCAAACAGCTTATTGTAGATCTTAAAGACCCGATGAATGGTGACATCCTTGGATTTCGAGAGAAGGGTGGTGAATCGGTGAAAAGGCTGCAGAATGTAGATCAGATAGTCCACTTGCCGCCACTGCTCCTGATTCAGGGCGAAGTACTCTTGGTCGTACTGGGAGCAGAAAGCATCGAAGGTCTGCTGGAGTTTCTTTGCGCGTACGAGCATT
Source organism: Talaromyces sp. F31 (assembly GCA_037356135.1). Lineage (NCBI taxonomy): Eukaryota > Fungi > Ascomycota > Eurotiomycetes > Eurotiales > Trichocomaceae > Talaromyces > Talaromyces sp. F31. The sequence goes on from JAYXSF010000034.1 coordinate 4,016,792, forward strand.
AAGAATGTGGAATTCCACCGAGTCGCAACATCCTGGATGGGCACCAGCTTTGGCTCCTTGGGTTGCAAGTTGTAGAATGACTCGCGGCGCTGAGGGCTCGCGTTGATGAAAATCGCCAGGCTTCTCACCTACGAATGGGATAAGGGTGATAGTATGAGAAGAGGGCCACGATGTCTCACCTGATTCAGAGTGTCCACGATCTCGTGTCGCTGCTCTCGCGCCCGAAGACTGTCCACTCGATCATCCGACCATGCCTGTTCCGCCGTGTCATTCTTGGGAGCTGCCTTCATCTTTCCAAGGAGATCCTTGAGACTCAACTGGATCACATGTGCAATACAGGGTACCCGAATGATCACGACATCGTTCGAGGACTGTTGGAGTGACTCAATCGCCTCGTGGACACCGGCCATGAGAGTCATGTTATTGGAAGCGTTGTCAGTGGTGACCGCAAGCACTCGGTCTGTGATCCGATGCTCCTGCAACAGCTGGAAGAGCACTTCGCTCAGATTAGCACCAGAATGAGAGCCATGTAAGGGTTCAAATCCAAGTAAGACCTCGTGATACTCCCAGCTTTGGTCGAGGAAGTATCCGGTAATCGCCATGAATGGCTGTCGGAAGGGAGAGGTCCAGCAATCCAGGGCCAGGGATATCTTCGCTCCAGGAGGGAGTTTGTGAAGGGTACTCTGTTGGTTCGCACGGACGAGGTCGCGAAGCTGCCGGCGCATCACCTTGGCGGAAGGAATCTCTGGCATCGATGGCGCCAGCCGGGCGTAGGAGATCAGATCACGGAACTCAACATGCTCGAGAAAGAGAAAGGGAAGATGGGATACCGTCAGGAGCTGAGCAAGCTTCTGCTGCCACACTCGTTCATCAAATTTTCGGACGATCGCACTCTGCGCCTAGGTTTCAAGGTCAGAGCTGGGATGCTCCCGGTCCAAGCCAGGTCGTGGACATACCGCATGCTCCAATGCAAGCTTGATGTTCGGTTTCTTTCCTCCCGCGGAGGCGGCTTTCCGGCAATTGATTCCATTATAGTGCTTGTTCATTGACGATGTCCCGGAATGAGCCCATCCGGGGTGATCAAGAACCTTCCGACAGTGATGGCACATCACCCCAGGCTTTCCATCTTTCTCCAACGCGACTTGGTCAAAGTGGTTCCAGCACGGCGCAGCTCGTTTCGCATCCCACGAGATCGGTTTCTTTTTCCCAAAATCAGTCCGATGCCACCACGTCACGAATTCGTTGCTCATTTCCGGGGCGTAGACGATGAAGGATCTGACCCGGTCAGGACACATCCGAGGAAGGTGATCCGGTGCCGCTCGAGACTCAGACGACGGAGGGCAGGTATCGTGGCCTCCCGACGGTATCGGGGAGTTGAGCTGACTTGGGCCATCATCAACAACGTATTCAAGACAATCGGAAGGCGGACCCCCTTGATCAGACGAGAATGTGTCAGAGAACTGGGACATGATGAAGATGCGTAGAAAAGGAAGACTCACCACGTCTCCTTTACAGCGCAGCAAAGAACTTGGGGTGAAAGTTCTCGCAGTGCGGTCGCTGTGACAAATCACACCAATTCAGGAGATATGTCAGATTTCTGTTCGTAGAATGAGGATACCCGTAGATCGTATTGTTTTCTTCCGTCTGTCGACAAAAGTGCGTTCATGAATGAGTATGTTGAAGACACTGAATGGCCTTCTGCCATATGTTGACCCCTTCTATCTAACCATCGAGTCAACCTCTGATTACTCCGAGGAAGTCGAGTCTCATTGACAATTTCCGATCGCGCTTGAGTGCGCACGCAAGGAGTCACCATGACAGGTCACATCCGATAGCCTCATGTTAATTGGCTAGAACTGAGGTTCGTGAGCGGGTGAACCTCAAGGTCAACCTCAGGGTCAACCTCGCGGGTTGCGACCCTAGGACCTTGGTCGGGTATCCATGAACGCAATCGGTATGTTTTGCTCAATTTTGACATGGCATAGGTGTCGAGGGACTGGATACTCTATGTCAACATGATGGAGTCGGGATTGTGGGAGGTTTGAGGCGAAGAACCAAGAAGATCAAGTTTCTCCCGATTATAGCGCGATCTCCTATAACAATGTAGTCTGTAGTATATATATATATTCCCATCATTACATGCCTGTCTCCCCAACCCTTCACAAGACACGCGATATTAGTCCTTCGTATACCAACAAGGAGTCATATTCAGTATCACTATCCCAAGAGACTTCTCCAGAAGATAGGTTTCATTAAATTACGCAGAGGATTGGTAGAAGAAGAAGAATTTCTGGTTGGACATACCGTCACATACGAAACAGGTATCAGATACAGGAATTTATGAATATTTGTCAGCAGATTTATCCATCCTAATCAGGGAAAGCGCAGAAGATTTATGCATATGCGGGTCGTGAGGGTCGCTTGGCGGGTGACCCTCCAAAAATTCTATGACCCTGAGGTGCGGTGAGGGTCGTAAGTGTACGACGCTACCCTCCGGAGGGGCGGGTCGCGGGTCGCGAGGAGGGACCCACGGTCCGGGTCATGGCGAGGTCTAGATCTGACGCTCAGTGGTCCGTGCAGATGAAATCAACAGTGAGCTTTTTCCGCTTTAAGAGTACTGTACATAGCCTTAGCCCTGGAGCGTTTACAAGATTCAGAGTAAGACGATGGAGACATTGGGAACTTCTGAAAAGACCTTGATTCGCTTAATCTTGCTCTTGTACGACTTCCTTCCGTATGAGTGATGGTGGATGTACACAACTATTGAACATAAGAAATAAGATCTCCTAAGAACGACTTACAATAGCGTGTATTCGATATCAATAAGATTGTGAAGATTGTCTATCCCATTTGAAAGCTCTTCTAAAACACTTGGAATGCGTTTAACATGTCGTCCCTTCCGTGTTACGAGGTCATCTAAATTTGAACTACCCAGGCATATAACGATCTGGGGAAAGTCGTAATCTTCGCAAGCTATACTGGCGACGAGAACTCCCAGTATTCCTTGGAGATGCTACTGTAATAGTCTGCGCTTGGCCAGTCCTTGGTCTAATAAAACATCCTGACTGAATTTGATGCGGCCTTCCTTTCAGTTTGGTACAGTATCGAACCTGCAGGGCCATCTGTGTTCTTTTAGGAAAGCGTACTGCAATGTGTGACCACGAAAGTTTTTCAGTCTCTTTGAGATGGACTATCAGCGCATCTTCTTCGACAGTATAATCCTTGCCCTTCGCAGACGCACAGTCGTCCGCCCGCGGGGAAGTCTGGCTGTCTACCACAAGGTCATCTAGAGTCGGTGATACCCTTCCTTTCTGGGGCAAGGCATGATTTTCCGGCGATTTCGCGTGCTTCTCCTTGAAGTTGAAGCTCCATATATACCCACATGGCTTAAGCTTCCTGCAGGGCTCTGCCCAGTGCAAATGCAGTTGCAAAGTAAGCGACTCCATCATCCCATTTTGGAGCGCGTCGGGCTCTCTTTCCTCTAAGAATATTGGTCTCCGACACGGTTGCTGATATGTCGTTTGCGCGAGGTGCTCGCTCAACTAGTTCTTGGGCGGCTTCAATTTGAAGCTGTTGGCTCGCTTCCGCATCAAAATCACGTGAGTTAAGCGAGGGGTTAGATTCGGGTGTTAGCAAACGCACAGACTCGCATTCTTAGTTTCCACACCTGAGCGTTCAGTTGTCACACGTGCTGGGTACTCTTCCTCAGTCCCATTATGGGTAACTACCTCTTGCCTATGCTCAAAATCTAGCGAACATGGCGTTGGGAGACGTGACGCCCGGTTGTCAAACGACGTCGTGCTAGTAAGCTTAGAATTAAGTTTATTTTGAGAACCAGATGAATTGTTAAGCTTATTTTGACCTTCTTGGTCAACCACCCCTTGTGATCTTGAGGCTTCATTCTCGCTAGAGCGATTCTGATCCATTATTTCAAAGATATCGTCGTCAGAATCTTCGTGAATTGGCTGTAGCGCCTCTATTGTGGGGAGACGCCAGTCTTCTTCCTCAATCGCTTCGCGGACACGGATTTTGACCGGTTTTGTGGGATTAAAGAAGGCATCCTCATCAAATTCGACATCTCGAGCGCGTACAACTGAGCGTTCTTCTGGCTAATAGCCATAAGTTTTCTGGCAAGTTAGCTTCAGAAAGAATTGTTCTTGCCATAGCAACTATCACCCCCCCCCCCCCCCCCCCAGAACGCTCCGCAGGGCCGTTCTGCTGAGGTGAATATGGAGCTGATTGACGCAGCTCAATACCTTCTCTTCGGATATGTGCTATAAACATGTTATTGAGCGACCGCTCACTATCCGTGTGGAAGGCCTTTATCAAGAAGCCTTGTCGCTTTTTCTTCTTTGCAAACTCAATTACTGCACTCGACAGCACTCTTTTTGAGTGAACATGAATCACCTCATGGTCTCCAGAATGGAGGCAATAGAAGTGTATAAAATATTTCATGCCGTCCCAAGATTCGGACATCGGCACGATATCAAAATGAGCAATCTCCCATGGTGCGGATCCAACTGCCATTGGCCGCCTAGAGATTTGCTGCTTTGCTGTAGACAACTTACAGCTCTCACAAAGTGGTCGATCTGTTGTATCAATTTCAACTCCGGTAACATGATCTTTGAGATGATTGATCACTGCATCGTTCGGATGGCCTAGTCGTTTATGCCACCGATCAAATGAAGCCTTAGAATAGGGCTCCTCAGTTGAAAATCTCACCTTCTTCAACGCATATGTTGTTGAAGGCTTTTCCGGATTATATTCAATAATCGCTTGGTCATTGATTGATTGAAGCTCGGCAATCACTCGATACCCTCCTTTCCGAGAAAATAAGACGTTCTTTTCCTCGTCCTTGAAGATACCGTTCCGGTTGAGTGCTTTTCCTGATCATGCATGCGCCATACATAACACAGTGCAGGTGTCACGGACCTGGATCCACCTTAGTGAAACAGTGTCGTGTCGTGATACGTTAGGTTTTGTGAACCACACGAAGGTTCGGGTTATCGGATCGATAGAGTAGGCTTGACTAAACGAAGTAACAATAGATCGGTCGATGGTCGGTAAGTCTCAAACGTAACTAAGATAGGATGGAAGTCCCCCGTGCAGCCTGGTGCCTGTACGAGTAGAATGCCTTGCTGACTCTCACTGTCAAAGTCTGATATCTAGTAACTTATATTAATAAAGAGCTATGAAGAACTAAATACATGATGATAAAGAGCGTCCTTATATATCCAGTCCTCCATGTTTCGTATACTTTATATCGTATACTTCTGAAAGTAGGAAGTATAAAGTATATCATATTGACAAGTTTACTATACCGCTATCCCGAATATGGTGAGCGCAGCGCATATATCCACTCGTATGCCCTCATTGGATAGCTGGCTTCCTCGTTATAAGGATTTGCCAAGCTTCCCCATTACTAAACTAGCGCGCACAGGACTGCGCTGCATTATGTATGGCACACCTATGCCGGTTACTTTCATTCCATTAGACACACTTGAATACAATACAATACGCGAATCCACTCAATTTCACACATATTCCTTCCTGATGCTTCCTTATATCGCGTAGCGTATGCAGGTGTTTTAGTGCGTAACAGCAGGGCTGTGCGAGCTAGTTTAGCGAGGGGGAAAATTGGCAAATCCTTATAACGAGGCCAGCCAGCCATCCAATGAGGGCAGTCGAGTGGATATATGCGCTGCGCTCACCATATTCGGGATAGCGGTAAAGTAATCTTGTCAGTAACCAGGTGACAGTAATGTCATGCTGCTAATATGGTTGCCTTGGAGTGGGTCTGGAACTTTGCCTCCGAGTGTAGGCAGTCATTCCTGATCTTTGCGAATCACTTGAACCTGCGATACTTTGACCTTTAATTTTTCATTACACTATCACCCTTAGGTTTTATTGGCATGATGTCCGTCCCGGAAAACATACTTCAAAACCGTATAAACTTCCATTCCCTCTATATTGCCGACGTGGATGCGGAAATCGAACGTCTAGGCTATGATGACAATAATCAAATCTGGCATCGAGCACGGCTATTTGCCAAAAATATTACAAGTCGATACACCGAATTCGATCATCACATATCGCTTTACGAGTATGACCTTCAAGAATTATGGTACCGCATAATCCAGGGTGCGAAAATCATCGATGCGAACCATCCAGCCCAAGACAGGCTCGCTGGTCAGGTGGCACATATTAAAGCAATGGGGGTACTTTCTCGCACGATTTCATCGCCACAGCATGGTAACGATATGGCTGGGGGCGAATCAACAGAAATGGCATTGACTTCGAAAGGCCGAATTTGGGTCGACCTACCATTCTTGATAGATGAAATACGGAAAGCTTGGGCTAAAGAAATGCCAGCAAGACAGCGACACAACTTTAGTTCTTTTACTGCCCGGCTTGCATCCTGGGGTATTTGCGACCCGGACCTTTGCATCTATGCTATCTGGATATTGAGAGACACACTGGAATTATCTCGGCCTTTGGCCTCCAGAAGTATATCCTCAAGTGACACTCAAAATGATGGAGTCGAATGTAAGCAAGAACAGGAGCCATCCATTGCATCATTACTACCTGCAGCAATTGCATGGTTCGAGCATTGCGGTTACAAAATAGAAAGTCTGTCTATCGCAAATCAAGATTATGAGTCTTCAACTATTGGCGTACTTGCTAAAGCTTCAAAAGTTTTACCAAGTAGCGGATTCAGTATGTCGAGATGGCTTTTCTGGAAAAGCCGTTTGGAGGAGATCAGTCACACTGATGAAAGAGAAGTGGCGGATTTGGCAAGTCGTGGCTCCAGAATAATGTCCTTTTGGGGCGAACGAATTGAACGGATCCAAAGAAGACAGGGAGGAGTTGAGGAGGCAATCTACGTTTAATTTCGATCTATTTATATGAGTTTTCTTAGATTTAGGAAACTCGTGTGTTGCTGTAATGCTTCTATCTGACACATTTCTGCAGTAGATTCAAGCGCCAGGAGCATGCCTAACGAGCAATCCATTCCGAATGAAAAATTCATGAGAGCTTGGTCCTTAAGTGTAATAGGTCTTCCCAGCCACAACTTAAAAGTCTCACTGTCTTCAAGTCGGCTGAGGCCCCGATGCAGCGTTTCCTCCAACTACTATAAAATTAAATGCGGTACATATTGAAGACGGAGATGTGCCTCGTCGAGTAAGGCGGTGCTAAACAAGGAATCAACCACTTATACTTAGGGATCTGATATGTGAGATTCAAGAAACTGACAGCCCCTGTACCAGTACTGACCGATTCCGCACGCCGACGTTTGGCATGGTCAGGTGTCATGCTAACTTCCGTCCCATCCGGGGAGATGTATCGGAGAATCCGCCTGGCGCATCACCACCAGCATTGGGTTTGGAAGACGGCGTGGGAACATTGTATCTGGCCGGCCTACCTCAAAAGTGACATGGATCGTCTTCAGCAAGGAAATGAACATGAAGCTCTCCGCGAGGCCCTGGATCAGCTTCTTCCATTCCCGGGTTCGTGGATGGATCTTCAAATGCCCTTTTTCCACGGCCTCGGCGCCGTGAATTGCGTGGAGGTGAGTTCCCAGTTTCCCAGCAATCTACCATCAGCAAACACTGCTCACAGAAACCTAGTCCTTGGTCGCATTTCTTCATGTGGTCCGTACCCGGCTGTCAAACATGATGGATGACCTCAATCCACGCCATCTGGATTTCACCACCATCCGCTTTCTCCAAGGCCGATGTCCGGCATTGTCGACTAGCGACTGGGACGCGATTGAAAGTCAAATGGATGAAAATCGGATTTCCCGGACATCATCGATCAGCAGGAAAGGGCACGCCTGAAGTAGCGGTTACTAGCGCAGGATACGATCACTCCGTGTCTGAAAATCTGGAGGGACGCTATTACTCGTTATTTGAGACCAGGAGCATCCATCTTGAACCCGTAAATTCTTCTTTAACTTTCTTTAGCTCTCCCTTGTGCAAATAATCTCGTCGTCTAATCTCCTTTCTAAGTTTGATGAGCTCTGCCACAAGTTTGGCTGTGTCCAGGTCCTCGTCCAGGTCCTCGCTCTCGGTATCAGAGCCATCTCCAGTTGGTACATCACGTTGAGTTGTTGGCCTATTCTGGGTTTTCCTCTTCTGTTGGGAGCGCGTGTTTCCCCGCTTAGTTTCTTTCTCTTGCTCTTGTGCATAATTATTTTGGTGGTTTAGTGGTGCGCTTCGGTCTCAATAATCGTGTTCGTCCCGGTCGGGCGGTTCAGGGGTTCGCGTGCGGCCCGTCCCGCTGGGACGTCGTCTGAGGGCATTTTCGCCAATTGGCGCCAATTGATAGCCACGAATTTTGTTCAAGAAGCTAACTGTCGGAATATCAATCTCATGATTCGGTGCTTCCGCGCCGATATGACACGCATGTACGCGCACGTACGCGCACGTACGGAATGGGGATACTATTCCCCTAGCGCGTACGTAGCAACCCCCTATATAGCCACCTAGTTTCCCTAAGCCCCTACGGTTTTGGGGATCAGTCATTAATATTAGGAATTCATACCGTATTGATCAGGCTCACCAAATAGGGCAGTCGGACCGCCCTACTCCCAATCCTATGCTTTGTGATACGGGACCGGAGTAAACTGACACTAACTAATGAACTCCCTTATGTAGCCGAGAAGTCCACTCAGCCAGTTGATTCGACACAAAACCTGTTCTCGAAGACAGAATTCTTTTACGGCTATCCCGAATCCACTCGCCTACTCTCTCATTGGATAGCGAACTTTCCTCCGTATACGGATTTGCCAAGAGAATACCTTACTAAATTAGCGCGCACAGGACTGCGCTGCATTTTGTATGGCACACCTATGCCAGTTATTTTCATTCTTTTAGACACACTTGAATACAATACATTACGCGTTCCCACTCAATTTCTTATTACCCCTGTCCAGACCATAGTCATGTATCGAACGATGTTGGTGCCCGACCGCCATGGCTAGATCTTTGGGCAGCCTTTCATGCGAGCGGGGCCTCAGCCTTGTCCGGCGTCTCCGCTTTATTTACATTGAACGTCACCGGACCGGCAACTGTTCGGTCTCGACGTGTATTTAACCGAGTGATTTTGGTGGATTAAGATGGAGGTCTTTCACCATCGATCTCAGAGACTTCAGAAAACACCGCCGTAAGTCGCACATTTAGAACATACCACTTGCATTACATAGCGCGTGCGGAGCAGAAATCTTCAACAGGCATGCATCGCGCAGTGCTATGGCCGACATCGATAAAACAGGAGGAGATATTATGACTCTCGGAGAAACCGGGTAGTCCAATAAGGGATCAACACGACTGTCGGAGGTGTACTGGCTCAATCCTGGAAGGTGCTCGTCCAACGAGTTATCACAGATACTGTTACGATATCGAGGCTGATAATCCCGGAATGTGAAATACAAGGGACGTTCGTACCAACCACAACCTAACATTTTCACTAGTAGGTTACTCTGCACTTCCAGAATAAGCGTCAGAATAAGCGTCAGAATAAGCAGCGTATGCGGTCAATGATTGATCTCAAGTGGCCAAAGCTGACACCAGGTTACGGTATTCAACTAACTAGTCACGACGGAAGTTCGGAATTGTCATCAAATTTAGTTCGTGAACCACCTAGTTAATCATAGTTAACGTAGTTGGTAAACTATTCATCGTTCTCTCTTTCAGAACATAATCAAGTATATATTGTGTGTATACCTCTCAAAATGTCTTCATTTGATCCTTTACAGAATCAATCTACCGAACTGAATGAGGAGGTGAGTGTCGCAAGTCATTATTCACGTTCAATACTTCTCGAATTGACACCTTTTCATTATAGCCTGACCAGAACGAAACAACAATAGAAGTGCCATTCAATAACGATCAGTTTCACACTCTGAAACCTCTCTTGGACGAACTAGTCAACCATGGTATTGTCAAGAATTACTACTATAATGCTAGCGCTGGCCGTATCAAACTTCGCTGTGCCACTCAACGAAACGAGTCTTGAAGTCGCCTCTCCCGAAGTAAATTACGAAGTAACCTTCTTCAGCGATCAATTTTGCGAGAACGTGATCGGGGCAGGGGGTGGTGCGCAGGCTACAGCCTGCGAAGCAGTGGGAGGAGGAGGGGCAGAAAGCTTCACGTTCGAAGGTGGCGGCACATTTGGATTGAGGTTATGGGCAGCGACAGGTTGCACAAATAGCATGTACTCTGTTACGGGATCTGTAGACTGCAGTTTAGCTGGGTTTAAAATGCAGTCTTGGCAGGTTATCGGCGCTCGTTGACACTGAAAACCACCGGTATGCTAAATCAACATCTCTGGGACTTGTGAGGACCTTTTTTTACGTTTGATAAACGACACCGGTTTTGTAAAAATCACACAATCTGCTCTTTCACTTGTTCCATTATCTCCTATTTTTCAATGTCCATGTAAAGGCACAGCCTCAATCCCGACCACCATCATTTTAGAATAACGAGAGTCACAAATTTATTCTCGAGCAAAAATTCTTGTATACTTCTCGCCTCCAGACTCTCCAGCAGCCGGGTTCTTGAATGAAAATGTATATGTAGGACAGGCGCTAGCAGGGGATTACTTCGATGTCGGAAGTAGACTGACACATGTAGTCAAATGACGAATTACTTTACGACTATCACCCTAAGAGGCAGCGCATAAATGCAGTCGCTTAATATCATTGGATATCCAACTGATCTTCGTTACAACGTATCACAACGCACCACTGTTAACTAAGGTGCTGATAGGTGTCGAAAGTAGTTGAGTACTGCCTCCTTCTGTCGGTTTGAGGGTACTATCATAGGAGCCGGTGATTGAGAGGTGTGGTTGAGGGGCCAATTTTGTGTATGGAAGATTCCCTTTCGTGGAGAAGCACGACTGAACCAAGGGCTGAGCTGCCCGTGAGTCAGGAGACTACTTGGTTCTACGTCTCCGCTACATAGCGGATGCAATTAATACTGGAGACAGATTTTATGTTAGGGACGCCCTTTTATATGGTGCTAATGAATTCATGACTACATCATCATACTCGTGATCTGACGAGGGCTAACGGGTCGCGTAAATGACGTTGATTTCACGGGAGGCTAACTGTAGTAGTAGTAGTAGTAGTAGTAGTAGTAGTAGTAGTAGTAGTAGTAGTAGTAGTAGTAGTAGTAGTAGTAGTAGTAGTAGTAGTAGTAGTAGTAGTAGTAGTAGTAGTAGTAGTAGTAGTAGTAGTAGTAGTAGTAGTAGTAGTAGAGAAGATATACTCGCTAAAACTAGCTACGTTCTACCGGTAAGAGCCGCCATCCAGGTCTGTGCCTAAGCCTGCAAGCATTCGAGACAATCGTGACACCGCCACGGTGGGAGACGCGCCACGGGACGAGCTACCAAGAATGCAAACAATACAAATGAGACAAAACGAATGTACCGGTAAATCAAACAAACAAAATAAACAATGCGTACTCCAGCCCTCTCTTAGATCGCCCCTTATTCCCACTTCTCACGTTCTCAATCCCACACCCATTCTTCAACTCGCACGTCAATCATACGCCAACTCGCGTATCAGTCCTCACCGTATTCCTGCATCGTCTTTCACAAATTAGCCCTCGTACTCATTCTCACCTATTCGTACGTTCGTTCACGTCAGCTGCCCGCAGCGCGCTCTCGTCAACTAGCTCGCTTGAAAATCTCGATCCAAGCTCGTGCGTGTAGTGTTTGTATATAAAAAGTTATTCGGTTGACACTCGTTCTTGAGTAATCGACGGGCGTCTATATCATGCCTGTGGAAATTTTGGATATTTTACTCATTTCTAGCTTTGGAGACACTAAAATTCGACCACGTAGCTTAGGGAAAAGGTAGTATAAACTTCTGTCGTATATGTATATTCCATTTGGTATATCGCAAACAGTAGCCCCTCTTGACAAGAGGTCTCACGATATAAGATCTCAAGACCCGTTTCGCGTCCATGTAATCTTCCACTGATCATGCATTGACTTTGAACAAGTGTCAGTCAGATTAATTGTAAATCGAGACAAGTAGGACCTGTAATGTCAGTAATAACCCGAGCTCAGTTGTGCAAAGGCGAGTTAACTTACAGAGCTTCCTATGGACAGGGAACAGTGTCACTTGCTGGGGGGTCACAATCGCTTGCTGAAGGAAAGTAACAAAGACCTACACATATTACATTAGATGACAAATGTATATCTAAGGACTGGAAGCCAAAGCGCACCGTCTCCCTCACAGTAGCACCAATTACCAATTCCATTATCAGGGTCTGCCCTATATATAACCATTAATAGCATTTCAATTTGGATGGCAAAAGAACATAATTACGCGTTATAGCATGGTCCTTGCTGGGCCTTTGTAAGGACCACCATGAAAAGGAGAGTAGCAAAAATTTTCATGATTGTTTCGCGTGGCGTAAGTTGACAATCAATTTCTGTGGGAGAACGTGCTTTGAAATGCAGAAATCAGCTCTTGGAGTGATTATATATAAGCTTTCGAGGTTATATTGCCTCAATGTTTCCTTTTCCATAACATAATTGCTTACGGGATAATTGCTTACGGGGTAATTGCTTACGGGGTAATTGCTTACGGGGTAATTGCTTACGGGGTAATTGCTTACGGGGTGATAGTTCGAAAGTTGGCTACTCTTTGGTAGGGATTATTCAATTGGTTGCTAATGCAAGGATGCCACTGCTCGCAATAATGAAGCATAAAACAGCGTACGATGCCCATCTTGTCGGATGACTCCTGTACTCTGCTTCCTTACCTGTACGTCGCTTTTGCATACAATCGCCTCTTGAAGATTCAAGAAACAGCTGTTCGTGCGCCAAATCATCCGCCGAAACAAGTTTCATTCTCTTTGCAAATTCGACACCTCTATCATACCATGCGTTCCTTTAGTGGTCTCGCGCTGTTTCTTTCCATTTTCGCGCTGGCTCGACAGGGTTTGACGATGAATGGTGAAAAACGAGTCGCTGATACTGCTTATGAAGGGGTATGTCAGAAACCAGACATTGTATGGTGAATCATGTGCTTACTTCATTTAGACGTGCAAATTGGACCAGATATGTGCTTATGACATCGACGAAACAGTAGGAGATAGCTGCCCATGCAATCCACCGGTAAGAAATCTATAACTGCTTTTCCATTACAGACTACTAAGTGAAACCTTCCAATGTCCTCTGCAGTGTACAGTCAATGGCAATATCTGCTATTATCAGGACGCTCCTGGTGTTAGATATCCATGTGCTTGCTCCTAAGCGTACTGTCAAGATAGCCACGAATCAAACCGATATTGGCACCATCGCCGTACATGATACTTCAAAGTGTCAGATGGCTGGAAAATGTGAAATTCTTAGATATTTTACAATGTGCTTTATTTTTGCTACCTTTTCCATTCTAGCTCTATCATTTGAACTAATATAGTATGAGCATATATAAGGTACATGAGTGTTGTAGTGTTCAACAGTGAGTTATCCTGGGCCACTTCCTAACATCGCCTACAATAACTACGGACAAACTCGGTTCAGTCGCGATTGAGCCTGATGGACACCCTTCCCCCCCGGCCCGGGTTTTATGTTTGTCCCCAGAGCTGAAACTACAACAAGGAGAGGTCAACAGGGCCCGTTGAAGATGGCAAGAGAGCTGCGCCACAAGAGTGCGCCAGCACACAACTTTAGATTTCTCTTCACATCTCTTTCGCGCGATTCTCGAAACCAGAATTGAGAAAGGCTGATACACTCCCACAAGACACTCATGAAGTAACGTCATTCTTCATGCGACACTAGCCACTTTTGCCAAGATCAAGTCAAATTCACCATCTTGGATGTTCACACACAAAGACGCTGCTATCGGGTGATAGACAGATGTTGAGAAGAGGTCCCTCCACAGTTTTCAATGTAAAATGATGCCTTCGGGCCAATGCTTCCTGCTGGACTTCAGCTGATCCTTTACCCCTCTAGTTAGCTAACAGCACATTAATCGGCGGAATCTCTTACTTTTGGCTTCGTCTAGCTGTTGCTCGAGGTTCTTGTACAGCTCCATTAGAAAACGCTGGTAATCTTCGACCGAACGATGAGCATCCATGAGGCTTATATAGTATTGATAGAGCGAACAGAGCACCGGCTGTGTCGTTTTTGGTCAATTCTTGTCAGGTTGAAAAGGGGTATGCAACACTTCAATCTCAACACTGAGGTGGCATGGGGGAAAAAAGCTGTTGTGAAATGTCCCTAGAGAATGACAAAGAACTCCTAAAGCTAAATAAGCCCATCCGAAGTTATTGATGAAGCAATTTTACGGATATCAAAGGCTTATGAGATGAGTATCAATGAGCTTACAATTGTACGGAAGGTCCATGATCTACGTGCTGCAAACGAGAAAGAGAAGCAAAAGCGTAAGAGATCTAATAAACAGATATCTATTGAGCAAGGAATTACTAGGGAGGAAGCTCAGGCTCTCGTACACGGTCAGATTGAGGCATCTCAAGCTGTTACTACTACTCCGGCTGAGCCGGGGCTCCCGGTTCCTCAAGCAGTTGTACGCCGCCAATTTCGCTGCAGTGGTTGTGGCGTTGAAGGGCATAGAATAAACCGATGTCCTAGTCGTGCTAGTAGTTAATTTTTTGTATGAGAAATGTATGTGAATTCGAAAAATGGGATTTGAAATCAATATAGAGCGCGGATCCGGATAAAAGTGGGCAACTCGCTTCCCGATTACGTTACACTGATGTCTTACGGAAGTCAGCACGAATCAGTAGTTATTAAGTTAGCATTATTATGCTTTTATAAGCAGTGTAAGCATTGCAAGCGCTGTACAAGCATACTACAGTGGGATGAAATAAGTGTCCGCACCCCCCCATACTCATAATACCCGCACAAGGGTGCGGAAACTTATTTCGTGGTACTGTACGTAGATAGCAAGCTGCTCGGTCTAAAGAAAAGCCGAGCTGTGGGAATAGGCATCTGATTGGCTATAGATGTGACTTAGTACTGTAGCCTTAGAACATAATGATGTTCACATACTATATGTATGTTGCAAGATTGAGACTACACTCCTCCAATCAGTTGTCTTTTGTCCAGCTGTATGGTGAAAATATGGCGGTACTGAACTAATCCACATCTTGCATGTCTCGACCTTCGGCCCTAGGCGAGGGTTTTCTAGCAGCTATGACGAGCGGGTGATTTCTAAGGAATAATTTAACAGCTGGAGCATAAGGTAGATTGATCTGCACTCCATAGGTCGATTGGGCGGTTCGCACAGCTGCTGTAGATCCTGCTGAAACTTCGCGCAGAGGCTGTAGACAACTGTTCTCAGTGAGCGACGTTTGACCTGTTAATGAATTATACTCATCCATCCAATCATTAAGAGAACGAGAGGATGACATGGAATGCATCTTGTATTTTCCCCTGAGATCTCCAAGTATAAGCCAGATTATTCATGCTGGTCAGAGTGTTGGGATGCTCTGCTCCTAGCACGGTCTTCCTTGTCTCCATTACTTGCACCTCCAGCTTCTCAGCTTCATTCCATCGACCCTGATTCCAGTAGGTTGATGCCAGGTTCGCCATGCTGGTAATAGTGGAGGGATGCTTTGCGCCAGCTTTCTCGTGGTTGAGTGTTATCAGCTTCTTGCTTCTTGATATTTTCCATCACTGGCAAGGCAATCTGCAACCTTTCCAATCAAACTCAAGTAATTGTTCTCCTGTACCATAAATTCATTTTTATGCATAACTGCTAAAGTGTGAGGAAGGTATTGCCGCCAAAGTCCTTGTTTGGTGTGGTGATTATCTGGAAATACATTCTGCATATGATCAGCCACCATTTTGATCCAGTGGCTGAATAACGCATTCTTCTGAGCCAGTTTCGGGTCGCAATATGGACAAGTCGGTGCATATTGATATCCATGTCTTGGCTGTTCGTAAACGAGTATGCGTTTTAAAGTCCTAAAGCATCGACTTTCTGCTTTCTCGATGCGGGTTGAGGAATCAGGGACTGGGTAATGTTTCGCGGGTCGATACAGGCCATGAAAAATAAATAGTCAGCAGCTAATTGATCTTGCATCACGAAGTCCGAGTATCTGTGCAATTTGCAGGAACATCTGCTCAATTATGGCATGGCTAGTACAGGGGATCCAGAAGACTGAGCACTCCTTATATCGGTCTTGGATGCGGTGTGCGAGCTCCAGGGCCACTTGGGTCTTCCCAACCCCGCCTAGCCCAGTGATAGCGAAATAAGCTCTGATGTCTGGCATTTCGCATAGCTACTTCTAATTAGAAATCATTGGTTTTTGGTAAACTCTACCTCCCCAGCCTCGTCGATGAATCTCTGTGAGTTAAAAGTCATCGAAGCCTTCACTAGAAGATCCCGTAAATTTGAATCGGCAACTAGAATATCAAGTGAAACCCCAAAGTCATATAATGATAAAGCTTTTTCAAGGTACTGCTCTGCCTGGTCACATATGCGAATTCTTTGGCTTTGTACCACAGCAGTGGCTTGACTTGTCAGTTCATCGTCTTGTTGCAGGTTCGTAAAAGTTTGCTGCTGCCCAGTATTGCAATATTAGTTAACCGAAATAAGTACCTTCTACGTAGGTATATATGACTCTCATACAATAGCTTGATTATTTGCATAGCCTCTGCTTCTCGCTATAATTTCTTGGCGTGGTTCTTCAGGGAACTTTTGATCACCATCACCTTCACAGCTATTGTTGGCTTGGGCTCTATTCAAAAAGAGGAACTAGTCGAGTATAATATTAGCATAGTTATTACCACTCCAGTTGGATTTGTAAAAACAATTCCCTTACTTACTTGATCGTTAAATGGCTGGTCTCCTCCAACTGGGGAGCAGGCAGGCACTGAATATAGTCAGAAGAGAAAGTATAGAATATTCCATGAGACACTTACTAGAAGAGCGAACTTGCTCTCTTTGTAGACTTGGTACGCTAGTGTTCGTCTGAGGGATAATGCCCTGAACCTGGCACCCATTTGTCGATTGCAGTATGTTGAAATCATGCAGTATATTGTTTAAAGTCTGGTACCTAGACTCATTTTGATCTTCAGAATTGTAGGTATCATTTGATATCACAAGTCCTTTATGTCTTTCGCTGTGGGAATTTTGTCGCTGCGCTTTGATTTTCTCACCTATAGATAGGTCAGCTTGGATATTCCTCAATCTTGAGTAACTGAATATACACACGAAACTTGCGCTGAGCCATACGGTTCTGGAATTTCCTCCGGTCTTCAGCACCATCGAAGTTGGTTAGAGAAGTCTGGTCATTCATGATGACATGCTTGTTTAATTGAAGAGAAACTATCTAATACCTTCAACGGCTCGATAGCTATCTTTTCAATTAATTTGCGTTCCATGCGGCACAGTCAAATTAATTTGCGTCAACCCTGTAGAACATTACATGGATAATGGTGCCACGGTGGTAAGGCTAGCGTTCATGGTTGGTTCTCTTGTACAGAGAAGGGATTAAATCGTTACTATTCGTGAGCGACTAGTTCCAATATATTGAATCGTGAGGTTGCAAGTCGATACGCTGGGATCTTGAATCCCTTCTAGCTCCGTCGTGCGTGGTAGCGTCCGCTGATTCGCCTATCACATACATTTGAGTCTATGTATACCTCGTATGTCTGGGCGGGGAAAATGTTAACTGCTCTTCATTTGATGCGTCTGAAAGTTCCGCAGTTGGTAACTCTGAATACTTTGGTGATAAGAGCTTGAGCTTTTTCAAAATAGCAGACATAGCTAAAATAGTTTATTAAAACTTGCTGGGCTGAAGTATCCTAAGTGAAAATGGAAGGAAGCGGAGAGAAATAGAAGTCAAAAAAAGGGGATTAACATTATAAAGGGGTAAAGCGACAGTTTTATAACATCCGCCTTTGACTAAAATTCTTTTCTAAACTTAATTCAAAACATTAACTTATCACAAATAGGTGGCAATCAAGCTAGTGGCATTAGGAAATGGCTAGGTAAATAACCGATAATCCAACAATAATTTTAACGCGCACAACTCTTAATTACATACAGGAGGCTATACCGGAAATTTTCTCCCTGGGTTAAACACGTCACCATGAATCACGTTGCGCCCCAAACCATTCTCTCAGCATGTCTCGAATTGAAATATCCTCTTTGCTCTGGGTCAACTAACCGTATCTAGATCTGTCCGTGTATCCCCTGTTCAGTGATATTCTCCACTAAAGCATTACAAGTACCCCGCAATCATACCAGTTCAGGGATGATGGTAAACAACCATCCTGGCTTTCAAAGTCGCTGCCACTCCTATTTCCTGTTTAGCGCGGTATTTTTGTCCATAACAGAAAATTACCAGTCGTTGAGAGCGTCGCTGGTTCAAGAGTATTTTGAGCTTCCATTGTCAACAAGATAAGTCGGGTTATCAGCCCCTTGTCAGTCTAATGTGGCTGCAGCATGGTGTGATGATTTTGAGGCCCATTCTATAGGCGAGTACGAAAAAGTGTGGAAGATTGCAAGTCCCACGCCCCTAGGGTCTTTTTATTGCAACTATCTAGACTTTATCTACCTATCCTAGATGGACTTCAAGCCGACGAAACATGGCAAATGGTCCCAGTTTCCCGTTTCTTTAAGAAAAAAGACTTCTATGACTAGAATTACAAGTCGTATTTATCAAACTCAATGAACCTATCGAGAGAAACTACCAATAACCAATGGCAATGATGATATTTTTTAGGAAAGTCTCGGTCTTTATGCACATCCATGTATATTGTGTATGTGCTGCACTCGTTTGACTGCGCCGCATGCGAGGATTCATTACAAAAGGGAGCCATCGAGCAGCTGGATGCGTGGGTAGTGTTTCGTTAAGCAATGAATCATCATGAACGACCATACTTTTCCAGTAACTTTTGGTGGCGCCTACGACCAGAATGCCACAGACAGAAGGAAATTGCAGAATCGTATAGCCCAACGAAAGCATCGTGTGTGCAGCCAGCCGTTTGAGGTTGTAGAATATTGAGGCTAACTTATTACTAGGCGAAAAATTAAGAGCACATCGACAAAACCTTACAAGCGGAGAACACGGAGAAGCTTTGATATGGAGTGGTTATCCCAAGAATGCAGATCAAAATGAAATTTCGTTTCATGCACCGAACGACACACAACAAGGCATGAACATTCTAGGGTCGACGAATGGGTATCACGGACAGCTCCCCTTCCTTCAAGAGTCTACGAATGAACCGGGTCTTTCATCTCCAGGCATTCAATCTCAAGGTAAGCGCGTGATAAAAAAAATGACTAAGCTTTGGGATTTGACTCTGTTGAAAGGATCCACCAACTCGTCTCGTCAAGGGAGCCAAGAGATCCAGTATCACAATGATCAGGTAAGTCAGTGTAACGATTTTTTGACCCTAGGCTTCTATCAACCTATGTGTTGACATTATCTTATTCTCTGCAAGTCTCCCATTTTGAACTTAACCAGAAACGATATGATCATTGGGACCGACAGTCGCATTATCAAAAACCAGAATAATTCGAAACAGCTATGCCAGGAATCTGTTACGAGACTCAGTGGATGCCTAACTAATCAAAATAGTGTGAAAAGGCAACCTACTTCGTTGGTGCAAAGTCAGAGAAAACGCATCTGTGATCAGGCAGAGAAGCACCTCGACAAAGCTCTATCATTATACGACTTTGGTGTATCTCTTGATATCATGTTTGCCGATCCATGCCTAAGGGATCTCTTAGTACATGCTTCCCAGAGATTCAGAGACCGCAGGTTATTTGACGCTTCAGATGAGTTCAGCTAGAATCAGTTTTTGTGAAATGGGACCTTGATTAATTGGCCGAGTTGGACGACCACTAATGAACGGTTATTACAATACTAGACTCATTTTTCGTGTCTGATATCTCTTATTATTCCTTTGACCTATTTATTGTGGCTAGCATAGAGCATAGTAAGAATTGACGGTCACGATACGCATAAGTAAACCAGCGAAAGGCATATGGACAACAGTTTTATGGCTCAGCATATAGGCGATGCTGAAATAAAGAGGACATGGGACAGGCATCCAGATTGGGGATACTTAAGCGGGTTTGTTTCCTGTCCAGCGTGCACGGCTCTTTATAGCTAAGAATAACATTGTGATAGCTTTGATGTTATGCATTCCCTCCACTGTGTGGTAAGTATAGGAGCTTATTATTTACTGGTTTAAAAAGCTAAGAGGTCCAATAGAATATGATCCGTAAAGGCCTTGATGGCGACTACTACTATCCAGAGCACAATCTCTATGAGCACCATTCCAGGGATCACCTTGGTATGTGGAGAGAACATTTTATATTACAAATTTAATATTTACTCTTATATTTTCTTCTTCTAACAATCACTCTTTAGATCACTGTCTTGATCACCTACGAGAAGTACTTATGTGTCATGGAGATCTAACACCAGTGACAACAATCTATTGGCCGCAGATTAACAGTACACTGCTCAACAGTGAACAGTGGCACGTTTGCCGGAAATACGAACCTATTCGTGCCTATACTACAAGTAGATACAATGGGAGTGATGCTGTCATTCAGTTGAGTCCAGAAAGAATCAAAGCCGGTAGCGGTAGAGAGCAGAGTCCATCTGGCAGCTACTGTCCTGGATGCCTCTGAAATCCATGTGGCAAATCCCATCAATACAGAATTCCAACACTATAATAGTGGTATAATGAGTAGAGTCACATTTGCTAGTAAATAGCCTAAGTCTTATTAGGGTCTCAATTAAAGCGACTTAGTATCAGCCAGAAGGCTCATTTAGTTAACTAGATAGATTAATTTAGCTAAACTAATCAGCTGACGAGGTGATCTTATAATTAGTTAATTACATATTCCCTGTGCGACCAGTTATGCAAGTGTATAAACTAAAGCACCGTAAGCTTATCTAGCAGATGCTTGTTCTTAGAATAGGAAAGTGATCAGCAAAAGCTCTAACTATAAGTGGCGTGATGGTGCCGAGATAACCGAAGGTTTTGATAGTTTAACCTATCATTGGCGCTTGGCTCTATAAGCCTTGTGGATACAGCAAATTTTTAACCAGGAGCCTTATAGTGGATCCAGGGACTCTGAAGTAACAGTAGCATCGGACTATCAGTATAGTGCCCGAATTCCCGCATAAGCCACCAATGGAATCGGAAAAGACGAGGAGCCAATCTAAACCCGTCACGTCAGTATTGACCGTAAGTACAGATGTTCAAGGGTCACACAGCCCCGCCTGGTTGTTCGGAAACCGAGAAAGGAACTAGGTACGCAGCATATCTCTACTAGCTACCAATGGCCCGCCCTAAAATATGTCTTGTATTCCAGCATTTCACTGAGCCCCAATCTAGGCTTGTTCTTGGCCATCATCACACCCTCGGAATAGAAAGCGCCTGCATCATGAAGGAGACTGTGAGCCTGAGCCTGACCAATGCACGGGATAACATCATTTCCTGGGATGGTGACGATGACATGTTAAATCCCAAAAACTGGTCAAAGAAGCGCAAATGGATGATCACCCTTATAGTGTCCTGCTTTAATTTCATATCGCCCGTCTCCTCATCGTGAGACCCCCAGTTTTTCCTTCTTGTAATGACCTAAACTGATGCTTTTGAATATACTAGTATGGTCTCACCTGCCCTTCCAGCCATCGGGGATGATCTCCATATCCACAGCAGCTCTGAGCTTGCGATGACACTATCTATCTTCGTTCTGGCATATGCGGTAGGACCCTTATTCCTCGCTCCTCTCTCCGAGATGTATGGACGGGTCATTATCCTGCAGGTATCCAATATCTTTTACCTCATTTTCAATACATGCTGTGGGTTTGCACAGTCTGAAGCGCAACTAGTCATCTTTCGTATCCTGGCAGGTCTCGGCGGAAGCGCCCCTCTATCGGTATGACTGTTACGTCTTCTATGCCTTTCTGTCTTTACAAAACTAAAATATATTATTGCAGCTTGGAGGCGGCATCCTATCTGACTGCTGGAAACCTGACGAAAGAGGAAAGGCTTGGAGTATCTACTCTCTTGCACCGATGCTTGGACCTGCAGTTGGGCCCATAATCGGGGGTTTTATCACTGAAAACGCATCATGGAGATGGGTATTTTGGACCTTATCATTTCTTGATATTATCGCTCAACTTGCCGCTCTCTTCTTCTTGTCAGAGACATATGCCCCGCGAATTCTGCATTTGAAAGCGAAGAAGCTTCGCAAAGAGACAAATAATATATCGCTCCGCACTGAGTTCGAAAAGCCCAGCGGAAACCCAGCGACGCACCTTAAAGTGAATATGATTCGCCCATTCAAATTGCTTGGTACCCAAGTCATTATCCAAATTCTGAGCCTGTATATGGCTTTCCTCTATGGAATGGTTTATCTTATGATTTCAACTTTTCCAATACTGTGGACCAATGTCTATCATGAGAGCACAAGCATCGGCAGTTTAAATAATCTGTCACTTGCCGTAGGATGTTATATAGGCAGTCAGATAGCTGCGCAGTCAAATGACCGCCTATATATTCGTCTCAAACGTCGACTAGAAGACCCTGGCCGACCCGAGTTCAGAGTTCCTCTTATGATTATTGGGTCTTTCTTGGTCCCCAGTGGGCTCTTTATCTATGGTTGGACAGCTAATGCTCCCACACACTGGATATTTCCTAATATTGGGGCTGTCGTCTTCTCTGCTGGCGTCATGATGAATTTTCAATGCATACAGGTGTATGTAGTCGACGCATATGAGATGTACGCGGCTAGTGCACTTGCTGCCATTGCAGTGTTGCGAAGCATCGCTGGATTTGGTTTCCCACTGTTTGCCCCAGCGTTGTTTGACCGCCTTGGTTATGGCTGGGGTTCATCTGTCCTTAGCTTGGCTGCCATTTTGATTGGAGTTCCTTCTCCCATCTTACTATGGTTATACGGGCAACGTCTTCGTACTCGGAGGCCTTTTGCGGCTGTATAACTATACAGCCTTTCGCCGCTCAATACATGGTCATAACATTCAGTCCAAATGCGGAAGTTGACAAAGTTCTCAAAGCATATTGAATCTTTAAATACGGGTTCGATTATGCTGCACTTGATCATCAAATGAATTAGGAGAGTGACAGGATTTCTTTTAGTTTAAAATAATCATGTTAAAGGCTGCAGGCCAATAGGGTCTTTCATCCAGCTTAATATTATCTTCCATATTACTTGGCGAGTATCAGCATCAGATCAAATCTGTCGACTTGGGAACAGAGTTTTCCTCTAGCCGGGGAGGAAGCATGAGCACGGTTTGTCCTGGAATTGCCTACGCACCCATTCCCAAGAAAGGAACATATAGTTTTATCTTTACCGGGATAATATGATTTAGTATAGCGCAAGCCAGAATCAACCACAGTTGTGCAAGATTAAAAGTCCATGTGTGCTATTTTCACGTATGACCTGCCTACATGCACCGATCAAATAGCTGTACCGTGTTACAAGATATGGAAATGAATAGCGCCCATAGCGCATTGCTTCAGGCTAAATCCCGGCTTATCTGTGATCATTATTAAGAGTTTGCCGAGTAGAATCGTATTTTTGCTTATTGTGCATGTCATGCTTATTGTGCTTAACATCCATGGAAATAAACACAGCATAAACTTACAATGCATATTGGTTTGTACTGCGCAGTCAGCATTATCATGAATCAGCTCTGAGGGGTGTCATGGTCATAGTATCCATTAATGCGGAAACTTATAATTGTATTCAAGGTTTCGTGTTAGGTTCTGAAGAGTCTACGTTGCTTAATATTGCACTGAAAAAGATCGAAGTAATTCACGACAAAGTCTTCTGAAGTTCCAGATTCTCTTGTCTCCTCTGGACCACAAGCAAAAACCCACAATGGCCCCAAAATCGTTGCAACTGCTCATTGCTATGCTTGTGTCAAGCGCACTTGCACTCCCAGCACCCGTTCCTGATAGTAAGTGGCCTAATTACTCTGACTTGTTGATTCTAATCTCTATTTGATACAGAATCATCTGAATCTTTTGTTGACAAATACGACGCACCCGCGTTCGTCGACAAGTACGACAAGAGATCCGAAGCATTTGTCGACAAATACGACGCACCCGCGTTCGTCGACAAGTACGAGAGATCTGAAGCGTTTGTCGACAAATACGACGCACCCGCGTTCGTCGACAAGTACGAGAGATCTGAAGCGTTTGTCGACAAATACGACAAGAGATCCGAAGCATTTGTTGACAAATACGACGCCCCGGCGTTCGTCGACAAGTACGAGAGATCTGAAGCGTTTGTCGACAAATACGACGCACCCGCGTTCGTCGACAAGTACGAGAGATCTGAAGCGTTTGTCGACAAATACGACAAGAGATCCGAAGCATTTGTTGACAAATACGACGCCCCGGCGTTCGTCGACAAGTACGAGAGATCTGAAGCGTTTGTCGACAAATACGACGCACCCGCGTTCGTCGACAAGTACGAGAGATCTGAAGCGTTTGTCGACAAATACAATTAGTAAAATATGGTTCCATGAATCAAGATGAGACTCACGGAGCCTCCACAGTCCTTATGCCCGCAATGGCCTATCTGTTTGCCGTATCTTGGTTTTCTACTATACACTCTTTTGATTGGTGATATGTTGAATACAGTGCACATTGACCAGATTATGTTTGATTTGAAATCTGATGTTCCGAAAGTAGCTAGCTAGCTTACCATTCTTTTGAACCAAATTCAACACATTTAAACATGATTTCATATTTCCCGAGACACTGCGAAAAGAATTATTTTGTCTAAACGTGATATCATCGAGTATGTAAAAATTTGTGACAGCGGAGCTGCCTTCGGTCGAATGGCCAGCGTGCCCCGGATACGAAGCCGTTCAATGCCTCTTCCGGTTATATCTGGGAATAACCTTATTGGGGGATAGAGCCTTGTCAGAAAAGTACTATATGAACCCAAGGAACCCAAGCCTCCTTCGGAGTGGTGACCTCGCACGTCATCCGCGCGTATCCCAAGCTACCCATCCGCCATGTTGACTTTCGTTCGGCACCGGCGTTAATATCACGAACGCCACGTTCTGGAGGGGTATGGACCTCGTGTGGCCTACATTTCCAGCCTACGCAGACACTGGCCATCACCGCTACTGCTCCGTCTTATGGACTTCAGAGTCCAGCTGGTAGCTTCAGCATATCACTTAAAGGGCTCTTAAGTTGGACCAATTCGAACAAGGATCGCTGTCGGGTCAAGCTTTTAATCAGTTGATCAAGGTGTCTCTAGTACGATGCGATGCACAATGCTGCTATTTTAGCTAGGGAAAACGATCAACTACGTGAGGCCGTTGATAAGTTAGAAGAGCGCTGTTCTCACCGTGCTCGAGCGCTTCCAAATATTGGTGTTGCTGTTAGCCTCCCTCCGGCGGCCAAAGAGAATGCGCTTTCGCAGGTGCCTCAGCGTGCACCCCCAAGGTGCAGGAATTGCTAGCAATTACGGCATAAGCGTAATCGGTGTACGAATCCACTATATAGGCAAAATTAATTTAGACTCCTGTTTGAGTCTGAGAGTGAGCATGATGGAGATGGTCTTATCGTCCAGGCACCAACGAAGGATGGCCTAGAGAAGCATGGAAATCCGTCCCAATCCACCGTGGAAGGTGATGGTGACAATCAATCCATCATCTATCCACATGGAATACAGTTTGACATGCCACGGTTGATCCCACATCAGAGATAATCACAGTTCCTCATTTGCTGATGCGGGACGCAACTATCTTGACTACAGCAATACCGCGGATAACGAACGAATTCGGTTCAGTGGGAGATATTGGTTGGTACGATGCAGCACTGTATGTAAAGCTTCATTCACACCACTGCTGCTCAGTTCTATGGTACTAACTTTCCGTTAGCTGGTTTAGTTCCTGCATGTCGGGAAAACTCTGTAATAATTACTCTGTGAAATGGGCCTTCTTCGTCAATATGGTTATTTTTGAGGCCGGAATCCTCGTGTCTGGACTAGCTCCAAGCTCCCATGATTTTATCCATGGTAGAGCGATCACTGGGCTTGGCTTTTCAGGCCTTAGTTAAGGTTGCATGGTGTAAGTACGTTCTGAATAACTAATTGGTGCCTCATCTAATGACTGATTAGTATGATTGCGTTTCTAGACACTTACGGCAACAGGCAACCTACATTGGGTTTATCACAACGTCTCTGTCGTGGCGATGGTGTTTCTTTAGTAACATGCCATCAGTATCAGCACCGGCAGTGCTGCTATTACTCTTAAAACTGGCAGACACGCATCACAGAAGGTTCTACCTATAGCTGGAGCAATATACGGATTATCGTGCTATTTGTTCTTGCTGCCTTTGTTTTCATTGTCTTCTGTATCATGCAACACTGGAAGCAGGACGCAGCTATGCTCCCACCCCGGATACTGAAGAAAAGAATAATCATGACTGCTTCCTTGTATAGTCTTTCCCTCACAGCATGTCGAGCAGTTGTCCAGTACTATGTAGGTGAACAAATCATCTTCTTTTGCTTTTTTCAGCTATAGAGCTAAGCTTATGAATTATAGCTCCCCATCTTGTTCCAAACAGTTCAAGGTGTTTCGCCCTTCCGATCTGGATTAAACACTTTCCCTCTGGTAGTTGCCATTCTAGTCTCTGCTGTTACATCGGGATGGCTCATATCTGTTCTGGGTTTGCGGATACCCCCCTCGTCTTTCTCGGCATGGGCTCTGGTAGTATTAAGTCAAACTGAACTGGCACCAACTCGAACGGACACCAACTCGTACTGATACCAATTCGTTTTTGACACCGACTCTAGTTAGACTGTTCTTGTATGCATACGATCGGCACTTCGGTTAACGTGGGATTTCGGTGGTCGTAACGCAGGATTCTGGCCCATTGTTGTTCATTGGCTCCTGGTTGAGTGCCGAAGATGGTGAAAAGAGCAGCTGACGTCGCTTGGGCATCTATGAGTGACGGAGAGTCTGAAATAACGAGCTTATAATAGAGTCACTGTCACAGTCATCCAGTAAATACAGAATGAACACAGGATAGAGAAAAGGCCGGAGAGGTTGGGAAAGGCTTGGTAGATAATCTGGGTACTCCCAAGAGGAACATTTGCATAATTTGATTCAACGCCTAGCTTCATTGAAATTCTGAGCCTAAAAGCAGTCCACCACTCAATACCGATAAGTCGTTACGTTGATGACCGTATTTCGATTTATTGTCTTGCCAGACCTGGGTTGTTCCACAGGCGGTGCCATGTGGATGGCGGTGTACTGTGGCATGCTGTCGTTCCGTTAGAGGCGTAATAAGTCTGTAAGAACCGTGTACATGATGCGCTGTTGTAGGATCGCTGGTCTTCATTACGGTACCAAGAATTGAGATTAGAAGCTGTAGACAGACCTAATTGCTCTTGGTCCTGCAAGGTGCGACTGAGCGTGAAACTACGGGATATCTGCCAGTTTGAGATATTGATAGCCATGACAGTGTCGTTAAACGGAGTCCACGCTAGACTACCCGTGCAGTTCGATGTATTCCAAGCATACAATGCCAGAGGTGCAGAGAGCTCCTAATAAATCAGTGACCGTCTACAAAAATTGGCGAAGTACCATACTTCACCCGCTGAATGGGTGCTGATGGCAGCTAAAATAAACAACCATTGATTTTTCATTTTCGATCGGCGGCGGGTTTTCTGATATTCTTGGAGAATGGATGCAATGTCCCTGGGACTTATAACCGATACATGTTGTCGAC
The DNA here is from genome assembly GCA_037356135.1 of Talaromyces sp. F31. Classification (NCBI taxonomy): domain Eukaryota; kingdom Fungi; phylum Ascomycota; class Eurotiomycetes; order Eurotiales; family Trichocomaceae; genus Talaromyces; species Talaromyces sp. F31. Next base: position 4,044,530 of record JAYXSF010000034.1, read on the forward strand.
TTGATCCGTCCAGTACCAACCCCGGATTGCCACGACTTATTACTGCGTGTTTTGGGAAAAAGATGTTATTCCAGCATTTAGAGGAATGGGGAGGACAATGTTTACCTGGTCGGCAGTTATGCGTCGGTTAGACTACCTTTGCTTGAGGCATGTGTCTGAAGTGCATTTGAAGTTGCAGAGGCCATTGGTGCACGACTACCCTTTCCAATAATACGTCAGAATCCTCTCTGAAATATCCTTGGGTTTATGAATCACTATGCAAATTCATCGACACCAAACGGGGACGTTCCCAACGAAATGGGAACAGTACCAACCAAATGGGAAATGGTGAATCGTCTATGATGTACGTCAAGTTCAAGCCAAGAGTGTAATTTTATTATCGATCATTTTATCAATCAATGAAGGAACGATTTCGCCAAATACGGGGTTCTACCCGTTGACTGCATTATCCTATTTTCATTTTCCATTAGTTTCCTTCCGACAATCAAAACATTGAACACAAAGGATAACTCGCAAACGTCTCTCACAAACGATTCCGCATAGGAGTTGCGGATAGACGAGAACTACAATGGATACGACATCCCTATCCGATGGTCAAAAAAACCGTCATCACGAAACCGATTCGCCGCACGAGCGCCTGCCCGATACAGATACAAGGGCGCGGAATGGTCGTGCGGAACGACACCCACGAATGGTAAGAAACTCTATTTGGAATTTCCATTGTGACAATTACAATGGTTATTGACAATGATTGGAGGAATCTCGGCCAAGAAGGAATGATGACGAGCTGGATGAACCTGCATCAGATCGTGAAGAGATTGTCGTTGACGAAGATTATCAACCATCAAATCGGCGTTTGTGGGAGAGGATACGCCTCTTCACATTGCAGTTCGCAATGAAGATTACGACGCAATAAAAAGAGCGCTACTTGTGAGGGAGCAGAAATAAATGCCAGGAATGCTAGCGGAAAGACAGCGTTTCATACTACACTTGACGACCGAAACCTTGGATTACTGGAAAGCTTGATGCCGTTCAGGCCGGATCTCGACATCCCGTTTGGTGTTGTATGCCCAGAACCTTATCGAACGAGGACCAATGTTGGATGTTCTAGAAGAGTTCGGAACCCTTACAACGGCAGTGCTCATAAAGCTCGTTGATTGCCTAGGACAATCAGATGAGGAGCGTGAACGCCTTATTGCCCTCGGCACACAATCTTTCGGAAGCGGACTGATGAGAACGGCAAATTCACTTACAAAGTGCCGGCATTGCTATGGGGAGTTCAATCTTCGGGTCGAAAGCCACAATAGGATGGGGATCGGTAAGATGTGGAAAATGTCGGACCCGTCACCGAAGAAAATGCCTCGGAGACTTGATTCTAGACTTCAAGGACTATATCTATTCAGATGTTGTATTGCATTGAAACAAGAAGCGCGTAATAACTGTAGAAGTTCCAATGTTCATTATTATTGATCAAGTGGCAGCTATTTCCCAAATGTGCAAATGTCTTTCTGAATTTCAGATCCATCAAAGCAGCACAGTCTTGGGCCTTTCACTTGCTCATGTCACCGAACATAATCACAGTTCTGCTTGGGTAGTGTAATACTCAGTAGCCGTACAGCCCCTGGATTTCAGCATCCTAGGATGCTGAAACCTTAAGCCCTACCTGAGCAGCCATGATCGACCGGGAAACTTGTTAGCTTGTAGCAAGACAAAGCCGCAACAGCGAATATGGAATGCATTCATGCTGATCAATTGTCACACCGCTGGATGTCGAGACAAAGTGGTGAATTAGCAACGGGAAATTCTAGATATTACCTATCAGTTGAGTATGGTTCTAAGCATAATGTCTAATGTCAATATTTCATAGACCTAAGGGCCCATAGAATAAATCCCTTCACGATGCTCCTGATTCCTAATTAGCCAGCTGGAAAAATTCATTACATTACACGGCCCACGCAGATTCTTGCTTAAGGACTGCTGTAGTAGCGGTTTCCTCATTCCAAATTCTCTGGGTTTTAGACTTTACATCAAGCCCTCATCTTGCATACACTGGTTAGCTATCAAAACCAGTCACCCTATGGTCAAGGACATCTGATCTTTCTTTGAAGAACCACCTGCGTTGATTCTTCGGCACCAGTACTATGGGTACAGATATAGTTGAGATTTTTGTGATGACGTTTTCCCTGGAATACTATATACTTGCTGCATGGCACTGGTTGTTGAAGTGATCATTTGCATTGCCCTTTCTACTCACGGCATGCAGACTTTTGCCTATTTCCTATCTGGTTCTGAAGTTGTTGCTCAAATCACGCAGATGATGTGGAAGGTAGTCGCCACTCCAGTACCATCATATTACGAAACTAACTTTTCCTGTCAGGCCATAGACTGGACGTACATTTTCTACGCTTTAAACTATCAACTGGCCGCCATTCTCCTTGCGACGTCCCCACGTTGGTATTTGTATTAGGCCCTCGGTTCGAACTTCCTCTGGATGTTGCCCTGGGCAGTAGTCGTTACTAAGGTTTCGTTTCCGGAAGCTATCGCATGGACTTACTATGCTATTATTTTCGGTGGTGCTCTAGTCTTCGATTTCATTGATGTCAGCATAACTCTACTAATCTGGGCCCTTGGGTTGTTGAAGGGGAAAATCAAAGTTAATGTCATATGATTTGATCGCTACTTCGCAAGCCACGAGATCAAATTGATCATTGCAACTATTGTCATGAAATATGATGTCAACCTTTGGGTAAACGTCCGCCAAATGTGTGGATGGGCGATTCGATGATACCCCTCATACCATAGTGTGAAGCGACGGAGGTAATGTTCGAAACGTCCATTGAAACACGTAACCCTAAAACCAACCTGTCTAGGGGGAAGGGAACAAAGATAACGTTCTTTGACGCTCTCTTTTCCATACACTTTGTCCTGTTGATTTTAGTGTGGGTGCTCGCTATTATCGCCTTTAATTACTGAGATGATATATTCCTAACACTTCTATGTTCTAATATGAAATATTATGGACAGCGAGTCTTGATCTATTCTTTTCCACCAATATATATGTGTGCCATAGTAAATTTCCCGGTCGGTCGTGGCTGCAGGGAGCGCTCGGGGTTTCGGCATCCTAGGATGCTGAAACCCCAATATACTTTTGCAAGCTCGTGTGCGGTACTAATTGGTCAAAATGGTCTTTTGCAAAATCTCTTGGTATCTTGATAAAATGTTCTAGCGACTAGATTGCCTCTTAGATTTGTCCACTTTCTTGATACGCTTGGGCAAGTTCATATTGTAATGCCAGTTGATCAGGATGGTCTTCTCCAAGTATACCTTCTTGTATCTTGACAATATGTTCCAATAGTTGGACTGCTTTGTCATTCTGCTTATTCTCTTGATATGCTCTAGCAAGCTCATGTTGCGATTCCAGTTGATTGGGATGATCTTTTGCAAGCACACCTTCTTGTATCTTGACAACTTATTCTAGAAGTTTTACTGCTTCTTGAATTTGGCCATTCTCTTGGTACATTCTAGCAAGCACGTGTTGCGATGTTAGTCGTGAAGGATGATCTTCTGGAAGTGTCTCTCTCTGGATCTTGACAACATGTCTCAATAGTTGGATTGCTTTGCCAATCTGCTCGTTTGCTTGATATGCTCTGGCAAGCTCATGTTGCGATGCTAGTTGGTCAGGATGGCCTACCGCAAGTGACATATCTGTTTGTGTATTGACGATATATTCTAATAGTCCAATTGCCTTTTGGACCTGTCCGTTCTCTTGGTAAATTCCAGCAAGTGCGTGTTGTGATGCTAGTCGAGAAGGATGATTCTCTGCGAGTGTCTCTGCTTCTAATCCAATGATATGTTGTAATAGTTGCATTGCTTTATCAATCTGCTCGTTGTCTTGATATGCTCTGGCAAGCTCGTGTTGCGATGCTAGTTGATCAGGATGGTTTTCTGCAAGGACACCTCCTTGTATCTCGACAACATGTTCCAAAAGTTGAATTGCCTGTTGAATCTGTCCACTTTGTTGGTAAGCTTTGGCAAGCTCATGTTGCGATGCTAATTGATTGGGATGGTCTTCTGTAAGCAAAGCTCTTTGTAACTCAACAACACATTCTAATAATTCTATCGCCTTTTGTGTCTTTCCGTCTGCTTGATATGCTCTAGCAAGCTCATGTTGTAATATTAATTGAGAAGGGTCATCTTCTGGAAAGACATTTAAATATATAGGGACAATACGTTCTAACAGTTGAACCGCTTTTTTGATTTGGCCGTTTGCTTGATATGCTCCAGCAAGCACGTGTTGTGATACTAGTTGATCAGGATGATCTTCCGTAAGAATCTCTGTTTGTATCTTCACAACGTGTTCTAGCAGTTTAACGGCCTCTCGAATTTGTCCAATTGCTTGGTATGCTTTGGCAAGCTCCTGTTGTGATGCTAGTCGAGAAGGATGATTTTTTGGAAGTTTTTTCGCTTCCACCGCGACAATGTGTTCAAATAATTTGACTGCCTCTTGGATCTGCCCGTTTGCCTGATACAATCTAGCTAGCTCATGTTATGATGCTAGTCGAAAAGGATGATCTTCTCTGAGATTTTTTTCTCCCCACTTGCAAGACTTTTGCACCCATAGCAGGGCTTCTTTCATCCTTCCATCAACGTATAAGCACGTCCCAACCTTTAGACAAAGCTCACTCTTCTCCTCAGTATCCTGGCATTGCTCATTTTTGTCTATGCGCGCCGCATGTGGCAAGAAACTCCGCCAAATTTCGCGATTCGTCCAATCTGCAGACGGGAAGATTTGTGAAAGATGTATCAATACTGCCATACTCACCTGTGATTCCCAGGCTTTCTGATTGACCCATATTCTGGTTGCTAAGTGGACCAGTCTGTGCATGTCGAGTTTGTCATCCTCTCTTTTTTCTAGGAATGAGTATGAACAGAGCATACCCACGGCGCCCGCCAATCGTGCTTCTGGGTGAGTTGTTGGTAGAATGGAGTATGGGATTGCTCTCCATTCGATGCAAGATATGAATGCGAGGATATATGCAGCCAAGGAGTTATGCTCCAAGATCTTGTTGATCGTAATCATCCATGTCTTGGCCACGGCATTTGGCAAGTTCGGGTACCGTGTCTTATCGCCAAAATCAGTGCTTAAGATTGTAACAGCATCCTGCTCTGTATTCTTCAATAACCGTAGGTAGTCAGATATGGAGCTTTTGTTCGCATTAACATATGCTGCGGCCTGGGTAATAGCTAATGGGAGATATTCCAGCTCCATGAGAAGACTCTTCGCAGTGTCATTGTTGTACGTCGGGCTCTTTCGAACCAGCGACTGCCTCAATAAGTCTGTCGTCTCCTGTTCCGTCATCTTTTCTATATCAACCACGTCGCTGCCTGCCAAGTACTGAGCTATACCTCCAGATCGCGTTGTATATAGAGTCAACCCATCATCGCTTTCTGGCAGAAAGTTCACTAAGCCTTCTGTTTTGTCGAGTCCACGCAGTAAGTCCAAGTCGTCCGCGTTGTCAACAATTAGTAACCACTTCCCTGCGGATTTCGCACATAGCTGTCGCTGTACTAGAATCTTCACGTCTTCATCTTCGCTCTGTCGTCTCTCATGTATTCCTAGTGCCCTCGCAATTTCCATGCAACCCTGCTCAAAAGCCTCCATACTCAAACCCTGTACCCAGAAGATAGAAAATTCTGGACGATCTTTCTTAATTGAGTATGCGAACTGTAGCGCGACTTGTGTCTTGCCGATGCCACCAAGGCCGCTGATTGCCACCTTCTGGCAATCTTTATCCTCAAAAAGCTTTCGTTTTAGCCTACCGAGCTCTGCACTTCGACCAACAAACTGGCGATTTCGTAGAAAGGGGATGTAGTGAGTAGTACGCAACTTCTCTGCGAGGTGTAAGTCTCATTCTTTAGAGAAATATCCGCTAGCTACACTGACCTCGTGTTGCCCCATCAATCGTCTGGATTCTCATCACATCTGCCGCTGGTATCACCAACAGCAACTCCTTCGCGTATGCCGCGGCGGTTCCAGCTGCATAAGGTTGCCATCTTTTGTTCTTGTGGGAGTCTGCATAGTCGCAGATCCCACGAATCACCAGGCACGGGAAATTGTTCATTAGGCCGGCCGCCTCCATCTCAAAGCAGAACACTCCTCTAAGTTCCGAGCTGACCCTGTCTCGCGTCCTACCGTGCCTCATCACCTGGTTCCCTGATGCGACCGTGCCGTAGTGAACCACAGGTCTCCCATCCTTCCTATCCTCCCTCTGTATCTGTCGCGTATCCTTGCATGATCTACAGTCGCCCTCTCCCTCATGATCATACTCTGGGTCAAACAGCACATCGCTACCTGCTTTAGTTCGGTCGAATTTGGAAAGGTTGCTGAGCTTCGTTAGATGAGGCGAAAGATCGCTTTTATCTCGGTCATGAAGAGCTCGAAGCTTCGTAGTCGCGCTGAGAAGGACCGAGGGGGGGGCATTGAGGAATCCCGTCCGCTCAAACCCGGTTGGAGTTGACTTGCCAAAGTCGTATTGGATCACACCCCCATGGCCCTTTTCCGGCTGGCTGACAACAATATCGCCGAGCCGAATGTCAGCATCTCTGCTTGGTACGCCGCCCCCGATTCCGACCATTAATCCAAATCGAATGCACGGGAACGAAGACTTCATTCGCATGGCGACGGCTGTAGCCGAGGCGATACCTGTCTGGCCGGCGGGTAGGCCTGCAAGAATGATGTTGTGTTCGCCAATGCGGCCTAAACTGTATACATTACCGTCTTCGCCAACCTCGGGGAGGCCTAGATGCTCTTCGTCAAGCATTTCCTGTGCTGCAGCGAGCTCGATGGGCAAGGCGCACACCCAACCCACCGTGTAGTCGTCGCGGTCGTACTGACGTGCCATCTTGTATCAGGTCGAAAAATTTGACTACTGGCCATGGAATCTATACTGTGCATAGAACTAGATTGACAATTGACGCAAAGTGCGAGAATGAGCCTTGAGAAACTTGCGTCGAAGCAGCTCAGCCTTGTTGCGGTCATTGCATTACAGCTGAGGTCTTGGCAGTGTGCTCCATTGTTAAGGAAGGGGTCTGTTGGAACTGATTCTTGGCATTCCGGGAACGCCGGAAGAGGCATGACAGAGAAATCATATCTGATGTCTTCCAAGGGAAGCGCAAGTGTTTTGCATATGAACATCTTCATTTTGGATATTTGGATTTTCCAGCCTCAACATTTAGCTTGAATAAGATCAGTAATTTTGTACCAAGCTTCCACTACTGGATCTTTGACAGACTAGGTATTGTTATCCGACGATTAGGTACATATTTATCAAAATGACTTTCTTTCACATACCACCGTTCTGCCCTTGGTTTTTGTAAAACTATACCCTAACAACAAGCTTGCCTGTCAATGGCTTAGCGATGTCCTCGTGGATGCTCGCTATTTATCGCCTTTCATTCGAAGATATATATTCCACACTGCGCTATTCTAATATGATTTTGATCTCAACTTGATGAGTCACCCATATATTCATACGCGGACGATTTCTCAGCTGTGGCACAATCAAACTCACGTTCCAGACAGCGAGTCTCAATTGGTGTCGGTCCAATTGGTGCCAGTTTTAATTGATGTCAGTTCTAATTGGTGTAGCTTTGTACTCATGCGGGGATCCACACCTTGGCACTGGAATGCCATTGCTCCGGCAGACCATGTACCCAGTGCGAGATCCTTGCAACAGCGAAAGGGGCCTTATTGGAAACCACCCGATCGATCTGCGATGTGCGATGCACCATCTTTCTCAATCCTCAATCAAACTACTATTAGTCAATCGTCCACGGGCTAAAACCAGAAATAACCAATCAACATTCCCACACTGAATCGGTCCCATCATACTACGTAGGTAAATGGAGGACCTGCTGACCAATGGATGATAATCCCCGGTAACTAAACCAACAAAATGCCAATACTTCCCACAGTCGATTATTTTAATGTGGTTACATGCAAGGTTCAAGTATCTCGCACTCTGTTATGCACCATTCGTATAATAAGCCAGCTGTTTTATTGGTCTGATTTCGGATACATTATCCTAGACGATCTTGAACATCGCTCTTTCTTGCCTTGTTGTGCATGAATTTCTCCACAGGGAGTTCGTCTGTAATGGAGGATAAAATATTGAGTCGCTTTTGCAACTATATGTGCATAAACCCCCTATCGAAACTGTTATTCAAAGATTGGTTGCCGATTGCTAATATGACACGAAAAAAGCCTTCCTGAACAACACCCGCCACATACAGAGAATGGACGAACATACCACGGATATCGCAGAGGAATCTACATGTGGCCGTGCGATGAGCAAGAACAGGATCGCCTAGATTTGCTACACAAAGTCATCACTGAAGCCAGGATAGATGGGTTGCTATACGCTCCTCACCCTTCCAATGCACGAGTGCTCGATCTTGGCTGCGGCACTGGAATATGGGCTGTCGATGTCGCTAACAAATATCCCGAGGCTTTCGTGATCGGAGTGGACCTTGCAAAGATTCAACCATTCAATCGCCCCCAAAATTGTGACTTCTATGCGCCCCGTGACTTTGAGGATCGATGGGCTCTAGGTGAAGACCATTGGGATGTGATCCATATGCAAATGGGTTGTGGCAGTGTCATCAGTTGGTCCTCGTTATATCGCAGAGTATTCATGCATCTACGACCGGGGGGCTGGTTTGAACAAGTCGAGATTGACTTCACACCCCGATGTGAGGATGGATCTTTGGTGCATACGTCCATGCATAAGTGGTACCAATGGTTTCAAGAGGCTATGGAGATGTCGTGGCGACCTATTGGCCATAGTGTTAAGGCAACAGTATCTGTCTTGGAAAATCAGGGATTTATCAACATCAATCATCAAGAAGTCGGGTTACCCATGAATCCTTGGCATACAGATGAGCATGAAAAAGAGGTGGGAAGATGGTATAACCTCGCGATTTTAGAGAGTGTAGAAACGCTCAGCTTAGCTCCCTTCTGTCGTCTATTAGGTTTCTCGCCGGAAGACGTTCGGCGTCTGGCTACCGATGTCAAGAACGAAGCCAACAATAAGAGGTTGCGTGGTTATAATATTCTTCACATTTATCAAGCGCAAAAACCATGTGAAGGATATGCGATATGAGGAAACTTCCCGTGGGCTGGCTGTGGTTCCAGTCTATACATCCTAAAACAGAAGATGACCCGTCATGGAAATTAAATGAAGCATATGTCTACTAAAATTGGGATACACTGTATTTGAGTTACTATATGCACGATTTGATTGCAAGAGGAAGAAACTCAGATGCATCGTTTAGGATGACATGTTCTGCTTCCCTTGAAGGGGGTCAGGTGAAACCGAGCGTGTCAATCGTAATGAATGCGTGCTTGTTGTGTTTGAGCCGCTAAAGGAAAATGAGACTGCTCTGTATGTGTGAACTCACAGAGTTTTGGGAGCATGATAGAGTGTCCATAAGTCGGATCTCGACCTCCGCTAGACCATCAGTATGGAGTATGTCTATTGTATATGAGAGTGGCTTCATAAGTTTTGAAATACCCGCTGTAACACTTCAGCTGGAAGGTCCATCAACTTATTCTTTGTATAGGAAACAATCCAGTTTGAAGCATAATGGTAATTTCAAATAAAAATTCTTTGGAGAACCCAACAATTCTAGATGAAAACAGGAGCATGCAGATTCAGACACAGACCGTCTAACGGGCCTATGGCAAAGAATAGGTGGCGTCAGTACGAGATGATGTCAGTACCAATTGATGTGAGTACGAGTTGATGCCGGTACGAGTCGATCTCAGTGCTAATTGGTGACAGTTTGTGGGAGTATGAGTAGTTGCGAGTAACGAGATACGTACTAGTAGCACTGATCACATAAGAATTTCGAAGATAAACTCAATAGCTGAAAAAAATAGTCTTAATTAACGTAGTATTAGACTAACTCGATCACAAACCGATCCGGTCTGAACTGTTTTGTCCCTGACAGATCCGGATCGGTACCAAGATCGTCTGCATACACACTAGTCATACATTCATATTTCTCTTCCCGAGTCACTGCTGTTGAAAGTCCTGACCTCAACTACATAAGCCGCCTATCGTCCTACATCCACACTCCATTACTTCCCAGTCCATGGTGAGCATACCTTACTCAAAATGACACTACATTGTGAGCCATCGATTTCTGTGTACAAGTCGACCATTCTTCCGTCTACTCTTCCTTCCACTCTTGCTCGGGACTTCAACAAGAACACTAACAACAATGAGGTCATTCACGAAAGGAAGTCAATCCAGTCGCTGATCGACAGCTCCAAAAAGCCTCCGTATACGCGAATTGACACTATTCTTACCAACTTCATCCCAGAAGAGTACGGTGAGGGCTTCTATGGAATGGAGGTAGGCGACGTTCCGTGCCGACCGACCTTTCTCCAAAAAGTGGACCTCAACGCTGTGGACAAAACCTCCAATCCTGTGCTGTGAACCAATCATCCGAATCTGCTGAATCTTCTGGATATTTCAGTCTGTGGAGATAAGCTGTTTCTCCATTATGAAAGGCCAGGAATATCCTTGGGGAAGCTCCACAAATCCACAATGTTGGATCGAGTCGCAGTAGCAACAATCTGCAAAAAAGTACTTCAAATACTATTTATATCTGAAACCAAGACTAATGCTGCATAGTTGTTACATGGACTGATTTATATCCATGAGGCTCTCAATGTCAGTCATGGCAACTTGCATTGTGGTGGAATCTATGTCAGTGACGAGGGCGAAATCAAAATTGGTAAATCATTGAGAAACGGGAAGAATTAGGACTACTCCTGCTGACAGCTCGGTAGGAGATGTAGGAAAGAGCATGACCCAGGGAGGAAAGGCGAAAGACATTTCTTGCGATGTGCACGCGGTTTTCCAGATCGCCAGTCAATTGCTTAGTCTCGACAGCAGCACAGATATAATCAGCATGTCATGGATCATAGCAAAGAATTTCGTTACCATGCCGAGCACCGTTGATCCTCGAACACTTCTCAAGGTAAGAATGCTTTGCGAGATGTGTAGATCAATAGAACTAATGGCTATGTAGCATCCGTTCCTGAAACTCGGCCAGGGTTCCTGGTATCTGTCATCTATCGGTGGTTTGCTCTCATTTGGGCGAACAACAGGTCTCGATGAATGCTCGAAATCCAGTCCATCGAATAGCGACGAGAAGACAAGCAGTAAGGATATGGCGACACAGTCGGATAAAGAGTGCCTCCCTGAAGCTGTTAATTCGGGGCTACCAAAATCTGCGTATCGATTGTCACGATGCCAAACATGTGAACGGTTTGGGCTGAATGGTTAAATGCTTGGATTGGAAAACTTTTACTGTAGTGGTTCAATGATGTGGTCTTCCTATTAATAATATTCTGCAATTTCTTTTTACAGACCATACAAAAGATCATGCATAATTTGGATATTTATAAGTACGAAATATGATCTCCCAATCAATCGACTCCATCGTTCTTGCAACACGCTTTTCTCCTTCTCCAAATATTTTTTCTGCTCTCATCTCCCAATTTCACCTTCAATTCTTCCAACACTTCTGATTGAAACTTTCAAAGCCCAGATCAATCCGACAACCAGTTGATATTTGGCAATATCGAGCGACACCAGGGGATGTACCTTTCCATCACGAATCATGAACGACGAATCATAGGTTCCACCACAGTTTTGTGAGATACTTTAAGGTGATCCCACAATGCATGATGAGAGTTGTAGCTTCGGTGGTCATTTAATGGCCGATCACAGCCAAAAAAAATACCACATATGGCCGTGGTTATCCAATGAGTCAACCTTTCCATCGTAGTCTTCAAGTTCCATTTCTGGTGCAAGATAGTGCACGGTTCCTACCTGACCTGGGGCAGGTGCAATGAGATCAGTACCGTCGTCTAGTTTACACAACGTCCCGAGATCGGGAATTGAATGAGAGTGAATACTGACCCGAATCGGAAACGTATACTGTCGGTGCGGGTTGGTGCTAGGTAGTCCCGTTCCCGTTCGGGGTGATGTCCTGTCCCACACGTGTTTCTTGTTTAGGTATCGCGAGGTGATCTCTCTTGTATATGATGCTAATCTTGACAAAATGGCAAGTCCACCTTCGCTGAATACCGTGACCGATAGCTGACAGTAAAGGTGTTCTACCTTTTCAGCAATACACCGCCGTTATGGTCAGAGTGTTTACTCGAAAGGATCTGTAAGTAACACTGATCTTGGATATAACAACGCTAATCAGTACACCAGGATGCTGAGCCCACTTGCTCTCTTCAATATGGGTTAACCCGCGTTAATGAGACTGTTGCCAACATCGGTCATCTCTCCGATGTTGCCAATATTACGTGCAGTGTGCCTGCAGCTACTTGTGCGCGCGTATCTCATATAGGGAGGTCCTCGATCTTCTGTTGCAACTTTGTATGTGTAAAGGCTCTCAAAGTTCATACCCAGATTATTGATATAAGCGTACAGGAGGGCCAGGACATTAACATGAGGGGTGGAAATCTTATTCAACCCGCCAAGCAGATCTCCGACGCCTGTGTTATAGGCTACAGCTATGCCTATGGTTATGTCGCCAGAAGCATGGTTGACGTCTCTCAAAGCGTCCCATACTTGGTGGTTTGACGCTATGTATTGTCGAGTTTGTGCTTCTGATTGTGGCCGAAGCATCGGCAGACAGAGTGGTACTCCCTAACGGATCGTGTCCCCCTCCGACCAAATCGTATCGTAACAGAGATGCGATCGTACCAATCGTGGATTGAATCACTTCTAACCAGAAAGAATTTTCCACATAGAGGATTCGCCACTGAAACGGATCGTGTCTATGTTGGGTAAACTCAACTCATTATCTTATCGTTCCTTGTCAATTGAGGATCTATCTTCCCAGCATTTGCAGGGAATCAATTTTCGAAGGCTGATGCGTAATGTTTATGCAAGACTATGACTTAGAATAGCTATACTGAAGAGTCGACTCCGAATCTTCAGTGGGGACCAAATCAGTACATCATACAGAAGCCATCGCAATAGGTGAACATGGACAGATGATATGTTCAGAAAAAGATGACTCTGCGAGTATTCTACTTCCACTCGCTCGCTTCTATACCGTTCAACCATTTATGGTCAGTATCCAGTTCAAGTTGAATCTGGTAAATCGCTCTAAAACAACATCTCAAAAGGTGCTCATGAGCTGTAATAGGTTGCGTGTAACTTTTCGATAGTCATCGGAGCCGACGGTGAGCATGCAAAGTCTGTGGTGGCTCGAAGTCAGGCGCACTTGTGTCTCTCGATGGCCTGGTAACTGCATCACTGCCGACTCGAATGGGACGACCTAGTAGAGAATTTTAGTGGATGCTATCTGTGACCGAGGATGATATCGGGCGATCTCACTTCGTCTGCGTCACCGTAAAACGAAATGAACTGGTAGTCCTCAACTTGTTCACGGAATTCATCAACCCTTGGAAGAAGCTGCGGATAATAAGAGCTTGGTTGCTTGGGATTCCATGCCGAGCCCTGCTCTCAATGCTGCCTCTTATGGAGGGCATCTTGACATAGTTCAAGTATTGCTAAACGTGGGAGCTAATGTCAAAGAAGGATACGGACAAGCTCTGCGTGCTGCTGCTTCAAGAGGACATCTCGAAATTGTGCAGATATTCTTGGATTTGGAAACCGATGAAAATTCTCGACACGAAGGAATCAGTACTGCTCTGGTAGCAACCTCTTCTGGAGGAAATCTTGAGATTGTACAGAAATTGTTAGATGCGGGGGCTGATGTTGATTGCTTGTGTGGGAGTGAAGGTACCGCTCTCACTTGCGCTTCCTCAAACGGATATTCTGAGATTGTACAGGTGTTGCTGCGTGCCGGAGCAGATGTCAATGCTCACGATGAGTCATGTAGCAATGCTCTGTACGCTGCTTCTTCGGAAGGTCATCTTGATATTGTGCAAATATTGCTCAATGCAGGAGCCTACATCAATGCTCATGGTTCACACTATAAAGATTTGTTCGTAATTCCGGCAGGATACCTTTCTATTATACACCAGGGTAGTGCTCTCTATGGCGCTTCATCAGAGGGACATATTAAAATTGTTGACAGCCTCCTAGATGAAGGAGCCGATATTGATATTCAAAGTGCAAATTTTGGTGCTGCCCTTCAGGTTGCCTCTCTTAATGGACATTTCAAGACCGTGCGGATGCTATTACAAAGAGGAGCTGATGTCAATGCTCACGCTGGAAAATTTGGTACTGCACTTCAAGCTGCTTCTTTAGGAGGAAGTCTTGAGATTGTGCAGATGTTGCTGAGTGCAGGAGCTGATATTAATGTTCAAAACGAACAGGGCCAAACCCAAGTTTACTATGTCTCCTCTGGAGATTTCCAAGACCTTGCATTATAGCACTGCTCTAGAAGCTGCTTCCATAGGAGGACATCTTGAAATTGTGCAGAAGCTAATAAATGCAGGAGCTAGTGTCAATACCGAGGATGAACATTATAGAGCTTCTATGCAGGATGCTTCCTCGACGGGAAACATTGACATCGCGAGGGAAGTACAGGCAAAAGCCATTAACAGTTCTTGTTTTTAGTATATGTATTCGCTAGTACTGTATCGGATTATTAACACCGGATTCAACCACTAGAAATTGATATTGAGTCGAACATTTCTAGATTTCTACTAGGAAGAAATGGATTTCTATCACCGTACATGTATTGTAAAGTAAGATTTGTATTGACAGGTATCGGTTATTTCTGGATTAATGTTATTCCTCCACTAAACCATCTTTATCATGGCGTTTCTTCGCAGTGTTTCAGAGAAAAGCGAAGAGAGTTTCAGTTGTTACTCTGAATTTGCAAACCACTGTATAGACTGAACTTCTAGTATGGGATTTGGTTATAATCGTACATCATCAAATACCAGTTGTAATAATTCAGCGGGGAGATCTAGCAACGTCTTTCTTGCTTGGACTTTGCTACTCAGACTCGATGGAGATGGTGGTAGAATACTTGACATGGTTGAATAGATCGATGTAATGTTAATCATGTATTTTGGTACCCCTGTTGCTCGGGTTCTGCTCCAGATCATGAGGCCAACCCCAAGCCTGTCAACAAAGCCTTTGTTATGGAGATCTGCCTTCCGGGGTTCGGTAGCTTGTGTAGCAAATTCGGGTCGATGTATAAAATATCCGGTATATGATCGCTCTCTGGGATGTGCAAGTCTTGGTGTAAATGAGAGAGATCACCTAGTGGCATCAACCATGAAGCCTGTAACACCATACTATTGCCAGAAAGTAATCTTTAACATACCTTTGCATTGCAAAGTCGAAGAACGATCCGTTATTCCTCCGAAGAAATACGACTTTATCTCGTCGTTCTCTTCAGCGACACGAGCTAGCCTCTGGCTGGCTTGATCTAACTGAGAAAACGCGTCCAAGAACTGGTACACAGCCAAAGCATGCTGGGACTTTGATCAGCAGGAGAATTTCTGACCTTTATAGAACTAACCTCTGGATTTGCTCTGATGGAACGGAGGAGATACTTTGGAAGAGGCGGCCCCATGCTGAATTTGCTGTTGTCTGGACGATTATTTCCCCTTCAACTGGATTAATAGTTACAGTACCTGAGAACTATAAGTGCGAAAAATATTCTTGAGAAACGACAATAAAGGTCGTTCGGTGGTGGGAAAAACACCACAATGGATTGACGATGAAATGAACGGACAGAGATCCACCCTGTGCATTGGGGTGTTTCGAGTTGTGAGCAGTGATCGGAATGGAAACAGTGGAAAAAATCCCGTCTTGTGCTGTATGCACCGTCTCGAGCGGTAAGAAATCCCGTTTGGTGTCGTACGAACCGTCTTGTGCGGTAAGAAATCCCGTTTGGTGGTGTACGCACCATCTTCTGCTCTATCAACCAGTATTTCTTTCATGTCAACAGTCGTTTCCCATCTGCTGTCTGTAGATCATGTCATTCTGTACTTAAACTGACATCAATCCATCCTAGTATAACTCGTGCTTGTAGAAATTCCAACAAGGTCCCAGTTTACTCATAGTCTGCGATCTCATCGTGCGTAGTTGACAAACATCTGTCTAGTGCTGTAAGAAATCCTTCTTTGACCCTGACGTCGTTCTAGAGCAGAATTAAAGGCCGTTCCCTTCAAGCTAGAATTAGAGTAGAGCACCACTACGTACCCAATGACAAGCTTTTGGTGAAGCTGCATATTAAATTTAGAGTCAGCGCTTACCTGTTGAGAAACAAGGTCATCGCGCTCATGCTGATATGGTTAAGGTTATGATCTTCCCAATACTGGATGTAGACTAGGATAGGCTGCTGCCTCTCTTTATCGGGTAAAATTGCTACTCACGTCCTGTAGCTGAGGAAGCTTCACTATTAATCAGTCGGTAATAAAGAGACGGTATCAAAATGGACTACACTCGTTGTCTCGACTGTCCATGACAATATTTTCTCAGAGATATAAGATTCGACGCACAGACTTTGTCTACCGCTTTTCTTACATCATTTTACGGATAGTCCAACTTACGATGGTGGAACAATTTCATCTTCTATATCTACAAATCGCTAAGTTTACAGAGTTTGGTGAACGTAGGATTTTTCTTAGAGTAGCAGATTTGGATCATCAGCGCAACAGTTGTGAGAAGCTGGCTGAGCAGTGGCCTATTTTGGGAGCGCAGGTCAACCAACTAGTGAGTCTCGTACCTCATGTTCAATGCATCTACCAACGTCCTTTGAATTTGTATTACAGGATTATGAGCGTCGATATAGCAAGCCGTGTATGAATTTTCATTCCAAGGTCTATGATCATTCATTGGATGAGTATATTCCCGGATTGAGTCAGAATTTGGACAATTTCGACAATCTTGTTGATCCCTTATTCGACTTTCCTGTTTCTTGGAGAGATATGATAGTGTCTTCTGTTTAACGATGTTAGCCATAGCGCTGCGCGATGCATGCCTGTCTCGATTGAAGAATATGACAGCTTTTGCGAATATTCTATTAGCGATTGTAGCATTAATCTATAATTTGAGGGAAAGCCAACAGATAAGTCAAGCTGCCTATTCATGAATAACCTGTTTTCCTATATCTAAACACGCAATAATCCTATCAACATCATCAACCTAGTGTTGACCGGAACCACCCCATTTTTCGGAAGTCGGATGTATAACACTCCTGGTTACGGGAATAATCTAGGCTGGTGATGGGAAGGTACAGTAAGGGTTCGAATCACCCTGGCAAGTCATACCGCTGACGCATGTAGCTCTTGGGTTCCAGACTTCGTTGTAGCATTGCTCCAGGACATCGCCATTGCATTGCCATGTCGCATCGGAACATTGGGTCGAATTCCCCGTCGTTTCGGTAGGAATTTCGACTGTGGAAGTCGCTAGAGTTGAAGTAGGAGATGAGGTGGTAGGAGAGCTAGCCTGACTACCAGGGACAGGGCTCGAGACAGGTCCCTGTGCAAGTCCTGAGCCGGTACTATCGAAGTCATAGAGAGTCTCATCAACAATTTCCCAGGAAATATCGATGTGACCTTCAGCACAAGCGGCTCCTTGCGATAGCTCATTAAGGACTTCGTAACTGAAGTCCAAACCGGGCGCGCCTGCCGCATCCCAGGAAGTGGCGGTTGCGGAACCAGTACCGCAGCGCTCGCAGCCATCACCGATGAAGAGCGGCAGATCAGAGGGTTGGCCGTTAACTGAGACAATGACTTTCTTGCCACAGTATAGGGGCATGTCCGCCGACAGTTGCGTATTGTTCATGGCGACCAAATAGTTCGAGTTGATCTGAGTCAAGCTTAGAGTCGTCTCTAAACTGCAGTGAACACCACCCATGTTCTGATACTCAAAGCTAGTGCCGCAGACATCTATCTGCTGAACATGATAGTAGTAGGTTCCGAACCCAGAGCCACTGTAAATGATGTTTTGGCCATAGACCCCCAGCACCATGAGCAGACGAGCTGCAAGAATGATAGAAGCACTCATGCTCGATGCCGAATTTGAAGGATTGTTTGTATCTGCTTTGATATGCAGTTGAAGAATGACTGGAAGAGCAAGGAGTATTGTTGGAGAACAAGAAACATCAAAGGTAGATGTACCGCTTTCTTATATAGGTCAAAGCCTCCTACATGTTTCGATCCGTGACCTTGGGACTGTTGTAAACTGGACAAAGGTACCGATCTCATTGCACCAGCCCAGATCGAGTGGCAACCGTACACTATCTTGCACCAGAAATGAAACCTCAAGACTATGGCAGAAAAGTTGACATTTGGGCGAGTGGCATTGTGGGTACTGAGATTTTCTTGGGCCACAATCCGTGGCCATTGCTTGTAAATTTATGGCGCGCTTACAAAACTCCAAAGATTGAGGATAAAGCGCGTCACTCCGAGTTTCTGCTGTCTTTGAAACAGAATTCAAAGAGCCAAAGGGATTTCTTTCGTGCTGTCCCTGGTTGCAGATATGTTGCAATGGGAACCCTAATGCAATACAACCATCTCAAAACGCATTGATTCATCAGTGCTTTCTAAGTATAAGAGATCATGAGCTATAGGATAGTTTAAAACGACGCAGAACTGGATAATAATGAAAGATCAGAGTTGTTACGATAACTTCCGCCCTTCTATGGGTAAAAAAATATATATAAGGGGTTTCTCGGAACGGTAAAGTGTATGAAAGGTAATCAGGACTTCAAAGCATAATTCTTAGGCCACTGACGAGCGCATGGGAATATTATATTTGGATTGTTGTTGGATATGACATATAAATAAGACTGAGCAAATTGACTGTCTGATTTAAACATTCTTCTTGGTGACTTAGAATGAAAATAATAAATCATCCCCAAGGTGATTCGTAGTCGTCCAATATTCGAACCTTGAAGAATATTGCTTCCTGCAGCAAGCTCCCTGGCGACTAGAACTCCTGGAATTCCCTCTATGTTCTTTTCCAGTAACCAGTAATCTACCTTCTAAGCGTCATTCTGACGATTTTCCCATGTGGCTCGCAATCAAAATCCAGTAAGAACCTCTTCTGCCTATTTTCAAAATAGACTTGGGTAGTTCTGTTTCCATCTTGAAAATTGACCGCATAACCGTACTTGAGGGCTTTTGAGTAGTATGGAGGCTCTCCTACACTGATTACATGACAAGGCTGGAGATTGAGGATCTGCTTTGTACCGTAGAATGAAAACTGTGAGGTAGGCTGAGTAGTATTCTTGAAGGAAAGTAATTGAAGTAATTGTCTGTCGTTCAGCAGAAACGGATCCTCTGGGCTTTCGATTTCCGAAACATTCAGTGTAATACCCCAACGAAATTTGACCTCTCTCGTGCGTGGATTATATTTATATGGACGGTGCAGGCACTCCAAGAATAATTTCCAGCGATAGTTGGGGTCCGCAATTCGATCACCACAGTGAATGGTCATATAGATCTTTTTCTCCCCAACTTTGTCGAGCATCGGACCGAAAAGTAACGGATTGCCTTGAAGCCGTGTTATTTCCTGAATCCATTGATCGCTCTTGAAGATTGAATTCCACAAGTTGCGATGTTTGTCATATTCTGACGACGCAAGAGCCGGTACCCGTTGTCGAAAAGCGAAAATATTGTCCCAAATTTCTCGAGGAATGCTCCCAAGCATCATGAGCCCCAGGTTTGTAGTATTTGGAATACCTCAGAAACAATAATACTTCAAAACTGAGAGCTCTTTTTGTAGAAGGACATTATTATATACCCATCCGCGCACGACGAATCCATGATTGACTGTTTCCCTATGGGCCATCATGCTTTTCATATCGTTGAACTCAGAATCTGGATTCTTTTCAATTTCTCACTCAGTTCCTAGATCATATTTGAGGTGACTGGGCCGACACATCGGGCATGAGCTCGACTTTTAGTGTGGGTGGTACAGTACTCGTATCTGTACATTGTCGATGATGATTTGTATCAACTCGGCGAGGAGGTCTATTATCAACTCTCTCGTTTGAATCCGTGATTACATGATTTAATAGACTACATGTATTTTATTTTCATTGCTTAAGGACCTCCCCACCCTCAGAAGTTGAAGTTGAGTTAGCTTCATCACTAACCCTGAGATGTTTATCCAACTCGTGCCGGCACTAGTTCGTACCGACAGTCCAAATTTCCCGTTTGGTATTCGTGTGCGCTGTCTTTCCATGAGGCAGTTAGCAACAATAATTCTGTTTGCTGCTGTAACAAAGTGTCTGGTTTTGATGGTAATCCCGTTTGATGCTGTACTATTCCCGAATCTTGGTAATCCCTTTTGCTGCCGGGGTAATCTGTCTGGCTGGGTAATGATACTGTTTGGTGCCGAAGATCCATTTGGTGTTAATAAGAATCTCGTTCTGTAAAGGGTTCGAGAAGCCCCGAAGAGAAGTAGTAAACGCTCGTGCTAGTAGAAATTTTGACCAAGGCCCCAGTTTACTCACAGTCTGTGATCGCATTGTGTAGTACGCAAGAGTCGATAGAAGTTCTAAAGGGCAGGACAATAAAATGGATGGATGACTTTTTTCCAGAGCCCGTGGGTCACAGCAGGCTTTTGTCCGCTTGAATCCTACCGGGCATGAAGATCTTCTAGCCGAGCTGAAACGGACAGCAAATCGCGGTAGAATGCATAGTTCAGTAAAATTAAGAGTTGAAACATGTATAATCCTCAAGTTTACTTCAAGCTATATGACTTATAGTCGAGAATATTACTGTCCATATATCTTTGTATTTGGTCTCGATTCGGGCCAGTGTCAATTAAGCTGAGTCTCTACGCTTGTATTGCCTTTCCATAATGGTCGATTCGTATTCATGTTCTCATGAACCTGATTCTCATTGAGTTCAATTGTAACATGTGTCTGAACGGGTTAGTGTTGAAAACGAGTCAGGGTCAGTCGATCTAACTTGATATCATTTCAACTAGTTTCGATCCAAGGTGGTGACATTTCGATGGTGTCGATTATGCCGAGTCTATTACGCTTGACTTCCTTACTGATACCTGATTCTCGGTTCGCTCATATCGTCTTGCGTCATGAATAGGATAAAGCGAGAATGGTTCTCGCTGTCAATCATGAGCAACTGCTATTCAAGGTCTTCACCTCAAATATATAAGCCGTCTGCTACCCCTGCATCACCCTTTATTACTCTCCAGTCCATGGTGCGCATACCTGACTCAAGATGACTTTACATTGTGGGCCATCGTTTTCTGTGTACAAGGCGACCACCCTTCCATCTGTTCTTCCATCCACCCTCGGCCGGGACTTCAACAACACTAACAACAATAACAAGAATGAGGCTATGCACGAAAGGAAGTCGATCCAGTCGCTGATCGACAGCTCCAAAAGCCCCCGTACACGCGAATTGACACTGTCCTCACCAACTTCTTCCCCGAAGAGTACGGTGAGGGCTTCTACGGAATGGAGGTAGGCGACGTCCCGGGTCGACCGAGTTTTCTCCAAAAAATGGACCTCAACGCGGTGGACGAAAAATCCAGTCCTGTACTACGAACCAATCATCCAAACCTCCTGAATCTTCTCGATGTTTCCGTCTGTGGAGATAAGTTATTTTTTCATTATGAAAGACCAGGGATATCTTTGGAGAAACTTCAGAAATCCACAATGTTGGATCGAGTCGCTGTGGCGACCATCTGCAAAAAAGTACTTCAAACTCAATTCACCTCTGAATAACGACTAATGCTGCATAGTTGTTACATGGACTGATCTATATCCACGAAGGTCTGAATGTCAGTCATGGTCACTTGCATTGTGGTGGAATCTATGTCAGTGACGAGGGTGAAATCAAGATTGGTAAATGATTAGAAAGCGTCACGATCAGGACTACTTGGCTGACAACTCGGTAGGCGACGTAGGAAAGAGCATAACTGTGAGAGAAAAGGCGAAAGATATTTCTTGCGATGTGCAAGCGGTTTTCCGGATTACCGGTCAGTTACTAAGTCTCAACAGGAGCACAGATACGACCAGCATGTCATGGATCATAGCAAAGAACTTTGTCACCCTGCCGAGCACGGTTGATCCCCGAACACTTCTCAAGGTAAGGATGTTTTGCGAGATGTGTAGACCTATAGAACTGATAGCTGCATAGCACCCATTCCTGAAACTTGGCCAGGGTTCCTGGTATCTGTCATCTATCGGTGGCTTGCTCTCATTCGTGCGAACGACAGGCCTCAATGACTGCTTGAATCTCAGTCCATCGGACAGCGACGAGAAGACTAGCAATGAGGAAATAGAGACAATCAGATAAGAACGTCTTCCTCAAGCCGTTTTCTCGAGGATACCGTGAACTGCACGTCGATTATGCTTAAATGCGTGGATTGGAGAGCATTTTCTCTCCTAGTGAGGTTTATTGATGCGATCTTCCTGTTGGTAGTTACATTCCGGTCCGTCATGGTTTCCCAGACAGGGAGTAGGGTTTCGGCATCCTAGGATGCTGGAATGCTGGACTGTTGGATCATCAGCATTGAATTTTGAGATATTGCGCTTCTTTTCTATACTGTAGGAATGTATAGTGTGTCGTTCATTTTAATCCCCTGTTGAATTGTCTTCTGATTTTTCAATATTGCTGCTTAATATATAGTTAAAATTTCAAATGATTAGGCCGCTAAGGAATTGACAAGTTTCATGAGGTTTTTCTGACCGTCATACTTTTTTTCGTGGACTATCAAACTTGCCAATTGCCTCCAGGTAAATCCGAAAGCGTCGTGGAAAGCATATCAGTATCCCTCAGCAGTCCAGGCACACACAAGAGCTCGGGGTCTCCTAGAACTAGGGGCGCAAGAAGAGAATTTAAACGAATCAGACTACGAAACAGACTCGGAATGGGATGGAAAGAGCTGTGCTGGGAGTGAGGTTCCGGACTCGGAGTTTGCTTTAGATGAAAATAAGTGCTCGGATGAGAACGGCCGTCTTTGAAGCCCAAATTATATGAGCTTAGATGAGGAAGACAGCTCAGGCAGCCCAAGTTATGTGGACTCAGACGACGAAGATCGCCGGGGCAGTCTAAATTATGCAGAGTCGGATGAGGAGACCGAAGAGTCTCCAACATAAGATTCTAATTCGGAGTGAACTGTTTCAAGCATGTTTAATGCTATGTGCTCGCCAGTGTTCAGCGGGTTCTTTCTTATTCAGGTGTGACGACTTCCTGGGGTTGTCCTGGCGGATATGTCCCTAGTCTGGATCAGTGAACGGTATAATAATCCTTTGTTTTTAAATACCTCTTTGTTATATGGTTAGAGATATGTCTTATAGGTGGCTCTAGAGAAATTTCCTTTCTTTTGTTTCGTCTGCTCTAGCTTGCGAAGATCATGACATTCCCCAAATCGTTATGTGCCCAGGTAGTTCAAATTTGGGGGACCTCGAAAGACGTAAGGGAAGACTTGTTAGTCTCCTTTCAAGTGTTTTTGAACGTCTAAATGGGATAGCCAATCATCGCAATCTCATTGATGTCAAATACATGCTATTCCAAGTCAGTTCTTGAGAGATCTCCTTTCTTGTGTTCAATGATTGTGTATATTCCACGACTAAGGCTTATAGTTTCGACCCTCGGCCATACTGGAATGAAGTCGTACAAGTCCACGAACAAGCGGATCAAGGTCTTTTCAGAAGCCCCAATGTCTCCATAGTTGTAAACGCTCCAGGGCTAAGGCTACTTAAAGCGGAAAAAGGTCCCTGTTGATTTCATTCGCACGGACCACCGAGCGTCAGATCATGTGATATTTCCACGTGATTTATGAGCCCTGTCGGAATTATCCTGACTAAGCAAACTAAACTGAATCAGATTTATATGTTCAACACCTATAAATCATGCTAATCATACAAATCAAACAGATCATACAGATCATACAGATCGACCTGATGATCTGGTGGAAAAATTACGCATGTTTTGAGTATAAATTTGTTGTTGTTTTTATGTATTTAGTTTCAGACCTTCAGACCTCGATAGTATCAATTTTTATGTTTGTATTGTTTGCATCCTGCACCTAGTACCAATCTCCAACAAGCCCAAAATAAGATGAAGTATCTAGGGCTATGCTTCTCCGGGCGTTGTTCACTGTTGCTACAGGATATGCCTTGATGTTAGTAGCCTAATCATAGATTGCTACCTCTTCTTATTTTGGGAACAGTCACAGAACGATTTCACGCACCGACACCGAACGGGTATGCACATTGACACGAGATATGATCGTAGTCATAAACGGAAGATTGTTGAATACGCCATCAAACAGGATTTCTCACACCAATTGGATCATACGGCACCTCATGGAATTTACCGCACAAGACGGTGCATACGACACCAGACGGGATTTCTTACCGCACAAGACGGTGCATACGACACCAAACGGGATTTTTTACCGCACAAGACGGTGCATACGACACCAAACGGGATTTCTTTTTTACCGCACAAGACGGTGCATACGACACCAAACGGGATTTCTTACCGCACAAGACAGTGCATACGACACCAAACGGGATTTTTTACCGCACAAGACGGTGTATACAGCACCAAAACAATCGTTACCAAAATTAAATGGAGGTATCACAAATATCGGACGAGAACGCACACCGACCACAAGCAGGAATGAAAATTATAGTGCAAAGTGATGCCAGCACGACTTGGTATCAGTATGGTTGATCCGTTTGGTGTCTTTGCATTCCTGTTCAAGATGGTTATTCTGTTTCAGGTCACTAGACGTTTTTTTTTGGGTGAAAACAATGAAAGACCGCACTACTGTATTGCTATCATGATTTCAAAACGCAGCCAAAATCAACCAAAAAAGATCGATTAAACGGATACCACTATGGTAGCATATTATTATCACTGGGTCGACTGGGCTCTGGCTGCAGTAATAAACAAATCGCCAGGGAAACTAGGGCTATCTTTCTGTGAACATTATCTACATACCTTGCCTGGATGACCGGTTCTACCTTGCTCGTAGTATGACTAGTTGGCTGACTCTGTACCTATACATTTACCCAAGCTTGCATTGATGATCTTAGAGGCGGAGAATTACCGGGCTGCCCAAGGCTCAATCAAAGTTCTAGAAGCAGTGCGCTCCTACTAGTACTCAAAATACTCAGTTGCTCCGCTCCACAGGGATATAGATCCAGTCAGAAGAGGCCAGAATATTCATTGGATCTCCGATTCACTGAAAATTGGTGGTTGGAAACCTAGTAACTCTAGCCAACTGGGCGCTTATCAAGTCTTGTTTTGGAACGGTCCGATGTGTAAAGTCCAACGTCCTAACATTTCATCTCCTCAATCACTGTCAGGTCTATGATGGACAGAAAATTCGAACTGATTAAGGAGTATCGTAAGAGTAATATGTTTGAATACTATATTAGAAGGACTTAGATAGAATACTCCATCCACAGATCTGGAGGTCTGAAGCTTAGCTTGATTGCAATAACCCAATTCCCTGGGAAAAAAAGTAAAGTCTCCACATTATGGATTGTGTTTTCACAAAAACAGAAATAGAAGGGCCCCAATCCTGTCTCCAGTTCCCCATATAGGATGTTACCCTATCAACAAGAAAACCCACATCTTTTGCCGACCACCATAATTGGGACGGCATTCCGCTTGGAACAGGTGTTTCACGAAGATTTTAAGTGGCGACCCATGCAAGAAAGAGTAGATTCCCGTCGAAATCTACACCCTCAATGGCAGTTATCCCGTTCAACGCCGAGTAGGCCCACCTTCTTAGTACCAGATGACTGACGCTCAGGCAGCAAGACATCAATGTGAGCTGGGCTTTCAACCAAGCTGAATTCCGAGTGAGATCTTGGGCAATGTCTAATGAACTCTGTTGAGAAACCTGACCGCCAGCTATTACACCCTACTCCTGTAAGGAAACGTAACACAAGGGTGGCACTTCTACCAGAGCATAACCTCGGCGTAATTTACCATATTCATGGTCTTGGTGTCTACTTATGAACTCTAAAGCTTTCTGTTGAGCAGGATACTTGCAATGAGTTAGAACTCGGTTCAATGCGGAATAGGAGAGGAGACGCAGAGGCTGAGGAGTTTCCTAGTTTCATTACAATAGAGTTCAGTCACTAACCCTCTCTCTTTGATGTAAAGACGGATCAAATAGTCTCTACGTAGTAGATCGGGCCAAGTGCCTGGCTAAGCATGAGTGGTATCTTTACCTTATTCTACTAGTCACATATGCCAGAAATGTCTATATAAGGCGTGCATACAAGTAGAGCAATGTCTGGATACGTCTTACTCTCTTTTCCAAATATCGAGACCTCGAATCAGCCGTAAACATCGCAATTCCCACAATCATGCTCGTGAAGTCGCTTTTATTTGCAATTTTAGCCAAGGCTACTGTTGCAAAAGTTTGGTTAGGTATGCTCCTCTATCATTCAATACCAGTAGAATTTCTTCTAATTAGATCTTGCAATAGCTGGCGTAAACATCGGTAGGTCTTTACAAATCTACAAAGCTATGTTCCACTTTCAAAACCATGGCTGACTGCGTCTTGCACACGATAGCTGGATTTGACTTCGGTTGCGGAAATACGGAGGGCATCTATACTGCCTCTGAAGTAACACCGCCGCTCCTTTCCCAGGGAGGGGCTGACGGTGCAGGGCAGATGAACCATTTTGTCGTCAACGACGGACTTAATGTCTTTCGTCTCCCAGTTTGCTGGCAGTACCTTCTGAACAACGATCTTGGGGGAACTCTAGACATAAACAACTTTGGCATCTACGATCAACTAGTGCAAGATTGCTTGGACACAGGAGCCTATTGTGTCGTCGATATCCACAATTATGCTCGTTGGAATGATGAAATTATCGGGCAGTCGGGGGGCGCAGTGACGAATGATCAATTTGCCAGTGTCTGGTATCAGCTGTAAGATGCGATTTTCCTATTGTGAGGATTGTCTGACTCGTTTCAGGGCAGCGAAATATGCAACATCAACCAAAGTTATGTTCGGAGTGATGAATGAGGTGAGCAGATAGGAACACAAGTAGAACCAGCCCCGATTTTAATATTTTTCATTCGAGTAGCCGCACGACCTCGATATCGCTTCGTGGGCGACAAGTGTTCAATACGCCGTCACGTCCATCCGCAATGCTGGAGCAACGTCGCAAATAGTGTTGCTCCCGGGTACCAGCTATACGTCAGTCGGCGGTTTTGTTTCTGACGGATCTGCTTCGGCACTCAGTGCGGTGACAAACCTTGATGGCAGTACTACAAATCTTATATTTGATGTACATCAGTATCTAGATTCAGATGGTAGCGGTACAAGCACTGAGTGTACGACTAATGGGGTCGATAACCTGAGTACCCTAGCAACTTGGTTGCGGGATAATGACCGACAAGCGTAAGCTTCATTCACCCTGATTGAGGGAGATATTATGGGTACTAATGAAACTTGTACTAGCTTTTTAACTGAAACTGGAGGCGGAAACACTGCATCTTGCTATACTGATCTATGCGCTGAATTGGACTGGATGAAGTAAGTCTATTCAAGTGCAATGTGATTGTTGTGTATCTCACGACTTCTGACTGAATAGTTATAATTCTGACGTTTACTTGGGATGGATCGGATGGGCAGCTGGATCGTTCCCTATTAATTACAATCTCTCGGACACACCCACTTACAAGAATGGAGTCTGGACAGACACGGGAATTGTTACCAACTGCATCGCGGGAAAATTTTAAAACCTCTCATATCGGAACTGGTAAAGGGAGTGGGTATTGTATATGTTTACTGGCAACCAGGACATCTGGGATATGTCAAAATTGGTCGGTCACAGGGCTTCCATGAGTAAATGAAGCAATGGAACAGAGTGTGCTATCATTTGCGTTGAGCTGTGGCATGGCTTAGGGCTATAATTAACAAAATCCACAGAAGCTCGGCTCACTTTGACTCGCATGTATCATAGCTTAGAGAAAGGTTATTGTCGGTATATCAATGCCGTACCCCGGCGTTGCTATATCAACACCGTGCATGCCCTGATACCGCTCCGGCACGTATACGGGCAAAGGCATGTAAACAATGCCAAATCCCTTGATAGAGCACCGTATGTAGGCTCGGTGTCAAGCTTATAAGCAGGCCTCACCCCCAGCAACCCCCTTTCCTAGTTACCAGGCTTTAGTACTGGAATAGCATTTATATATTTTTTTGAAGCTTCGACTTGTAGGGCTACCGGACTGCCCTTATCCCAATCCTACTGAGTAGATCTAGGGCCGGATTAAACCGACACCGACATTTATATATAGACCTCGCCATGACCCGGACCGTGGGTCCCTCCTCGCGACCCGCGACCCGCCCCTCCGGAGGGTAGCGTCGTACACTTACGACCCTCACCGCACCTCAGGGTCATAGAATTTTTGGAGGGTCACCCGCCAAGCGACCCTCACGACCCGCATATGCATAAATCTTCTGCGCTTTCCCTGATTAGGATGGATAAATCTGCTGACAAATATTCATAAATTCCTGTATCTGATACCTGTTTCGTATGTGACGGTATGTCCAACCAGAAATTCTTCTTCTTCTACCAATCCTCTGCGTAATTTAATGAAACCTATCTTCTGGAGAAGTCTCTTGGGATAGTGATACTGAATATGACTCCTTGTTGGTATACGAAGGACTAATATCGCGTGTCTTGTGAAGGGTTGGGGAGACAGGCATGTAATGATGGGAATATATATATATACTACAGACTACATTGTTATAGGAGATCGCGCTATAATCGGGAGAAACTTGATCTTCTTGGTTCTTCGCCTCAAACCTCCCACAATCCCGACTCCATCATGTTGACATAGAGTATCCAGTCCCTCGACACCTATGCTATGTCAAAATTGAGCAAAACATACCGATTGCGTTCATGGATACCTGACCAAGGTCCTAGGGTCGCAACCCGCGAGGTTGACCCTGAGGTTGACCTTGAGGTTGACCCGCTCACGAACCTCAGTTCTAGCCAATTAACATGAGGCTATCGGATGTGACCTGTCATAGTGACTCCTTGCGTGCGCACTCAAGCGCGATCGGAAATTGTCAATGAGACTCGACTTCCTCGGAGTAATTAGAGGTTGACTCGATGGTTAGATAGAAGGGGTTAACATATGGCAGAAGGCCATTCAGTGTCTTCAACATACTCATTCATGAACGCACTTTTGTCGACAGACGGAAGAAAACAATACGATCTACGGGTATCCTCATTCTACGAACAGAAATCTGACATATCTCCTGAATTGGTGTGATTTGTCACAGCGACCGCACTGCGAGAACTTTCACCCCAAGTTCTTTGCTGCGCTGTAAAGGAGACGTGGTGAGTCTTTCTTTTCTACGCATCTTCATCATGTCCCAGTTCTCTGACACATTCTCGTCTGATCAAGGGGGTCCGCCTTCCGATTGTCTTGAATACGTTGTTGATGATGGCCCAAGTCAGCTCAACTCCCCGATACCGTCGGGAGGCCACGATACCTGCCCTCCGTCGTCTGAGTCTCGAGCGGCACCGGATCACCTTCCTCGGATGTGTCCTGACCGGGTCAGATCCTTCATCGTCTACGCCCCGGAAATGAGCAACGAATTCGTGACGTGGTGGCATCGGACTGATTTTGGGAAAAAGAAACCGATCTCGTGGGATGCGAAACGAGCTGCGCCGTGCTGGAACCACTTTGACCAAGTCGCGTTGGAGAAAGATGGAAAGCCTGGGGTGATGTGCCATCACTGTCGGAAGGTTCTTGATCACCCCGGATGGGCTCATTCCGGGACATCGTCAATGAACAAGCACTATAATGGAATCAATTGCCGGAAAGCCGCCTCCGCGGGAGGAAAGAAACCGAACATCAAGCTTGCATTGGAGCATGCGGTATGTCCACGACCTGGCTTGGACCGGGAGCATCCCAGCTCTGACCTTGAAACCTAGGCGCAGAGTGCGATCGTCCGAAAATTTGATGAACGAGTGTGGCAGCAGAAGCTTGCTCAGCTCCTGACGGTATCCCATCTTCCCTTTCTCTTTCTCGAGCATGTTGAGTTCCGTGATCTGATCTCCTACGCCCGGCTGGCGCCATCGATGCCAGAGATTCCTTCCGCCAAGGTGATGCGCCGGCAGCTTCGCGACCTCGTCCGTGCGAACCAACAGAGTACCCTTCACAAACTCCCTCCTGGAGCGAAGATATCCCTGGCCCTGGATTGCTGGACCTCTCCCTTCCGACAGCCATTCATGGCGATTACCGGATACTTCCTCGACCAAAGCTGGGAGTATCACGAGGTCTTACTTGGATTTGAACCCTTACATGGCTCTCATTCTGGTGCTAATCTGAGCGAAGTGCTCTTCCAGCTGTTGCAGGAGCATCGGATCACAGACCGAGTGCTTGCGGTCACCACTGACAACGCTTCCAATAACATGACTCTCATGGCCGGTGTCCACGAGGCGATTGAGTCACTCCAACAGTCCTCGAACGATGTCGTGATCATTCGGGTACCCTGTATTGCACATGTGATCCAGTTGAGTCTCAAGGATCTCCTTGGAAAGATGAAGGCAGCTCCCAAGAATGACACGGCGGAACAGGCATGGTCGGATGATCGAGTGGACAGTCTTCGGGCGCGAGAGCAGCGACACGAGATCGTGGACACTCTGAATCAGGTGAGACATCGTGGCCCTCTTCTCATACTATCACCCTTATCCCATTCGTAGGTGAGAAGCCTGGCGATTTTCATCAACGCGAGCCCTCAGCGCCGCGAGTCATTCTACAACTTGCAACCCAAGGAGCCAAAGCTGGTGCCCATCCAGGATGTTGCGACTCGGTGGAATTCCACATTCTTAATGCTCGTACGCGCAAAGAAACTCCAGCAGACCTTCGATGCTTTCTGCTCCCAGTACGACCAAGAGTACTTCGCCCTGAATCAGGAGCAGTGGCGGCAAGTGGACTATCTGATCTACATTCTGCAGCCTTTTCACCGATTCACCACCCTTCTCTCGAAATCCAAGGATGTCACCATTCATCGGGTCTTTAAGATCTACAATAAGCTGTTTGACCACCTCGAAAAATCGATTCGACAACTGAGACGGAAGAGGATTGCGTGGAAGCAGATGATGCTGGCATCTCTCGAAGCAGCCAAGCATAAGCTCTCCATCTACTACAAAGACACCGACAACATGGATGGTGACCTCTACGCTATCGGCACCGTTCTTTCTCCACAGGACAAATTTCAGTTTTTTTCCACCGCAGACTGGGATCCAGAGGAAGGTGGAATTGATTACCGAGTCACCTATCGCCAGAGCCTGGAGGCCTCTCTCAAGAAGTACTCGGAGAATCTTGCCCAGGAACAGCAGATCTTGGATGCTCCCCAGACGAGTACGACCACGGATGAATTTGACTTAGCTTGTGCTCGGGACGATTTGCCGCCATGTCAGAGTTCACAGCCACACCAGTCTGATGAGCTCACTAGGTACCTTGATAGCAGTGAGTGTCTCTTGTTCCCGGTGAACTGCTTGCTAATCTCTCTGTTAGACACTGTTCCAAACGCCCAGCCTCGAACTTGGTGGAAATACCACCAAGATGAATTCCCGGCAATGGCGAGGCTTGCCCGAGATGTTCTCTCGATTCCAGCCAGTGGCGCAGGAGTCGAGCGACTGTTCAACTCTGCACGAGACATCTGCCATTATCGTCGAGGCTCTCTACAACCTCAAACCGTCTCGGATTTGATGATGTACATGTGTACATCACGGTTCGAGATCCATGAAGAGGAGCGAATCATGCTCTCTGAATATCTTTCCGCTCAGGAGATACAGGCTGCGAAGGAAGAGAGAACGCAGCAACAAATTACCATTGATCCCATTAGTGATGACGAAGAGGACGAAGGGCCTTCTACCGAGCTTCAAGCCGCTTCGCATGGCCCATCTGCAAAGGCACTTGGCAAAAGACGCCTTCGGGATGTAGCCGAGGATGCGGAAAGTGATCGGGATGATGACATGGACGCGACGTCTCTGCCAGAGATGCCGCACCGATTGTCCGGTAGAGTTCGCAAGCGTTCCAGATTACTTGATGGATATGAAACGTAGAACATGTAGTTTCAATCTACTATAGCGCGTCTATATAATTCATCTTTCCACTCAATTTGATGCACTGTTTCAGAGTAATTGTAATTGAAGCTCACTATGGAGACCTACCGATGTTGTACCGGTAAGTGAGATACTCAAAAATACCGCTAAAATCCACAGGATTTATGCATCCCGTGATCTGGTGATGTTTGCATTGTTTGACGACCCTCAGGGTCGGATCGCGACTCTGAGGGTCGGGTCGCACCATGAACGACCCTACCCTCGTGGAGGGTCAGGGTCGGTACTCATGACCCAGGAACCTCCATGGTCCGGGTCGCGGTCCGGGTCGTCAGGGTGACCCGCGGGTCGTGGCGAGGTCTAGTCAGATCATGTGATATTTCCACATTACGGCGGACACACGTGCTTCTTGAGCCCTAACATAAAAGATGGAGTAACTAGGGCTATGTTCCTCTTGGCGTTGTTTATTGTTACTACAGGATGTGCCTTGATGTTAGTAACCTAGTCACAGGCAATGGCTACCTACCTCTTCTGATTTCAGGAACAGTTACAGAACGGGATCATCTACCAACGCCAACTGGGTACGCATACTGACACGAGATATAATCGTAGTTGTGAACGGAAGATTGTTGAATACGACACCAAACCGGATTCTTTACCGCACAAGACGGTTCATACAGCACCAAACGGGATTTCTTACCGCACGAGAAGGTTCATACGCCACCAAACGGGATTTCTTTTTTACCGCACAAGACGGTGCATACGGCACCAAACGGGATTTCTTACCGCACAAGACGGTACATACGACACCAAACGGGATTTTTTACCGCACAGGACGGTGTATACAGCAAGATTAAATGGAATATCACTAACAGAACGCACTGACCCCAAACAGGAATGAACATGATACGCGAGCTTCCTTGGTGCAATTGGCGCGCAAAGTGTCTTTGATCTCACCTTGAAGTAAGCATCAGCAAAAAGCTGTCTCCCTTTAACAAAAGCTAATAGCTTAGAGCGTGCATCAGCAAACAGGCCATTGCCTCTCCCAAGCCAGAAAAGTCGAGACGGCTTTTGAGATCTCTTTTCACGCTTCCATTTTATGCCTCTCCGCAAAAATTGGAAGACGAAGGTCAACAGTGTAGGGAGTATAAAGAAACTCCAGATAAAATGTACAGCCATATTTCCTATGGTCTTGAAATTACGTTGTTCGGATCATCAATAACATAACACTACGGTGGAATATAAACCTTTCCGAAGGCATTGATCGGTAGCGCTATTAGGAACTGTTTAATCAATCTCTTTCAGTTTGTTTTCGTTGCGTTTGAAATCATGATAGCTGTTTAGTAGTGCAGTCTTTCATTGTGTCACCCAAACAAGAAACGTCTAGTGACCTCAAACAGAACATCCACCCCGAACAGGAATGCAAAGACACCAAACGGATCAACCATACTGACACCAAGCCGTGCTGGCACCAATTCGCGCTATAATGTTCATTCCTGTTTGGGGTCAGTGCGTTCTCGTTCGATGTTAGTGATATTCCATTTAATCTTGCTGTATACACCGTCCTGTGCGGTAAAAAAATTCCATTTGGTGCTGTATGCACCGTCTTGTGCGGTAAGAAATCCCGTTTGGTGCCGTATGCACCGTCTTGTGCGGTAAGAAATCCCGTTTGGTGCTGTATGCACCGTCTTGTCCGGTAAGAGATCCGGTTCGGTGCCGTATGCACCGTCTTGTGCGGTAAGAAATTCCGTTTGATGCTGTATGAACCAATTAGTGCTGTAAAGAATCCCGTTTGGTGCCGTACGCACCGTCTTGTGCGGTAAGAAATGCCGTTTGGTGCCGTAAAACCAATTGGTTCTGTAAAAAATCCTGTTTGATGGCGTATTCAACAATCCTCCGTTCACAACTACGTTCATATCTCATGTCAGTATGCGTATCCGTCTGGTGTTGGCAGATGATCCCGTTCTGTAACTGTTCTCGAAATCAGAAGAGGTGGTTAGCAATTGACTTTGATTAGATTACTAACGTCAAGGCACATGCTGTAGCACGTGACAATGAACAACGCCAAGAGGAACACAGCCCTAGATACTCTATCTTTATGTTAGGGCTCATAAAGCACGTGGAAATATCACATGATTTGACACTTGGTTCGTGCAGGTGAATTCGACAGAGATCTTTTTCCGCTTTAAGAGTACTGTACATAGCCTAAGCCCTAGAGCGTTTACAAGATTCAGAGTAAGACTATGAAGACATTGGGAACTTCTGAAAAGACCTTGATTTCGCTTGTCCTTGATCTTGTACGACTTCCTTCAGTATGAGTGATGGTGGAATATACACATTTAAAGCAGTATCTGATCTCCCAAGGACTGACTTGGAATAGCGTGTATTCGATATCAATGAGATTGCGAAGATTAACTATCCCAGTTAGAAAATCTTCTGAAACACTTGAAATGCGACGGACAAGTCGTCCTTACATGTTTCGAGGTTCTCTAAAATTTGACCTACCCAGGCACATAACGATCTGGGGAAAGTCGTAATCTTCGCAAGCTATACTGGCGACGAGAACTCCCAGTATTCCTTGGAGATACCACTGTAATAGCCTGCGCTGGGCCAGTCCTCGGTCCAATAAGACCTCCTGACTGAATTTGATGCGGCCTTCCTTTCAGTTTGGTACAGTATCGAACCTGCAGGGCCATCTGTGTTCTTTTAGGAAAGCGTGCTGCAATGCGTGACCACGAAAGTTTTTCAGTCTCTTTGAGATGGACTATCAGCGCATCTTCTTCGGCAGTATAATCCTTGCCCTTCAGAGACGCACACTCATCCGCCCGCGAGGAAGTCTGGCTGTCTACCACAAGGTCATCTAGAGTCGGTGATACTCTTCCTCCCTGGGGCAAGGCATGATTTTCCGGCGATTTCGCGTGCTTCTCCTTGAAGTTGAAGCTCCATATATATCCACATGGCTTAAGATCACGGGTAAATAAGCCTTCTATGTCAATAGCTTGAAAGTCGGACATGCTAGTTGACTGCTCCCCTTCGTCTACCACCTTCTTGAGTGATGCCCGAATGTCAGATGAGACAGGACTGGAGGCGACCGAGTCCATATCTTCAGTGACCCAGCAGCAATACTCGACGCGGCTTAAAGAGACTTTGCGCAGAAATTGGCCACGGATTCGTATCGTCTCCAGGCTTGTGGAACTCTGGACCGTGGACTCAGGGCTCGCCAGTTTCGGCGGAGAGCTTTTTGAAAAAGCTTGTGCGCGCACTCTTTTTCTGTGCAACTGAGAAGTGTTCATACTAGTGTTGATCCGCCTTTTTCTCTTGACTGGACTAGCTGCTAGTTCATCATATTCTATTCGACTGTCTGCATGGCTGTTCTCACGATAGTCACTATCCTCTGGATCATCATCACTTTCCGCTCTTGGAATGAACCGAGGACGACCTGAGTGACGAACGGTGCTAGTCAACTTGCTGGACTGCAGCGGTTGATGAGGGACTACCACTGATAGAGATTTGCAACGCATTTCTGCCGAGGAATTGCGTCCCTGTTGGCTGCCGTTAAGCTGTCGAGTTCGAGTGGGTGCAAACTGGGCTACTGCCGCCTCAGCAATTGGAGAGTGTTGACACACAGATCGTTGCGTGCTCTTATCCGCTAGAGTGTCGAGGCACAGTGCATCACTGGTTGGAGTATTGACAGGACTCGTTGACATTTGATCTATACCGCTTGTGTCAGACTGAACCACCGAGATGATGCGGTCATCTAGAACGGTTGGCGGCATTTCTTCGATAAAAGTTTCTGAGACAGTGCTGCTGTGGTGCTCACATCCTCTATCGGAAATAAAGGGCAACATCTCTGTTCCTAGAGATTCTATCACTGTAGCATGTTTAGATAATAACATTTCTGTAGCCCCTAGAGGTTCAGACGAATCCTTGTTTTCCTCGATGTAGTGGTTGTCATGGATTCGTTCGATGGCTGGAAGTAATGTTCTTAGCTTTCGTATAGTAGTATCGACGGGGTCCATACTTACACCTTCGACACGCATCCTGCTCTGTCTGCTGATCACATATGTTCTTGTCTTTGTTTTTGTCCTTCTCATCGGATCCGTCAGAATCGACGACTGTGGCTGCTGGCGGTGGACAAGTCTCCTCAATTTGAATTTCAGTCTGTGCAGCCATAGAGTTGATATTTGACAAAGATGATGGATTCTCGCTATCTGACGCAGGCGGTACCACTGTTGCACTGACATCAATAGAAGTGGAACGGTTAAGGAAAGGTTCAGTGGTTGATTGAAATGAAGAAGCTCCACAAGGGATCAGAGGCAATTTGGATGGCTTCTTAGGCTTAGGATATTGGTATTCGACCACGTTGTCAAGAGAGATATATGCCATGGTTGAGGTTGTATAAGAGATCATCAAGCAAGATACACGTTCCAATAGATAATCATAGATTGAAGTTACGTTTTTGGTGGCCAACGCCTGATTAATATACCCGAGCTGAAAATGGCCTGATGCTGGGAATATACTAATTCGGCAATGCCATAATAGGAAAGAGAAGAAGGAACCTATTCAGCTTGTAAGTCTAGCCTTTCTAGGAAGCACATCGAGACTTTCCATCAAAACTCAGTCCACATAGACGGGATAGGTAATACCTAAAATAGGAAATAGGCCGAAAGGAGTTCCATACAAAGATACTGCATGAAGACCCCTCTAGTCGACCGCCCTGTCATACCCCGGCCACAGTGGAAACATCCTCACTTAGCGTGCACCGGTGGTATATTCTGGGTTGAGGTATTTTTCTAATTGGTGTATAGCCACTTGCAGCAGTGGAACAACTTCCGGAGAATGATTGCAGAGCGCTAGCACAGCCTCCACTAGCGACCTATTGCGTAAAGTATATCAACGTCGTAGTCACTATTCCGTTTAGCCAAGGTAAAGCACGGTATAGGATGGAATCCCTGCCATCAGAAATCTATCTCGAGTTTCAATTCCATCCGTCATCTCCAGCAGAGACGTAGAACCAAGTATGTAGTTTCTTTGTCTCACAGGTAGCTCTTCCTTGGATCAGTTGTGCTTCCCCTCAAAGAAAATATTCCATACGCAACATTGGTGCCTCGAGTAAATCCTTCGAGGCTAGTGCTTCAACACCTGGGCCAGGAGCAGCCACTGCCCCCAGTATATCCTGGAATTTCAACCGGACGTCACCGGCTCCAATAGCAGTACCTTTGAATGGACAGAAAGAGGCAGTAACTTACTCAACGACTTTCGACGCCGTTCAGGTCCACCTCGCCGATATAAGTGTATTGATTGGTGCCTAAACATAGAGCTAGTTATAGCAAGGAAAGTCTCCTTTTGATGCAATCAAGATGCGTTCACTGGTGGATCCTGGAAACTGTCGCCCAATCGGCTAGTCTATCAAACAGGACCTCGCCCTCGCAGAGAGATAGCTGTCCACTAAGGTCGCACTAGGTGCCATTTGCGTCGTGACTGGCTCAAAATTTGTGAGTCACCATGTGGAATCGGATATCAGCTGACGTATGTTTTCTCTCAATTTTCTTTGTAACACCAGCGCGGTCCACAGAGACATCAACCAAGGGCTAGCCATGAAGTGCGGAAAAGCAGATACACGAAAATTGATCAAGTCGGCCGGAGAATGATGTACCAGTATGGTTGTAACATAATACATTCTGATCATTGTGTAGCGCATAAACTGCACTGTGCAATAGACTGGAATTTCGACACCACTGCGTATTGAAATGGCTGAAGCATTGATCTCGTATGTAGAGAGTGCAGAGGCTTGATGGATGTAACATGGAGCTTTCGTGATTTTGTCCAGCGCTATGACCGACCGATTTTTTCAGCTCTCGGGCGGTGGTGCGCCAATGCCAATCAAGGGCTTGAGGCCGCGTCAATTGGGGCCGCCGGAAAGTTTTGAAGATGTTCACGAACGACGGCGGTTGAGCGACGCACCAGGGTTTATATACTCGAGCAGACGAGGTACGAGAACGCTATCCCGTCTTAGGACCGGCAATATCCCCTACGCCGGATCGGGGACTCCACTAAACCGGTTATGGCCCGCACTAGTCCGAAGATGGTGATCCCGGAGGGCCAGCCGAATCCGGCCGCGCCGGTACAAATCGACAATCTACTATCTATATCATTAAATTAGCTTATAATATAGCTACTAAGTTTATTACTTTCTTATCTAAATTAAAATTCTCTATTAAGCTTAAGAATAAACTTTAATTTATAATCTTAAAATAAATAGTATATATATCTCTATTAAATTAATTAAATTATTACTAATATTCTTTAATTTATATATTATTGCCACTTTATCTAAAAAGATATTTAAAAATAATAATTAAATTAGTAATTTAGATTATAATTTATTTTTTAAGTTTAGTATAATTTTTAATTCTTTTATTATTAATTTATTTTTCTAAATTATAATTTAGATATCTTTTTAGGTCTATAGTTAAGTAGTTTAATTCTTTTAAAAATTATAAATAAATTAATAAGATATTTTTTATCTTTTTCTTCTTATTTCTTTTTATATAGTAAGATTTTATAGAAAGATATTTAGTATTATAATCTTTTCTACTAATTCTTATAATTCTTAGATATACTTATTATTTAAATATTCTTTCTATTTTATATAATATTTATAATTTTTCTCTAGGCTTTTAATTATTTAGATTTCTATATATTATTCATAATATTAAAGATTTCATTTTTGTTATTATATATAATTTATAACATTATTAAGAAAAAAGATGTCTTATAGATCTAGTTAAAAAAAGATATATTTTGTAGAAATTAATGAATTACAAGGCTTTACTAATAGATAGATTTATCTACTAAGAATAAACTATCACCAAAAAATTAATATATTTAAAAATTATATATATCTAAATATAGTATTATATATTCTATATTAATATTATATTATTAGATATATTTATTAAAATTTTAATATTAATTGTAAATATATATTACATTTAAAATTTAGATTTCAAACAATAATAACTATAAATAAGCTTAAAGTTAAGAATGGTTCAATACGGTGCAGTTAATCCAAACCGAACCAAAAACCAATCTAACTATATCCACCGAATCATCGGCTCTCTCGGATCACGGGATGGCTCACTGGCGCCAATCTCAATGACTTGATATGCCACGTTGGTCCGGCTGGTTCGGCTGCGGAACCACTGGATCGTATGGGGATCCAGATACATTCGCTGGCACAACAATGCTTCACTATCACGGGGCAATGTGGCGGTTAATAACACGATTTGTGTCTCGGCTCGGACTAATGCACCCAGCTGCGCCATCTGCTTCCGGAACTCATATCCTTCCTGCAGTATGATATGGCATTCATCGATCACGATTCGGTCTAGCTCCTTGGTCCACTGCTTTCGGTTAATAAAGGTCTGGAAGGTCTCACTGACCGCGGACTCGGGCGTCACCAATACAATGGCGGCTCCATCTACGGGACGTCGCGAATCCCATTCCACACAGGAGATCCCCAATGTCTGGCATCGCTGTTGAAGATCTGCCCGTAATGCCACTAATGGAACCACGACAATGGTCGTACCCCCGCGGCTCATCCATGCCGGTAACATAAACAGCAAGCTTTTCCCGGCACCGGTGGGCATCACCGCGATGATGGGGCTCCGGCGCTGGATGATGGACTGGATAATGGCGTTTTGGTTGCTACGGAAAGTCGCGGACGGCCCCATCATCTGCTGTAATGACTCGTCGACATCCATGGCTTGGGTACGGCTCCATCGCTTGATCTGACTGGCCTGGGCGGTATCCTGGAATGGGGTGATCTTGCCGGTGGGGATGGAACGGATGGCCGATGTAAATCCCAAAAACTGATGCCATTCCTGGCTACTTTGCCGGAATCGCTGTCGTCGATCGGCCACTTCGCCGGCTCGTTCGGTGGTTTCCCGCGCATATACGGCTCCCGCTACATGGGAGCTGTGTCCGGCCTGCTCATCCGCAATTGCAGCCATGATCTGCGCCTTATCCTCGTGTAAATCATCCTCGGTGGTGGATTGGGGATCATGGCGTACAAATGCCCGTCCAGCTCGCATGTATCGGCGGCTGATTGCAATAGCAATCTCACGGTACGATGCAATATTCAATGCAGGTCCAGATAATCCAATGGTACCCTCCCGTTGCAAAACCCGGCGGAATCGTTCGGACGTCCATGCGGGCTCCCACGGTGCGGATGACCAGATATGGGGATTGATATCCTCCCGTTGATGCATCCATGCGTCGATGCGCCGTTGAAATGGCAATACCAGCCATAAATACCACACCAGCAGTTCGCCCACTTCCCGTGGCAAATATCGATGAATGATTTTGACGTCTCCACTGATCTGATAACCCTTATGATACCGGGCCACTAAGACCACCATGCCATCTTCAATGAACATGTTCCGGATCCCACCAACGTGGCTGTTCTCATGTCGAATACTCAACAACTCGGGGGCACGAGCAGGTTGGCCCCATGTGAACTGCGTCGCGGCCAGCAGCTTTTCCAAAAACGCGGAGATCCGTCGATGGAATGCCTGCCATCGTACCCGTTGGATTCCTTGTCCATCGGCCTGCATGAATCGACCACGTAACTGTGAGTGGTCCTGAATATGCTGCCACAACCAACGGGTGCCATCGACCGGCCACGGGGTTCGCGGATCTCGCACAAAACTCCACTGGGGATCCTCGTTGAATGGGTTATCGTACAGCTGCTCCCATGGGATGGCTGGCACCTGATCGGGGACACATTGCAGCAAATCCTCCAGCAAAATCCGCCGTGCATCCCGCACCGTGTGGTCGACCATGCCGCGGAACTGCCGCATGGTGAATTTGACATCTTTATACAGCAGCTCGTCCTCATTCTGCCACGTCACATGCCCCTCGGTGGTGGTGTTGTAATGGATCTTCAATCCGTATGTGCGTAAATCCAACATCCACTGCATGGGGCTCTGCGATCCACGCACCATGAACCGGTCCATCATCTGCGTCACCCACTGCAAACATCCTTTCTGGGATACGGTGGGACTGGGGGATGGGGATCCTCCATACGCGCTATCCCAGTCCTCTTCCTGCATGGAGCTGGTGGGCTCGGCCTCCTCTTCCTGATCCGCCAATTCCATGGCTTTGCGAACCACCATGAACCGGGCCAGCTTGATCACTTTGGACAAGATCGGGGGATAATCCTCGGGGGTCCGCCATCCGCCTCGATCCCGGACACCTAATATGGCCATGGCACACACCAATGCGCAGTCGTATTCCCGGTGCACCACGCGCTGGTTCAACAGCTCGATGCAAAAATCTAAACATGCCCGTTGGATGGGGGTTAATGATGGCATGGAGCTCTCTGGGGTGGGATCTAGCATGTGGTCTCGCTCGGAATCTAACTCAAGATCCTGGTGGATATCCTCATCCATCTCATCATCATCATCCGTGAATGATTCATCTTCCGAGCTGGACGACTCGCTGGGTACGGGCGATGGGCTGAGTTCCCATGGACGGCGCTGTCCAGGTCGCAATATAATGGACCGACCAGGATTCTGGGGTCGAATTACGGGACGAGCAATCTGCGCTAATCGATTCCATGCCGCTTGCTGTCGTGGGGTGAATCGATATGGGGGATGCCTTTTATCGGATTCACCTTCCTGGGTCCGCCAAAAAAACATCAAGATCTGCTGCCATGGGCGAACGCGCTGAATAACAGCCTCCGGATCCTGATATGCGTCTAATGGCTGATACCGGGTTTGATGCCGTTCCGTTCGGATGGCTTCCATGCGTACGAACACGCCGGTGTGGATGACCGACTGCTGGCTGATCTGTCCAACCTGGCCCATGGCCGTCCATATGGCCTGGATGGCACGTTCATTGGGTTCGGCAGTGGGAGATTGATCCATTAGGTCATCCATAGCCGGCATGTCGATATATTCCAACAACTGGGTGCTGGAAAATGAATCCAAATATGACCCCCAACCCGTCCGACGGAGCCACGGATTGGCTTCATCCACATGGCCCTGTTGAATCCGCTCTGCGGCTTGCTTCTCGTACTCGGCATACTGCCGGCTGGCCTGTTCCCAAATCGTGGATCTGGGTGTGGTGGGAATGGGATGGGAGTCCTCTTCTTCGTCAATAATGGCAAAATACTGGGACCCGGTCTTCCGGGGGAATAATCGCTGGCATTGGACCCGTCGACATGCCTGTTCCTGCTGCTCCTGGATGGTCTGCATGGTGGATTGCGTGGGTTGACCTCGGCGGGAAGTCCGGCTCCAACCGTGCTGGTTATACCAATGGTTCCGCATGGCATTCATACTTTGACATATATATGCACATGACTGTGGTAATAATTGGCATTGCCAGCCATCTAATGGGCCAATGAGCTGGGGAATGGCCTGGGTACGGGTTGGTGGAATCTCCAGCTCAATGGGATCAATGGCGATATCGGGCCAGCTACGAACCTCATCACCTAGCTGAATCCGGATCGTGGGAGATATATGCTGGTGGGCACGCTGTAAATGGCCTTCGATCTGGCTGGGCCAAACACCATACTGGCATTCGCGGCATATCACCACCGGGAAATCCACCAATCGCTCGAAATATGCATTCTGGAATGAAATGGGGTTGATCATGGTAATGGATTGATAAATTGAATAGCTACTGAATTGTTAAAATGTCGAAATAGCAGTTGAATGGTTAAAATATATGGTAAATAATTCAAACGCTGTAAAGATAATGATTAAAATAATTCTCTAACTAAGCCCCTATTCAATAAAGCATGGATAATATGATGGTTGGACCCTAATTTAGCTCCCGTTATACTCTAATTAAAAATTTATCGTTAAACCCATCAACTTTACTATACATTGACAAGATATCTAGTTGATAAATCATTATAAAAATTACGGAGATCTGTGGATAAGTGGTGAAATAATGTATGGTATAACTTTCATGGGAATTAGTGCAAAAAAGCTGATTGCCTGCAAGGTTTTTCGGTGATTGCCTGCTACCCTTGAACCCTACATTTTTGTTAGCGAAAAAATAACCCTAACCCGAACCCTGATTGCCTGCTACTTCGAGGCAATCAGGTATTTTGGTTAGTGGTGAAATAATGTATGGTATAACTTTCATGGGAATTAGTGCAAAAAAGCTGATTGCCTGCAAGGTTTTTCGGTGATTGCCTGCTACCCTTGAACCCTACATTTTTGTTAGCGAAAAAATAACCCTAACCCGAACCCTGATTGCCTGCTACTTCGAGGCAATCAGGTATTTTGGTTAGAAATGATGGAAATGATAAAAATATGGGAATAGTAGAACTACTAGAACTACGGGAACTATAGGAACTGTAAGAACTGTAAGAACTATAGAATATTAAGAGAAATATAAATATATAATAATGAATAGATGATTATATATATTATACTTACTATGCTTATTATATTTAATATATTTAATATATTTAATATACTTAACTTATTTAATATATTTATTATATTTAATATACTTAATATATTTAACACTTAATAATAGAATAAAGATATAATAATAAATAAATTTAATTAATAGAATATCTAGATTAATTAGATGCTTTCTATATAACCTTATTAAATCTTCTACCTAAATTATATAAATATTTAATTAGTAATAGTAATCTCTACTCTATTATTTTTTATCTATTAATATATTATATTAATATATCCCTCTA
Organism: Talaromyces sp. F31; assembly: GCA_037356135.1. Taxonomy (NCBI): domain Eukaryota; kingdom Fungi; phylum Ascomycota; class Eurotiomycetes; order Eurotiales; family Trichocomaceae; genus Talaromyces; species Talaromyces sp. F31. Next base: position 4,088,346 of record JAYXSF010000034.1, read on the forward strand.
GATCTAAATATATAATGCTGATCATTATAAAGATCACTATATCTAAGAATTAATATTATTATTTAGGAATTAATTACTATCTATTATAGATATTTACTTTATATTACTGATATATTAACTAAGATATACTATATATAAAATAATATAAAAATTATATATATTTCTACTGATCTTATATTATCTAGATTATCTATACAATATCTCTCTAGATTATAGAGACATTACTCTAGGAATATATAGCAATTAGATATATAGATATTATCAGATTTATTATCTTAATATAATATATAAAGCATTATTACTACTACTAGAATAATATTCCTTCTAATCTATCTATATTAATAGCTTTCTATACATGGATCAACTAGATCTACTAGACTATTTACTATTTTTACTACTTTTATATAGTCTATATAGCTATTATATTAAGAAATAAAATAGAAAATTATTTATAATATTAATTATATTAAACTTTACTATTAATATAACTACTAGATTATTTATATAAATCTAAATATATATCTAATATCCCTTATTAATATATAATCCTATAGAAATATTTTTATATAGTTTATTTACCTTCTTTATAACTAGCCTCCTACTAGAACTATTTATAGACTTAGAATATAATAAATATAATAATAATAGCTTTACTAAGCTATCTATTTTATCTAGTATACCTATTTTCTTAGCTATAATCCTATAATATACTAGGCACTTCTATATAAATTATACACTATATAATAGAGATATTAATACCTATATCTAATACATTAATGACTATAATAATTATACTACTAGATAGATTCAAGATCATCTCTAAGAAATTCTATATAGATACTAGTGATACTTATTCTAGAGAACTCTATATAAATACTTATAATACTTATTCCTTCTAGGCCTTAATTATCTATCTATAATATACTAAATAATTTAATTAAGTAGTTAATATATTTATACTACTAATACTACTTTAATATATAATAATTTTTTTATTATAAGGATACTAATAGGTTTTTTACTTTTAAATAAATATAATAATAGTATTCTTATTAGTATTAATATTTATAGACTCGACCTAGTATATAATATTAATCTAAGTAGTATATAGACTATAGAATTATTATATAATAGTAGTAGTTAATTATAAATATTAGAATAACTAGATCTTATCTATAGCTAATAATATAGCTATTAATAATACTATAAGACTATTTATAATTATTAATATATATAACTTAGCTATACTAGATCAGAAATTCTTCTAGCTATTTAATATTATATAGTATTTATTAATAATAATCTAGTTTAATTAATTCTACTCTTATAATTAACTAATATATAATTAAAACTCCTTCTTAATAATAGATTCTAGTATAATTAATATAATATATACTATCTTAGATAGTTAATATGAATTCTATAGCATATATAATATACTAGCCTATTCATACTCCTACTATATATTCTATTATAATAATATAATAGATATTACTATAATTATTATTCTAGCACACTTTTATATTACTAATATTATAAAAATTATATTCTTTCTATCACTAGTATCTATTATATTTAATATCTATAATATCTAACTTATAATAGCATTAATAGCTATTTTCTAGATGCTCTAGAACTAGGTCTAGAATCTAATAATCTATATTAATAATAGTTAAATAGTAGTCTATTGTATGGCCTATTAATAGATAAATAAATGAATAGAATTTACTAGATAATTATTATATTCTTATTTTATACTAGCACAATAGATAGATAGAAATTCTAAAAACTAATGCCACCACTCACTAGTATATTGAAATTAGATTTTTATTATAGTTATAGTGCTAGAAGCTTCCTCTATATTATATATATATATTATCCCAGTACATTAGGTGCTCGGCTATTCTTTTCTGTGAGGTAGCACAAAAATATGGTTGGTGGCGATCCCTGCAGCCTGCATGTATGAGTTGTTCACTTTCTATGCGATTCCATTTTCTTCTCTCCCTTTGGAGAAGCTGAGCAGAAATAAATATCGAGCTATGAAGTCCCCGGGAAAATCATTGTATCTCGTGCTGGCGAGTTCTATCGGTTAAGAAGGGGCCGAGCTGTGGGAATCAGATTGGGAGCCAGTAGAGATGTTGAGGGGAAGCGATTTGAATGTGGGGAGAGCGCCTGATGCTCCAAGAGCAATGGCGGCCACGTCTGCTGCCATGCTGGATGAAAATGTGCAACTACTTGAGTATGCGAACATTCTTTTTGGACTTGATCCGTTCCAAGGAGTCGATCGTGTTGAGCGGGAGGACAAAAGGTCTGGCAAAAGATATACTCTTAAAGAGTTATACCGTTCTTTCCTTGATAGTGTTTCATATCTTTGTGATATTCATCCTCAAGGTGGCATTGTGACGGCAGCGGCTCTGAACAGAGTCCCACATGGTGCGATACTACACCTCGCTGCAAATGAAGGTATTCCAAATCATATTCGCCCATTCATAGAATGGGTGGCAACGACACTACCGAAAGATGTCACGCCAAATAATCGAGCGGAAAAAGAAGAGATATTATTACACGAAGCTATCAGATTGGGAACACAGAGAATGGCGTCTTACCAAGGGAAAATGCGTACCTGTTTGCAAAAATGTCGTCTTAAGTTAATTGAGGTCTTCAGAAGTAAGGACAACCCTATAACGTTGCAAAATTATGCTAACGTGTTCAAGATCATGGCGTGCGCTTATGGATTGAGAACATTGAAAATGAAAGTGACTTGCATAACCTATCTTCGCTATGCTATAATGGTCGTGAAAAGGAGCTTGATGAGCTTAAGAGCCGAGGACGCCAAGATAATAACTCTGACTTCGCAGAACTTGCACATTATATCGGTCGACTTGGAGCTCATCGATATGCAGTCTCAACAATAATTACCGCGGCACTACGCGTGCCGGATCTTCGAAAAATCAGTGCTGTTCACTTCATACCTCCCTTCCGGGAAGAGGAAGTTGCGCTACCCCAAGAATCAGTCGATTTCCGAACAGCAGCCCAAAAGCTTTGTGAAGAATCATGCCTCCTCTATCCGGGTAATGAGCTTTACGCTCGTCTGCACGACATAGATTTCCGAGGTAGTTTCGCGTTATCCGAAGGTTTAGGGAAGAGGAATACATTCAAGACTCGTGTGCACGCGGAGCTGCAAGTTGTTGATTATTTCAGTCGTAAAAAACTGGATTTTTTCCGCGGAGATAAATACGTCGGCTGTAGCAAGCCTGCATGTTACTTATGCTACAAGTATATCTCGTTACATCATCGCGGTTTTTTGCTTCCAGCGTCGCATAAAAAGGTGATTCTAGGATGGCGTGCACCGGATGTGAACGTCAATGAAGACGTCAATGGCAATGGTGTCAGGATCCGAAGAGAATTGTGTGGCCGTTTGAAAAAAGAGATTGTCCGAGATATTGAAGAGCATCTTCGCGCTACGCCTCACAATGTTACATCTCGCCATCTATCTACTAACGGGTCAAGTCGGGCTCCAAGTCTGCTGACAACCATACTGTCCTTACATAGATAAATATTCCAAAGAAGAGAAATACAGAGTGGGAATTCGAGTTTTGTGACAATTTTTGATTATGAATTTATGATCAATGATTCAGCACGATGGAAGCAAATGTTTATCCCCACAGATTTACCTTATTTCTAAATTTCTAATGTCAATCAATACATATCAAAATTAGGCTCGAATGTAGTTCCAGTCATTGCAGTATGGTACATGTATAGTATCATGTTCTCTTTTGGACTTTTCGAATTAATGCGCCCGGAAGAAATGCGTCAAAGGGCTAGGAAGGTCTGACAAGTGTACTATGTATAGAGACCAAAAAGGTTTGTGCACTCTCTTCTTCCTTCCGCCCCACCTTTAAGGCTGCTGCCTAAAGCTATTCCTGATTGGATTAGACTTGTAATCTAATTTACTACTATGTAGTAGTATGGTCTGCTGGAGGATCTACCGCTAGTGGAAACGTGCTCACGTGGGGTAATATCTGTATTACGAATACACAGCCTCCTCTATTCTGAGTCATGAAACTTCCCATACTGTCTTGTTACCTGGACCTGAGACAGGGGCTCGGAAAAATTCACAAATATGGACTAGCGCAATCCTGGCTACAGGGGTTCAGAAACAATCGAAGTGTGTAGAAGCGCGCACTGGTTTTGCAATCAAGTGTAATAATAGATATTGAAATGTGTATATGTGATTACTTCATTGCTTACGGTTCAATTCTTTGATAGTCACAGTTGTATCAAATTTCCAAGTGCTAGATGTACTTCAACATGCTTTGGAATTCCTCAGAATCTACTTGTCACGCAAATCTGAATCGTCCACGAGGCCACCATGGCTGTGGATTCTCGAGCCGGACTCTTGTAACTCATTCCACCCGTCGGTGGTGTGCCGGATATTAGATTTGGTGCCCGGAAGGCCATAAATGGGTCGAGACTGGGATGATCCGTAATACGTCGTGGCGTGGTTGCGGCCAAAAAATGTAGGGAAGAAGCTAGCTAGCGCAGACCGGAAGGCGGGGAGTGAAGCACAGAGGATACCCAGGTTACCCTCGATGACGGTCCACATCGACGACCCGATGCTGTCCCAGGTTACGTCGAGGTGGGAAGTGGCAAGGTCGAGCGTGGTGATGCGGAGGGTCGAGGTGATACAGACGCTTGATGACCATGTTAGAGAAGCTGCAAGCAAAGGAGATCATAGGAAGCATACGCACAATATACCTATGGCGAAAATCCCATAAAGCAGAAGCTTCTGCTGTGGAGAAAGTTGCAGCTTCTTGATAACAGGAACTGGGAGCAAGATGATTGCAATATCACTCAAAATGTTGAACGCCGCGTTTGCGTACCAGAAAGCCGTTAGATCAATGCATGTCCCTTTCTCTGTCTTGTCGAAAGCAAAAGCAATCGGCGTGCACTGGAAAATGCTCGACATCACCGTTCCAATCGTGAAAGCAACGATGATTGCAATGGAGATTTGACACGTTCTTTGGAACCATTGTGTGACAAAGATTCTGAGATAGAGAAGGAGGATGCTGATCTTTGTCAACCCAATGTTGACTTTGTACAAGATTTGTGCGACAAAGTAGACCTGTCCCAGATTTTCCTCCGACGTCAGCCATTAAGTAGCAAGGGCGAGTCGAGTTTGCAATCAATCCCACCTTCAGTGTCTTCGCAAGTAGTGCCGTATCCTGGATTTGTCCGACATGTCTCCCAAAGGCCCACTCGCAAACTGGTAAAAGGGTTGTTAGTCTATCTCCGCTTGCACCTCCGCTTGCTCTGATAAACATGACATACGAAAGATCATTTGAATCGAGACGACTTCCGCAAATATCTGCTTCGTTAGTCATATCCACAGATCGTAAAATCCTAGAGAAAACGAGTACTTACTGCGGAGGCTAGAATTGTCCAGTCATCCACACCCACCTTTCCAGCAAAAACTTTCCGAGATACTAATCTGGTAATGACAACCAGCGGCGTGAATATGCAGAAGAAGAGAGATGGATAGGAGAGCCGGTAGGAGATATCAGGAAGGTCTCCGTAGTGACTGAAGAGCGGCATCCTGCCACTTTCTAAGGAACAATCTGAAGAGACTACTCCTGTGATGTGCAATTATAATAAAAGGGTGAAAGTAATCCTAGAGCATTGTTCTGTATCTAATTCGGTCCTTCTAACAGACTTATATGCGAATAGTCCAAGACTAGGCAATCAAAGGACTGATTCGGGCCATCCTAAGGTTTACTAATCTAGAGCCTTTTCAAATGCCTGCGAAACATACAAGGGTTTACCTATGGTTTGTCTAAATGTCAACCCATGTTACAATGTAAACCCATGTTATAGTACACTCGCCTTGTTGACTGCATTGATTTCTGGAACATGGTTAGACGAATGGTAACCTCAATAGGCATTGATAGTCATATTCAGGCTTTTGCCATTTCGAATTTGGTGCTGGTCTGGAGTTGCGAGATTGTTGAAACGTCTTGTCCCATGACTAGGCAAATAATGAGCACATACAGTGACCTCAACGGAATGACTTCAACGGAATCAACTAATTGCGTTATTACTCCAGGTAGTAAAATTGGAAATTAACACAAAGGAATGAACTTGGGAGTCGAATCACCTGATTTATAATTAGCGCAAATAGTCTATCCAATATCAGTACGTCTTCTGATCGAGTTGTGAAAGCGTGGGTGGGTTCAGGTCATTGACATAGTCCATTTTCAAGGGTCCTTGGCCGATAGACTTTCCGGTATGCCCGGTCTGTTCGCCTGCAGGGTTCGCAGTTCCATTTTTCCGCGGTGGTACATAGTTGTGTGATTGCTGACAGGGATATTGCATAGTGGAGCCATTTTATTACATCTCACTGCTTGTTTTGGAGTAATACTTCTGTTGATTTTAGTTGAGTTACTGGGGATAATGGCCAATTATCCGCGATGGTGCGTTTCCGAATTTTAGCCATCAAGACTCTTATACATTCACGGAGCATGTCATCCCTTGAATCGATCGTTGGCAGTGACCGGAGGTCGTATGATATACCTATGGTATCACGTCTAGTTATCAGAAACCAAGCCCTAAAGACCTTAGTGCGGCACAGACTGTTGTGCATTGCAGGCGTTTGGTGGGCCTAAAAAAGATTGTCGCTGCAATAGTAATGTCACTCTGCATACAAAGAAACGAGTAATTAATTGAGTCGTGAAGGGGAACATGATTGGCTATCTACTCAGATTGATGGTAACCGGGCTAGAACCACTACTTCCCCAACAATTTAGGGGCATACTATGTATATTTGCGTTTTCTTTCTTTCTTTTTCGCGCTAATACTAATTTGGATTTCCGACCTGTGGTACTATGAGAGACTAAGGTGAATAGTCCATAGTATATTCGAGAGTATTAATACAACCTCTAGTTGCGTGGTCTGGGTACTACCCCGATTTGCCTGGAACTAGATGGTTCATTGGAAGCAAAGACACCATCTTCGACATGATTGCTCTAGGTAATCATATGAACGGCACTTTATTGACCACTCTGGATGTCTTCGTTCTAGCATGTGCTGATTTGGTCTCTCGTCGGTTGGGAAGCAGGAATAAATTAAAAATAAAACAACACTACCACATTCGGAACAACCTGTAAGACAGGCAGCTAGTGCATCGTACTACTGATCCTGGTGAATTTACATATATTACATTACTATATTATCGCAAGAGCGATCTACTCATTAAGGGAACAAAAGGGGTCAGAGAGTGATTGTCTCCTTTATCTCGTTTCGTCGAATTTTCCTCTGTTACCTGAGTCCGGTGCATTGTTTTTCTTATTCCTTGTTCTGACTGTGGTTTTGTGCTTATTTTTGACAAAGAGCGTGAATTGGAAAGTTCTTTTTAACCCACAACTTGCTTCTTGGTACAAATTGTTCTGGGATCAAGATGTCCGCACCAGCCTCCACACAATCGACGGGCAAGATGCCTGCTCAAGAAATCAAATCACACCACGACCATCCTTTAGACGTGGATCCAGTATTGGTTAAGAAGATGATGTGCAAGATTGATATACATCTTATGGTGCCCCTCTGGATAATTTTCGCTCTGGGGTTCTTGGACCGTATCAACTTAGGCAATGTTGCTGTCTTGGGCATCATCCCGGAACTGAAGCTTGGAGGAAACGGGCTCAATATCGCTCTTCAGGTTTTCTTTGTCCCCTACATTCTGCTAGATATTCCCAGCAACATCGTGCTTAAAAAAGTCCGCCCCTCAACTTGGATCAGTATCTTAGCTTTCCTATGGGGTCAGTTGAGTCTATTTACTTCTCTCTCTCTTTTTTTTCTTCATTTTTCTTCTTGGTGTAAATTTTGTTCCAATATTGCTTTGTAAGCACAGCTAATGAATGTGTCCAGGTATCGCGTGTATGTGTCAAGGCTTTGTCAAGAACAGGGGGGGTCTGATTGCATGCCGATTCTTTCTTGGTATCTTCGAGGCAGGATTTGTGCCCGGATGTGCCTACCTTATGTCGATGTATTACAGGCGTCATGATTTCCAAAAGCGATTTTCGCTATTTTGGGTTGCGGGTCTTGTTGCTGGCGCCTTTGGCGGTCTTCTTGCGTATGCTCTTTACCATATGAGCGGATTGAGCGGATACTCTGGATGGAGGTGGATCTTCATAATCGAGGGTCTACTCTCTATCGCAGTATCACTTCCGGCCAAATTCCTGATTGCTGATTGGCCAGAGGACGCCAAGTTCTTAACGACTGAGGAAAAGAAGATTCTGCGAAAGATCCAGTCTGCGGATGTTGGTGGCGGGGCTCAGATGAAGCGCCTGAATAGAGCCGCCTGGGAAAGGATTCTGACTGACTGGAAGCTCTTGGTTGGGAGCATGATTTATATTGGTATTACCGTGTCCGGGTATGCCACAGCTCTGTTCATTCCCAGCATCGTGGCATCTCTGGGTTACTCCGGCATTGAAGCTCAAATCCACAGCATCCCTATCTGGATTGTCGCTTCAGCCGTGACTCTTGGGGTCTCAATTGTAACTGACCGCTTGAAACATCGCTACGGCTTTATCATATTCGGCGTGATCTTCGCTAGCATTGGCTATATAATCCTCCTCTGCCAGGGTCCTCTACACGGCGGTGTGAACCCGCATGTTCGTTACATGGCGGTCTACTTTGTAACGACTGGCTGCTACATCGTCCAGCCGGTTGCCATTGTTTGGATGGCTAATAACCTCTCGGGTCATTACAAGCGGGCCATAGGTTTAGCAATCCAGGTTGGAGTTGGGAATATTGGCGGTATCATTGCTAGCAACATTTTCGTGTCCACCCAAGCACCACGTTATTTCGTGGGCTACAGCGTTGCGCTTGCTATGTTGCTGTTCAGTGGTATTATGTCGACGATGTTTGCTATTGGCCTGACTGTGGAGAACCAGAGTCGTGCGGATGGGAAACGTGATGATCGTCTACAGCTCGAGGAAAGTATCCTCAACAACATGGGTGACGATGATCCCCGCTTCCGCTTTACCCTGTAGAGTGTTTTGTTTGGCTCGTGGCAGTCAATGGTCACGTACATAGCCATATATGTGTGTAATAATTTGTATGTTTGCTATGTAGAGCAAAAACTAGCTCGCAGGGTGGTATACTCTTCAGGAATATGTCACCCACTGGAGACTACGTACATAGGATATCCTCAAATCCTCCATTGAGGCATCAACAGGTAGTTGTTTATGTAGAGAAACAGACAAGCATTATGTTTTCTCCTCTTTGCCAGATCTATTTCCTAGGATTGCCTTCGCAGACAAGTTGATCCCAAAATAACTTTTCTGCCCAATTTGTGTGATCAGGTGATTAATATATCGAATATCATCCATGGAATACCATAATTGCCTTCATATATTCCGCGCATGGTAAGTCGGGAGTGAAGAAGTCATGAAAAGTACGTCAAAACCAGGACGGCCAGAGAAATCTGCCGGTCAGCTTCGACACCACACCGGCCGCAGTCATGCGGATGATGTTTGTTGGTGGACCCGCACCACTCCGAGACGGCGCTGGTAAAGTAACCAACTCGCCCTCAATTCAGGTCACTGTCAGCATGTGAGCACGGTAACACGCTTTTTAACATGGCCCGTCGTGATTCACACGCCTTCATTTTAATTCACTGTGAATATGTTAACCCGCATGTTATCATGGGTCGTCCTAATCTCCACACGCCCTCAATAAGTTCACCGTTACCATGTCAAGCGGAACTGAAGAGTCTTCGAAGAGGACCCCAATCAGGACCTTAGCCGTTTTCTAGAATGGTGTGTCGATACAGTAAGGGCGCGAGAGCAAAGCGCTAAAGGCCATTTTCGTCACGCTGGTCTAACACAAGATGAATTGTGAGCTAGGCTGATAGAAACACCATTGCATTTCTTTAACTGCCTGCAGTGACTCCTCTTAACGGTCTTGTTAGTCCCCGCCGTAGATGTAATCGCTGAAGTCATTACCAGGACTGTGAGCATGCCAGTATAAGAGAATACCACACCATCGATAGCTGCGTCACAGAAGATCTGGCACATCGTCAGCTGGTCGGTACATTTCAATCCTATAGTATGTTCACTATTAGTCCGCTAGGGCCCAGCCCTCAACCTCCCGCTAAAGCGAATTAACTCCTCAAGGCGGCGATACGATTGGAACGTATCACGCAGGACCTGTTGCAGATGAAAGACTTCTTGATGAAACCGAGTCTAAGCCTCGCCAGTTTCCACCTATTGGTCGCAGGAGGATGGCCATCCCTCCAGTCTCCTATGGAACTCCAAAAGCACACTCCGCCTGATATCCAATCGATGCTGTCGTTCGGGCCCGCTTAAAATGAAACAGAACCTGGCCGATGAAAACTCCCACCCGGAGTCAACTATCATCTGTATTGGAAGGTCTCACATTCGTCTGTGAACCTGGCCAAAGAATAGCGTTCGTGGGCAAGACTTGCGGTGGAAAAACAACAGTTTTACGGTTACTCTGCCGAGATTATGACCATTTGTCTGGAAGCATCAAAATCGATGGTCAGGAAAATTAGAGACGTCACAATCGATTGCCTCCGGTCTGCTTCGGATGAGGAGATCTATCAAGTCTGTAAGGATGTTGAGATTTACGAGGAGCTCTGTAAAATAGGATATGACAAGGTAGTAGGTAAAAATGGCGTGAAACTGTCAGGTGGCCAGATAACTTACAGAGCATCGCACTTAGTAAGTAGGCAGCCTAAATTCAGGTGGCATCCCCAAGTCACGTGATCATAAGCACGTATTTGATCTATTTTTTAGTCTTGTCATAACACGGTTTGCTTAAATATTTCATTCCGTTTAGTATTGTCGGTTTCATTACAGGAACAGGAAAATATGTAATTGGACTAATTATACCTGGCTAATATATCTTGGCATTAGGGCTTGGGGACAACAATCTCTGTGTAAAGGCATAAAGGAAATTTCGGACGCGACAGTATCTCTTCTCACAACTGTTCAGGTAAAAATTTCTTACCATCTTAGTCGCTTGATTAGTTGGTAAAGCTCTAAATCCCCTCTGTCTGCCAGTGATACTCTCAGATATGACCTCCGATCGTCACATGATTCAATATCTCTTCTCTGTTGTATGGCGATAGCTCATTAAGCAGTGATCTATGCCTATACTCGATGTAGTAGCTCGGATCCACTTTGACAGTAATAAAGCCGTTTCGGAAGAGAATCCCTCTCTCAAGAAGAGCTGCTTGTTGGGTTTTATCCCTAGAGGCACCCCAATCAACCCTACCAGGGCCAATTGTCGCAACCGGCAATTTTCGGAACTCTTCTAAATCTTCCATGGAAGGGCGAGGATAGGTCTTTGGGTTTAACCGCTGAAGATGCATTCTAACTGGAATAAAAAGCGAATCGCTCGATATACCCCTCCAAGTAAATGGCTGCTTGTGATACCGAATATGAAGCAGAAGACGGACGGCTTCACTTTTTTTGGAGACACATAACTGTGCTAGAGCCACTCCAAATGGAATAAGAAACTGCTCGTAACCGTTTGCTGCGAATACCTTCCAAGCGTCTTTTAATAAAGATAGTGCCTCCTTCCGCTTGAACATATTAACTCCGAGTATCTGAAGAAGCCTGTATATGGAGTGTGTAGAGTGGGGGTCACCAATTCGGGCTATTAACGATCTCATGATTTGTAACACCGAATTTTCACATATGCGTCTGCAGGTGCTTCTTGCTGAGAGGATAGAGTGAAGGTCTGGTAAATACATGAGGACTTTCAGTAGAAGCTCAGTAGCGAATTTCATGGAAGCCAGACAATCTCGGTGAAGAAGAGGCGACGTCAGAGCAAGTGGAGGAGATGGTCATTTTCTTCGAGAGTCTGAACCTTGCAGGCTAGATGGACTAGCCTTTTACTTTTACTGCACTAAGTAGGCAATTGGGTGAGCACAACGATAGTCAATTCGAATATGAATAACCTATAAACGAAGATGAAGGGGAATAAATGCCAAAAATGGGTGAATCTGTTTGTGGGGCGTATATAGAGGCTTCCACCAATGAAAGCTCTCCGACCCACTCTTACCCCGATGTCCCTTTCATAGAACTGCACTAGTCCATATCAGGCTTAGCTCATGTTACAATCAATTGGCCTCGCCGAATATTTTTTCTCCTTCTTCATCAAGACTGGACAGCGTCTTGACTTTGATAGACAACCGGTGTGCCCCACGAATGACCATGACAATGAAAATTGGTCGGAAGGGAGGAAGTGACCCGTTGAAGACAAAGATGCCAACTTTATTTAATGCAGATATACAGGCTCGATAAGACACCCCCGACCGATGAGCACATTTCATCCATTGCAGCCCCGTATTACGTGGCGTCTCGGGCGACGGCCGATGGTAAGCGTGGCAAAACTGACAATCTCGTGGACCATCTTTGTAGCCGAACGACACTTCATAAAATTCCACCCCGCCGCTTTCAACTTTGAGAGGCAGCGCTGCTAGACGATTGGTAACCGTCGGTTGCGTCAGTAAAGACTTGATCATTTCTTTTCCATCTCCTGAATGACGCTCGCAAATCCCTGTGTAATCCCACTAAGAGGCCGAGTCAACTGCGGCCAGTAACTGAGCAACATCGCAAAGTATCCAAAGGGTAGTTTCCCTAGAGAAATCTGATATCCAGTCAAGGAGAGAGCACTGAGACAACCAAGGTCGAGGGTTATTCGCTTAATTATAAACTTAAGAGTCATCCAAAATCGGACCGCTCAATCAAGTTCTCAAAGATGTCTGCATGTCTCCTCCTCAACATGGTTGAAAGAGGTAATGATACGACAATGTTCCATCAACTCCATTACTATATCTCGGTGCTTATCCGCGGCAGATCGCTGATATTTTTGCTTAGGTATCGCTCGTTGAGCTAGCATTTGTAATAGCGAAAGATAAACTGCCGTTGTGACTGCAAAAATGACTGTTATCTGAGCCCCGAAAAGTTGCGGAAATATGAATGCAGCCGCGCAAAAGTCCATAATATCAGGAATTTTCTGCAGAAAGATAACTTTGAAGGGAACGTGGACTTGAGAACCATGTTGCACGAACTGTGACAACTCTGCTGGGCGCTTGTCATCGTGAAAACCTGCCCCCAGACCCAGCGCCTTACGAAGAGCTAGAACCTCAGAAGGATCAAATTCTTTTGCCAATATAATTATTTTATGGTCCGATGGATCCGCATCGGCGTTAACTACTGCCAGGATGATAGCGTTGGGTTTGGATATGTAAGATCGAGTAATGTCCTCTACCACCTTCACATCATTTCCGCCAGCATTGTCTACCGCAATCAAGCCGGGAACATCAATAAGAGTTAGTCGCTCAGTCTCTGGTCCTTGTACGACAATTTGCAGAATATCTTGAGAAAATTGAGCTTGTCCTTCTCCGGTGCCAACCCCCATGAGCTCGGACGCCTCGGCGATGATCAATTGAAGATTATCAGGTTCCTGGCTCCACCGATGCGTACGCAGTTTATATTTCTCCACATCGGGACGTAATTTATGAGGTCGAATCGAGGCGGTGACAGACCACTCATCGGCACGCACGAGCTGAATTCTGGGGACACTGCCAGCAACAATATTGAATCTATGATCACCAGACCAACTCTGTTACAAATCTGGTACAGGTGACCTCTCTTTTTGGGAATCGAATCCGCGAAATAGCCTCTAGAACAGAACTCTTTCCCGAAGATTGCTTTCCGCAGACGACTAGCTCTGGCAAGCTAAGCTTTCCGCTTATTTCGTGCTTTCGAATTTTATCAACGACATCAAGAATATGACGTACTCGTTCGTCGCTAAAATCTTCTTTAACTCTTTTTGCTACATCCTCCCAAACCTCTGAACCCTCCGTCACCCCATGGCGATTCACGGCCATCGCATTCTGATCATCCATCAGTCTCTTGGCCCGTTAATATTGCTAACAATGGTCGTCTCGTGATCTACCCAGGTCATTTATGTAATGGCCCGAAGGACTGGGAGATCGATGAATAATTCAATCCTAGACCAAAATGTATCTACTGTGTATGTTGGTGAGAATCTCCGTCGCTCAATTTTGGGTGGTCCCGTCGTGACTAGCAGCTGCCCAACTGACCAGTGGACAAATCGGTATGTCCAGATATTGTGGAGAAGATAGAGTTGGCATTGTAGAGAGCTATTTTCAACTACCTACATACCCCACTCGATGTCTAGATTAACAGTTACTTCAACCTTGTTATTACGAAAGAGGCTAAAAGTGAGCCAATGGTGATACAGGTCTATGAGGTAGAGATAGCCTCATAGATACTGGTTTTCATAGATATCTAACTTCGTTGAACGCTTTCTTGGCGTCAAGGAAGTTTCCGTCCCTCGTATCGAACGGCATCTGCTTGAAACAGGGAATCACTTCTAAGACGTGCAAACAAAGGAACCTTGCGGCAGTCACCAGCGGCGGGGCCAAGTGGGCCGTCGAAGTGCATCGCTCTGATACGTCGATGGTACGATGGACAAACGCCCGCTACATGTACAACTTGAATCGATGCGCTTGGCACGTATTCGGCGGGGAGCCGCCATGACAAATAATCATAACTCAAATAACGATGGTAAATGAGATTTATTAGATTGATAACCTTTCTCCAATCGATTTCCGTGCAAGCGAACATCCGTCACAATTTAAACAAAGGGCACTCGATTGGATGTTTGACTTGGTCCCTCTAACAATTATGATGGAACCAACGCAAAGCATTGATTGGTCGAGCCGACGGCGCTTATCTTTTTAGCAACAATTCCGTCACATAAAGGTGCGCATTCAAGATTGAGAATATGATGATCGACCGCAATTTGGCCATAACGACCTGGTGCACCATCATGCACGGTACCATGACTCATGATACCGCTCCGAAGTCTGTCATCGCCACCCCTGCGAGACGGGATCGCGGTGTTCCAAATCCATGTCAACGATGATAGCGCTATGGGATCATGGCTTTCAGAGGTTTTCATACGCCACACCTTGTGTTGGAGCAATTTGGCGTGGAAACAGACAGGTAGTTCATCACCTCTGTGTAAAGTAGTGGCCCGCTCAACTGATCCTCCTCTTTCTGTCCCTCCAAAATAGCAACGGTGGATATTTTAACAGTCATATTCATTTGCTTAAAGCAGACCGCAGGAGGCAAAGATTTACGAATATACGCACACACCCCTTAACGTATAAAAATCCCGAGGCACGCGAAAAGGCGGGAGACCCGATGCAATATTTAGCGTCCAGGCCTATTAAATGAACAAGATTAAGTTCGCCAGCTTTGATGCTGACCACAAATATCAGGACTCGTCAGCTCTATCACAAAGCGCCGTCAATCATTCGGTTGCCATTATGGAACCTGCGATGACTCTCCAAGTGGGCGTAGTACAGTCAGTTGAGCTCTCGGCAGAAACTGCGACTACGGATCAGAGTGGCGATTCTCCCGCAGCTTTCAGTCAGTTGACCCAACACATGGCGGACGCCTCAGTCAAGGATATGGAAGCATGGGTTCACCGACCAATTGAGGCTCGTCAGAGAGAGATTGAGGGTCGAAAGGTCCCAAGACCTCCAAATGCGTTCATACTCTATCGATCCGCCTATGCCGACTTGGCCCGACAGCGTTCGAAAGGAGATCAAATGATGATTTCACGTATTCTCTCCCAAAGTTGGCGCGGAGAGCCTCACGATGTTAAAGAGAAATACCGTCATCTGGCTAATATTGAGAAGCAGAACCACCAGAAAGCGTTTCCGGATTATAAATTCGTCATTCGGCGCTGCAAAAATGAGAAAGATCAAAATACGAAGCAGCAAAGGAGTGTGGGGAGTGAGAAATCTGTGTCTCGTTCGAGAGACCGTCGCAACAAGCGACCGGAACAATTTTCGCCGCTTTTTGAGGTGAGGTCCCCGTTTTCCTGAAGTGCGTTATGTAATGTGTTAATGATTTTAGATGGAGCCACTCAGAGGGGATTGTTACTCTCTCGATAAAGCCACCAGCTTCTTTGTTCTTTCATGGTAAGAAATGCAATTGCCTCAGTAGCTGCTCGTCTCACCAAGATTCTAGGCTCAAGGAGCAAATCCCACAGCTACGAGAACATATCCCAACGGATATCACGACGATTGAATATCAAAGCTACCTCACTTCTGCCAGTGCATCATGTGCTCGGCGTATCTTAATCGGACTCGTTGTACTTCATTTTTCGTGGGCAATTTGTGGTTTGGTGATACTATGTCCATTCCTCACGTCTCCAGACTTACGAGAAATTGAAGAAAGAGAGGATGACCTTATCACACTAATCAGGGATCTTTACGTAACGAACATCTCTGAGAGAAGCTACGCAGTGATGTGTCGCCTTGTAGAGCTCGGCCATCTAGATCTTCCGGAACACATTCTAGCCAAACTCCGAAGTCAAGTGTCCATCATTCCGCTCAAGCCGGCGAAACATCCATTTACCCATCTGCGTTTCAGTGCAGCACAATTTATAGCAAAATATCTTGATCAAAACCAGGAAACTGCCCAATCAGTCTTCAGAGCGTTGGAAGCCATGGTCTATAGAGACCTCGAGGTGAGCAAGTCTTGTACTGTGCTTTTGAGAGCCTATGGGCTCGCAAACTCGCCCAAACAGCCCACCGGGTTTGGCATTGAAACGTCATCGGATATTACGCTTAGAAGAAGTGCCAGCAATTTTTGCCAAAACATCACAGGGATTTGCCCTCCCTCTGACATGCAATAGTTCTCATTTCGCGCCCAGAATAGATGCATTCATTGTTACTGAAGAGAATCATGATGATTATCTCGAGTTGGAAGGTCGCACGCAGAATAAAGTGGGCGGTACGAATACGCAAATCTCTTCAATTTCGCGAAGAAACAGTTCGGCCAGCATTTTGGCAGAATCTGACTGGCAGCCGGGTAAAGCCCAGCCTAAGGAAGATAGCAAGATTACAGTCAATCATGAGGTCCATATCACACATGAGATGGTTTGATTTCAGTTGGCCGCGATAAAAAGAGAAAGGAGGTATATTACTTATTGATCTACCAAGTTAGCGATACTCGTAAGTTTGCAAGGTGATTTCGGGGGTCTCGTCGAATGTTCAAATTTCTATGCTGCTGGGACCTGAAATGATAGGGTAGTACTTTTTGAATGCTATATAGCATGTCATTACAAGTCTCATAAGCATTTGATAAGGTTAACAATCTATAGTGGAACAAGGCCTAACATTACCGATTCTCTATATCGTTACTTCGCAAAAGCAAAGAGTCGTCGAAAGATGCTCCACGATCCCATGGTGAAACCCGAGTTGCGAAAATAGGTTCCCTTCCACTAGTGGCGGATGCGGTGGAGTGGATTCCATTGTCGTTCGGTCAGAGTGGGCTTCCATAAGGCTGAGAGCGCTGTAAGTGTCACGTGCATCACGTGCATGGCCGATCCGCGCGCCACTCTTGTGGGCTGATGGATCTGCGGAGGTGAGCCATGTTCGTGATCGACAGTAAAAAGTGGTCTGAAACGGTCCTACTCCGAATATGGGTATAGATTAATACAAGAATCCCGCCTTCCCCCCTCCCACCCAACCATGTCCACACCCTGTCTGAGAGATCGGAGTTTCTTGATCGTGCTACGACTTTTAGGTCCTTTCATCTTAAGCTACAGTAAGAAGGTCATCCAGCTTCTTATTTAGGCTGAAAAAGATAGATGTAGATTCTAAGTCTTAGACTGGTCAAATATCTTTATTATAGGCTGTAGCACGTGGTCACAAGGAGGTTGTCTAGCTTTTTATACACCTCTATCATGGGCTGCAGAAAATGATCAGGAAGAGGTTGTCAGGCTGCTTCATCACGCAAAAAACAGAACTGTCGTGTGCTCTCCACAATGTGTTCGCGGCACAACGAGAGATAGGTGCCTAGATAATGCGGTCGAACTATCTGCTTGAACCATACTGCCTGAGATGTGCATGGAAACACTGCGGTGTGACATGCTGTGTAACAGAAAGGATGTGCGGTAGCTATGCTACTGTCACGTCAGAATCTTGATATTGATATACCTGATATTTTCCTTCGAAGGACGCGGTTCGCGCTCATAGTAACCCATGGGCATCTGCATGTTACAGAAGCGCTTCTCGACTGTTGCGGGCCTGATAACAACCCTCAAGACAATCAGGGTAAGACTCCGCCTCATTCCGTGTTGATCACAAAACAAAAAGAGTTTAAGTTCAACTCATGACTGATGATATTGAATTTCTAAGCATGACTTATAACGAAGAGGAGTAGAATGTAAAACTATCAAATAAGATTTTGTCCTACATATTTTGCATCGATAGAAGGCGCTTGTCCGGTTATGAGTTGCAAAACGAGGTGCAATAGGCCTGTCAAACCAGATGATTGATGATCTCCCATGGCCGGAGAGTTCCAACAGCTTTCTATTTCTCATGAGTTGTCAAATCATCAAGTGGGGTGTCGTAACATACCCTTGGAGTTCCCATGCTTCTCATGTTCGCAGGCAGCGGGGCCTACCTGCCTGACGTGACGTGATCTCGACCTCCGTTGAGCTTTCACCGCAGACTGCAACAGCTCTATGAATTGGTGAATCGTAAGCGATTCTGAGCCGTTGTGGGACGGGGGTGTTAGGGGCCGTTCTCGTTGTCACTAGTTGCAGGTTCGAAGTGTTGACTGCTGGTTCTGACGGCAAACTAAGATTTCCTTTCATATCGGAGAGCAATTGTTGGATTTTACGGACAATCGGCTGACCGTATTTTTCAGCATGCTTTGGAGAACGCCCATGACTTGGACTGTTGGGTGGTGTGGGCACCTGAGCATGAAAGTGTTCCAGTCATTTCTGGGAGTTCGAAGCCATGTTGGGAGGTTGATAACAAGAGGTTCGTGAATGAACTTGATTTTCTGCTATGAAAAATGCAGTTTGAGGATCAAAGACAACAAAGATAGGAAAACTCGGAAGATGAGTGTTCTTTTATGCCTGGCGGTGACTTCATATGCATACCTCGCCCCAGGTTTGATTGGAAGGCAATATAATCTGCACTATAATCAGCTTCGGCGGTGAAGTGTAGATCGTCGATCGAATTCCTGCAGCTTGATGAGTCCAACCGAGATGGTGTTCCACGAAAGTCGTTCCGGCTTGCTCTTTCGGATCAAGTGTCATCCCATCTGACAAGTCATTGCGGCAGAGACATCCTACAGACTGTTATGTGGACTATTACGAACCACACTACCATCTAGGCGCTAAGTCAGGTTAATGCGTACGCGGCCTGCTTTTCAAGCTCTCAATTGTTCTTGCAATAGGGTCCTGGTTAATGCCAATCCGGGCACAGTCTGATGTTCAAACAACCACAGAGTCTTCGTTGGCACTGGTATCTTCCCTTTACAAACGCTGATTAGATGTCGAATCCTCGAATCCTCATGGTGGGCCGCAGAGTAATCTTGTCTTGAATTTAAGATGCGACGGCTTTCACACGTTCAATGGTCTACAATACTTTTCGAGCTCCACTGACTAGCCATCCTCATCTTTCACAGCAGGCAGTATCGAATGCTTCCTCCCATCCATGAGGTTCGGTTTTTGTTGGCCTAGTCTCGGGTTCCCATAACATACCAGGAGAAATGATGTTGTCTTCAACAAAGTCTCTTCGAAAATGGTGTAGTGACCTGATAACATTGGATATATCGAGTAGAGGCCACCTAGGGAATCATTGTCTTCATGGATGTATCCTTCCTCAATCAGCGCGTTAATGAGATGCGTCCTCGTCGTTTCTCCTGTCCCGTTTACGAGGAAGTCGACATCCGGCACATCGTACACAGGCTTGCCATTTGAATCATGCACTCCAAGGGTAACTTTTTCACCATTCACCCTGGCCGTTTTCAAGCGGCCTTGTATTGGTCGACGCACAAACTTCCCCTCCGACTCGAGCTGTTCGCTGAGCTGTACCACTCGATAACTTTGGGATGGTAGGACGACTTGACAGAAATGACCACAATAGCCTAGGTCATTTGCGAGCCATACCAGGCGCTTAACCAGGGGACCGTTTCCACTTGTGATGATGGTAGCCTGATCCGGGTCCTGCTTGATGAGAGATTTGATATTTTCGATCAATACTTCATCCTCATCTAAAGTTAGGTGCCAAGCTTCATTTATTGAACCTCTTCGTTACATGTCTAAACCCAACTCTATTTTCCACTAATGTACTTCCCAGCTATGTGGTACAGTAAATCATGTAGACGATAAGAAGTATAGTGAGGAGTTAATGAAGTGGCAGATTACCAGTTATTGTGATTTCTGAATTGGTCGTCTGCCGGTTACAACCCTTCCGTTTTTATTTTGAAATCGCGCATCAACTCCGCAGACTTCGAACAATCAATGCCCGTACCTGTATCACGTCTTGCTTAGCATATGAAAAAAAAAATGGCTCTATTCCGAAGCATCCCTCATCGCATCCGCCTAATTCTGTTCACTGTGCCAGCCATAGGGCTAATACAGTCACGTGACTACAGGCGGTGGTAAGTTGCCAATCCGGTCAGCCTTACCGGTATTATTTCGAATCTCCTGAGCGCGAAGCCTCTTTAATTGACTGCCATCACATCTCAGCTGACTTAGCTATCAAAGAAGTTATTTACCTTGCTTCATCGGACATATAGGTCTCTGAATGTTGCCAGAACAACCTAGATTTCCCCTTTACCCAATGCTTCCCCAACTAACTAAACTTTAGGGACAGGGACGAGAAGGACAGCAATTTCAACATGATTGTCAGCTGTACGCAGATCGTACATCAACGCCTTAGATCTTCATCAAATTGCTGAATATCCTGAGCGGTACGCTCGTCATCGAATGATTCAGAGAAGCATCGTCCTCTAACAGCGATTCGCCAATATGAACCGCGATGAAGTTCCAACTTTTAGAGAATCTTACACTGTTCGCCACATCATCAGACGAGTACGATGTCTGACAAGTTCTGCCAGATATGGAGATTCCGCAATTCGGAAGGGGCGTGCGAATACCCAAACACAAAGTATGACTTATCAGTTGCCACTTTGACTCCTGAAGAGCAGGAGCCTGTCGTCAATGGCTGACCCTCAACGATCAGCTGAAACCAAACAGGCGGCAAGACGCAAGGGTTTCGGCGCGGAGGCATTCAAGATGGTTATTGACTATGGTTTGAATGTATTGGGGTTGACGGAAGTGAGGCTCCATCGTACAATGTAGCTATGCGCAGGCTGGTGGAGGTGAAATTCAAGATGCAGCTGATGGTACCAGAGAAGATAGGTCTGAGAACGATTTAGTTTGGCGTATTGGTAAGGAGAGATGGTTACAACAGCTCGAACAGGAGGAGTAGAGGATGGTGGTTTAAATCTGTATTATGGTACGAATAATGCCATGGAGGTTGGTATGCGAAGATCCATAGATTGATGAAACGCCAACCAACACCCCGCTGCAATAACATGCTATTATACAAAGTGTACCCCAAAAAAAGGAATCCAAAATTCCGCTGAGACCCCAAAACTGCCAAAGCATCAATCAGATTCAAAGAAGCTTAGACGATTTGAAAGACATCGGGTGGTCGCCTGTTTCGAATATCCAACCATGTAATGTACCATTTTAGCAAGTATATCAGCGGCATAATTCTATCGAAGAACGATTCAGTATATTACTCAACTCTTCATAATGTAGAAGGCACCTTACACGTTGATAGCACACATGGCAACCTCGACAATCCCACATCGCCAGCCAGCTGATAGACGGATATTGTAGCAGTCCTGTAGCTCGACTCCAGTGTATTGATTATTGCACATGTTGTTGTTGCGAGTGATATAAGAGCCGTAACCCAGCAATGCGCCACTGCCTGCGTACATCAAGGTAATTATAGTGTGGAATATTATGCCCCAGATGGGGTCGAGGTAGGCCAGGAAAGCGAGACATAAAGCGAGCGATCCCTGTATATCTCATTAGCTGAATCATGCAACGTTAAAAGTGGTTAGAGATGTACCGTGACACAGCCCAATATCGACCCAGCTAGAGCATAGGAAAGAGTGGCACCAGCGATGACTGATGATTGATTCCAGGGATTCTGGTATAGTTTGATTGCAACACCAGAGACACAAAGCAGAACCGTTGTTGCAACGCACTGGATTGCTATGCAGACCACACCCCAGTTACCCATTTGAGTGTCTATTGTGGCGAATGTGTGACAGCCCTGAGTGTCGACTTCGAACATGCGCTCAAACCACGCATCAGAGCGTCGGGGAGCTGTCTGAGTATCGTTGTAGCTGCTGTTACGGGAATTGTCGTCATTGCTAGCGCAGTGGCCTCCAGAGTTCATAAATGAATTAAGAGAGTCAAAGTCAAGTCGACGATAACCTGAGGTTTCATTCAATATTGTGTTTGAGTTTGAGTTTTCGGTCTTAGGGGTGTATGCGGGAGGAGGAAACGTTGTGTTGTGGGCACCGCTTGCGTAGGACGGCGGTCGCTCGTTAAAAAGCATTATTGATTTGATCTCAAATGGATACCGCCGGGTAGTTTCACTGGGTGAATATTCGCCGATGAGAAGGTCTTGACCGATATTTAAAGCTAAGTTTGACGAGCAATTTATTGATCGTCTTCAAAGAGCGAGCTGTTTCGATTAGAATACAAAAGTAGGCTGAAGAGAGTAAAAAACTGAAAGAAACAACGAGCCAAATCTAATGATCTTTCTTTGGCGCTGACCGACAGTGTGACTTGACAAGGCGGATCAGATGAGGCGTATGTGGGTTGCTGCATTGAGCCCCCTGACGAACTGATATGGAACCAATCTTTGGTTTACTTGTGCAAGTGACCTATAAGAAATCAAGTACGTAATACCAAAAACGTTATGAGCAAATGAGATCGGCTTGCGTCCTCCCCGATGGATTATGACAGGCATGCAGATCAGGCCGTTCCGAAGCACTCCTGCCCATTGTACGTACGGAGGTAGGATTCATTTAAGAGACAACAAGCACACAGCTAGACATCCGTGATGTATGACTATGATGTCAGTGCGGCAAATAGACGTACATCATGTCGAAGTGTGGCGTAGAATATGCCCTATCTCACTGCACTGCGAAGCAATTCGACTTCGCGTGGTGCCACGCACAATCCTTCGGTGTCCGCACGAGGCGGATTTGTGCCGCGGCCGATGATCAACCTTGTCCGCGGTTTCCTCACAACTAACAACGCTCGCCATATGCTCAAGATAAATTGATCTCAAGCCAGCATCATTTTACTGTATGCACCTAGCTGGCTCTGGCAGTGGGCATCCATTGGTATGGTTCGCGTCGAGAATCACCGTCGCTGACTGCCTTTATGATGGGCAATTTCCTCGCGGTCTTCTTGTCAACAACCTTGACGACTGGCAGAATTCGCGTCATCTTCGCTACAATCTCCATCCTCCCGCCGAGCCTACAATTTCTACCATCTTCTAGCCGCGAAGACCGCTTGGCCTTTGATAGCAGCTGATCTGATGCACAATCCCAACTCCGGTTTTCACATCATACCACTGGTTACGCTATCCCACGTCTCATTACAATATGTTTGAGCACCCGAAGCAATGCTTTCCCCTGCCGTTTGGAGTCACCAACACCGACGATGGCTGGGACGCCCACTTCCACCTTCCGCTGCTTTGGCCAGTTCACGCACAACACGGTCTTGCACAAGATGCACACAAGGAAGGATCTGCCAGTCGGGCTGGACCGGATTCACATTTGCCGAACCACGCCCAGATTCGTTTCCCGTGGCGCGCAAATGCCAGTGGAAATGCCAGTGCGAAACATGTTTCTAGCGCCGGCCCCCAGACGGAAGTGGTGTGATACCGTATGATTTTGGAAAAAGAACCCATGCCGGGCTCCAGCCTTCAGGATACCTCAACAAGCCATCTAAGACACTGTTGACGGCAGCAAGCAAGTTGAGGAAAGACCAAATCTTCGGGAAGTTTTCAATCACACAGATTATATACAATACACCGGAGAAAAACAAAGGCGCGGAAAACGCATTTTCCCGGCCCGCTGACGATTGTCTTTTCAATGCTGCATATCAACACAAAGACAGCACCCGTAAGTGCTCAACCTGCGACCGGATGTAAATCGTCGCTCGTCCACGGCAAGTGACACATGAGCCCAGTTTTCAAGTTTTGAAAGATGCAGAGACACGTGACCAATACGCCAACTACACAACATCCTCTGCTTTGAGATGGAGGCGGCAGGTTTGATGGATGAACTTCCGTTCCTGATGATCTGCGGAATCTCGGACTCCCTGATTCTCACAAACAGAAAGAATGGCAGGGTTATGCGGCCCTAAGTATAGCGTCTTATGCAAAACAGCTGCTGGCCGCTGTTGCTCCAACACAGCGTATGTCATCTCCTACCAAGTAACCTATACACTGACAAGGTCAACAGAAACAGAATACACTTCCGAGGAAGAGGCGTGCCCGCGAAGTCTTTTCATAACCGATCCCGAGGAAAGTAAGAACGCCCTGAAGCGAAGAAAAGGAAACCGCGCTCCTGGAACATGCGATTGGATCATACGCACGGATGAACTTCGGGCTTGGCTCACATGGCCTATTGCCTCTTCTGAAAGTTTTACGGTTACCCAGGTACTGGAAATCAACCTTGGCGATCACGCTGGTGGACGTTCTCGCGAAAGAATGTGATACGCTTGGCCATAAAATGGCTCTTGCATACTTCTTCTGTAACTCCAGTACCCGGGAAGGTTGTACAGCAACTGCCGTACTACGTGGTCTTCCATCCCATTCACTTAAGCAACGCCCACATTTAATGCAACACTTACTCCGTAAGTTTAAAGAGCGCGGGGAGAGCTGTTCGATTCATTTGATACCTTGGGGCCATATTCATTGATATTAGTAACAACAATACATATCACCAACTTTACTGTATCATCGATGCCTTGGATGAATGCGACCAAAATTTGCAGAGAATGTTGTTGACACAAATCAGTCAGAGCTGCGAAAGCCAGAGCGATCACACAGTCGAGAAAATACATTTTCTGATAATCAGTCGGCTGTTTATTGGGATTTGAGAGTACCTTCATCTATATAGATTGAAAGACTTGGGCACTTGTCAGCAAGTCATTAATCACAGAACACCGACCGATCCGGGTGGCCGGTTTGGCATTGGCGGATACCGGTTCCCTCTTGTTGATGGAAGACCTGATCAGGTCCCAGCGGAGCTCCCGTCTGATTCGATAGTCATAGACGTCCCAATCGTGAATCAAAAACGTAAAGGAAGAGAAGACTTACTATGCCATCGGACGAAGGACCCCCGAAACAAACGCGCACCCGAGTTCCCCGAGAACTATAGGCAGAATGGTCATGATATGGCAATGCGCGGCCTTTGAGCGTGGTCTCGGTCCATGCAGGATTGACAATCGGAATGACTGGACCCTGTCAAATTCCTGACGGGTGTTTCGAAAAGTGCTTTCGTACTCACTGCGCGTAGATGCATCGGCCGTGGTCAAAGTTGCAACGTCGTGCCATGGACCACTGGCGTAATGCACAGAGTCGAACTTCCCCGGATGGCCAATTTCTTCAGAAGCATTGTATGCAAAGGTGAACATGGGAAGAACACATGAGAGAAGACGTGATGAATCTATTACCGTTGGCGGTCACTAGATCAGCAAGAAATTTCACGGGCTGCGACGAACTGGGCATATTTCTCAAATATCAATGTGACGAGGATGGAAAACCAGAAGCCTGCTATTGAAGAACCCGAGCTAGCTCAGATGATCAAAGAAGCACTGAATTTCTTCAGTCATCCGTTGCGGTTGTGCTGCTGCTGGTGAAGTTCGGCAGTAATTCCAGCGATATCCCCGACAAAACCTGTGCTGGCAGTTTCAGATGATGTGCCACGCACTCCAGAAGGGTGGTGAATGGTGTCCGCAGAACCAGGCCTTCGAGATTTGAATTTAGCTCGTGGTCCTTTCCACCACCGCCCTCAATCAAGTCAACACATTAACATTCTACCATGTTCGCATCACAGATGAACCCCGATCAAGAACAGCACTGCACGCACAGCATTAACGGAGTGAAGAGTAGAGCCGCACTTTTCCGCCTACTACGTGGTGCTTGGGGTCAGCATTTGATTGGTGACAGTTCCACCACCGTTCCTCCGTAGGGCGAATCGACCTGCGCAAGAATGACTTGCGAGAATCACCACGAGACGCATCTGATTGTTGCATTGCGGAGCACGGTCGATCTGATGCTTTGTCTCTATGATTCACCGGTCATCCACTATGCGCAGGTCGAATTTTGACTCGAGTTAGGGAGACCTCGAGATGGTGGTGGACGTAGACTTCATCGCTTGAGAGCTCTACCGCCGGCGAGTGATAACATCGGATTTTTGGGTATCGCTACGGGCCACGATGGCAAATTTTGCATCTTCCGCTCGAAGTTGATGATCATCTACGATACGTGAGATCGTTGCATCGTCATTTTTGACCGTGGCATTTTGTTCCGATCGGATGACAATTTGGAGATCATATTGCAATCCACGGAACTATCCCCGGGGCAAACGCTTACGACACAAACGCTGGTCTCAAAAGCATGCTAAGAACCGAAAAAGAAAGAGGGACAATAAGAAAATACCAAGGAGATAGAATGAGTTGATACCACAATGAGGTACGATGACTGCTCTCTCAATTGTGTATCAGCACTGGTATAAGAGCAAGCCGAGAATGGATATCATATAGGCGAAGGGTACAAAAAAAGAAGTCTAGCATTAAACTAAAGACAATAGAGGTATTTCTTTTAGAAAAATAAGTGTCAGTATGAAATATCAAAGCCGATGAAGTCAATTACTGATTCGGCTTGCGATTTGAAGTCATCATAACTGTGTGCATAACCATGGAAGTTTTGCATATGCTGGTAACATGTCGTCTTGCGCGTAAATGCCCTATCATAGGTAGCTCGAGGGCATTCCTGAATCAAACATGGAAAAACTCGAAGCCTGTGGACTTCACGCTGGTGGCGTCGTAGTTTGTCGTTTTTCTTGAAGACCTTGGAACATTCGGGCATCGGACATGGTAACTCTGGTGTATCTTTCTTATGCCGATTGCTTCGAGCCACGGGACGTGAGACGCGAGCTTCCTGCTTTCGACTTTGCAATTCTGATTGAGACGCGATGGTAGGCCCCAGATCTCTAGCGACCTCCTGTGCACTGATGTGATGGTCCACATCGGCCAAAGGCGATTTCAGGGGCACGGGACATTTTTCAACGTCTATCGTTATTCCACATCCGTTCATATCTCCTGTTTTACAAGCGTTGCTTCGTGCTAAGTCCCCCATGGTCTCCGGCACATAGGGTGTATAGTCGTATGTTGGCGCGCAGATAGGGAGACACGGATCCATATTGCATTGCCATTGCTCTTCCGGAAACGAAGCCATGGAGCATGGATTGAGCCCTGAGTGAAATGAAAGATCTCCCAGGAGCTCAGGAGGGATGAACGGTATGATAGGGTCCAGTACACAGCCGCCGTGCGTATCTAGCGTTGGACCAGCAGGAGAAGTGTTGACTCGTGCCAAACCCTCCACAGTCTCTGGCACGTCGAGAAATCCCGGGATGCCCATCGCATGATTGTGAAGTAGATAGTCCTTCGTAGGCGAAGTCCGATATTCCGACATGGATATAGGCATTGAGTTGGATAATCGATCTCCGGATGCTGTCATGACATCTAATGTTATAGGAGAGGTATCTTTTACTTCTGCTTTCTCAGGTCCGTCCTCTCTCATGTTGCTGGAATGATCGCCTGCATTCACCGGTTCATCTATTCCATGAGAACACTTTAATTTCGACCGGCAGCAATCGTAACGCAGACAAGGTAACCCCTGAGAACATTTTGATTTCGCCTGGCGGCAACAGTCACATGCCTGTGCCGAGCGTCGTCCGCTGTAAATGCATCTTGTATTCAATCTTTCGCATCGCTGACAAGGTAACTCTGAAGAACATTTTGTTTTCGCCTGGTGGCAACAGTCACATGCCCATGCTACGCGGAGTCGGCGAGGTGAAATAGCAGACGACATCGTTGGTACTAAAGGAAGATAGATTGTTCGTGGCTGTCCCATGAGGGAATGCACCGTATTAATATACAAAAGCGTTTGAAAGCCTCGGATACGGAAACAATCAACACCTATAAATAGCGTAGGCGCGCAAGGATGACAAATAGGCTGTCAGAATTGCTCAGCAATCCAAAGTGAGAAAGGATGGCATCAGATTTTTGGTCACTTGCTTCAGGGGTCTCATTTCTTTTAACATAACGCTTCGCTGCAGGGTCTAATTCTCTAGATCGACTAAGTCGTGCTCCTCGCCTTGGGATCGGAGTTATTAGATTCTTCATAGCTCAAGGCACAGATTCTAAAAAATTTAGTAAGAATTGAAACCGACCAAATCTTAAAACTGCAGGCGGTTTCACGTAGACCTATGGATAATTTGCTGAGTGTTGCTTGAGACACATGTCCCGATCGAGTAAAGGGAGTGCTAACTCCAATGCCGCCAAATTGCAATACATGAGGCATTAAAGCCAAGAGAAGAAAAAAACGAAAAATAAGAGTTCGTGGCAAGAGTTCCCCTTTCTAGACTCCCAACGTACGTGAATCTCCACTTTTTATGGAACTAGTCCAGCTGATACCCCAGAACGAAAGACCAAAGTATAAAAAGAGAATCCATCCAATGTCACGGGAGTGGAGCTTTCTCATGTGGATCATTTCCTTTTTGATGCCGTCTAGCAAGGTTGTGGCTGTAATCATGGAGGGAGGGGTCGGAGTCTCGTCTCGTAGAGGGGCAACAGAGAAATTGGAAGGGGTCCAGCCCCGTAGAGGACTGATCTGCCTTAAGAGCCGATCGAAAATCGCTCCATATTGAGAGACTTCATCGTCACTAAGGTTGCACAGGAAGTCACAGGCATGATTAATGTATTCTTCCATGACAGGTACCGTTGTGTGCGACCGTAACAGCAAACTGTGAGATGGAGGTGTCGTCGAGAGGAGTGGACACTGCATGTTGAACATGTGGTGCCACTTTGACCCCCGTACTGATAGATCTCCACGCCATTTAATCTCGCGAGATAGATTTTTCAGACGCTTAAGCTTCAAGCCAGTATTCAATATGAGAGCTGCGGGGAATTACGGATGGATATCAGGGTGTCAGACTTTCTGTAAAGCAGGTAACAGGTGACTATTTATGCTGCTTCTTTTATCTTCTCTCCTCCTTCTCTTTTAGCAAAATGATATTCAAATATTTCCTGACTACCAGGTGCCTATTATCATTTGCTCAAACAAGGACAATTCATTGATTGAGACTTCTTCATCCTTCAAGATCATCTTTCAGAAACGATGCTTCTGTATCTCGACGCAAGGCGCTGGATACAGAGACTACAAAAACTCGAGGCTTCCGGAATCGAACATGTATTCGAAGCATGTCATCCTCAACTTAGACAGGATCTTGAAGAGATACGTCAAGGACTATCCAGAGATGAATACAATGCGGAATCCGTTCTAAAGGAGTATCGCGCTCGATATGCCGATGAACATCATGGTCTTGAACATGAGGTGATATCATTCGAGTGCGACGGCCACACAATTAATCTGTCCATTTTCCGTCCATTTTCCGTCGTTCGGATGACGGTCCAGAGAGCGGTCGATCGTGTATTTACTATATTCACGGTGGTGGGTTCACATCTGGCGACCGATGCAGCGGCATGCGGACACTCATTCCTTTGATCCACGATCATAATGTGATCTGCGTGACCGTGGAGTACCGTCTTGCATCGGAGTGGAAGGCCCCTGCTCAGCTGGATGATTGTTATTATGGACTGATAAATCTGTGGAAGCAACGAGTATCTCTTGGGATCAGTGATCGACTGCTCGTTGTTGGACGCTCTGCTGGTGCGAACCTGGCTGTCGGCGCCACTCTGCGTGTTCGTGATAGTAAAGACCATGAGAAACCGCAGATATGTGGCCTGCTGCTCTCCTTTCCCATGCTTGACCACACAAGCGAGATGGCATTGGAGAAATTTCCGTACTCACCAGCCTGGACACAAAAACAGTGTACGGGCTCCTGGTCACAGTATCTTGGGGATGAGAGAGAGATAGTCTCGATATATACAGTCCCAAATACTGCCGGTGCCCCTGACCTTGCCAGGCTTCCACGGGTTCGAGTGGAGATCGCGGAAGTAGATTGCTTATCTACCGAAGCTCACTACTCTGGTCACAAACTACGGGAGGCTGGCAACGAGGTCGTGATTAGAGTATGGAGGAGACTTTTTCATTGTGCTGACGGGGCACTTCAAGGTCTGCAAGACATTTATCAAGATGAGTTTCAAGCTAGATCAGAATGGATTAGGAATGCCTTGCGAAATCTGTAATTATTCTTTTTCTCTGTGATGAATATATAGCGCCTTGTTTACGCCTTTTGGGCCGTAGCTTAGCTTTGCGGAAATCCATGAACTGTACGCGACGCAGCTTCCAAGTAAAACAGTATCACGCCCAGGCATTTTCACTTTGCTTACCAATCTAGGTTCGGTAGAAGACTAGGTTCGATATTTTCCGTTAGTTTTTGTATGTACGTTGGAAGCGAACGAGGCTAATCTCGAAACGTACAAGACTTTCAGCCAATAGGAGGCTGTGAATGCATATCAGTGCCTTGGCAAAGCCCCGCAGGAAAGGGGAATCACATTTGTATGATAACCTATTTTACCCGATTACTAGCCTATACGCGGAGTCCAACAGTGATTCATTCTACCTGACGCGCGCTAGCTAGGGTTACGTGTTATTTTACTAGCTCGACGCTAGCGTGCTCAGTCCCTTGGTCAACTGTGGTCATCTTTCATTTACAACCACCGCTTTAAAAAGACGACAGGGTTGTCTGGATGCTTTATCTTTGAAAAGGACCCTTGGCCAGGTCTAGACTGCAATAGGTCTTCCAGCCTAATATGTGTTGATTTTCAGCTGGCGGTTGATCGCTGATCATGGCCATCCCTGGCCCCTGGGGACTAAAGCAAATGATATTACCTCCTGGGTTTTGAAAGTAGCTACGACTGATTGGATCAGACCACTCTCGCTTATTACCTGCTACTTGTTTTTCGTAACTTTGGTGAAGGCACTTGATTGATAGAGTAATCAACTAGAAGGATGCACAACACGATAAATACGATCTGACACGAAGCCAAATCTGCCGCTACTTGTCAAATCTACCTTTCCTTTGCTATGTAGCTGACGTATGAACCATGTATTGAAATCACAAATCGGGCTCCGAGCTCTCGGGGAGCCATGGGGGACTAAGCCCGATGCAATCGACAACTGATCGGTGCTGTGCCTCCCCCATCTGTCGGACCGCGTATCCTGGATGGCGAAAAATTGCACCCGAGATGTTGCGTGGCTCTTCGGGCGATTGCCACGTGAACTGACCTTCTAAATCAAAGTCGTTCTCACACGGTTCTCACATATCTTTGCTGAACGGCCATGCCTATGGTCAGGTTACCAAAAATATAGGCACCGGTAGAAACACGCTGTACCGGTTTCAGCAAAATTACATTTTGATATTTCAATGCACGATGAGCTATTCGATAACATCACGGTGTCTGTGGCCCGTGTCCTCGCAAGCACGCCAACTATAGATGTTCCTTTAAATTGACCTTTGCCTATGTCGCAGACTGTTTGCAACAGATGGAGATGAAGATACAGGACAGCAAAATACAGAACATGCTTGCATACAATATACTTAAAATCAAAAGAGAAAAGATGTAAGGAGAATAGAGCACCAGAAATGCACACCACGAGTCAGGCTTCTGCCATTTCGATATCTGTATCGACTTTTCTGCTTGATGATTGACGGGAGCATTGCTGTTGTCCCGATGATGCGACCTCTGTGCTTGCTGCTTGAGGAAAGAGTTGATGCTTGCTGGATAGTGCAGCGAGTTCGTGTGCAAATGTAGTTGCGCAGAACCTGCCTTTCTTGGGGTCATAGGAGAGCCAGCAATTAAACTATAAGCAAAGCGTTAGAGATCGTATAAGCAGAGAGCATACAGGGAGGACAAGACATACCTTGGCAATCTTACTTCCCAACCACAAACATCGCCGAGTCCGTGGGACAATCACAGATGGAAGCTCAATGGAGCGCTCATCGTCTTCGGCCATTTCACTGAAGAAGCCCGGTGGGTAGTATAATCTACTCCAAGAAAGGCCATGGATCAAAAAATCCTCTGGCAATTGGCGCGACGCTCCTGTCTCCTGTGCAGGGAACTCCGCGTTTTCAATTTCAGAGATATTAGTATCCGGCGTAATCAATGTATTTAAATACGTTGCGAGTCGTTCCCAAGGGACGTCCGCTTGAATACGGTACATGCTTTCTGGGACCATTGCGAGACACCATAGGAAAGCTAGAGAGACGTGGATACTTGGGAGCGTGTTCCGGTCACCGAGACGAGCAAGGATGCCATCCAATGTGGTAAATGCAAAATGGGACGCTAAAGAGACTGCCTCGCCACTGCTGCTGATCTTTGCATCTTTGGATACCCGAAGATCGATGCCGAGTTGGCGACAACTAGGCTTTTGCCAGTGGTAATATGCTTTCTCTAGAATCTCTGATTTTGCCTCCTGGGTAAGCCCAGCCTGATTGAATAGAGTCGGGATCTCTGCATCATCATGGCCATAGTCAAATATAGCAGCGTAATTAGAAGCCGTGATGTATACACCCTGTTCTCGGAATAGAGGACCAACTACACCCGCATGTCTATCAAGCTGAGACAAGAACTCATTAGCCAGTCTCAAAAAGGTAGGAACATCCTGCCTCGTAAACAATATGCCATGCGCTTCAACAAAGATAGTCAAGGCTTTGGGGTAATATTTTGAATATTTTGTCGCAGCCTTGGCGGGGTCAAGGAGCGGTCCAAACAGGAGTAAGATACTATCGCGCGCATTGGTAAAAGGCTCAACACTTATCAAAGCCTTAGAATAGTAGAACAGCTGCTGTAGCACATTTGGCCTAGCGAGCACTGCTAGATGATGCTGAACCCGGCCGATATCCGGATTAAGATCAGCGGCCTTGGTATACCAGTACCGAGCCACTCCAGTGTAGATTTCTCTATCCCGCATGTCCTCTTCAATCGCCATCCTGTAGCGTGCTAAGTCTCCTAGGCACTCAATCCACGTCTCCTCGAATTGTGGGACACTCTCTAACAAAAGCGTCATAATCGCATACGCCATACAGATGAATGTGAGCATGTGATCAAGTGACAATGGCAGTTTCGTTCGCAGTAGCTCCAGGAACGAATGTATACCGTTTCTCCACATCCTCGCTGGCATCGAGTAGGCTTTGGCTGATCGTTTCAACGCATCGCTTGCCGCAGGGTGATTTGAGGCAAGGAAAAAGTCGAAATGCTCGTGCAAAAGTGTTCTGTGAAGCGCAGTAAGGCTTTGCCATTGTAGTACGGTCAATTCGCTTGGATTCTCCTTCTGTTGCTTCACAATCTCGATGCATTTTTTTTCGACCATGACCAGTCCTGCGTAGATCGCTCTGACTTCATTTACTAGTTGCTCGTCGGCTATTGGATGCGTCTCAGGTTGCAAAAATATGCCGCTGGCTTGGTCGACAGGCTGGTAGGCGGCAGCTACTGAACCTTGTTGATAAAAAGAAGCAATAGAGACAGTAACGATCAGCCCAGCGTCGATCGGTCTGACTTCATTTACTAGTTGCTCGTCGGTTATTGGCTGCGCCTCAGGTTGCACAAATATACCTTGGCCGACGGGCTGATAGGCGGCTGCGAGGTTCAAACCTGGTTGATAAAAAGAAACAACAGAGATAGTGTCTGAAGATGCGTCTTCATCATATTTTGGCTGTTGGGCGGAGGTCTGATCGTCAGGCTGAAAGGCGGCTTCCGCGGGGTTTGAGCTTTGTTGACCGAAAGAAGCAACGGAAATAGTGTCTGAAGCGTCTTCGTCATATTTCGGCTGTTGGGTGGAGGGGTCCTCGCTTAGAGGCACTGGAGAGCCATTTTCGTAGTCGCGGAAGCTTCCCTGAGCCGTGTTGCTCCAGTGTTCATTGTCTTCTGATGCTGGACTCGAGCGATTCTGAATATGATACTCGTCGACGCAAGCAGCAGGAATGACAGAGTCCTCCATGAGATTTGATCTTTCGGGAGGACAATATCACCTTTGTGTTGTTTCCGAGGCTCGTAATGACGTCTCTGTGAGAAGATTGAAGTTGTCAGGGCTGTATGGTTGCTTTCCAAGAGAACTAACAGATCAGTTTAGGTAGCGAGAGAGCAACGGAATGGACAAGGTCTACCTTGGTATAGTCTTTGCTCGAATAAAATGATCAGAGTCGGGCTCTTCAGTGAGTCAACGAAGTTTGTTGCTTGACGGCTCACGTGCAGTGTAAATCAATAGGGATGAAGTTCGCTTGCTGCCGGCTGTATGTAGATAATGGTGGACTTTATACTCGGTTATGGCAAGGCTGTCTCGCCTTCTATGTAGGGATATGGCTCGTTTCAATTGGCCACTGCAGTAGTTTGGGTAAAATCACCCTTAGCTCACTGCGACTGCGCCTGTCTGAATTGGGCTTGGCAACCGATGCTAGGTGTCTCCTGAATTCTATCAGCTTTGCAATTCGAGATAGCTTATGTTTTGGCTGGCTTTCAGGTCGACCACAGGACGCCTTTGTAAGCTACACCTGCTAGATTCCCCAAAGATCTATCATTGGGAGACAAAGAGACACGCATGCGCTTTCTCCGTGTTTGTCAAGGATCAAAAATCCAAGGCAGTGTATGAGAGCTTATCCAATCGAATCGGGCGACCGCAGCCGGGGGCCAACCGAGCAAAAACCCGCTGTAGCCTGAATTCTCCTGTCTGACCGGTTTCCAAGAAAAAGATATACTAAATTACAGGCAGTCAGGGTGGGCATAATGCGAAGCCACCATCAATTCACCCACCAACTGTTCCGTCCCTTGAAAGTATGACTCCAGCCACTTGAACCGGTCCCCTGCAGGGAATCGCGTCAAGTTAAAACAAAGGCTGCATATAGTCTAGTCTTGCCACCGTCTCCAGTTGACGCCATTAGAAAGGATTCGACACCCCAAGTGGGTCAAAACAGTTTGGTATGGTATCGCACAGTTCCTCAACGAACGCACATCCTAGTGGAAACATTCGATTCCCAGCTCCTAATCGGAAGATCATCCGCCGCCAGCATCCGGAAGTTCAGAGGTATTGAACTCTTTGGATACTCTGTTTTAGTCGTTATTTCTAGGCTCCCATTTCTTCCTTACAACGAAGGAAAGTCATCTTCTAGAAGATTCTCTAGATATACACATACCGCAAACAAACGTGAATCGACCGCGCCCAATACATTCATTCAAGCTATATTACCATATCCTGATCCACCACCGCCTGGACGTACAGTCAGACTGATGGCTCTTGATCCTGATTACATGATCAAAGCATGACGTATCAGTAGGCTTCCGGATGAACAATGTCACCGAGTCTAAAATCGCACTTAGTCCGTTGAAATCGCAACGCGAAGGCGGCATATACAGAAAGCCCGGACACTGTCCTCACCGACACTCTGAAACTCGACAGGGGTAAACAGAGATGTGGCCGATTTTCCGATGCTCAATGGGGTCGAGAACGTCCCTCTCCATGCTCACTGGAGCAGTTAGGAAACCCTTTGGCACCACTTTCATCGCGAGGCGCTCATCAATAGAGGACGTCAGTATACCCGTAGATCATCGTCGATGCAAAGCCAGGGCAGTTGAAGTATCTACCAGCCTCGTAGCGGAACCAGCATGGAGGGTTTCGCACGAGGATGTGAGACCATACCCATTGCCCTGAGCGTCATTTCACCAGGGCCCACAGCACAAATGGTGAACCACGACTTTTAAAGCCTCTGTCTGCGAACCTCAAAGAAATCTCAAGTCGATGCAACGCCGCGACCAACAGCGCGACTCGTACATACCCTGGAGATCATACAAATGATGGAAAAATGATACCATTGCACGGAGTCTTCACCATCGGCATCGGACTATGAGGGAACCGATCTCGACAACTCTCGTACCGCATCGGAAAACAACCCCGGCAGTCTTGATGACTCTGTTATGCCGGACAACGACCTGTTGAGCCATGACTCAACCTACACATGCCACACGTAGCGTGCCGTCGAAAGTTGCAGTGGCGTTGGCTTCAATCCAAACAGTATCGTTCAGAAAGCGATTATGGTTAGAGTGTATTATCAGCCAGTGCCGTCTTCGGCTGTTCACCGAAAGATACCGCCCAAGAAAAGCCTCAAAAGTCCATGGATCTATTCAACGAGTTTATCGACCGGAACTTTCAGTACAATTCACAACGATATCCAATTCTGTACTATGAATAGGAATCCCAGGACAGCTGTGGGGGAAGATGAGCAGTGCTGATACGAACCCTAAGAAGTTATGGCGATTGGGGGCAAGAATGTGAGGTCCTGTTGCGCGATGGGTCCAACACCTCCTCATTATTCTCCACCCTCCATGTTCTTGCTGTCGTAGTGTACATATCCGCGCGTAGATTTTTACAGCAGAGCTACGACTTACGCTATTGATTCCACCTGTGTCGCTCATCACATGCGCACAACCAGTTATTCAAATATGTAATATGTTGTTATCACATGAGGCCTGCCTGAATCCGAAGGTCTCGTTTTTTTAGTAGAGTCAAAAGTACTACACAGTAGGTGTTGGTTTTGAGCGGTAGGATCCGGTCATCACGATGAGAAGGTTGTATGCTAGGGGGAATTAATTGCGCGATTAACGTTATGAGTTTTCATGATTACCTAAATTCTTTTCTTCATTCCAATCGTACTCGCTTTTAGGGAGACAACCTTTCGAGTATGATTTTCGTCAATGCTAGCCTGGATGACCACACTCAATTACATTCCAGGCGTTCAGACTCTAGGACGCTCACCAAGGCGACCGAACCGCTTTCAACCTGTGGGACTCGTGAAATATGCAGGCTGAGTGCTGCTAATGTGGTTTGTTCAAGCTGATAAGTAGACAGACAAAGCAGGCAGGCCTACAGAGAAAGTGCTCTGCAAGTACCGAGGTTTCGGTCGGGATCCCCGATCTTCGTCTCGGGTTAGATTAGATCCAGCACCCCGGAGGATCAATTCGATCCCTCGGACTCTTTGTGCCATCCCGAGAACACAGAAGCGGCCCAGCGGCGGATAACGCTGGCGCTTCAGATCGCACAAGGTCATCCCTAGACCTGCAAACTAAATAGGATTGGACTTTTCTATCCTGAAGCGGGTCCATTCACCATCGATCTCATGCACCTAGAAAGGAGATGCAGTCATGTCGGTTTACATGGATCGATGTATTGCCAGGCAGGGCCAAAGTATCCAGCCTATTTGAATTGATCATACGCTACACCCCTCATATTATAATTTAAACAACACTATTATTGGCTCTGTTTCACTTTTCAGTCCTTCCAATCGAGGAGCTCCCTTGTTCCCACCCCAGAGTTAGCTTTCGTATCGAAACCTTGTCATGTAATGGCTTTGGATGACGAGCGGGCCAATGGACTTCCTTTCCAACTATAGAAAGACCCTGATCACCAATGATGTGGACATACCTATTTTCGCTCCCGGGAACTTTAAGTAACGATATTTTCCCGAGGCGGGCATCGTAGTACATTATGTGCTTGAATGCCTCCTCGTAACGAGTATCAATTTTGGCATCTTCTCCAACATGCCATGTGGGGCCCACAAGCGTCAATCGACCCAGTTCCCAAAAGTATCCGAGTGAGTCCCATTCGCTATGAAGATCCATTAGCCAATGATAGATACTTCTGATAATAGAACAATGTCCCACCAGTTTCCGTCAACACTATGGATTGCTAATCAAACACTCTTGATTGGTGATGGCCTTGTCAACCTCTTTGGTGAGCTCAAGAACCTATCGCGTATGAATCTCCTCGCCTCACGCTCCGCAATCTTATCAAATCTCCTTCGCTTCAACCACGCCGCTTGACTCTTTTTAAAGTCTGCACTCATCTGAGATAGAAGAAAGAAACTATGACTTAACAAAAGCGAGAGGGCACCGAGTGAGAGGATAGGGGCCGATGAACTAATGTAACCTTGAAAGATTGAAAGGGAAAAATGGCGAGTTTGATCCACCCGTGCAGGCTAACGACAAAAAGTGTAATACACCGATAGTGAATTGTCCATGCTTTAGCGCAATAGAAGCAAAACGTTGATTCGTTCGCCCAGGTGAACGCACTAGACCTCATTTATGTAAACAGCAGGGAAGCCAGGAGTCTTGACCTGCAACCAAACAAGGGGTTGGGCTTATTTGGTCTGAAGCGAACTATTCGCCATCATCCTGATGCATCTAGGAGGGAGGCGCAGTCATGTTTTAGTGTTACATGGATCGAAACATTTCTACTTGCCTTGTTAAGTGTGTAATTTTCATCCCGCATGGAGCAGCACAGTTCTTGTCTTTACCAATCGCTTCCGCCAGAGATATCCACACCGGCACGAGTTCGTCTTCTGGAAAATGCTCTGGACCTGAACAACATTTCGTTGATGATGCAGGATTTTCCAACAGTACAATCTTATCACGACCAATCGGATCTTCAAGAGGATGTTCGTATCGCGTACTTGGTTTGGTAATTACTCTGAACTCAGGTGGCGCACTATCTAATGGTATTATTGTATTTGTCAAAGTGGGGACTTCCGACTGTTTTCAAAGCACTGCAAAAAGGAAAGACTTTGATTGATTGTTAACAAAACTGGCGCGTCGATACTATGAAGTGGATCCGCATGCTGAACATGTGGATCCTCTACAATGATCCAATTACATGTGGCATCCTGGTGCTGGATCACTAGCGGTCAAAGTGGCACCGCATGTTCAACACGCGGTGTCCATTCCTCTCGACGACACCTCATTCTCACAGTTGCTGTTGCGGTCGCACACAACGATACCCGTGATGGAAGAACACATCAATCATGCCTGTGACTTTCTGTGCAACCTCAGCGACGATGAAATTTCTCAATTTGGAGCGAGTCTCGATCGGCTCTTAACGCAAATCGCTCCTCTACGAGGCTGGACCCCTTCCAATTCCTCTGTTGCCCCTCTACGAGACGAGACTCCGACCCCTCCCTCCATGATTACAGCCACAACCTTGCTAGACGGCATCAAAAAGGAAACGATCCACATGAGAAAGCTCCACTCCCGCGACATTGTAGCTTGTGTGCTTGATCACATCGAAAAGTCCCGCGACAATCGCGATCCACGATTATGGTTGATGGATCGCGTCCTGCATGTTTTGTGTATACTTTACCACACAAATACCTGTGGTGGGTCTGCGATCGATCATCTTAAAAGAGTTCTGAACCCAGAGGAGTCCTTCAAGGGTCTGATTCCAACGTATTGCAAAGTACGTCAGCTGGACAGGCCCACTATGGAGCTCTGCATTGCGAGGGGGTGTAAGATACAAAGTTTTGGCCATTGGCTCGGAGAACTAGGGATCTAGATTGTGGCTGCCCCTGTGGTAACACTCTTTAGTCGAATAAGCTACAGAGAAATCCAGACCGTCAGCGGTCCTCTTCGGTCACAATATCCTGAAGTCTGCCACCGGTCTCAACAGCAATGTCAAGACAGCTTCCAATTTGTCATTCAAGCTCAGCTGAGGCGTACCAGGATCATATCTACATAGTCTTTGCATTGAGAACAACAACTAGGCGAATCCTATTCCTCTCTAAGCAATCCCAATCTACTAGTCATAAAAGGAACTACATCTCGATCTCTGTCTGCTGCAGGGCTTTCACTGCTTGTAGAGTACATCTGGCAAACAAAAACATTCTCTTCCCGCCAGGGAAGAGAAATCTTGGTCTGAAACGGGTAAAGTGAGATCTGGCTCGGCGATGTCCCTTCCCACCGTATATCTGCATTGGAGACCTCTCTTATCAACTTATTTGGGTACGTGTTATAGATTGGCAAGTGGATCGTCTTGCGCAATGGTCGAATCAGGAGGTATGCATTGTCATATACCTGAGGAGCAATCCAATAGGGTGTGACCGGACTAGACAGACCGTCAGGGGAAACGTTCGGCCGATAATGAACCATTACCGGAAGACCCGCACGGCTTTCAGAGCCGAGAAGCGCTTCGACGTTCGTTGCCACCTACATAAATTAGCTACGGTCTAGTCTCATGGATAAAAGATCTTACGATATTGCCGTGATTGAGAAATTTCTGAAGTAGTTCGTCCTCGGGAGTACCATAGCTGGCCCGAGCCCATTGCAAGTTGGCCTCCTGCTTTTTTGGTGCTCTAGCGGACCATTCTTCGACATTTGTGATAAGATCATCGGGCGGCTCTTTCCGATGAAGCCTAGTGTGTCCTGTAATTTCGTTCATGGGAATATTTAGCAACTGGGGGTCGATGGAATTGCTAGTCATGTTGAAGCGGGGAATGTGGGACGAATGATTGAGTGTAGGATTATGTAATTTTCCGTTCATGTGATTTTGGAGATGACATCTTAGCCACGTGGTTTGACCTTTAGAAAATTGTGAATCGCAATACACTGGAGTTTGAAAATGGGTGATTTCTCGTGGATTTTGCTGCAGCGGATAACACGGGAAATTTGCATTGATGAAAGACTAGATTGATACTGGTAAGAAAGACAAGAACAATATGATGGATATTTCACAGGGATCAAGTACGCTAGCCGACACGTACGAACTCTCGAGGACAGTCGCAATCCAATCATCCCCAAGACTAGTGCCCAGCTTGAAAACCAACGAGCTTTTGTAATTCGAGGTTGCATTAGGACTACACATTGGGGATCTGATCACACTCTTCAAAGCCACTATGCATGAGACCTGGAACCGTGCGTCAAGTAAGATACTTGTATTTATAATCGATATTCACCGTCTATTCCATTGAAAATCTAACGGAAATTCATTGTTATCGGTAGCAACAAGATTCGCAATTTTAAGATGCCGCGTCGTTTGCAATCGATTTGGGACCAGAGACTCCGCTACAGGAGTTTATATTGCTTAACCCTCAATGCAGTACTCATTTGGGTCTGTCTCATCCATTAGTCAAGATTTTTCGAAAACTGAGACAGCTTTGTCTGCAATACAACTACGAAGCAATTTTCCTCATTGCTGATGAACATGGGAACAACCAATGGTTATACAAGACCCATGACTGCATCCCTGGATTTGAATTGCATAATATGAAATATCACCAACAGCCTGACTAAATTACGCCAGGTCCGAGAACACCCAAGAACCAAAAATAATAACGATGATTTTCTGCCGATGATTAGCGCCGACACCGTTCGTCAGCCAAAAATTAGCGCTAGGTATCAATTGGATATCGTGAGAGCCTTGACACCCCCCACATTCGAGTTGCCCAGCGTATAAGATGGCTTGGATAGACTATGTCTGCTTTTTGATTTTTCCTCTCTATGGAATGTTATCCTCTTCTGTATTGTTACAAAATGAGTTCGGATATTACAATTACTCCAATTAAATATGCCTTATTTCAACGAGGACACAAGACAACAGACATAGAGCGTTTACCAATAATTCTTGAAGCGTCTTAGAATGAGTCGTCTCCAACAATCGTCGACTTATTGTGCGAGAACGGAAGGTTACGTCAAGAAGTAGCTTATCATCAAGAACTGTCTAGTGCTCTAATGGAAATTTCTTGAGAGCACAAAGGTTGCGCGACGCATTCTCGACGAAGCGCTGCTACAGATGCCCTATTTTCCTGATGCACAAAACGCACTTCCAGTCCTCAGAGAAAATTGCTATCTGCCTATCAAGTCATCAAGGAAGGATTGAAAGAATCGTCTTACAAAATAGAGATTGACGGACAACATCTAGATGGATCTGACCTGCTCTTGAGTCTTTCGACAGTCGATCTTGAGATTGTAGTACATGGTATAGCAGTAAGAAATTCTCTCGCCAGCTAGTTGCGTGAGTGACTCGGTTTTCGTCCATAGATTGTAATGCTAGATTTTGCACCTGTTAGCACAACTTAAAACTTACGCATGAACAAATGTTTGTGACATCATGATTTCGTTGCGCAATTGCATAAGATAAATTTCCTTTTCTTCAGGGGTACAAGAGACAAGGCTGTTGAGCAACACTTTGACTCCTTCAATGCAACTTGTCCTGATAGAATCACCCAGGTCCTCAGTATCCCTAACCTGAGGACGAAGGGGCCATTCGTTGGTGACTTTGGTAAGACCATGAAGTTCA
The DNA here is from genome assembly GCA_037356135.1 of Talaromyces sp. F31. NCBI lineage: Eukaryota > Fungi > Ascomycota > Eurotiomycetes > Eurotiales > Trichocomaceae > Talaromyces > Talaromyces sp. F31. The sequence goes on from JAYXSF010000034.1 coordinate 4,130,629, forward strand.
CACATCCATTCATCTATTTTCTTGATTGCCAAAATATCTCTATGATGCTGTCTAGCGCCCTCTTTAATCAATCTCCGTAATTTGTTGCACACTGGAGCGGCGTTTGATATAAGACGATATCTTCGAGGGAAAGGTATGACGTCTTTGATTTTCAAATATCCTCCAGGCTTCAGCGCTCTATTGCAATTAGCGACAGTGGTCAGAAAAGGATAAAAATCATACCGATAGCATCGATAGATGAGAGAGGGCCAATCATCCAACACAAACGCTCATCCCCCGCACATGAATAAAATCAAAACGATTTCGTTCGTTTCGTAATATACTACAGTCTTCGAGGTACAGGTAGCAGTTAGGTGGCTGGTCGGACGGAATTATACGCGAAACATCGAAGCCTTCCACCTACTTGTCATCAGAATCAAACACATCCTTTTATCAACTCAGGATACTGACTGCCAAGACGGATGGGCATCGGCTTAATCTGTCAGTAAATAGAGAAACACTCGAGTGACGAGGAACCATACCGACTTGAATTGCCCAGGCTCCGCCACCGCAACCAATGTCGAGAACATATCCTTCGTTGAAGGTAACAGGGGCAAGAAATAGAGCATTCTCGAATCGTGACCAGATACAGTGTAAGAGATCCTGACGCGCTCTCTCTTCCTATTGAAAATTAGTGGGGAAACCTATCCAGCAAAGAAAGACATACCTCATCCTCAGGGAAGAAGTTTCTGGTTAAGATAGAATCCTCAAGTTCCACGAACGAATAAGTACGGCCACCATGAAAATGCTCATGATATGTTGGTTCGCTGTCGAAAGCTAGGCTATTTGTACCGGGGGCGTATTCTTTCAGTGCAGTAGCTATTTCCGAAGCGTGATCTAGGTTGCTGAACCACGCAGAGTAGAGAGCGGTCGCCAAGGGGTGGTGATCAGAGGATGGGTATATCAGGCATGTCACCGATCTTCGAAATATCTGACGCATTAGTTTTCGAAGTGTAGGAATGTATTCACGGAGGACAATCATTCCGTAGCCACCCTTGATTGCGCACAAATCCGGGACTGCGTCCGAAGCTCTTGGGTGTTTTGCATCATCCGTTGAAGCTTTTCCTCGATGCGGTTGCCACTGACACGGCGGAACCAGACAAATCTGTAGTATTGGATGGAGTTCTGCCTGAAAAAAATCAGCTTGAGCACATAAAGCACATAATATTGATCATTTGACCTACTCCATGTTGCAATCTCATTCTCGGCATCTCAATGATCTCGCGGATAATATTTGGGGCGACATTTCCTGGTTGCAGGAGCGAGCTAATATAGACTTCAGTAAGCGCCCATCATTACTATTCAGGGGCTACCAAAACAATCACATGAAGTGACAGATATGCTGCCTTGCTCATTACAGTAACGCCAGCCATGCACTTGGTCCAATGAGAAGACCTCGCTAAACGAGAATCGGAGCTAATCAAAATATGGCATAGTCCAATTCTTGGGAAAAACGAAATCCAAGACGCTAGCGTAATTCATACTCTGCTGACGACGGTACGCTTTTACTGCAGCGAAGCGACATTATCATGACTTCAAGAAGCTCCGTGCTAGATGCCCTTGATATACTAGAGGGCGCGGAAGACCGGGAGATCCTCCGGTACTCCGAGCGCTCATTAAATGTCGGCAGTCGCCTACTCTCTATCGCTAAACCAACCTCTTTTGATAACCGTCCACGCAAAGCTAAGGATCTATTTGAAATCATCGAACGGGAACAATCCGATCTTCATACATTCTTGAGCGATGATCCTAGCTCCGCGATACGGACTATCCGAAACTATGACAACCTTCAGCTGACCAGCTTTGCCGGAGACGATCAGGCTCTTTTTAGTCACATTCTAGATCTTAGAAATTGGATCTGGGATTACCGCAGCCGATACCTTCCCGAAATCCTTTCAAAATCTGTAGAAGATATACCACTGAAGATTCCACCCCAACAAGGCAAATTGAAGCGATTTATTCAATCCCGCGATCTTCCTGAAAATGTTTACAACCGGCTGAAACTTGGTCAAAGGTGTTGGCAAATCGAAGCAATGGTCTATCAAAAAATCGAAAACATGATTCCCACCGGTGCGAACAATAGCTATGCTGGTATCTGGATTGTGATCTTGCCGATTTTCTTGAAAATTTCCCATGTTATTGAAAGTGTTATAGATGAGCTTGTGGATATGTTATGTTCGAGGGAGGATCTTCTTGCCCAGAGTTATAGCTGGTCAAAACTCATGTTACAAGGTCAAACCCTGCGCCAAAGAAGCCGTGTTACGAATCTTGATTAGTCCGTCACATCACTTCTATACGCAGCCTGAATAAAATCCAGCGCTTTATAGTCATGAAGTCCAATCAAATCCGACGAATAACCTGCCCATAAGAATATTGCGCCCCCTTCATCTCCTGTCTCCACCCATACCGGGCCAATTACCAATAACTGATTCCTTGCAATGAACACTGTCTCACCAGGAATTCCGCTAGCCCTAAGTTCTTCCTCCGTCTGCAGATGCTCTGAGCCGGGATATATCCTGAACATTCCATTGGCGGGAGTCAACGCCTCATCCAATGGTTTGACGAATGCGATTGATTCTGGGCATGGCTGCGCTTTCCTTAATTCCACCTTGCTTTTTATAAACCGTCCGACTAGGGGGCCTTGCCAAAAGTAAGGTTCGGGACGGCTGTTAGGAAGACTAGCCGTAATGATCGTCTCGAACTACAAGTTTTAGTCTTGTATCATTATTCTTAAGAGCCTAGATCATCATACCCGACTACCATCCATGAGAATCTTCTTCCATTCGTTGCGGTATTTTATCCAGTCATCAGCGCAGTTATACGTTGCCTTTGTGTTGTTAAGGATGGCCCCATATAGCTTTCGCCGTCCAATTGCGTCTCGAATGGTCTCAATGATTTCCTCTGGAAGTGCTCGTTCACAGGTCCAGATCGTGTAACCTTTGCTCGCCATATTTGAACGGCCATGGGCATATCTGCAGTAGTGGGGATACGATTCCGTACCAAGATGCCTAACAAAGTCACGTGGTTCTGCTGATACTGCGAACCCCACTGCTGCCAGTCTACCCGATAAAATCTCGATATGATTGCACACTATGAACAAATATAGATAGAGTCTTAGTTACAAGCATTCCGGGGACGTACTTCCGGAAACCACTGAAAATATCCATGGGCATCACCATGATCTCAGACTCGGAGGCCAGGTAAATATCTGGTATCATGAATCAAACTGAGAAGGATCCATATAATTTTCTACCTAATCGAGAATATCATCAACAACAGCGAAACGATTGGCTGTGCCTATTTTCACCTTTCTGTCGGTGAAAAATGTTGGATCCTGGCGATTGAAGATTTCTTGCAAATCAAGCCCATTTTCAAGTGCGACCTGAGTCACCTGACACGCTTTCCGGTATTCACTTTTACATTCGTGGTCATCCACGTTGGACGCACGCCACTCGCTGTAGTTCCTGAGTGCTATATCTCGAGGTCCCAGAATCTCAAGTCGCTTGCACCTTTGAGTGATGGAGCTCCCGTTGGTGTCGTGGCTGAAGCAGATAATAGTGGTTGCGCGGGCACTACAATCTGGATCGGAGAGTGAGTGCCTCTACTTACGGACGAATCTTTAGTCAAATAGTACACTTGGCTAGATGCGCCGTGCGATGTCGAGTCCTCAACTTTAGATGGCCCTGATACGGCATTGAGTACTTCTTGATGGTGTCTCGCGGGAAATTTACTCTGTCTATAAGACCCCAGTTTATCCTAGTAATCCGATTAAATTATCCAGAAGTCTCAACATGCACTTCGGCAGACTCACTCTTATGCTAGGATTTCCAGCAAATGACCTGAATACCTTTTGTACGGGCTTCCATCTCGACGAGTCAATCTCACATGTGTTAAAAGCTCTCTGTGTCATTGACACAGGCCAGAAAGTCTCATCAATGCTGGACTTGGATGCATGTATAGCAAATGACGGGGGGCAGCTGGTGGTACGTGACCATCTCTTGGTTCCTCTACTCTTGAACGCGGAACTAATTGGCTCGTAATAGTGGCGAACAAAGTCAGTGACCCGCATCCTGAGCGCTTCGAACTAGTCTGATATATGTCTACCAGTGGCGGCTTCGCAGAAAGTTGCAACTCAATGCATGTTATTGTTGCTTCCCCTCTTCCCCTATTAGAGGCAAATTGTACCGACGCCAGCGGCCGGCGAATCACGTATCTCCCACTCAGTGAGTCTAGAAGGCGGACTGATGTCTCTACGTGTTTGCTGATATGGTAATCCAAGCAGGCGATGGAATCACGGCTGTCGAGGGGAATCTAGCCTGTGCCAGCCAGTTAAGCACAGCGACGCCAGTCCGACAGCGGTGAGTACCACTCTTGTGATGTCCACCGTGCTCTGGCCATCTCCCGCTCCGACCCTGTCGACAGTCATGAACAGCACAGGAAGTAGATGAGTTAGAGGCCGGTTTGAGCAATGGATGCCCTGTGGGTGTCATTATCCACATGTCCTGTAGCTGTGAGAATGAGGTATCTTCGAGAGGTGTGAGACATCGCATGTTGAACATGTGGCGCCATTCTTAGATGGAGTGCTTGCCTGTCGCATGATATCGCTGTAATCGAGGAACATGCGGTCCCACTAAATCTTGTAGAGGCGGCATCCTTGTCAAATATCACTCAACATTTTGCCACTGTATAGACACCTTGACAAATACTCAGGATCTATTGCATAGCGCACTACCAAAGTCCTGTAGTTTCTGAAATAGAAGACTTGTACATACCAATACGAAGATCCCTCTAGCATATCCGAGTCAAGACAGGAACTGTATGCTTTTGACAATAGATCTAAAACAACTTCAGAGCAAGCTCTGTAAAAGATATTAACTGATGGCTTGAAAATGCCTGACTGCCCCTATGACAAGCGGATCTGCACAAAGGTTATAATTACGACGACCACGATCAACAACAGTTGTGCGATTCTGCAACCTACGGCTTGACCTAGATTGCCTTGGCTATGTTCGGTGCGGTCACAGCCAAAATATTAGCATCCCAACAGATGAGTTGGGCAGAGAATACGCAGGCACAGGGAATTCTCATGAAGACCCATAATTAACCACAAAAGAAAGCATCCCGGCGATACTAATACTGTGCCAAAAGCATTGATGCCCAGAGGCAGGATCAAAGCTACTGGTGGATTAATCAATCCTGAGAAATAAGGGGGAAAAAGGAATTCATTGATCAGAAGAGATAAATAAAGATAGCAGTTGTTGGCGGATGCAGCGAGCTTCGCTAAATAATGCGTACGAGACTGGTCTTGAGAAAAAATGTAGAAGAGAAATTGACGGGGGAGAAGCCAGGTATTTATAGTCAGCATTACCCTCACGTGCCCTGACGTGAGAGATCCAGACAAACTGCCCATGTATTAGTCCGTTTCAGATAGCTGAGTGTGACCCGCAGCTCGCAACTTCTATTCTGTCCCGAAAGGTTCCCAAAACAATGTCTGGCTTCGTGACGACGCTCATCGCACAGTTCCCTTCCCCTCCTGGAAATCGACCGGACCTCCCCCACTTTGAGCCAATCCGTGGTGATTTCGTGTGGCTTCCCTCCGAGACGGCGCCGAGAAGAGAATCTCGTATAGTTTAGGAACCGTAGGTCTCACAATAAGCTTTAGTCTCCGATACACGTATGGTGATGGATCATAGACAGATGGAGATTCTCGTTGCTGCCATGGACTCGCGTTGGGTCGTACCAGTCGGTTGGTAGCGAGATATATACCTTGGCTGACTGAGCTGGTGTGCCCGCCTCTATTTGTTGGGGAAACTCATACAGTGTGGACGGACTCTCGAAAATCCGCGGGTATTGATTTATATTTCAGCTTTCTCGTACTTCCTGGTCTTCTGTCAGCCTCAGGAAATATTCTGCTCCCTGCAAGAGAGCTTTGCGACGATCCAGTAGCTGTTGCCAGCCACAGGGTGTACAATCTTCGTACAGACTGGAAGCCGAGGCATGAAAGGTAAATCAGCGAACGGGACCACACTATATCTTCCATATCCATGGCGGCAAACTCGCCTATATTAATACGTTAGCAATCCATGAAAGGTGGCTCTCATCTGTTAACCTCACCCCAGGATTTCTCGTTCAAGCAGAAACCAGGGACTGTGGGAGAACATATCAGGTATTCGTCATTCGCCAAATCTTCATTTGATGCAGTACTCGTTAGAGTATGTAGGTGATCGCAGTGTCCAACAGGATGAACACCAGAAGAACCACCCACAGAGGTTGCTATCGCCTCTGATGTATTGAAGACAGGACTATGTTCACGATCGTACCCGTGACCTCGAGAGTCAATTTTAAGGAAAAGGTCCACGAGTGAACTTTCCTTGAAGCCTTGCGTTATATGAGCAGATGGATCCAATGCTCTAGTATTCAGAGTCGTATCAATTTTCGACTGCTGATAATTTGGCTTCATCCGGCGCCGCATCGATCATCACACGGCTGTCCATATTGCGCTTGATTTTTAGGTCCGCCTGCACTACAAAGGCTTTGCCTCTTCAATGGCAGTGATGGGATCCACGCAAGCTGTAAAACTTCTTACCGCACGCAATCAACTCGGTCGTCACCTGCCTTTTTTGGGGGTGATACTGCAGAGGGAAGCAAGACAATGATGCGATACTCTTTACACCAGAGAATTTAGGGATGGTGAGGTCGATGGAAGCGAAACCAACCTTCTCGCCGTCCCAGTCCAGGTACTGACAGCCCGGATTAAAAACGGGCCCGAAAAGCGTGCTTTTCTCCTCCCCAAATCCGAATCGAAGACATCGCGGCTTGCCCGTTCCGTCACAGGTGGTATACGCAATTTCATTCGGCTTAAAAAGAAACCAGAGCAAGTCGTATGTGATCTCTCCATGTTGCAGTAAGTCATGAACCTGCTGCGAGAGCCATGCATACTTGTCTCGAATGTATCTGATCAGCAGGTCTAGGTGCGCGATTTGATTTTCCGAAACTTCGTTTGTTTCTTTCTTCCGATAAGCTTCAAGGTCAGGCCGAAATTGAAACAAAAAGTGAGGCTCGATCTATTTGGTATTCAGCACCATGCCAAAGAAATGGAACGTGTAGTCCTTACCATTGGTTTATCACCTCTCAAGCTTACAGCTTTTACGTTTTGGAAGATGATGCGCAAGACGTCCTGGAGATACGCCGATTTGATGTCAACCTGCGTTGTCTCCCTTCCATTCCTATCTGCCCACGCTTCAGTCAATGAACATGATAAACTTGGTCAGGCCGTACCAATCTCAAACCGCTCCACCAGCACGTAAGTGTCTAACTCGTCCACAACTTGTTCTTCCGCACTACGACGTGTAAAGTTCCCCAACGCTTTGTTCCATCTTGAAGGTGTAAGCGGCAATCATTTCTCCTGGATGGCATACTTACACTTGACGGATTTTCTTGATCTCCAGTCTTGAAGCCCTTTCGAATTGTGAGCGGCCTTGATCGTTGACTGGGCGGGCTCGTTCTTGCTTGTCAAGTCCATCATCGGTAACTGGACTTGTAGTTGGAGTTGGGATGCACTCCTGATGGAGCTTTGTTGAAGATGGAAGTTGCGTTGTCGGTGATGCGGGTGAACTTTTCACACCCAATGATTCGGCTCGGTCCCGGCTCCTGGCATCTTTTTCGAACAGATGATTCCAAACCATTGGGTGGGCATTAGGGTAACGACTGAATTCTTTGAGATTGGCGATCTGTGACAGATCTGCCTGTTCCCCAAGCCTGGCGTCTCCTTCCTCTGTGTCGGAGCCATCTAAACCACTGTTGCTAAGACCAACTCCATCTTGTTGTTTGGTTTTCAATGCAGCGGGATCGGGGCGGTTCTCCGTGGTTTTCGCATCGGTACAGGGCGCTTTTCCGTTCATAAGTCGCAAGGTGAGACGCATCAGGTGCGTCAAACCAGGCGATTGATCTCCCATAACCAGAGATTTCCGACGGGTATCTGTCTTTTCATGAGTTGCCAAATCATCAAGCGAGGTGTAGTAACATACGCGTGGAGTTTTCATGCTTTTCATGCTTTTCATGCTTCCCACGCTCGACGTGAGGCGAGTTCGGCCTTCCTTGAGCTTCCACCGCAAATTCTAACAGCTCTATCAGTTGGCGAACCGTAACTGGCTCTGAGCCGTTGTGGCACGGGGTATTAGGGGGCGTTCTCGTTGCCACCAGTTGCAGATTTGGAGTGTTGAATGCTGTGTCAAAGGACTTTTCGTCTAGGGTGGTCCTTACAAGACGTTCCACTTGGACCTCAGAGGAACGAGCCGTCTGGGAGTCTGATGCCAAACCAGAGTCTCCTTTCATATCGGAAAGCAATCGTTGGATTTTATTGACAATCGGCTGATTGTGTTTTTCAGCACGCTTTGGAGAACACCCATGACTTGGACTGTTCGGTGGAGTGGTCACTTGAGCATGATGGTGTTCTTGTCGTTTCTGGGATTTCGAAGCCATGATGGAAGATTGGTAACAAGAAATTCTTGGATTCACTTTATTTTCTGATATGAAAATGCAGTTTGAGGATCATGGACAAGAAAGGGTGGAAAGACTAGGAGATTTGTGACCTTTTATGCCTGTTGGTGACTTCATATGCACACCTCGCCCCAGGTTTGATCGGAAGGCAATATAATTTGCACTAAAATCAGCATCGGCGGTGAAGTATAGATGTCGATCGGGGGAGTACGAATGCCTGCAGCTCGATGAGTCCAACCGAGATGGCGTTCAACGAAAGTCGTTTCGGCTAGCTCTCTCGGATCGAGTATGATCCAATCTGAAAACAAGTCATTACAGCAGGCTTTGTCCATCCATATGCAGACTATTACGACGCATGCTGCCATCTGAGTGCTAAGTCAGGCTTATGCATACGGAACCTTTCTTTTTCTAGCCTCCAATTGTTCTAAAGTGGGAGCTTAGTTGAAGATGGGGATTGACCGTATCAGCAGTGATGACAAATACTTTCATACGTAACTAATTCTAAGTGGCTTTTCCAGTGCTTTCATGTCTCAATTTGAACTCATCAATAACAGTTATCGCTCTTGATTTCAAGATTCCTCTTCGTCGGGTTCGATCCTGTCCCGTACTGTTGGTATCTCTCTGGTTGCTCTCTCGTCGGATACACGAAATAGAGAAGCCGCGGATGCGATTTCCAATAATCCGGTAACAAATGCTCCTAGCATACGCCCTACTATAGACCTTCAGTATAGTCCGTTCTAGATCTTCAGCCCGAAGAAGAATGAAGATCTTTAGCGAAATGGAAGGCATCCTCCCAACCCCAGGGCTCTATCTGTCTTGGACGTGTGTAAGGTAAGAATCGAACCGATGGAGAATCTATGTCGCTCGTCCACATATTGAAGATCTCATAGTGAGCAGATAGATTTGGGTGGTTAGAGGAAAGCTCTCCAGCACTATCTTCCTCGATATAGCCGTTCTTCAGCATTTCACTGATTAGGGGTGTTTTCGTGGTCTTTCCCGTCGCGTTTATGACGTAATCGACTGCACTGGTAAAAGTTTCGCCTTTCCAATTGTGGATTTGAAGTTTGAACTTGCTGTCTTCAACAATAACCTCTTCAAGCTGTCCATTCACATCTTGCCATAGATGGTTCTTCTTCTTGGGCTCAAGACTTTCTTGAAGATATACCTCTTCAGGTTCCTGCCATGGCATTGAGACTTGGTAGAAAGGTCCTCGATATTCCAGTGATGCTGCAAACCAGATAACACGTCTGATCATGGGATTGTCTCCACTCACGATTATCGTGGCTTTGTCATCATCAACGAGGTCTTCAATCATAGCCTTCAATTCTAGATCATCACTGAGGCTTGCAGACCAAGGCTCAGTTATCCGGAAGTGTATGTTTCTTGATTCGCTCTGAGGGGCAATAGCTTGATCCCTCACCAATCCATTACTAGGAACTTTCTCGTCTAATAATCGAGTGATGGAATCCCTCGCGCTGCTGAAAATGTCGGCCCATCCCCCACACGGCGACAACTCATTATGCGTGTGAATGAACAGGCTAGCTGGGAGGTATTGCACGTTGCCATCAGGATAGCCAACCAGCTTCACCGACGTTATGGTTCTCTCGTCTTCCGATAGCACCACTTCGGACACATATCCTGGTCTTAACTCGTATCTCATACTTCTTCGCGCATTGCTCAATGAAGCTGGTAGCTTGGACTGTTGCTCTGGGGAGATGTAGACAATTTGGAGAAGTTCAGGGTTCACGCGGTCAAGCAATTCCAGCGCACATTTCAGCGCAGCCTCTTCTCCACTAAGAATTGCAACGCTCGGAAGACGATTATCTTGAGATTCCGGCATCCCTTGCACTTCCCCTTGGCTTTGGAGACCGTGCTGCCGCGCAAGGATTGTGTCGATTAGGCTCTCGGTACCGTCACCTAAGTCTTTCACAAAACCAGGAGTCTCGCTCAGGTGAGCCAAACCCTGGATCTCGAGATTCGTCTCTCTACCAGTAATAAGGAAGACTGGCTTATGAGCTTCAAGCCATGGAATCATAATGTCAATCGTCACCTCTTGATTGATGATCTCCAAAACTTCGGCGGCCTCCAGCAGCTGAATAACCTTTTTCTTTATCTCAATAACCTCAACTTGTGATATCTTGTCCGAATCGGTAAGATTTTTGTACTGTTCTTTTCCCATTGACAGGATATTGTTACGCTTGGTCATCAAAGCTCGATAGCATGAGTCACCTGCAATCTTCGTGATAACATCTGGCAGCCGCTCAAGTTGTTCTGGGCTGAGTTCAGGCATCAAGAGAGGCTGATAGCAGGCATCAAAGAAGTCAAAGTACGGGGCCAACTTTAATGACGTGGCTTCTCCCCTCGCGATATTCTCCATGTTCTTCTCATATGCGACAACCTTGGCGCCGGCGGCGACCAGACCGAGCACACTACTGACGAAATTCCATCCCGCACCAACAACAAAGATCTCCAATGTATTGCTCGTGATCGTTGTCCCCGGAAAGTCCTTCTCGAGTTGTGTGATTTTCTTGGTGTCTCGCATGGGCATTTTCAGAATTTTCGCAACGTCCGCGTCAATCTTCGAAATCCCGGTGGAACGTGACTTTCCGCTCATTATGACAGCAGCTGGAGTGTTGTAAAACTAGATGTAGGAGGAAAGGATGTCAAGAGAAAGTTGAAGAATGAAAGGTATGTCAGGATATGAAGAAACAAGAGCAGCTTTATATAGCACTGCTTATCATGGACCAAGCACTGCCTCTTCAAGACGCTGCATAGGGAGTGGTTGTGGATAAGGCTATGTTCAAACTAGCTGGTTCATACCTTTTTTCTGCACAATCCATTTTTCATTTCGTCGAACCGAGACAGCCGCCATAGAAATCCTTGTTCAGCTGAAAGTCTGGAGCTTGCTCATCCACAGATGTCGGTGAAGAGCTAGATTGAGTCTTTGGCCTGACTCCCAAGAGTCTAATATCTAGCCTAATCTGGATAGGATGGTCACTTCTACTTTTCCACAGAGTGGTATCATGCAAGACGCAGATGTTAGGGGAAGGGAAATATCCCCCGGTCTGAAATCCAGACCTTTGACTTGCGCATATAGCTTCGCACCACAACTAATCACCATATATTACCGCTTGCAATCAGAAGTTTCCTTGAGAACGAGGCTATTCTTACTTGAGCGGATTTCCAACATTGTGCTCTGGTACAGAGAGCGGATTGCATTCCTAATTACCACCCATGCTACCACCTGAGCGATTGGGTGAATAAGTGGATCATGCTGCCAATATTGATTTATTGATCCGCTGTAGAAACGCCTATGGGTTTGCCTAGGTTAGCTGCTTAAGGAGATGCATAGCTTGATCCTATTCAATGACAAATACCCGGGCGAGCAATGCTATCTCGACTAAATCAGGTTCTGCATAAGCATGCAGCAATAGTGCGTAGAACAGCTTCAGTACGTTGTCTAGGCTTAAAATGCTTGGTTAGTGTTACGGCGCAGATACGCTGGAGTGAGGTGTCAAAGATGGAGACGACCGCATCAGCAGTAACGAGAAAGTTTCATATGCAGCTAATTCCGGAATTGGTTCTTTTTCATCCGAGCAACGGGCGTATCGCTATGTCTTTTCAAGATTCCTCATCTCCTTGGTTGATCGTTTCGTTCGTAAGATACAGAAGGTAGACACCTGCAGGCTATTATGCGGACTATTACGACCCGCACTACCATCTACGAGCTAAGTCAGCTAATGCATACGAGACCCTGCTTTTTCAAGCCCGCAATTGTTCTTGAAAATGGGGGCCTGGTTAGTGCCGATTCAAACACAGTGTGCTGCTCGACTAAGCGTGCAATAGAGTTTTGGTTGAGCTGATATGTTCCCTATCTCTCATACAAGATCTGGCGCTGATTAGAAATCGCATCTTACTGGTGGCCGCGGAAGAGTTTTTTTCCCTAATTTTAAAGAAACGACGCCTTGATCTACAGTACTATTCGAGCTCCATTGGATAGCTGTCCTTCATCTTTCGCATTGTTCGAACGTCTAGCACCTACGAACATTTTCCTAGCATCTTGCAGGCAATGTTGAATGCCTCCTCCCACCCATCAGGTTGTTATACACGAGAACCTGGCGATGAAGGATGCAAGTCGCTATCTGCTGGATTTCAAAGCCCATTTGTTTAAGATCTTCCTGGTGTATTTTTGTCAAAGCCCACGACAACACGTCATATTCTTGCACTCCCCCTGGTATTTTGACTCCCCCTGGTATTTTGCCTGGTGCCCTCTCATGTGCCGGCATGGTCTCTGTATCGCTTGGGGCCAGGCTGTGACCTAGTACGATCCAGTTATATTCGCGACCATCGTACAGGAAGCGACCTGCGATATTTTCCACTTGTTTGGTCGGATATGAAGTCCAGAGAAGTCCATCTATGTCACATATCTAGAAGTATGGAATCAGCAAGCGATGATATATGGGTAAGCTTGAGGAGATACCGTTATAGAAGACCATCGAATGTCTCGAGGAATCAGCTGGTATTGTTTCAAATCAACTGGGGGTTGATTTATCCATTTGTCTGTATAATACTGGAGCTGACCCGTGACAGGCATTTTGCGGAAGAGGTTTTGATCAACGTTGTAGAGATATTGGTGCCGAACGTTGCAGTAGTCGAGTGACTGGTTTGGAACGAGTTAAAATGAGTGTTTGAGATCATCAGCTACCTATAATGAAGATCTATTTATACTTCTTGAGACTAAGTAGGATCAATATTCGTGTCCGAGGATGACGCCAACAATCTTAGCACCCACTTATACAGTTGCATGAAAGAGCGGCTGTCGCTTTGCTTTTCCGAGCATCGATACGAGTTGACTGATTACTCCACCTGGAGCAGGGTCCTCCTTATGTGAGGCTTACAGGAATCTTGCTCCCTCAATCAATCTTCGTCGGCTGTTATTCGGTCAAGTCACTTCTATAGAGACATATGTCGGCTCGTTAAACCCTGTAAGCAGTCTCCAGCGAGGCGTATTCGTCGTATTTATCATCTTACACAGTCTAGTCTTGTCAATCGCTATTGTACCTGGATAATAGTCCAGAACAAACTCTACCATCCGTTTCTGTCTAGCTTTGGGGTCTGTGACCACCTAGCTGAACCAACGGTATGAGCGTACGTGCCGACAACTCGAAGACCAGATCCCTGTTGCAGCTTGCATAGATAGTCATTCTCGTCGATCTTTGGGTTCAGCTATGCGAAAAGGGCTGTTGAAGGCTTGGTTCTCCTAACTCGCTGCTGGCATGGATGCAAGCCAAAGCTAAATTAGACTCTAAAATGCAAGAAGCATAGCCATAAACGAGACATGTATGTGCCTCCCCATCACTATCTCTGACTAGTTGTTTACGCTATTTCTGCAGTCTTGAGATCTGGCCCCTTATTTATGTGTATGGTAATCTACGCACAGGGATATCCAAATTGGTTTCCTAGTGGCCCTGAACTGCGGTGAGTCAGGATACATATCTAGTATTTCTTTGCAAACGAATTCCATACGCTAGTTGTGTATCGTTCTGGCAATTTCATACGTCGAATGCAAGCCAATTCTGCATTAGTATGCGTGGTTTTATTTTAGGTTTTTTTGATGGTCTCGCACGATCCAACTCCCAACTCAGAGACCGTGACCTAAATCACTTTTATACCCTATCCCTTCAACAATCCGTTGTCTTGATTGGGAACGCTAGATCGAGTCATGGCTCATGGAATTGCTTCGATACAGTTCGATTGACAGCAGCACCAATAATCACGATGCTCGTATACACCAGTGCTAGTGATAGTAGAGCAATACATTGCCCAAAGAGACCTCGAGTTCGATTTTTCAATGCTATTCTTCCTATTCATTACAGCCTCTCGTAAGATAACCTGTGCCACAACCGCCGCTGACCAGCTGTATACGCTATTCCAGCAATAACTAATTCTGGCCCCTGGTCCTTGATTGAGCCCAGTGCTGCAACTCACTCACTTGATCCAGTCTAGGTCTTCTACATCAAATAAATCACTCAAGTTGCTTTTCTCTTTCCGCCGTTGGATGCAGCTCCATAACTCATCTGTAGACCAAGCGTTCTCATTGGCTCTGATCTTCAATATACTTTGATAGACGCTTCGAAGCTCATCTGGTGTTAGCCCTCTTCGTAAGCGAACCTCTAGAGCTTCCTTGCCTCCATCTTCCAACAGGAGTCTCTCCACGCGCACATGTCCCCACTGTACATCAGGTTTCTCGATACGTATTTCTGCCCTCGCCCCTTGCAAAGTAAGAAATGCCCCTTGTGCAAAGTGTGAACGTTCTATGTTTCCAGTGTACGCCATATGCCTAACTCGGATCCCATTATTCAGCGGTTCGTCGATGGACTATGATATAAATTAGATACGTAATTAGATCATCCTATCTCAATGGAAGGAGCTCACCGTGAGTTCCTGTTTCACTTGTACGGCTGATGGCTATATGTTCTGGTAAGTATCACTCACAATTGTCACGATTTTGGAAGATCGTATTACCTGCGGCAGCTGCTGCATTGATCCAAGTCTTTGATACATGAGCTGATTCTTAGACAATTGGTTGAAGGAACTATGATGAGAATGTCGTTCGACCAAATGCATACGGTCTCTTCTGATAGTAGCTATTGGAAGCTGAGACATTAGTTTGGTTGCTTGATACCGCTTGTCTTCTTCATTAGTAAGGTTTCTTTCCTAATCCCCATCTGTCAGCAGTCGAATTTTGAAGAAAAGACCTAGTCATCTCACCTGTAGCTCCTGCGACAGGGATGGAGAAGAGACGTCGGATGAACGCCATCCTAGACAATCAAGAATGGCTGATAACCATGGGAAGGAGCACATATTGGTTGTCCGTGTTGAAATGGGTCCGGGGTCTAAAGCTGCCTATGCGGTCTGGTTTGAAAGGATGTAAAGTCAAAGTAGGCACTATTTCGGGGGCTTTGGCTGGCCAGGCTTCTTTACACCGGTGGTACAGTATGCTCCCCTACCCATTCCAGGAAAATCAGCGACGTTCAAGCCAACCCAAGCTCTGAAACCGGTGACTTGAGGTAGTCTGCGTTGAATTGCGGTGAATCTGGGACAAGGCTGGTATCTTTATAGACTGGATACTTTTCATGGACCCCCTAATAGCGATAGTAGGGCCAAGAGAGTTTTGATTATTATGACTCGAGATCAACACTTCTGGACTAGCATATACGCCATTCCCATAGTTATCCACATCATTAAATCATTCCGTTGGTAACCCAGCATATGAAGGGAGTCTTGGATGTCCCTTTCCGCATCAGGATCGCGGATCTGGTAAAACTGATAGATTGAGGAGATTGAGGAGATTGAGGAGATTGAGGAGATTAAGGAGATTAAGGAGATTAAGGAGATTGAGGAGATCAGGTGGGAATTAAGCGGAAACAGTTTAGTCTCTTGGGTAGCCATCGGGCAAAGTTTCCTACCCCTCATAATCTTGCCACCTTTACCCCTCCTAAGAAAAAGAAAAAAATTCAAGACCTTGGACGAAAGTTCCAGATCATATTGAACTACGTGAAAAGGAATCTAGCACATATCCCCAGATCGCCGCGCCCAATAAACGGCTAGTTTCAACTTATGGCGGAAGACATTACAAAACTTTTGGTAAGCAAATCTTTTGCGCTGAATGAAGCTATCCTAATGGTAGGCAGGAAAGTCGTTGGAAACCCCTCACTGTGCCTACGACCTTCTTCGATGATTGCAACCATCACAAAATGCAATACGTTTTACCAGAGAAATCGGAGAGAATGCTGTACTGTTTTGAATGCGACCGTGTTGAATTCAAGGACGAACAAGGAATAACGGTCTGGTCAACGAATGGAAGCGGTCAAATGGAGAAACTCCCACAAGACATCGGTGCATTGATTTTTGAAGGGAAATCAAAGGTTATTTGGGATTAAAGAATATTTGCGAGCCAAGTACAAGCATAGAATGCAATACGCAGGCGGAGAATACACAGGTAAGGTTGCTTTCGACGTACTTCCAATGCAACACAATCAGTTACTGAAAGGGAAAGACGCTTCTCCCAAGTCCCTAGTTCACTATTCGCAACCGCCTGGCATACCCAGGGTGCGAAAGTCGATGGGAGAGCCGAGAGAGGTACCCCTTGTAAAGTTCGCCATTCATCGTCATCTAGTATTCGATCAGCAGACAGAATTTTGCTTGGATAACGCCTACTTACGGATCTTAGGACGTACTGCCGTTGATTCTTGAGCTGGTCCTCTTATCCACTTCTTCAATGTATCATATGCCAGCGGAAAAAGGGTGTGGATTAAATTTGGGTCGAATTCAACTTTTAAGGAGATAATGGCATCTTCAGCGCCGATTTTTGAAACCCTCATATCGATATATTCCTTGATCTCTTCGACCGAAAGAGAAACGGTATTGGTGGAGGTGGATATGTGCCCGAATATTTGAAGGGAGGATAGCTTAGTTGCATGGAAAGACCAGAAGTCGATGCCAGCTGCATGAGTCGTCGGTGCTGTTTATGTTAGAGAACATGAGAAATACAATATCTCCAAACTAAACACCACAACCGAGAACAAACCTCCAAAAAGCACCAGGATGACCCTCTTGTAGAAATTATTCTTATCAATACCATGCTTCCTGGCTATATCTTCAAATATCAACTTTGCATCAGGATTCAAAGTAAGTCGATTTAGCGTACGAAAATGTCGACAGATTTTCCCAACATCTACAGTTAAGCAAGATTTGGGCGAGATAGTAAGGATGAATGGTATATAAAAGTGAGGTTCGACAGTCAATATTTCGGAGTAGATTCTCTGGGCTTTCTTCTGCCAATGACGACTATTGATTTCATGTTTTGGGTAAGGAGTACCGTTGGACGGTAGGCGGTCGAAAGTTTTGCAGGTAATGACCAGGCGTTCTTCAAGCTTTAGCCTGTCGTTGATAGGAATTGTACGAAGTCGAAATATTTCCCCGAAGGTTTTATCAAACCGAGATAAAATAGACATTCCAAAGTTGTGTTGGAAGGGAAAGGAGATTAGGAAGATTAGGGTGATTCATAGAAATTACGAAGATCGGGAAGATTATGTGGGTATTTGTAATAAGGGAGATTGAGGGAGTTTAGGAGATTAGGCATATTAGGTAGATTTGGGAGATCAGGGGGCTTAAATACGATTGGTCATTTCATAACACCAGCCCGTGGCCCCTCTATCTCATTGGTTAACAGAGACCGTCAGTTCCATCGGCACCTCCTTCACCGCTGGAGCGGCCGTGGAAAGGAACTGGATAGCGCAATGCCAGGGCTATCAACAGACGACGATTGGCCGACAAACACCGAAATTTATGGACCAGCATTTCGATGCAGGTGTAACTACCCGTGGTCGTTTGTATGGAACGAACAATTCTAGTCTAATTGATCATGCTATAACTAGATTAGCACGGAACCGCGATTTTAAACGTGAAAGATTAAAATTCCCAGCTAGATGTTTGCGCAGATATAAATTTCGACTGAGCAGGGATTTGTACACAATGGTATGTCCCATCTACCGACATAATTGATTAGTGATATAGATATAAACCCGAGCACTGTGTTGGTCAACTACTTAGTGTCAGGCACCATTATGGTCTGCGGGATCGCTTCGGCACAACGTTTTTCATGATATAACAAAGGAGGGTAGTTTCAGATTCTGTTTCAGGAGCGAAGGACATTCATAGTTTACATATCGACAAAAGTAGATTTACATACATCTCTTGATCTATTCATATTCTAAGCGTGTCCAGTCTCCTATCGGGTTGATTACTATCTAGAAGCCAGCACTAAATTCCAACATCAAGCGAATGAGACAGCGTCACACTGTCGTCCTCCGCGAGTCGCTCTCCGTTCTTGCTCCGAGTACGTAATCTTGGCATTCAACTGTGGCATTCAATTAGTATTCTGTTCCTTGTCTCCAAGAAAGGTCGATATAATGAACGTACCTTCAAGCGTATTATCGTTCGTGTTTGGAGTGAATAATGTAACTAAGCAAGAAGATCTTACCATCTAAATCGGTAATTATATGAGCAGGACCACTATATATATCTGACTTAAGTCATATATAGGGTCCATCTGCAATATATGATTGACTGTAAGTTTCAAACATCTTCAAACCATGCATGTTTCAACGCCTCGCGAGCAGTGATTCTCTTTTCGGGATCGAAATTCGTCATGGCAGAAATCAGGCTTTTGAAATCTTCGTCCACGTCTTTCCACAATGTGAAAGGCTTGCGCGGGTTTTCTTTGTTAAAGCCATCCCTCGTGACCTCAAAAATGCGTACCCAAGGGTTATCGCCGAGATATTTGAAGAACCCATCTAGTCCGGCTACGTCTGCAAAATAGGAGATTTGACGCTCAATTACAATGGCTAGACGGTCCACACCTTCTTCCAATTCATCGTCACCCACGGCGAATATGACGCGCCGGTGCATCGCGTAAATGCACTACGATAATAAGTGAGCACTTTTGTGGATCCAAGTACTCTTTCGGTGTAAATAGGTAATAGACTTACAACAAGAGCGAAGGAGAAAATATCAGATGGCTTATTCACAGGACCACTGGCGTGGGCTTCAGGACTCCTCCACATCCAGTTACCTGCTTGTTTTCCGATCATATGGGACCCAGGAGGGATATATGCGGCATCTTCGAGGTCCCCAAGCTGAACCCGGTTGATAGAGATTCCATCTTGGCCACTTTTCCAGTCGATAAAAATATTGTCTGCCTTGATGTCTGGCACAGAACATAAAACTTAGCAAGTACTTGCAACAATCCAGAAACCGATAGAACGCACCTGTATGGACAATATCGTGGTCATGAAGTTCTGCAATCCCTTGAAGTGCATCTTTCAGAATCTTTTTTCTTGTTTCAATCGGCAGGTCCTTCTGAGCGAGATGTAGGAGATGATCTGTGAAGTATTCGAAAACAAACATTGACTGCTCGGGAACAGTGTCTTGGCTTAGACGCACGTGGTCAACGCCGTTGCGTAGCTTATCATTAATATGTTGAAGGTCGTTATAGTTAATCTCGTGGATGTACTTCAAAATAAACTTGTGGTCGTTGGCACTGTGAAAAACAATAAGCAGATTAACGCGAGCGAGAATACTAACTCACGTGGCAAGATAAACGCGACGTGGAGGAAATTCTTCTTCTTCCTGAAGCACCTTTTCAATCTTGTATGCCCGACCAGACTTGCCAACATACTCCTTGGAGACTCTCGAGAGATTTGACGTTGTACTTGTCATGGTCTTTGGGATGGTGGTATTGCGGTCAGAAAATCTCCGAATCGCCAGAATGAGATATGTTCGGTGTCTGCAAGAGGAAATGCCCGAGGAAAAGATGAATCTCGATGATAGCATGGAAGTCATGGCGCTCTTGATGGTGGTAAAAATGTGAAGGGAGTTGGGAGACAGGAGTTTCCGAGACACGGCTCATTAGGTAAGCTATTCTATTTATGGTCAGATTACGGTAGCGTACTTACCTGTCTCGTCGCCTCCGCCCCGCCTAGTAACCAGGGCTAACTAGTAGAACTTGACGCGTCATTTTTCTAGGGTCTCTCGTGGAAAAGTAACCTTCTCATGGTAAGGGATGTAAAGCTAAGAACATTCCAAGTCGAAAGTCGTTTATTGGTTGGGATGACGCCGCGGGAAACTGTCAAAGAACACCTCGTTAACTTCACGACGTCGACGAGCATTCGAAAACTCACCTGCCTAAGTACTACTCATTGAAACGTGCTGGGGTTTGGTTTTCATTACTCACCTGCCGTACCGGCTCGATCGCATGTCGATTCGTCGTTCCTTCGTCTCCTATGGTGTTGCCGCCAGGCCAGGGAGTCAGTCAGCTACTTTGGGCGTTAATATGATAAGAACTGCTGGTAAATCGCTACTCGTAGAAGATGACAAGGATTAGACAAGAATGTAGGCTCAGAAAAATTCATATATAATTCTCTGGACCTTTAAACTAGCCTAATAGCTCCCCGGGCAAAGCAGATTCAGAACCAGGTTTGATAGAACTGGTGAGCAAAGAATACCTCAACAAAACAAAGGCTAGAACAGTAATTCAACAGGAAATCACAGTACAGGCATCGGATGCTATAGTGAACGACACTCCGCTCGACTAACTCTGAAGAAGTTGCTAATCATCCAACAGCTTGGAACCTTCACGTTTCCAGTCAATTCCCCGCTCTACTTGTGCTTCACGAGATGGGTTGTACGTATGACCTGCCGATTGCCGTCTAGCTCGAAGGCCGTATAGTGCATGCGCTTATCCTTATCACTCTAATGCTCGGATTCCCTAAGTTCATGTTAAGGGACAATTGTACTGTTGGGAGAGATGTGAGCTTACTTCATGGCAACAACCGTAGTTGAAGGTTGGAGATTATCAAAATTCTCTTGAACGACTTCGACAAACTCAGACCGAACACTAGCAATGGGAAAATTTGATGGACGGATCCAAGCAGTTGTTTTGTCGACAACTTCCACAGCGATGTTTCTTCCGCCTTTTTGGACCATTTGGATGAGCTGACTTGAAACGTATCGTGACGCCATTTTTGAGGTAAGAGGTTGATTTTGAGGGAAAATATCAGTACGAACAGCTTTGAGTCACTGAAACTGAGTGATGAGAGTTGTGAAATAAAATCAACATAAAACACCTCTCAAAAAGGTCAGTCGCACTCATCTTTATACGCTTAAGGTTATATGACCTTTCGCTTAGGCGCCGTGGTGCACTCATTCAACTGACTTTCTAAGAAACTTCTATTTGATTGGATATGATTCAAAAAATGTTTGAGAAGCATCAAAAGTAAGTGGCGCTCATCAGGCATCCTAGATCACGTAATATCCTATTATTCAGAAATACAGGGAAGTGTATGAGACTCGAGTTAACGCGTCGCCTCCTTGAAAGGAAGCGCATTTAGTATGATAATACTTGAATAACCAGACTTGAAAAAAAGCAGCGCGTAAATATCGACGCAAGTCTATCTAAAGAATTGGAGGAATATTAGAATGGAGGAATATTAGAATGCATGTTAGGATTGGAAGCAAGACTAGCATATTTGCCGGGCCAACCATAGTAACGCTCTTACCGCGAATACATTACTTTACTTTGTTTCTAGCGACAATCATTGGTTTTGACATGTCGGCGTATCGCTGGCCTTGAATTGTGCTTTTCGTGCCTTGAGAATCTGACATTGTACAACCCCACAGTGGCGTTGCACGACATACTCTAGCCACAGATCGACTCCGGATTGTCATACAATCTGGTCAACGTCATGCACTTATCGCTTTTTATCCATCAACCATGTTCAATAATCGCCCAAACAGCGGCGGAACAATGCATACTTTCCTCAACCCTATGCTATTGAACAATTTGTCCAAGCCAGCCAGCGTTAATATCTTCGAGAATATTACGGCAGGAGAAGATGTGTTCCAACTGATCGGCTCCGCGAATGGACACCCTACTTCAGCCAAGTCAATTTCTGCCAAAGCTCAAACAACACAATGCTTTGGAGACTTGTCCGACTCTACCTTTCAACAAATCTTGAAGAAACGTTATGCCAGCATCGACCGAAATAAGGATTTATAGGCACACGGAAATAGCTTTTAAGCATACACGCTAGGACCAAAGCTGGGTACTTCAATCATATTTGCACAACCGTCCAGAAAGGATAAATCTTACGCGCCGCAACAGCAAGTCACAAAGTCCATATTTTCTCTATCAGTACCCGAACGAAAATGTTTATTGTGTATATTTGGAATGGAGGAGATACCATAATTTCATGTAGTCAAGTTACTTGTGATAAATTGAGATGAAAACATGACATTAAATTGATATGGGCTCTTCATTTTTTGATCTCGCGACTCGCAATTTTGACTTCACCATTCAGCTGGTATCCCGCTCCCTAAAGGTCATTAAAAACACTCTTCTGCCCTTGCGATGTGCTGGTCTGATTACCAGGAACAATGCGTTTGTGATCACCGGAAAGCTTTTGGATGGTGTCATCGGACATTTGTCCTAGCCACTGAATTGAGTTGGAACCAGTTATGATATGTCTTGCCGATATAAGGTCACCTATTGTTGACACGACTAATTGATGAGAGTTGTCGGCAGATGTCACATCCTCATAGACATTCGTACGAACTGTTCCCGTAAGGTCGGATGCATCAGTACATATTTCCAGGCATCGTGTGATACTATCTCTCTCCTCTTTCATAGCTTGGAGAAGACTCAAGTCCTGTTGATCATTGCTCTCTTTAGAAAATTTTCTAAGACGAGCCTCAAGCTCTTGTAGCCGAACTTGAAGGTCGTTGACATTGGAAGATAACTTGTTTTTAAATCCCATTAGGAGATCATTTGTCGCTGTTTCTGCATTAAAGGTCGAGAATTGGGGTGGAACGGATTCAATAGATGCTTGATGAACCATCCGACGAGTCTGATATGTCTCTATCAATTGAGAAACCTGCGTGCAGATTGCCAGACACTGTTGTATGCTCTTTTTTTCTTCTATAATCTCTTCAACCTCGAGAGGGCCTAGGCTTGGCATTGAAGCGGTATTCTGTGTAAGCGATTTCATCCTTTCATCAATTAGCTGCAGATGGTCCTGCAGATCAGATGTAGCTTCCTCGATCATCCTCCTGTAATCATCAAGAACATTTGCTGTAACGGCAGCCTGGCGACGATATCCAATCAGTCAAATGGCTAGAAGGAATTTATCTTTCTCTTTGACTAACTTACAAAGTAGCACCGCCAATGGCAATATTGATTGTCGATTTATAACCAGCTAGAGTAGTCTTCAAGTCTGCAATATCACCTCCTCAATTTCGCCCAGTCTCGAAAGCTTGTCCTCTGACTATCCGAATGTCCTGCGCATTTGCTGATAACACCTTCAAATTCTGCACATGTTTTACCACATCGCAGCAAAGGAAGCTTCAAGGACGTTAGTTGAGCATCATATTCGATAGCCATCTGTGACAACGTCGCCAGAACACCGTTTAAGGATTCGATTTCTTCTCGAAGTTCACGGACCGCTCTTTTTGACGATTTGAAACTTTCGATGACTTGATAAAGGGATTTGCTCGCCTGAAATGCAAGGTGATGGGCGCGCACTAGCGCTGAGGCGCCATGGGAGTCCCTAGAGGTGTCAATGGTACGGAATATGAAGTTGACGCGGAGATTTTAGGTGTGACTTCAGCATTAGAATGGCCGATGGAGAGGCACCTCTCAGGGCTGATTTACGTCCTTCTAGACGCCTAAGACGCTATCAACCGTGTCCAATCGACAAATCTGGGGCTGGACAGTCCCTAACGCATAAGGCCGCTTCAGTTGGCTCTTAGCGGTCGGCCGGTGACTATACAGTGCCAGAGCATAATGGAATTGAGAAAAATGAGCAGGCAAACCATGCCACCAAATGTGCCTCTGTCAAGCCGGGAGGGCCTGCTTATAGGCCCATCCTTGGCCTATTAGGCGCGCCTGCACCGAAGCAAGGAGGAAAGCGTTGGAGGAAAGCGTTGGAGGATTGGGCCCAGGAGAATGCGGTTCGCGGGTCACAGGCGTGACAGAACCTATAGACCACCGAAGGGCTGGGGACTCGACAAGGTAGCTGGGAAAGCGCCGAAACGCCCAGCGAGCCGCATATCTGCACCAAATCAAAGCCTGGGACTCCCTCGGGTATACGACCTGCGGAGCACTATTAGTTCCGGGGGTGTAGTAGAGCCCTGAGAGTATTGTAGGGGACTGGCTGTTGCCGGAGTCCCCTTACCCACAGCGGCGGAAGATGACCGGAGGCTCGCCTTTCAGTGAGCCTAAGGCCACTGCAACGCCGATCTATTCGGGGGTGAGCCGCCAAAGAGGCTGTGCTCGGAGATCAAAGGGGCTGGGAAACCCTACGGGAGTGGGAGGATAGAGTGTTTGGATAGGGGAATGGGCACCCCAATGGTCAAGCATAATACGTACGACTAGGGTCTATCTGGAGTGCCCCTGTGTAATGCCCAATAGGGACTTGAGCCTCGGAACCCTTATGGCCACGGGGCCAAGCCTAGACTACGCCGGTCTATCATAACCTTTAGGGCTGCATGTAGACGTTAAACTTAACTAGTAATAACAATAATATATTATCAGTTAATAGTACTACATGAGTAATATAGGGTCTCCAGGCATGCTTTTAGGGTAACATGCCGATAAGAACGCCCCCATAGCTTTAAGCATCGGGGCACCCCTCGCAATTAGTAGGTTGAGCTGTTGTCTAGTACCTCCTGATCCTACTGGCACCGGATCGCCACCGTCCAGGTAAGTTCTAGGCATGAGTTGCAGCAATCCCCCGTCCCCGTCGGCTCTCCTAAACCTGGATCTGGCACAAATTTGGATGGTGGCTTACCCAATTCTTCGATACTAGTAATGACTTGGGGTTAGCCGCCGCTCCGTTCAGTCCACCTCGTGGCGAACTATTAGGCATTTGTACAGCGCAGCCTTTCATTAAAACCTTCCTTGCCTTAATGCAAGCATACCAAAGATAGGCCAAGGACAATACTTCGAACCTAGATCTAGCTGGCGTCATGTTTAGGGCTTTGTCAAACTGCTCTTGCCCTCACTTCCGTTGCGGTTAGGCACCCATCTGTACTGTTGCTCAGAGCACGCCAAAAAAAAAGCGGCCTTAAGGACCAAGCTGTCTAGCGTCTAGCTCTTCCCATTGTACGCTCTTGTTAGCAATCTAGGCATCTAGTAGAATTTGATTGGCCCCTAAGGTTGCTTGCGGGCTGTGTATGAACAGCTCTATGTCTATAATAGGCGCTCTTCGGTGATACTACGTTAAATTGATGTTGTTCTTCGAAACTCCTTTGCAATTTTTGATAGCTACTGAAACCACCTATTTGCTTTAAATACACAGGGTTTGTGAGTAATGGTACAGGCCTTACCTCCCAAACCTGTTTACCGCGCATACTGAGTCGACGCTAGCATTCAGGCTTATCAGCAACTTTTCAAAGGCCATAAAATTATCTTTGTGAAGCTCAGCAATAGATTTCCATTGGGCGGCTTGATGAAGTGACTTTTCAACTAAGGACTGGAGCTTCTCTTTTTCTTCCCCTAAGTCTTTGACAGTCTTGCAGGCAGCTTGGAATTTCTTCTCTATTTGCTTTTTGTCATTTTTCAGTCTATGTATCTGGGTCACAAGATTGTCATCGCAAGATTTCTGATCTGCCTACGACAAATGATGGGATTAGAAAAGTCTCTATTACTTGCCCATACATCTAGTAACATACCACTTTCTGGGCCACTCGATGATATTGGTAGTCTGTGGATGGCAAAGCTCTCTGGACAACTTCGATAGAGTGATCCAGCTCATTGCAAATTTCATCGTAGACGCTTATAGTCCCACGGCTCAGTGACGCTCTGAAAAGATGCTCCTTTGAAGAATGGTATGACCAAACATAATGGTCTGAGGGTCGCGACGGCAAACGGACTTGATCCGGCGGGATTTCGATTCCCAACTTGCGGTCTCTGCATGTCTTAGTGCCTATGAAGAACGTAAGAATGTGAGCGGTGCGAGACTTACAAATATACTCTGAGAGCACTTCTCGGCATTGGGTGCGCCTTGCGGCTCGTTTCTCATTGCTAGAGAGAGCCATATACCGTAAAGAATATTATGATCTTGTATGTCGCTTTACAATATTGCGATTCTCACAGCTCATTTTCTAGCCTAGCGATAGTCTCGATTTACGATCAATCATTTGGACGAAGAATTAGGCAAAAATTCCTTAATCATCCCGTTAGCTGGTAGAGATGATCACCGGTAAGGAGAAAACCGGTCAACCGTGAAATTTAGTGAGGCCCACACTATTGACCCCACTCTTTAACAGGCCGACCGTAAATATTTTAGGGCCTATGTTGATCAAGACCACTTTTCACCAGGCGTGGTGATTGTTTGAGCATTGTACAATGTAGACGCTTCTGATACTACGCGCAAATGGGGCAAAATAGATTGATGAAATTATCTGGTTGCTATTTGCCAAATTTTGGTTAGGGTAGGTGGAATCTTGAGCGAATTTAGACATTCTAGATGATCCCTGATCAGCCCCTGGAACACGCTGAGCACTCCGTGAGCAGGCCCGCGCGGTCAGTGATCGGTCAGTGATCAATCAGTGATGGATCAGGCCCGCTCAGTGAGCGCTCCGGGCAGCTCCGAGATCGATCCCTGCGCGTAAAGCGGCGGCGCCAAGCGCGCACAAATCTTTTCTCTAGGTAGACATTTAGGTAGATTCATAAAAGTACATATCATAGCAGAATCTAGATAAAATGTAAACCTGGTCAACACAAAGCAAAATGCATAAATTGATGAACAGATCATCCTTGTATGTCCCTCCTCACCACATTATCAATAGCCTGGGCGACATATGCCACATTCTTCTCGCTGACTATTCATTGAATAAGTATGTATCATGTGAATGGGGGATAACGAAACACTTACATCCACTAACAGACGCCCTACCAGACTTGAGCATATAAATATGGAACTCGTCCCTCAATGTCAGGACTTGTTTCAGCGTAAGACCAGTGTAGGAAAACATTCCATTCTGGTTAATGATATGCTCCCATGATCCCGGCGTGTTAAGTCGCTTTAATTCATCATACAGCGCCTGACGCATGCGCTTGATTCTCGAACTCATGACCGTCAAGTCATCTTGCCACTGTGCTCGTAGGATCTCATCTCCGAGAACTCTCTTCACAATCGTACTACCATAGCGTGGACCCATGGAGTATTCACCACGAATAATGTGACACAAATTTTTGCGCACGAGTTCAGTCTCCGCAGGATTTGCGCCGTTTGTGACCAGGTGGAAAGCACCAGCCCGATGGCCGTAAAGACCAAAATTCTTGGAGAAACTCTGCGCAACACACATCTCGATCGGAGGGCTGAGGTTGAAGAAGTATCGTACCGCCCAGGCGTCTTCATCCGCCGACCCAGATGCGAAACCCTGATAAGCCGAGTCGAAGAATGGGAAGAGGCGTTTGCGTTGACACACTTCTGCAATTTTCTTCCATTGCTCCTTTGATGGATCAACGCCAGTCGGGTTGTGCGCGCAGGCATGGAGTAAGATGACGTCTCCCTCGACAGCCTCGTTTTCGAGCACGGCAATAGCGCCGTCGAAGTTAAATGCGCATGTCGCGGCGTCAAAGTATGGGTACCCCTTACGCTCTATGCCTTGCAATTCCCAGATCGTGTGGTGATTAGCCCAGGTCGGGATTGAGACCCAGACATGCTTCGGTTTGAGATGATGCGTCAAAAACGCTGCGCCAAGATGGTTTGCGCCTGTGCCTGAAATGCTTTGGACGGATGCAATCCGTTTCTTGGCTTCGAGCTCTCTTCCAACATCTGCGTTGCTCTTGTTGAAGCCAAACATGAGATCGCGCGCATGACCTAGAAAGACTGAGTCACCTTCAATGGGCAAGTATTCATGGCGAGCGGGGTCGTTTTGAGTATAAAGTTCCTGCTCTACTTGCTCGACTGAGGTTAATGGCCATGGTTGACCTTCTTCAGTGCGGTAGACACCCAGGCTCAGATTTACTTTGCTGGGATTTGGGTCGGCGACATAGGCGTGGTTGAGACTGAAGATTTCGTCGACGGGGGCATCAGGGAGGTTGGAAAAGGAAGATGCTTTTGGGGCCGAGTTGGCCGATTGATCTTGAATGAGCATGCTGACCTATCTTGTTGCCCAGGTCACAATATGAAAGCAAGTATTGCCGGTCTAGTCGGTGTCCAGGAGATGTAGTGGGAAATATCTTTTGAGACAAAGAGAGAGAAGAAATACCCGCGTGGGCCAGAGGGGGAAGAATTGGCGCTTCCAATTCCCGTACCGACGAGATTTACTGCTTCAGTGACTCACGATTACGCCCCCGAATTTGCAGTGGTGACTTGCAGATTTACTATTATACCGCCTGGATGATTCAATGGGTTTTTTCACAGCATGAACGCCCTTACTTAGTAATATATCTTGACTTTTGGCCATATTTGCCATCTCATTCGTGGGGGAGAAAAAAGTGAAGAAAAAGTGACCAAATAGCCTGAAATTGCCGGCTCCACCCGGGAGTTTATTGGCGCTTATATTCGGCTGTTTCTCTTGACTTCCAACTTGAACTTCAATTTCTCACAATTATTCACTATTTACTATTAAATATGATAGACGTCTTGTTGTCATTGTCTGGTGCGCTGTCGTGAGTAGAAGTGAAACTAGGTCAACTTGCGACAGCACTTCCCGATACGGCTATTTCGTTACATTATGCATAAACCCATGCTATAGCCACTGCTTTTAATTGCTGTTTAGCGAATGAGAGGGCAGATGCCGACATTTCAGATACATCTTTGTCATATGGCCCCCTGCGTCTGGTCAGATGAGTTTCGGCGTGGAACTTGATTGAAAGTGAGATCACTTGTCAGGTGACGAATCCTGATACAAGCAAGTTTTGCTGGTTATACGCGGCTTCTTTTTCGATTACCTCATCTTTGGAGTGATGTGTCGGAGTAAGATAGTGTTTATTGAACCTTAGACTCTATGAATGAAGATTTGGATAGTCAATATTAACGAATTTACTAGATAATCCATGACCAGTTGATAAGGCTCGTCGATGTCACTAAACCCTAGCTCAAGAAGCCCTCCATAGTGCTGCTTCAGCAATAATTCATTGATGGAAAAGTCAGTCTAACTTCCTCACCTACTTGGGTGGGTTGAGAAAGGGATGCGGTACTCACGCATAGATAGTACTATACGCAGCATTGAGCCAGAAATTGATCATCCAGGAAAATACAAGATTTTGACCTTCATTCTTGCTGATAGTGGAAACCCCGGCAAGAATTGCACACATAGGGGTCCCCCCGTGATCATCAGGGACCATCGGTATCTTAAAAACAATCATGGACTATTCAGGCACTCCACGCAGGGCCAAGAATGCCAAAATAGCAGAAACTTCCAAATCCGCGCCATGAGCTTCGAGAAAGTAACAGAGTAAAAGTGTGTATACCGGATATCCGTGGCTATCAGTACTGCATACTAGATACAGAAATTAACCACTTACGAAATTCAACCAGTCTCTACAAACGAATGAGGCAGGCCAACAGACGTGACTTCTTCAGAGATACGAGAGAGCTACGAAACGTTGCCATATCCTCTCGCAGGTGCGTTTTCCGTGTACTTACAACATTTGCAACAGAATCTTGCTCGGTATCCGTAACATACCTAATCAGACCAGTTCTTTGCTAGCTCCTAGCTCTTCTACGCCGTCTTTGGTCATTTTAAGGTTGGGGTTAGGGTGACTATGGTCAGTAGTGCCACTTTTGATATCCGGAGAGTAACTCTAAGACATTTTCTCTGAGTGAACAATTTAACATACAATGGAGAAGACATATACTCATCTACATAATTTGCTTGTGACTGTAGAGGTTAAAAGTGAATTACTTAATTAGGACCTAGGTACAAAATGAACTATGATTTCAAAGTATGCTGGCAATACCACCGTGCATAAGCCTGTTGCAAATTTCAAGCTTTTGGCTATCAAAGTAGACCTGGAGGCCAGTAACACATAGACCTGCTGGGAATGCCTGCCCGTGAAGATCAATCACATTCACTCGTCTTTTCAATATTTCTTTGCCCAGCCTTCTCTCTTTCCTTCCGCCTCCACGCTGCAGCAAACTTGTACTGAATCAGCGGGCCTATCAATGCCAGTAATTGGACAGCAGCACAAATTGAAAAAGCCACACCAACTTCAACACCATTGATCATCGGCATGACAAAGCTCGTACCGCTAGCTGCAAACAAACATCTGGCAAGATTCAAGCTGGCACTGGCAGCCGCACTTCTGTCATGAAATATGTCCACAAGATAAGTCATGATGAGAGATTGCGTCGAAACAGCCGTCCATCCGGTTATAAAAGTCGAGACAATCGGGACTGCGATATGAACCTTGTGAGGATACTGGATGGTCCAGCCGAAAAGAAGAATAGAAAGACACTGCAGTAGAGAGAAAGTAGGCACAAGCCTGAGGCGAGCTTTTTCCAAGGGAAAGTCTTCTTCTTGGCTACTTTCTCTGCGTTCAATATCCAAGGAAGCTTCGTATTTCTCCTTGACACGACGATAATCTTTGTCGAGGATCTTGCCCGTTATTAAGGTTCCAACCATTGATCCAACACCATTGGCGATGAAGGTTAAGCCGATTTGTATTTCGGTCAGACCATATCGGGTCTTGAAAAGAGATGACATGGCGGTGATGCTCATCTGCCAGCCTGCATAGTACACAGCGAGAAAGATGATGATAGGTGCTGCATGGTTGCTCAAAAGTATTCGTAGCGGTCCTAGGACATCGACATGTTTCTTGGGTGCAGGTTGGTTGTCTGATTGTTCCCGTTGCCAATCGACTTGGGTGGTCGTCTGGTAAAATTTCAATGGATATCGTATCAACAAATTTGACGGTAACTGACTCCCATTCTTGACAATGGATCGCAACGTCTCTGGCAGCAAAATAATTAACAAGCAAAGGAAAAAACCACTGTAGATGGCCAAAAACCAAAAAATGGCCCTCCAGCCCAATGACCCAGCAATTGCGCCTCCGATCACTGGTCCTATGGCCACGGGAACGAGTAGGCCTGCTTGGAAAATCCCCATGTAGCCTCCTCGATCGGCACGAGTTGTCACATCTCCTATGACACCCGAGCCAATTGCAATAGTACTGGCACTTCCGGTACTTTGAAGACATCGCAGAGCTATAAGTGTGGCATAGTTTTTGGTCTCGGCGAGACCGATGCATGCTCCTAGGAAGACGAGGAATGTGCACATATAAGCTGTGCGACGGCCCTTGACGTCGGATATTGGACCCCAAATACTGGGCGCAAGACCCTGGAAGATTAAATAAGATGTGACGGTGAGATTGACTAATTCAAGTGAGACGTTCAGGTCAGATGCGATTGTTGGTAGGGCCGGAAAGTAGATGTTTGATGCGAAACCGGAAACTAATTTTGTTAAGATCACACAACTGAATTTAAGGCCAGAACAACTTACAGGTAGCAGCTGTCGAGACAATTATTATAATTAACCACTTCTGTTTTTTATCGAATATGCTGTATGGCGACTCGTTGGTTATGGGCCCTGGCGGCGACGTCATGGTTGAAGCTCCTGCTGGGGGAGCATGATCATTTTCAGGTTGTTTTGCGTCTTTCTCAGAGCTCATGGTGGAGTAATAAATTTCAAGTTTCTCTACGCTACATTCGTGCTCATTGAAGATTGGCCTTGAATTACATCTAACTCGTGGATGCAGTTGGATTTAAATAGTTAATGGGCTGTTTGCCACTATGTAATAACAAGCGGAAAACTAAGGTCTCAACTCCGGAGCGCACCGGAGTTGAGGATTTATGGGCTCTCAGCTCCGTTACATTCGGTAGGAAATATTACTTCAGTGCAATTCGATTACATGGGATGCTAATACTGAAATAGCTGTATGCCCAGAAATTTATAGAGATAGATTCGAGTGCCAAGGACATCCTTCTCGCAATTACTTATCCATATCGAATCATGTCTACAACCAACAGCTCCCTCAGCTTCGGCAGCAACTATGCTTTATCGACCTAGACTGGATGGCAATCCTCATCAACCCAGTGAGCGATACACCGGAAGGCCAGATTATGATTGCCAATTGCACCAAATGGAGTGACGCCGTGCACCTCAAGACTCCTCTCCCTCTCACAAAAATTTACACGGTTTCATTTAGCCCTAATCAGCATGAAGTTGCATCTGACTCGCCATTTTCCAGGCTGATTGCCCCGTTTGGAGATTCAGAACCGGCTCTTCAAAATGCATATTTGTGATGTTTTCAAGGTTGATGAGAAGGATTTAATTTTGCAGAAGACTCGTTGGTCTGCCACGACAGGGAGCGCTTTGGAACAATTCCTGAAAGTGCAAAACATCAAGGCTGTTGTTATTGTAGATAATTTTCATGAATTCTTATAGAACTTTTTTAACGTTACCTTGGTAGTATGCAGTGTGGTTTGAGTGTATCTGGTGTGGTCATGTCTACTATTTTATCGATTGTTCGATCTCGATTACGAGATCTGTGTGCTAGTTGAACAGAGTGAAGCAGTCGCCAGCATGATGCTCGACATTCTTCTACCTAAAATGAGCCTTTCTGTTATTACGCTTGCTGAGGCTTTGCGTGCGTTTGATATTCTTGATATCGCGGAATTGAAATCTCCAAGTTCGTACATAGTAACGTTCAAAGTTATATAAACGTTAGATTCACGAAAACTAGCTTCAATGTTGGTTAGCAATACATTTAATCAGTCAATGTGCTTGTTTGATCTTTGTTTCAAAGTTATTTCAGACATCAAAAGTCCGGAAATCAAGTACGCTTGAATAAGACCTTAGCATTTGATAGAAATTATACACGAGATTTATTTCTTAGTGAACCTGAATGCCGGTAGGGCTGGCCTCGGCTTCAGCGGGCTTCCGTCTCAGCTGCGTAGTTCCATTAAATCCGAAGCTGAGGATCTTGTACATTATTCAGCTAGCATAAGAGGAAATCGAGGAAGTATGAAGGTTTAAATTGGAAATTAAGATACAAAGGCTTGCAAAGAGCTCAGTTTGAAAGTGTAGTCAGTGCTGTCTTCGGGGCAATAAATACCTCTTACTTTCCTTACCGTCATCATTCACTTCACTTCTGCATTCATCTCGTTTCTCTTGATACTCGTCCAAGCGATGCTATGATACGCTGGAGAAGGTTGATGGCGAGTGGCTCATCAGTAGCAGGTTGTGTCTGGTACGGTAAGTCTTCCTGCTTTGTTTGTTTTTAGAATGGTCTGCTAGCCATTTCGTCGGACTCCACCACTTAGAAAGTCGGCTTTGTTATTGGAAATTTAGCCATTACATGTGATATCATTATCAATTGCAATGAAATTGTTAGGAGGACGCATTTTTGTTTGATAGTCGATAGCTTGGTGGTGGTGACGTTCCGACGTTATTTTCGGAAGAGGACATCGGATATCACGAGCTTAGTCATGCAAGGGTGTAAAACTCCGTAATTACAGAGATACCCAACCACAGAATGACGTACTGTATGTATTGAAATACCGGGGCCACGGAAGAATCCGGCAAAGCGATGCTTGGGGAAGGAGAACAAGATGGAAAAAAAAGAAACAACAACATCTTTCTTCTTCTGTCGTACTCGTTTCTCTTGTCCTCGGCCTCTTTCTTCTCGCTTGATTACTTTCTCAACGGCAATTAGCGTCCTTTTATCTTTGCAATCCCGATTACCGATTTGATTGGCACCTACAACAGAGAAAAAGAGCACATAATGGCATCTCGGCTATCGGTCCGAACCTTGACACATGCTGGGCGAGCTGTGTCCAATCTTCCCCGCGTCACCTGTCTCTCGACCCCCACTCGTGCTTCACAGTTCTCCTCTATGAGCAGTGTGCGAGTCTCACAATACGCTCGTCTTCAGTCTATTTCGAATCAAAGGACCTTTGCTTCATCCGCAAGAATGGTGAGTGGATTGACGGTGGAGTTTGGGGAGCTTTGCGCCGGAGCCTGGGGCGCATTCTTGAACTATGCTGACTCGCCATCTACGGTACAGGCTGCCAACACTCGTATTGAAACCGACGCTTTTGGCGAGATTGAGGTTCGTGTCGCCGTGGACAATGCATCTTTGAACAATCGATTGACTTGGGGATGCTATACAGGTCGCCGATGACAAGTACTGGGGTGCCCAGACTCAGCGGTACGTCATGGCTTGGACGACCGTATGAACAACATACTAATGAAATGGAATATAGCTCGCTAGGCAACTTCAAGATCAACCAGCCTCAGGACCGCATGCCTCCTCCTGTCGTGAAGGCTTTCGGTATTCTCAAGGGTGCCGCTGCCACTGTCAACATGAAATACGGACTTGGTACGATCTCCGGAAACCCCGGGCTTGAATCTAGTTCATGATACTAATGAAAGAAGACCCCAAGGTTGGAGAGGCCATTAAACAAGCCGCCGCCGAGGTCGCCGAAGGAAAGCTCCTTGACCACTTCCCTCTCGTTGTTTGGCAAACCGGCTCCGGTACCCAATCCAACATGAACGCCAACGAGGTCATCTCTAACCGCGCTATTGAAATTCTGGGAGGTCAAAAGGGTAGCAAGAAGCCTGTTCACCCTAACGACCATGTAAACATGTCCGCTTCTTCCAACGACTCTTTCCCTACTGTGATGCACATTGCCGCCGTCCTC
Organism: Talaromyces sp. F31; assembly: GCA_037356135.1. NCBI lineage: Eukaryota > Fungi > Ascomycota > Eurotiomycetes > Eurotiales > Trichocomaceae > Talaromyces > Talaromyces sp. F31. The sequence continues at coordinate 4,165,446 of JAYXSF010000034.1, forward strand.
GAGCTCGAGGGCACTTTGCTCCCTTCATTGAAGAGCCTTCGTGATGCTCTTCAAGCCAAAGTTGAGGCTTTTAACCACATCATCAAGATTGGTCGTACCCACTTGCAGGATGCTACGCCCCTTACCCTTGGTCAGGAATTCTCTGGTTATGTTGCCCAGCTCAACAGCAACATTAAGCGCATTGAGAACACCATCCCTGACCTCCGTCTTCTCGCCCAGGGTGGTACCGCTGTTGGTACTGGCTTGAACACTTTCAAAGGCTTTGATGCGGAAGTTGCCGCAGAGATCACCAAGCTTGCCGGAACTGAGTTCAAGACTGCTCCTAACAAGTTTGAAGTTTTGGCTGCTCATGACGCCATCACCGAGGCGTCTGGATCTTTGAATACTCTTGCCACCTCTTTGTTCAAGATTGCTCAGGATATCCGTTACCTCGGATCTGGTCCTCGTTGCGGTCTTGGAGAGCTCCGTCTTCCTGAGAACGAGCCTGGTTCTTCCATCATGCCCGGAAAGGTCAACCCCACCCAGTGTGAATCTTTGACCATGGTTTGCGCTCAGGTCATGGGCAACCATGTTGCTACCACCATCTCTGGCATGAACGGTCAATTCGAGCTTAATGTGTTCAAGCCCGTCATGATCCGCAATCTCCTCCACAGCATCCGCATTCTGGCCGATGGCATGGCCAGCTTTGAGAAGAATCTTGTCCACGGTTTGGAAGCTGATGAGAAGCGCATTGACTCTCTTCTCCACGAGAGGTATGTTACTTTTCGCGTCTGGTCAATAATTTGATACTAATTGCATATAGTCTGATGCTTGTCACCTGCCTTAACCCCATTATTGGATACGACATGGCCTCCAAGGTGGCCAAGAACGCACACAAGAAGGGCCTTACATTGAAGGAGAGTGCCATGGAGCTCAAGGCTCTCAGTGAAGAGGACTTTGACAAGTATGTGCGTCCCGAGTTGATGATCAGCCCCAAGGAGAAGAAATAGACGGGGGCGCACGTATATATAAAAGCATCTATCGGTGCAGCTAGATGTCGATGAGCATACAATGTATTTTTAATGTTAACTACCTTGATCGAACCTCTCATGTATCCCATTTCTGTATAAGTATGTATTGTCAGTCAGCCTTGTAGACTTCTACCCCTGGATAGGGCAGTGGCTGAGCAGTGCTGAAAATAGCAGCAAATCTGACTGGTCCGTGCTAGATCTGGTGGATGTACAATGACGGATCTGATTCAGATAAATATTAGCGAGGCCTCTGTTCTCCTTTTCCTCCATCAATTCAATTTTAAATAAATCACTTGACTCTGTCATTTAATATACTCAATCAATATCGAATCTCTTTTTTTTTTTTTTTCGAGAATCGACAACAGCTCTTCTGCTCCGAACTTGGCTTTGACCCACCTACTGTTTTACTTTCGGCCTTTAGTTCAATTGTCTCACCCCTCAGCACAACAAAACCCCTTCTTTCGATTCAACTTCCTTACGTACCACGTCGTTCAATTTTCTCATTATTCAATCAATTGAAGCGGGCCTCATATTTTTTCTAGAAAACTACTCACAATGACTACCGACCTCTACTCTGTCCCCGCCTCCAACGGCATCGAATCAACAAATCTACTCCGCACCACCGACGAGACTGATACCACAGCAACAACTAACAACAACACCCACAACACATCCAACGGCATAATCCAGAAACTCTCTCAACAACTGGAGAATGTAACAACAAAAGACAAGGCAGAAGAAGAGGAACCCCTCTTCTCCCCCTCTCTCATCTCCCCCGAAATCCTCTCCATCCTTCCAGAAGGCTATACAGCCCGACCCCTACGCCGCTCCGACTTTCACCTCGGTTACCTCGATGTCCTGCGCGTCCTGACCACAGTGGGCGAAATATCAGAGTCCATGTGGAACGAGCGATACGATTACTTATTCAAGCGAAATGACGAATATTACATGATCGTCATTTGCGACGGAACCGGCAAGATCGTGGGTACCGGCAGTTTGATTGTTGAGCGAAAATTCATTCATGCCCTGGGACTAGTGGGCCATATTGAGGATATTGCAGTTGCGCAAGATCAGCAGGGGAAGAAGTTAGGATTGAGGATTATTCAGACGCTCGATTATGTTGCGGAGAAGGTTGGGTGTTATAAGGTATTCCTTTCTTTGCCACGTACTGGAGTATTTCTTTCTAACTCTATCTTGTGCAGACTATCCTCGATTGCTCTGAAGTCAACGAGGGCTTCTATATCAAGTGCGGCTTCAAACGTGCGGGTCTCGAGATGGCGCACTATTACTGAGTATGTAATTAGTGATCATCGTCGTTGCGTCTGCTTTATTCCTTGCGTTCTCTTGTTTGTGCATTGAGAAGGGCTTGTGGTCTATCTATAAGCGTGTATTTTACTCTTGTTTGATTACTGTCTGGGAAAAGGAGGGTTTCTTCATTGAGGGATACACTGTGGTCTGTTAGGGTAACAGGCTACGTAGACTATAGTTATTGTACTAATACACGTATATTGTTTCTATCATAGCCATCGCCATGTAGTTATTACTGGTAGATGTCCGAAAGAGGGTATGAGGCATTCCCCAACAGTTACTATCTAGTGGGAAAGACTTAGGGTTAATTCGTTCATCATTTAATTACTACCTAATGCATCGAATAGTAAGAGTATCTACATTACTTCTAGAACACCCTTCCAATCCAGATGCAAAGACGAGACGACGGATCGAAGCACTGTATTGTTGATGCTCAATAACGTGTTCCCTTTCCCTTTTTGTTTTGTTGTTTATTCATTGAATAACATGGAAACACAGTCCCAGCACCAGGTAAAAACATGTGGCAAGAAAAATAGAAGAATCCCAGTAAAAGCAGACCCCATTTTTTGTTCCTATAGAAAAATGAAGCTCTCTAGGGTTTGAGAAAACATTCCGCTCCGTCCGTCATAAGCCTTTCCAATCCCATATCATCAAACTCTCAACATTTATCGGGACTTGGCCTGGACCTTGACAGGAGCACCCTTGGCACCCTGCTTGCTCTGGATACGGCCCTTGCCGGCAGAGGCGCTGGCAGCGGACTTGGCCTTCTCAGCCTTCTTCTTGCTCTCGGAAGCAGCCTTCTTCTCCTTGGCATCCTTGATGGCCTGTTGGCGAGCAGCGGCACGGGCCTCGGGGCGCTGGGTTCGTCGTTCCTTGATCACATCAAGGGAAGCACCGACGATAGCACGCTGGGATTTGACGACACGGCGGGTACGCTTCTTGGCGACTTCCTGTTTTCATTCCGTCAGTACATATTCATCCATCATTTGTCGTAGTCGTTGGTTCCCGAAGAATGCGAGGTCCCCATGACGTTTTATTCGTGTGAATGATATCCGCCACAGGTCTCATCTCAAACCTCCTATCCCCCGAACATAACAAACAGACTCGAATTTCGAAGGAAGGGTATACTGACTTCAGAGATACCCTTGCGGTGCTGACGACGGTAGAGGACGGTCCAGGAAATGCGGCGAGGGTTCTTGCGCTGAAGGAAGAGGGACTCGGACTTTCCATTCTGGAAGCGGAAGATCTTGCTGTCGCCACGGACGTACAGCTTACCCTGTGTATATCGATGAATGTTAGTACATATTTCATCGATTCAAGAACACCGTGCATTCGAGAGGATTTTTATTCGAGAAAACGGATCGAAAGATGTATATGACGACGTTGAAGCGAATTTTTTGAAGCGAATTGCGAATCCATGATCATATATCACCGCTACAACCCGATTGCTCGAACTCTCGAATGCAGATAACGCAACGCACCTTTCCAGGGTAGATCTTCTGGCCGGAGAAAGAGTCGTCGTAGGTACGCATCTTGAATGCTGGAGATGCGTTACCGGTCGATTTGTCGTTTGGCGGATTGAAGTGTTGGTCGAAAAGTCGAGACGATCCTCTTTTTCGTGGTGGTGGCTATCCGTTTCCCGATGATATCAATTGTAGTGCGCGCTAACTCGCTAAATCTCGTCACGTGATATGGGCTGCCCTTTTTATAAGGAGCGGCCCGCTAGTACTTTTGCGACAACAACAATTGAAACTGGGCAATGAAATTATGATTACAATTGAATGGTTGCGACAGGGGAGCATGAATATGTTGTTGTCTCGTCATGAAAATTCCAAGGTTATTTTTCCATTCCCACGAGTACAGTACGATAACTTGAAAAATTGTAGCATGAGACGAATATCTATTCATAACGGACATATAACATATAGAGTAGTATAAAGATGAAGGTAATTGATTGATCAAGTTTGAAAGCCGTGCCTGTCGCGGAAGACGCAAATAACTGCATATTGACCTTCCACGGCACTGCAGTGTATGGCGCCATCTTGCGCTGTTCATGGATTCGTGATTCTGTCGACGTATATTTCTGCCCCAAATGAATTGATTCCCAATTCTCCAACTGTCCCACATCCTTTACTATCACTCCCTACTTAAGCCATCGCGTGGGTTCGCGTCCATTCCCTGGCTGTCTGGATTGCTGCCGGTTCATCCTCCTTCCATCGTTGCGCGACGTCGTTTGCGAGCGGATCGTCCGGGTTGGGGGCGCCGAGTAAGGCTTGGATAGAGAGGAGAATTGTGCGGATTTGTAGAGCGGGAGACCAGTTGTCTGTCGCGTGTTAGTTCCGTATCCTCGATAAGCATGGTTTGAGGTGTGTCGGAGGCATACTCTTCAAAACATCCAAGCAAATACGTCCTAGACGATCAATATTGGGATGGTAAATCTTTGTAAGGAATCGAATTTTGGGAGGGGTCATGGGGTAATCGTCAGGAAGAAAGAGTTCGAGTCTGAAGATGCCGCCTGTTCACATTATGAGATGGAGCCGTGGTAATTCAACTGCATCAACAAGTCCGCTGCCTACCTTCGTAAGGGGATTGGGCTGGGCCGTGAATAGTGACGTCGAAATACCGAAGGTTGTCCTCATGAGGCACTGCGTTGATGCCCGGCACCCTAGTTGATGGTCAGATACCGTGTCTTGTAGATTTTTATAGCTGTAACTGAACTCACGGCTCGGCCATGAGACGTTCGGTCTCTTTGATGATTCTCTTCGGCAAGCCCGCCATTTTGTGTTGTTATTTTGATGATCGACGAGCGTATGAACCGTTTGCGAGGCGTATTTGTAACAAGGCCTCTTCCAAGGGTGGGTTGATACTCGGGACGTGCTCCGTACCAATACAACTCAAATATCCGAGATGAGAGCCTTCCCTTCGAATGTAGCGAGAGCGAATAAAGCCGTTGAAGCGGCCTTCCCGGGAGGCTCAATACGTAACTTACTCGATGTCAGAAGAAAATCCTGGTAACGCGGAAAGAGGGGCACCTGACCTGCGGTTTGCTGTTGCCCTTTGACTAACTGCTCAGGCTGGTGGGTTAACTAGTCACCTTCTTGGTTGGGTTAGCTTGGTCATTCTAAGCAACGCCAATGGTCTAGAGTCACATGAATTATGGGGCCGACGCACCTTCCTGGTGGGCCCTCGTTCAAGCTCCGCAGCTTCCCCAAGGACCTTTCGCGATAAGCACAAAGTGTCGGTATTTTGGCCATTGTTTTTCAACAACACGACTTCATAGACAGTTCACCAGAGTCTCGCCTACAGTCGCGCTGTGGTGCGCAATGCGCGGTCCTTCCAGTCATACCGATGGGACTTCCGGTTCTTTCGAAGCTAGCTTTGCCCTCCTCCTACGCTCGTCGGCCGCCTTGCTCTTCTAAATAAATTCGTTTTACCGATCAAAAGAGCAATCATCATGTCCAGTCCTGCCGATTCAAAGGCTCCGACGTCGGCTTTTGAGAGCCCCACGTTTGGTGAGGACAGCTCTTTCCATGTAGAGCAACCTGTAGGCTCAGCATCCATTTCGCCCTGTGGTCGAGACGTGGTTCTAGCCTCTCGAGAGGGTCTCCATATCATCGACCTTGACTCGCCATATTCACCGCCTCGGTACCTTCCACACCATACGCCTTGGGAGGTCGCTGATGTTCAATGGTCACCTTTTTCGCATAGAGATTCCTGGGTCGTCAGCACGTCGAATCAAAAGGCATTGGTGTGGAACCTGTCTATGAAGAGCTGGGAGAACTCCATAGAATACGTCTTGCATGCACACTCACGTGCTATCACCGATATCAACTTTTCCGCCCACCATGCCGAGATCCTCGCTACGTGTGCAGTTGACAGCTTCGTCCACTGCTGGGATCTTCGAACACCGTCCAGGCCTGTCGTGTCGTTTTCCGACTGGTTTGCTGGCGCAACTCAAGTCAAGTGGAATCGCCAGGATCCTCATGTGATTGCCAGTTCACACGACAAATATCTACGAATCTGGGACGATCGTATGGGAGCAATACCGCTCAAATCTATTGAAGCTCACAGCACAAAGATTTATGGCGTCGATTGGGACCGCACACGTCGGGAAGGTATCGTAACATGTTCGCTGGATAAAACTATCAAAGTCTGGAACTCCGAGGGCGAAGCAGACGTTCCTGAGAAGGTCATTGAAACACGGTTTCCAGTCTGGCGTGCAAGGAATACACCATTCGGCTGTGGAATCCTCGCTATGCCTCAACGAGGCGACAATGATCTCCATTTGTATGGTCTCAGCTCAACAGAAGATCCATCTGTTCACACTATGCCTCTTGTGCATAGTTTTCCTGGGCACAAAGGACACGTCAAAGAGTTTTTGTGGAGACCGAGAGGAACCGTTGTGAATGGATTGGATCACCGAGAGTTTCAACTAGTGTCGTGGGGTGCTGACAGAGAGCTAAGACTACACCGAGTTGATGCGGATATTCTTCGCGACGTTGGCTACGAGAAAGGAAAGACTGTTGATCACAGCATGCGATTCACTCGACAAGGCGCTACATATAAAACTTTCCGTGATGAACCAAATGACGAAAATCTCGAGGACTCTTTGTACGCAGAAACGGTGATCTCGGCTGGCACACGGCCTCAGGTTGGTGCTGGCGTTGGGACGAACAATGTGTCTTTACGTTACTCTCGTGTTATCAATCATAAGATTCACATCGAACCCAGAGTCGGCATGCAGGGACGCACACAGATCCGGGCCAATACTAACCCCATCGCTTGGATGCGGGGCGTAAAGATTTCTGTCTGGGACGTCGAAACCTTAGGTGATGAGATTACACATGTGGGTGAAAAGTTTTCCAAAGTAGATTTCGAGACAGTGGACGTTCGTCAAAGAAAAGTGACAATTTCCTTGCATGGCCCCTGGGCTGCAGAAGGAAGCTCGCTCTTTCTCAAACTCGATATCAAATTCCCGGAGGATTATCCGCGCTCGGCTATACCTACTTTCAAAATTCAAAAGACATCCGCCATGACAAACGACCTATCGGAAAAGATCGTATCGGAGCTGCGAACAATCTCAGAGACATACATGTCTCGAAAACGAGGATGTCTTGAAGGTGCACTCCGTTATCTTCTCGGAGAATGCAGCCTCGAAGAGAGCATTGCTCTGGTACTCGGGGAGACTATTGATACCATCAAATCCCCCGTTGCGGGACTAGAGGACGACGAGTCCAGCGATGAGGATGAAGACGTTGGTCAATTTGATAAACAGGATCTCAGCATGAGTTCAGAGTTGCTCCGCCCTGTCAATGCCAATGTCATGGTGCCCGTTGCTAAGGTCTGCGGTGCTACCTGGAGCCACGACGGTCGCCTCGTCTGCTTTTTCCCACCGAAGAAAGACAAGCCTGGTTCTCTATTCGACTCTCTTGGCTTCAAGGATATAAGTCGATTCACTCGTAATGATCGGGTCTTTGAAGGATTCGGCCGCTTGCATACAAGCTCGCCTAGCCGTCTACCCACCAGAAAAGCACTTGGCACCATGAGCACAACCGATGATGGTGGCTCAGATTATTCTGACGACTCAGATACGGCTTCATCAAGCTCGTCTGATTCCTCAGGCATGATACTTGGCTTGCCCAATCGATATCAGACCGCCTCTATGTGGCGTAGTGTTGGGACCCTTGGTACCTATCGTACTAGATCTGCTGACAATTCTCAATTATCCACAGTTGGTGGGCCCGCAATCACCATCGGTACAGTGAAATCGTCAGACTCCGCACACAACATCATTGCTATCCACGATTTCAGTGACTTACTGCCTGCAAAGAAAGCTTTGGCTAGTCAGTACAAGATATTCGGACGCGGTGCTGATGTTTGTGCGCATAATGCAGCAGTGGCTGCGGACACGGGATATCATCATCTAGCCCAGGTCTGGGGCTTGTTAAAACTGGTCTTACAAAACCATGGTGATTCACGATCTCAGCATATAGACGCGGACGTGCTTGCCGGGCGATTAGGAGGACAAGTGGCGGATAGTTCCATCAAGACGAAGCAAGCTCCGAGAGGGGTACTACATCGATTTGGCTTAAACAATAGCGCCTTTGGTGGCCGCTGGCTTATCAATGCTCTTTTTGACCACTTTGAACAAATAGGAGATGTTCAAATGCTCGCAATGCTGTCTTGCATTCTTCATGAGCAATCTTTGCGCAATCGATTCGGTCGGCGCAGAGACAAAGAAGTATCGTTCAGTCAGCAAGCACGTAGCCCAATTGCTTTGGACTTTTTCTCTTCGAAATTCCCTGATAACAAGTCTGAGGCTGCGACTCCAATCACCTCATACTCGAGAGATAGCGTTAATGTCAGTGCGATACAAAGTCCTGAGATTCCAGCGGAGCACTGGAACAGTATAGGGACAACACCGCATTCCAGCTCAGCGTCCCCTATTGCAACACATTCGAGGCTATTAGGAGGCAAGACCCCTGCACTCTCCATTTCCGCGTCGCCAGATAATCATGGACCATCCCGACTTGGCTCAGGAGTGGGTACAGCACTTGCATCGTCTTTATCACGATCATTCACATTTGGTCCTTCTGCTGCCTCGTCGCCACCAACAAGCGCCAAGAAAAAGACCAGTCCAATAGGAAGCTTGAACATTCCAGCGGCGGTCGGCTGGAGTGCTTCTCAATTACTTAACAGAGCTGTTTCAGCGATACCAGAATACCTCAACTCTTCGATGGTGATTACATCAAGAAGTCATTCGGAGGCGGATAGCGAAAAGAAGAAAGATGCACGCAAACCGATGAGGCTTCATGTATCACACAAGAATCGCTCCGCGTTTGACGCAGATGATTCTCCGGGCAGTCCGTTCATCGACCGCAGAAGAGAAGCATTGTTTCAAACATACCGCAATTCATACGCAAATTTACTTTTTGTCTGGGACCTACCAATTCAGCGGAGCGAGGTATTGAAAATAGGTGCACCGACAGAGGTTGCAAGTGATTCGCCGATGGGACAGCGTCAAAACCAAACACCCAAGCAGCTGTCGTCATTCGAAACTCGTGGTCAAAAAGATACGTCAGTTGATATTCTCGATGTCCAACGACACTGTGCTGAGTGTGGACATGCCCTCTACAGATCTGTTTTCTCTTCTCTTAAGCCAGAAGATTTCAGTGGCAAAATGGTGAAGCCACCGCCACTTCCAAAATGCCCTTCATGCGCTGCTGTGCAACCTCTATCTGCTCACGTTGGATGTGTTATTTGTGGAGAAGTTGTTTCTGGAATGTTCATACCATGTCTAGAGTGTGGTCATGTATGCTGTTTCGAGTGTCACCAAGAATGGTTTTCTTTACAGCAGCCGCATACAGGCGAAGCACAAGATCTCTCGGATCTAGTCTGTCCAAGTCCGTGTGGCTGTAGCTGTACTGAGCACTCCGAGACAGTCGTCATGCCATCCCCTGCTGCAACGCCGACATACGACGAGAGGGGATATCTACTCGATGCACACCATCGCGTGAGACCTGAAATGGCGCCTCGGTCTCGACAGAGTGTCATGGCTGGACAGACAGACGATGATTTGGATGCATGGCGTGGGGTAAACTTTGCTCGTGGGCTTGGTGGAGGTCTCAGTCGTGTTCTGACAGCAAATGCCACTGATCGCAGCAGGCGAGCCAGTTCATCGAACAGGAAATTCCAATTAGATCGTATTGAGACGATGTAATCTGTCTTGTGTAATGCATATTATGGCGTCTTTTGATACCCATTTGTCAGGTTCAATCAGGTTGGAAAGTAGGATGTTCAATTAGTACAAAGCCGAAATACCAAGGTACTACTCAATGTCAATTATAATATTTTAATTCATCGCTACTTCCATACAGTCATTCATCAAGTCATAGCATCGGGCTCATACTTGTATAAAACAAGAACAGCAAAGCAACTATCTTTGTGGACAGAAATGCTGGTATCAGTGATACTGAACCGCAACATGATCATCCATATACTTAGTAATATCATCCAAAAACAACGACGCCCCAATCGACAACGCCCCAAACGCAATAGACGCCAAATAAACATACTTGTAACTCTCAGCATATGCAACCTGGCCCGCGGCAACAACCATCTCATACGCAGTGGTGTTTCCGGCAATACCGGGGATAGTCTGCAACTCTTCCAGCAACGAGGCGGTAGTGAGTTCAATTGCCTCGGTGATGTAAGTCACGTTTGTGATGCCGAGTTCGGTAGCCATCAAACCACCGATGTAGTGGATGGAGTTTGCTTTAAATTTGTTGATGAAAATGTTGAAGTAGATGGTGTAGCCGATTGCGCCGCCGACAACGCGGATGGAGAGTGTTAGGGCTGCGATTGTGGCGATTAGGTCCTGCATGATGGTCAGTCTGTGTTCCTACATTTCACAATCAGGGATGGCTGCTTACATCTGGGCAAATTATGGTCGTCATAATACTTGCTGGGACGACGATGCCTCCAATTCCAAGACTTCCGATGATCAGAATGATCCATAGAGTGCTCAGATTGTCGGTTCGCGCAATAGCCATGGCTCCGCATCCTGCATCATGTTAGATATTGTCAATTATAGTCCCGTCGCTGATGATATATAGACATACCGGCAGTCATCAAGACGCTGCTTCCAATCATCAACGCCTTGATTTGACCCTTCATATACGATAACAAACAGAGTGTGATACATGCGCCAGCCAAGATACCATATCCAACCGGTAAAGAACGAAGACCAACTCCCACAGGGTCATGACCGAATTGATTGAAGCTCTGCGTCGGCCAGAAGAGAATAACAGATATGAAGTTTGCGCCGGAAATCCAAGTGATCAATAGCGTCAGACCGAGTGTGCGAGGTTCCTGCATTATCTTTTTAGGGATCATGGGATACCGTGCTCCATAAGCTTCCCAGAAACCGAAGGCGACGAGAATGAAAAACCCAAGGATTAGGGGAACCAAGACATGAGCTGTCTTCCATGAATACTGTTTCCATATAGGTCAGTTGACTGTTTCCAATGAGGAATTAGGGCAAAGAAAGGTACCTGATAACCGCCCCATTGCATCCCAGCCAAAAACAAAATCAAGCCAGCAATACTCAAAAACCCACCCACAAAATCAATCCTGGAAATAATCTCCTTCTTCGACAGACCTTGACTATTATCTCGCTTGGGTGGGAAGTAGAAGAACACGGTGCAAATCAATCCGATACCGTTCCAGATACCAGCTAGTAGACCGACGTATCTCCAGTTTGAATGGTAGGCAATAAGTTGAGCCCACATGACTGAGGCCGACCACGGCAAGATTGTCAATATTAGGGCAGCGACGTATGTACCACGTTTGCGGGTCGGTGCCATTTCGGCAGTGGCTGAGAGGGCGGTCAATTCGTTGATGCCTTTTTAATATCCACAGTTAGTTTTTTATTCTCAAGAAAGGGAGTATGCTCGGAGGAGAAATACCTGCTCCAGCACCCGAAATAGCCATTCCTCCGATAAAAGTGTTCATGGTATTGGCGGTACTCGATACAATTAGACCGAGACATACGAGTGTCGCACCAATGATAGCGACATATCGACGACCGAGCAGATCTGATAGACTACCAACGAACGGACAGATACCCGCAAGAGCAAGCAAGTTTGCCAGGACCTATTGGTGTTGCATGTAAGTTAGCTATGTTCAAGCCGAACGCTTTTATCCGTAGGAGAGCACATACAAACCAAATCCAACGATCTGCTCCGCCAATTGATGCATAGATATAGGGAGGAATGCCGCCGAAAAGGTAGATTGGAATTTGAGAGCCTTGAATGTGACTTCAACATCAGATCTATTTGTGTTATGAATTGAATATTGAATTGGCATACCAGTCCACAGAAACGCCATTGCAGTCAGACCCAAGAACTTCTTCATCGTCATCTAGAAATTGATTAGTGGATGGTCGAAGCCTCAAGCAATAAATCATTTTGACATACAGGTGCTTCGGTGCTTGGGTCTTCAACTTCTTCAACGATAGGTATCGCCTCCAGGTTGCTCTTCGGGCTTGAATGGGTGCTATTAGCCGTGTCATGGCTGAAAGACGGCGACATTTCTTTGGTGTCCATGTTGGCAACCATCAATCTCGCTTTGCTTTTTACGCAATATAGAAAGATTTTCAGGGAGCGACCAGGATATCTCAACCTATAACTTATATTCAGGACGATTTTTCCAGACTGGTCAGTGAGAAATTGAATGGGTCAAAAAGGCTGGCCAGTATCTACACTGTTTCAGAAGCGCAAGGGACGAGACTGGACCAGCTTTTTATACATGGCTCAGATCTATTACGATGAGGCTAGGTACATGCATTAGATCCGTATCTGTCTAGCGCAACGTGCATTTAGATTACACTTTGCTTCCATCAGTTCTTGGGTCTGTACTCGGCGGGGGTTGAAAAGAGCAATGGCTGGTCAGTGGCCACTATCCTCTTGATATCAACGTATACGTATGTCAACTTCTACCGGCCCAAGCCTGAAGCGGATTGGATGTCGAGCAAGGGATGTGACCTATGATCCCTCCCCGCCTTGCAGACGACCCATATGCTGGAACCAGCAGGCCACGATTTTCGGCGCTTTTTTCTTTTTTGGACAAGACGAGCGGGATGTTCCTTTCTGGATCAAGTGATACATGGTCCTAGCTTCTAGACGGAGTAGCGTGTATATCACTTCGCCTTGGATGGTACACTCTTACCCCATATTTTCAATATCGTCCTAAGACTAAGCCTAAACGAGCCTAAATCTTCACTATCTTTCAGGCGTGATAGGCTAACTAACCCCGAAGACGGTTTGGAGCCCCGCGGCGCGGAATACTATTCAGGACAAAGCCGTCAAATCCATCGCTCCTCCCACAAGCGTTTCAAGACAGTTTCTATGCTTTCAACTGCGTGCACATGGCAGAAGTGCAGCTTGTAGCATTCACGCGTGGAAAAGAATATGCAAAATAAAGTTCCGACATTGTCCCTCGGTAAAGCGTCTATTTCTCCTCATCAACAGCCCGCATTTGTAATAGATCTCGAGGGAATTCCCCCGCATTTCCACATTCTCAACGTCTTAGCACGAGTGGATTATGGTGAAAGTGGAGCATGGCGTGGCATTGACAATCCAATCCCTAGGATCCAAGCCTATTATCTTCCGAATCTTTGTCGTCGAAACTTGAAAGCTCTACAATCGATTCGCCGGGAGAAGAGACAATTGGCTTGCCTGTCGGAGCACCCTGTCGGATTAGGTCAAAAGAGCGAAAGCTAACATTGGAGATGGACTAGACTACTGATGCACAGACGGTGAAAATATACGAAACTAGAATGTAGTGACTCTGATATCAGCTCGTATTCGTAGCCCGTCATCATGGAAGCTATACAGATCAAGGTGTCTAGACCTTAAGTCTCATAGGGTTTGGCTGTTCATCCGGTATGACTACTCGACTTTTTCGTCTGATAAGAAAATTAATTCTTCGATAGGTCACTTGACTGAATATTCAGACCATTAAACAAAGGTCTGCTTCCCCCGCTTGTTCAAAGGTAAGTAGCTTTTCGTCCTAAACAGCGCGTAGTAGATAGTGGCAAGACTGCTGCTTGAATTCAACAATATTTATCGCAGAGCCTCTTATAGCTCACAACTGATTCTAAAAGTGGGACACTTTTCTGTTTAAGATGTTCAAGAGATATAGTCATATTCGCATTCCTCTCTGGCATTTTATCCTGACTGCACAAGTGGATTTGCCTGATCGTGGCAAACATGTAAATCGGGGATCGAACACATCGATCGAGTCATTCGATACATGATAAATGGGGCTCGACGATTTGGCCGTGTATGCAACGACACCCTGATCCCTTACTGTTTCTGATAAGGTTGGTGGTAATGGTACACTGGTCGAAGTATCCACCACACGGTATTATACTGCAGGATATATACATCTCTGTAGTCCTTGAAATTTGGTTCGGAGAGACATAAGTCTATCAAATTTCTAATTTTGTACAACGGGCCATTGCCCATATCTGCTGGGCCAACATGGTATAACGAAGGAAATGGCCCTCGAAGAACTATAATCTTGAGAATGGGGTTTCTGAAAATCTTTTCAGAAGCGTTCCAACGGTCTGAGCGGGATGTTCTTAGGCACAACGAACAAAGCACTGGCCGTACAATGAATGTTCTCCTCTTGATCGAGTACAACAGCGGTGACATACGATTTCCGGTCCGTAGAGCGCTCCTTGTCTAGTACAGCCGTGATTGTATAGAATTGCCCGCTAGAGAGGGGACGATGGTAATTAATGTCAAGATGAGCGGTGACACCCGTGTGTGCAGGTACAGATAGTATTGCGACCCGTCCGAGTTGCTCGTCCAAAACAGTGGCGATAGCTCCACCATGAACGACTGACGGCCAGCCATCAGTGCTATTTCCAAATTGAACTACATTGATGCATTCATTTTCCGCTTTGTTCCAAAATATTTTCTGAACAGTCGAAAAGTGTCAGCGTAGAATACCATCGTTGGGAGGCAGTCATGATCTGGAATCGCCGTATTCTTACCTGGACTGCTAGAGCTCGACTGCCTTTCAAGGCACCACTGGTGAGTCTCCGCTCCTTGTCTGTAGTATCTTCATATGCATCCCATTCCTCGTAAATGGGTCTCAATCTCAGCTCCTGAACCTTTGGAAGACGATCGACCAATTTCCGGAGGTATTCCAACTTGGCCGCATCCTCTTTCGAACCTGGCTCGGCAGGGTGTAAGAACCGGTCGAGTGATAGATTTGTTGAAGAGTATCCAAGACTACCAAAAATCAGTCCCCAGAATATCCTTCGCGTCCATTTGAATCGTGGAACTCGTCGGTTGTTCAATGCGACTGTTGTGTTGTGTCGGAGAGGTGTGGAGGTCAATTGCGTGGGAACAACGCGGCGGCGGAAGGATCGAGGTACGCCATGAAGGAAAGATAGAGCATTGGGTTGTGTCCTTGAAGTGTGGAACATCTTGGCTTCTTTACCGCCGAAGAGTACAAGTACTCTCCGTGGTGCCACGAGCTGTTGAATTGGATAGATTAACGCAATTGTAGTTCTCCTCGAGCCGAGGCAAGAGATAAAACCGCGGATTTGATCCCTATGCTTTTTTAAATCACGGACGTCGTGTCCGCGTGGTTAAGGAGAGTGACTCGAACCTTGTAGCCTTTTTGCTGCTATTGAAGACGATTATCACTTGAGTTCGCCCACGCATGTTCGAGTCGTGCCGACGTCGAATTTGTTTTTTGTTCCTCTCTCTCCCCACGTCGTGATCTGTATACCATACGCCAGCTCACCGTTGACAGAATTGCCTGAGAGAGAAGCTCAGATTGCATGTAGATTTCTGCTAGTTCTCCCCTTGCTTTCGTTGCTTCCGAACCAATCAGGCGCCTTAGCAGATATTCGCACGCGCCACGGAAGCGTTCAAATAGCACAAATAGTTCTTACGATTTGGCAGAGAGATTCTAAAAATCTATGTAGATTCAAACAAGGGGTGCGTTGCTATAAGCCAAGACGTCGTGTCCGAGTGGTTATGGAGAGTGATTAGAATCGTCGTGTGTTCAGCAATCTGCTACCATCGAAATTTATCACTTGGGTTCGCCCGCGCATGTTCGAATCATGCCGACGTCGCACATTACACTTCCAGAGGTTATGTTTTTTTATCTTTTATTGAGATATCATGTATGATTCCTTTCTTTTTTTTTAACAGCTTACAGGAAGTTCCAAAGCAGAGTAAATGTAAGTACGGACACAGATGCCTGTCTATTCATGTCTAAATTCGATCTGAGCACTTTTATCTGCGAGGTGTGTTTGAACATGTATATCTTGTTTCTCGTGAATGCATAGTATCCTCTGTCATGCTCCAAGCACCATTTGCCCCATGCTCTACCAACCGATATTGTCCACCAATATCGATGCCTGACATAAAACCATCCATGCCTACTTGTTCAATGTCGCGAGGACCTGTCATATTTTGAAATCGGTAGCTCGGGCAGTGGAAAAAAGAAGCCGACCACGACTACGATTGCAGCTCATCTTTGCTGGGGAGATCAATGGCTCGGTACAGAAGGATCAGTGCCGAATGAGACTCGCCTAGAATATCTGTTAGCACGAAGCAATATTGCAACAGCACGAGTCAAGTCTTACCTCCACCGGACAAGGTTTCGATCTTCTCGGCATCTACTTCGGTCACCTTGTCGTCATTAAACCACCACCATTTACCGTCGTCTTCGCGTCGCTTGCCACCAGGGGCACGAGCATCGTCAACAAGGCGACCCTGCTTCTTGACGTATGCAGTGTAATGACCACTATCAGCACTGGCGCCTTGATGAGTAATCACTCCTCTCAATTCATAGAGTCCCGATTGATTAGAACCATCATCGGTCGCTAGGCTGGGATCAATGAGCTCGAAAAGTTCTTTCTTCGCTTTAAATATAGCCGCTCTTCTCTCAGCCTCGTATTCTTCGTCAGACTTGAACACGTCGTCCATCGCAGTATCACCATCTTTGTCGCTGCTCTTGCTGGCCTCCGCTTCCTCTGCCTTTTTCTTCTTCTGTAAGGGCTCAGCTGGTTGTCCTGACTCGGTATTTGCTTTTCGATCCTCTTCTTGTCGGTGAGCCAATTTCTGTCGCTTGCGGGCGCGCTCGGCATCTTCTTCGTCCTTGCGAATCTCGCGGACTTTGTCTCTTACGGGGATCAGTCTCTTTTTGAGCTCATCGGTGCAGAACTCGACAACGTCAAGCTCAGCAGGGAAGGTGACTTTGCGCATAATCTTAGCTTTCTTCTGGCTATCCCGTTTCCAGAAAAATCGAACGAAGTGGACTGTCAAGTATTTAGGTAGTCGAGCTATGCTTGACTTCTTGGTATAAGTGGCATCTCGATCTAGGACAGCTGAGCGTTTCTCGATCTTTTCCTGCAAACCAGCCTTAATTCCGTCACCCAGGTGGTTGATGTCTTTATCAATGTGACAGTCTAGCTTGAGGAAGACATCCGATGAGCTGACGGGTTCTTCACCTGCTTCTTTGGCTGCAGGCTCATCGCATTCGAGAGTAGACTCAAAGCGGCCACTCATGTATTTGTCAACAAAAGAAGTATCAGCTTCACCGTCTTTAACCTTCAACCTCTGACGCAGCTGAGTCAAAATCTGTGACCAAGCTTCCTCAGCGTCCTGCTGCGCATATCCGTGACCATTTTGTGCTTTTTGTGCGAACTGCGGAAACGTGTTTCGAAGGACGTTCAAGAACATCAACGGCGGGAATCCCTCTTGGGTTTCGGACATTTGCTTGTACAAGTCCCTCAATGAACCGGTCAAATCTGATGATGCGCCCAGACCTCCGAGACCGAGGGTGCTGAGATCACCCAAGCGAGAAGCTCCATCAGAGCCTGTCGAACTGTACCGTAATAGTTCCTGTTGAAGTTCGGGGATGGCTCGTAGAGTCTGTAGAGTAGAGTTCAAGTAGCAAGTGTTGCCCAAATTTTGCAACCCAGCTGGAGTAGCTCCCTCGGCTCGGGCAGCTTCCGCCTCTGTCATATCTTCCAAAAATTTAACAGCCTCCTTTGGACGAGCCAAAGTAGCTGATGCATCAGCTCCTGATGGGGTTCCCATCATCATAAAAGTCTGTCCAGGTTTTGCCTTGAGGGTTGAAAGTTCGGTCTCATCCTTGAGCTGGCCACCTTTGACCAAAATTTTTTGTCTTTCAGGTTCGACGCCGGTGAGGGAGTATAGCTGGAACTTGAAGGTTTCGCCATTCGATGATGGATCGAGCTCGACATCATAGCGTTTGCCCTGATGCTTTACGATGACTTTGGATTAATCAGCACTGTACCTTTTACCGCTAAGCTTCAGTTGGAGGGGAAGGACGAACCTGGTATCGTAGACATGGCGAGACAGTGTGTATAACAACGACAAGTCGCGTAGCCACTTCTAAAAGAAAATAAATGCAAAAAAAGAGACTTGAGAAAATATAATGAGGTTGATGAAGCGGTAAACAAAGGCCGCCACTTGCGGGGAGCGATTGACGACACTGTTGATGGGAGAGATCAAACAGTGCAAACACTATCCTGCGTAGACCCGCTTCTGCCATCATCGCAATCAATCATGCCGCCTGAGCTCCCCGCAACCACATCTACATTGGCTTCGATTATTCAATGCTATGACTTCGCGCGACACCTGAACGGCTGTGTCGAGTTATTAGTCCCTCGTTACAATTTGTGATTACGTGAAAAGTCATTGAATTGCATGATTGAGTAATAGGACATCCCACGGTCGATCATCATCATGGTAAGCCGGAATGCATCCACATACCCAACCTCGATACCAAACTGACAGCTCAGTCACAATCCCTCCGCCCGTATCTCCAATGTGTCCGATCCTCCTTGACGGCGGCTCTTTCTGTATCAAACTTCGCCTCCCAAACCTCCGAGAGACACAATGTCCCCGAAATCGAAGCTGCCAGTTCCCCCGAAGTGCTTCTGAACCCGCTCACAGTGGCCCGCAATGAAAGTGAAAGGGTCCTGATCGAGCCCAGTGTAAACAGTGTGCGCGTTAGCATCCGTATCAAGCAAGCCGACGAAATCGAGAATATTCTAGTACATAAGTTTACGAGATTCTTGACTCAACGCGCAGAGTCGTTCTTCATCTTGCGACGTAAACCTGTGAGGGTATGCTACGGTTGCACGTCTATATCGATTCTTAACGATTTCTGACTAGTATGAAGGGATATGATATTTCTTTCCTTATTACGAACTTCCATACCGAAGCTATGTTGAAACACAAGCTCGTCGATTTCATAATCCAATTGTACGTCTTTTTGCTTATTGGATGCCTAGCCGCTTGCCCTACAAAACCGAGAGAGTCCGAAAACTAACCAATCGCATAGTATGGAGGAAGTTGATAAGGAGATCTCAGAGATGAAACTCTTTGTATGTTTCAAGTGATCTACTACCTATTGTTTGTATTGAGCTGACATTTCTCAACAGTTGAATGCTCGAGCTCGATTTGTCGCCGAGTCCTTCCTTACCCCTGTAAGTGTTTGGTCCCGTGACTCATGTGGCCCTAAGACTAACAATATGGTTCTACTTAGTTTGATTGATTCATTAATGTTTTTCAGCCTTGTTATGGAATGCAAAAATCTATTGTTCTATTCATTGTTCCATCGTAAATGTAGACACCTTTGCTAGTCTAAGAAGTTGTGCTACTTCTCTTCAGAATAAGGTCTGAGGCTGTATCTGTCATCTTATGAGTTCGTCTCTATGATAAAAAAGGCATAAACAGACGGCATCTATAGTGCAGGACAAATATGAGGAGATGTCTCCTTCAGATATGTACTTGGATATACAACCTATACAACCTATTTACTCAAGGCCCAATCTACGATAGCTTCATAATATCCGAGAATATAACACCATACCTGGGTACACACTAAATCCCAAACAGAGCAACCCAACTTGGCTTGCTCCCATTGGTAGCTACACTTGCTCGCAGACTTCCTGTTCTCCATTGGGTGCCATACTCGATCATCTGACCAGGAGGTTAAGATTGTTCAAGCCTCTCCATTACTTCATCCTATTCAAGTCTCACTCTCAACTATTGTAGGAACCTTGTAGTCCTCGTATCTCAACGAAATCATCGACAAGGGGACACCAAGTGGCATACTAGACCCGTATGTCCATTATCAAGCATCAAGAGCCTAGTGATGATGATTTCTAAAGCGCAGCTAACCTGGATCTAGAATGATGAATACTATCACTTCATTAAGCGGGCCCTATTTATAGCCCTTGATATGAATAGACTCACTTCAAGTAGTGAACTGGGACAATATGTCCTATCAAAATATGAATGAGATCTGAAAGAAGCAAGTTGGTTCCATTCACTATTTCACAGCTATATTAAGGGAGGATCTTGCACTTCACTTCACTCTTTCCTCCTTCTTGATATCCTCCCTTCACATCTACCCTTTCTTTTCCTCCAGACATCTTGACTTCTGGCAGTCTTCCTCAAATCCTTCTTTCTTTTCACCTTCTTCGTTATCATCAAGTTTCTCTTTCGAGTCGTCATTCCGGCTTTCAACTGTTTTCCCTCACTCAAAATACACGAGCACAAAGGCATCATGTATTACCATGTTCCAGGATTCTCTGCTGGCAGAGGTCCATTCCAAGCAAAAGGGCAGGCACGGTACGGAGCTAGTCCATACATGCCTCCCTCTATGCGGAACCAGGTCTTCGCTTCTGGTTCGCAATTTACGCAGGCAAACCACCAGCAATATCATGCGCAGCCCCAAGTCCAACCTCAACAGCAAGCCCACAGCCCAGTCCCTAATCAGATAAATCACCGTCAGCTCTATGGTCATCAGATGGAGCAGTTCTTGAATGAGCAGCGAAAGCAAATTCAGCTGCAGATGGAACAGCGTATGGCTGTTCAACGCAAGATCGATCAGCAAAACATGGACAAGTTTGAGATATCAAAGGTGCAGGCTAGGCTTGGTGCTGGAGCATGCGATACCCAGAACTTCCCCTTCAAGAACATGGCGGCCGAACAACAGCCCAGGGATTACGGAGTCGTCAAAATCAGCAACGTAAGTACTTACATTGATCAATTTTCGACTGTTCTAGGCTCTTTGCTGACATAGCTCAAGCTCCCTTACGCCGTCACCAGGCACGAGATTCATCAGTTGATGGGACGTCATGCTGGCATTCTTGGTCCTGATCTCGGTGGTGGTATCCACATCATCATGGAACGTTCTACTGCGAAGACTATGGATGCATTTGTTGAGTTCAAGACCCAAAAGGACGCCGAAGCAGCGGCTCGTCGTCTTAGCTTCACAGAATCTGGACGTTATCCTCGCCTGGGCACACGCCATGTGGACATCGCCTTGAGTTCTCAGGACGAATTGATGCACGACTTGTTTCCCCGAGCAAAGTGCGTTGAATGGCAGAACGGTATGCCACAGTTGCTTCCCAACAACGATCCTTACTCGGCCGGCTTCCAAGGTTTTTTGACCAGCGAGGAGATTCGCGGGCTCGTGTCTCACGCCCTGGTACCTGCTCGTGTAAGTACTTCCTCTGGCCCTATACTCCTATTGACACTCAAGCTGATATGTTCCCGTCTCCAGTCGCCCTTTACCGAACGTTGCCGTCAGCGAACTTATGAATGTTTGATCTCCACACTGTGGAAGGTATGAACGCCCTCCATATTTGACTTGGAGAATATCTTGTCACTAAACACAGGAATAGTTTCCCTGGTTCGCCACTTCGATGTACACTGTTGCCGACCGAGACGAACTTTACCAAGCAGCAATACAACAGATTTTGGAATTGTCTGAGAAAGTCAAACAGCGTCGTATCATCGGTCTCAATGAATCGCTACTTGTAGATCTCCTTCGTGCTGGTTTCAAGTGTCCCGCCTTCAATGAGCGACAGAAGTTTTGCTTGATCGCAGCTGCTGAGATGCCTGCATTCTGTCCTATCATCCACCGCAACCACTTTGAATATTGGCCTTTCGACTGTCTCGCGAAAAGCGACTCTGCTAGCGAGTACGAAGTCATGGTATACACTTCCTGGTTCCACACCTTCTTGATAATAATCCCAAGCTAACCATGTGTCTGTTGATTAGTATTACGCCCAATTGACTCGCAAGGCCCTTGGAACATGCGACAAGGACAATCTGATCGTCCACAACAATTGGCGCAATCGAGCTGGTCTGATGAAAGAATCTCCTTGGGGACACTTGTGGGTTGAATGGAACTTCCACGACAAGACAACAGTTTTCGAGATTGCCGCAAAGCTCGAGATCCAATTAGCTAGTGACTTGATTAGAGTTGCTTTGCACGCGGAAGTCCAGAACGCAACTCGACCACTCGCGGGGCCTTTGATTCTAAGCAGCCCACTCTCGACACAGCACAGCTTGAACCACCAGTCTGCCACGACTCCAGATCCTTGGGCCAAAGAAGTTACCAAGCGTGAAGTCTCTAACCACAATTCTCCTTCGCCTGAATCTTGCGACCAGAAAATTTTGTCAAATACGAACTCGGATGATGAGAGCCTGGCTTCTGCTCTTCAAGGCGTTCGTCTTCGATCTGGTACTGGATCTACTCTCTCGGGAGCAGTCAGTCAGTTTGGTTCGACCAATGGCAGTTTGGTCACTAATGAGGGTGACATCTATGGTGTATCACTTGAGAAGAAGCCTATAAATCGGCATCAGCATAGCCAGTCTTTTTCGGCCGCTGTACCCCTCACTGAACAGTCCGGTCTCAAGGGTCTCGTTCCGGTTCGTCGTAGGGAAAGTATCTCGATCCCACCTACCATCCAGGGCATCAGCGGCCTCTTAGACAATCACGGCCACTCCTTGCCATCCCGCCCTGCTGGCAGGATGTCGCAAGCTGCTGCACTTGTTTCTTCAAAAGTTAGTGCTGATCAAGATGTGAAGTCAGGCGACCGTCATAATGTCAATAGTCTGATGTTGCAGCACGGAATTTGGTCGACTTCTACATCCGACCGCGTTCCTCTTACCGCACCAAACAAGAATGCATTTGTATCCGCAGAAGGAGACATCGTCAGTCGTAGCGAGCGTTCAAGCCGTCATGCTTCCAATCTATCCGTGTCGAGCCAGCAGCGAGGCCTCACCATTCTGTCAGAGGATGAGGAGGATGTCTTTAGTAAGGGCCCTCCCATCAAGTCTTAACTTAACCATCGACATCTCTACACTTTGATGATCCTTCGCATGGTCGCATATTAAAGGCCCCTGTGACTGCAGTTTTTCTGGTTTCTGCCACATATTTATCTTTTCCCACTCTCATTTCCTTTTGATGAACATTTTTGAACGAAAGTTGAGCAGCATGAAGATGAATCGAACGGCCACTGTGTGACAATTTGACGTGCTTGCCTTCCTCAATCGTCCGGCATTTTTTTCTCTTCTTCTTTAGGTAGTGGTGTTTTGTTTTCCAATTTCTGACCATGAAACGACAAAGTCGAATTCCTGTTATCGCACCCTACTAGTCATTCATTTTGTATGCAGCGAACTTAATAGCTCTGAAAAGGGAACACGAATGCAAGATGGTATCATTTCAACACGCCGTTCTCAACCTTTGTCGGAAAAAGGGGTTCTGGGGGTAGCCCGAGAGCATTACGAAAGTAGCAAGTTCTTTTGTCAATTTTGGCCTCAAAAACTTATGTTCATATCGACATCAGTGTCATCAGATTTCGAGTCGTTGTCCTTTTGTTGAGCTTTCTCTGCTTGTCTCTTCAGACCTTCGAGTCGCTTTCTTTCCTTTCGGACCTGTGGATCTTCCCAACCCCAGGGTTTCTTTCTTTGAGCAGTCCCGGGTGCTGTGCCCGGTGCTGTCTTGTAGAGGTCAAGAAGTCTAGATCGGAACCTTTCGACACGTTCTTTGTTGACTTCAAATCTTTCATTGGCAAGAGCGACCAGCATTCGTAAGTACTCTTCCGTAACTAGACTGCGCAGTAGTGGTTCCGAGTCATCCTTGCTATCTTCACAGTATCCAATAACGGATTCAAGAGCCAACCCAGCTGAGCGAACGGCGACAATCGGGCTGTGTGATGCAGAGTCTGTCGATGAATGCTGGTCTGGACCACTGCTGTGTAAGACCTCAAGACACCGTAAGCTCTGAAGCCCACTTTCACGAAAGCCTGCATGGGATGCAGCGGCTAGAACTGGATGGGCGTGGTAAAGTGTAGCAGCCATAACGTGTAAGATCTGGAAGCTGTCAGCCTTGTAGCCACGAGAGCGAAGATGTCGTTGAAAACCGCGGCACGTACCATTGGATCATAGTGAAAGCGAATGAGTCGCATACTCGCATCGCCAAAAGTGCTGATTCTGGGAATACCATTCCCAGGAGCCAGGCCAAACAGCTCATGATATGAAGATTTGATGCTGTTGTCGACGGGGTCATGCGAGACGTACAACCACCTCCCCTCGCCCTTTCCGCCGGAAAGAGCGAACTTCCACCCAGCATCACCCTCTCTGTTGGTAAGCCCATCTTCATCTTCATTCTGATTCTGGCTTTGACCATTCGTTTTGCCATCATCAAGTTGACTTGGAACCTGTCCCGCAGTTTGTTCAATAACCTGTGATTTTCCTTCTGTCTTTTGCTTCCTGGTCATCTTTTTGCTACCCTCGACAAAGATGCTTACTCTCCCTGCGCAACTGCTAGTGGTAACAAGGCCATCCAAAGCATTGATGTCTCTGATCAAGTCGCGAATGCCTTCATCGACTGAACCTTTCGGCGACAGATCCGTATACTCTGCATCGGGAACCGACAAATCAGACAAAATCTTGCTCTTACGTGCCACGAAACCAGGCGTAACGGTGGCATCGCCATACTGCGATGGTGCGGCCATTTTCTTCCTCTGCTTTGCTTTCTAACTCGAGTATCAAAGGGTTCAAAAATGCAGGTCAATGGAATCAACCAATCGTTATGCTTCTCTCAGATCGGTGCAATGCAATGACGTGAACGAGCTATCGATCGATACTGGCTATTTCCGGCTAGACCCTGCACAAAAATGGGTAATTGGCAATTGCACTAAAAATGTGATGGCGAGAAACAGTACGTACAACAAGACGAGATTGCTTTTTTCTAAACGAGTCAAAGGTATTTTACTGCGGGCGCGTATTTTATTGTGAAAGAAGCGGTAAGCGGCCGCTACGGGTATTTATTACGCCTAACGCTAGGTTCGTCTGTTGGAAGGGTTAAGAACTGAAGACCTTAGTGATTAAGTCCGTCCCGCAACTATAGGCAGGTCTTTCTGTCTTCTACCGCCGATGAAAGTTGACTGTCTTGGTGCTGCAGATGACCTAGGATTTAAATTTTTTCAACTTCCTTGTCGCTGATTCGGGGCGACAAAAGAAGTTTGTTTTTCATTGGGTCAAAGCTTCGCGACTACGTTCTGCGACGGGATATTCACAGGCGCTTGTTGGTGGTTACAACAGCAGATTCAAATTAGATTCATACAGCTGAAAAGAAATCATGTCTCGTCGGTCGACAAGGCTCTCATTGGGCGAAAACTCAACTACTGAGGTGGATACCAAGAGGAAACGACTTTCTGCGGGGTCTACGATCAAAAGTACCGCCAAAAAGAGCAAGTATTTCGAAGGCTCTGATACCGATGAATCGGCCAGTGACGTCGACGGCGATTCTGGCTCCTCTTACGAGGAGGAAGAGGCATCTCACGAGGATGAGGATTCAGTCAATGAGGAAGAAGCCTTCGAGGATGAATCCGAAGAAGAAAAGCCCAAGAAAAGAGGGCGCGGACGCCCGTCAGGTAGCGCAAAGACAAAGCAACAAAATTCGGATGATGGCGCAGAAGACTCACCTGCCAAAAAGATGGACAAAGGGAAAGAGCTATGGCGGGAAGGAGTAAAGACAGGACTAGGTCCGGGAAAGGAGGTCTTTATCAAGAAACCGAAAGCACGAGACCTGGGTGGCATAGACTATAAGGACGTCACAATTCACCCAAATACTATGCTTTTTTTGAAAGATCTCAAGGAGAACAACGAGCGACAATGGTTGAAAGGTACCAAACCGGCCTTGAATTGAATCCCCGGGCATGAATGGCTAATCAGTCTCTAGCACACGACGCCGATTATCGAGCTTCCAAAAAAGATTGGGACACATTCGTCGAAACTCTGACTGAGAAGATCGTCGAGAAAGACGAGACAATTCCGGAATTGCCTGCCAAAGACTTGGTTAGCCCTGTCCCGTCCGTTTGGCTATAGTCCATCAGATCCTAACGATCGTCAGGTTTTCCGCATCCATAGGGATGTCAGATTCAGTAATGATCCCACTCCCTATAAGGTAAGATGCTGCTTCTTCCATTTTGCCCCAAGAGCCTCAATCTCTGGTATCCTGCTGCGCATCGACCGTGGCTAACAGAGTCACAGACTCATTTTTCTGCTGCGTGGTAGGTATAATCTGCCGCAGAAACAACCCGTGAACTGGCTAACCCAGGTACAGGAGTCGTACGGGACGCAAGGGACCGTATGCAGCGTATTATTTGCACCTCCAACCCGGACATTGCTTTATAGGTATGTGCGTCTCGTTTAGTGATCAATTCCGTGCCGTTCGAGTCATCACGATCGCATCCGCAACCTACTCGCAGTATTCAACTATGCGTTCCAGTTCGTCCATGAGCAAGACTTCACCTTCGCATAACAACTAAAGGCTTTGTTTTTGTTCCGGTGCGGATTTGTTAACGTGTCCGTAATGTATAGGTGCTGGGTTATGGATGCCAGAGGCGAGCAAACTAGCTCTTCTTCGAAGGGATGTCGATCGGAATTCCACGCGACTTAAATCAGTTCTCAGGAACGCAGACCTCAGAAGAGAGTTCTTCAAGGGCATACCTGATGACGAGCGCAAAGCTGTTAAAGCTTTCATTAGCCACAACCAGGACAGTGCCCTCAAAACCAAACCCAAGGTGAGCTATCTAATTCATGATCTTCTTTCTGCACCCAATCACTTTCTGCTTCGGACACTTTGCCATTTTTCACAGTTCCTGGTCTGTTATTCCGTTATTAT
Organism: Talaromyces sp. F31; assembly: GCA_037356135.1. Lineage (NCBI taxonomy): Eukaryota > Fungi > Ascomycota > Eurotiomycetes > Eurotiales > Trichocomaceae > Talaromyces > Talaromyces sp. F31. The sequence goes on from JAYXSF010000034.1 coordinate 4,192,319, forward strand.
CACGCGGCTTGGAAAAATGTTGTCCTGAGCGGTTCGACGTTCGACGAGATCCATTGGTAGGGTTCAAGGTCCGTTATGAGGAAACGAAGCGCGACTCGGCAGTGAGATACAAGGGCCATTCCCTTTTCTGGCTGTCAGTACTAAAATGTCTTTTCATTGAGGTTGCTGTTTTCAATCTGCCACTAACCATGCGTCGATGCTGTGAATCGCCCTGGCCAGCTAGGTCATTCGCGTCAGGCATCACAAATGCTCTTCCAAGGCATGGGTACAAGCGTGATATGCTTATGATCCATGTTTTGTCATAATTAGCACGCTCACTGTCAAATTGATGGCAGGGCACGGATTGACTTGATGAAGGTTGATGGTTGGGAACCGCGGGTGGACGGGACGGCCAGTGGCAGTTAAGGCCCATTGGTACCATACTTTGGTGATTGCCCCGTCTAGGCTGTCAACCACCAACTCCATCTAATCATGCCCTGAGCGAGCATGACTATGACAAGACGTGGCACAAATACCGCCAAAACGCATAACACCTTATAGTCGGAGAGTGATTCTTTGTGCTTGGAGCTTGATAGTCATTCCCTCCGTATGCTGTGCTCTGTGTGTTCAATGTCTTGTCCAATCTGCCGATGCGATGGCTTCGATGGCGCAGCATAGTGCCGTTTTGTTCCATGGTTCACCATCATTTCCCGTCCCTTTGGGTCCTTCCTAAGCCCTTCCAAAAAATTTTCCGTGCACTAACTTGGACACTTACAAGGGCTACGAACACGATAATCCCAACATTGATTTACTCAGATTGCGGAGCTACACAGTCGGTAAACCGCTCTCGGATGAAATCCTGCTCAGCCCCGATGCACAAGCACGGATTGAGAGCCTGATACAAGTATTGGTGCCCTTTGTGAGTGGTCCCCTCCCTCTTCCCTTCCATCCGTTCACCCCTCCTTCAGCTGCCTCTGCCTCTACCTTCTGCAATTATGCCATGGCCATGCAGCACATGATCCACCGACAAGTTGCAAGTGCAATAGCACTTGCCCTTCTGTGGGAATTGGTCTCGGTCTCACCTCTCGTTATTCGCTCTGATCCGCACGCTCTCGATCCGCCTTGAGCGGCGACGACAACCCCTCCTTCTTCAACTCCATTCAGGGAAAAGACGTTCTAGAGGACGGATTGAATTCCAGGCTTGCATTTCAATTGCATATCACCGCATCATGGCGACAGGGGGAGTCTTCTCTATTAGTCCCCCTGTGCTCTATCAGTCAATCGATTGGTTCTTGGGATCGACTGGATTGAAACTTAATAGTCCCTCACTCATTCCCACTACTTACATGAATAACTTTTTCGGGCATACCCGCAGCACCATTCCTTAATGAGGAATATCGGACCTAGCACTGACAATCGTCTATAGGTAACGTATCTGAATAGCGTTGTGATGCCCGATGACCCGCCAAGTGATGATGAGCATGACCAAGACGATGGAAGTGAGTAGTGGATGTGAGGATGTTTCGTGTGTGATGGTTATCCTTGCAGCGATCTTGACTTGTTTGTATGTATGAAGTAAACTTTAGACTAAATGGGCCAATTCATACCTGGCATTTACCATTCGTTGTGTAGAAGGTAGTACTCAATGCCAGCCAAGTTGGGCCGTAAGCCTACCTTTGTTCATCCCTGTTAGTCATAGTAGCCATCAACAAGAATCTGATAATTTGACAAGCTGCCAAAGGCTGCCGAGGTCATCCGCCTACAAATAAAGATTCAGAAGTGCTGTGTGACACCATCCCTGACCCCAAAGGTATGCCTTGAACTTGGCCGCAGGGATGCCGAGATCCATGGGATATTTACACTTAGACACCTAAATAGTCATAAGCTTTCGGCTTTCGTGACCAACCAACCCACCCAGATATAGCCGTAAATGATCCCCTTCAAATTTTGTGATTCATCACATTTTTGAATTTTCGAATGTAGGAGTTGTCTACTAGCCACGTCAATAGAAGACTATTAGCGTTCTGCAAGTCAGATGCTAGTTGCTTTGATTTAGTCTAGGTGCAGGTCAATGGCTACTGTTTGTCGATGATACCGGGAGAAAGACAACAAACCAGGATGAACCATGGGAAAATGAAGCGAGTACACAGTCTAGAGCCTCGTCATTATGGCGTTGGTCATAATGAAATAACGATGTTTGACGGCTTAGTGAGTGATTTGGTATGAAATGCATCGACGGCGTGACTCTTTACCAAGTTTCCCCAACGCCCGACGATGAGTTGGCCTTGACCTCCTTCCAGATGTCATCCGGCCATGCATTAAACCAACGTGGGGAGCGTTTCGTGTCGAGACAGATAGTCCGTTGATAATCTGATATTTGAGCAATCCTGGTAATAGTAGTAATAATAGTAGTAGTAGTACCATGTACATGTACTACGTCCGTGGAAATCCGAATAAATTGTTCGGTTGGCTTAGCGGGGACGATGGGATGTTGGTTTCCATGCAAGGTCGGGAGATTATCACAAATTCAAAAGTTGCTAGCATGTATGCCTGAGTTAGTTGCTTATTTTAGGTAGTGATGGCGTATTTTGTTGACTCGAGGCTGTCGCTTTCTTGACAGCTCGCTTCGGTTGCCTTGTTCTTGGGAAGGTACTCCTTCCAGATTGAGAGATTTTTAATACAATGGAAAGAAGAGGATAATATAGATAATAACATGTCCTCGAAATTACTTTAAGCTGCCTAGCTGATTTGTAGTCCATGTAGAGTGTCGCGCTATATAGACGAGTTACAGTATGCCAACAACAGTATGCTCTAAGTACAATGGACAGCGCAGTCTATGATATCAGTGCGACAGAAATGTTTACACAGTAAGTTTGATTGGCAAAACAGGCAAGACTCAGGCATGAATGCCTGATTCTGATGGGAGATTGCTAGTGCTAGTAACTAGAAGGTACTAGGCAAAATAGAAGTACATCCCCCTTGGGCCTCATTGGCCACTAGTAGAGCATGTGACCGAAACTGCCTGCGGGCTTCCGAGGTGGATCAGCTGGCTACGGAGTTTGATTGGAGTCCCAGTAATCAGCGTGGCTTCGGTCCGCTCATCCTTAGTCCTTAGCCGCCTTACCCAACGCAGCAAGAGAGGGAGGAGAAACCTGCCGCTTGTTCCAAACAAGTACCGGACACTAACTGTATGGTAGTTTAGTGTGTTTCGTATTGTACTGTACGTATTTTACGTACCCCTCTGCATGTGCCTTCATGCTATGACACTTACTTGCCCTTACTAACTGGCGGTCAACATCCACAGGATGGATTAATGTAGGGTGACCATTGAGCGGTGAAGAGGCGGTGCAAGGGACCTGCTTTTCGTAGTGTATAGTCAGGTGAGTAGCATCATGACTGAGAGTGATAATATTGATTAATTGCGTGGGGTTTCGTTACGAACATCTATGTATGTACCGAATAGGACCTTGGCCAGATCCCGCTGAATCAACTTCACATAATCAAAGCAGGTACCCGAAATCCCAGCCTCGGATGAGCGAAGTAGACTCAAGAATCGAGATTTACTTAAATGTCTCACATCTATGACGGTCACATATCCTTTTACTTTTCCCGGAAACCGCTGTCTTCAAGTCTGATTCGTCGCGCGACCTGTCGACCTTCATCCCAAATGCCATGGGGGAGTGGACTATGATGTGGATCCCATGTGCGAAATCCCGAGTGTGTCCCGAGATCCATCTTCCTGGGCTGTTGCCAGCCGCTACACTACGGTATGTACGTACGGAGTAAGTAATAATGAAAACGGACTACGCCGTCGTACCAAGCAATCGAGAAGCGCTGGTTCGAAATAGAACCATGGATGCGAAATGTGCTCCTTGACCCGGTGACCAGAATCTGGGAACGAGTGAAGGATATGGTACTTCCGCCTGATAACACTTTTTTGATTGGACAGAATATTCAATTCGCCCACAGATACTCAGTAGCTTGTCAAATGAGAAAGGATGACATCTCACGAGTGCATTTAATCATAGCCCTATATACGTTACCAAGACAATCTACACGTACGTGCAGCGGCTCTACGGCCCGTTCTTGCATTAATGATTTTTGTGACCGGGATCCAGTGAAAAGCCGGCAAGCAAGAAAAATCCGTCGAGTCACGTCAAGGCAGAGAGGTAATTGAGATCGGAGAATGGTGGATCATTATTTTTTTTTTCTCAAGGAGGTCCCTGCTCCACACAGAGGATGGATGACGCGCAGGAAGTTTGAAAGAAAGAGCAGATCCAGACGGTAGATTTGTAAGAAACAAGGAAATGCACCGTGGCTGAAGAAGGGTTGATTGGCTCAGAAAGTAATTTGGGCGTGACGAATCGAATCCAGATTTCTTCTTTCATTTATTTTGTCTCAATTTCTGTGAGCCTTTCGTCCGCGGTGGCAAAATGGCCTCAACTGTATGGTTCCGCGTTGATGAGATTTTTCAGCTGAGGTCGAACAAAAAGAACACAAGAGTCAAAGGGAAGGGACGGCTCGTCCGCGCCCACACTCCCCATTCAAATAACAGCTTAGTCAAACCACACGAACCATGGATGCACAAAGTGTGATGGCGAACTCTTGGGCATTAGCCGATATGAAAATTCAACTTTTGGTACGCATGATTTTTTACGCCGTCGGAGTGACCGTCAGTCACAGGTTGCCGACGCTTCGAAGCGGGTTTCATCGGGTGAGTCGGAGATAGATTATTATTAGAGTAGAGGTGTGTGGTTACTCCCCCTGTAAGAACCGTGACACACAGCCCTGTAGAGTCGGTGATTCTGTCAAGAGTTACTCGGTATGGGTTGAAGTGGCATGTGGTAGTCCAGCTGAATGCAACAAGTCATCGTCACCACCTGCTTCCGTTAAGGATTCATGGCGCGTTGGAGACATGAACAAATCAGGTGGACGTCAGCACATTGTTCTTATGACAGCAATCCCTGTCGGTTTTTCTTCAGATTAGGCCACTGATATACGACCCTCGGACTTTATTCGTGATTCGTTCTCGCAGCACTAGTAGATTGTTCGAGTGTTGTCATACATCATGCTTGGGGTCGTTACGGGGCTTAATATAATGTAGGTACCTAATCCTAGGCAAGAGACCAGCCATACCCTTGATTGACCTAGCTTGTAAATTCCATGAAAAAAACAAGCCATCTCGCAGCCTCGCCTGCGCTCGACCAAACACCACGCAGCAAATATCAGCACTAAAAGATTCAACATCCACATTCTGCGCTTGCACATCAACCTGAAGCCAATTTAATTTTTGTCGAATCTTCGTTGGCCCGCGAAGTCACTATATCACGCCGGCGCGGCCCGCTGAATACCCCCGGCTAAGCGCTCATGCATATGCAACCCGTTCCCCGTTTGATTTTGTCTTGTTGGCGGCCTGTGCAGAAATCCAAGTCACAGAAAGCGTCCCGTTACGTACGGAGTACATGAGGGTGAAATTATGTGCCGAGTCTATTTGAATGGAAAGGAAAAATGATTACGTAGATCCATTGTGCGGTTGGTAATCCTCAAAACAGTACGGTAGCAAATTCGACCATCAGCAGATAGTATAGTTGAATACACGTGATCAACTCGCGATGCAGCAATCCTCGTACCGGTAAATTTACCTGCAGTCTGAAAACAGCCATGACGCTCAGTCGATGTATCGGTGATACCAGGACTCTGTATCACTAGTAAGACACCAGCGGTGCATCCCGGTCTAGCGCTATTAAGCTGATCCATGGATATGGCACTGGGTCCCAAAAGGACCGGCTCCTCCCTCCGCCGCGAAAGTGCAAAGTTAAACACTGCCTAGTACGGACGTAGCTAAGTGCTCACGGCCGAGTCGACAGACTTGGAAAAACCAAGAAGACCCAACAGAGATTCCAATTCACGCGAAATTTCGATCAGTGCTAGGATATTCATGCTTCAACCTTCAGACTCTCGCGGAAAGAATAATCAAGGTCTATCCAGTCAACAACTCTGCAGTCTCTCGGTCACATGAATGACGAATAATGAAATAACGAATGACGTGGATGCACGGAGAAGAAAATTGATTTTTGAATCTACTAATCTACGTACGAAAGCTGCATTGAGAACGCTCATTCGAGGACTGTAGATCCACGATCCGTTATTGCTTCTTTTGGAGCCATCTTCTTCCCGTTCCGTCTCGCGCCTTGCCGTCTTCCGATCGTCCATCTCTACCCACCGCCATATCAAATTGGCTTGATAAGGAGGAGTATTATGATTCTGTACAGTCCTTACAAAAGTCGAGGATATTATATACATTGTTACCTAGTTAATGGCTTGGTTGCTTACAACACGTCTGCTTCTGTCGTGAGAATTGATGAGCACTGTATTCGTATTTTACTTTCATTTCCGGCGTGACTACTCAGGTTAGAGCCTTAAGCAGAGTCCTAGAGGCTAGCCTCATTCCGCGCCTGCATGCTGGCCTCGACAGTGACCGCGCGCGGTAACCCAGTGCTTAGTACAGCTTACTAGTACGTACACCGCTTTTGGTGCCACACGACTAGTTAGTAGTTAGTGGCTAGTACCGTACGGGGCAGGTACGTACAATTACACTGTACGCTGTACCAAAAACGAGTACACCGTACTTGACGTGGACTTGCAAGGACGTTGTGACTGTACAGTGCATGCAGAATAAGTGTAGATGTAGATGTAGGTAGAGGTACATGCGCCGACGTGTGATGACTGTATACGGAAGGAAGGAACGACTGAGTACCTGCCTGAATGCAGCACCAGCACAACGTGAGGAAAGACCCAACCGACCTCTTGCCAAGTGGCATTGTCACGATGGTTCTTGCCTTCTGAGAACAACTTCATCTTGCACTCTCTGCCATCTTCCGCTCATTCTTTGATTATTCGTCTTTTGTTTTCCGTCTCTGTCGCCGTTCTCCTGCGAATTATCAGATTCACCGATTTGATCCGCCCATCCTTACTACCTACAGACTCTATGATCGCAAAGTTGCAGCCTCGTTCCGCTAGTTCCAAGACACGCCGCTCCCCTCGAATCCTTAATATGCAATACAATCAATCCTAGTCCTCGTGTCCACAGCGGCTTACTGCGAATACATCAGTCTATCACTATTCAGTATCATCCTGCCGAGGAAACTGTCCCTTGCGATCCACGGTCGACGCTGCTGCAATCATCGTTCTGCAAGCCCTTGCCTCCTCCATCGGTCCCGTGTTTGTTGCGTTGCTGGTCATCTCTGGAGTCTTCACAAGAGTCGAGAGTGCCAGTGGGCTCTCTCTCTAGTGGTCCGCGCCCACAGCCCCCTCCCTGCCCACAATAAAGAAGCGTCCCCATTTGGTCCGCCAACCAACGAAAGTTGTCGACGGCTTCCGGCGTACGAATTACGTCTCCAGCCGTTCCCGTCTACCACGCGAATGCTAGTCCTGTGCATCAGCCGAGCACGCTGGTAATCGCTGTGATTCGCCGTGCCCTGGTGCTGATTGGGCCCCGTCCGAGTGCTCTGCGCCGGCCCTTGTCGGCCCTGTCGGATTGTGTCCACCACTGTGCAGCTGCCAGCCCAAAGTCCAACACGCCCCCCGGTTCTACATTCCCAAGCTGACTGGCCCTGCAACCTGATATCACACTTAATTTTTTTCCTTTCCTCTAATTCCTTCGTGCTTTTCCCTCCCCCCCTCTCTTCTTTCGTTTCCCATTTTCGCCTCTCCACTTGTTGTGACTGCAGCTTCACGCGTCTGCACCCTGGACTCCTCAATGTCAAATCATAGCGGTCAGGGCATTCATCCACAACAATCGTGGAACAGCGAGAAACCCAACACTCAACATCCACCCCAGCAGCAGTCGTGGAACGCCGGAGACAATAATAACGTAAGTCAATCTAATAATACTCCCCTGCCCGTTTTCCATCATCATTGAGTCACACGCACCTGAATCTTTATATACCTGGACTCGCCCCTAGTGGTGGGACCTTGGTTATTTAGACTTTCCTCTTCTTACCTCTTCCATCCCTATCTCTACTTCTCAAGTCCTGGCACAACTCAACTCTTCCTGACCGCTCCCTTCTCTATTTCCTACTACCCCAGGAAGATCTTGGTCCTGGATCTCCACATATTTTTGTACCTCGAAGATTTCTTGACAGACCAATCAATCTTTAAACGCATCACTGACATCAGACCTCATCAAAACAATAGCGTCCTTCGTCGACACATCCCTCGTCAACATATCCGCCGCCAACGCCGTCGACTTATCCTACCTCTTATCCTCAGTCGCATCCTGCAGCTCCGTATAACCAACAGCCCTATCCCCAGCCGGCATACCCTCCTCCTCCTTCTGCATACCCTCAGGCACAACCATCTGGCATGGCTGCAGTACACTCTCAGGTTCAAGGCTCTCAGGATCCTTACCATCGTTTACCTCCTCCACCTGCTCCTGGACCTTACCAACGACCGCCCGACATGTACGCTCAACCTCCACCAGGATCCCAAGTGGTCTACCAGGCCGCCGCCCCGAGGCAGCGAACAGCTATAGCTTGCCGTTATTGTCGCCGCCGCAAGGTCAGCTATTCCCTACATCTACGAGTTACAATCTTCAAGGATGATAGCTGACGCATAAGAAATATACAGATTCGTTGTTCCGGTTTTGAGAGCTCCCCTGATGGACGCTGCACCAACTGTGTTCGATTCAACCAAGAATGCATGTTCACACCCGTGTCCTCGCAAGCGCAAGCCTTCGTTCCCGCCCATGCAGCCTACCCTCACTTGCTGCGTCCGCAAACCCAAGGAGGACGTGGTCGTGGCTATCCTGGCGATAACGTCGTGTTGTATGGTGCTCATGGCCAACCTCTCCCGCCGCAACAGCAAGCAATGCCTGAGAGCACTCTTCCTCCACCACAAGGTGCTTATTATCAAGCTCCCTATGGTCGTCCTCCTCTAATGGACGATCGAATTCCGCCTCCTCCTATACAGCACCATGTGCCTCACGATCAAGTAAGTGTGGGTCATAGCTTTCTGTCTTCGGTTTATTATGGGCTAACATACTGTCTAGCGCCAGCAGGGAGGTCGACGAGGCTCGGGTGCAGGCTTCGAGTATCCCGAGCCCATCAACCTTGCGCCAGTCTCTACAGGCGCTCAAGCACCGGGTTTTCCTCCAGCACCCTACTATCACCCCCCGCCACAGGATAGACATCCGTCTCCACAATCATACGCCTACGATCGTCCAGGCTACCCAGCAATGCCAGCCCATGGAACCCCGCCTCCGATTGCGACTCCAGGCCCTTCACGAGGAGGATTGAATGTTCGAGATATTCTAAACAACCCTCCTGGTGATGCTGCCGGCGCAAGCGGTGGCCGCTCCAGTACAGACAGCGATATGCTCAACCAATTGAATCGAAAAGTTTAAAACTCAGCGATTCTATTCTGACATGTGCGACTTGACGTGGTGTTTATGAGTTCGCGGCGACGATACGACTAAACGAAAAAAAAGATTACAAAATATGATTGAGATGCTAGGCGACACTGCTCCCTCAACGATACGATGGACTATACACCTCTATGCAGGTCGCACAACCAATTCCATAATATGCGCACGGCGAGCCGAAGCTGTACTATCATTGTTTAACACCATTATCATCCTTACTCCTCTACGACGCATTGTTTCGCAGTTTCAACTGTTTGGGGCTCTTATTGTACGCGACAACACTGTTTCTTGAAACGGCTGGGTAGCGAATGGCTGGATTATCCGCTACCTCGGATTGAAAGGATTCCAGGACGCTTGCGTCAACTAGATCCTTTTTTCCCTGCCTGGCGCAGGGTACAATCTCTCTGCTTTCTGAAACGAAGTCTCGAAGGCGAACGTCATAGACTACAGGACCACTTCAGACTACATTCCGAGCTCAGTCCTGTTCGATGATGTTGGGCTAATATCATGCGGGACTCCGGATGATTGTGTACTCGAATTTCTGCTTCATCGTTTTCTTTCGTATCGACTTATTGAAAGACGGAAGATTTCATTCTGATAAAATACTTGGGGCGACCCATTAATGTGTCTTCACTGGCTTTCCATATTCCAGGCCATGTTTTTTCTTCTGCACGGGAGGCTGCACTGATTTTTCACTTTTTATTCCGTTGGTTCTCTGGTCGCGGTATATTTCCGGATGGACATCTGTCTTTTATGTTTTTACACCATGTGAAATATTCATGGGAATGGGGCGGCATCATTTCTCGTCTCTTTTCGCCAAAATATTCGGGTGGCAGTTTGCAAATTTCTCGTTTTCCAAATAATGCATCTGTCGTACGGTGGCACTTTCGTGATTCTTTGAGCGCTTCGGGCGGTTCTTGTGACATTTCATCCTCGGGTTACTGGTCGTTTGGTGCTTCAAGGACCTTTTTGCACGGGATACTGGTTATGGCATGGGTGGAATCAAAAGTTGCGAAATTAGCGGCATTTTGCTGATTTACTGTTACTTGCGTTCGACTGGTCTGGAATCCTTCGGGTCCGAACACGACGTCGACTTAGTCCGAATCTGCTTGATCCTTGTGTGGTGCGCGTGTGACTTTCCTGATTTTATGCCGACTTGTAATCCATGATGTTTCTGTTTCTGGGTGGCTATCTGATTATTTTGAGTTTGCGTTCGAGATTGCGTGTTTGTTTTAGATTTTACCCTTGTTTGAGTGGATAACTGATTACTTTTATGTTTATGTATGGGCGGCTGTCTGATCAATCAATTACTTGTTCTATCATGCTTTCCTTTTTCCAGATGCTAATGAAAGGTGCAGTCGCGGTAGCATTTGAACATGTTCAATATAGATGATACCTCGACCGGGATGATCCCAACTTCGAGTCAAAACGCCAACAGAAATGTTATGATCACGCTGATCACAGGCTGGAAGTACGACGATGATTGATGATCGGAATGATACTAGATGACTTGCAAATACGACCGTCCCTGATACGGTCTGCAAAGGCTTCTTCATTCAGACACGGTAACTACTAGTAGAATCCTACGGAAAGTAGAATTACGTAGCGTTGTTCCCAGCAAGCGGCCCGTCCCGCCAAGAGCTAGTTGTATGTAACGTATTCAGCCCCCATTAATTTTGCTTTTTCTTGTACATACTACGTACGTAGTAAGTTACGCTTCCTTGCCGCATGCATCGTAGCGCACATTACGGGGTAATTTTGTATTGCTATTTTGGTAAGATGTATTTTTTTGATATGCATCGAATTGCGTCGGGATACTGACGGGATTAACATCTAATCAGCGATGCCCATACTCGGTCATGAGTATGGTGATGATGGCAAGGTTTTAGTGCTTAATTAGTTAGCGGACTAACAATCCTACCGCGGTTACATTTGTTCTTTCTCCATAACCTCACCTTCGATCATGGAAGAACCGGTTGAGGCAGAACGCGGCCGATAACCACACGCAGAAATGGAGAAAATACATTCTTGCTAATACGCTATGCTGCTCCTGCCATCCAGACGGTCAGAAATAGTCGCGCCATTTGTAACTGTATTGGCAGCGGTTCTTCTCCTTTTATTCGGCGAAGAGCAAGCCGACACTCCTACGGCTAGCACTGCAACGAGCAAATTAGACCTGATGGCCAGCCCTCGACTCGTTCTCGACATTGAAGATGCTTTGGTATCGGACTTGAACCCGGCATGCCCCGATGCGAAAGGTCTAGACTATGAGCGCTGCGCAAGACTGCACAATTATCTAGTGGCATACGGCTGGATGGCATATCACCAGCGCAGTCCTGAAGATCTCGACGAGTTGTTGGCCCGTCCTAAGTACTTTGAGCGTCAGCGTGATGACTCAGAAATCTCGCGTGGCCGTCTGGACGCCGGGCTGATTTCTTACCTAGAGTCCATCATCATGCCTATGCCCAATGAGGGGCTCTCCTACTGGGTCAGTGATGTAGCAGTGATGCCCGCGGATGAACTCTTCTTCATTGAGGAAAACGGCCTGGACGGCAAAGAGCGATTTGTCATTCTCTACGGCTCATGGTCTGAGCATGGGGGGCACAGCGTAGGTCTAGTTTACGACCAGCAGCGTCATCAGGTAGCCATGACACTTTGCCAAGAGAATATTGAGAGTGTTAGTCCTGTCGATGAGCATCTTGATATGTGGTTTCCGCTAGAGACCATGCTTACGAATTGGATTTACATGCTGCGAATTGGGAAGGTTACTGCCGGTCCGCAGAGGGTGTGGGGTGATGAAGACCGTTCAGGAACCACTGCTGCTGATCAACTTGGGCCGTGGATGTGGCAACCTTATAGTCTCGCGCAGGCTGACAGTGCCGTTGCGGCGATTGAGAAGCTTTCGGCCGCCATCGAAGCGAGAATGCCGCCTGATTCTTTGTTACATGTCGTACCCGACACACCACTATTGACCCATGTAGATCTCGACGCAGCATCCGTCCCACGGGATTGCTTCATCCGCTCTGTTCTGACCAAAGTCAGAACCCCACGCTTCAAACACATCGCACCTGGTCTAGAAGTACCGCATGACGCTACCAAATTCGTAGCTCAGCAACAGTTTACAGCCCTTCAAGCAGCTCGTAATGAAGAAGGTAGCGAAATCATCCCATCTGTTCTCATATTTGCGGCTGCAGATAAACGGCGAACGGTCGGATTCAACAAGGAGATTCGACGAACCTTCGTGACCGCCAACGATCTACAGACCAATATCCCATACAAAGATGGGCAACCTGTCTTAGCAGGGTTGTACAGTGAACTTATCCGCCGAGGTGAGGGCGACATTGCCGAAGAAGGATTCCGCCTGTTACTACCGTTTGGTCTAAGATCAAATTATAACGAGGACCAATCCGCAGTCAAGCGGAGTGACGGAAGTCTCGTAGATGCAGGATCAAACACCCAGCTTTTCCAGTTTGGAGCGTTCCATCCATTTGGAGGGGAATGGCGCGCTCAGAGACTGGAGAAGTTGATGGACCGGTGGCGTGAGCTTGTGGAGAGTGGGATCTGGAGTGTTGGGACAGATGGGGTGCAGGGGAGTATTGATGTATTCGCGGATGCGGAAGTGGGTGCTTGGAGGCATTACTGGATTGAGCCGGAATGGTAAGTGCAGCCTTGAGTTCTGTGCTATGTATATATTTGACTCCTGAAATGAGTCTAAATGTGTAAACATCATAGGCTTATCAATTAATGGGTTATTCTAACATGGACCTGAATTCATACCTCAGCATACATTCGTAGATTCATGTTTATCCAACTTCCAGCTACATAAACAAATCAGTATGTATGTAACATTGAACGATAAGTGTGAAGTTAAGACATGGTCACCTTGACTTGGAAGGTCGTTACTATATACCATGGTCTTAACAGCTGTAACACGGTATATGTATGCATTCGAATCTATTTGATAATCCACTATTTACTCTTTTGGAGAGAACTCCGATATATTAGCCCGTTAAGTTTTGAAACACTTCGCTTCGATGCTTCGAACAGAGCTGCTAATCATATAGATATTATTTTCTTGGAGCAACAAGATCTAGTCGTTGCTCAATGATTCCTACGATATGTGTCCATTCCATCATACCTCCGACACCAACATCCCCGCAAGCGAGAGATTTCTAGAAGAACAGTCAGCAACCATAATCGTTCAAATTAAAGGCACCTTTGTTGTAGTCATACCTCAATTGGTTTCAATACTTCAAACCATCCCTGATGCTCGAGAGTTCCTGCATCAGCTTCAACGCCCCATTCCTTATCCAAGACGAGTATCTGTTTCTTGGTAATCGGTTGCAGCCACCTGTTCAATCCGGTCAGTAAACATTCAGATATATGACAAGCAAAGGTAACAAACATTGCGGCATTCATCGCAGGTGCGACTAATATTCTCTTTCTAGCACCTCCATCAACCAGACCAGAGGTATCCCAAGCTCGTATCACATTCGTCAGTAAATTGTCACTTATCCCATTGACAATCTTGGCCAACGTATTTGCGCTCAGCGGCGCAACGACCAGTATATCCGCCCATTTGCGCAAATTTATGTGTAAGATTCCCGCACCACGAACCCATGATTCAGTCATTTCGTCTTCATCTTGGTATACAGCCTCAACATTAGGCAGCTTGGCTATGGAAGCGATAGTGGGCTGTTCCGCAGATTGGCCCTGAAGGAAGTAAGAGGCGGATTTCGTGAGGATGACGCGAATTGCGAGATTGGCATGATTTCGCAAAGCGGATATTATCAAGGGTAATTTTATCGTAGCAACAGAGCCACTCTGTATACAGGTTGTCAGTGGAATGACGACACGTCAATATGAATGGGAAAGAATACCGAGGCTAAAAGGAGATGTGTCTTGCCATCGTTTATCGCGGCAGCGACAGCATCTGCAGGGTTGATGCCCATAGAACTGATGTTTGACATTCTCCATCGTCAACATCAGTACGATGACTGGAGTCTGCTTCAAGTGATCGTTGATGGAGAGAAAGGTAGTAATCGGTATGGTCGTCTTCAATATAAGTTAATTGATAAGCAGATAGACCGTGCTAGGCTAAACTAGGTCTAGTACCTAATGATCAATTGCGTCATTGTAGAAGAGGTACCTAGGGTTAGCCCTAAGTTCCTGATCTTCTTTAATTTTATCTTTCATCTTAATAGATTTTTCGAAGATACACTGTGTATATCGGTAAAACAGATATCCGACAGACTCTCAAAATGCGCTTCGAGCGAAAAATGCACCAGCTTGATGGCGACGAAATCGCTATAGCCAAAAAATAAAATATATACATCCGACCAGAGAAGTCAAGATTGTCACCTTTTTGAAGCAGAACAGAAGGCGCGGCACCAGCTGCGACCCGGAAAGTATCAAACATCGTGCAGATAATTGAGTACCATTTGCGCTTCTTGGACCAGCTCAAAGATCTTCCGGGCCATCGGCCGGAGGGGAAATGAGAACGGTCTTATCGTCATCAGCAAGTTGAGCTGCGATGGTGTGAAAGAGTAAACATGGTAAACTATGCTCAGGACGTGGGTTCATTTTATATCGGTCATTTGACGATTTACCAGGTCAGGTTGAAAGACAGGAGGTGATTCTTCTCAGTATCTCGGAGTATGTCCCGATCTGATAGCCCTACGTACTAGTACGTATAATCATTAGGTCGAGACACAGAAACGACCAACAGGAGCTTTCAATGGATAATTTGACGACAAAATTATTGGAGAACTCTATATCTATCTTTGTAGTCTATCTCAAGCAAATTTCAAAACGAAGGAAAGGTCATTATATCGCTCGTCTAAGAATCACCCTCATCGGCGAAGAGATTGATCATCACGGATACGCTGGCAAGTTAAGTCATGAAAATATTTAAAGAGCCTTGAGGATAGACTCGGCGTCGGTAACCTGTTTTAATAAAAAGAAATGATAAGTGACTTTGAATGAACCAACAAAGCGTGCGAGGTGCTTACCTCAAGAACGTTCTTGGAACGCTCCTTCTTAGCGAACGTAACCTTGCCATGGTCAATGATGATGGCGTAACGGTAGGTACGACCCTCATCGTCAGCCCAGCCGATACTCTTGGAGAACTTGGCCTCGGGGTCAGACAGGAAAAGAATGTCGTCGCCAGTGACGCCGTTGGCCTTGCCCCATGCACTCATGACGTAGGCGTCGTTGTAGGCGAGAACGGCGACAACATCAACACCCTTAGCCCTCAAAGCGGGAAGGTTCTCAATGTATCCGGGAACATGGGCGGCAGAGCAAACGGGAGTGAAGGCACCTGCAAGGAGTATTAGGAGCCGATTCTCAAGCAATAAAATTCGCGAGACTCACCAGGCAAGGCGAAGACGACAACCTTCTTGTCGGCCCACTCCTTGGAGGCGTTATAGTTGATGGGGATACCGCAGGACTTGATATCAGCCGACTCCTCGACCCAAGGGATGTAGCTGTGACCGTTTAGTGTCGACATACGATGGAAAGTCAGCGAGGGGAGCACTCACGAGAAGACAACGTTCTCGGGGAATTGGTCACCTGGCTGGAGAGACATTGTGAAGTGTGTATGTAGTTTTTGGCTGTTGGTTTGAAAGGACAGTGCGTAATTCGTGGTGCGAAAGGTTATCAGATCAGATAAATGTCGCGGAGGCGGACGGCATAATAGACATGTCATGGCCTTATATAGGTTCGCCCAGGTACTCGGTGGTACCTTGGTTGTCCCTCGCCCACCGAGATTGTTGTGGGTACATGATACAATCGCCTGATAAGCCCGTCGCCGAACCCGATGGCCGTCTTTTCACCGCATATGTTTCTCACTGGCCATACTAAATTGCAATCCGATGGTCCATCTGATAGGTGGGCCAGACAACAACCGCTAAAATCGCCAATTGCTTTTGTCAGACAGGCAGGCGAATCCGCGTGGCAGCAGCTCAGGAGGAGCCGATGAAGAACCCGACCCGAGCCAGAACGTCGATGTGACTAATCTGGGAGTCTGGCGAGTCTCCATGACAAATCCAGGGCGATCCAATTGCATCAGATCAGACCACTCGAGGTAGCATGGCAGAGTGGGCCGAAGCAGATCGAATTCGCCAGAAAGTTGAAATTGAGAAAAAGCAGAGCCGGCCAAAAGATCAAAATCAGCGATCTCGGCGGGAAGTTTCCGAGTTTGCGTGAGTTGCCCCTCACTAGCGGAGGACCGACACGCTCGTTGACTCGCAGGTGACGCGTGGCCACGTGACGCGCGCGCACTTTATGCCGAATTCGGGAGGACCTACGCATACTTTTCTCCGTCATGATCCACCACGACTACAGGAGGCAGTCAATCATCATGTACGTGCGGTGTAGCTGATAGGAACTCTAGCTCTATTCAAAGAAAATCCATACATAACACTTAATAATGGTAGTATGTAGAAGAGACGGGGCTTATTTGATTGGCCGTCTAGATCTTCCTAAACGAGCTTTAAGAGCCAGCCAATCATCTCACCGTTACATTTGCCTATACAGATAATTAGTGGAGCAACATTGGATAAGCAGATGTGTCAGCCTCCCGTCGACCTCCAGTCAACTACCTACCTATATACTATATATATTTACTCGACGTCTGCAATGCTACCTAAAAACCGAGTACATAAATTAACAATTGTTTAAGACCGAAGAGAAACATTCATCGCGATCATGGCTGACATCAAACCCCCATTCACTGCAGAGACTGCCCGCAAGAAGGTCAAGGCCGCTCAAGACTTATGGAACACTCAGTACGTTTTAGACCCCGGGGCAGGGAGAAGAGATGCTCACGCCCTCCAGAGACCCTGAACGGGTATCGAAAGCATATACTCCCGACACGATCTGGCGCAACCGGGACTCCTTCCTTTCAGGCACAGACGAAGTCAAAGCTT
Source organism: Talaromyces sp. F31 (assembly GCA_037356135.1). Classification (NCBI taxonomy): domain Eukaryota; kingdom Fungi; phylum Ascomycota; class Eurotiomycetes; order Eurotiales; family Trichocomaceae; genus Talaromyces; species Talaromyces sp. F31. The sequence goes on from JAYXSF010000034.1 coordinate 4,209,647, forward strand.
TTCTCGTCAAGAAATGGCAAAAGGAAAAATCCTACCGTCTCCGCAAAGAGCTCTTTGCGTTTACTGACAACCGCATCGCCGTGCAGTTTTGGTACGAGTATCAAGACTCCAGCGATGGGATGAAGTGGAAGAGATGCTATGGTCTGGAAGACTGGACGTTTGACTATGAGACGGGAAAGATGCGGAAGCGCCAGATGTCGGGGAACGACCTTGTTTTAGGGCCCGATGGGAATGGTGAAGGTCGATGGTTCGTGGAAGGGGTGGATGTTGAGCAGGCCGAGATTTCAGAGCAGCATTGGTAATCACATGCATAGCAAGGGATGTCTTCTCGATTGTTCTGCCTGGGAGGGCCGGCTACACCGTATTAGGCAGTCTGTGTGAGCCAGAATAACCTCATCTCCATTCAACTAAGCATGCTCGAATCGGTTTCCTTGGTAAATTACCAAACTACAGTGTTCAAGCTCAAACGAATCACATTTTAGCAGAATTGCTTCCCATCAGTATTGCGCTATGACTTCAATTTCTGGCCAGGAAGGGATAGGAATGCATCCACGCGACTCAACACCACTCGCACGGTAGACATCAGCCAATACGATACCCATTCATACCTAGGTATACGGCGCACTTCCTCAGTAACGAATCTCCTAGAAAAAACCAATGCTTATCAACAAACTCTACCTCTCCAACGCATGAATGCCTCGGCCTTGACTGTGAAATCATCATGCCTCAACTGGAATGCTCACTCCAGGAATCTAGCTAATCGTCGATTGGGCGATAACAGAGTGGTGTTGTTGATCGGCGCTTGAAATTAGTTGATTTGATCGTGGAATGAAAGCTATCTCCAACGATACTTGACATGATTCGAGTATCAAGACTGACTACCATCTAAAAACCGTCTCAAGACTGGCATTATGACAGCAGATAAATCGTGAACGGGATAAAACTCTTGTGGTAGGACTGGGAGGGAGCTTTAGATAGATACTTCTTGTGGTGGTGGTTGCTGGCGGAAAGGGAAAGAGCCTGGGCATGCACATTCCTCAAAAACAAGGCCACCAGGAATGGACGCGGGGTCATCAACAAATCTCACACTCCAGATCCCATTCTTCCTCTATGTCTGCTTGTTGAGTGTTTGTATCCAATCCTCAGTCATGCTGGCCTGGCTAGTCTCCCATGTCTCTTTCTTTCTGTCTGTCATCTCCAACAACTAGCATCACAACGCTGTCCATGTAGACAATTCGTCATTCGCTCCATGTCACATTCGCTTCTATAGGTTTCACACTGATTATTACTCTTCGTCCTTCGTTCAGTCTTCTTACTTGCTTTTCTCCTCTTGCCTTTGCTCTTTTGACTAACAGATAGAATCACTATAATCGACATCTTGCCATTGACCGTGCTGGTCTCGTTGAGGTTAGATAACACTTGCAGCACCAAAAGCGTCCACGATTTGCGGGGAACAAAGAAGTCCTGTCTCGGTCGAGACAAATATTACGCCTGCAGTACCATTATACGCCCGACAGAACCAGGACATTCAAGCTCAAGTGGAATGACATCGAGCCTTTGAATCTTCGACTGCGCTTTTTAGTCGCAACCACGGACGTATTGTAAGGTACGCCATGGATAATGCTGGAAATCGCTCGGCACAGGGTAGGCAGCCCCTGGCAGATGCTGCTGCTCGTTCAAACCACGGCCCAACAATTATAACACCTGGAGTCGATCCGACGACACCCCGTCACGAACGTCTCAAGTCAATGGAAACCACACAGCCTCAAACTGCCCATAATTCACCAGTAGTGGTGGCAGATACTGCACGGCTTTCTGTAGCTACCGATTCACCAGCTACTTCGAACCGAAATTCGGCGATATCGACTACTTCAACAGCTTCAGGGAAAGGAAAACGAAAAACACATGTTGGGCCTTGGCAATTGGGAAGGACATTGGGCAAAGGCGCCACTGGCCGTGTTAGATTGGCTAAGCATGCGGTAACAGGGCAAGCTGCGGCAATCAAAATCGTGTCGAAGAAATCTGCGGCCATGGTCCAGAGCGAAAGTATAGCTGCGATGGATAGGAATGCCTTTATTTTAGGAGACCAGGCTACACGGCCAATGCCATTTGGAATTGAGCGAGAGGTGGTGATTATGAAACTGATTGAACATCCCAACGTTATCAATTTATACGACATCTGGGAGAACCGAGGCGAACTGTAAGTTGACAGCAAATGTAATCACTTCTCTGACTTGGCTGCTTACTTTTACAGCTATCTTGTTCTCGAATATGTCGAAGGCGGCGAGCTTTTCGACTACGTATCAACTCACGGTCCTCTCCCCGAAGAAGAAGCGGTCCGATTATTTCGGCAAATAATCTCTGGTCTTGCATATTGCCATAGATTCAACATATGCCATCGTGATCTCAAGCCTGAAAATATACTCTTGGATCCGAATCACAACATCAAACTAGCGGATTTTGGCATGGCTGCTCTACAACCGGCGGGTCATTGGCTCAATACTTCATGCGGAAGTCCTCATTATGCGGCGCCAGAGATAATCTACGGTCGAAGATATCGCGGTGACAAAGCTGATATTTGGAGTTGCGGAATTATTCTCTTTGCACTACTGACTGGCTTCTTGCCGTTTGATGGTGGCGACCTGTCGAATACTTTACATTTGGTGAAGAAGGGAAACTATCATATACCCACATGGTTGTCGGTAGAAGCAGCTGATTTGATTCAGAGGATTCTACAAAAAAGACCAGAGGACCGAATCAGTATACAAAGCATGTTCAACCACCCCCTTCTCAAAAAGTATGAGATTTTACATCAAGCCATGTCTCAACATCAACTTGGTCCTCCACCACCTCTGTCAGCCAAAGATTGTGGTCCAGCAGTACCCTCTCGTGCCGACATTGATCTGGAGCTTCTGCGAAGTCTTCAGACTTTGTGGCATAGTGCTAATACGGAAAGCCTCATAGAGAGGCTTCTATCTCAAGAGTCAGTATCCTTCTTTTCTTCTTCTGCGTCCATTATTCTAATTAGAAACAGGCCGAATCACGAGAAGATGTTCTATAATGCCCTCATCAAATTTCGCGACGAACAGTTGGAGAACTACCATGGACAGCCCCTTGAGTACTCTGCAAGCGACTATCATCACATATCTCGTCCACCTGCTGCCACGAGAGCAGTAGCCAAGCACTCAAAAAATGGTCGAATACAAGGACATGGTCGCCGTCGATCTCAATTCTCTATCCTTACTGAAGCGAGTCGGCGCAGTAATAGTGGAAGAGAGCCCGGATCATCTGCCAGTTATGACCCATTCAGAGCATCTCGAACTCCAGTAGCTACGTCGACAGTGCAATATGCGAAGGTTACCATTCATCGGGATGATAATATTCACAAAACACCAGAGGATGTAGTTGTCGAAGTGGAGGACGATGCTGTTCCTCCGTCTTCTCCTCCTAGGGCAGATATCATTCCAAGCTCATCCGTCGAAATTATTCAATGGAACAGGAAAAGAAAGACACAGCGCTCGTTTCAATCAAAAAGTTCCTTGGCCACGTCTCGTCGTGGATATAGTCCTGCACCGCAACATCGAGCTGGATATAGACGGAATGTATCATTTCGCCATATCAGGAATAAATCAGGTGGAGGTTCCTCAGCTAAATCAGTAGGAGATTATTCCAAGTCGCAGGGTTCCATCGCTCATTTGCTAGCCAACGATAAGAGCTCCAATCTACTTACTGCCGCACCACCTTCCGTACGAATGAGCAGTCCTGTGCTTCCAGCGCAACCTGCAGTTGTCCGTACTTCAGATGTTGTTGCTAGTCTAGAGCAAGACTTATTGGTGAGGAAGATCAGGGATAACTTCTGGGGAGAAGAAGCGAGAAAAGTCTCTCACGAGCTTAGTCAAATTTGCGAGGAAGCCTTCAACAGATCGTCAGTTTCTACTGGGCACACGGCTGTTAGCACTGCGACTACTGCCACATCAATGTCTATTCATGAGGAAGCAGCAGAAAGGTCCTATGCAGGTGAAAGCAGCGAGGCGCTAGACAACATTGCTGATTTGCCAACATCTTACACTGTGAGGGAGCTTGCCGAAACCCGTCGCAAACTTATCGAACATTCTACCAAGGCCGAGGCTGCGGGTCTACCAGACTATTTGTGCGAAGTCATAGCCCATCTCGATCGATTGATTGAGCAAGATATTGCGCGCAGCAAGGCCAAGTCCGAATTTGTTGCTGAAAATCCAAATAGGCGTACATTGTCTGAGCCACTTCCGAAACCTGTCGTGGATACGGGCTATTTACCTTCCATATCTGAAGAGATATTCACACCGTTGGAGACATCAAGTGGCTATGATTTACATCGCGTTGATCATCATGCAACACCCGAGCCTTCTCCTAGAGTTTCGCAGAATCTTGAAACAAAATCTACCATTAGGGTGGTGCCAACAGACTCTTCTCTACCATCCATTGGTGACATCAAGCCTTTGACAATACGAAAAAGGAACGCTGTTACTGGGACTCCTGCTCCGATAAGCAAATCGCGCCACAGTTCCGCTGACTCGGTCATTCATATTCGCAAGCAAGGTGTTACATCCGAGCAACGAACAAGTAGCGACTCCGTTGCAACCAGCTTACGATATAACTCACGGCTTCCGATGATCTTGGAGACGATATCAGAAGGCCCAGAATCCCGTCGATCCAGTGCTAAATCATCCAACGAGAAGAAGTGGTCGTGGTTCGGTAAACACAAGTCCTACGTACAAGAAGAAAACGGTCAGGAAGCGACTTTACCGAGCGCAAAAACACCTCCCGCAGGTTCAATCAGTATCGAGACTCCTATAGACATGGAAGATAAAAAGGTCCCAAGAAGAGCATCCGCAGAAAAGTCCCGTTCTAGCTTCCTGAGGATTTTCAGCAAGAAGAAGTTGGACAAGACGGACAGTGACCACCTTATAGGTAAGCAGTGAGCTGATATCAAACCAGAATTGGCATACTAAGACAAAATAGGAGAATCATCGCATGATCAAGACAATGCCTTACGTCAGATTGAATCGAATGATACTGCACTGAGTCATGTCCCAGTTCCCTCTTCCAACCGCACACGTCGACCCTCGGGTGCCAATCAGAATTGGTTTGCCAGGTTCTTCCACGTTAAGCCTGCACTACGAATTATTGCATTCAAGATACCGAAAGCGAAGATTCGTAAGGAGGTTTACAGAACGCTTCGTGAGTGGAAAGTTTACGGAATGGACGGTGTGTTCCTTGATAGGGCTGAGAATGTGGTCAGGGGACGCGTTTGCGAGTCGAATTGTAAGAATTTCCCTCCCTAACTATTCGTGATATAAGCTGATCGTGTATGCAGACCTCAACCTACGTCCGGTCGAATTCTCCGCGGAGTTCTTCACTGTGCTCGAACATGGACGACACGCCAACCTAAGTCTCGTTCGATTCCGTCAAGAGCGCGGTGCAGCTTCTTCTTTTCATAAAGTTGTTGATACCTTGGAACTGGTGTTGAAACGGCGGTCATTTGTCGTCGAAGACCCAGTCCGGTCCAAAAAGATGGTCAAAATTCTGGATAATGTGCCTTAGGTGCATATCTCCTTCGTATCTCATATATGCAGAGTCTCCCCTTTTCTGAGCAATTATTCCCATCGAAGATAGTTTCCTTGTCTACTTGACTGTTTCACTTCTTTTCTTGTCATTCTTTGAATAATCACTGCATTGTGCTGGTCAGTTGTTTGAGCTATTTTGGAGTAGTTATTACTCGGTTTTTCGTTGGTTCACCTTCATCCTCTTCTGCGTCCTTTATGTGTTGCATCAGTCTTGAGTTCATTAAAGCTAATGTATTTATAATATAAAAGCTTTGCTCACTATAGCAGAATCTGATTATAGCGAACACAAGGCCTCCCCACGCCTTCATCTCGTATCGAGAAATCCCAATGTGTCATATTATGTAACTGGGCAAATACCCCGTGTCAAAGTAAGAGCCATGCAAGCTTTCGCGTTATGCCAAAAGCATCCTTGTCGTCCCAAAGACGGCATCATTGACTGAAACTCTGCTCGTGAACGTAGCTAATAAGCTTTCAAAAAGCCTACGAATCGATGCTCATTTTAACGCATGTAATTTGCTGCTCGTCGAGTGCGTCGGATTGGATCAGCCAGAGTATTCCATCCTGCAAGGCATTGTAACTCCTGCATGGCCTTGAGATGCTTGATCTAAGGGCCAACTTTCGTTATATGTAGCTGGCTAGTGTTCGTATACTACGTTAGTACATATTAAAACCCTCCGTTCGGGGACCCACCTTGACGCGATCTCGGACTGGAAAATAATTTACAACCAACACCTTCACGCAAACAACCAATTTGCAATGGCTGCAACTGCGCCATCAAAAAGGAAATACCCCCTTATTCATTCCTCAACCGATTCAAGACCCGACAATGCTGCTCGCAAGCGCGCCAAAAGTCACGATGCTCGTGCTCTCGCCGTGCAGTCCGCCGATGCAGCTCTCTCTGCTACCGGCGAGCTCGATGTTGCTGCCTACGTAGGAGCTCGCGAATATGAGATTCGAGCTTTGGAAGCTGGGATCGATAAATCGAAAGGGGCGCTGGCGAGTCGCGCGTTTCAGAAAGTGCCTAGGTCGCTGCGGAGGAGGACTGCGAGTCATAATGTGAAGAGGGTGCCGAAGAGGTTGCGGGCAAGAGCTAAGAGGGAGGTATGATTTCGCATGCTTTACCCAGGTTTCTCAATTTATTTTGCTAAATCAAACAAGATGATAGAAGACAATACTCCCACGGTCACTTCCCGACGACGAAAGCCTACCAAAATATTGCGAATCCGCTTAGAAACAGCGCGCCGACTTCAGAACCTCAACCAAAAGACAAAAGAGAAACGCGCAGCCCTGAAAAAAAAACGAGATGAGGAAGCACAAGGCAAAGCTTCGACCGAAGGAAGTCATACCCACACAATCGCTCCACGAGTTCCCAAAATCAAGAAGAACAAACTTTCGCAACCATCACCACCCGCATCGAAGTATAAGAAACGCCAGCAATCAAAGACTTGGCTGCCTACACATATGTTCCACGCAAAGCGGGCACATATGACCCCTCCGGGAGAACCGCTATGGAGATTTGCGATCCCATTGACGCCCACGGAAAAGAGTTATCGGCCTACTCATCGAGCTGCGGGAGCGAGGGGCGCTATAGCATGGGATTCGAGCTATATGTCTACCATTCAACTGGAGGGGACATTTTCTGCATTAGAAATTGTCCTGAGGAGTCTACGTATTGAGGGAGATGACTGTTGGGCATCAAAAGGAAGGAAATGGAGACAAGGAACAAGAGTGCTTCAAAAGTGGGTGTATGAGGCAGGCGAGGACAAGAAGCCTATAGCGCCAGTGACTCTGATATGGTGTGCTACACCGCTGGAAGCCGAGGAGGACCAAAAAATGTCTAATTCCGGCGAGATATCAGCATCGAAAAAGCAACAAGCACGGGACAAAATGTTCATTCGTGTCCATCCGTCTGCGTTTCCGCAACTTTGGAACGCGCTTTTGCAAGTATGTAAGCAGCAGAAGCCACCTGTCTCGGTACAAGACTTGCGATTTGATATTGGAAGCATTGAGATCACAGGGCCTGGGTCAACGGAGGCACTCCTTGCTACGATGTGTCCTTTCAAGTCAAATAAATCTGAGGAAAAAGATGGTGATAATCACTCTACGACTTGGAAATCTCTTCTGGGTGTTACAAATCCGTCTTCATTACCAAACGGAGCCTTGTTGTCCTTTTCCATTACCGATCCTCGACTACACTACCCTGTAAAAACTCTCAAGCCCTCGACATCTGAATCAGATATGAATAATCTGGCAACTGTACTGTCTTCTTGGCCCCCAGATCGTTGCCAGAACTCGCCAGATCTGTTCGACCGCTCTGCACGACTGACCGCAAGCCGTCGTCTCCCGAGCCAGAAAGCCTTAAATCGGCGGAGGACATTGGCAGGTCCAGGAGTGCCACTCAAAGCGCAAAAAACCGATCCTCAAATACCTGTCATGGTATATGCATCGCGGCCAGAATGCGGTTCAAACATGAACAATCACGGTACCTGGACGGTTCTCTTACCCTGGAAATGTGTCACGCCTCTGTGGTATGTGCTCATGTATTACCCACTATCTAGTGGAGATAATCCTCGGTTTGGCGGTGTCAAGGAACAACGTCAGGTAGCATTTGAGTATGGGCAGCCCTGGTTTCCGGGCGATTATCCTGGAACACGTGCCGGCTGGGAATGGAATGCTCGGGAAGACGAAGAACGGAAGAAAGAGTGGGAAAGGAGGCCCAAGGGTAAAAGAATTGAATATGACAGTCTTGACCTAGGAAATGGTCAGAAAGGAGAAATTGGGCGAGGTTGGGCATGTGACTGGGAAAGGATAGTCCAGAAGATGCAGTCGGATCTCATGGATGAGACACAGGACACAGAGAGCAGCGGCTTGAAGGAGACGGTAGAGTCAAAGTCGGATAATCTACCCCCGTTGAGTATTGGACATTGGAGATTGGATGCCAGAACGGCATCACAACTGAACACAAGTGCACGAACTTGGAAGTTTCCTGAAAATAAACCATATTTAGCCACAGTGAGGGTCACACTCCTTGGACGCGGAACGCCAACTTCGTGTGCACGTATCTATCGTCTTCCGTTGAAGAATGACAAACTACGCAAACAATGGCTATCTACAAAACCATCTCCGTCCAAGAGCGATCCTGGCACAAAAGCAGCGCTAATACGGTCATCCTCGAAGTCAAACCTCGACGGCATTGATTCAGTAAAAAAAAGAAATGAAGATGTACAGGAACTTGCGGCATCATTACTTGACCAATTCACTCCCGAGCCAGCCTCGGAGATTCCTCTCCCTCCAGAAGATGATTTGATTGGTTTCATATCATCCGGTAACTACAATCTCACAGAAGGCAAGGGTACTGGCATTGGATCAATACTCGTTTCGAAAGTGGTCGAATCTTGTCCTCCTATGAAAGATCAATCCATAAAGAGGGCCTCTTCGGAGAGGAGAGTATGTATTGTACGGTCTGCGGGCGAACGTGTGGGTAGACTTGGGCTGTGGGAGTTTGTATGATAAAGTATAGATAGATTTGTTTAGATGATGACATGATACCCTTTGACTTCTCAATCAATTGGTTGACAGCTGCGAGACTGTAAACCCTAATCATCGATAATATTGACACCTGAGGCACAACTCTATATCACGTGACTCTCTAGCAATTTGGTCCCGAATGACGCCGAACTCAAGAAACATGTTGATCGACGACAGCAACAAACATCAATTGTCCACCCGTCAGGTCCGCAACACGATTGTGACCTATTGAAGATATTACGATTGCTGTTGATAATATCTGGGTTATATTCAGAAGCAATAATTGACGGCACAATATGGGTGCTGGGGGCTCGAAACCTGAAGCTTCGGCTGGGGCTAAACATATTTTCGCCAGGTACGTTGGGGAACGAATGGCATTCATGTTATTGCCAATGAGAGTAGCAGTATCGCAACATACGGCTTCTTTTACATGATTTTCGATTCAGAGTTTTCCAAGTAGCTTTGATTGGGGCTGCGCTTGTTGAAAAGCACAATATCATACCGAAGGAAAGAAGCCTGAAGCTAATGGTTCCATGATCACAGCGAAACGCCGGTTCAATTCTCTGCCAATTTGGTAGAGGCTCTACAATCTAGCAAAGAGGTATAGTCGCTACCAAAACGACACAGTCGCATCTCTAACTTACGAAACAGACCGATTCATCCCGTGCCAAATCTCTCGAATTACACATCCAAGCGCGCGTCGCTGAAGAACTAGAACGCCTGCGACAACGGGAAAAACAAACTCTGGAGGAAATCGAGAAGCGCGTTGCCGCCGAGTTACCAGACCGAAAAGTCTCTGGGTTAACAGCCCCGTCGTTATCGACATCATTTGCTGCGCCAGCTGGATCTTTGGACCTGGACGCTCCTCGAATCCCGTTTGCCGGACGGGAATTTGATGCGCCTCTGTTCCCTATTGACCCTGCCACCATCTCCCCGCCACAAGCACCTTCTCAGCATACTCCCGCCGTTGTCGACCCGTCGCGCGAAGCTGTGTTGAAGGATATCGAGCGTCTGCGAGCCAAGCTCGAGTCACGGAAGAAATTGTCCGCACTTGACGAGAATGTTGAGCGCGCCAAGACCGAGGTTGTGAATTGCCTGAGATTAAACGACCGACGACCTCTGGACTGCTGGAAGGAGGTTGACTCGTTCAAGCGGGAGGTTGCGAAGCTCGAGCGGGCTTTTGTGGATAAGGTTGTCGGGTGAAAAATAAACGATAATCTATAAAACTCTGTACTGATAGGTTCATTCTGGTGGAACAAGCACGTTTAGTTACAGCATCATGTCCGGATATTATTGTAGCCATAGACTCATTCCATATGTTGTTACATGTTTCTCAACCAAGTGTTGCACAATGCATAGTTCCAACGATGTCATAGGAATCTCGGAGCAATTGCCGAGGGATCGTCTCGGGGCAGCTGAGGTTGAGCATATTATAATTCCCCCCCCAAGTCTCGATCCTGTTCCTGAATATTATCTCAATGCATATATCTGCATTACAATTTCCAATATAGTATAATAACAACTCGCGCACTGGCATGTTGGGCTGGACATGGGCATCTTGCATTTTGCCGTTAAATGCCCGGGCCTACTGCTACTACTAGTGGTTTTAGTGCCACGCCAACTGCACACTGCATTCTGCTCATCCCTCGCTCGCCGTGTTTGCAGTGACCTGTCAAAGTCTATCTGTCTAGCCACTCCCTGGTCAATCGCATCTTGTTCGTTGCATCCCCCGGTGTAGCTATCTGAAGGTCACATCGGCCGTCGCTTCGCAAACGAGTCAGGCACTCCACAACGTCGACGATACTCCACGGCACGCAGATTGCGGACTGCGTCCCTCCGGACTTACCCGCGCTACGTAGTCTCATGCCTCATTTGACTATGATCTGACTGTGAGCCGATTGTTGTCTGGGATTGTCAGTTGTTCGTTGTTCGAGAGCAGCATGCCTTTATGACGGCCAAGTTCTCCGAATCCGATTCTCAGTCTGCGTCCCCGCGCGAAGACGCAACATGGACTCATCTCGTCCAATCCAGCGTGCCGGGGCTAGGCTTCCTGTTTGAGGTCACCGGCAAGCCGTGGACTGCATGGCTGGGGGTTCTGGGGCTTGTGTTTGCAGCGACCATTGCTGGGCTGCTGGGGTATGGCGGAGGAATGCACTACAGATATGCGAATGATGAAAACTACTGTGAGTACCACCACCACGACGTACGGTTCACCATCCTATGTACTGTGCGGCGAGAATGTTTCCGGCCCACTTCTTTTATTGTTGTTTCAATGTTTCAGCATTTGTTTCGGGAGCGACGGTGAGCATTTTGAATACGGAGTGGATGAGGCTTTCCGCGGTCTGCCAATATAATGACGCGTTGTGCTTGGTGATTTTTCGAGAAATTATTGTTTGGTGCTACGCTAGGTCCCTAAGTTAGCTAACGAACTACGTACTGACTAAGACGCGGACTTCCTTGGAAGGAGTGGTACCACCGCAAGCAGCTGCCCCTCATCAGCGGCTGCCACTGAGATCATCGCTCCCGACACTTTTTATTCTTCATTTCATCCGCTTCGCGACGCTCCCTCTGCCTGCACTTCTTCTGCGCTTACTTCTACTTGCGCCAATCCCCTGAAGATCCTCTCTTCATCTTTACTTTCCTCCTGCCCGTCGTCCTGCGCCGGCATGATCATGGCTGCTCCCGGCCCCTCCCTCGACGCCGCGTTGCGGGTAGCACGCGAGTTCGATCTCCCCTCCGACCAGCTACAGCGCGGGGTTGGCGAGTTTCTGAACCAGATGGCCGAAGGCCTGGCAAAGAATGGCGCAACCCTCAATCAGATTCCTACATACGTGACCAGCGTTCCCAATGGTACCGAAAAGGTGAGTGCTTTGTCTTGTCGCTATATCTTTCTTCCCCTCATCTATGACGCAACGGCCAACTTTTTTGTTCTACTTTTCGCATTCGTCCTCAATTAGTTGTAATCAATGTCTGACCTCTTGGTAGGGCCTGTATTTGGCCGTCGACCTTGGTGGTACCAACTTCCGGGTTTGTTCTATCAACCTCAAGGGTGATAGCACTTTCGACCTCATACAAAACAAAGTCGCAATTCCCCGCGACATGATGGTTGCTCCCTCATACAAGGAATTGTTCAAATTCCTCGCCAGCCAAATCGAAGCTTTCCTCGAAGAACACCACAACGACCACTTTGAAGCCACAGTCCGAAGACGCCGCATGACCGGCACTACCGATCAATACCGCCGCGAGGAAATTTTTGATCTCGGTTTCACGTTCAGTTTCCCCGTTGACCAAACATCCATTAACAGAGGTACTCTGATCCGGTGGACGAAAGGATTCGACATTCCGGATGCTGTCGGAAAGGATGTCTGTTTGATGCTGCAAGATGCTATCAATGAACTCCACCTTCCCGTCCGCGTAGCAGCTCTGGTGAACGACACCGTCGGCACATTGATGGCTCGTTCGTATACTGCTCCGGGTAAAACAGAAACTCTAATCGGTGCTATTTTCGGCACAGGAACCAACGGCGCCTACGTGGAGAAGCTTGACAAAGTCACAAAACTCGATGCCAAGAACGACAGGACAATTGACAAAACCAAGAACCAAATGGTCATCAACACCGAATGGGGTAGCTTCGATAACCATCTTAGCGTCCTTCCCAACACCATATATGACCAGCAACTAGACGCAGAGTCGGTCAACCCCGGTATCCAAATGTTTGAAAAGCGCGTGTCTGGCATGTTTTTGGGAGAGATCCTTCGCCGTGCTATCTTGGCATTGTCCAAGGATGCCTCGGCCAAGCTGTTGCAAGCTGACGGCAGCTCGATACCTTCCGACTCGCCGCTGTACCAGGTTTGGGGCATCGACACCAGCTTTTTGAGTATTATAGAAGCAGATACCACGTCCAACCTCTCCGCTACAAAGGCTGCTTTGTCCGAACACTTCAAGGTGACCGATCCTTCCACTGATGACGCCCAGGCAATTAAAGTTCTTGGTCATGCTATCGCAAAGCGCGCTGCTCGTCTTAGTGCCATAGCTCTTGCAGCCATTCTACTAGACACCAAGCGAGCAGACACGGACGAGACTGTCGATATTGGTGTTGACGGCAGTCTTGTAGAATTCTACCCCAAGTTCGTGGACTATATACGCGAAGCCATGCGGGAAATCAAAGGCATTGGCGAGAAGGAATCAAAAGTAAGAATTGGTATTGCCAAAGACGGCAGTGGAGTCGGCGCAGCTCTTATTGCATTAGTTGCTCACAAGGGACATGCCATTGGCCCACGATGATGACGATAATATTTTTTTCTCTCCGTTTGACTCATGTATACACCTATTGCATTATCGGGCTGTCAACACATATGGGCAGTTTTATTCTCTGGAATAATTCAATCGTATCAAAAGTACATCGTATCACCGCCTACACAACATAATAATAATATGGGGGTCACCTCGACAAAGAATGCAAACTCAAATAAACACTCCAGATAACTCCACAAAAACTCCCAAACACAACCCTCCTATCCACCGGAATAACGGTGAACATCAATCCCGCCACAATAGGTCTATACTTGAGTCGCGCAATCATGACATCCGGCATATCCTCGCTCACCCGCGTGGATGTATACCCCCACGATTTCCCTTTTAGTAAGTTGATGAGCACGATAAAGAGCCAGACATTTACCACCGAGCCAATGGTTTGATCTAGCAGAAATTTCTTGAGGAAGTTCTTGATTCCTCTGCCACCGGGCCGAGTGGTGGAAGTAGATGACTTTTTCGGCGTCCAGTACCTCCTGATTGAAGACGAAGAGGAGGAAGAAGAGGGTGGCGGGAGATGGTGGATGTCGGCTATATTCTTGTCTTTGACGGCGAGATCTTCAATGGGGATTACGACACCTGCTGCATCACCTCTATTGCTTCCTGCGATAGTGGTAGAGCCGGAGGAAGAGGAGTGGGGGGAGGAAGAGGCGGAGGAGAACCAGCTAAAGGATGGGAAACCCGGGAAGCGTGACTCCATCCATCGCTGCCAATAAAAGTTGATGGGTACGATGATAATGCAGTATGTGAGGAATTGGATAAATGCCGGGATGTTTAATTTAAATGGTTCCTATAAGTCATCAGTTTTTGATGTATAGAGGTCTTGGGTATGTGGGAGGTACTTCGTTGTGCCATTGATCTATGATTTGAGCTAGGATGTTAGATATGGCGTTGAAAAAGGTTGATTGGATCAGTGTCACGGTGAGGGCTGACGGCATTGTTGCTGGCCAGCTGAATTAGCGGCTGGAGAGGGTGCTTGCTGATACTATCGTCTAGATGGTAACATGGAGTCATCAATCCAGGACGTTGAAAGGCTGAGGGCTCAAAGTGTCATTCCGTCCACCGGTGTTGGTTGAGGTTGAAGTTTAGTCGGAGTCCGTGCTGACCAGAGACTATTTAGCAGGGGGCGTAACCCTCATTAATTCCGGGTATTTGAAGACTCCTTGGTGCTTCAATGAGGTATTCGGCTTCAATTAGAGCAACATCCTGACATCTGTAGTCAACTGTCATGGTGTTGTGCTGATCCGCGGCGGAGAACGTGGCCTTAAGCTTCGTTAGTCTTAGCAAGCTTAGCAACCCCTAGCATCCGAAACTTCACTCCTACAATCCTCAGAGTACATTTTACGCAATGATGAAACTGATGTTGGATGGTTTTTTGCAGTCAAATTATCACGCGATTATTCATGGCTAGATTGAGCTGTAAAGCAATACTTGGAATTTGGTACTTAGCCTGAGGCTCCGACGCTTTATTTTATCCTTCAGGCCAATGAAGACACTTTTTGTAGCCAACATGATCATTACGTCCTCCAAGAGGAATTAGGTACATATGACGGTGGCATCCACTTCCATCATTATTCCACATGCCGTGTCTCGATTACTAGCTCGGACTTGACCTCTTCAATCCTGTTGTACAGATGGTTGAGGAAGGCATCGCATGGTGAGTGACAGGAATGAGAAGCAGGAAGGGGGAGGAGGAGGTAGAAGAGGGAAAGGGGATGGCAGCAGGTCAATTAATATAAAAATTCCCGGGCGTCACCAATGAACAACTGTCGCGCGACAGCGGTGCGCAAGACAGGGAACGCGTCACTCAACAAATTTTGAATCGCATCGATTGATTGCTCAGATAAACAGTTACAAATCTTGTCTCCGTCGAATAATAACATTTGGGCCGGTCTTTGCCGACACAAAATGATCTGTCAAGGCCAAAAACCCATCGGCATCCTCCCCAGTCCGATCAGCCAGCTCAATATCAAACAAAAACAACAATCTACACAATGTGATACGCATCTCCATCAACGCCATGCTCTTTCCAATACACCCTCTAGGTCCGATACTAAATGGGCAAAAGGCGCTCCGTGCAACCTCAATCTCGGGCTTCGTAGCCACCCATGATTGCCGTCCCGAGCGAGTCTGGCATGTCGCACCTTCAATCCAGCGTTCGGGGATGTATGACAATGGCTCACGGTAGTAGTCTGGCGAGCGATGAATGGAGAATGCCGGTGTACCGCATTCGCTACCAGCCGGCAGGAAAACGCCATCAACTTCAGCACCGCCCTCCATTGCTTCACGAGGGATAGATCCAGGGACGGCCGGCGACAAGCGCATGGCCTCATCGATGCATGCTTTAAGGTAGATCAAGTCATTGATTTGAGGTCCGCTGACGATCTGCTCAACGTCCGTGAAACTGGACCTCACTTCTTTCTTGAGTTTCTCCATGGCTTCCGTATGGCGAACGAGGTAGAACAGTGTTGCTACAATGCTTGTCGAGGTGGTGTCACTACCAGCAACCATGAGCACATTCGCTTCGCCCCATAGCTCTTTCATTGAAAGGCCCTCTCCGGTCTCGGGGTCCTTGGCATTTAACAAATAGTAGAAAAAATCTTTCTTTGCGTCGTGGCCAGCCTCCACACGTTCTTTGGCTCGTTCTGTGGCTTCGGCGCGAGACTTCATGATAAAGTTCCATCGATCCATGGTGAGTTTCCGAATGAAGATCTTGTCGAGTCCCCATCTATCTAGAGGCATCCAAAGGCCGCACTATCCTCGTTAGAGTTGACATTATGATATCCGGAGAAAAGGGGGGAACTCACAACATAGTGACGATACGCAGCCCGATCAACCAAATGAACCATATTCCGCTTAGCGCCATCAATCAACAGATTAAAACTCTTGCCGAAGCACAACTCTCCCAGCACATCATAAGTCATGAATCCCAACCAATTGCTCATATTGCGCACAATCTGGCCCTTTTCGGTCTTGTACTCATTCGGCAAAATGACATCACTCATATATCGGGGCTCTTCACCAAGCACAGCACACAGCTGACGGATGTGAATCAACATAACATCTTCCATTGCTTTGAGAGCGTGGTCGGAGAATGCATGGCTCAGGACACGACGTTTCTTGCCGTGGATGGTTTTGTCGATCGCATTGTGGGTGTTGTAGACGCCCTTGATAGCGGCGAAACCGTGGTAGAAATCGGCCTTTTTGAATTGTTTACCATGACCGTAGATGTCGCGCAAACCTTTCGCGGTGTTGATAGAGACAAAATTGGGGGCTACGCGGACATGGGAGCCGTATTCTTGGTGCAATTTGTGCAGCCATAGGTGTCTGTCACCTTGGATGCCGTGGTAGAGTTGTACCCATGGTGTAACTGTAGCGAAGAAGGGGCCTTTGATGTGTCTTAGTGGATGGAAGAAACGGTTGTAGGCGACATATCCAATTGTCTAGACGATTAGTCTCGCGAAGCCCAATCGTTTACTTCAAAAGAACTTACAGCAATCGCAATGCCCGCGATGCCGACAGCCGCTACAAAGCGTGCCAGACCAAAGTATTCGGAAATCATGCCGTTCTGTCGTTCAATCTTCCCCAAAAAATGCTGATACTAAATATCCGTGACTATCCGCCAGTATGCGCTCGGTGACGTTTTCTCCGCAAAACGGGGTCAACTGGCTTCACCCCGGATCATGGATTCTAATCCCACTGAAAAGGACAATTTTATCGTCAAGGTAGACAGGATTCTGCATGCTCTTTTATAGTCTTTCAAAGCGCGGCTATAGCCGGTGCGGATATTTCACCTCGACGTTGATGGTATCATTTTGTCAACTATGGCCGGGTGCTTCGTTCGTGGTAATTTCTTTCCATCTTCTCCATTTTTTTTTGGTCACTTCGCATATACCTAGTTCAAGTAGCTAAGCAAATAATCTGCTCTTCAATCCTTATTTTCAAGTACTTAGAGCATCTCTCGCGGGTTGCTTGCGGTAGGTACAATGGTGAGCCAAAATCCGGGTATAGCCGATGAACCTTGAAACTGGACCGGATATTTCTTCCCTCTTCTCTGATACCGACTTCCTAATCTTACATTCCGCGCCTTCAATGGGTACGTGTTGTCCCTATAGATATGTCATGAGTCTTGTGACCAGTTTTATAGTAGATTGAAATAACCGGATATCTGCCCTTCCGCTCAAATCGCTGAAAGCCTTTCTCATACATTATACTACTACATATATAATATTGTATTCTAATAAGTGGCTATATCAAGCACCGCTATCATTGCTGTACCCATGAGCACCACCATCTAATATCCACTGCTCATTATCGTCATTGTCATCCTGTACTCGGCGCCATGTACGTCTAACCTCCTTGTTTTTGTCTCCAACTTCACCATCCGTTCGGCTCTTCCATATAGGCCGCATTAGACCACCACTTGCTAGTAGCGGGTTCTTGCTAAATGCTGCACCTGTGGCCCCAGTCTCGTTCCTCTGAGCATCCGCCATGGCCGTTTCGTCAATGTCTTTCTCCTCCTCGTCCGGAGTAACAGCAGCTGAAGGAGTAGCATGATACGAACGCACTACCCGACCACTCTTTATGTCCAAACTCAAAACCGTTTGCTTCTTCTCCCACTCCGGTTTCGCTTTCTCTTCCATTTCTCGTAAAATCTTTTGCTGTTTTTTCAAGGCTAGCGCTCGCTGTGCGGGACTCATCCATTGCGTAGATCCGACATTGGGCGTTTCGAAGTCTGCGGCTTCGTCTACCACGCGTGTTCGTTGGGCGTTTTGTGCTTGGAAAGCAAGCAACTTGTTTCTATGGGCGACGGCGGCGTCAAGTTTGCTTGGTGGTCCACTGTCAGGTACACCCGGACCCCCTGTGTGGTGCACTCCTTCGTTGTGGGCTCTCATCTTTTCTTGTCCTCGTTCTGCACGAAGTTCTTTGATCATGCTCTGAATTTCCTGGCTTGACAATAACTGTGCGCCACAAAAAGAGCATGGCTGTAAACCCTCGAGTGAGCATATAATCTTCCCGCAGCTGAGGCAATTCGGCGCGGGTGTAAATAAAGGATGTATTGATGCATTGCAATCACATTTTTGTCTTTTCTTGGCAGATGTAGGATTCGTAGATACCTCCAGAGCCGCAATCGCAGACGTCAAATCTGCAATATTTGTCGTCGTTACCGATCCTTTACTAGGCGTTGAATGTCCAGACCCAGACCCAGATCCAGCTGGTCGGTGTGCCTTGCTTGTCTTTGATTTCACATTGGGCAAGTAGTCTGATATTAAAGGTCCTGCTGCTGATGGCGGTGCTTTTGTATTATTGCTCTTTGGGGCGGGTGATGGATTCCGTGAGTCCGCCGAGGACGAGCCATATCCAGACCCGATATCCGGCTGTAACGACGCAGGTCTACTTGGCATAGCCATATAATCTTGCTCCAAGTCAGCCTTCTTATATCCACCAGAGACATTCCCGTAGTTCTCTGGTCTTCGCGGGGGTCCGGCATTGTGTAACGGCGCCTTGGTTCGTTTGTTTTTCTTCACTTGATTCCTCTCAGACGTACCGCTGTCATCACGAGTCGAACGAGGTGTAGCTGCGCCTGATTGAGGAGTCGATGTACCACTATCAGCTCGTCGTGAGTTGAACGATGAGATGAATTCGAGGACTGGTGGCGCATCGCCCAGGAGATTCTTCAGATGTTCGGCGCTTTCCTCCTTGGAAAGTCCGGCGGAGTATGTGATTATCTGTTTTAATGACTCCTCATCTAGTGGGAGAAAGTTGGACAGCTTGGGAAGCGCCCAAGTAACCAGGGAGTTCGACATGGCGGGGTTATTTGTGAAGTCAAAAGACTCAGCTCTTCGGAAGATGATGATCGTTTCTTATCGCTACTTATCGGTGCGGAGACCGCTTCGGGTTTAGTAATTAGCCATAACCCTATTAGCCCTAACGTACAAAGTTGTATATCCATTCTACAGGATCATGAACGAATGTATTCTATGTTTTTAAATTCATTGACGAAATATACTTTTGACTGTTTGTTTCCGATGTCACCATGCTAAGGCTCAACACTCAGATCATAATGGCTTTTACCTATTGAAGCACTAGGGATTTCCTCCAATGTATATCAACTTTCATAGATCAGATTCTTTCTTACTGGTCAACATTCGCAATGCGGCCACTTTCAAGGTATGATTTGACACGGGGGCGGCTCTCAAAAGCCTTCTTGAAAGTTTCAATGACACTGGGCAGGTTTTCCTGGGGGTCATGTTAGTAAGGTAACTATTCTCAATCAATAGTACAACATGAACATACCGGAAGAGTACCAGTCTTCTGATCATTATCAATAGATTGATAGACTGCAAAATCTGTATAGGTTACCCTGTCCCCTAGGAGGAAAGGGCCGCCACGTTGCGAGTAATATTGCGCAATGATCTTATAGTATCCCGGCACGAAGTTGTTCTTGTACTCATCTGATGCATTCTTGAGGTTGGCAACCCATTGGAACTGGAAGGATTCGATCAGTTGATGACCTTGAAACAGAATCGGTGTAGCTTACTCTCCAGTCTATATAGATATCGGCTACGGCATCGACGACCCATTTCTCCAGACTTGTCTGGCCGTCATAATCATTCAATTCCCTGGCTAAATATCGCAGGGTTGGTATATGCTAGGAACAGGTCAGTATCAACGATTTGCAACAGAGACAGACGTAGAAAACACGACAAACCTGTGTCAAAATAGCGGCGTTGTACTCGAGTGCTGGGACCTTTCCCGTAAACGTAATACCCTTTGCTTTCAGTTCTTCACTGACTCCAGGCCACGTATGATCATACGCATAGCGAACGTCTTCGAAATCAATGCCGGCATCTTTCAAGAACAATCTGTGAGCTTTTCATTAGCGCTCAAGCCATTTAGAGAGAGTAGCATTGTATATACCGGACGACCTCCCCTCGACCTAGACTGCCAAGTTCGAGGTAATGCAGAACAGGCTTCGTAGAGAGGGTTGACATTGTGACGACAGCGCCTTCTTCGTAATTGTAAGCTAACAGATAATAAGAGTAGAAAAGAAATTTGATGCCAGAGCGTGGGAAGATGGTCCGTTGACGTAAGGTTAAATACTGACGTACAAACTGCCCCGCCCCGTATTGTATACCTATTGCGGCTGGGTCTCACCCATGAGGAGGAGGGATTACAGATTGGCTACCGGTCACTACCGCAATATCCGCAATTCCAAAACTGACTACGGACAATCCAACCTTGTCGCACCGCACTGCTTGTAGGAGACATGAACGTAAATTTGAGTCAATCTTCAGTGCGATTTACTCTCCAAATTTTCAGGCCTTCAAAGAGATGCCTAGGGGATTGCTCGTGGAGCAAGCTCGAGGAGGCCCTTTACTCGTCTCGGCGACTTTGATTCGCAAGCATATCCCGATTTCAAGCCATTGGCTGGTTTGAAACACCTGTGCTATTGATAATTTCATGGCTTTTGAAGGTGGAAGACGTGGACTGAGGGCTGTTGGTGGAAGTATCGTTTTACATTTGTCACGAGTCGCCTGTACGAAGTCCTGGTACATTCACCGCCACATGAGATCTCGATTTTCTTTTCTTCTTCTTCTTTCACTTTAAGAAGTCAAGGGCAAGACTAACAATCAGTGTGATTCAATGGTACATAATATACATGTTCAAGGCCGGGTTAGTAGGTCTATTTCAGGAGCAATTTGCACGCGAAATGCATCCAGACAGCGTCCCACATTATAAAGTAATCCAACAGCATGGATTATTCTAAAAGGCGATAAAGAATCATCAGAAAGAAGGTAAACTCCGGCAAGCATTACCACGAATCCAAACGCCGAAAATGCTATGAGGAAAAAAACTTGGAGCAACAAGCAATATAAACATGTGAAAATGCTCCGTGTATCAAGACTCGGCTTTTTCCTCGCCATCAACTGAAGGGTCATGGAATGATTCTGCAGATTCAGCGGCTTCTGCTGCCTCAGCCGCCTCCGCAGCTTCTTCCGCCAGCATCGTGTCTGGCGTGGCTGCTTTCTTCAATTTGCTTGGAGGTGCTGGTTTACTAGTCCCTAGCTTTTTCGGGGTGTTGGGTTTCTTCTTTTTGAAATTCATAGGCGCAGCATCATCGTCTGGAAAAGGCCGCTTGGGTGGTCCTGAAGTTGTGGGTGTGGCCGACCCTCCTTCACGATTTCTGGCGGCTGCACGACCTGATATACCCATACAGCGGTCAAGATGTGCTGATACTCTGTTTGTTTGACAATAGCGTGGACAATTAGGACATTTTATCGTTGGATAATCGGGTGCGTTTTGTTTGGATGAGCCGTTTGCATCCGGAGTTGACGGTGGGCTAGATATCGGAGTGTTGGTATTGGTATTTTTCTTCTTCTTTTTCGTTTTATCGGTAGCGAAAGGGTTTCCATGAACGTCGTATCCAGGTCTGCTGACTAGAGGATGTTTTGTACAGTATTCTTTTGATGGGTCTGGAGGTGGACGAGCCCCGACCCCCATTGTTGGATATAATAGACGCGGTAGCCGACAAAACGGACAGACAATTTCTTTTGTCGTAACAAGCGGATTGCCCTTGAGGTATACCTTGCCATTTTCACAGATAGCACCCTCTGTTTCCACCTGCACCTTCTTCTCCGGAACACCTCCCGCCTCGGCCTCGGCTTCAGCTTTTTGTCTTGCTAGCACGACGGCAGATCTCATCCTCGCGAGTTTCTCATCTCGGTGTACTTTTGCCACGATGTCGTGTATAATGTTGTAGAAAGTGGCATTCAGAATATCCTTGGACTGAGTTCCTGTTATACCGCTGTACAATAAGTCAATGGGAGTAGATGCTCATACCAGCTCTGAAAATGATGCGGAAGTCAAGACTCGAGAACCAGTCTCTGCAGTCTTGTTTGAATCTGGGCCTGCCATTTTGTGGAAAGTTGCCTCTGTGTATAGGGTCAGCAATGAGATGCCTTATACAAATTGCCGGAAGTTTCATGCTTCGGATCGACTTCTTCCACTTACACTGAGCTGCGTTTACAGTACTCTCACAGTCGCTTAGCAGCAAGGAAGTTGCCGCACCCGTCTGCCAATCATTGATATAACACCCACTTCTATCTCATAAAGTCAGGCTGCGTATAGATGTGCGGTACTCGATCTTAAGTAATTTCGGGAGCTTGTGGTCGGTTTGTACGGGTGGATGCGCTTCGGTTAAATAGAGCGAGTTGTAACAAAAGCTGCCGAGGCTGGAAATTTATTTTGTGGGACACGGAAGACTCGTAAAATATCAAATGGCCTGCTCAAAGGAAGTCAACAAAGTGTCAGTGATCGATTGTCTCACAAAGGATATGCTCCCGACAGTTTAAAGGAGCCAGCTCAGCGAGTGGATCTCATTGCCGCTCGCGGTTTGCAGGATTTTGGGCAGAAGGACAACTTACCTGAAAGCGCGACACAGGAAAAATGATAACGTCCTGAGCAAGACACAAGTTGCAGACTGCAGAGGAGTTCGATGAGAAAAGCGTTGTCAGTGACCTGTTCATGGACAGACTTTAACAAGGCGATCATTTTAGGTACGGACGGGTCACCGAGTAATTAGTCCTGAAACGGCTTAGTGCCCTCTGCTAGGCCAATGTAAACAACGGACGCCGATAAGGCCATCTTATCGCGAAACCGGCGCCCATTTCTCCGCACGCATTCCCTTCTCCTCTCTCACAGCACGAAGATTTCATGGATCTTGACACATCTGATCCTTGAGAGACGGTCGGCGGACTACGCTAGGTTAATGGCATATCAAGTATTCGCAAAAGCGCAGGCGCAACAGCGAACAGCCGCAAATACAACATCGACAACCGCGACCTCTCCGCCCCTCTCCCCTCCCTCGCTGCTGGCCAAGCAACCACCCCTCCATCCTGCGCGTTTGGTGCTCCCACAGTCTGCTTCTTCTTCCTCACATAGGCCACCTTCAATTGGAGACCCGAATTTTACCCCGGAACCGTTCTCGGAGCCATTGACCACCTACCAAACTCCACATCCACATGTTACCATCGATCCAGTCCGAACTGCACACATCCCTTCTTTGAGCCGCATAACGGGACTGTTGCTTCCTATACGATACCCCAGCTCATTCTACTCGGCATGTATTACCGACCCGGTCATTGCTTCATTGTCACGCGTCGCGGTGTACCATGACCATCCCGTTCCCATCGGCCCATCTAAAGAGACAACGTTTGGAGCAACACACCAACCACCGATTTCAACGTCAGGAGGCGGAGCAGGAGGACTAGGCGGCACAGACAAAGTGATAGGAGGAATCAGATGCCGCCTCGAACGGCTTTTCCCCGAATTCTCAGGTCTAAACGGACAAGATAGCAGGCCGCCGCCAACGAATCTGTACATACAGACTCTACACTTACTTTCGCCGCATCGAGGAAATGGCGTTGCGACTTCACTCCTGAATGCTTTGTTATTTGCGAAACCATCATCAGCATCTTCAAAATCCTATCGAGTTTCGTCTCTGGTGAGGCATTATAACATTCACACTGTGACGGCTCATGTTCATGAGACGAACGATGAAGGATTGAGGTGGTATGTTGCTCGGGGGTTCCATGTTGAAGATGGCGTCGTAAAGGGTTATTATAGACGTTTGAATCCTGGTGGAGCGAGAATTGTCAGGTTAGATCTGGAATGGGACAATGACGAGCAAGAAGAGGAAGCAGGTAAACAGCAGCAAGATTCGGAAAACTCACTACAGTCCTCGGGCGTAACCCAAGCCAACAAATCTGCAAACGAGGAACAAAGCGAGGATGAGGAGGACGATTGGGAAAAACTTGAAGCCGAAGAGGACGATGCCGATGACCACGGCGTTGTACACCTTACAGACAGTCAGATCCTAGATGACAATTCTCCTACATCGACGACATCTGCCACCGGTAAACGCAAACGCGATTTTGAACAGTTTCAAAAAAGGCATAAATAGACACACACAAAATTGTTCTTGATTCTTAGCATTTTAGAAAATTTGCCTCCATTTCATTTGTTCTGTTTCATATCTCCGTCTTGTTAACTTAACACGTGCTTCCATCATACCCAATATAGATTATAGATATATCAAATATCAATGTCTTTTCAGCTGCCTATGAAATTCTATTTACTAAAAGTCTGTTCTGCTTCTTCAATAGATGTTCAAAGTGAATGAATTAGATGTACACTTCCGTCAACGTCCAGCGGGTATCCTAAAACTAAATACAATGAAAAGAGAAAAGAGGCGTGGAATGACTGAGAATATACATAGCGCCAGCCATAAATGCGTCAATATATATATATACTGTTCGAAGAGGTTCAATATACCCAGGTATGAAGAGCTAAAAGGACTCTGAGGTCAATGGTTGGAAGAAAGAGTTATACGCATCAAATAGCGTAATTCTCCGCATGAAGGAATATCTCGTCTTTTGACGGATCTTTCATAACAACATGTTGTAATCGTGCCACTGTAGTAGCTACTTCAACTCGCATACTTGGTGGCCCACAGACAAAAACGCAGGTACGACGACCCCAGCTTTTTGATTGCTCTTGCAATAACTCTGATATGTTGGGTCTTGCATAGTCAGTGCGCCAGCTATCTTGTTTCTGCCGTGGAAGGAAAGCGAACCGCGTCAACGTGTTTCGAGTGTTGAGGGCGGTTGTTGAGATTGGATGTGGCTGTTGTGGAGGGTGATGTGGTGTTTGCTGCGTCATCTGGTTAAATTGCTGATACTGATCGTAATTATATTGCTGTTGCTGTGGTGACTGGTTCTGTTGAAAGCCAAAATTGAATCCTTGGAGCTGAGCTTGTGGCGCTCCATATGGAACGGTTTGTGGGGGAGCCCCATATGTGTATGGCGCATACGGGTCATAGTGGGCGTAGGCCGCTGGAGGAGGGTAGCTACTAGATCCAACGCCTCCCCCAAGGTGTGCATTTGGGAGAGGAGCAATGTCATCTTCATTCTCCCGACGGAGCTCCTTCTCCTGTTGCAGGTCACCGCCAGCTGCCTCGCGAATCCACGCGGAGTTTCGCTTGTTGGAAACTCCATGCAGAATCTCGTTGACCGTCTCTGTAGCGTAAGCATTGTCTTTGTCGGTACCTGTCAGATAGAAATTGCAAAACACAGAGCTTGGTGGAGCATATTCTCTGCAAATTCGAAGCTCTTCTTTAAACCACTCCATTGTCTCTGGACGTCTCAGTGCCCAAACTACCCTTACAGTCTTGGTTACAGCATGGCCATCCCTCATCTTTTTGATTAGGTTGAGAAGTTGACTGGCTATCGCGGTGATACCACTACCGCCCGCGAAGAATACAACGTCGTCGAATGCAGCGAGTTCACGTTGCATACCTCCATAGGGTCCGTCCAGCATCGATCGGTAAATCTTGTAAGGTCCCTTTCGTTTTGCAGTCGCCATGACTTTCTTCGTAAAGCCACCAAAAGGCCGGAACACGAGAACCATATCACGGTATTCGGGTCCATAATTTGATGGGAAGTCGTCGCTGCAAAGGGAGGCAATCGTAAAAGGATGATTTTCTAGAGGCGATATGCCCGGCATTCGAAGGTACACAAACTGTCCTGGTCTCCACCGCATCTCTGTTGGAATAGTCACTTTCACGGCATTTCCAGGAAGTATCGTCACCGATGATTCTTCCCCAATGAGCCAAGACATTCGGAGAGGGTAGAACCAATTGAGGTAGATGCCTCTGATGCAGTACGAAAAGAACCACACCGCTATCGTGGCCCATAAATAGTTCCAAGACAGGAGAAAGTTCTTCGTATGCCATATGAGCATTCCCAAGAATACAACAGCGATGGGGCCATGCAAGTATGCAAAAAGCTCGTAGGCCTTTGAGCGTAAAAACGAAACGGAATGAAGACAGAGGACGGCTAGTGGGACGAACGCTGCAATTCCAGTGCCGTAAATGTACATTTGTACACCCTGGGGAATGAGATTTTGGGCGAAAAGTGCATAAGCTCCCTCATCACTCCAAACTGGGGTGATGTAGAAAGGTATCATATGAACGAGTGACATGAAAAGACATAAATATCCAAGCCACCGATGAAGAACATTCAGTCGTTCATGACTGATACCCGTCACCAAAGCCAGAATATTGGGTTTGGTGCCAAGAGCGGTAATCCAGGGTATCATGGCAACCGCAATCATTCCAGCACGAATAGCCAATGGCGGTGAACCCAGTGCAATACTCGTATAATACAGCGGTTGTGGAAGGAAACAGTACAGTGTAATGAATACTAAGCCTGCTGAAACGAGAGCTATCGTCGAAAGAGCCGGGAAAACAATGCGCATCTTGCCGATACTCAACGTCGGGATTGGCCTGTAGAAAATCCATCGGAAAACTGCAATGACAACACTCATCGGACGCAGCAACGAAGATTCATGCTGTCGAGATGACGAAGGAAGTGGTCCGGTTCTTGGAAAGAACTTTCTGGTGGAGCTGTCGGTGGCAGCGCTCGTGAGCTCTTGTTCAGAGGTGCCTGCCGAGTTTCCATTAGGTGACAGGAGATTGATCTCTCTGTGAGCGGCTACTCGAACTCGATCGCTTAAGAGATGGTATACGCGAACCAGAGACGTCAAGACAACAATAACAACGCTGAAATAAACCCAGCCCAATGCGTATTTCCCTGATTGAGACCATGGATCTCTCTGCATCTCTGCTTGTTCCGCAGCAGTAGTTGATGCTGTGATTGGCACATTGATGCGTTTCGCCAGCGAAACCAGTGATTCAAACATGTTTCCAGCCATTTTCAACTTTGGCTATCGGCAGCCACCACTGTGTGCATCCAGCTAGGTGGAAGGATGGAATGGACTGGAGAGTCGCGTGTTGTACCGGAGTACGAGGCGTTCTATACTGATAGAATTCTGGCTTGGTTAGTATCTATTACATCTCAATTGTGGCAGAATGCAATAGCGCAACATACAACCAAGTCTCTGAAAGCTCGCAGAGCTTTCAGTTGCAGAGTCAAGCACTTTCTGCTTAGAATGAAAGGGATCAAAGATTATCAATCATGGCAAGTTGCTCTTCACAAGCACAACAGGTCCATGCGCGAAGATCTCGAAGAATCAAAAATGCAGAAGAGAGAGAAAGGTTCTTGATCGGATGGGCGGGGAAGATGGACAGCTGGCGCAATAGCAGTAGGTTATAAACTCTTTTACTTTTTCTAATTCTAGATCGGACCGACGAAAGCGACGAACCTAGTGCTTCTTGACCGGCATCCTAACCGAAATTGTGAGTAGATTATGCAACCTTTTCCCTCTCATGAACCAAAAATAAACTGTCTGTATGCAGGCGGCGGGTGATGTGATCAACTTATCAAGGCAGGCTGGCAAGGCCTATCGAGCGCTCAACAAATGGGAGAGTAGGTCGAGTTTGACCCCGACATCTAGGACCAGGATGGCTGCGCGTAGGAAAAACAATCGTTGCGTATTGGCTGGGTGTTTTTGGACATCTGGACATGGTCTCCAAGGTGGTCCACCGCCATTCCTCGACATGAATGGCCGTTGCTCGCTTCCTGGCGATCACGACTAATTTCTCCATGCTGGAGATAAGCAGCAATCAGCAGGCAAGAAACGGAGTTGACGAATGGGATGCGGGGATTAGACGCTGTCTTTCGACCGAGTATGGCCCAATGGGATGCCTGCACTCGGTGCTTTTCGTGATACAGGCACAGTAGTGTCACTAGTGTGAGGATTGATTCTGCAGACTTGCATCATGTTGACTCCAATTGGACCGACTGCCATGGCGGCGGGCACTAGGGAACTCTCAAAACTGGAGCAGCGATGCGATGTGCACAAGCCAATTTCGATGTAGCGTCTTAAGTCACTTTTTGCAGCGGAGTACGGGCAGAGTGACAGTCGAAGAGTAGAAGAGGGGGTGTAGCATTGAGACACGAAGCTTTAATGATCGAACAAAGCAAGTACCTTCTGGCCACGAGGGGTAAAGGGTTGGAGGTCTCGGCCACGGGTAAATCTGCGATATAAATAGATCTGTCACATGATTGGCTCTTTTCGGGACTACCTGTAAAGTAACGGTCCGCCGACAACTGTCAATATTTTTCATCCACAGCAGTACATCGTTGAAATGGAATATTGAGCTCTCTTCTCCACCTGATGGAGAAATTCAAAGATGCAGCTCTCGTGACTCGCAAACAAACGGATGTGAACAAAGGGGTGCCCGGCGTTCGACAATGACATCGCGGTGCCCTCCTGGGACTAGCGCGTAAATCCAGCTCCCACAACTTCTTCCTGGAGCTCACTCATCCGCCTCTTCTTCTTCTTCTTCTACTCCACACATCTGTCTCTTTCTAGTGCTGAATGGCATGATACCACAATTTCAGAAAAATGGAATTTCTCGTCACTCATTAGATCCTTAATGTACGCAAAGGCTAGATCTCTCACATACGGAGCGGCCCAGATTGACTGCGAAAAGTGTATGGAAGAGCGAAGCAAAAAATGAACGACATAGATGCCGAAAGACGGGGCTGGATGGTGAAGATGCAGATGAAGAGATGAAATACCAGTTCAGGTTTATGCCCGAGGAAATATGAGACAGAGCAGTAAGAAAACATGAAGGTATCACAGTCCACCTTCCCATTTATAACATATCTCCTATACAAATTCGTCCGCTAATCTGTTATTAAAAATCAGGAGCCAACGACCCCCCCATGTTAGATTTAAGGAAAACCATAGAAGCTTTGAGCTTTGGTCTGTTCAGTCAAGTCTATTGCGAACAGACATCTGGTTGGAGAGTAACTCCATGCGGTTTACTGTGAGCGCAAATCGGCTCAAATTAATAGCCACGGATTACTTTTCCAGCCGCGTCTCATTGCCATGCTGAATCCAGACCCGCCAATATTGAACGTGACGAATCGACTATGATCTGATGGCTGGTGCATTACTTTAGCCTCCACTCAAAAAACAGTAAGAGGACACGCTAAATTATCGATCTTTACGAAAACCCGAGCCTGAAACAATCAACGAAACCGCAAACACTGGTCAAAATGACGTACAAAATCCGGCGCCAGAGACCGAATGAGAAGATTGATGCAGCTCTAATCACCTCTTCTTACGACTGATCCTCGATGATCTCAGTCTGATCTCTCCTGGCAGTGTCCTTACATTTGAATCCTATTTCCAGAGTCAATTAAAATGGAATACGAGCCTCCCAGCGCGGTGACCGCAAAGTTTGGATTCATCTTACTAAAGCACTTCATTTTGGTGAACAACGACGAACTCGAGAAGAAGCTCACACCCATCGGGACCGCACATTTTCAGGTGCTAGATAGCACAAAGCGAGCAGCTGCCACTTACCGACCAAGACGACTTGGAACTTCTCGCGATCGCGACCGACATTAGCCCTCACTCGTCGTCGAAGTCGGTTTTTCCGAGCCTTGTTGAAAGCTCTAGGAAGATACGATAGCTTCTTGAGGTCACGTCCGTCGTATTTTCTTGCTAGTCTGAGGTCCTGTTTTTGGTGTAGTGGTCTATTTCTGGTTATCGATTATTTCCTTCATAACAGCGTGCTGAAATCAGTTTTTGGTAATCTCTTAGCTAGTTTCATGTAAATAATTGATTTGTCCCTGTTCCCTGAGTCTAGTTCTCCTTAACCCTAACCAGGAGTTAGGGCTATCGAAACATGTGGTGTGCTTCCTTCACCGCCTTACGATCGAATTTATTCTGCCATACGCTATCATCAGATAAATTGACCGGATTTTAGTCTGGTTGAATGTCCCCGATAAAAACGGTGGACGGAACCCTCGCATCGAAGAAATAAAATGGCTTCAAGCACCAAATCGACAAATCCGGTTCTTGTAGGCCCATCGTCGCCCTCGCTCTCCCTTCCACCATCGCAATTCGCTCGCCTTCAACCGCATGCCTACCTTTTCGCGCACTTATCACCACCTCCTTCCAGCCAGCAACAGTCACCCTTACGAGCCAATGGCCGTGCACCTTTGGAATTTCAGGCTACATCCGCCAATTTGGGCTCCCTCTCGCATACGAATGGGAGTGCCGTCGTGAGAATTGGAGATACAGCTGCCGTCTGCGGTGTGCGCGCGGAGATATTACATACAGAAGATATAGCTTCATGGGGCGTTTCCACTTCATCCGGAAGTCGAAAGAGGAGAAAGATCAGCTCTGATGACGACTACGATATCATAAAAGAAAAGGAGAACGATGAAGATGACGATGACTATATTAAAAATCTCAACTTGATTGTGCCCAATCTGTCTCTGAGTACGGGCTGCGCGCCGGGTTTTATACCTAGCGCTCCTCCATCTGCGCTCGCTCAGGCACTCTCGCATCAAATGCTCAGCATGCTACATAGTACACATCTGATCCGTTCCGAGGATCTACAAATATGGCATCACCCACCAGACTTGAATGCTCTCGCCAACGAAGAGCAAGGCGACGACGCAATGGAGACGGCATCCGTGGATCAATTGTCTTCTCCTGAACCAGAGATCAAAGGCTTCTGGGTCCTCTACATCGATGTCATGATGATTTCTCTCGCCGGTAACCCATTCGACGCGGTCTGGGCGTCTGTCGTCGCTGCACTACAAGACACAAAATTACCGAAGGCTTGGTGGGATATTGATAATGATATGGTTCTTTGCTCTGACAAAGTCTCAGAGTCACGAAAGCTCAACTTGCGCGGTTTCCCGGTGTCGTGTTCGTACTCTGTCTTTGAGGCGGATGCTGCTGCTGATTGGCGCGCTGTTGTCGTTCCAGATGCGGATGAGAACGGTAGTGTGAAACAGGCGTCTCGGCAGCCGGAGAGATGGATTTTGGCTGATCCTGATGGGTTCGAGGAGAACTTGTGTCGAGAGCGGGTATACTTGATGGTTGACAGGGATGAAAAAAATGGTAAAACGAAGATCTTGGGTATGGAGAAGAATGGTGGTTTATCTATGGGTCGCGAGGATCTAAGGAAGCTTGTTGATATTTCGACACAGAGGTGGGAGCATGTGAAAAGTATTTATGATGGTTTACGTTAAGTGATGATCACCACAGCGGCATATCAATAAATCATGGGTATCTTAGAGATGATGAGATAGATGCTCTATCTTGAAGCAATGTAATAATAAGATCCCTTTATACCCACCAAATACAGCCATCACATAACGCCTCAAATGCAGGAGCAACTATACCATAACCAACACATTTTTTCTAGCCCACGTAGTACACTGTACCGAAACAAGACAGAGAGAACGAGGATTATGCCGTTTACCGCGGCACTGAGATAGACATAGAGAATATACACCTCTCGTCTTTCTCGTCTGTCTTTGGAAGAATAGAAACATCCGATGACCCCTCGGGCGTCTCATTGCTATTGGACGACTTTTCAAGTAGAGGCCTTTTCGTTGCCAGTTCGTCATCTTTCTTAACTTCGCCGTTATCAAGGTGAAGCTTGAAGTCTCCTGACCAAATGCGGGAGAAGAGTCCGGCTTTGGCGGCAGTCTTCTTTCCCTCTTTTTCTTTGTCTTCCTCCAAATTCTCCCCAGGCTCTTCGTCCTCCATCATATCAGAGAACGACCACATAGAGTCTAGCTCATTCCGGAAGTAAGCAGTGCTCCACAGGAAAATGAGGACACCAGGTACTAGGTAGAGAAGTGCGGGCTGGGCATGTTGAGAAAATTGCATGGCAACCAAAGTGGCTACCATGCCGCTAATGTAGCCGACAATGCTGGCGTAAAAGTACGGTTTGGGAAAAGACCAAGAATTCGGGCGTGTCCAGAATCGCTCTCCCCAACTCCCAGTTGCTCGCTGATAGATTGCCTTTTCGGTTCCTTCTACTGAAGATTTCTTTTTCGACAACATCATGCTCTTGTACTTGTAGTACAAGAAAAGATCGAACCTTAAAGCGAGGCCAATCATCATACCGGGAACCACAATATCACCGAGTCCTAGCATAGCAAGAGATAACTCGTTGGGGTCTTCATTAGGGCCAGCCGGACGAGGAAACACCATTTTGATAGGAACATCGAGCTTTGTAGCCACAGTCACCATCAGTGGAGTGAAGAAAACAAAGTAAATGTCATAGAAAAACAGTGATGCTAAGATCAAGGAACCCGTTGTAAATGTTGATGGTGATATAACTTGTAGCGAGCCATAGCAGAAGCTGAAACCTAACAGGTTTGTCAACCACCATGGCTTCGCAAAAAAGGCGAAATAAGTGACGGCAATCAGAGCAGCAACGGCTGCAGTAACATCCAGCATATAGAATCGCACCTTTACTTTGAAGGATTTTAGTGCTTTAATCCGAAGGTGTACCTTTTGATATGCGACAGCACGCAAACCCCAGAGTGAGTTCCGAATCGTGATAGGCAGTGGAATGGCGCCGAAAAAGCCTGGCAGGGGAGATTTCGGTTCGATGGAGGTTGCGGTATCTGAGCCTTTTTCAGACTTGATGGCAGCGACTATACGTTTAGATTGGTTCACCTTCCATTGATGACCTCCAGAAGAATACGTCGAAGGAAAGATGTATGAACGCAGTACTTTCAATCCATCCCTTAACAACGCGCCAGCAAAGAACAGGCCCATTTGCGAAAAGTAGAAGCTCAGAATCTTGTTTAGAATGCTGGGATCTTTCAGCCACTTGATAATCAAGTATAGACTGCCCAGAGTCAAGCCTGCCATTAACGGGAACATGAGAGCATCCGAGGGCTCCAGTCCTTCCATCTTGCTGCCTGTGTCCTTTCCCTCATCCTCCTCCTCCTCGTCCTCGAAATCAGTCTCGGCTTTGGGCTTTTTCTCTGCTCTGGCCGCTGATGAGGGGCGGGATAAGGACGCATGAGCTCCTGTATAGATCGGTATAAGGGCGGATACAATGAGATGCGCATATGTCGGGAGAAAGGGCTGCATGTCCTTCAACTGTTCCACTATTAGCTGCAGAGATTCGAAAATGGAGTTCATGTCAGCCATAGTGGCTATGGAACTTGCGCCTGATGCGCGCAAGGATATTTCTGGATTTCGTCGCAATTTGTACGAAAGGTCAACAGGAAATGAGGTGAATTCCAGGTAAAACAGTTGGGGCTAAGATAAAGCTATGTTATGACGGGGCGGAAATCAAGAGTGCCAAGTTGGCGGAAACTAAAGAATTCATCGGCATAAGTACATCCCCCCACCAACAAATCTCAGCTTCAGCTCTACAACACCATTGGTATATCTGAATCGATGCAAACATGGCGACCGAAATTTTATTCGATACGACCATGGTATGTATTCTTGCTTGCGTCTTGAAGCGGTCACTAACCATCATAGGGTTCTTTCGTCGTGGAACTCTACAATGACCATGCGCCAAAGGTATGCTCTAGGACCCAAACCCAGCCTTCTGCCCATATTCTTACTTGATGCTTTGGGAAACAGACCTGCAAAAATTTCGCGACTCTCGCCCAGAGAGGGTACTACAACGGTGTCATCTTCCACCGCATCATTCCGAACTTCATGATCCAAGGAGGCGACCCTACAGGCACCGGACGCGGAGGCAGCTCAATATACGGCGAAAAATTCGAAGACGAAATACACGCTTCATTGAAACACACTGGAGCGGGAATATTGAGCATGGCCAACAGCGGACCGAACACGAACGGAAGTCAATTCTTCATTACTCTAGCTCCGACGCCTTGGCTCGATGGGAAACACACGATATTCGGACGCATAAAAACCGGAATGAGAGTTATCCAGCGTATGGGCTTGGTCAAGACTGACGCTGAAGATCGTCCCCAGGATACGGTCAAGATTATCAAGGCGCGATTAGTCGAGGAGGGTGCGGAGGATTGAGTCGATGCCGGAGACTGGAAGACAAAATACCAAGCAGAGCAGAAATGGGTTTCAAGCATACCCTATGGCTACAACAAACGTCCTTTGGGGTACACACGGCTTGCACCCAGGAGCATATATACTGGAAACGTCGTGTATGGACTGTGCATCCTTTGTGAAGGTCCTGTATCCATTGACGTGGTTACGAAGCCCTTGTCTCTTATAGAGAGTCTGAGCACTCAAGAAAGCCCGAGGCTAGAAAGATGCAACTACGCCGCGCAGAATATATTCTAGTATGCAGAGAAGATATAGCTACAGAGTAAATGAATGTATCACAACCTACGAACCGCTCCCATCACTTTAAATCCAGGGCAGCAGATACAGGGTGACAAGTCTCATCTACCACTCTTATCAAATAGACCAATGAAGGTTTATTTGTAACTTGACAAGCTGCTACAGAAGGATTCATTGCAACATGTCTACGCAGAGCGCAAGAGTGGTGTGATAGAAGGAAGAAGAAGCGGCCGAATTTTCTGCGATTAAATGTGTAGATGAAATCCTAACCTTATCTAGACTAGGGGTAAATATCGTACACAGTCTTGAATAGCGATACATACTACTCCAGGGTCAAATCTTCTTTCCAGTCTACTAATGTCTGAATGAACACGAACAAACCATGTCATTTTGTCTTTTATTCATTTAGAAAAGATTTAATTATCAGAATTACGCCAACTTATCCAACGGTATGTAGAATTGTATGCAAGCTCTTCGCATTTAATTAACACGATAATACCGTAAATATCACGTGATCCACTAGCTTCGCGGATAATGAAAGCTTCGACGGTAATTCTCTAACTTTCTTTTTCTTTCACGAATTGTGCTGCCTTAAATCGACACATCGATGCACCTCATCTTTGAAAAGATGAACCATGTTTTGAGCTTCAGAACAGTTTGATGATGTTGCAAAGAAGTGTGATGATATCTTACAAGATATTTCTCTGCTTCGTAGAATAGTCGGCGCGAGTCAACATGGAATCCTTAGCAGAAACCCCATGGGATGTGACGATATCCGGGACGGGGCTTGCGCAATCACTTCTGGCCTTGTGAGCTTGGCTCTCCTGAGTTCGCTTCGATTTCCACTAAAATCGATCATAGAGCTCTGTCCCGGTCAGGTAAGAAGGTTCTTCACGTGGATAAGAACACATACTATGGAGGACCCGAAGCTGCTTTCAGCATCCAAGAGGCACAGGAATGGGTGGCGTCATTGCAAAAAGGTTAGTCTTGAAGTTGAGGTTATTGTATACGGCTCTAGCTCATTTGTGAATGCAGAGCCTGGCAGAGAGCCGTTTGAGGATGTCTCCATCTATTCGCCCTCGGATGCGTCAGAAGACGGGAGAAAGCTGGCCTTCTCCAGGGGTTATACACTGTCATTGTCACCGCAGCTTGTTTATACTCGCTCGAAGCTGTTACCCACACTTGTGTCATCCAGAGTTTATAGACAGCTCGAGTTTCAAGCCGTCGGAAGTTGGTGGATTTATGTGAATTCGGCCAACTCTGATGATGATGAATCGGGACTACGACGAGTACCGAGCAGCCGCGAAGATATTTTTGCCGATGATACGATCAGTATGAAAGCAAAGAGAATGTTGATCAGATTTCTTCGAAATGTCAACCAGCCACAACAGACTGATGAGAGCTCTGAAACCCCCACTACAGAAGAAGAAAAGAATCTTGTCCTCTCAGAATATTTGAACACAAAGTTCAATGCTCCCTCTGAGCTGCACAACCCTATCCATTCACTGTCACTATGTCAGCAGGCTCCACATAATACTCCATCGAACCTCGCGCTGCCTCGTATCAAACGACACCTGGGTTCACTGGGTGTATTTGGACCTGGCTTTGGAAGCTTGGTTGCCAAGTGGGGTGGCGGCGCAGAGATTGCTCAAGTGGGTTGCCGCGCGCTGGCTGTTGGTGGCGGCGTCTATGTGTTAGGCCGAGGGGTCAAATCTGTTGACTCTTCGAAAGACAACGAGGGCTTTCACCACATTACACTGTCAGATGGAGAGAAAATACGCAGCAAATTTGTTGCAGGGACTCTCTGGGATTTACCAAATGATGCTGACAGTCCTTTGATATCGACACAGAAGGTGTCACGCTCAATATCTATTGTGTCCTCGCCATTAAAACGACTATTTCCAGTCACTGCTGAAGGCGGTCCTATACCTGCAGGAGCAGTGGCATTTGTTCCTGGCGAAGTTCTAGCTGATGACGCTTCGGAAGTCACACCAGTATACTTGATACTTCACTCTAGTGAAACTGGAGAATGCCCAGATGGACAGTGTAAGTTGACAAGCACTTCATCCTTCACCTCTTTCAAATCGGAGCTCTTCAATGATGATCGATTAAACTTATCTACATTGCCTGATGGACATTGATGAAAATTTTATCAACTATCAAGGACTGATGAGAGCATTTTTCTGTCTTTCTCGATTATGTCTGTTTTGTTTTTCGCTAATGGATGGCGGTTCGATAGGTGTCATCTACGGAAGCATCGCCATACCTGGTCAAGAAGGCCAACGACTTTTAGAGACAGCGATCAATCATCTACTCAATTCTTTCTCTGATGCCACAGGCAAACCCACTGTTCTATGGTCCATGCGCTTCACTCAAGTCGGAACTCTTAATGACGCCAGCGCTTCTCCAATTCTATACAAGAGCACAAAGTCTGATCAGATATTGTACTTTGCGCCACCTAGCTTGGACCTCGCCTTCGACGATAGTATTGTGGAGAGTGTGCGAGAATGCTGGAAAGCGATTCTGGGCGAAGAAGCGCAGGACGATACGTTTATGACTTTTGAGGATAGAGAGACGTATGATGATGATTAGGGGTGTCAGGTGTTGTTACCGTCCATGGTACCCAGTCCTCTATATATCATAGTATGTAAAGGTGTGTGATACATTAAATCAACGCGTAAGCATGTAATCAAGTACTACTGCACTAGTAAACTACGTAGGTCTTGTCTCAGCCATCTGTAACCAGCCAAGACTTGGTTACATTTTAGATGGAAATGTTTCAGACTTTTCAGTACATGTCTCACAAAATTAAGCGTCGCCGAAGTATGATTGCATTGCACAGACGTAACCTTACAGGCCGGGCTATAATACATTTAATTATGAGACACAATGACATGCGATCAGTGCATCTTTTCTCAGTATCCTGAAAGGTTTATCAAAACTTCAAATATCCAGACATGGACAGACAATCCACTGCGTCAAATGAGTCTGATAAGAGCGTAGTACATCGAATGCCGGATGCATTCTTGAGGTCTTTTGTTGGACACAAATCTACGCAAATGGAAAAACAACAACAACGTACTTATCAATTGACCCATGTCATATTGCCAGTCAGAGGGTGCCGTCATTGTCTAGATCCATCTAGATTAAAGGTCGTTCATTAATTATGTATCACACCTCTCCTTTCGTGATCCGTGCCGAGCGGAAGGTTGGGCCAGGAACGGAAAAGGTTCTCCAAGTCTTGTTTTGCTTATCTTTCTTGAGCTGCATCCGGCGTCGCTTCCATGCTGCCTAGAAGAGCAAGCCATGGAGGTACAATATAGGCGTTGACCAGGATGAGCCGGAACAGCTGTGATTCTCGTCGTTGTCAACGTGTTACTGAAATGTTAAATAGATCGTGCGGATAGCTTGATTGACGGCACGTGCTCGGAGCCATTACAATACGACGATTACAAGTGCCGTCCTGTGCTCGGTAATCGTAATCGCTTTATGTCCATCATTATCAAAATGCCCCATGAGCCGTGCTCTTTCGGGAGGATGATTGGACTGGAAACGACCACACTGACCACGATTCTCTCGCCTTGGTGTCTGATTCGCATACGATGGTTGACGCTAGCATTTAAATAGCTTAGCTCCGTATGGTCAGAGCATCAGCTCGTCTTACACAGACGCAGCGAATAGCTGCTAATTAGTACGAGGACGTCACTAGCGGACCAGAGACCCGTCGCCATAATCTCCCTGGATGGCAAATGCAGCCACTGCCAGCCAGCACCTGGAAGCCACCAAAGCCACGCAAAGAGGATACCGGCACTCTGGACTCGAGCGTAAATTTTCGTAACCCGGATACTTGACTAAAGACGATCTTTCATCCTGAAACAAGTGATGTTCATACTATTATGTACATCTCCGCCTGTCAATCAGTGAGCTATTGAGTAAGTAGCAAGTACAGGTACTTGCGCGGTCAATGAAATCGGTAGGAATGCGTGTACTGGGAACTCAGTGCACGGCGCCGATCGCTGCGTGCGCGGGTGACAGACCGGGGCCGACCCGTATTACCGTACTGTAACCGCCTAAGACAGTGATAACTGTGTACGCTCTCCAAGCTGCCCCTTTTACGGTATCTGACACCACCATGTATTTGAGATCTCCATATACTCTAGCCAACGTACGTACGTCCAGCTCAGAGAAAGATACATCCTGTCTTATCTCCAGGCAAAGACGAATACGTAAAAGCTCTTTTTGTCTGCGTTCTTCGTTTCTTTTCCCGCACTCGCACGCTGCGTAGCTGTCAGCTTGTTACTTTGTCCATTGTTCTTGGTCTCCCAATTGCATCGTTTCATTCGTCTGGCTCTTTCTGCCGCGTACGTCGCACTGCTCAGAAGAGACAACGACAACGCCGTACGTTCGCCTACACGTCCTCGAAATTAGTTCTTCAGTTGTCTTGCCAGTTTTTTTGACCTAAGTCGATCGTGTCTTACCTGTTCCCAGGCTTAGCGTCTCGTCTTTAGGTTTTGGTGATTGGGCCGGTCCACTTTCTTCTGCCTCCCTAACCAACGACGCTGCGTACTAACGGGAAAGGACACCCAGACGACCCTTTCTTCCCTCCTCCCTCCTTTCCTCATCTCCCTACCGCCCGCCCTGAGAAGGAAAAGGGAAAGGATCATAATAATAATAACAACAAAAAAAAAAAGAATTAAACCACCAGCCAAGCATCACGTCGCCCCTTCTTTTTTCCCTGACTCGCCATTGTCTTGTCAAGCGAAAAACAGAATTGGTCCGTCACGCTTCTTGATGACTTCGCCGAAGTCATCTTTTTCTGCTGGTCCGGTCGTCAAGATGCCTTTCTTCAGGCTCAAGACAATTTTCCCCTTAGTCGCCATCCTGTCTATTGGGTTTTTCTTCTGGTGTGTTGACAGATATGATCGTGCCACCCTGTCATCGAAAGTCAAACATCCCATCGAGCAGATTTCGAATACAGCAAACTCGATAACGTCGAACAAGAGCCCGCCCGCTCAGGTCCAGCTACCCAGTCATAGCTCCTTTGGAAACTGCGAGTTCGATACCGCATCTGCGCCTCCCCTTCCGTACAGTGAATGGCTCATTCGCAAGAACTTCACTCGCGCCTTCATCCGCCCGAATCAGGTCAGCGCCCAGACACAATTCCGTTCGTTAGAAGATATCGACACCCCCGTATTGCCCCCTTTCCGTGCGCTGGAACGCGGCTTGATCCTTTCCGATGAGAATACCGACCGAACCGTCCCCTGTCCGACCGTCGCCAATGTTAATGTGGCTTTGGATCACGATGTTGAGGAGACCTCGAAATTACTGTTCGGTCTCGCCACCACCGTTGACCGACTAGAACGTTTATTGCCGTCCTTGCTATACTCCTTCGCCGGCACCAAGGCTAGTCTTTTAGTCCTAGTGCCTGAATCGGACGACAACCTCTCCGCCCAGGAGGCATACTTCCGCTCCCGAGGACTCGACGTTACCCTCGAGAGCTCACCACTGGAATTCACCGCTCGTTATTTCGGACTTGTTGAAGCATTCAGTCTTCATATCAAAACACAGCGCCCTCAAACCGAATGGGTTGGCTTCATCGACGACGATACTTTTTTCCCTTCGCTTCCCTCGGTTGCTCTTCAGCTTAAGCAAGCTGATTCCTCGAAGAAACACTACATTGGCTCGCTCTCGGAAGCAAGCTGGCAGGTAGATACATGGGGCCACATGGCCTTTGGCGGTGGTGGTATCTTCGTTTCGAAACCACTATTGGATATCTTGATGGAGAACTACGACGAGTGCCAATCCTGGGGCGAACAACCAGGTGATCAGAAATTGGGTCAGTGTATTGAGCGCTCTAGCAACACTCCTCTTACCTTGTGGCCATCGTTACATCAGATGGACTTGACCGGAGCACCCGATGGTATCTTCGAATCCGGCCTCCAAATCGACAGTCTCCACCACTGGAGTACCTGGTTCACCAAGGATGTCGTGAAGATGGGTGCCGTTGCTGCCGCGGCTGGTAAGCGATCAGTTCTACGCCGCTGGGTCTTCGATCAGCAGGAGTTCGTCGACCAGTCCACTGGGGAGTCGTACCGCACCTTCTGGGTCCTGACGAATGGACACTCGATTGTCAGATACACTCTAATGCCTGGTACACCAAATGACGCTATCAACTTTGACCATGTTGAGAAGACTTGGGAAGAGGACATGGTTGGTTACACGCAGCGCTTCGGTGCCATGCGAGAAAGAGATCAAGACGGAGTGATCAAGGAGCGCTACTTGTTGACAGACGCAATCGTCATTGGTGACAACGTTCATCAATTCTATACCAGAGAAGAAGAGACAAGTCATAGTCTCATTGAAATAGTTTGGCTCGGCCCTAAGAGCGGCAGCAGCACTACCACAACCGGCAGCGGATCCAGCGCCGGTGGCTCACGAAACCCTAACTAAATATACGACACTGAACATTTTGCAAACATACTATTCTTGCACATTATTTCGTTGAGCGAAGCTTCTCGGCCTCGTTGCTGGCCTACGCGTCTGGCTTTCCGATTCGTCTACACCTTTACATACTTTCAGTTTCGACCTACCGAAGATTTGGCGGCGTATGAATAGATATCCTCAACATGTGAAACTTTTACACACTTTTCTACAGTCCTGTTGCTGTTTGTCCTCATTTCATGGCGTTTACACACTGGCTGGTTTGCACTTTCCATCGACGGCGCGATTTCTAAGACCGGGCAATCGTGATGACACTTTCTTCCTCTCCCTTTCAGATTCTTTTCAAAGAGAGTTTGAGAGGCATGTACTTTCAACTTGAACTTCCTTTCCCATGCATGTTCTTCGTCTTGATTCCTTTCGCATGTGTTGCAATGTCTACGGCCCAATCAGCGGTTATGCAGACGTGTTTAATCATGGACAGAGGTATTTTGGGTTGCGAGTCTTGCTATATACTCCTTGAAGCGGTATATTTTTGACTCGGATATTTTCCTACTCCTTCTTTTCCTTTCCCATTTTCTTTCTACTTTCTACCTTCTATGATGACCAGATCCTGAGATCATATGTATAAATAGTATCGTTGAGACCAGTTATGAGCAAGTCTGGATTCGGACTGGATAGTGGCATCCTTCTCTCTCTCGCTCGCAGGCAGAGACATGTACTAGTGCACAGGTGCAATATATCGCTGAATGATGATTGCAGATGCATTTGCTTTGCATCCATATATTCTTTGGGCTTTGTCGGAACTTCTGTTCCCTTTTCTTGCTTTGTTTTATTTAGACGACATGTTTGATTCCCAATATAGATTAGCAGTTAGTATCAATCTTGATGTAATGCATATACTCGTGAATGTTCTTTCTCCGTATCCAATGCCTTATCCAATGCCTGATGTGCGTTTGAGAAATGCCTTGGGGAGCTCAATGAATTTCCGACATTAGATACCAGTCAACCAATAGGGTCACGAGAGCCACGTGATCAAAATTCTAAGTTATCTCTAACGAGTGTAGTAAGAACTGACTAATGGCTTACCTACCAAAGTCGAATCATCATGGTAGGGAAAAGTGGACAATGCAGATAAAAGTCAACTATTATCGGAATTTGAGGTGACCCCTCGGCTCAATCATTGCAG
Organism: Talaromyces sp. F31; assembly: GCA_037356135.1. Taxonomy (NCBI): domain Eukaryota; kingdom Fungi; phylum Ascomycota; class Eurotiomycetes; order Eurotiales; family Trichocomaceae; genus Talaromyces; species Talaromyces sp. F31. The sequence goes on from JAYXSF010000034.1 coordinate 4,251,803, forward strand.
AAAGCCGAAGTGAAGAAATAGTCTGTTCGGCATGAATTGCTCCACTCAGGCTTCTTGACATCGTGTACTTCCATTGAAGAATTGATTGGCTATAGTCTGCGGTAGAACTAAAAGGATGGACTCGAGGAATGAACACAAAATCAGCATGAAAAAGCAATCCCGAGAAACCAACATCATGCCCAACGACACGGAAATAGCTTCATCCGAAGCAGGAGCCGCAGGAGCCGGGGGAGCACCCAGATGGAGAATATCCAAAGCATGCCAACAGTGCCGACGCAGGAAGATTCGCTGCGATGGTGGCGAGCCTTGTCAGCATTGCAAGCAGAAAAAGTTGGAGTGCGAGTATCGCGGGTTTGTGCGACAGCGGAAACGGAAGCATGAGCTTTTAAGTAAAAATGAGCATGCTGCCGATGCTGGTGAGACTGATGATGGGGAAGATGTGGATGATGCGGCAGTCTTAGATATGACCGCATCTGCATCGGCTCGCGGGAAAGGCGTTGCGGTGAATCGCAAGGCTTCAAGATCGATATCAGGTCCCAGTCAGGGTGCTGCTGCTGAGGGTGGTAGCAGAAGGAATGATCTCGTTGATTACAGCGTTGCCGCGACGCATGTTGCTTCGCCTTCATGCGTGATTCAGCTATACTATGGCCCACATTCCAATTTTTCACTTATGCAACTGATGTATCGCCAATTGGTCGACGGGCTTGGTGCCAGCGAAAGCAACAACACCTCGTCTTCACGAAGAGATGAAGTCGAAGAAGTCGGGCCGGGGTTGGATCTGTTCAGTTTCCGTCGCCTGTTCTTCGGCGACCTCGCAGGTAATCAGGATGCATCTCTTTCTGGAGGGCTGGGATCGGGCTCGAATTCATTATTCTTCATTCATCCTTCGACAGCTTCAAAGTATCTTGAAAGATTTTTGTCGACCATTTACTACTTTTGCCCTTGGAAGTCCAGGGAAACATATCGACAGATGCTCAATGACCTGTATCAGACAAATAATGATATGTCTGCGGATAGTCCGCAGACGACACTGTTGATTCTCATGCTAGCATTAGGTGCAGCCGAGATGAGGGATGACGAGATAGGTGACTTTCTCTACAAAAGGGCGAAAGCAAACTCGGTAGCGTTTGATGAAATAGTCAACGTTCAAACAATACAAGTGCCAATACTGATGATAAGTCAACCTTCCCTTTTCGAACGCTTCTATGCTGACCCTTGATTACGCTCACTATCAATCCGAGAAAGCTAGGCCGAATTCTGCTTTTCTCTGCCTTGGAACGGCGACACGAAAGGCTCTCGCAGCTGGACTGCATAAGAATACGCGTTTCAAGGTCGAACAGACAACAGAGGATGCCGAGGAGAAGAGGCTGACTTTTTGGAGTTTGTTTTTTTACGATATGTTTGTCTCTCTTCTACTATCTGAGACGCTCGTGGCAAGAACTGACAACTTCCAGTTGGATATGCTTCGGTCTCGGCCGTTCGATGACTATACCAGCCCATGAAATCACCATACCCGACCCCAAGGAGCAGCCCATGTTACTTGCCCTTGTTGAAATAGCGCGTATCATGGCTCGAGCAGCGCATAACATGTACAGTCAACGACACGATTCTTTATTGTTAATGTGGAAAAGTGCCAAAGAAATCCGCAAGGACGCTCAAGCCTTCGCCCGCCGTGTACAGGGTGTCTTGAATTTTGGGCTTGATGCTTCTCCGAAGACTGGGGAGGTTGGTGTCTGCCAGATCGTTCTTCAATTATGTAAGTCACTCTATTCCCTTGCTATTTTTACTTCAAATGTCTGACATGATGAAGTGTATCAAAATACGCTACTTCTCACATTCCGGCCCTTCCTCGTCTTCAGAGCAAGATGGCGCCGAGATGGGATCATGAAACAAAATGGGAATCCATCGGCTAGCGGTGGCGAAAGTGAGCAAAGTGCCACTCCTCCGTGGCTTGACGAAGCGTGTGAGAGCTGCTTGGAAGCTGCACGATGTATGATCCGGCACCTCTCCGGAGCCTGTGAGGTTAATCACTATGTCCGGGTATGCACTTGTTCTATCTTTTACTGAAGTGATTACCATTTAACTCTGGACAGGAAATTAATTACCACGGCTTCCACCTCGAAACCGCCTGCTTCACCCTCGCCTTCGACATGATGCACTCGACCCCTCAAGCCGCCGAAAAGCATCTGCCGTGGGTCCGCTTAGGCCTACGGTGCATGTCCACCATGATACCAGAGGGCGAATACAAAGGACAAATCTACCTCACCATGAACGCAGTTCAGCAAATGCTCATCGCCGTATTTCCGGAATTAAGGACTGCTACAGGCCCGGATCTTTCGTCTCCTGATGATAGTAATCGATTCGACAGCGAAGTGTATGACAGATCGCCATTCGGGGACAATGTCAGCAACAGTCTGAGCGACCGTAATTACAATCTACCAACAAGAAACCCGATGTCCAATGACGCACAGTTCGCAAGTGGACAGCAGCAATCGTACGCTGGACAGCAGCAAATATACAACCCTTCCCCTACCGCACTCCCAGACTACAACAACATCTACACCAACCCATCTACCTTTTTCACTTCTCTCGGGCAAAACCTCATGGCCACACCCGTCAGTTCAACAGAAAGCAGTACCAACAACGCAAACAACGTTTCGTCAGCCGATGATATCGGCATGGTCGACTTTACGCAGGCGGATATCCCGATTGATTGGAAAGACTTTGACTTCTCGACTATGGATCTAGACACCTTTATGTCTATTGATCCAGTAAATTCATCAGCGGCGAATATCAACAATCATGCTGTTAATTATTTGAATACTTTTGGTGGCGGTACAGGGAATGGACATGGAGGTTGGGGCGGTAATGATTTTGGGAGTGGTTTTGGATCTGCAAGATAATTTTTCTATAGCAAGATTTGGCGGTAGAAATTATAACAGTATATTCAATGAACGAGTGCATATTATGCTGACAAACAAAGAAACGAATGACCTTGGTAATTAAAACATCCCCTTGGGTATTCTATCATCGCTCTCCATGTTCACTGATCAAGTACAACTCAAGTATCCAGCCCTGGGTTGTAAACTCGCATCAGACGCTATTGGCCACGATGTCTAATCAAATGGCTTGTAATCCGACCTTAGCATCGATCAATCGGTATCGTTCCTTTTCCTTGCGATCCTTTGATAATACTGCCACACAAATTAGGAGGATCATATCAAGTGCTAGACAGCAGGTTAGAATTATATGAAAAGGGTGGTAGGGTAGATACATACCGACGATACCAAAGATAGCAGTAAAAATGGCATCAAGGGTGCTATTCACGAAGCTAGAGAATGGGCCCACGCATCCCTCTTTCTCTGCTGCAACCAGAGGTGTGGTGCAAGTTGCGTCGGTAACGAATGGTGGGGATGTGCTGTTGTAATAACCGCAACAGTCAAACTATCAACCGAATATCAGTGCGCGTTCTGTTCCAACAAATTAGGACAAGGCATACTCTTTGTTGTAACAGACT